>CM073576.1:135353152-136612241 GCA_037074715.1 Magnolia kwangsiensis | reverse complement strand
ATGGTGGGTCATTGAAGAAGCTAGAGCTTGACCACGTCAGGAATTTCTACTGGCTACCTGTGGATGCAATCGGACCATGGCCCATCTATTGGGGTCCTGATCGTACGGTTGCATTTCCAGACTGCACTATTGCACTTGAACCAGCTGCCGAATGCGATCTGCCAAACATGATCCCCCCTCTTCATCTGGCCCTTCGATTCAATGTAGTTCAATTCATACCACAGAGATGATGATGTGTTCCCAAACCAGTGCAGCATCATCCTCGATGCCTCGACGTGCTGCGGTGCCAGCTGGAGGTTCATCTCAAATTCCTTCTTACAGTAAAGGATCTAAAACGACATTTACAAAAATCCCTAAACCAGATAACTAACCTTAGCCAGAACTCTCCAGAAAAGACATCTCTCTCAAGCCAAAGACCAAACAAAGTTATGCAATCCCTAGAATTTCTACCAGACGATTCTCTAGATCTGATCGAAGCTGAAATCAATTACGAGCAGAAGATCTAATGCCTATCTGATAGCGATTGAGCCAGCTAAGGTTAGAGATCGAAGTCGATCCCTTGAAATAGAGAGATTGGTAGGGTTTGAGAACGTACTTTCTGATCATATTTGAAAGCGGATGGAGCGACAGAAATGATGAGAAAAATGAGGAAGACAAGAGAGGAGGATCGGACGGTGGAGAGCATCATATGAGTTGCGGAGACTGCTAGCTGCACTAGATCTGAGTTGCGGCAGGGGCAGATTTTTGCTGGAGAGTTTGATTGGGAGGGCTGGGATTTGCGAGAGAGGGAGGGAGAGGGAGTGTGAGTGTGGGAGAGTGCGAAAGGGATGGAGAGGGAGAGGGAGAGGGAGAACAGTAGAGGGAGAGAGAGACGGACGGTTGGGTCTTGGCCCTAATTTTAGGGTTCTGTATTTGCATTTGAAACGGTTTAACCTGTTCCAAATTTGGACGGCTAAAATCCATACCTAAACCAAAGATATGGTCGTTCCAAATCTTAAATTTTGGTGTAGTGCACATCCATCGTTTCTTGACTAAAATATGCTTGAACATTGTTTCTGTTCACCAACCGAGATTAATATACCTATTTGACAAATTTGGTCTGTCATGCCCTTTCCTAGAATGCACTTCAAATGAAAACAGACCAATGGGATTTTTGGATACCAACATGAATAGCCTCACTGCTTCCTCTGTTTAGCAGTTCCTGAGAGTCTATTATGAGAATCACCTACATGATCCACTTCCCCCATCTTGATATCTTATAATTATGATTCCTTCTCCAGTTAATATGAGAGCATGGCATGGCGCATCATAAAAAGTTATCTTCGACTTCCCCTTAACAACAATCTAAAACCCTTCTTGTTGTTTGTGAACATTGTTTCTAAGCAGCCTGAAAAGCCTGGAAAACCTACTTGGCACTTCCTCCAATTCCACCATAACTGAAATGTCTACTTGAGTCCTTTATAAGAGGATGCGAAGATGCTGTTCGAAGAGCCTTTTTGTTTTTTGTAATTTCAACTCACTTCCACAAGCAAAAACCTTCACAAAAGCTTGCTAGTGGCCGTCTTATCCTAGCAATGTTCCAAGTATTAGTATCTATATATGTATCAATGACCGGGGATTCGGAAACATGTATGGATAGCACTGATATTTGGAAAAATATCACTAATGGAGGGAAACATAGGGAAAAGGTGAAAGAAAGCGCATGCTCGTCTTTCTGCCAGTATCCGAGCTTTTTTCTTTTTCTTTTTTATGATGCAAATGTGCAGCACACATGTCAATGTAGCACATGTGAGTGATATCTAAGCCATTCATCAAGTGGGAGCTGCCACGAACATGAACTGAGCAAAACATAGGCCAGTCCACTCATTACAGGGGCTGTACCTTTACAAGAAATGGACTGTTGAAGAACAGAAACAGTTCATATCATTTAAGAAAAACTTGTAAAAAAATTATAAATATAAATTTATCAAAGAGAGGATACCAAATTATCTCTTTTTCTTATAACCTGGCACAACAATACATTCATCAGTGGACCACATGAGTCCAGTGAATCAGACTGTCGACAGGTTTGATTTAATCCATCCATTGTTTTCAGAAAGGGCGGTGTGATCCAGCCTGATCTTCATATTGCAGGTGACAGTTTGATGCATCAATAAGAACCTTTCATCTAATGGGCCATGCTCTGGATGTCAAACAATAAAATAGAACAATAGATTGGATGATTCCAGGCATCATATCATTGGTCTTCAAAGCAACGGCTGATAGTGGTCGACATTAGTTGTTGGAAAGCGAATAAAAATATAATGGGTGTGATTTTTAAACAAGGGCCATGCATGACTGGGCCCACTATTTAGACAGTCCTCATTTAGGAAGACACACTTGTAATGTGTACAATTTTTCTAATAATATTTGGTTTTGTGTCTCTACTATATCATCTCCTCTTATTTGAGTGTTGTATCCATTGTACACATTGCAGTACAAGAGAAGAAGACTGTTTAAGCAAGAACCATTATCTGACCTTCACTTCAGCAAGTATTTCCGGTGTGCTTCTCCCAGATGCACATCTAAGAAAAACAAATCCAAACTTTTGTCTACACAGAGCATTGCATTCAAACAGCTCCTGCAATACAGGAGATAAATAAGTATTTACATCCACCAAATTGCATTCTCACCATAGAGATCCACAGCAAGGTATCTGATTACTTTTTAACCAGAATCTAGAAAGCATTTACTAAGGCTCAGTTCCCAAGGTACCAAGAAAATAAGAACAAAAAAAGCTCAAACTTGCCCGAGACTCGAACCCAACACAGCTACAGTTGTCCTTGACCCGATCAACCAAGAGCAAACATAGTTGGCTGTGAATATGGCATGGGCCCTCTAGCACCAAGGCTGAATTTTTTGTATTTAAGTTCAATTTTTAAAAATGGTCTCCAACAATGTTGTATACATGGTCTGCCTAGTGATGATTCATTTTGAACTAGATTGATTTTTATCAAATAACTAACTGATAATATTTATTTACCATTTTGAAGTTAAGGGAAATGAAATTACTGTTTGAACCATTTCAACTAATGTTCGGTAGTATTTTATATGCACACACCTGCAAAGTACAATCGGTAGTAGTTGCAAGAGCGGTTGAATCAACCTATAAATAACCAACACTTAGTGATCATCAGCACTTCTAGAATTCACATAGGTTGATTACAATCAAGTTGGTGTACATAACAAGTATGAAAATAAACATATTTTAAATTTTTTACAGTTGTCGAGGAATAAAAACAAACAACAGTAGAACTAGCGTCAAAGCCCGTGAAATTGATTCTATTTGATCGTTATTCATCCTAATATTCTATTTGATTCTATCTGAATTGTCCTGTTACAAACTCAAATGCCCAGAAGTTACCTGCTTGCATTCTGTAAAATCCCGATTTACTGGTGTATTTTCGATGCTTCTTGTAAAATCCTGATTCACCAACCTGATAAACCCAGATCGTTTTGACAATGAGCACTAACTGAGAGGGCAAGTTAAGAGTGGCCTAGTCAGTGTCACTGACCTGCTTCTGGTAGTAGCTCTTCCTCTGGCTGCAAACCCTTTCTGCGCATGTGACTAATATCTATGATATCTAGGACATCGATATAAACATCTAAAAAATCAGTGTATACAACATTATTTATATTTCCCAAATAATGAGACCAAATACAGTAATTTCCACAATTATGCATGTCAAGAAGGAGATAACAGTAGAAACACAGATCAAAAAACAGCAAAAAGGAACCAGCTTGGAAGTTGGAACCGACATTCACACATGCTATATACTAATCTTACTAATATTGTTTTGCTCAACAGTCAACAACCTTACTGTTGTTATTGATGATGTTAATGAATTACTTATCTATGGTTAGATCGGAAACAGCTATGCATGTGTTGCCTCAAACGCCTTCCATCAATTGGAAGGATTTGACAAAAAATGAAAATATAGTCTGATAACAATGTAGAGTTGAAGTTCAATTCAAAGGAATTTGTTAGTAGACCATTAAAAATTTATGGAATGTGAGATCATTCACAATACCATGAGATAAAAGTACAAGAATAAATAGACAAGGAAATTTTCTTATGCAAATACAAATAAACATAGATATGCAAAAAATTGTTGTGATGTAACTATGCAAGTTACCATCTTATAAGTATTCCGACGCATAAATGCATGTGCAAACACAGAACAGGTGAGGAATATCGCCAAGCTTACTTGATTGTTGTAGTCTTGGATTTCAAGGCACTGCTGTAAAAACCACGAACTTCCTCTGGAGCTGAAAAGCTTGCCAAGCAAGCTTCTAGGGGCACCCTTGGTCGTATGATTTCATCAGAAGCTCTGCTAGAATTCAAAAGCTCTACTTATCAAGATAGTGCAAACAGATAATGACAAAAACACAATGTCTAAGCAATGCTTCTTTTACTTACACTTCCTTTCCCTCCAAAGCCCTTTCTGATTTTAACTTTTGAAAGGCTTCTAGCTGTTCTGAAATCTCAAATTACAAGATTATCAGGAAAAACAGTCAAGGTAGCTTACGAAAGAAAAAGAAAATAAAAGGGAAAAAAAGAAAAGATGAGAGAAGTTGTACAGATGGAGGTGAACATGGATTCTGTATTAGAATGAAAAATAGAGAGAAGTTGTACAAATGGAAAGCAATTGATCATGAAACACCAATAGCTAAAGTGAATCTTATCACTGTCCAATCAAATCCAAATTATGAGAGACAAGCCCCATTCCATCACAACATATCTTGAATAGTCAGACCAAATATATCAGCTTCCCATTGTCCTCCTGCTAAGGTTGTGATTGTGTGCATGAAAAGATCCACATACATCAAACTTCCACTGCAGGTGTTTCTCAATGGATGATTCCCTGTATAAAAGGTGAAAAAAAGAACCATCACAAACTTACTTAACATCAGCCATCTCATTTGATTCTACTGCATTTTGAAATCGCACTGATGGTAGAGTTTAGATGCCTGATATTCCATTTTGAACATGGATAGTTTATTAAGGGCATCAATCAGACAAACAAGATTGTAAGGTCAATGTGATGTTGTATAGTTGCCCATGCACTTACATGGGCCCTGTCAAGGGTGGGAAAATACATTTCTGCAATTAGCCCATTCATAATGGCTTATGTATCACTGGATCTTAAGATGAATCTCATCTTGGACAGAGTAGCACCATTCAAAATCACAAGGTTTGATCCAATCATCAACAGGGCCACCATGTGGTTTTGGAGATTTTGTGTGGTTTTGGAGGTTGTGTGGTTTTGGAGGTTTTGTGTGGTGATCCAATCATCAACAGAGCCACCATGTGGTTTCGAGCTACTGCAATGGGTTATATTAAAAGAAAACAGAGAAAAATGAGATCTTCTGGTGAAAAGAAAACCCATTTCTCGAAACGAATGAAAGAAATGTGGGCTGACCATCCACATGTAAGCCTCAGACAGAGGAAGATCAAAGAACTCACCAAAATCTTAATGGCCCTGAACAAGGCAAAGAGAAAAACATGTATATTTTTGTCAATCACAGATGCTGCAGCTAAGGAAACCAAAATCTTGATGGCCTCGAATAAGGCAAAGAAAATGGGTACGATTATAAAAAGCATAAGCATGCTTCAGTTTGTAATAAGAAAATATTCTTAAGCTCATCCATTTTTAAATGCAAAATGCATGATTCACATATCTAAAACTCGTCCATTTGTAATAATTCCCCACAAAATAAAATCTTAGAGGAGACTAATGGGCATTTCAGCCAGAGAAACATATCCTTAGGAAGTTAGGTATCAGAATATATGCATTCATGTGTGAGTGTTAATATCAAGTCATGCTCATCATTCTCATGTTCTTAGTTCATACAAGTCAGACCCATAGAGAGGAGATTTGGATCCCAAAAGGTTCATCTGATAGGCTCCAGCATAGACAAAGGACATCCTAAAATTCCCCAAATTCCAATACATACCGTTCCCATTCCGCCAAATCCCTAGATGACATACTCTAAACTAGATGTTGGGCTCTTTCTGTTTACTTCACGCTGCCAAAGATTTTTTTTTTTTTTTTTTTTTTTAAGGAAAAGAAAGGAAAGAAAAAGATAGCCACTAATGAAAATGGGGAAAATACAAAACACCTCTCTGCCAAAAGTGAGTGGGCGAAGTTCAATGGGTGAAAAGCATATACTTTTTCCTCAGAATGAGAGAAAAATGAGACGGGCCTTTCCTAAAAATAGATTTAAGCTGGTTTTGCACAAAAAATGAATTTTTGAAATGGCAGTTGCTTTTGCAACAAAATATTTGGATAGTTCCTCTAAAGACATTGAAATTCATCTACTCACAAAAATGAGAGACCTTCAATTTGACAAGCAAACATAAACCATCCAATAAAAAAACCATAACCAAACCCAATAGTATAAAAAACCCATTAAAAAATAAAAAATAAATAAGGAAAAGAAGAAGAAGAAGAAGAAGTATAACCAAACCCATCTAAACTGACAAACCATTGCAATCAACTATGAGCTGATATTCAGGATCATCCTCCAAAACCATTCCATGGTTTTAGATATTTGATCCCTTTTGATGTGTAGGATGTCTGAAGTAATGTATGAAATGCTAAACTTTTTAAATAGACTCTGTTGGCATGAAAACATGTTAATATTGCAAGAAGGGAAGTAAAAGAAATACTCACAAGAAGAGTGGATTCATTATCAGATAAATCATCAAGGTCTGCCAAGAAAGAATCAGCAAGAGTGGCCTGGAAATGATTAAATATCAATCATAATAAATATTAAGCATGTATGTATCAGTCTACATGACAAGAGTGGCATGGAAAGGATTAAATATCAATGAAAATAAATACAAATATCATTTTGACTTATTGGAAAGTTGAGAGAAAATGGGTATTAAACTGATTGGCCCAAATTATAGGTAGTTGGATTTGGGCCAGCATTTTTTTATACATGGGGCCCATATGCCAAGAATCAAAATATTCATATGATGGGCCAACATTCACCAAGTAGGAGCCAAGATTTTGCACAAACATATCTTTACCATAAAATATATATATATATATATATATATATATATATATAAAGAGAGAGAGAGAGAGAGAGAGAGAGAGAGAGAGAGAGAACTGCATGGCTGGTCTGTATTTTGCATACAACTCTATTCATTGGACAAGATTCTATTACATTCCAACAATAATAAAATCACCTAGTCTAAGCCTAAGAGGATGATTATAGTGCTTATAAAATCAACAAAATAAAATCATTACTTATGAATGATCATTTCTTTGATCATTCATATTATATAAAGGGAAACTATTTCTTCAGCAATACCTGGTATAGATCCATATTTCACTGTAAATACCAACCTACTCACCAGTGTCAACGAAATACTGTTGTGCTCAAATGATAAATTAGTAGTGCTTCAGTGTTTTCAGATACAGTTGCATCTAGTTTAAATCTTCCATAACTTCAAAAGTAACAGAATTCCAAAAATTCATGAAGACTAACTCCTCCTTTTCTTTGTTATTTCCTTTTCTTTCTGTTTCTTAAAGGGATCCCTATCCAGACTAACAACATCAACTAAATATCCAGCTCGATCAAGAAGATCAACAATGCAAGCATGGTGGTCCACTTTGCAATAGATGTTCTGCCTAGGAATTCCTACAAACAATTCGTCTACAACAAATATTTCCTCATACTTCATATAACCCAGTATCAAAGTGTTCCAGGAAGAAACATCTCTCATGAGCATTTTATCGAACAGTATGTGTGCATCATTAATCTAACCACATTTTTCATACATATCAATCAAAGAGTCCCAACATACAAATCAAACATGAGTTATCAAGTACATGAAAGAAAAAAAGTCACAAAGGTGAGGAACTCAATCTAACAGATGTGAATGTGTCTATGAAATCAACTAATATAGATCAAGAACTGATAGAACAAACCATCATAAAACTAAAAAGAAAAAACTAAAGGAAAAATATAGTCCAAAAAATCCACATGGAAATCCCATGTTGATTGCTTGACACTTTGAGGGGTCCTCAATGCCATCGAATGGGTTCAATGTCATTGACGGGTCGTCGATGCTATTAAAGTCCCATCAAGATGCCATCAGAAAAATCTAAAAATATACATGTTTAGTTACTGGAATATTTTGGTGTATAGTTCAATGCCATCAAAGGTGTCATCGAACGATCACTCAGAGTTATGAAGAGTTGCGTAAGTGCGGGATTTGCTTCCTATTTCGATAGTGATTCTCATAAAGGCTATATATGTGGGTGTAATCAGGAATAGGGTGTATCTCAGGGCTTTCTAATTTTTTCCAAAAGATTTCAAGGGCTTGTAAGGGAGATTAGAGGCTTGTTCAAATCGGGTAATCTCTATCTCTTGTAATTTCATCTTTCATAGTGCATAATTGTCTCTATGTGCCGTGGTTTTTTTCCGAAAGGATTTTTCTACGTTAAATTCAGAGTGTTCGTAATTAGACTTAATTGTGCGATCGGAATCAAGGTATTCCGTATCAGTAGCGATGGTCATAACAGTCACCACCATTACCGATACGGGTATCGTCCATAACGGCCAATACGAGGGCGTAACGACCGTTACAACCCTTGTAACGGTTGAAAATTTTCTTTTGCCCAAAAAATTTTGAAAAAGTATCTAAAAAAATCGAGAATAATGTAAATATTTCAAATATGTATTCATTTTTTTGTTTTGAACATGTTCATGGTAGTGTAATGTTCCACTCTTGGGTGAGAGTGTTGTATCAGGTTGTCTAGTGAATTGTTTAATATGATTATGTCTCTAATGTTTACACATCACAATCAAGCATTAGAACTAGAAGTAAGAAAAAAGCATAAATACTGCTTTTTCAATTTTTTGAAAAAAAGGCCCTCAGAGATTCTATTCGCTCAAATCACTTCAATCTACAGTTTTAATCTTAACAGCTATAATAAGAGTGGTCAAAATCTGTTGTACAATGATATAGGAGAGTTTTTGAAATGAGAAAAGTGAAAAAGAGGAGAAAATTGAATTTAAATTGAAAAAAAAGAAAGTAATCGTTTTTCGACCATTATACGAGTAATGGTCATTATGCCCTGTGACGGCCTTTACGGCCACTATAACAACTGATACGGTCTCAAAAAAACTAACTATACCTTTAACCCCCGCATCGCATAACGGTCATGGCCGTTACCTATACGTATCGGCCTTTACGGGCGTATCGTAACGGATACAGAACACCTTGATCGGAATACTTTTCTTGATTCATCTTTGTGTGCTTCTGCGGTCCCTCAACAAGTGGTATCAAAGCTAAATGTTGGGGTGCAATTTGAATCTGAAAGCATAGTATTAATGGTTTCTAATCCTAAATTCAATTATGAGAAATATTTTGGAAAAAATAATTTTGAAGTATGGAAGGTCAAGATGACCGGTCCCCTAGTTCAGCAAGGATTGAATGATGCACTCCTTGAGAAGCAGCCGGAATCTATGACAGATGAAGATTGGAACAAGATGGATAAGAAAGTGAGAACATCTATCCAATTATGCCTAATGGATGAGGTCATCTACAATGTCATAAGAGAGAAAACTACAGTAAGTACATGGACAAAATTCGAGGACATATACGTGAAGAAATCTCTTGAGAATTGCCTGTATTTGAAGTTGTAATTTCAATCTGAAGATAGCAGGGGGGCTAATGTTGAGGCCCACATTAGTAACTTTAACAAGATTATTTGAAAATTGTTGGATCTGAAAGAGACAATGAAAGATGAGGATCAAACATGTATCTCGTTGAACTCTCTCCTGACTTCGTTGAGTCATTCAAGGACTCGTTGTGCACTGGTCAAACAACTATTAGCGTTGATACCATTATCTCATCCCTTCAAGGAAAGGCGATGAGGAAAAAAAAAAAAACGGTAACGTGGGTGCCTCTACTGATACATTGGTTACAATAGGATTGAATTCTAAGCAGGACAGTTGATCTTTTCGATCGAGGTCAAAATCCAAAATCCAATGGCAAAGGTAAAGGAAAGTTGAAGTGTTGGAATTGTGGGATGTCTGAGCACATGAAGAAGAATTGTACAAATCTTAAGGTAAGAAAAGAGAACTCAAAGGCTTCTTCCAAGAAGGCCAGCATTTTCGAATCTGATAAAAGTATAAATGGTTATGATGTGTTGTCAGTATCTATAGTTGAACACATATACGATGATCAAGGGATGAGTAGATTTTGGATACTGGAGCATCATATCACGTGATTCTTCATCAAAGTTGGTTCACTAGTGACAAAGAGTGCAATGGTAGCCAGGTATTTATGGGTAATGATAACGCCTATAATGTTGTGCGTGTTGGATCGGTGTGCATCAAGATGCGTGATAGCTGAAGCGTACCTTGACTGAGGTGAGACGCATTCCTAATATGAGGAAGATTGTGATATATCTTGGAGCACTCGAGGCACTTAGGTGTAGATTCACAAATTTTTACTCAAAGTAGTCATGTGGCTGTTGATATAAGTAAACTATAGCGTGGTTTTTGGGGGCCACTCATCTTTGGGGTGTACGCGGATTTCCTACAACACCAATGAAACAAAAAACTATATGGGGCCCACCATGATGTGTGGGTGACATTCACTACGTCTATCATTTGCCCTAGTGCATGTTAGGACTTGAGCCCAAAAATTAAGTCCGATCCAAAACATAAGTGGACCACAACACAGAAAAGTGGGATGGAGATACCTACCATTCACACCTTCTTTGGGTCCACCGAAATTCCGGATGAGGCTCATATTCCATTACCCTGGTGTTCCTTGTGGTGTGATCCAGTTGAGTTTTGAATTGGCCTGATTTTTGGGTTCCCGTGGCAAAATAAGATGTAGAAAGTGATGGGCAGAGTAGATGTCTCAAACATATCACAGTGTGCCCCATGAAGTTTTTTGTTGCACCGGCTACCTATGGGGAGTTCGCATCCCTTCAAGGTGGGCCAACTATATGCACGGCTCAGATTTCCCCGTGGCGTCTGGCGCTAGCAAACCTGTTCAAGTAGAGAAGCGAAAAAAAAAAAAAAAACAGTAGAGAAGCTTTTACCAGGGTAATGGAGACCATCCATCTCTCTCTCTACCAAGGTTCCTGGAACTTACATGAGGTATTGAGGTTTGACCCCTGTTTATGGAAGCGGAATGGCTGGTGTACCACACACCAGCTATATAGCTGATGTAGGTACGTGTCGAACACCGACGCTCCTCGATCACCGAGTTGTACGAACGGTTCAATGGAGATCAAAATTACCCCACACTGATGTATTTATTATATATACACCGTTCTTCTATTGTTAAAGTTCAATTTTGAGCATTATCTAAAAAATTAATTACATCCAAAGATCATTTGGACCACACCACAAGTAGCAGCGGATATGATGATTTTCACCGTTAAAAAATTCTCAGGGTCCACCCTATCATTTATTTTCCATCCAATCTATTCATAAAGTCACAAAGACATAGATGAAGAGGAAAAATAAATTTTATATTGATCTAAAACTTTTATGACTCCAAAAAAGATTTCAATGATAGACGCTCAATCCCCCTTACTTTTTTTAGTGTGGTCCACTTGATAATTATATCTATCTTATGTTTCGTCCCAAGCCCTAAGATAAACATGTCAAATGGATGGATAGTTTTAATATAACACATATTTCATGATCAAACCTACAAAATTTGCTGACGTCAATACAAAAGCCATATGGCTAGTGTGAGGTACACCAACTAATTCACCTCGCAAAGTGTACACAAATCGAGACTCAACTCAAAAAAGCTCGAGCCGGCTTGGTTCGAAGTTGAGTTCGAGCAGGACTCAGCTCGACGCGACTAAGATCAAATCTAGCTCAAATTGAACTCGGATTGAACCAGTTCAATTACTTTGCCATTGACGTTGCTCACCAATTGTTGATAAAATGACTCAACAAAATGTGGCTAGTGGCAAGGAAGATTTAGTTAGTGGCAAGGAAGGTTTGTACATAAAATAAATACTTTTTTTTTCTCTCTTTTTTTTTTCTCTCTTTTTTTTTTAAATATTGCTTAGAAGGTGTTTGATAAAATGCCTATAAAACCATTCTCTATTTGTAAAACAGTTAGATTTTGAAGTTACGGTTTAGGTGTTTGTCGAAATACCTTAATGATGAACTCAGCCCAAGCTACTGATTGAATCGAGCCGAGCTGGCCAATCAAGCTCAAGGACCAAGCCAAGACGAGTTCGAGCAGAGGTTAGTCAGTGTTCAAGCAGAATAACTCGACTCGATTTGACTCAATGTACACCCCTACCTGTTTATAGGCCAAAATGAGTATGAGAAATTTGATACTCTAACGCAATACAGCATGATGGTTGATAAACTAGCCTTAAGAAAGGAAGCGGATTGCGTCCTACTAATATGTCCCGACAAGGGTTTGTGGAGTTTATTATAATTTAAGGATTTCATCCACACTATTAATAACTTTTTTTAGATAAATTTACAGCATGATACAAAAAATTAACTACATCCATATCTACAATGGACCACGCTAAAGGAAGCAGCAGTGATTAATGCCATCCACCATTGAAACCTCTTTGAGGATCACTGTGATGTTTTTCTTTACCATCCAACTTATTCATAAGGTCATGTAGGCTTGGATGAAGTGAAAACACAAATATCAGCTGGATCCGTAACTTACGAAGCTCTCGGGAAGTTTTTAATGGTGTTCGTTCAATGCCCACTTTGTGGTCGACTTAAGCCTTGATTTTGCTTCATTTTTTTCTTCACAACGCAGAATGATCTTTAAATAGTGATGGACAGAGTGGATAATACTTTTACATCACAATGGCCCCCACAGAGTAGGGCGCAATCCGGTTCTAGAAAGAAATTGCACACGTGGAATACAGTTAATGTATAAGCTATCATAATTGTTAATCCACTTTAGGCGGCTAGACGACTGGAAGTTAAAATGATTTGAGTTTCTTACTAGCAGATCGTAATGTATGATATCAACGGTCTGAATTTAACAAACAAATGTCCATTGATCAAAGGTTAGAATCGCTCAACAATATTTTAAAAGACCATGTTCTATGGTAGATCCGTCAATTTGAATGGCTTGATTGAATCAAGGTGTGCCATGTGTACAATCTGAGCATGCGTGCATACCAAGTATCACACTCCACCAGACTACCAAATGACGGCACCAGAACTTTTTCATTTCCCGTGATTGCCCTCGAGAGGACGGGTTTTTCTGTCTATCCATCCAATACTATAATGGAACTTTTAGAAGGTTGGGGCCATTAACAGAAATGAAGCGCGGCAACGAAAGCCCTCGTGAAACTTGCTAAAATGGGCAAAAGATTATCCAACGGTTAAAGCGAAACGAACAAAAGAGACTTGTCCTTTGCGGCAGGGAATTAATGGAATTTAATTGGAATGAGGCCGGATCCCGCCTGGGAGTGGATAATGTGTTACTCGGGTAATACTTTAATGGGGGTTATCCTTACTGTGTGGGGCCATCTTGATTTAATTTTTTTATATCCACTCCGTCCATCGATTTTTTTGGCTTATTTTAGTATGTTACCAGAAAACTTACGAAGAACCAAGTTTCAGGTAGACCACACCATTGGAAATAGTGATGAATCACTGTTAAAAGCTTTTTTTTTTTTTAATAAGCCAAAACTGTGTTGGATAAGCTTATCTTTATATTTTCCATTCAATCAGGTCTTTTTGGCCTTATCAATAGGTTGGATAGAAAAGAAACATTACAGCGAGCAGTGGCATGAGTTGTAGAAAGTTTCTAATGGTGGGATTTTAATCACCACTGTTTCGTACGGTCCATTCCACCTGAGATTTTATCTAATTAATTTTTGGGTTCACATCCTAAAATGCGCTGGCGAGGAAGGCCGGCGTGGATACAAAATAAATAAATAATTAAATAAATAAATCATTAACGTGGCCCCAAGGTAAGGTTAACACCCACTAAGGGAAACGGATTGGCTACCCCCCGAAACCAGCCACCGGTGGCAGATGGTCGATGCTTGTGGGCCCCACCATGATGTATGTGTTTCATCTACTCCGTTCATCCATTTTTAAAGTTCATTTTAGCGCTTGATCCCAAAAATGAGAGGGATATAAATCTCAGGGGGACCACACCACAGGAAAAAAATATTGATGGAATATCCACCTTTAAAATCCTCCTAAGGCCCACTGTACTGTTTATTTGACATCCAATCTATTAATTATTTTATACAAACCCAAATGAAGGGAAAAAACAAAGATCAGCTTGATCTAAAACTTTTATGGTACCCAAAAAATTTTTAATGGTTAGACATTCATTAAACACTTTTTCCTGTAATGTGGTCCACTTGAAGTTGGGATATACCTTATTTTTGGTCTCATAACATAAAATGATCTAGAAAAATAGATGGGTGGCATGGATGAAAGACATACATCATGGCGGGTCTAACAGAGATTCGACCACCAGGCATTGGCTGGTGTCAGGGAAGTATCCAATCCATTTCCCCCACTAAGGGCCGTTTGGCTGGTCAGATTGGTAGGGATTGGATGGTACTGGAAGTTGAATCCCGGGAATGGCCGCGCAACCCAAACAGAGTCGGTGATCGGATCCCAATCCTATGGATCTCAAGACAATCCACTGACAACACCATCACTACCTTTAAATCCCATCCAATCCACCCTAATCCGTTCAAAGTTGCCGGGACATGTTTGGTTCGTGGGATTGGAAGGGATGGGAAGGTTTAATCCTCGGATTGGCGAGGTGTGCCAAACGGTTTGGACATAGCAATCCCATGGATCTAAAGACAATCCACTGACAACACCATTATTACCTAGAAATCCACACCATCCACCCTAATACCATTCAATCCCTTCTAATCCACTCGGCCAAACGGGCCCTAAGGTGTTACCCGGGTAACACCTAAGGGCGTGTTTGGATTCACGTTTTGGGTGTATTGCATTGTATTCATGTATTGTTCATGTATATGTTGGGCGATATTCAGATTACATCCATCTATAACGTGCCACTAACCAATGTTTGGATAGGATGTATAAGACTAACATGTATACAATTTCTACTACAAACCATTGTTTGGGAACGACGTACAGGGGTCACACATTATATACCAATATAGATAGTGGTAATCTGTGTACTATGAAGCGTATTTGTACATGCTTAGATATTATATTTTAGGCGGGCCCCTCTCTTGTTGCTGTGATTAATCCCTGCGGTCTATCACTTTTTGGATGACCATTCTACCAATGTCCCCACTTGGATTCACTTGTTTAACGGTATGGGTGTTTAAAAAAATGTCTTGTCTCCTACAAACGGACCCCACATGGGTTACAAATAACAGATGGAAGGATCCTGACCGTTCATCCATAATGACCCTGTTCAATTAACGTCTTTCACGACATGGATGTCATATCCAATGGCACAAATTCACGAACAGTTAATTATCTTGATCGTTGACGACTTATACATGGTAAAGATCACCTATCACTCAATACTGCAATTCCAATTTGGTAATATCATTTGAAAAAAAAATAAAAATTGATGAGCATTACAGTTCAAAAACAGTCACACGTCAAGTTGTGATTGCATTATCAGTCCTGATTTTGAAGGTTTTTGAAAAAACAGTCCAACAACAATACCAGAGGACCCAACCATCATGTTATTCCAAAAAACAAAAACAAAAAGAAGACAAAAAAAAAGAAGCAAAATTAAAACATGTGTTTTTCATTCTCCTCAGCCATACATATTCTAGAATTGACCAAACAACCTGATACCGGCATAAAAGATCAACAATCCAAGTACTATATGAACAAACCGAGCCATGCAAGATTCGTCTCCATCTTCAGCAATAGGCACCCTTGCAGCAGGTCCATCTTCCCGGACATTCCACGTGTCGATTTGGGTTTGATCCGTGAGATCGTTTAGATAGTTGCTACAGTCCTTTGTTGAGAGACGATGAGATGTACTTACAGCCCCACTTCCAGTTGTATGTTCACCAGTGCGGTCGGGCAAAGCAGACTAAATGATATAATTACCAAGGAAAATGTCACCGTCCGGACTTTGATATGAGGTAATCTTCCATGCTGATGTCCTACAAAATTTCAGAGAGTTTGAAAGAAACAGTATCGTACAAACCTGATACTCATTCCAGGCTTTCATAGCATCTTCAAAAGTCGAGTACGACTTGTGTCTGCATCCACTAAATCCGTGAACTTGAGCACTACATGCCTCCCATGTTGCATACATCTCTGGATTCCTCCCCACAAACACCACATAATATTTTTTCTTCATTTCGCTGCGAGAAGTAATAAATGCCTTAATCGGAAAGTAATCTAATATTTGAAAGCAGAACATTGAAACAGAAACATTCATCTACCATTAGCCTCCAGATAAAGTATGTACTCACTTGTAATCAGACTTTCGAAGATGTCACCAATTTTCGTATTTTTGGAAAACAGGTTGCAAGTTGATCACCACAGCCACCTTTGCAAATAAATTGAATTAGTCAGGTCAAAAAGGTTCCATTGAAAGATGTTCAAAATTGGTTAATAGTATTTAATCTTCTTCCCACCTGAATCAAGTTGCAGTCACAGGCTAACTTTAGATCTTTTTACTGATCTAAGGTATTGTTATACTCTGTCTACTAATAATTAAATCAGTCCTACATGACTTTCTCTATTAGTAGAGTGTTGTATATTTCAGTTAATATATGATGTGGTAAAGACCGTATGAAAGAAAAAGAAGGCAGAAATCATGCTGAGAAAGTTAAAGCTCAGAAATTCATTTCAACAATGTAACAATCCGTATAAAATTCAACTGCTCGTATATCAAGGTTTTGGTTGCTTGGGGGAGTGGGGGTAAATTAAACTTGTTCCAAGCTCTTGCGAATTCAACATATAAGAGAGTACATAAACTGATAAAATTGACCTGAAGTAGAGCAATAAAAAATATATGAATTCACTCGGGTATAGTCCCTTAGCATTATCATAATCATCTAACCTTTATCCCAGCTGATTTGGGTCCACCACATGCTCTAGGTAGTGATTTAGTTAGGACCTTAAATGAGAACAAACAAATGTAGTTATCAATTCCACGTAATAATATTTATGAAAGTTGAAAAGAAAAAATACAAAAATACAGCATTCATACTGTAGACCACTATTGATATTTGAAATAAGAAAAGAAAACATGGGAACAAACCTCTTACATATCCATATATCGAAAGAGTCGATTGTATCAACATCTTACTCCACATCAGTTACCAATGTCAAAGTAATATCAGTACAACTTTCAGCACAGCAACGAGCCAAACCAATGTACAACAAATAAGAGTACATTATCAATGACAGCCGGTATTAGAAAATACGACATAAAAGAGTGGTAAATACACAATACATTTTGCAGATAGTAGTAATCTCATTCGGCTAAAGAAACCGATTTCCAAACATATCAGGTTAGTCGCATAAAATCAATAAGACATACATACAATCAATCTCATCGTCATTGTCTGAGTCCAATGACATTGGAACCAGTCTGATATGCATCTCCACTATCAAAATAGATGGGTGTCTTGGAACAGCAATAATATAGAAGTCTACAGTTCCAACCTGCAAGTAGTATTAAAATAATTTCGGTAATAGCATCTGAAATTGTAAATAAAATAGTCCATCAACAACAACATGAGTAGTGCTGTTGCAGCAGCAAACGTATCATCCAATGCAGTTTAAAGTTAACAAATCCCAACCGAACCATGACAAACTCGAACCAAAATACAGTTAATACAGCACACCAACCAAAAAGACAAACTCCAAACATAAACAGTCAGTGATTTGGATCCACGTGCCCCATTCTCAATCTGTTCCACAACGAGGAAGGATCACTTTTTCAATCCATTCTCTCCTACGTTCATTACCCATTTTTATAAAATACCCTGCACTCACTACATCAGCCTACAAGAACCTTACAGCACGGAATTAGTCTTCATATGAAAGACCAGGCACCTCTTCCAATATACCCAGCAGTCGTTGAATGCGCATTATGTTTTTTCTCTGATCCAATGTAATTGTCAAGTTGTTAATGACTTTAGCTACTTCCCCCATCTTCTCACAGATATGTTCACTAGGCCTGTCCCTTCACCCACGGCTTATCTCACTCCCATCTATCTGACTATGACGAGACCCTGAAGTGGTTTCCATTGGGCTTTTGTTTGCACGTCTTGCCCGACTTGATAAGGATTCATCACCACCTCGAACTCGGGTTGGGGGCCTTTGGTCATCCTCGTCAGAGAATGACAAATGTACCGTCTGGGAAGCCCCCAGATCCGAGTCATCATGAGAGCTGAACTCATCACGGCCGCGCCGTTTCCCTGATATGGGAGAAGAATATGCCGTACTAGCGAATTCACCATGTGCACAATCGTTGTCAAACATGAACGCGAGGTCATTCCATCTTTCAATATGTTTGCCTTGCACCCGTTCGACGTAGAGGTGTGTCTGTACACACAAAGATAGAATGTTTTCATCAATTTGTAAAAGTAGACTATACAAACTTTACATGCATCTTTATGAGAATATCATACCGCAATGTATCCATCCCATACATCATCTGTAGCAAGAACCATCTTGTTTTGTTCATCCCATCCAAAACCCGAGGCATTGAGCATGTCCTTTATTGCTCAGTACAGCCTCTTTAGGGTCCGTAATCGATTAGAAATATGACGGTTCTCAAGCAAAATGCCACAATTTTCGTTGATTACTTTAATTATGGCCTTGTATGCTTCGAGTTTAAACCCGACGTCACTTTTAAGTCCTAGGTTCACCTGTTCAACCAACCAATCAACTAATGCGTTATCCATGTTGTCTATCCATTGAATTCTACTAACTTTACGTGTACCGCCTACACTACGCCCTGGCTGGGATATAGATTTCGAGGATGACCCTTTGCGGGAGGGTGTAATCTTTTTCTTTGGAGTTCCAATTAATTCAGTCGATGAACTGGGGCATTGGTTTGAAACAATACACTTCTTTGAAGGTGATGACTCCACAGCTTTCTTTCTCGGATCCTTGTCAGTGCTCCTTAGAAAATTCATAGATCCTACAAGCAGAAAATGTAAATAGAGATATAACAGGTACAGTGAATTAATGCATTATAGTAATGACTCATATGCAGGCTAATGAAATTCAACACGAAATGTAAACATCATATCCCAAACTTTGTGAAAATATGTGAAAATATTCCGGCTTTCAACTAAGCAGATCATTACATAAATCAAGAAACATAATTTTATTGTCTTGTACGTGGAAGACTATCTTTCCACATTCTCTCAGCAATCTCGTCTCTCTTCCTTGACCACTCATCACGTGCGCGATCCGTCACCTGAGCTAACGCTATCCCTTCATCTATAGAGGTTACATCTACAGGGGATGGCGCAACATCCTCTATATTGTCCCCACTATCATCAACTACCTCAGCTAGTTCATCATCACCACTAACACGAATGAAATTATGAAGGATATAGCAAACTATAACAATTTTGACTTGAGTTATAAACTTGAACTGAAGAGGAGTACGTATAATATAGATGTAGTTTTTAAGAGGCCAAATGAACGCTCTATGACATTTCGCAACTGCGTATGACGATAATTGAAAAGTTCTTTTTTATTGGCAGGCTTTCTTTTAATACGAAACTCGTTCAAGTGATATCGCACACCTCGATAGGGTGCCATAAATCTATGGCGAATGTGTATACCCAGCGTCAACAACATAATATTTTTTTACACAATTGGAAGATATGTTTCAGATATCTATCACACAAGTACTTACAGAAAAAAATAATCACCCCTTATACGCAATTACAATGTGGAATAAGAAAACAGTCAGGGTGATGAGTGATGACATTTTGTAGGACACGAGCATCGGATGCGGATCCATCCCAACCAGCAAGCACGTATAAAAATTTTATATCAAATGTACATGCGGCCAAAACATTCTGTAATAGAAATTCTTTTCGATTTCTGAAAGTTGAGCTTTTTTCTTTTGGTAAATAAGTCGGGATATAAGTATTATTTAGGGTCCTGATGCAGTCCTACAATCATAACGGTGTCAATTATCAGTTCATCTATTAACTATCATCTTATAGTTTAAGAATTTCTCTAACATATCTTCAACTTTACCTGAAAATATGAACTCCATAATGGATTGTCGAAAATTTCATTGGGTGTGTGTAAACTAGGAAACCGCACGTACTCGAGATAAAGACTGATTATAGCATCCAGTATCTTACTAAAGTGTCTGCTTACTGTCTCACCAAATCATGTAAAATGATGACCAATCACACGATTACATACGTTATGTCTGACAGTATGAAGAAATATTACAACCTACTCCTCCATGCTGCATCTCCTGCTATCGGAAAGTAAATTCCGATCCCTCAACAACGAACATAATTTAAAAAATTTATCATTACCCATTCTCAGCTGCGCAAGACACTCAGTATCGCTTTTACATATAATTTGGCTTATGAACCTATCCCTCTCAATATGACAATCATTAAAGCCTTCATATAGTAACGACGATAATATTCAACCGCTCCCATTACAGTTACTGCTGCTGCAATGCGGGTTATGGCAGCGGCTATTTCACTGTCATGTCAATCACTACCAAATGATCTTTCATCGGAATATTCTGTACTTTCGGAAGCCATGACAGTTTACAGGGAACTCAAAAATATTGATCTAATTTACAATGTAAGAAAATGTAAATTTGACTTGTATATAAGCATGTATACATACTACATCAAATTTGGAAATATGAAAAAAATTAATAAAACACTTGGTTATTTACTTTTTTAAATTTTAATTTTAATTTTATTTTTATTCCTGTTTTGTTGTTGTAGGCCCAACTCTTTTAATTGAGTGAAGACTGCATTATAACAGAATAAAACATGCTGGCTCTTACAAGGATATGTATTATCGTCATAGATGAGACTTGAACATCCCATCTGATAACTACATAATCGGAAGAATTATTAGAGGTTCCAGTTAATAGATTAGAAATATGTTCTCACCATCAGTGATTGTTATAGGGGACAATTTCATAACTTGCTGCTAAACAGCTTCATTCAAAGATAGAAAACAGTTTATCTCACTTTAAGATGATGTACATAAAGTTACAAACAATACATGATCCACTTGTTTTTCAATCACTTAAACAATATGTTCAGTAGATTTTTATTTATTTTTAACAGTAGATAACTGTAGAGTAGTAGAAAGTACAACAAAGTTAACAACAGATTATGCATGTGAGAATTTTTGCACATTCTAAGTCAGATTGATAGTAGAAGCATGTAAACAACATTAAAAGAAGATGTACAGAGATCAGATAATTTTGAAAGATTGGTACATTTTTTTTAACATCACAATCAACATATATGAAGAAACAAGTTACAGATAGTACACAAATACCTCTTCATGATATCAACCTTGTCTTTGTAGATCCTTATGAGATAATGCTTAATCCCAAATCGGACAGACTCGAAGAGAAGAAATGTCGTTGAGTATTGGTTTTGACATCTCAGATAAGGGTCTTATGTAAAACAGAGCATATTCAACTGTTTGGAAAGAATCGTCGGTACAAACCATCCCTGGTACCTATCCTTCCGCAAACAGATGGGGTGTCTTGCACCCGGTCGTTTCCAGACAGACATTTTCTATCGAAATGCTTAATCAAAACTGATATTATATTCGTCAAGAGAAGATTGCCCCTCCATCGCCCGTATACGCATCGACATGGGCAATACTCTCTATACGGTCAGGGTGTATATGCCTGACCGTATAGAGAGAGATTACGATCTTGGTAAACACCATTGGATGAATAGAAACCGATTTCCAGGAGGGAAGAGCATACCTGGATGATGTGCACTGTGGCGTTGGTCTGAGAAGCATGGACAACCGATACCCAAAAACGAAGATGGCAGCAAGCTATAACAACCACTATAAGATGAAGATCATCTAAGAGAGGGAATATACAAATTATCATCGACATGCAGAGAGTGGGAGATGATCTATAGAGACGACGGAGTATAGGTTCGCTCGTTCTCCCAACGATTACATGGAAATGGTGTATTTTCGATTTCAAACGTCTTTAATGCAACACAGTGCAGCTGGCGGACCGGAGACTGAAACACCTTCTGGATTTACTCTACAATTGATTACGATAAGTGGTTTGAGATGGTATTCACGCGCGTGGAATACGAAACCTGGTCGTTCCTAAACAAATGAGGGACATGTCCCATCAACCCCAATAATACGATACTATACACCCCAGACTGTGAATCCAAAAGCGCCCTAATACGCTCCCATCACACTACAAAGCTTTGTTGTTTGAGCTTGGCTGCAACCCTGAAACAAGCTACGTCAGTGAGACCTAAATGTAGGGCCCATCTAAATGTATCCATTGTTTGTATATCCACACAGTCTATCTATTTTTCCAACTTATTTTAGAAATGATCCCAAACATGAAGTACGTAGCAAATTATCTCAAATGTGAAGTGGGAATAACTTTTAGGTGGACCATACCACAAGAAACAGTGGGCATTGAACCTCACTATTAAAAACTTTCTAACATCCACCGTAACGTTTATTGACCATCCAACTTGTTGATAAGGTCACAAAGACATGGATTAAAGGAAATAAAAAAAACAAATATGAGATCGATTCAAAACTTTTGAGGCTCACTAAGGTTTTTAATGGTCAGTAACCATGGTTTCCTGTGTTGTAGTCTACCTGAAATTTATTTTTGCTTCATGGCCTAAAAAAAGTTGGAAAAACAAATGAACAGTATGATATACAATGCAAATGCATATATTAAGGTGGCCTCATATGATGGTCAAGGTCTCATCTACATTTCTGGTTTGAGATCGAAGCCAAGTTGCACACTTGTAGGATAAGCTTATGCCGCAACATCATGTGTGGGGCCCATCTTGACATGTGCATGACATCCAATTCATCCATCATGTGAGCCCCTTTGTGTTCTTGTTGGTGCACAAAAAATGAGGCTGATCAAAAACCTCTGGTGGGCCATATCAAGTAAAATTCATAGTAAATTTTCTAAAATCAAGCTTGGTGGGAGTGCCTTAGTTTTGGGATGTGTGGAAATTAGTGTTATTATTTTATGGTCTCCTCCTTTTGATTTGTAAACTTAAAAATATATGATAGTATAAGGATTATTTAAAACCACGACCACCCGATTATCATAGAAGATCATTATAGATATATTTATATCCACAAACCCTTTTTTTACATAAAGACACTCACCCTTCCTCCACACACGCTCTCACGCACACCATAAGGGGTGCTCGAACCCATGACCTTGTGTTGAAATTATAGAGAGTTTACCATTGAGGCACAACAACATGTGTACCCATATATACTCAATATTATAATTAATGATTCCCTTCAAGCTGGTGCATAGATATTGATCATGTCTTGCTTGAATACAATTTGAACAAGATAAGTGCTAGAAACAATCTTTAAAAAAATGTCTTAGTTGATCCTTTGATGAAAAGTGAGGCTCATAGATAATATAAGAAACCAACTTTGCATGAATAGAGTGATAGTTGATCTCAATATATTTAGTTCACTTATAAGAATTAGTAGCAATGTGGATAACCACCTAATTATCACAGTAGAGAATCATAGAAGATATAGTGAAGACAAGGTCCGACGAAAAGGAGAGAAGCCATAGAATCTCACTGAAGTCATGTACCATATACCGATACTTAGCTTCTATGAATGAACGGGCAACAAAAGATTGTTTCTTTCTCTTACAAAACACAAGATTATTACCAATAAATATGCATTAGCTAAAAGTGGAGCGACAATCATGAAAGAAGCCAGCCAAATCGGCATCACAATAGGCATGGATATCAACATGGCCATAAGGGGCATAAAGAATACCCTTCTCATCAACAATGTTAAGGGATATAGCGAATAATGCAAAAGATGGTGTTAAGATGATGTAAGCATGGGGCTTTGAGAAATTGGTTGAAAGTAATTATATAAGCAATATCTGGCCGAGTAATGGTTAAATAAAATAATTAGCCTACTAAGCGCTGTATAATTAGGGTCAACAAGATATTTGCTCAACAATGAAAACAAGCAATAATTTGCTTTAATGGGATCTCACTGACCGAGGATCCAACATACTCGTGAGTTTCAAGAGATTCGAAGCATACTTGAACATAGAGACAAAAGAGCCCTTTCAAAGAATAGGCAACTTTAATACTAAGAAAATAATAAAAAGGCCCGAGATCTTTCATCTCAAAATGATATGCCAAAAACATCTTCAGAAGCAAGATTTCATCAGCACCTAAACCAATAATTAGAATATCATTTACGTAAACTATTAAAATAGTGGTTGAGTCACCATGTTATTTTACAAATACATAGTGGTAAAATAGGCACTCCTATAACTCTATTTATTAAAAGTGAAGCCCAACCCGTCAAACCAGGCGCGAGGAGATTGTTTGAGTCCCTACAATGCTTTCTTCAAATAGTATATATATATATTTTTCTTTAAGTCTTGATGCAAGAAAGGAGGATGCATGTAAATTTTCTCATGAAGATCCCATTTAGGAAGACATTTTTCATCGAGTTAATGGAGGGGCTAATCATAGCTATAGAAATCAATCCGCGCACCAAATTTTAACTTTCACAACTGGAGAAAAGTACTATGGTAATTGAGACCAAACTTCTAAGTGAAATCTTTCACTAAAAAAACAAAAAAACAAAAATTGAACGTCACAACATAGGCAACAAACCCATCAAGGTTATTCCTAATTATAAACACCCATTTTGAACCAACAATATGACACCTGCTAGGGAGCTGAACCAACTCTGAGGTACCTTGCTTCTCTGAGGCATCTATTTCCTCAAGCATTGCAACTTTCAACCTAGGGTCCTTGAGGACATCGGACACACGAAGGAATTGGAGCAGAAAGGAGAGTAAACATAAGACTATGAAAAGATGGGAAAGATAGTTATAAGAGACAAAATGACTAATATGGTGAGGAGAGTCAAAGCAATACCATATAGGAGGAATAATGAAGTGCTTTACTTTACAAGTAGCAATGGGAAGATCTGTAGATAGATCAAAGGGTTATTGTCTTATGGGGCGCCTGCTCTTTGTTCCATCGACAAAAGTGTCTTCTTTTGGAATATTCATTTTGCAGTGCCTCTAGTTATCAAAATACTACCTTATAGTTGCCTGTTTTACTTTTACTCATGGCTCTCTGATGGAGTTGGCCGGTTTCTTATAAAAAGCCCATATTGCCTTTGAAATTTAAGGATTTTACCACGATGTTTGCTTATATATTGTGGGGCCACCTTGATGTTAGTGAGAAGTCCACTCAGTTCATCTATTTCGTCATCTCATTTGGGGACATGGCGCCTCAAAAATAAAGTTGATTCAAAACTCATGTGGGACAAACTAAAGATAACATAGGGAATTAAACACCCACCGTTCAAACATTCATGGGGCTACAGGGTGTTAGTGACAAATCCACCACGTCCATCTATTTTGTTATCCTATTTTAATGCTAAAAAATGAGGCTGATCCAAAGCTTTAGTGGGCCAAACAACATGAAACTGTGGGGATTGAACTCCACCATTGAAACATATTCGGCAGTGTGGCTAACTCTGACTTTGGATCTACTTCTTTTGGGGCTCACCTCTTTTGGGGCCTCTACCCTAACATGAGATGGATTTTTGAAAAACATCAAGGTGAGCCCCACGTACATTAGGGTTAGGATTGCACGAAAACCAACCCTATGTTAGTGCACTTATTTAAGCATCTATTTGTCAATCACATTTGATAGTATGTAATATGTCCATTGAACCTTGAAAGTTGAAGACTGAAGTCACATCAAGGCCTAGAGCATAAGGAGCAAAGAATTGAGATCCTTACTCTTACTCCTGTGGTAGACTCTCAGGAGTTTCAACACTTGGTCAAGGGTTCAAGTATCCATAGGTGGTGAAATCCCACTATGGTGTAAGTGTATGTGAGTGTGTAAAAAAAAAAAAAAAGGAGAGTAAAGAACAGATAAATTGTAGTGCCTTTGTAACCCTAACCTTAGACTCAAAACAACTTAACATTTAGATGATTTTAAATAACCTTAATAGGTAAACCTTTGATTGATCATACTTTAGTCTCAGGAGCTTCGTTTAAACTTGCTTAGATAAGCTTTAGAGGCCCCAAGATGTTGGAAACTAAATTGTCCAAAACCAGTAGTCTCTGGGTAAGTTTGATCGATTGAGCAAATCACACCATAGGAAACAGTGATTAGTGACCATTAAAAACTTTTTGTGGGGCATGATGGTTTTGGATCAAGCTAATATTTATTATTATTTTTTTTCAATTGATCCAGGTCTATGTGATCTTGTCAACAGACTAGACGGTCAATAAAAATTACAATGGACCTTAGCTGGTGGGCGTTCAATGACCAGCATTTCCTATGGTGCGGTCCACCTGAAATTTGTATCTCCTTCATTTTTAGACCATGTACTAAAATAAGCTAACAAAACATATGGATGACATGGATATACAATGCATGCATTGATGTGGGCCCTACATTCAGGTCCCACCTATTGCTAGTTCCATGGTCGCATTGGCAATAACTAAGGGCATTTTAGACTTTTTTGTGAAATATGGTATATGAACATATATCATACATATCTATTTTAGACCACAAGCAATTATTTAACTAACTTTTCAAAACTTGCATATACAGAGGGATGGATGGATGTATGCATGGATCATGGATGGATGGATGAATGTATGCATGCGTACATGTGTGCTAGAATGTGTGTATACGTGTATCAATGTGTACAAACACATCCCAACCATCAGACTTAGGGGCTATCCTAGGGAGATCATGTGGTAGAGGGACATTCCCATCCCTCATCTAGGGCAATAATCAGATCCCCGTGCAACTGCAAAGAGCAGGAGGACTAGAATGAGTCCAACCACCTCCACACAATTTCCCGGGAGTTCTAGACCAATGGTGCATGTGAAATGTAGGATAAATATGATCCTTGACATTAATGAACCATATTTTGAAAAAGATGAGTATGATCCTTGACATTAATGGAACATATTTTGAAAAATACAAAAAGCCCGGCCTGACCCACATGAGTCGACTCAACTCTACCAAATTTCACCAAGACGAGGAGAAAAGCACGCTATATTCACAACACCATCAAACCTCTGAAAAAGCTAGACTTATATTTGAAGAGTTTTGGCCGAGGCTTAAAAATTAATCCTATTCATGATTCAGGTGGATCACACAAAGTGAAATAATTTAGAGGGTGGGCATAACCCTTCACACTGTTTTCACTCTTGTGACCCACGTAAATCAGAGATAGGGCTTTTGTGCCCTAGGTTTAACATGGGCTAATGTATCACATGTACAGACTGAAATTCAGATACATATCATGATGAGGCTCACCTAAACCCGTCAGACTTCCAGATCCTAAATAATAGGCAATCAACGGTCTGGTGCACTTAAGTCGACTTGATCAGACTTGCTTGAGGGAAGCAGATTGGCTGGTGTGCCTCACACCAGCTATATAGTTGTTGTATTTAGGGTTGTCCATGAGTCAAGCTAGCTCGAAAAGCTCGCTCGACTCGGCTCGAGTCAGCTCAGATTGACTCTGCTTGAATGACCGATTCGAGTTGAGCCAAGCTAATTATTTGAAGTTCGAGTTGAGTTCAAGCCAAGTTCGACCAGGGGGCATTTCAATTCGACTCGACTCGAACTCTACTCGACTCAAAGCTCGAACTCGAGCTCGACTCACTCAATTAATAAATATATTAAATATTATATATTATATATACATATATGTATATATATATATATATATATATATATATATATATATATATATATTATATTAATATAAGTTTTAAGTTTAAACTTAAAAAACAAACCTTAGAGTCTCTACCAGACCACAAGCACCCCCTTCCATTTCCCTTTCTTCTCTTTCTTTGGCCACTATTAGCCGCACGCCCGCCCCGACCACCGCCACTAGTTTTCATTTCAGCTCCACAATAGTATGGTTTCAATCTCTTTAGATCTACTTCTCAGGTGAGAAACCCAAGAAATTCGAGATGAGTTTTTCTCATATTTGTTAGAGCTTTAAGGAAATCCAATTATCTAATTGGCTAGAGCTCTTTACTTGAATTTCTGATCTGTGTTCTGCTCTGTTTCTTTTCTAGTACTTGGATTTCTACTGGTGGAAGAAGATCAAGAATAAATCAGTTCTTACAGGTTTCCTCATCCGATTCGAAACTTTGTTTAGTTTTTTCATCGGGTTTTACTTTGATTCTCTTAAGATTTTTGAATTTTTTATCAATGGAGGAAGATGAAGAACATAATCCATTACTCTCTCACCCAACAAGCTTGAACTCGACTTGACTCAAATCAATAGCTTGACTCGAATTCGACTTGACAACTTTAGTAAACAAGCCAAGCTTCAATGTTGAGCTCGAGGCTAAGCTCGAGCTCGAGCTCGAACTTGAGTACATCATGGACAAGCCAAGCCAAGCTTGGCCCACCTTGACTCGACTCGGCTCGATGCCCACCTCTAGCTATATTGATGTCAGGAAGTTCTGTGAGTCTAATCATGAGGTATGTGTTATATCCAAACCGTCCATCCATTTGGCGAGCTCTTCTTAAGGCTTGAGACAGAAAAATAAGACAGATCTAATTATCAAGTGGACCTCATTGCAAAATGTAGTGTGGGATTAAATGTCTACCATTGAAGCCCTTTTTGGGGTCACAGAAGTTTTGGATCAATATGAAATTTGTTTTTCCTCTTCATTTAGGTCTTTGTAACCTTATGAACGGATTGGATGGAAAATAAACTTTATGGTGGGCCCTACAAATGGTTTAACAATGAAAATCATTATCCCCCTACTATTTATGGTGTAGTTCATATCATCTTTGGATATGATTCTTTTTTTAGATAATTCTCTAAAATGATCTCTAAAAATAGGTGAACCGTGTAAATATAATAAATACATCACTATGGGGCCCATGTAAATTTGAACTCCTTTGAACTGTTTGTACAACTCGGAGGTTGAGGAGCGTCGGTACTCGTCTTTGCATGACACGTACCTACAGCAGCTATATAACCGGTGTGTGGTACACCAGCCAATCCGCTTCCTTGCTTGAGCCGGGGGTTTGGAACCAGATCGGGTCCCACAAAGTCTGACTCAGACTCATCTAAGTTGCTTGCAACTCTAATGAGTCTTAAAACCATGGATTCAACGGTCCAAAATCTATCCCCCCACGATTCATTTATAGTTAAAGGTGGATTTTTTAACCGTCCATTTAAAACCGACAATCAAATGTTTGGGATCATCTATTGTATGAGAATTTGGGCATAAACTATCTCACGATGATCCAACCAGAATAACAACCATATTTTTTAATATGGCATTTAAGCTGATTGTCTTATATAATCTAATTTCTTTCATATAGCTCCATTATAATCTATTCAAGATTTTCCATATGCTTTATAACAAATAGATGGAAACACATCAGTAGAAGATTACGTATTACACATAACTAAGAAAATAAAAAATTATTCTTAGTAATAATGTCATCATCTAATATCACATAATATCACGTATTACCTATCCTACACATGGCACTTTGACGACGAGGCCGCCTTCCCGATCGAGCCAAAGCCATACATGGCGGGACATGTGAACCTTTAACGACAGGCCAACCCGGCATTTGCTTTCTCGATAGACATTTTTGCAAACTCACCGTCCATCCCCAACAAATCTGACCATTCCTCTTGCAAGTCTTCGTGAACCAAGAAAATCCCAGCCACAGAAATCAAATATATGAGTTATTTTTTTTGTACTTTTTATTTATTTTTATTTTTTTAAAGAAGAAAGATATTGCAGATTGATGAGGTCTTCTCATGCAATCACTTGTTAGGACATCCAAGCAGTGCAAAATATGGGCCACCCAGAAAAAATCAAGCCAATCCACTTATTAGGTAGACCAGACATGTACGTTGAATCAGATCATTGGTTGTCCATCGATTTTGATGGTGTGGATCTCTTAATGAGTGGACATGGTCCACCTTCTGCACAGGTTAGATGTTGTAGAAAATATACCATTGGTGGTAAAGGTTAGGTATATATCTGAATTCTGAAGGTTCCCATATAGTGTGTGTGATCATTTCTTTGGGAGGTGTTCACCTACAACCGGTTGTAGTTTAACCTTCAGACATTTGGGACCAGAATCCTCCACAATACCTGTTTGAGAACCTAAGCCCTGTGGGGCCCACCATGTTCTGAAATTAAAATCCACTCTGTCCATCAGGTTCTATCCTCAATGTTAGAGCCATCACAAAAACCACCCAGATCAACATCTTATGTGGGCCAGGCCACATGGAATAATGGGGATGGGATGCTGACCATGGGTTTGTGTGTGGGGCAAGATGATGGGTATCTTTCATCAAACTGGTTAATCAAGTGTAACTCATCAGGATGAAGAGAAAATACAAAAATCAACATGATAAAATACTCAGACCGGCCATACCATGCGAACTCAGTGGTTTTGGGAGAAATATTGCATTTTTCCCATTGGTGTGGTCTACATGAGTTTCTGCTCGGGCTTATATTTTTTATACACCGTTCGAATAAGGATTCTCACTTGATGGACGGAGTGGATTTTACAAATACAACATGGTGGACCCTAAAAAACTTAGGTTTTAATAGATGACATGATTTTCTACCATCTACATTTTCCAGCATTGCCCATGAGAACATATATTTTACAGGAAAATTGGGATTTAAATCTCGATAGAAACACTTACATCCACACCCCGTCCTGTATTCCATATTTCTGTGTCTCTCTCTCTCTCTCTCTCTCTCTCTCTCTCTCTCTCTCTCTCTCTCCCCTTCTACAGGCTACTTATATAGGGCAGTGGAACAAATATTGCGAGGTTTTGAAAATATTGTGATATTTATGTAAAAATTCATTAAACAAATTATCATGATATTTTCAAAATATCAGACATTTTAAATAAATATAATAAGTATTGAATTTTTTTAATATCATTTGGTAATAAATATTTAAGAAAATTTTCACCATTTTATTGCGATTTTTACAAAGAAAATAAAATATCAAGGTCTAAGTAAATTCATTTTTAATGAAGAATTAAAGTTTTTAAAATCATTTATTAATTTATAATAATTATCTTTTAATAATTATTTTCAGCACGATTTTCCTTATATTATCGCCAGAAAAGCATATATATATATATATATATATATATATATATATATATATATATATATATATATATATATTAAAATCTCCTGAGAAACTAGCCTTCCGAGAAATTTCCGAGAAGGAGATAGCCAGCATGATACGGAGTCGTTTACATAAAGCAACGCGCGCTTTGTCTTACGGTCTTAATCACAATTCACAAAAACATATAATACTCGGTGGTGCGTGTTAGTTGATGCTCAGGCGCTAATCGATATTTCACGTACGCAACCATTTCACTCAATTTATACAGTCCAAATAGATGCACCGTTAGCCAAAAACTACCCTAATCTGATGGCCTGCCTAACTGAAAGGTGAACAACTAAACATTGAAATGAAAATAATCAACGGTAGACGGAGGTGAGGACGGTTCAATCAATCTGAATTTTAGATGATGGCCTATCAAAAGTGGGTCCCAAGATTTGGGTGGTTTACATTGAGGTAGTGAATGCCTGACACGTGTAAATCTTTGAGTACCTGAGTATCAACCATAGTACTCTGACAGAGTATCAAATAATGTTCGTGGGGTTTTTTCAACTCGTTTAGTACCAAGCAACTGATGATCGTCTGCTCTGTAATCGTATTGTAAAACGTGCGTTTATCACCTTTTCAGCTCAATCCAGCTCGACCCAATGACAGAGGAAACGGAATGGCTACTCCCCCTGCCACCAGCCCGGTGGCTGTGGTCGGTGATTGTGGGCCTCACCATGATGTATCTGTTTCATCCATTCCGTTCATCCATTTTTACAAATCATTTCACAGCTTTATCCTAAAAATGAGAGGAATATAAATCTCAGGTGGACCACACCACTGGAAAATAATAGTGATTGGATATCCAACGTTAAAACCTTCTAAGGCCCACTTTACTGTTTATTTGACATTCAATCTATTGATTAGGTCATACAGACTCAGATGAAGGAAAAAAAAAAACCAAAGATCAGCTTGATCCAAAACTTTTATGCCCCAAAAAGTTTTTAATGGTCGTTGTTCATTCAATACTTTTTCCTGTAACGTGCTCCACTTGAGATTGGGTTATATCTCATTTTTGGTCTCATATCATAAAATGATCTAGAAAAATAGATGAACAGCATGGATGAAACACATACATCATGAGGGGGCCCACAGAGCACCGACCATCAGCCATGGGCGGGTGGCAGGGTGAGTAGCCAATCCGTTTCGAAAGGGAGGATGCGAACAGTATACTCAGGTTTGCAGTTAATATAGATGGGCCCACAGTTCAGTGATCCACACCTTTGATCTGGTGCAATCCATTGTGGATGAACCATTCACCAAAGGTATCCCAAATTGCAATATCTGTGAGATCATGGTCCATATTTTAGTTGATTTTGGATCATGGCAATCCATTTTTAGGCCAAGATATTACAGGTTACACTGGTCCCAGCAATGATATATTTGTGGCATGGTCCATCCAAGGGCCCATCAACAGTCTGGACAGCTGAACCATGGGCCCCACTTGTACAAACTGAAACACATGTACTTACGTCGGTGGGCCAACAGACCCCAATCAAGACTATTGAACCATGGGTCCCACTTGGACAAGCTGAAACATCTGTGCACAGCTGAAGCTTTTAAAAAGCTTACGGGCACTGACCCGCCTGGCTAGACGGATGTCATCCTACCTGTGCAATATCGATGATCTAACCCAAAAAAATAGTTCCGAATGACCATCTGGTTCAAGCAAAGTTATATTAGCAAAAGCTACCAGTTCGTGGGGTCCTTACTCTTGCCTGGGCGGTAGACTCTCAGGAGTTTCAACTCCCGTCAAGGGTTCGAGTACCCATGGATGGTGAAAGTCCACCAGCGTGAGTGTGGGGGTGTGTGTGCGTGTGAAAAAAAATAATAAAAAAACAGCTACGTACTCTTGTTGGTTTATTTATTGTCTTCCCCATGGGCACTTTTTATTTTTTTGATGCTCTTGTCAAGTCAGGTGCGTGGGTGGTTATTTATGGTTTCTCCCATAGGCACTTCTTTTTTTTTTTGATGTTCTTGTCACGTCTAGTTTGTGGGGGTGCCAAAACCACTATTTGCTGATCCTAGGCGCCAATAGAGGTAGATACAAGCAAATATATATTATGGAGATCTATGTAGATCGGTTGTCTATTCATTCACTGACAATTTATATTATAGAGTGATTAGGTGATATTCAAATTGTGAGGTTCTTCATCCAAAAATGGATTACACTTTGCCTTCCGTATTAAATGACTTTTTCGATACCTGGTTATTATCAAACGAAAAGAAAATACTTATAGTCGGTCAAGATGCAACTGCAAGGAGTCTTTCTGGATGAAGAGTTGCTTGTCTTGAGATAAAAGTCTAGTATATGAGCGTAAATTGAGATTACAACTAATCGATTACGACTACTCTTAGGAAAAAGTTAAGCTATGATAAGGAAAGATAAATTATAAGATAATTTGATTGGTTTGTTTGATTAGTATGAGATAACTTACTTGGTTGATTTCCCCATCTGTTTATAAGATTTTCTGCTACGCAAATACTCTGCATCTGTTTGTGTTCTTTACTTTGTCATGTTAGTCTTCTAGATCCTTCTTCCTTTTGTATTCTTTTAACCGTTCATCTTTTCTCAACTAATTTCCGTCTCTTGAGATTCTCGACCATGCCTTGTCATCAAATGGCATGTACTGTCCACATTAGTGTCAGTTGCGCCTCCGTAAAAGGCACTTTAAATATCTTTAAAATCTTTCCGCATGATATTCCTTATTTATGCAACAACACATGTTACTCTCTGATTGGTTAATTTAGGAATTGCGAGAAATAGAGTACAACATTGCCCCCACGTTACTTTGCCTTTTGTGTAAAAGGTGAAAGCGACGTTACTCTAATACTCAATGCAAAAAATGTGATCTCCCATCTTTACACATGTCAACTCCCTGTTGATTCTATTCGACCGAGACGAAAATCAAATGGCGGTTTCGCCTCTTATCTTGCAGTTACCTGTAACGCCCAGTGTTTTCAGGACCCGAGTATATGACCCGTTTCCTAAAAACCTGAGTGTTAACCTCAAAAATTCAGTGTAAATTTGAACTGCTTATCATTAATCAGAGTTAACAGCAGCGAAGCTAGAATAAACCATGCATTAAATAAAAACATTCTGATTATCATAAAATTTCAAATGTAGTGCCCATATAAGACTTATACAATCTCAAATAAAAAAGTTCATGTAAGTAAAAACAGGAGTCTATCAACTAGTGGTGGAGCTCAATATGGGCCGCAGGGACCCCATCTAACTCCTCACTACCCGATCTGCTCCAGTGACTCAGTGAACAACATCGACTTGCTCTACACCTGCATCAACTGTTACGGTTTGATAGCATCAATGGCTATCGCAGTGAGGAGCACCCTCTAACATTGCACACTCATCATCCATAATCCAGTATAAATTGCCAATCATGAAAATAGATATATTAAACAGGGCAATTCATAATCATGAGCATACATACAAAAATTAAGTCAATCAACACAATCTCATCATAAGCAAGATATAATAGCAGTCGCAATGTAAGGAAACATGTCCAGATACTTAACCAATCTACCATGCAACTTTCTATTTCACCCGAAAGTCACATTGTATGTGAACTCCGCAAGATGGCTAGAAAATCGATAAGCGAACTTCAACTCCACCCGAAAATCATGGTATAAGTGAAATCCATGAAGTGAATAGAAAATTAACCTTCAAACCTCTTCTTCATCCGGAAATCATGTCGTACGTGAACTCCGCAAGATGGCTAGAAAATCGATAAACAAACTTAAGCTTCACCCGAAAATCATGGTACGACTGACACTGCAAGATGAAGAGACAAACAACATACAAATCCTAAACCACCCAGAAATCATATCGTATGTGAACACCACAAGATGGCTAGAAAATTGAGGAACGAACTTCAGCTCCACTCGAAAATCATGGTACGACTGAACACCGCAAGATGGCTAGGAAGTAACAAGATATGTGAATGTAACCTTCATGTATTAAGAGGAGGACCTAGATTAGTATAAACACGAGTCTAACTTGGTTAAACTTTTACCTCCATTATAGTCTAAATTGGACCAATGTGAGTAATCTCATCCATAGATAGGGCCATCCAATTTTTTTTATCAATACTTAAACGATTAGCAAACCTTGTTAAAATCTAGCCATTCAATATCAACGTATGACCCAACAATGTCCCTTTGAGTGATCCAAAAATTAAATTTCCTAGTTTGACCATCAAACTTTAGAATCAACTACAAACCTCGCGAGCAGTGTGTATGCTTGAGATGTGGACACGTGGCCCAATATGACATTATCATTTAGGACTCTTAGCAAAGACAGGTCCTACAAATAAATAAGTAAATAAGAAAATATCTAGGTATGCACATATAATAATAAGGTGAGATGAAATAAGTAAATAACATTATCGTAGACTTTAATGACACTGAGAAGGGTGGACCACTTACACAAATCACAGGCAAGTAGGAGAGATCGTAGAAAATAATAATAATAATAATAATAATAATAATAATAATAATAATAGGTGTTAAAATTATTTTAAAAATAACATTTAGTGTTCTAAATTTATAGAACAGGTGTCTCAGTCATCTAAATGAATCCTTGGACCTTTTGAACCATTGGCGTTCAATTTTGGAATATCCGACCATCAGATTGATGGGGATCGACAAATAAGATCTGAATCCATCTGTGGAGCCCACCTGAAACTTTAGATCTACCTGATATTCGGCCAACGGCCCCAAGTAAACCCTCAAGAACAAATGGATAGAGTGGATTTCCTATAAACATCACTGTGGACCCCACACCTATTATGTGACTGAGCTCTGACCCGTGCCTAGTCCAAAATAGAGAAATTTCTCTCTCTAGCTGCTACCGTGTAAGACCCGTATCTTAATCCGTACCGTTCCGTAGACTTCCGTGGTCTTACCGGTCGAATTCTGGCAACCTTCGACCCTTAACCGATATTAACGCGCGACTCTGATTCGTACGTCGTCAACCCGAGTCGACTCAACCTAAGACCCGTACCTTAGTGACCGCGCCGTCGCTGCGGTTCCGGTGCCGCGACTCGCGTGCCTAGGCGATACCCTGGTGAAGAGTTGTAAGCTGACGTTCAGTGTGAGGAAACGCCGCGCGTTGTGAAACCCAAGGGAATCTCTACGAGGTATCCCATCAATCCCATCAATCCATCAATCAATCAATCCATCACATGTCAAGTACATGTCAAGTACACATCAACTTTCACCCATTCCCAAGCAACTACAAAAGTCAAGATTTTCTTACAAGATCCATACCTCTCTTACACAAAAAGCCTCAAAAGTCAAGAGTCTCTTACACCTCCCATACCTCTCTTACACAAATGGCCACAAAAGTCAAGACTTTCTTACACAACCATCATTCATCCATCCATCCATCACTCTCTCTCCCTTTACAACTCTCTCTTTCTCTTTCTCATTTCAAACTAAAAAAAAAAAAACCCTCATACGTATGAGAGCTCTCCAAGCCTTTCCCTCTCTTTCCAAAACTCCAAGGTGGCCCACTTTCCTACCCCACCATCTCCATCTCAACCCTCCATTTCTCATCTCCTTCATTGAAATCCAAGCTAAGGTGCCAAGGAACCCCTTGGAGCATGAAGATCGGACGGTGGGTGCTTAATACTATTAGATTTTCATGTTTTTGAGATGGACCAAGTGAGGCCAACCGATCAATGGTTTGGATCTCACTTGGGACCCTAAGGTGTGGCCGATGGCCCACTAGGATCATCATGATCATTCCATGATGGGGCCATTCTCCATGGACCCCATCGTGATGTTTATTTCTTTAGAAAGGTCATCTAGACCGTCCATATTGGTGGGGAAAGGATCTCCACCGTTGATTTTTAAATTTTATGGTCCGACATGTAAAGGGATCTCTTGGATTATATGATTTTATTTTATTTTATTTTTTGGAGGGCTCATAGTGGCGGAGCCCCCCATCGCAAGTGTGTCCCACTCTCCATCTCTCTCTCTCTTTTTATTGTTATTTTATTTCATTTTATTTTATTTTATTTTATATAATAGGGTAGTGTGGCCCACTTGAATGGACCCCACCTTGAGGTACTTATTTTGTCCAAGTATTCTTCAAGTGGGGCCCACCTTACATGTTATACCCACAACATTCTTAAGTGGTGGCCCACTTCATCAGGGCCCACCATAATGTAATATATATTTTTTTAAAAGCTAAACCGTCCAGCGTCTGGGACGTTGGACGTCCCTGTAAAAAAAAAAAAAAAAGAGAAAGAAGGAAGCTTTTGGGGGTGGTCCCCTTATGTAGGCCCCACCCTGATGTAAGGAAACAATCCAAGCCGTCCATCCTCTTACCCATCTCTTTTTAGGCGTTAAGCCATTAGTTGGGGTTGATTGGAAGATCTGGTGGGCCATAGCATCGAAGAATGCATCATTACCATTCAAGGATACTTTTCTTATTTTATTTCATTTTCTAATCATCAAAAAAATTTAAACTCTAGACTCTTTGGGCTCGTCTTGAGCCAGGGAAACTAATGGACGGAGTGGATTCTCATGATGCGGACCCCACACGATGAAAACCCCGGAAAAACGATTTTCCCTGATTTTTGAAAGAGGCATAGCCTCTGCCTCTCTCTCTGTCAACGAGCAGCAGCTGCACGCTGCTGCTTGCAGCGGTTGGGGTGGGCCGGCGGTCAGCCAGCCACCCACGGCTGCTGTCGTGGGCCCCACCATGATGTATATGTTAGAGCCACGCTGTTCATGAGGTGGGTCCCCTCCTCAGGTGGGCCCCCTCCAAATATCAGCCTGATCTAACACTCTGATGGCCCACATCATAGGAAACGGTGTGAATGAACATCTACCATTGAAACTCATTCTGAGGTCCACAGAAGTTTTAGATCAAGATGAAATTTATGTTTTCCCTTCACCCAGGTCTGAGTGACCTTATGAGCGGCCTGGATGGCCAATAAACATTTTGGTGGGTCCCACATGGGACCCACAGTGATGCTCATGTTTTCATCCACCGTCCAGGCGGACGGTGGTAGTCACCATGATATATTTGTTTCATCCACCGTCCAGCGGACGGTGGGGCCCTATGTGATGCATGTGTTCTGTCTGCACCGTCCACCCCTGGACGGTGGGACCCACCATGAGTATGTGTTATATCTGTACCGTCCACCCTGGACGGTGGGACCAGCCCCACCCCTTTTGGTCCATTTGATATATTTTAAGGCCCATGGGACTAAACCCATTTGATTTATATAAGGCCTATGGGTTTAGGCCCATTTGATTTGTATGAGGCATATGGGTTTAGGCCCATTTAGTTTATATAAGGCCTATGGGTTAGGCCCATTTGACTTATACAAGGCCTAGGGGTTTAGGCTCATTTGATTTATATAAGGCCTACAGGATTAGGCCCATTTGATATGTATAAGGCTCTTGAGATTGGGCCCATTTGATGCAATCTAAGGCCCACGGGTTTTGACCCATTACAATGCACATAAGACCCATTGGTGTGGCCCATTTATGTGGCCCATCTGATGAATAAAAGGCCCATAAGATATGGCCCATTTAATATATATGTAAGGCCCAATGGGATGAACCTAAGGTCTATTGCAATGTGTAATTTCAATACAGACTAAGTAGCGATGTTTACAAAGATCGTACCTTGGGAGCAATGTTGGTTTGACATCCACATTTGTGAGTGTAATGTTGGTTGGATGTCCACATTAGGACTCTCCTCAGGGCCCATTGTTGGGCCGTACTTGCTGTGTATAGGCCGTCTAGCCCATTTGTGTTGTAAGAATGGTTCATCACTTATTTACATGTTTAGTATAGTTTCATGACTCATGATCATACGCATCATATGTATGCTTGATATGAGAATTGCCTGATCATAGCATATGCCTTCGGGAAGGTTATTTATGGACTCCCGGTTAGGCGGTGTTGCCCTACATGAGCGCACGATATGCGCAGGATTTGATGCATGACTGGATAGCGTGAATCATGCATATCGCATTTGTATGACATGGATATTGTACGCCCTAGCCGCTCGGTTTCTGAGTTTGGGGCGTGACATCCCGCCTACGGTCATTTTTGAAAAAATAGACGGACATTGTGCCTGATCAATGGCCCACCATATGGTCCCACCTTCAAGATCTAAACCGTCCATCGGATTCATACAGCAGGCTCGACCAAAACCTTGGTTGTTTCACACGAAAGCGCACACGTGTTCGCATAATCCTCGGCGTAAATAGGCCATGCAAACACATGCTTACCGAAAATGGGAACTGTTCCACTCCAACTAGCACGATCCGTGTGCATGGGAATCCTTCGATCTCGTCCGTTCATTTGCAAACAATCCCAGCTGCTCATGCCTTGTCATTAGGTCTTTGTAAGGGAAAACAAAAAGAAAATCGAAAGGAAAACAATTGTAAGCCTCTTTCCCCCAACCCATTAATGGAACTCCATTAGAGCTTCAACTTGAGGCATCCCCTAGCTCCCTACCATCGATCCAGACCCTCTAGTGGGATCGGATCTGAAGCAAACCCCGTCATTCACAATCCGCCATTAATGCCTGATCATTTCCCCTGTTTGAAGTCGAATCGAGTTCGGTCTGGTCCAGGCCAAAACTACCATATGAGTCTGATCCATTCCAGATCCTGTGAGAGGCCAGGGAGAGAAAAAGAAGAATAAAGAAAGAAAGAAAGAAAGAAAGAAAGAAGAAAGAATTAGAGAGAGCGAGAGGCTGCCCTGTTCGGCAGCGGCTCGAACCGAGCTAGACTCGGTTTGGGCATGGCATTTTCGAGCTCTCATTGTTTGGTGATGACTCTGGTGTGAGAAGAGAGGGAGGAAGAAACTAGAAGAAGAAGAATAAGAGAGAGAGTGGGGAGCCATGTGGTCTGTTTAGTGCTGCACCAGGTCGGATCACGCCACACCAAGCTGCTGCCCGACTCAGTCAGGTCGTGACTGGGTCGAGTCCAGTAGCGTTGCTGGACTTTGGAGAGGGAAAGAGGAAGTGGAAGAAAAGAGGAAGAAATGGAAGAAGGAAGAAAAGGGGGGTGCATGGCTGCACCAGCTCAAATCAGGCCAGCCTGACCTCACCGATGAGTCCATCTCGCTGGACCGAGTTGGGCATGGGTTCAGTCCAAAAGGCCTGTTAGTGCATGGTTTTGAGTAGAAAGGAAAGAAAGAAATGGAGGAAGGGAAAGAGAGAAGAAAAAAAAAATAGGGAGAAGAAGAAGAAACAGAGGAGAGAGGGAGGAGTCGGAGTCGACTCGGTTTCGACCGAGTCAACTCACTAGGTTGGGGGCTGACCCGAATCCCTAACCATTTTGGGACATTGCTCAGCCAGCAACCTAGCCGGACATGTTAGAAGGAAAGGAGAAGAAGAAGGAGAGAGAATGTACGGGTGATGGTTGTGTTGGGCCGCGTCAACTCAACTCGAACCGAGTCAACTAAGGTGAGTCCACGTCTTCCTCCATTTTGAGATTCTTTTGATTACCATTAACATTGTTGATATCATTGTTAGGATTATTAGTGGTAGATATGAATAACTATTAGTAAATCTTTCATACTAATAATAGTTATTGTAGATAGATAATAATAATAACAATAATAATACCATCATCAAATCCTAGTACTTTGGTTGCTACTCTTAAACGTCATTAATAGTAGGTCATAATATTAGATAACATCATAGCAATTATTATTATGTTAGCCAACATGAATAATAACACTAATGTTAATAATTATTTTGTAATTATTAAATTACATCATAGTTAATGGTACCCCAACACGAGTTCAAAATCCTAAATTTAAGCCTAGAACTAAACCCATGGATGAAACTCTAAAACCTAAGTAATCTAAATCCTAGGTTAAGACCTTAACCCTAAATAGTGTATTAGGATTGGATCTAACTATAGAATTTTAAATTCATGGTAGGTCATAGTATCAATTATCATGACTAAGATTGATAGTTATGATTTAAAATCATTAGAAAGCATTATCGTTTCCCTTATGGGATTAGTCAAATATAATTATTATTGTTAGTCCTTATTGTATTATCATTAGAAAATATCCTATCATTATGACTTGTATTATCTGAGAGATTATTAGTCATTATGAGTATATTAGATAATATTGGTATGTTTAAATATAAACTTATGAACCATCGTTACTAATATTGATGGATTGATACTCATACTATGAATATTATTTGACCTATTGTACAATGATAATAATAAAGATAATAACATTAATAATAATAAGTTAGGATTCAAATTCTAAATTCCACTCTAGGATAAAAACCTAATTCCACATTAAAATCCTAAAAGATGACCCTATGCTATGATCTTAAACCCTAGGTAGTGATTAGAACTGGGACCTAATTGTACAAGTTCATGATTTGTGGTAGGATACAATTCTAAAGGCATAAGCACTTAGCAACACTAGAAGACGATTCAAAGTATAAGGTGATGATTCTTTCCCTTGAGATTTTCATTTTTCCATTAGCTTAAGTTATAGTTTTTATTTTAATTTATGATCGATATCTCCATTTTATATCTATATATGTTAATTGTTGAAATTGAGTTGCTACATCACATGCTTAATGTTTATCCTATATATTTAATTTACGTTATTGGATTATTTGTGCATTGCATATGGAACTTAAACTGGTATATCAATGAAAAACTCCTACCTATAAATGTACACTCATACTTGGGATGTAACCTTACCAATTGTGATTGAAATGGACCTTCGGCTTAGTGGTTATTGGTGGTGGTCTAAATGGATCATTGATGTGGGCCTACCATCCAGGGTTGTTGTGTCTAAGTGGTTTTTAAGGATGATATTTTATCTCATGGTTTTGATACTCACCCTATGTGGCTTATTTTGATATTTGTCCTATTTGGCTTGTTTTGATATTGGCCCTACATGACTTTATTTTGATATTTTTCCTATATGGGTTCTATAAGACCCGTATCCTTGATCGTACCATGTCGTAGGCTTCCGTGGTCCTCCCAGTTGAATTTCGGTAACCCTCGACCTCTATCCGACGTTTGCGCGCGATCCTAAGCCGAGTCCTATATATCGAAGTTAGCTCGACTCGAAACTTGTACCCTAGCAACCGTGTCGTCATCGTGGTTCCAACGTCGTAACTCCCACATTAATCCAATACCCGAACCAGGAGATGTTGGCCCACGTTCATTCCGAAGAAACGTTGCACGTTGGAATTCTCATAGAATCTATACAACATGTCCCATCAATCAAGTTAAGTACACCACCCATACCTCAATGCCACCTCACCCTATCCTCCGTACAAGCATCCATTCATTCTTTTTTGCAAGTCAATTCTCTCTCTCCCTACCCATCCCTCTTTTACTAAAATTTTCAACAAACCCATACCTCTCCATCCCCTTTCTTACAACACCCATCCCATATCAATCGTCACCTCTCTTTCTCTCTCATTCTCTAAGAAAATTTTCAAAATCCCATGAGAGCTTCCAACGTCCAAGCTTTCTCTCCCAAAAACATGTGTGGCCCACTTTCCCACCCTCTCATCTCCCATCTCAACCATTCATTCTCCATCAACCTCCATTAAAATACAAGACAAGGAGCATACAAGTCCAAGGAGCTAAAGGAGAAGGCCGATAGGTGGGTGATCTACCGTCGATTTGCATTTGAAGGCCCACATATGATGGACCCACCTTAATGTATGCTTGTATCCAAGAGAGGCCCATAATGGCGAGGCCCCTCCGTCATCGCCGATCTCTCTCCTTCTCTCTCTCTCTCTCTCTCTGATCAATGGCCCACCTATGATGTGTATATTTTATCCATGCCATCCACCTTCGTGGGACCCACCTGATGGATGAGTTGGATGGAAGGAAGTAAAAAAACACAAGTATCGTTTTGATACGAAGCTGATGTGGGCCACACGTGTGGACCCACCATCATTATGTGATGATCCACATCGTTCGGATCTCTAGACAGTGGAACACGAGTGTTGGATGGGTTAGATTCCACACCGTCCAAACGTTCAGAGTCTGGACGGTGGATCTGGACAGCTACCTTCACCTCTTGATATATATGTATATATAATATATATAATATTATATAATATAATATATTACCTTTAGTATCATCTATTATATATACACACACACACGCACACATACACACAATATGTATATATTATAATATAATATTATATTATAATCATATAATATGATATAATATTATATTATATTATATATATAAGGTATGTATATAATATACTGGGTTTATTTGCACATGTGGGCCCCACCTTTTTGAGGGTTTTGGATGATTGACATGCACTGATCTATAGCCAGCCATACAGTTGTTGTATTTGGGATATATCTACACTGTCCATCTATTTGGTGGGACCCACCTGGCAAATGATTTGGACGATATGTATATAGTAGGTGGGCCATGTACGTGGGACCCACCTGACAAACGGATTAGATGGCATACCTCACGCAGCCATGGCTACTGTGAGGATGACATCAGCAGAGTTGGTGGGACCCACCACGATTATGTGTTTCATCTGCACCATCCACCGTCTATATGGACGGTGCCAAGTACGCCCACATGATGGATGTTTTCCATCCAACCGTCCACTCATTTGACATACTCGTGGACCCCATGCCGATGTATGTGTTACAGCTAACTGTCCATCCATTTGGCAAGATTGTCTCAAGGCTTGAGACTGGAAATAAGTCAGATCTAGTTATCAGGTGGACCACACTACACGGAGTGATGGGTTTTGAATGCCTACCATTGAAACCCTTTGGGTTACAGCGGTTTTGGACCAATCTGATATTTGTTTGCCCTCTTAGTTCAGGTCTTTATGACCTTACGAATAGACTGGATGGAAAATGAATACTATGGTGGGCCCACTGGAATTTAACGGTGTGAATCATTATCACCACTGCCATTTGTGGTATGGTCCAGTTGATCCTTTATATATGATTCATATATATTTTATATATATATAAGCTCTTTAATGATTTCTAATAATGGATGAATGGTTTTGGAACCGGCCCATTCAACTAGGCCCATTCAACTCGGGCCCATTCAACTCAGTCCATTCGACTCGGCCTAATCGACTCGACCCATTTGACTCAGCCCATTGATTCAGCCCATTTGAATCAGTCCATTTGAATTGTCCCATTGATTCGCCCCATTTGATTTCGCTCATTGATTCGGCCCATTTGAATCGACCCATTTGATTCAACCCATTCGATTCGGCTTATTTGAATCGACATATTTGACTTGGCCCATTGATTCGGCCCATTTGATATGGCCCGATGTTATATATATTAGCCCATAAGTGAGGCCCAATGTGAGGCGTATATGCCTTATAAGCGAGGCCCATGATGATGTGTATTAGACCCTTGTATAAGACCATGAACCCATTAAACGGTTGATCCTATGAGCATCATTCTTTGGGAGCAATGTTGGTTAAAGGTCCACACTGATGGGCAATGATGGTTGGACGTCCACATTGTGACCTTTCCTTAGGCCTTATTAAGCCCATTCTCATCATTCTCTCATGGGTTAACCCAAACTCTTGGGCCCCATTGATTTTAAGTGATCCATCATCAGCCGTCCATCTATGGACCCTATCTTGCGTCAAGGTTGATTATTGATTATCGATTCCAACTACCATTGCCAATCATGAGTTTGTGACATCATATCATCATAATACATGCCCATACGCATCATCTATACGTTTGTTATAAGATGTGATTGGCCATTGCATATGTCATAGTGCAGGGTGGTTTATGGGACTCCCCGATAGTAGAGTTATCCCACATGAGCGCACAGTATGCCCAGGATTGATGCATGATTGAATTGTGTGGCTCATGCACTTGCATTTATGTGATTGTGATTATTGCACGCCTTAGCGACATCAGGGCTGTGGCCTCCATAGGCACATCATGGGTGATCGGATTAGATACCAAAAATACTATTTCTAGCATCAGGGCGCCATAGATGTCCTTATGTGAAAATTCTTAAACCTAATGGTACCAGCGGATGACTCTAACATCGAGACCGAATGGATACATGAGCGCATGAGGGCCGAATACCAAAAAGTTGTGTCTCCCACCATGTCATGGTCGGTTGGAAAGGGGTGTGGCCTTACTCACCCAAGGATAGGGGGCATTGGTAGGTTAAGTTTGACTAGCTCATGAATGGGTCCGCTATCGACGTGCCGGATAGGTATTGGCAAACTATTGGCCAGACGAATAGTGAGGTTTCTTATGCTCACTTGGACTACGTGCCAGGAAAAAGGACAATGCCATTTGGAGTGCGCTAAACTCAGGTGATTATCCAAAGTGAGAACTGTACTGATATTTGATGTTCTAGTGAGAAGCTACATTGACATGTGGATGAGGATTGACATGCATGAGTTGCATTTCACATCGCATGACCTTGATATGGCCGATAGCATTCATGTTTTACACCATATAGCCTTGGTATGTTGATTGCATTCATGTACTCATCAGCATGATTCCGCATTACTCTGACATTGCATTCTAAACACGCTCATATTAAGCACACACCTACACCGCCCTCTAAGTTTTCTATAAGCTTATGCACGAATGACGCTAGGACGCAGCCGTAGCTTCACCGCAGTAGGAGCATGTATTCGAACTTCAAGAGTTTCTGTTATTATTATCTTGCATTGTACCTTAAAGTTTTTTTTTTATTATAGTGAATTTTGTGATGGTGTTCTTGTGGTTATTGTTGGTGAATTATGCTTATAGTTATACTTCTTACGAATCAAAATCATGTTTGAAATCTTTCTTGTAGAATCACAGGATCAGAACCTGGTGTATGGGTGCTGGGATCCGAGAATGGAGTACTATGGATGCTATCAGCGTCGGATTTGGCGAGTTTGGGGCATGACAGGTTTGATGCTTTATACTATACAACCATGCGATGGTAAACCCCATATACTGTAATATGATTGGCCATTACTCGATAGGCTTCCATTAAACATCTTAAGATGGTACATCCTAAGATGGTAGCCTCATGAGCCGGAGATGATGGTATGAGACTTATGCCCGAGCTGTCAGCCTACGCTGGGCTCTTAGATCCCCATAGTGACATTTGAGCTTATTAAACCTTCTAATTGTAAACAGATTAATAACGGTTGGGCTAATCATGCATTCATAGCATTCGGGCGATGACAGGTGGTTAATTCTGGATGTTGTAGCTCGTGCCTAATGGGGTTTAGTTGGGGTATGTTTTGCTAACTCCTAGACCATCGACGATCGACTCACTTTTGGTGAGTTTGACACTACGCATGTACTATGTACTTTCACTGGTGACTAGCCATATTGCATGGATTTTTCCCAAAAGCCAACTGGATAAACATCCCCGGTTGATGTACACTTATACATCCATACATTTAATAAGACTACATCATGTATTGTTTTGTATGATTTCATAACTATGCTTACCTAATGCGACGGTGTGTAATCTTGAAGGAAATTCACACCGAGTTGGCCACTCATCCATCAAATATACAACTGTACAGGTAGCACAGGTGGCCCAGATGATGTTCACATTCATATTGGTGAAGAGCAGACTATGGTTAACTAGGGTGCATGATTGTATTTGCTAAGGGCTGATACAAGATTTCATAGGTCAAGATTGTTGCAATTTACCTAGTTCACATGTAATGTTATTTCCTTTTATATTTGTAAGAATGGAGACACTGGTTTGTATAAGTCATTATGGGCAGCTCTTGTAGATTTAAATGATAATGCAAACTTTTTTTTATGTTTGATTTGTCCATACTACGCTCATCTGCTTACTTAGAATGAAAAATATATATATACTCGAATTTGACCATCCTTTAAGGTTAACACTCGGGTTTTTGGGAAACAGATCATGTACTAGGGTCCTGAAAAGTCAGGGCGTTACAGTTGGTATCAGAGCATAGTTTAGACAAACTTGGCCTTGGGAAATCACCTTATACAAAACCTTAAATGTCTCAAGTTAGGATGTTTGAAACTAGAAAGTTGAACTTAGGAGAATTTTTCCTAGACTTAGAAGAATAATTAGGAATGTAGAAACCCAAACTTAGGTTCCCTCACATATAATTTAGATAGTCATTTGAACTGATGTGAAATCCCTTATAATTGGGAGTACATGAGAATATAGAAAACCAAAATGTTAGGCTCCCTAGACAGTTGTTTGGATAATAATGGAACTTAGAAATGGGCTTAGGTTCCCTTTGAAATTGTTAGAGTACCATTCAAACTTACATGAGATTCCCTTGAGTTAGGGAAGGCTGAGAAATTAGAAACTTAAAACTCTAGGCCATTCGAACATCTTAGGTTAGTTAGACTTTAATTCCCTTGAAAACTACAACATGGTTGTTTGAACTTAGAAACTATATAATTACCCATCAGGATGTACGTAAGACTCCCTTAAGAATTTTAAGTTAGGCCTTGAACCTTAAACATTTGTAGAAATTCCTTAAAAATGATTAAAATGGCCATTTGAAAGTAGGTACATTTCCCCTAGAATCAAGGAAAGTCAAAAACATAAATACCCAATATTTTAGGTTCCCTAGAGAGTTGTTTGGATAATCATAGAACTTACAAACTGAACTTAAGTCCCCCGAGAATTATAGGTTTAGTCATCTAAACTTAAGAACATCCCTTATACCTACTTCCAAACGAAAATTTCCTAAAAATCTAGGGTATGGACTTTCCTAAATTTTCACAGTTAGAAGTAACCCCGTTTCAATCTTCAACATATGAAATGGACTTAGACTTCATAGGGAATTCTGTACCCACCACATTGTACAATAAACTGAACATAAGCACTCTTTAAGTTTAAGAAAATCATAACAGGGATTGTAGCTTGAATTCCCTAAATACATCCTCTTACTTAAAACTAATATTTCTTATGATCTCAGCACGTAAAATTAATTAAAAGTGAAGCACAAAATTTTGGTAAGTTTCCAACCTTAGATTGAGTGTATTAGGATTAGATTGAGCTCCTAAATAAATTTAGCAAATTTTCAAGCTTAGACTTCATATAAAAATCTTGGCCCTAAATTACTTCATTTCCTAAATGCTTAGATAACCAGAGTGTGCACTGGAAGTGTGATGGTTGTTCACGTCCATTTACATAAATTTTGGGCATTCTTGTTGTCAGTTTACAAGGCCACATGATATTCCCCAGGAGTTTAGGACAATCAGGATCACGGACCGATGAAATCATAATCATACAAAGTGCACGCGGTTGGGCTCAAGATCTAAGTCCTAGCAAATCTCAACGATCTCATTGCCCTGATCAAGCGAGGATCGAGATTTGACAGGATTATGAATTGATACTAAGATCCTCTGTTTTGCAGATAGGTGATTGAAGTATCGGGCTTAAACCTACTACAACCATCTATTCATGTTAGCCTGGACGCTGAAAAGTATAAATTGTGTTGTACTTTGGACAACAAGTAACTATCCGTAAACGAAAAAGGAAAAAAAAAAAAAAGGTATGAAATGTTATAATTTTTTATTTTTTTTGACATTGAAGAGCATTAGAAACTGTTCATTAGATTTAGAGTGGTTTCTAACCTCTAGTAGGACTTAGATACCTCAGTTAAATTGATTGACAAGGGACACAAGGGTTGGGATAAATTTAAATAAAGTTCCTAGGGAATTTCATACGTAGACATGGAGTACACCTTTAGGATGATTGAACCACTTGTACCATAAATAATAGGTATGTATATCATTAAATATTGAAGCATAACTTTTTCTATTTTTCTTTAGGGGGGTAGCTTATAATGACCCTAGCTCTAAGTAGTGAGTCATGAGCATCTGCTTATACATATAAACTTAACGTGGAAAACTAGCAAATGCGTATATACACCCTAAGAAAAATTGTTGTCAACATTCATAATCGGCGTGTTGTCCACATTCATAGTCGAGATGCTGAATTTTGGAGGCGAAATTTTCTTTAAAGGGGGTAGATTATAACACCCTGTACTATCCAGTACTTGGGTATTACTAGGAGGACCTAGATTAGTGTAAACACGAGTCTAACTTAGTTAAACGTTTACCTCCATTATAGTCTAAATCGGACCAATGTGAGTAATCTCATCCATAGATAAGGCCATCCAACTTTTTCATCAATACTTAGACGATCAGCGAACCTTGTTAAAATCTAGCCATTCAACATCAACGTATGACCCAACAATGTCCCTTTGAGCGATCCAAAAATTAAATTTCCTAGTTTGACCATCAAACTTTAGAATCAACCATACACCTCACGAGCAGTGTATATGCTTGAGATGTGGACACATGGCCCAATATGACATTATCATTAAGGACTCTTAGGAAAGACGGGTCCTGCAAATAAATAAGTAAAAAAGCGAATATCTAGGTATGCACATATAATAATAAGGTAAGATGAAACAAGTAAATGACATTATCGTAGACTTTAATGACACTGAGAAAGGGTGGACCACTTACACAAATCACAGGGAAGTAGGAGAGATCGTAGAAAATAATAATAATAAGAATAATAATAATAGTAACAATAACAATAATAATAATAATAATAGGTGTTAAAATTATTCTAAAAATAGCATTTAGTGTTCTAAATTTATAGAACAGGTGTCCCAGTCATCTAAATGAATCCTTGGACCTTTTGAACCATTGGTGTTCAGTTTCGGAATCATCTGACCATCAGATTGATGGGGATCGACAAATAGGACCCGAATCCATCTGTGGAGCCCACTTGAAACTTTAGATCTACCTGATATTCGGCTAAGGCCCCAAGTAAACTCCTAGGAACGAATGGACAGGGTGGATTTCCTATAAACATCATTATAGACCCCACACCTATTATGTGTGTGCACCTGACCGGGGACCTGGTCTACTGAGCTCTGACCCGTGCCTAGCCCAAAATAGTGAAATTTCTCATGTTTTATGAGTCGTGGTTCTAATGTTACACGGGTCGTGGTTGCCAATCTGTTTTTCTCAATCCACCATCCAACGTTGGATGACAACCACGATCCAACATGGATAAAAACCACGATCCAATGTGCATGTTAACCACGATCATACGACGGGGTCGTGGTTGGGAACCATGAAACCATGAAACCGTGTATGATATCCACGACCCTTTCCTTCTAAATTAGCACGACCCTTCGGAATAAGCGTTACATTCTTTTTCAAGAAATCGCATTAATGTCACTACTTCCCCGTAATCCATTTGGAATCAGCGCGACCCTTCGAAATTAGTGCCTTAACCATTGGTTGACTAGCTTATAAAAGTGGTACTTGGTTTTAAATTACTTTCACAAGCCAATATTAACCAGAATCCTTCCATTTCCTTAGGGATGTTGATGATCTTCCTGAAGATCAATGGCCTCCACAGGGAATTCTGAAGACAATTTCCGGACTCTTTCCTCCACAAGAAATTTTAAAGATAATTTTTGATAATAATTTTTGTCTCATGTTATATGGACCTTCTCAATAGAGTTTTTCAGCTCGTTGGGTGCCCGTTGAAGACAACTGTTCTTTATATTGTATTGGGTCGTGGTTGTCAGTCCTAAAATGATCTATAAAAAATAGATAAACGATATTTTGACCAGAGAAGTGAAAGTGAAGCTTTAGCTTCTCTTCTGGCTAAAACATGCAACAACCACAACCCATATAACATGATAACCACGACCATAATTACAATACAATATGAATAATAGTTCTCTTCAATGGGCACCCAGCGAGTTGAAAAACTCTGTTAAGAATGTCTTGTTTAAGCTCGATCTTCTTAACAGAGTTTTTGGTCAGGCAAAAATAAGACACTCTCAACATAGTTTTTCAGCTCGCTGGGTGCCTATTGAAGAGAACTGTTCTTTATATTGTATTATAATTATGGTCGTGGTTGTCATGTTATATGGGTCGTGGTTGTTACGTTATATGTGTCATGGTTTCCCATGGAGTCGTGGTTGTCATGTTATATGGGTCATGGTTGTCATGTTATATGGGTCGTGGTTGTCATGTTAAATGGGTCGTGGTCGTCATGGATCGTAGTTATTAACATGGGTCGTGGTTCTTATATGAAATGGGTCATGGTTCTCATGTTATATGAGTTATGGTTGTTACGTTATATGTGTTTTCGTGATTTTCCATGGAGTCATGGTTATTATGTTATATGGGTTGTAGTTTTCGTGGGTCGTTGTTATCATGTTATATAGGTCATGGTTGTCATATTAAATGAGTCGTTGATGTCATGTTAAATGGGTCGTGGTTGTCATCGATTGTAGTTATTAACATGGGCCGTGGTTCTCATGTGAAATGGATTGTGGTTGTCATGTTATATGGGTCGTGGTTGTTACGTTATATGTGTCGTGGTTTCTCATGGAGTCGTGGTTGTTATGTTATATGGGTCGTGGTTGTCATGTTACATGGGTCGTGGTTGTCATGGATCGTAGTTATTAATATGGGTCGTGGTCCTCTTGTGAAATGGGTCGTGGTTGTCATATTATATGTGTCTGGCCCCAAACTCAGAAATCGGGTTCATAGAATTCTCAATCACCGAATCTAACGCCAGCAACGTTCGTAGTGCCCCATTCTCAGGTCACAGCACCCATATACCAGATTCTGATCATGCGATCCTAAAAAGAGGATTTTCAATATGATTTTTTTATTGTAATGGAGCATAACCAAGTCACAAAACAACATCATCACATATCCACTATAATAAATCATTTAAGTACAATGCGTAAAGGGAAATATAAGGATAGTCAACAACTCCAAAATGATCTAACACCGGCTCCTACCTTAGCATTGTTATGATCCAACGTCACCTACATGCAACGGTCGTGCTTAAGCTTATGAAAAGCTTAGAGGGTGGTGTAAGCATGTGTGTATGGCAAGTACCATGTATACAACATTAGAGTAATTTGAAAATACACTAATAAGTTCATGAATACAATCAGTCGTACCAAGGTTATGTGATACAAGGCCTACATGACTAATGTCATATGTGAGATGCAACTCAAACACACTAATCCTCATCTGAATCTACATAACAATACAACTCATCTCTGGAATATCACCGGGGTCTATTACACTCAAAATCAGATTGCCGCCCCATCACATGTAACAAGGTGAGTGGAAGAGACCTCACTAGCTGTCTACCAATATTAGGTCCTGCTCATCGATAGCAAATCCATTCCTTGAGCTGGTCAAACTCAGCCTGGCTTTGTCCCCTCCTCTCGAGAGGGTAAGGCTACACCCCCTTCCAATTGACCATGACACAGTGGGAAGCGTGGCCTCTTGGTATTCAGCACGTGGCACTCATACATCCACTTGATTTAGATGTTGGAGGAACCTCCTGGTACCATAAGAGTTTAGAAAATTTTACACAGGGACATTTATCGCACCCCATGTAGAGAAAAGATTTTCGATGTCTAATCCTGTCATCCACGATATGCCTGTGGAGGCTACGGCCTTGATGTCGCTAGGGCATATAGTAGTCATATCACACAATGTGAAATACATGAATCACACTATCGAATCATGTAGTAATCCTACGCATGTTACGCGCTTATGTGGGGAAAATCCACCTATCAGGGAGTCCCATAAATAATCTATCCAATGGCATATGTTATGATCAATCACTCGTCGTATCAAGCATACATATGATGCTTATGAGCATATTTCATGAAGTCATACTAAGCATGTTATACGATGATGAGCTCTCCATATAACAAGGATGGGCCTATACGACCTACTCATATCAAGAATAGGCCAAACAATTATAGGGGCCTGACAATTTGGGTTAACCAACTAAGGAAAGATGAGAATGGGCCTAACAATGGGCCTTAAGGAGGGATACAATGCGGACATTTAACCACCATTACCCTTACAATGTGGACTTTTAATCATCATTGCTCCCAAGGCATGACCCATTATAATGCCAACCAAGAAGATGAATGGGCATCATAAACATCATGGTGGAATCAGGTATCACAATTGGGCCTCATATGCACACATTGGGCCTCACACAAAGGCCTCACATACATCTCAATGCGCCTCGCTCAAGGGCCTCTCATACATCTCAATGGACCTCACTCAATGGCCTCATACACATCGCAATGGGCCTCATATGTACATCTGTAACACCCCAGGCTTTCAGGGGCCGTGTAGGGACTCAACTCCCAAATTCTTAGGTTCCCTGGATGCCCTAATAGGCTTCAAATTTTAATTACATTTAGATGATCTCATAAATAATGGAGAGTTTTACAAGGCATCCAGCATAAGTAAATCATAAAATAGTATCGAGTGCCACTAAATATAAAAGTATCTAAACCACAAATCTCAAGTCATCTAAATAGGGAACTAGTCCACCCATACATGACCCAAAGCGACTAAAGCCCTGGCCCATACCCCATAGTAGCCCGAACTCAAACTAAAAGAATCTGTCGAAAGTTTGGAAGCAGGGAAGCTCCTCAACCTCATTCATGCTCACCTCTCTCGACTTATCGAGCTCCACCTCACTTGCATCTATTAAAGGGTCTGATTGGTGTTTTAAAACACCGTCCTAGAGTGGGAGTGAGTAGCTAACTCAATGGTTACTATTAGCCTTAAGTTACAACAAGCAGCAATTATATGATGAATTTAATGAAAGACATACATTCACAGATCCCAAACTAGTCTTATTAATGCATGTACATGTATTATGATATGATGCATAACTTCGAAACAACACTCCCTTAAGCGACTTCTTCTAACAATCGAGCATGAACAACACTCCTCATTACGACCCCAACTGCCTAGTCGCTAAATCCTAGCTAATGTGATACATGAATAATGTTAGCCGAGTATTTAGTTAATTCTGTTCATCCAACAGATTGAGAAAACTGATACACTCCACGTATCATTGCCCTCAATTGGTTGTGAGACCAGGACCCCTCAACGTGCGAGGCTAGGACCCTGCGATCCTTAATCCCATCAGGTTCCCCATCCCTGATTTAAGCACATGGGGAGTGCTGAGAAGAGGGATAGCTCGCGGTCACGGTGGGAAGGTTCGTCACCCTAGCGTAGGCCAACAGCTCAAACACAGTGTCCCATTTTACCATGCCCGGTCATCGAGTTTGTGGATTGGTTTCAGATGGTTATTAATGACCTTCAGTGGTTGAAGGGTGTTCTAGGTTCCATACAGGCGTGAGCAGACATGGTTAAAAAATATGGATGGTCAGTAAGTGAACTAGACTGTGTGAGTTTAGGTGAGTACATGACGGACGACATCGGGTACAAGTGACTCATGTAATCCAACTACTCTCACCCATTCGCATCTGCCCAAATTCGTTGGTCTAGCCTCAGGATAGTCCTACCAACAGAACCACCTTCTCTCACCCCAGTTTCCTAAGCAACCTAGGGATTTGATGATATTTAATAGCACTTCAATAAATTAGGGTTTATCATCTAGCACAAGTGATGTTAAGTAGTCATACATTAAACATATAAATTCAATTTTTTCTATAAATGCGACTACTAACATTATTATGAAATAAATGTGCAAGTGTGTTGTGTGGGTTAGTTAGAAAGCTAAGAATTTCATGTATCTCATAGTATAAAATACACAAGGGTTAATGCATCATACATGTTATAAGGAAATATTGTATAAAAATCAAGCAATGAATGAACAAACAATCATCAAATTCATACCCAATCATGTTGAGGGACATCAAACATTCCATAATCATTCCATATTGATTGAGATGATCTAAAATGTAAGGTCTTGCCTAAATTTTCTCTAGATTATCTAAATACATCACCCAATCAAACATAATCATTAGATTCATACTAAAATTGGTGTTAGGTCACCTAAGGATAATAGTCCGCACCTTTAAGAAGGAATCTCCGATTTTGAGCTTTTATGGTTAGGTTTTTTTTAGAGAAAATTGTTGAAAGACCTAAACAAACATAAAAGCTTATAAGATTTGAGATAAACAATTATTAAAATCCTAAATTATATTTGAGATTCAACACTTACCTCCAACTATTGTCAGGAAAGCTCTAATGATGACTCCAGCTACGGCGAAGCGGCTAAAGAGAGGATGAGAGGGCGGAGGTGCACTAACACCCACACCCTAAGGTCTCTCTCTTCTCCTTTCTCCTCTTTTTCTTCTCCCTTTCTCCTTTTTTTTTCTTGCTCTAGGGAATGAAATTCATATGGGAGGAGGGGGTGCCCAAATAAGGCCTTTATATAGTGTCAGATTTGGTGTAAATGGCCCTAAGGGTTGGATTTTTATTATACTAGCCCTATGGGTGGGTTTTTCTACCCTCTAGGGCTCATTACGGGGTGTACATATTAATATACATCGTAGGAGTGTTAGCCTTAATGATGATCTACATATGGACATGTTCGGTCCGTCATTTGGATGCGTCGATCGACAGATATGGTTAAAAGTCTGTTTAATGGTCACTGATGGTTGATCGGGGCCGTGGCTATACGGATATGAGTAGGAAAATATCCTTACTTCACGTGTGAAGTTCGGTCGTAAACTGACTGTTCAAAATTCTCAACTTTGTATAAGAGTGGACGACCCAATTCACTTAAGTTTAAGCATTTTTCTTTAGGGTATTTGTACTTCTCATGCACTTGTCCTTTGGCTCAAGTTAAGTGATTCTGGACAGTACTCAGGTCTTATTCCTGCGATGGACGTCAAGCCTAGTAAAACGGACAGTCTATAGTTTTTGAACTAGTGACCCAATAACGAGCAGTCTAGAGCTTGTTCAGAAAATCGAGGCATTTTTTGAATAAATTAGGTATTGAGATTTCTCATGGATAATGATTAGGGTTTGGATTAACTATGTTCATAGTGTGGTCTATTTATAAGTAGTGAAAGTGGAGATTTGGTTATGTTTATTCTTAACTGTCGATTTTAGGCTAAAAGAGTAACGGAATTGATTTGGTCTATTAGTCAAGATCCGGGCCTTATTTGACTCCGCTTCGGTTAGATCTTTGATTTAATTATGATTGTCTTGATTAGTTAGCGATGAGTCAGTTAGATTTGGGCCCTACGTGAGTAAATCATGGGGTTAAACTTGATGTTCAAGTGATCGGGCGGATTCATTGGCTTCCTACGGTTGATTAATCGAACTTGTGCAATTCTTTACTAGTATCATCTGTGTATAAACTACATTGAGTACTAATGCTCAGTAAGTGATAATATAAGTTAATTATATTTTAAAATTTTTTTTAAGGATTTTTGAAAATTTAAAACAGTGAAAATCTAGGATGTTACAATCAACCCCCCTTAAAAATAATTTTATCCTTGAAATTGCCAAAGGGTAATAAGTAACGATATTAACATTTCATTTGCTTAAGTTTTATTAGTTTCAGGTTTATATATGTTTTAGGGTATATAATAAATACACTAGCATAGCTCATTGTGATCTACCTCCCTTAAAAGATTTCACTTTTGACATTTAAAAATAAATGTCAAAATCATCATTATCGTGCAAAGTGTTTAATAATAAAGTTTACCTAAGGATGATATATTCTACTCTTTATGATTGGGCTAATACGGAAAGACAGTTGTGGTAGGCTTTGATACCATATTTCGATCATATACCTAACCAAGACAAAAAGATCATTGTATCCCTTCCTAGTCCTGGTAAATCTTAATCTTCTGCTCGGTCAAAGCAGTGAATCCATTGGTATTCACCCTGGATCGATCATTGGGTTAAATCGTAAATACTTCACAAATCTATGGTTCTGTAATTCTGTAGTCTGATTATTCTTAACATTTAGAAGATATCAAAATTTATTAAAAAGTTCAAGTTTCACATTTATAATATTTTAGTGGGTGGTGAGTCTCCCACGGTGCCTATGATCAAACGACTACCCTAGAAAAGTTTTTAAGAACTTAAGGTTCCTCTCGACATTACCATTGTGATCATATGGTTAGTGAGTTATGGGCAAATCGCGCTTTGGTTTCATAAATTTTAACTAGGATGGAAGAATTAAAAGTTTTAAGGTATTTTGGAAGTTTGGAGTAATGGTGACGCAAGGAATGCCAGAGAAAAGAAAAACAGAAAGAACATTATCTCCTCAAAGCGGTATGAACTTTGAATCCATAAGAGAATAAGAACCTAAAATATTTTAATAAAGTTCACTTCAAATACGAACTCACAAATTCTTAAGCAATGAAACGAAACCCTACTTAAGAAGTTTAATTCGTCAAGTTATAAATTATTTGAAATAGTGAAATATACTAAAAATAAGAATTTAATTTAATCACCCAGGATAATTCTTAGGATCTTTGAAAGTAATTTCTAATTATACTTCGAATCCTATAAATCTATGATGAAAGAGATACATCTGGCCCATCGGCAACTTTTAGTCGGAGAAACTTTCGGTTTCAATACATCTATTGTTCATAAACTATTTGTCACTCTTAATTACTGAATAATTTTTATAGTAATTCATCATTAAGTTGACCCTTTTCATACAAAATTTCAATCTATTTCAAGATCCATAAAAATTATAAAAAATTTTAGAAACATAAGTTATTCGAAACTAACGATTTTCTATAAGATACTAAAATGTATCTGATTCTTGTAACTTTTTTTATACTTTAGTTAATAATTTATTATTAAGTTTTAAGTCATCTCACAAAATTTCATATAATTTGGAGTTGTATAAATTATTAAAATTCTATGAAAAACAGCTGTTTGAAATTCTTTTGAGTTAGTTGGTAAAGCATCTTAATTTTAACTATATTATATTTAAAAATTTTTTTTTTCTTATTTTTAAATAAAACTAGACTCATCAAGCTTCAATATTTCTTTTGAGTTATCTAAATCGGAGTTATAACGAATGAGATATGAATTTTTGAAGTTGACCTAAAATTATAAAAAATTTCAGTGGGGGCAATACCGAAACTGGCTCCCCGGCGGGGTCCACGCAGGCCTCTGGCTCATCGTGTAGAGGCCACGTGAGCCGGGTGGGGGCCCCGCCAAAATCTAGCTCCCCGAGTGCGAGCACCTTACGACGTGCGTATCTCACAAACTGGAATGAGTTATTCGATGTGCCATATACGAATTTGGGGTAGGAGAAGCTACTCTATTCAAATAACATGGTTATTTCGCAAGATTCCATCAAGTTAATGGTCAAAAGTTTATTTTACTTATATTTTTACTATTTATAGCAAAAGTTTATCTAATAATAATTCTTCATCCTTGAGCTTTGTAGTTGTGTCCAATTTGAAAGTATTTAAAGAAATTACAACGATAAAGTGGTGGAAAGTGATATTTTTTAAAAGAAATGGGTTAGAAGGGGAGATTTTAAAGGTTAATAGGCTTGGGAGGAAATGAGATTTGAAAGATTAGCCTAAAGAGGGGACTTCTCATGGAAAAGATTTGATTTGGAAGAGAGAGTTGACAACGACCCTTTTTGGATTCAAGCGGTCGTTCACTTGGTGGTTTAGGTAGGTCAAAAGTCTCTCAAGCTCAAGGCGAAGACGACTCGACCCGTTAAAACTGAAATTGGAGTATGTCCTACCTTAGATCGGATTATCGGATGTGCAATGCACGTGTCTAGGGCGACGCGTGTTACTTTAGCCACTTGACTCCTTGACATTGGGTCGTATTGCCTCCAATCTTTGAATTTTCAACTATAAGTGATTTAGATCATTGCTTATGACCTAGGTCCTTTTTATACCTGAACCTTAGGCTAAGACTTCAGTGTTTAGATTAGTCGGATGGCTTGGTCTTAGGGTCCTATAAGTGTTGCTAAGTTCAATCTAGGGGTGCACATTTAACCTGTAGAACCGTGGAACCGAACCGGAACCGACCAAGCGGTCCGGTTTGGTCCGGTTCTAGAGTGCACCGGTTCCGGTTCCGGTTCCAAAAATCAAAGAACCGTTAACATCGGTTCGGTTCTCGGTTTGGGGGTATGTAGAACCGAACCGAACCGTGAACCGATCTGTAGAACCGAACCGTGGATTTGATCCGTAGAACCAAACCGTCGAACCGTGAACCGAACTTGGAACCGAACCAAGAATCCTTTGATTGTTTCTATATTTGACTCATAATTTATGGTTTATAATGCACCATTTAATTATTTTCATAAATATATTTTTGCACACCTTATACAATATCTAAACCATTCATCAAATGGACCACAACATGAATCGACATGGGCTAGATAATAAAATTAAACATGTAATTGGGCTGGATTATAAAAAGCCCAGAACCGTGGAACCGATCCGGAATCGAACCGGTTTTAACGGTTCGGTTCCGATTCGATTCTAGGGTGCCAACGGTCCGGTTCCGGTTCCAAATTTTCCAGAACCGTTAGGAACGGTTTGGTTCCGGTTTCACCCCAGAACCAGTCCAAACCGAACCGTGTGCACCCCTAGTTCAATCGCTCCTTTCTACATCAACGAATGCGTTATAGCGAGTTCATAATCCACAACCCAATTTAATCTAAACCATTGCTCTGATACCATCCGTGACACCCCAGATTTTCAGGGGCCGTGTAGGGACTTGGTTTCCAAATTTCTAAGTGCTCTAGGTACCCTAATGGGCTTTAACTTTTAATTACATTTGGATGATCTCATAAACAATGGAGAGTTTAGCAAGGCATCCAGCGTAAGTAAATCATAAAGCAGTATCGAGTGTCACTAAATATAAAAGTATCTAAACCACAAATCTCAAGTCATCTAAATAGGGAACTAGTCCCACCCATACATGACTCAAAGTGACTAGAGCCCTGACCCATACCCCATAGTATACCAAACTTAAACTAAAAGGATCTGCTAAAAGTCTGGAAGCAGGGAAGCTCCTCAACCTCATCCATGATCACCTCGCTCGGCTCATCAAACTTCGCCTCACCTGCATCTAGTAAAGGGCCTGGTTGGTATTTTAAAATACTGTCTCAAAGTGGGAGTGAGTAGCTAGCTCAGTGGTTACTATTAGCCTTAAGTTACAACAAGCAGCAATTATACGATGAATTTAATAAAGGGCATACATTCACAGATCTCAAGCTAGTCTTGTTAATGCATGTACATGTATTATGATATGATGCATAACCTCGCAACAACACTCCCTCGAGCGACTTCGTCTAACGATCGTGCATGACCAACACTCACTCATGCGACCTTAACTGTCAAGTCACCAAATCCTAGCTAATGCGATGCGTGAATAATGTTAGTCAAGTATTTAGTTAATTTCATTCATCCAGAAGATTGGAGAAACCAGTATACCTCACGTATCATTGCCCTCAACTGGTTGCGAGGCCATGACCTCTCAACGTGTGAGGCCAAGACCAAGCGATCCTTGATCCCATCGGGTTCCTCATCCCCGATTTAAGCACATGGAAAGTGTTGAGAAGAGGGATCGCTGGCGGTCACTACGGGGAGGATCATCACCCTAGCGTAGGCTAACAGCTCGGACATAGTGTTCCATTCCTCCAAGCCTGGCTCTCGAGTCAGTGGATTAGTTTTAGATGGTTATTAATGGCCTTCAGTGGTTGAAGGGTGTTTCAGGTTCCATACAGGAGTGAACAGACATAATTAATAAACATGGCTGGTCAGTACGTGGACTAGACTGTGCGAGTTTAGGTGAGTATCTGACGAATGACATCGGGTAAAAGCGACCCATGTAGTCCAACTACTGTCGCCCGTTCACATCCGCCCAAATCTGTTGGTTAGCCTCAAGATAGTCCTACCAACGGGACCACCTTCTCTCACCTCAGTTTCCTGAGCATCATAGGGATTTGATGGTTTTCAATAGAACTTTAACAAATTAGGATTTATCATATAGCACAAGTGATATCAAGTAGTCATACATTAAATATATAAATTCAAATTTCTCTATAAATGCGACTACTAATATTATTACAAAATAAATGTGCAAGTGTGTTGTATGGGTCAGTAAGGAAGCCAAGAATTTCATATATCTCATAGTACAAAATACATAAGGGTTAATGCATCATACGTGTTATAAGGAAATATTGTACAAAAATCATGTAAGGAATGAATAAACAATCATCAAATTCATACCCAATCATGTTAAGGAACATCAAACATTCCATAATCATTCCATGTTGATTGAGAGGATCTAAAATGTAAGGTCTTGCCTAAATTTTCTCTAGATTATCCAAATACATCACTTAATCAAACATAATCATTAGATTCATGCTAAAATTAGTGTTAGGCCACTTAAGGATAATAGTCTGTGCCTTTAAGAAGGAATCTTCGATTTTGAGCTCCTAAGGTTAGGTTTTTAGAAAAAATTGTTGAAAGATCTAAACAAACGTACAAACTTATGAGATTTGGCATAAACAACTATTGAAATCTTAAATTATATTTGAGATTCAACACTTACCTCCAACCATTGTCAGGAAAGCTTCAACGACGACTCTGGCTACAGCGAGGTGGTTAAAGAGGAGATGAGAGGGCAGAGGTGCACTAACACCCACACCCCAAGGTCTCTATCTTCTCCTTTCTCCTCCTTTTCTTCTCCTTTTTTCTTTTTTTTTCTCCTCTTGCTTTAGGGCATGAAATTCGTATGGGAGGAGGGGGTGCCAAAATAAGGCCTTTATATAGTGCTAGATTTGGTGTAAATGGCCTTAAGGGTTGGGTTTTTACTATACTAGCCTTATGAGAGAGTTTTTCTAACCTCTAAGGCCCACTACGGGGTGTACATATTAATATACACCGTAGGATAGTTAGCCCTAATGATGATCTACGTATGAACATGTTCAGCCCGCCATTTGGATGCGTCGATCGACAGATATCGTTAGAAGTCTATTCAACGATCACTGATAGTCGATCGGGGTCACACCTATACTGATATGAGCAGGGAAATATCTTTACTCCACATGTGAAATTTGGTTATAAACCAACGGTCCGAAATCCTCAACTTTGCATAAGAGTGGATAACCCAATTCACTTAAGTTTTAGCCTCATCCTTTAGGGTATTTGTAATTCTCATGCACTCATCCCTTGGCTCAAGTTGATCGGTTCTGAACAGTACCCAGGTCTGACTCCCGCAATGGACATCAAGCCTAGTGAGACGGACATTATTCTATAGTTTTGGAACTAGTGGCCCAATAACAAGCGGTACAGAGCTTGTTCGGAAAATTGGAGCATTTCTGAAATGAATTCAGTATTGAGATTTCTCGTGGGTAATAATTAGGATTTGTATTAACTATATTCATAGTGTGGCCTATTTATAAGTAGTGAAAGTATGGAGATTTGGTCATTTTGCTCTAAACCGTCAGTTTTAGGCTAAAAGAGTAACAGAGTTGATTTGATCTATTAGTCAAAATTCGGGCCTTATCTAACTCGACTTCGATTAGATCTTTAATTTAGTTATAATTGTATTAATTAGTTAGCAATGGGTTGGTTAGATTTGGGCCCTACGTGAGTAAATCATGGGGGTAAACTTAATGTTCAAGTGATCAGGAAAATTCATTGGCTTCCTACAGTTGATTAATCAGACTTGTATGGTTCTTTACTGGTCCCCCGTATATAAACTAACATTGAGTGCCAATGGTCGGTAAGTGATAATATAAGTTAATTACATTTAAAAAAAAAATTAAGAATTTTTGAAAATCCAAAACAGTGAAAATCTAGGATATTACAATATCACATTAGGCCATATCTCATGGGCCACCAATACATCACAATGGGCTTCAATACATCACAATGGGTCATACCCATGGGCCTCAAATACATCACAATGGGCCTCATACCTGGGCCTTTAATACATCACAATGGGCCTGTTGGATGGCCCATTTGATAGACGGCTTGAATAAAATACATCATGGTGGGCCGCTGCCCTGAGCGGCATGGGTACAACGTATACATCAAGGTAGATCCCACGTGTGGATGGTGGATAAAACACTTACATCAAATGGTCCAACGTCCAATAGAACAAATGGACGATGTGAATACAACATCTACATCATGTGGGTCTCACTGTCCACATGTGGACGGCGTGGACAGCAACATATATCACAGCGGGCCCCACCGTCCAGAAGTCTGCATGACAAGGATAAAACACATTTGACGTGGGCCCCCCATAGCCGTTGAACGGCGAGGGTGCCACACATACATCACAAGGGCCCCACTGTCCAAGATCTGGACGGTGCAGGTGCCACACGTACATCACGGGGGTCCCACTGTCCACGTGGATGGTGAGGATGAAACCATACACAAGGGTGTCCCACATCCTCAGATGGACGGTGCAGACATAATACATATACATCACGGTGGATCCCATCGTCCTTGCACTGGACGGTGTGGATGCCACACGTGTGTAACAGGTGGGAGCCCACCATCCAGATGTTGGATGATGTGGATGAAAGACATACATCACAGGTGGGTCCCATACCCAGATGGATGGTTTGGATATAACACATGCCTCATGATCAGACCCTAAGAGCTATCTGACATCAATACAACAGCTATATAGCTAGTGGTAAGGTACTCAATCCAATCCTCTTCACAGCAGGTGGGTCCATCATGGTGGATTCCCAAGCTGGACGGTGCGGATACACAATACATTCATCAAGGGGGTCTCACAACCCACTGTCCAGGGATGGACAATGGATGATCGATGTACATGCGTTAGGTGGGTCCCCACGTGTGGCCCACCAATCAAACTGATATTTGTATTTTTCCTTCATCGAGGTCTATCCAAAACGGATGGCCAGGGTGGGCCGGTTCGCTAGACATCAGCAAGGTGGGCCCAATTATGGACAGCGTAAATAAAAACTCATGCATCATGATGGTGGACCATCAACAGGGAGAGAGAGAGAGAGAGAGAGAGAGAGAGAGAGAGAGAGAGAGAGAGAGAGAGAGCGTGTGATGGAGGTCTTTGCTACTATGAGCCCTCCTAGGTAGGCCATATAAATACAATACATACATCAAAATGGGTCCCAAATAATGTAGGCCCTAAATCATAAAAAAATCAACGGTGGAGTTCCTTTTCCACTAAAAGATGCGAGGTCGAGATGACCTTTTCATAAATGGGAAAAATAACATCATAATGAGGTCCATGGAGAATAGCCTCATCATGGGATGATCATATGAATTATGGTGGTCCATCGGCCACACCTAGGATCCAAAGTGAGATGTAGGCTCCACTTGGCCCATCATCAAAATACAATCTAATCCTATAAAAACACCCACTGATTGCTAATCTTCTGAGCTCCTTAGAATGATATGCTCATTGGCTTCAACTTTAATGGAGGATGATGGAGATTGAAATGTTGGATTGAGAGTTTTTTTTTTTTTTTTTTTGGGGGGGGGGGGGGGGGGTTGGAAGTGGGCCACACTTGGCTCTCTTGGAAATGCTTGGACGTCTACTCTCTTTGGTGCTTAAAAAATTGTGGACAAAATGAGAGAGAGAGGGATGAGTGTGTGTAAGAGAGGGATAGGTGTATGTTGACTTTTGGATGAGAGAGGGATGGGTGCCATGCCTTATTGGTAAGAGAGGGATGGGCCAGGTATGGGTTATGATGGGATGTACTTAACTTGTGATTGATTGATTGATTTGATATTTTGATAGAGATTCTCAATACGCGACATTTTTCTTAAAATAAATGTAGGCCCACAACTCCTAGCCTGGGTATTATATCGATGCGCAAGTTGCGGCGTTGGAACCGCAGAGACAGTGTAGTCGCAATAGTACAAGTCTCAGGTCGAGTCGACTTAGATGTATAGGATGCAACTTAAGGTCGCACACAAACGTCGATTATAGGTCGCGGGTTGCAGGAATTCGACAGGGAGGATCGCGGGAGTCTAAGGAATGGTACGGTTTAGGATACGGGCCTTACAATATGGATTGTGGTTATTACATTATATGTGTCGTGATTTTCGATGGAGTCGTGGTTATCATGTTATATGAGTCGTGGTTGTCATGTTATATGGGTCGTGGTTCTCATGTGAAATAGGTCGTGGTTTTTATCTTATATGGGTCATAGCCCTTAAATGACACGACAAAAGGATGGGCGGCATGGATTATACACATACTTCAATGTGGGCCCATATGGGTCGTGGTTCTCTTGTTATATGAGTCACGGTTCTCATGTTATATAGGTTGTGACATGGATTACACACATACATCAATGTGGGCCCCACTAGTTCAGTCCTTGCCCACATGCAAAAAAGGGTTCCATACATAGCACTTTTTTGGCATTAATACGACGTAACTTTTTATTCCTTAGAAAACTGTACAACTACTGCAACAAGGACAAGGGCATTTTAGATCAAGTAATTTTCGAAAGCTTGTCGGAAGGCCAATCTTAGGATATATGGACTGTCTTAACTTTTTAGGTAATTTGCCCAAACTTCAAAGTCAATACGGTCAAAATCCCTTGTTAGAATGCTATGGTCATCTTGTAAATCTTTGAAGCGCAAGGACAATCACCATACTCCCATCAACCTACCTCGGGTAATCTCCATTTAAATTTTGCTGAATAAACTGCTTACATAGACACTTAGGCTACAATGAGTCCAACCACCTCCACACAATTTCCCAGGAGCTCTGGACCATCGGTGCGTGTGAACAGTTCACACAGGCATGTAGGATGAGTATGAGCCTTGACATTAATGGACCATAGTTTGAAAAATCCAAAAAGAGAAAATTCCAAAAAGCACATTAATGGACCATAGTTTGAAAAATCCAAAAAGAGAAAATTCCCAAAAGCCTGACTCCACTCGCACGGGTCGACTCAACTCTACCAAATTTCCCCAAGACTTGGGAGAAAAGCAAGCTCTGGTCCATTAAACCTCATACTCGAAGATGTCTAGCCAGGGTTTAAAAATCAGCCCTATTCATGATTTAAGTGGGTCACACAAAAGGAAACAATTTAGAAGGTACGTGTGACCTTTCATACTGTCTTCACTCGTGTGACCCACCTGAATCAAAGATAGGGCTAATTTTTGGGCCCTAGGATTAACATGGGTAATGCATCTGATGTACAGATTGAAATTCACATACACATCATGATGGGGCTCACTTGAACCGGCTAGACTTCCAGATCCTAAATAATGGGCTATTAACGGTCTAGTGCACCTGAGTCAAGTTGTGACTTGCTTGAGCTGGGGGTGTCGAACCAGATTGGGTTCCATAAAGTCTGACTCGACTCATCTAAGTTGCATGCAACTCTAACGAGTCTTAAAACCATGGATTCAATGGTCCAAAATCTATCCCCCCATGATCCATTTATAGTTAAATGTTCATTTTTTGACCACGGACAATCAAATGTTTGGGCCATGGCCTATCTCACGGTGATCCAACCAGATTAATAACCATATTTTTTAATATGGCATTTAAGCGGATTGTCTTCTATAATCTAATTTCTTTCATATTGCTCGATTATCATCCATTCAAGATTTTCCATATGCTTTATAACAAATAGATGGACACACAGCAGTAGAAGATTATGTAATACATAACTAAGAAAATAAAATAAAAAAATTATTCTTAATAGTAATAATGTCATCATCTAATATCACATGATATCATGTATCACCTATCCTACGCGTGGCACTTCGACGACAACACCGCCTTCCTGATCGAGCCAAAGCCACACACGGTGGCAGTTAAAGCCCGGTGGGACATATGAACCTTTAACGACGGGATACGCTGTCAACTCAGCATTTGCTTTCTCGATCGACATCTTTGCAAACTCACCGTTGATCCCCACCAAATCTTCCCATTCCTCTTGCGAGTCTTCGTGAACCAAGAAAATTCCAGCCTCAGAAATCAAATATATGAGTTCGATCGTTTTTTTTTAAAAAAAAAAAAAAGGAAGAAAGATGCAGATTGATGAGGTCTTCTCATGCAATCACTTGTTAGGACATCCAAGCAGTGCAATATATGGGCCACCAAGAAAAAATCAAGCCAATCCACTCATTAGGTAGATCACACATGCACGTTGAATCAGATCATTGGTTGTACATCGATTTTGATGGTGTGGATCTCTTAATGAGTGGACATGGTCCACCTTTTGCACCGGTTAGATGTCGTAGAAAATATCCCATTGGTGGTAAAGGTTAGTTATATATCTGAATTCTGAAGGTTCCCATACGGTGTATGAGATCATTTCTCTGGGAGGTGATCACCTACAACCGGTTATAGTTTAACCTTCAGACATTTGGGACCAGAATCCTCCACGATACCTGTTTGAGAACCTAAGCCATGTGGGACCCACCATAGTTTAAAATTGAAATCCACTCCGTTTATCAGATTCTATCCTCAATGTTGGTGCCAGAACATAAAAATCACCCAGATCAAACTCTCATGTGGGCCACGCCACATGGAATAATGAGGATGGGATGCTGACCATAGGCTTGTGTGTGGGGCACCAGGGTGTATGCCTTTCATCAAACCATTTAAACAAGTGAAAATCATCAAGATAAAGATAAAATACAAAAATCAGCGTGATAAAATACTCAGAACAGCCACGCCATGTGAACTTAGTGGTTTTGGGAGAAATATTGCATTTTTTCCATTGGTGTGGTCTACATGAGTTTCTAATCGGGCTTATATTTTGTAGACACCGTTCAAATAAAGATTCTCACTTAATGGACGGAGTGGATTTTACAAATACAACATGGTGGACCCTACGGAACTTTGTTTTGTAGATGATATGATTTTCTACCATCTCCATTTTCTAACATTGCCCTTGAGAACATATATTTTACAGGAAAAATGGGATTTAAATCTTGATAGAAACACTTACATCCACACCGCGTCTTGTATTCCATCTCTCTCTCTCTCTCTCCCCTAAGGGCCTACATATATATAGAGCAGTGGGACAAATATTATCGAGATTTTGAAAATATCGTGATATTTATGTAAAATTCATTAAACAAAATCATCATGATATTTTCAAAATCTCAGAGGTTTTAAATAAATATAATAAGTATATTCAAGTTTTTATATCATTTATTAATAAATATTTAAGAAAGTTTTCACCATTTTATTGCGATTTTTACAAAGAAATAAAAAATATCTAAGTAAATACATTTTTAGTGAAATATTAAAGTTTTTAAAATCATTTATTATTTTATAAAATTTATTTTTTAATAATTTATTTTCTGCAGGATTTTCCATATATTATCGCCAGAAAAAACAAAAAAATATATACATTAAAATCTCCTGAGAAATTCCCCTGCCGAGAAGGAGATTGCCAGCATGATACAGAATCGTTTACATAAAGCAATACGTGCTTCGTCTTGCGGTCTTAATCACATTTCAGAAAAATATATAATACTCGGTGGAGTGTGTTCAGTTGATGTTCAGGCGCTAATCGATATTCCACGTATGCAGCCATTTCACTCAATTTATACAGTCCAAATAGATGCACCGTAAGCCAAAAACTACCCTGATCTGATGGGCTGCCTAACTGAACGGTGAACAACTAAACAGTGAAATGAAAATAATCAATGGTAAAGGAAGGTGAGGACGGTTCAATCAATCTGAATTTTGGATGATGGCCTATCAAAAGTGGGTCCCATGATTTGGGCGGTTTACATTGAGGTCGTGAATGCCTGACACGTGTAAATCTTTGAGTACCTGAGTATCGACCATAGTTCTCTGAGAGAGTATCAAATAATGTTCGTGAAGTTTTTTCAACTCGTTTAATACCAAGTAACTGATGATCGTTTACTCTGTAATCGTATTGTGAAACGTGCGTTTATCACCTTTTCAATTCAATCCAGCTCGACCCAATGAGAGGGGAAACGGATTGGCTACTCCCCCTGCCACCAGCCAGGTGGCTTATGGTCGGTGATTTGTGGGCCCCACAATAATGCATTTGTTTCATCCATTTTTGCATTTTTACAGATCATTTTACCTCTTGATCCCAAAAATGAGAGGAGTATAAATCTCAGGTGGACCACACCACAGAAAAACAATAGTTATTGAATATCCATCATTAAAATCCGCCCACTGTACTGTTTGTTAGACATCCAATCTGTTGATTAGGTCATACAGACTCAGATGAAGGAAAAAAAAAAAAACAAACAAACAAAGATCAGCTTGATGCAAAACTTTTATCGCCCCAAAAAGTTCTTAATCATCGCCGTTCATTCAACACTTTTTCCTGTCACGTGTTCCACTTGAGATTGGGATATACTTCATTTTTGGTCTCATGCTATAAAATGATCTAGAAAAATAGTTGAAGGGCATGGATGAAATACATACATCATGAGGGGGCCCACAGAGCACCGACCATCGGCCATTGGCTGGTGGCGGGGGGAGTAGCCAATCCGTTTCCAATGGGAGGATGCAAACAGTATACTCAGGTTTGCCGTTAATATAGATAGGGCCACAGTTCAGTGATCCACACCTTTGATCTGGTGCAATCCATTGTGGATGAACCATTCACCGAAGGTATCCCAAATTGCAATATCTGCGTGATCATGGCCGTCCATTTTTAGGCCAAGATATTACAGGTTACACTGGTCCCAGCAATGATATATTTATGGCATGGTCCATCCAAGGGCCCATCAACAGTCCGGACAGCTGAACTATGGGCCCCACTTATACAAAATGAAACACATGTACTTACGTCGGTGGGCCCACCAGACCCCAATCAAGACTATTGAACCATGGGTCCCACTTGGACAAGCTGAAACATCCGTGCACAGCTGAAGCTTTTAAAAAGTCACGGGCACTGGCCTGCCTGGCTGGACGGATGGCATCCTACCTGTGCAATATCGATGACCTAACCCTAAAAAATAGTTCCGAATGACCACCTGATTCAAGCAAAGTTGGGTTAGCATGAGCTACCAACTCGTATTGGTTTATTTAACGTTTTTCCTACCGGCACTTATTTTTTTTCTTGATGCACTTGTCACGTCTAGTGTGTGGGTGGTTATTTATGGTTTCTCCTATCGGCACTTCTTCTGCTTCTTAATGATCTTGTCACGTCTAGTGTGTGGGCATGCCAAAACCACTATTCGCTGACCCTAGGCGCCAATAGAGGTAGATACAAGCAAATATATCACGGAGATCTATGCAGATCGCTTGTCTATTCAGTCGCTCACAATTTATTCTATAGAGTGATCAGGCGATATTCAGATTATGAGGTCCTTCCTTCAAAAATGAATTACACTTTGCCTTCTGTATTAAACGACTTTTTCAATACTTGGTTATTATCAAATGAAAAGAAAATACTTATAGTTGGTCAAGATACAACTATAAGGAGTCTTTCTAAATGAAGAGCGGCTTGTCTTGCGATAAAAGTCCAGTATATGAGCATAAATTGAGATTACAACTAATCAATTACGACTACTCTTATGAAAGAGCTAAAGCTATGCTAAGGAAAGATAAATTGCAAGATAATTTGATTGGTTCGTTTGATTAGTATGAGATGACTTACTCAGTTGATTTCTCCATCTATTTATAAGATTTTCTACTACACAAATACTCTGCATCTGTTTGTGTTCTATACTTTGTCATGTTAGTCTTTCAGATCCTTCTGCCTTTTTGCATTCTTTTAACCGTTCATCTTTTCTCAACTACTTTATGTCTCTTGAGATTCTCGATTGTGTCTTGTCATCAAATGACGTGTACTAACCACCTTAGTGTCAGTTGTGCCTCCGTAAAAGGCACTTTAAATATCTTAAAAATCTTTCCGCATGATATTCCTTCTTTCTGCAACAGCACATGTCACTCTCTGATTGGTTAATCTAGGAATTACCAGAAATAGAGTATAACATTGCCCTCACGTTACTATGCCTTTGCGTAAAAGGTGAAAGCGACATTACTCCAATACTCGATGCAATAAATGCAATCACGCATCGTTACACATGTCAACTCCCTGTTGATTCTGTTCGACTGAGACGAAAATCAAATGGCGGTTTCGCCTCTTATCTTGTAGTTACCTGTAACACCCCATGTTTTCAGGACTCGAGTATATGACCCATTTTTCAAAAACCCGATCAGTGTTAACCTCGAAAATTCAGTGTAAATTTGAACCACTTATCATTAATCCGAATTAACAGCAGCGAAGCTAGAATAAACCATACATTAAATAAAAACATTCTGATTATCATAAAATTTCAAATGTAGCGCCCATATAAGACTTATACAATCTCAAATAAAAAAGTTCATGTAAGAAAAAATAGGATTCTATCAACTAGTGGTGGAGCTCAATATGGGCTGCAGGGACCCCATCTAGCTCCTCAGCTACTCGATCTGCTCCAGCGACTCAGTGAATAGCATCGACTTGCTCTACACCTATATCAACTGTTACAGTTTGATAGCGTCAATGGCTATCGCAATGAGGAGCACCCTTTAAGATTGCACATTCATCATCCATAATCAAGTATAAATCGCCAGTCATGAAAATAAATATATTAAACAGGGCAATTCATAATCATAAGCATACATACAAAAATTAAGTCAATCAACACAATCTCATCATAAGCAAGATATAATAGTAGTCATGATGCAAGGAAACATGTCCAGATACCCAACCAATCTGTCATGCAACTTTCTACTACACCCGAAAGTTATATTGTACGTAAACTCCACACGATGGCTAAAAAATCAATAAGGGAACTTTAGCTCCACCCGAAAATCATGATACAAGTGAAATCCATGAGGTGAATAGAAAATTAGCCTTCAAACCTCTTCTTCATCCAGAAATCATGTCGTACGTGAACTCCGCAAGATGATTAGAAAATCGATAGGCGAACTTCAGCTCCACCTGAAAATCATGGTACGACTGACACCGTAAGATGAATAGACAAACAATATACAAACCCTAGACTATCCGGAAATCATATCGTACATGAACACCGCAAGATGGTTAGAAAATCGATGAACGAACTTTTCCACCCGAAAATCATAGTACAACTAAACACCACAAGATGGCTAGGAAGCAACAAGATATGTGAATGTAACCATCAAGCCACAAGAGGGCACCAATAATCCATCAACACCACGAAGGCAACTAGACGATCCAAGCCACGTAGGTAAACATGCAGTCCAAGCCACGTAGGCAAACATGCGGTCCAAGCCATGTAAGGCAACCATGGACCGCAGGATGGTAAGACTTTAACATATTCCATTCAGTCCATAAGATAATCACAAATGACCACATTTAATTAATTAAGAAACCCTACAACCTGAGATAACATGTTGCAACCAATTCATGTTTGCTAACATTAAGGAGACATAACGGTTGTTCATTAAATGGGTCAGTCACACAACATATTAGCAAAATTATATAATAAGACAAGTAAACTATGAGAGGATTTAGAACTACTAACTTTATGGAATTAAAGTATTATTTATGTCCAGATTAGTAAATTTAAGTGAGAAGCTCAAAGGGTGAGTCCTCACCTAGATTTTGATTGGAATGGTTACAACTCGGATCACCTTCACTAGTATGAATCTAGCATGGTTGGAAATCTAGATAAGGACAAGGATGTAAATAAGTAATTTTCACAGGATAAGAATTTAATAATTAAAACCCTTCTAAAGGCTAATATATAAGGTTTTAACTCACCTTATATGAATGTCTTCCTTGAGTCAGATTTCTGTGGTTAACTACCGGTCCAACACGTATGATCACTTACCTAGAATTATTTTCCACCCCAAGAGTTTGTATTAGTGCTCTCAAGACCACTAATCTGCCTGAGTTATGGCAAATGAGAAAGTTTGCAAGAGCTCTTCGACATGTGAATTGGGCCAGATTTGACCCAACAATCGAGGTCCTAACTGGGCCTAATTTAGCCCAAGGTTGGGTCCAGGCTTATTGGCCTGGCCCTTTTGTGTGGCCCCAACGAGACTGGGCCTAGTCCAGGCCCATTGTATGGCTGACTTGGTACAGGCCCATGTGTGGTTTGGCCTGATTTTTGGCCTGGACCTAGGCTGATTCCAGTCCAGCATATGGCCCATCTGAGGCCAGTATTCAGCTCATCTCATGGCCCAATTGAGGCCTGCTTTTCAGCCTGATTCAAGGCCCAGCTGAGGCCTATGTTCAGCTCAAATCAAGGTCCAATTGAGGCCTACTTTTCAGCCTGATTCAAGGCCCAGCTTGTGCGGCCCACTGAGATTTCGATCTCAGGTGCGGCCCACAGCTAGCACATGGTGCGGCCCACTGAGATTTACCTCTATCGAGGCCTGCCGAGTTGAGAAGGTGGTGCGGTCCAGCGGCCCTTGACTTGCATTCGGATGGAGTGCGGCTGCACCACACCTCCCCCCTCCCCGTCTCTCTCTTTCTCCCTTTTCCTTTCTTTCTTTCTTCATTCTTCTCTTCTTCCTTTCTCAAGAATGATCAGCAAGCAGAGGTGAGACAATGGCAGGCAGCACCAGCTGGTGCAGCAGCAAAAGAAGAAAGAGGACGGCGTCCTCACTTTCTCTCCTTTCTTTTTCCTTTCCATTGTTCTCTCTCTCCCTGTTTCTTCCATAGACCTTCCTCGACCAGACTTGCAGCCATCTCGGACCTTCTTAGGGCAGTTTGAACGAGGAAGAAGCTTCAGGCGTCAATGATAGAATGGGATTCGATGAGTTTCCCTTTGATCCACTGCAGTTGGAAGTTCCGGTTTGGCTCCAGGGAGCTTATGGGTGTGGGTTTTCGGAGTTTGAGTGCAGTTAGCTCGGTGGGTTTGAAGGGAGGGCGAACGGCTAGTTTCTTACACCAATTTTCTACCAAAAGCCTAGCCCAAGTGGATCAGCAATGGATGGCTGAGATGGGTTACAGTGGGTGGCTGAGATCTCAGGAAAAGTTTTCGCACGGATTGCCAGCGTGAAAAGCCGAAAAAAAAAATGGAGATTTCCCATTTTGGAAACGAGTGTGTTTGTTAGCCTGATTTGTCGCTGATTTTGTGTGCAAAAAAGTGTAATAAAACGGCTGTATAAACAATAATTCTGGTTGTCCACGTCTTCTGAACGAAATGGACGGTTTGGATCAGACGTAGGGTCTAATATGGTGGGCCATAATGGCTGCAAACGGACGGTGTCCATTCAAAAAATGTCGGGTGGGAACAGATAGAGGAATCCTCTGTTTTTGGAATGTTTCGTGTCAAACGCGGTTTGACCACGTGACCCTTTCGGTGCACCTCGGCTACGCCCCAACTGTGTGCACACACTTCTCTTGTGGGGTCCACAATAGTTTTTGACCCAATCCCCTCCGTTCATCTGTTTTTTCAGCCCATAATAGGGCTCGGACCAAAGAATGAGGTGGATCCATACTTAGGTGGGCCATATCATCTAAATCATGGCCCATAAGTGCTAACTACCGTCAATTTACGGTGATTTGAGGTCCACTCCCTCGATCAGAACCATTTACCTAACTAGTGGAACAATCAGGTCCGTAACCCATTTATATCGGTATCATCTTACATATAAATAAGTATATATACATATATATTGCATTATTTTATATTTGAATATAATTACTAACATATTATATTTTATATTAATAATCATTTATCAATTAATAAAGTTTAATTGGTAATATTATCTTTTTTTCATAATTATCATTAAGAATATTTCAAGTGTACTATAGTTAATTTATGTAATATTCTTATACATTCAAGTGTATAATATTAGTTTAATATTTAAACTAATATTAAACTATAGTTTAATATTTAATAATAATATTAGTAAATAATATATATTAAAATATTTAAACTAATATTAGTTTAATATTATTAAAATAATATTAAACTATAGTTTAAGATAGTTTAATATATATACTAAACAAATATAGTTTAATATTAAACTATAGTTTAATATAGTTTAATATTAGTAAATAAAAAATATTCTTTTTTATTTACTAATATTATTATTAAATAATGACATTATTTACTAATATATTTTTATTATATTAAACTATGACATTATACAAGAATATTTCAAGTGTACTATATTTTTATATTTGTTTAGTATAATATATTAATAGTCATGGATAAGTATTTATTTACAATATCATTGATATTTATAATGTACTTTTGTGATTATATATGCTTATATTAGTATAGATAAATTAATATTAAGAGATATATATTTTATATATAGCATAATACATTAGTATATAGTTAAAATTATAAAATGTAAATGTTAATTAATATACATCGATCATATAATAATTTGTTAGTATACAATTTGTTTTATATATAGTTTAAATAATATACATAATTAAAATAATTTAAGAAACATACATATTTTTACAAATAATTATAAAATTATTTCTGTATTATAATATATATTCAATTATATCTCATTTAAAATGAATTATTTGGTCTTCCTAGTAACACCCAAATACTGAAAAGTACCGGGTGTTACATTACCTACATAACAAGTAGCATTATCGTATCGTACGATGAGTCATAATAATCATCTCATTAATGCACACATTCCTACCCGATATATATATCGTTTTAAATCTAATTTTGTTCTTTTCATGACTCTTGTCCTTCTTATTACTAAGACACTTTTCGGTCGAGATTACTATCGCTATGGCTGATTCTTCTTCATTTGGTCTTACGACTTTTCATTAAGAATGTGTCATAAGAGAACTGGAGGCTTTGTCGTCCGAGATCTGTGAAAAAATTATTTTCTCTTCCCCATTATTGTGAATTTATCATTTCTCACACTCAGTCCAACATTTCATTCTGAGATTTCTCTTGATCAGTTACATTACTTGATCAAAACTTCCCTTAGGGCCTGTTTGATTTTGAGGGAAGAGGGAAATACCTTTGAAAAAGGTCATTATTACTGTTTCCCCAATTTGAAATTTCAAACGCATTTTCATCTCAAAAATTGGTCCGAAAAAGGTGACTTACATTTGTGGACCCCACTGTGATGTACATGACATATTCACACTGTCCATCTATTTTATTATAAGATTTCAGGGCCTGAGTTCAAATTTGAGATAAATGCAATGCTCAAGTGGCCCATATCGAAGAAAACAATGGCCTTAAACATCCGCCATTAAAAGTTATTTTGTTTATTGGGCACACATTAATGTTTATTTGTCATCTAACCTGTTCATGAGGTCATAAAAACATTGATAAGGGGTAAACACAAATATCAGCCGCAGCCAAAACTTCTAAGGGCCACATAAATTTTTATACGGCAAGCATTCAATTTCCACTGTTTCCTGTGGTGTGGTCCACTGGAGCTTTGGATCTGCCTCATTTTTTAATTCATGGCCTAAATGAGGCTGACGTATAGGATGAACGGTGTTGATACATCATGTACATCACAGTGAGCCCTATCTTCATTTGGCAACCATCCTCGATTTTAACGCCAAAAAGCTGAGCAGCCAATGTAGGCGCAAGAAACGATGGTGTAATTCCCTGGTAAGTAATTATTGCATATTTACCTAGTAATTCCCATTTCCCTCAAAAATCAAACAGGCCCTTAGCGTGTGAGCAAAGAACTCCTTATCCAATCCAACTCCTTACCAGACCTTATAAACACCTTCCATGCTTCAAGATCATGGCCAATGGCTTTAAAAGAATGGCCGGAATGGCTTGCTCGTACACCGCATCAACATGGGAATACATGTAAACAGATCAGTATTTACGAATGTATCAACCTTTCATTACATGAGTATGCAACAGACACCTCTTTTCTTATTACATCTTCAGTGGCTCCATGAGTCCCACAATTGTGGACATTTGTGCCTTCACCCACCTTCTTTCTTTTGGTGAACCAGTCTACCCCAATTTTGCTAAGAGCAAATAGCACTAGTCTATTCCAAACAAGATCAGCAAGGCTTATACCACCTTCATGTCGCTTCATCGCAAAACACATAGCATTGTTGATGGTACAGAACATACAACATTTCTATTTATGTGGATCCGTCATTATTTGTTTTGCGTGAGTGCTATACACATCATAAAAGAATATGTTCATCTGGTTGAGGTACTCACCCAAGGTCGACAACTAACCCTTGATTCGTACATGCTCAATCACCTATATCACAACATATTTGAAGAAATAAACAAAGGTTTCTTTCATAGTGGAGGACCTCTCTGGCTCATCCAGATGTGGTTGTTTGAGTATTTTCGATCTTCCTTGGTAACTTTTATTCCTCCTCCAAATTGTTTCACTTCTTTAGGCAATAAGAATCTCTCTTTTTTTCCTAAATTCACAAGTTCTTTTGGCGAATATATGAATTTTTTCTTCTCTCTCGGCCCAGAAAAACCCTTTCTTTTTTCCCTTTGAACAATAAAGAGTTTGGTCCTACCTGATTCATGGAGGACTATGATACCAACGATGTCATGATGACCAAATTCAGGGATAAGGCTTGGGGAAGCTATCTCATCAAAAGATATCTCCCTTATGGCAGCACTATGGAGACGGGTATAAATGTTAAAGTGGGGGTCAAGCAGTATTGCCCTAATATTCTTGCTCGCCAATTCGGATTAGCTCAATGCATTTGAAACCCTTTCATTCATAGAACTTGCAACCAACCACCAAACCATTGTTTGATTGTCAATTCAGTTAACACCTACAAGTTTCTTCATAATGGTTTTGAGAATGCTTGTGCTACATTCAATGCTCCTCTCTTCCCCAATTGTCCTCGTCAAATACTTACTTTTTATAACTGGTGGAAACAATATTATGCGAACTTATTAGATCGGCCAATCTCATCATCGTTCAACTTTTCCCTTCAGTCGAGAAGCCTGATAAGCTTACGATCAAGAAGAAAAAGAAAGCAACAGAAGATAAGAAAAAGCCATCAACACTAAAATCAATAGTGTCACCCAGTCAAAAAATGAAACGGTGACAAAGAACGTCTTTGACCATTTTGAATACTCCCCCAATAATACTTAAGATAGTTTGTACAGCTTATCCTCAGCCAAAGCGCCAAAAAGCTACAGATATAGGACATGCTTGGTCAGGTGTACTGACCCAAACATTTGTAACTCCACTCGTGCTTAAGAAAATTACAAATCTTTGACCTCTTCAAAATCATCATCCTCCTACACCCGTAGTTTCTATTATCTCGACCGTGCCAATAAGAGTTATCCCTGTGGCACAAAGGGATCGAATTTTAAGAAAGCGCATAAGTATTCTCCTTGCGGCCAAAGTTGTTTCTGCTTTTGAAACATATTATAAAACCAAATTATGACCAGGCCTTTCTCCCTTAAATTATTCATGGAAAATGAAGGAAGCATATAAGAGACATAAAGAAGCCTACTTTAATAAACTTTTGTGAACACTGAAAATCGGCGCCCATGCTGATTGGCATGTCTGGTTTGATTTGTGGGGGTGACTAGGCTGATTTTTAAATGTCGGAGTCACCCTAGCCAATTAATCTCAGAATTCTGCAGTCAGCTAGAACCCACGAAATATGTGAGGTGAATGGATCTTTGGATTAAACTTGAATAGGCTAAAACATAGACTGAACCATGACTGGACTAGACTAAGCTTAGGGGTTGGAAAGGTTAAGAGAAAGGGCTAGGGGGTAGCTAAAAAATCAAAACTTAAAGGCTTGGAAGCTCCTTCCCTCCTTCACTCTCTTCCTCTCTTCCTCTCTTGGTTGTTAGTGTGTTGTGTTGTTCTAAAAATGAGAAGAGGAGAGGGCTATTTATAACCTTCTCCAATGGTATTGTGCTAATTTTTGGAGATGTGAAGGGTGAAAGCTGACATGGAAGCTTGGGAGTAGTTGAGGAGAGAGAAACGCCATGTGGCGTACTCCCATTAGCTCTTGGGGTATGTAAAAAGGTAAACAGTATCGGCCGAAAGGGTAATTTTAGGAGAAAGTTGACTTTCGGGTGCAGAGACAGTTGTTGCTCAGAGGACACATATGTCTGAAATAGCGGTGAAGACCGCTTGAGTTGAAGTAGGAATGTGCCAATATGTCCTATAGGGGGGTGAATAGGACTTTTTAAAAATTTATGAGTTATATTAAAAATCCTATCACTCTAATCCTAAAGGGTATGCAATTTTCAGGATTACTCAAATGTAACTCTACTTGCTTCCAAACCCAGTAGAGGATCCAATCATAAAGCTATTCAAATTAATAAGCATGAAGCAGTTATAGTCTATGATAAATGTGACTGTGTGAGTGAAGTGTGAGCAAATATGAATTTAATTAACATAATCACACAAATGATCAAGCACAAGAATCAATCACAGACACAGTCATTTTTATAGTGATTAGACTACTTGTCTACTCCACTCCCGATTGCCACACTCAACCCTTAAGTGTACCGAATTTCACTAAGGAGGTTTCTCATGGTTCACCTCAAACCTAAAGTTTTAAATCAGGTTTACCTTCAACCTTTACAACCTACACAGAGGCTAACTGTTTATGCTCTCACAAGCAAGGGTCAATACATAACACCCGGTTTAGGCACACTGGCCAAGGATCTCACCCTAAGACCCTAACAGAGGTTTTACATGGTTCATCTCATAACCCAGAGTTTTACTGGTTCACTCCTAACCAGATGTTTATGCCCACACAGAGCAAGGGTCCACACAACGCACCCAGATGTTTATGCTCTCCACAGAGCAATGGTCCATACAACGCACCTGCAGTGTACACTCCTGCCGGAGGCCTCCTTTGAGGACTTCAAAGAGTGAGAAACACTTAAGACTCAATCCTAGAAAGGAATGATCACAAGTGTCCTCTGGCTCTAGGTACTTACAGATAAATTAATGAGTCACTTTTAGCGCAGTGACAAAGATCTCCTTCTTGTTGATGAAGAGTCTTCAACTCCCTTGATCTTCAATACAAAAGATGTACCAATATCCGGCTTTGGTCGAGTCAAGTTTATGATGGAATACTACTCTCTAAAGATTTTTCTATTAGGAAGATAGAGTAATTCCAATCATCTATGCATTCAAGGCATCCCAGCTTAATGATTTGTCATTAAGGTAGTAGCTGAAGGATCCTTGAATGTGGAAGTTCATTCCCTAATCCACTCTATTGAATATCAATGATGAGGGTGGATTGGAGGATGAACTCCCTGAGAGAAAGGGCTTAAGATAAATGATATGAAATTTAAAACACTCAGAAGCACTCTCTTCTTTCTCTACCAGCAATAAAAATAAGCCTCTCTTTAAATAGACAAAAGGTTCCAACGGATATAAAACGGTCATATTTATGACAAAGTTTGATATCATCGAGCAAGAGTCGATATGAACGAGCGTATACTCTCGATTGTATCGATGATCCGCTTGATGGCACAAACTTCAAGTCATTCACTTTTGAAACCTTTTGCCGGCTTATCGAGTGGATCGATACAGGTGTCGATGTTATCGGATTTTGAACTCCGATTCCATCGATACTGGGATCGAACCATCGACATTTGAAGCATGAGAGAGACTAGCTTAGAAATATTTCAGGTTTCTAAGATATGATCGGGGAATAGCCGATGTCATCAGAATTTGTATATCGATGATATCGGAGTCCGTGTCGATGGGATCGATAAATCGTATAGATTTACCTATAAGCTTGCTGGACGGTTTGTGTCCGATCTCGATCCAATCGACCAGGTCTCGATATGATCGACATAGGAATATCGATTTCTTGACTGGCCCCCCGATCAAAGTTTAAAACACCCTGAAATATTTGCTGGAGGAAATATGCGCCCACTATCAATGTGATTGAATGACTTTCGATATGATCGATATTTGAATTCAGATTGAATCGGACAGTCATCGATATATCAAAGCTTATAGTAGTTTTCTTTAAAAAACAGGGGCACCGAAAAACTGTCTGTCGATATTATCGATCCACTTCCGATGGGATCGATATTTGAATATCGATGATATCGATTGAAACTTCGATATATCGATAAATCGTCCAGATGAATGTTTGGTTGCTGGATGCTTTTTGTCCTCACTCAATTGTATCGATATGCCGAGGACATCGACAGAGCAGGTTGATCATATCGAAAGGTGAATCGATATAATCGACAGGGTAAGAAAACTTGAAGATTTTCCTGTTTGGTAAAAAGTTTTCTTACAATAAAACCCTAAGATGTTCTACTTAGTTTTAAGAGTTTTAATCACCTGGTGTTTTGGGACATGGGATGTGAGGCTATGATTTACCTATGGCGAGCTTTCACACATTTAGTTGAGGCAGACACTTGACTTGATCTTCCTGTTAGGCGCTGTTGTCTGACTGACTCAACTTATACCGTAATTGACAAACTAGGGCACTAGTAGGTGCACTTTTAATGTCCCGTAAGCAGAGATAATTGGAGTACCATCAGCGATAGTCAAACTACCACCCGGGCCTGGTCCAGGCCAAGCTTTGATCGGTGGGCCTCGTTTACTGCACTGGCTCGTCCGATAGTCTTCTTTCGGGCTTTTGGGTTTGAATAGGTGGGTTTCCATACTGAATTGCATGTATATTCTAATTCTGACAGGGTTTAGGTTCAGATTAAAATTCGGGTTAGGCTAGGTTTAGGGTCTAGGCTGAGTTTAAGCTGGGATTTCGAGGTTCAGATTAGGGTTTGGAGGTTCGGATTAGGATTTTGGGGTACAGATTAGGGTTTTGAGGTGTGGATTAGGGTTTCAAGGTTCATATAGGATCATAGTTCTCGGACTGGCTTAGTCTTCTCAAGATATTGCCTGGGTGGGGTGTCTACAGATGCCCCTCTTTGGTCGAGGTTATGAGCAACCGAGCACCAAAGCTAGTAGATACCCCACCCTTCTAGTCAGAAAGGGTAGTGATTCGAATATGTTGCCTACCATTGTATCATTGTTAGTTGATTGTTTGGAAAAGAGATGACTTGCACATATCATGAGGGTTGAGAAAAATGTAATGATTATCCCTACGCATTCGTACGGCATCACGAGTCACCAATCACAACCCTTTCACACCAAATTGTTAATAGCATTGGAGGGTAAGTCTGAAAGTAGGGATTCTGCGCATTTGTTTTGGCTTTACGAGGATTCTCATATTGTTTGATCTGTCGTTTCTTTTGCTAGGTAATCAACCTGAGAGTATTCGTTCTATTTGATCGTCAAAGTGGTTAGCTGCCCTGCTTGTTCGTGTGGCCTTACGGGGAACTCACTATGCCGACTTGGACTCGATCAAAATTTTTTAATATCCCGAATTAGGTATGTGCAGGTAATCTTTTGTCATCCGGACATGATACAATGGATTGTTGTCACTTTGAGTTTGATTATTCATTCTAGAGATGGATCCATTCATTTCTACTAGCATTCATACGACTGTCCAAATATAAAGATTGGGCCAATCATACATGTATCATGTCCAAATTCGATCATCCTTCAGGAAAATTGAAAGCTTCTTGAAGAATATGGAAGAATAAAATCCTCAATTATTTAGCCGTTTGCACCGACCGCAACTGGAGAATATGGAAGATTCCTCAGTGTATTGCCCGCCGCCTGCATTTTTTGAAAATTTTTGTTTAAAAACTAATCTTTTTGGAACTAGACTCCTTGAGAATTTTATTTGAAAATATTTTTAAATTTTTTAAAAAATATCTGTTCAATCTCGCGGGTGGCGTCATCATTCGGTTTTTATTTACACAAGTTAAGTAAACAGTCATGTTACCTCCACTAATGAGTTGGCGGGGCTAACGGTTTTTATTTGAAGATATTTTGAAATTTTTTTAGAAACATCCGTCCGATCTCACAGGAGGGCGTCGTCGTCTAGCTTTTATTATACGGTCTGAATCGAATAGCCAGATGGCCTCCACTAATGAATTAATGGGGCAATTGGAGAACATGAGCCTGATTTAGACATGTAAGCATAGGACCATGGGCCTTGAAATCGGGCTTGTAAAGTGGGCCTTGGTTTGGATATGTGGGCCTAGGAAATGGGCTTAAAAACATGGGCCTTGAACTATGGGCCTTTGGACAATGGGCTTGTGGGCTTTTGACATGCGGACCTTGTGGATTTTGAACTTGTGGGCCTTATGGGTTTTGAAATGTGGGCCTCTGGGGTTTTGAACTTGTGGGCCTTGTGAGCTTTGAAATGTGAAACTTTGGGGTTTTGAACTTATGGGCCTTATGAGTTTTGAAATGTGGGCATCTGGGGCTTTGAACTTGTGGGCCTTGTGAGCTTTGAAATGTGGGCCTCTGGAGCTTTGACTTTGACTTTGTGGATCCCTGACTTTTTTGGCTACCTGTCCTATATATGCATGTATGTTTTTATTTTTATTCTTGTAAAGGAAGGAAAACAATGTACTTGTAAAAATGATGTTTTAAAAAAATAAAAAATTTCGTTTGTGCCAAATTTGTCAGTGTTTGCTTGTGTTTAGATTTGTGCTTTGGATGATTGGGATTAGAATATTGAACTTAGCCCACGTCAAATTCGATATTCTAAATTGTTTACTATGTATCCCGATTTCTTAAGAGTAGCGCGTACTAGTATCATGCCCATTGGATTTAGGTAGAGTTTGACAGACTTCTGATTCAGGACCTATCTTTTCCTTGTGCTTCTTCTCTTTGCTCGTTGCCTTGGCCTCCTTCGTACTTGTACTTTTTTTTTCCTTTTTTTCTTTTCTAGCCATTTTTGCCCGTAGCGTCTTTTCAAGTTTTCACCACAACCGGCTTTCTTGTCATTTTTGCCCATGGCTCCCTTTCGGATCTTCGTCACGTCCGGAGTTTTTATTTTTGCCTGTCCCTTGATAACTATACTCTTTTTACCCTTAGTGCCTTTTCAGGTTTTCACCAAGTCCGCTGCATACGCGCTGTTTTTATACTCGAGGCACCCTTTCGGGTTTTCACCTAGCCCGTTTTGCTTAAACATGTTATTTTTCTTTTGATTTTTCTTTTTCTTTTAAAGTAACAGAGGTGGGAGGCTAGACTTCATTCATTTCCAGCTGATTGGTGAGCTACCTGACTTTGTCTTCAATCACGATCATAAAGCTATTGACCTTGGGTTAAACTATCATAAGGGGAAACGGGTTGGTGACTTGTGTTCTCACTCATCAGGTTCGACTCTTCTTTCTTTTTCTTTTTCTTTTTCTTTTTTTCATTTTTTTGGACTCCGCACTTTCATCCATTTTTTTCTTTCTTTATCTTTTTCTTCTTCTTTTTTTAACCCTTTATTTTTTAGAACACTTATTAGAGAGAAGGAATGATGATGGAATGTACTTCAGGATGTTAACCTTTTGTCATTTGACTTTAGCTTTACGATTGTGGTTGCTGATATATTCAAGTAGGATTACCCATGATAGATATTCACGTTGTCGGTGTTGATGGTCTCTAGAAGATCTTTGCCACAATGATGGTGAGATGAAGGGAACCTCCCAGAAAAATCTTCGCAAACGATCATTGAATCATCTCAAGATGACTTGGACTTACCCCTTGGATCTAGTAGGCAATGATAAGATATGCATTGTTACCATGTTGCTAACCTTTCTTTTAGACTTGTTTGTCATTGGTCCTAGCGATTGTTGTGTGCTTTATATCTGCGAGATATAGTTGGTTGCATCAAGCTTACCACCAATCATTTTCCTTGATTTCTTTCTCCATTTGTACCGATGATGCAAGATGTTGTCGCCGCTCGCTTTTATCTGACACGAGAATACGTTCATGACCATTGGTTGCCTTTGGGTTCATTCTTTCAATGATGTCCACACCCCATAATGAAAGAGGGTTAGGGTGTTGACAGGTTATAAAGATTCAAAGCATGCACATGGATCTGTTGTACAAGCTTTAGATACTTGAAGCACTTCCTGACATGATGCAATAGCTTATCTCCATCGTGATGGGATTTTCATCCACAGATCAGAGGAGAGATGGAGCAACGGGTTAAAAATCGAAGTAATTCACCGCGTTGCTCGACCGGTCGTGGGACAGCCACGACTAGTCGTGGGAGGCGCTCGACCGGTCGTGGGTTCGAGCCCTAGCACGACTCAAAGTCCAGCGAGTTATGCTGTTTTTTTTCAAGGTCTAGGACTAGTCGTGGGTGAGCCACGACTAGTCGTAGGTGGTCTACAACCAGTCGTAGGAGAGCTATGACTAGTCGTAGGTTACGCAGTTTTTGTGCGAAACTGTAGATTTGAGTCCTTTCGCAACAGGGATGCGGAAAGGAGTTTCCTAAAACTATAAAAAGGGTCTCTAGGGTTTTTCTAGGGTATGAGAAAAACACAAGAGGGTTATCAAGGGTGAGAGAGAGAAAAGAGAGAGAGAAAGCTTGTGGAAGGGAGCCGTCGTCTCAGCGCTTCTACGTCCTCGTGATCGGTGAGATCTCTCGTTTTTCTTTTATTCTCTTACTGTTTATCCGCTCTTGCATGAGTGAAGAAGGTTGTAACGTTCTACTTCATAGTGGATTGTTGATCTGGACGAGGTCCCATGGTTTTTTCCTCTTTGATGGTTTTTCACATAATATCTCTTATATGGTGTGTGATTGTTGCTTTGATTTATTTCATTGCTATTATTATCCCATAATTCTGGTTTGTTCTGGAGGGCTAGATCCTAAGGTTTTGTGCAAGGCCCCCAACAAAGTAGTATCGGAGCGCTAAGTTCATTGAACGGGTAGGATCGGTTTGGAATTATGGAAGGTGGCTCATCAAGGATGATCAGCCTCAATGGTTCTAACTGGACCATATGGAAGGCTAAGATGGAGGACTTGCTTTATTGCAAGGATCTATATTCTCCAATTTTAGGCATATCAACAAAATCCAAGGATATGACTGATGAAGATTGGAAGAAATTGGACCGGAAGGCGGTGGGGTTTATTAGACAATGGCTGGATGATTCTGTGTTCCACCATGTGTCTATCGAAACCTCAGCCGCTAGTCTATGGCTGAAACTACAAGGGCTGTATGAGAGGAAGACAGCCGGTAATAAGATTTTTCTGATAAAACGACTTGTGAATCTCAAGTTCAAGGATGGTGGTTCTGTGGCCGAGCACATGAATGAGGTCAGCAATATAGTGAACCAACTCTCCTCTATGAAGATGGTCCTGGATGATGAATTGCAGGCTTTACTATTGCTTAGTTCATTGCCTGACAGTTGGAAGACATTGGTGGTGTCTCTAAGTAACTTCGTGCCAGACGGAAAGATATCCATGGAATATGTTACTAGCTGTCTCTTCAATGAAGAGACAAGGAGGAAGTCTCAGGGGTCTACTCAGCAAGAGGCACTTGTAACACAGGAATGGGAGAGAGGAAAGAATAAGAAGGGCTGGAAGGCCCGAGATAAATTAAGAGGCAATTCGAGTAACAGAAAAGATATTGAATGCTGGAATTGTGACAAGAACGGCCACTATAAGAATGAATGTCGTAAGGCTAAAAATGACAAGAAAGGAAAAGGAAATGAGAAAGAAGATGAATCTGATTCTACTACGGTCGCTTCAGATGGTGACGTTGTTATTATTCTTTCCACTAATCACGATGTATGTCTCACGGCTATGGGTCAGGACACCGACTGGGTGATAGACTCGGGGGCTTCTTTTCATGCGACTCCATGCAGGAATTTCTTCACAAGTTTCAAGTCAGGTGACTATGGGACCGTGAAGATGGAAAATTCTGGCATATCGAAGATCGTAGGGGTCGATGATATTTGTGTAAAGACCGATGTGGGCTGCACATTGGTTCTCAGGGATGTGAGGCATATCCCAGACCTTCGCCTCAACTTGATGTCGACGGGAAGGTTGGATGATGATGGCTATGAAAGCCGATTTTCTGGTGGGCGCTGGAAGCTCATCAAGGGTTCGTTGATCGCAGCCAGAGGAAAGAAGTATTGTACCCTGTACAAGGCAAGTGTCAGTGTATGCAAGGGTGGGTTGAACGCAATGGAAGATTCAGCTATTGACATGTGGAACAGTCGTCTAGGCCACATGAGTGAAAAAGGGCTTCAGCTACTAGCGAGGAAGCGACTCCTTCCAGACGTGACAGGTATACCTCTCAAAACCTGTCTTGATTGTTTATCAGGAAAACAGTATAGAGTTTCATTTGTTAAAACGGTTTCTCATGTTAATAAAGTGCATGCATTGAATTTGGTTTATTCTGATGTGTGTGGTCCGATGAGGACAAAAACCTTGGGTGGGGCATTGTATTTTGTTACTTTTATAGATGATGCATCTAGGAGGGTTTGGGCTTATGCTTTGAAATCCAAGGACGAGGTCTTTGGTGTGTTTAAGTTGTTTCATGCTATGGTCGAGAGAGAGACGGGTAGATCATTGAAGTGCATCCGCACTGATAATGGTGGTGAATACATCAGCGACTTTCATGAGTACTACAAGTCCATGGGTATACGGCATGCACAGACAGTTCCCAAGACCCCTCAGCATAATGGTGTAGCTGAGCGAATGAATCGCACCATTATTGAGAGAATTGGATGCATAATATCCCATGCGAAGTTGCCCAAGACGTTCTAGGGAGAAGCAATGCACACAGCGGTGTATTTGATAAACAGGTCTCCATCAGCCCCGTTGAATGGAGAAGTACCTGAGAAGGTGTGGACTGGACAGGATCCATCGTACAGTCATCTCAGGGTATTTGGATGCAGGGCATCCGTTCACGTACCGAAGGACGAGAGGTCCAAGCTTGATATGAAGATCAAGTAGTGTGTGTTCTTAGGGTACGGTAATTAAAAGTTCAGTCACAGATTATGGGATTCGACCGAGAAAAAGCTCATTAGGAGCAGAGATGTGGTTTTCTTTGAAGATCAGTGTGTTGAAGACATTAGTAAGCCAGAGAAGAATCAGTCTAGTTCAGGTGAACTAGAGGACATGGATCCGGTTATTCCTCCAGTGGTGCCTGATGACGGGGGAGTACAGCAAGGTGCAGAGGACGAGGGGGTCCCTATAGAAGATGGACCGAGGGAGAAGCCCTCACTTGATCCACCTGTTGAGCCACAGGTGAGGAGGTCATTTAGGGACAGGCAGCCGTTCAAGAGGTACTCGCCGCATGAGTACATTATGCTGACTGATGGGGAAGAGTCAGAAGATTATTCTGAGGCCCTAGCCAACGAGCATAAGGAGGAGTGGTTGAAATCTATGCAAGAGGAGATGGAATCCTTATATAAGAACCACACCTATGACATGGTGAAACTGCCTAAGGGTAAGAAAGCTCTGAGCAACAAGTGGGTGTTCAGAAAGAAGATTGACCAGAAGAATTCACAAACGAGGTTTAAGGCCAGACTTGTGGTAAAAGGGTTCGGTCAGAGAAAAGGGATAGACTTCGAGGAGATATTCTCACCAGCGGTGAAGATGACATCTATACGGGTGTTGCTTGGGTTGGCGGCTAGCATGGATCTGGAGATAGAGCAGTTGGACGTTAAAACTATTTTTCTTCATGGTGACCTAGAAGAAGAGATCTATATGCACCAACCAAAAGGGTTCGAAGTCAAGGACAAGGAACATATGGTATGTAGGCTGAGGAAGAGCTTGTATGGGCTGAAACAAGCTCTACGAAAATGGTACAAGAAGTTTGATTCGTTCATGTTACAGCATGGGTATGACAGAACGGAGTCGAACCACTGTGTGTTCATGTTCAAGTTCTCAGATGGTGATTTCTTAGTTCTGCTGTTATACGTTGATGACATGCTCATTATGGGAAAAGACATCAAGAAGATCGACAGGCTAAAACAGGAGTTGGGCAAGTCTTTTGCAATGAAAGACTTGGACCCGGCTAAACAGATCCTAGGAATGGAGATAACCCGTGACAGAAGCAGCAGAAAGCTTTGGCTGTCACAAGAGCAGTATATTGAGAAAGTTCTAGAGCGGTTTAATATGAATGCAGCGAAGCCGATTAGTACTCCACTGGATGGTCACTTCAGATTGAGCGATAGGCAGTATCCTAAGACAAAGGCAGAGGTGGAAGAGATACAGAAGATACCCTACGCGTCAGCTGTAGGAAGTTTGATGTATGCTATGGTGTGTACACACCCAGACATAGCATATGCGGTTGGTGTTATCAATCGGTATCTTCTCAATCCTGGCAAAGAACATTGGGCAGTGGTGAAGTGGATACTGCAGTATCTAAGAGGCTCATCCAAGTTGAGCCTATGCTATGGTGATGGTAAACCTGTGCTAGAGGGCTACACAGATGCAGATATGGCAGGCAACATAGACTCCAAGAAGTCTAAATTGGGATTCATGTTTACGTTTGCAGGGGGAGCGGTTTCTTAGCAGAGCAAGCTACAGAAGGTCGTAGCATTGTCGATGACAGAGGCTAAGTACATTGCAGTCACAGAGGCATGTAAAGAGATGCTTTGGATGAAGAGGTTCCTACAAGAACTTAACCTGAAGCAGGAGGAGCACGTGGTCTATTGCGATAGTCAGTGTTATACACTTGAGCTAGAATCCAAGTCAGCATTCCAAGTCGAAGCACATAGAGATTCGGTATCACTGGATCAAGGATACTTTAGAACAGAAGGTGTTACAGCTTGAGAAGGTCCACACGGACGATAATGGGTCACATGATGACCAAGGCTTTGTTCAAGACAAGTTTGAGGTTTGTAGAAACCTGGCTGGCTTGAAGAAGGTCAATTTCTCCTGAGTCGAAAAGGGGGAGATTTGATGGAATTTTCCTCCTCAGATCAGAGAAGAGATGGAGCAACGGGTAAAAAATCAGAGTAATTCACCGTGTTGCTTGATCGTTCGTGGGACAGCCACGACTGGTCGTGGGAGGCGCTCGACCGGTCGTGGGTTCGAGCCCTAGCACGACTCAAAGTCCAGCGAGTTGTGCTATTTTTTTTCGAGGTCTAGGACTAGTCGTGGGTGAGCTACGACTAGTCGTAGGTGGTCTATGACCAGTCATAGGAGAGCTACGACTAGTCGTAGGTTACGTCGTTTTTGTGTGAAACTGCGAATTTGAGTCCTTTCGCAATAGAGATGCGGAAAGGAGTTTCTTAAAACTATAAAAAGGGTCTCTAGGATTTTTCTAGGGTATGAGAAAAACACAAGAGGGTTATCAAGGGTGAGAGAGAGAGAAAAGAGAGAGAGGAAGCTTGTGGAAGGGAGTCCTCGTCTCAATGCTTCTACGTCCTCGTGATCGGTGAGATCTCTCATTTTTCTTTTATTCTCTTACAGTTTATCCGCTCCTGCGTGAGTGAAGAAGGTTGTAACGTTCTACTTCATAGTGGATTGTTGATCTGCACGAGGTCCCGTGATTTTTTTCTCTTTGAGAATTTTTCAAGTAAAATCTCTTGTGTGGTGTGTGATTGTTACTTTGATTTATTTCATTGATATTATTATCCCATAATTCTGGTTTGTTCTGGAGGGCTAGATCCGAAGGTTTTGTGCAGAGCCCCCAACACATCATTCATCAGTAGGACTCCATCGTGGACTTCAAACAAGATCTTAATAGTTTTGCTTGATGTGTTTGACTTTCAGCTTCATAACAGATGGTGTATGATTAGTTCTTCATTTGATCTGGGTAAAGTTTCATAGGAGAATCCAAAGTTGGATAGCCCTAGGCCTTAAGAATTCTGTCATTATCTGCTTGTATTCAAGAGGCGAGGATCTCTTGATGCGTACTTTTCTAGGGAGCTCAGGGGATCCTGAGTTCCCAATTTCAAAATCGTCCGCGACGACATTACCATTTGCTTCGAACTTTCAAAGGGAATGCTCTAGATCAAGAGTCGGATCATCATTTTTTACATCTTGGGCTTCATTCAAACCCATGAGTTTGAAGTCTAACTCCAAATCGAAATCAACTTCAAACTTGGGTGTGGTAACAGACACATTTGGCATATTATTGCTTGTGAGTTTTGAAAGATTTTCTACTGTTTTTGTGTTTTGAGAATTTTCTAATTTTTTTTGAATTTTGGCAAATATATGATTTTTTGGCATTTTGACAAGTATCTGAATTTTTTTTTGTATTTCGAAAATATCTAATGTTTTTGGCTTTTGGAAATTTTCTGATTTTTTTTGGAGATTTTGACAAGTATCTAATTTTTTTTGGCATTTCGAAAATATCTAATGTTTTTAGTTTTTTGAAATTTTTTGAGAAAGACAGTGATGTGACCAGAGATTGCCTGATTTGGCTCAAGGAGCCAAATAATATTTTCTTTTATTATATTGTCTTGGGGATCGTGAACTAACTATTGCCCTGCACTCCCTCCTCTTAGGAGGCAGGACCACACTGATCAGTAGGTGGGCCCTCATTGTCGTGTCTAAATGTCGTGATGAGTTTGGGATTAGGCTTTGAGTTGGTATAAGATGTCACTTTTCTCAGCTTATCCCCAATGTATTGTGACTCTTTGGATTCTTTCAGCTCAAGTGGGACCCAGACTATGGTCCAGTCAATCAGGGGAAATTTTTGCCCCTTGCCTGAATTATTTGCAAACAGCTCAGTTAGGCTCATTTGATCCTCCACGGTGGAACTCAGCCTACCAACCGGATAGATGATCCCTTCTTTAATGGATTTGATTGATGTGTGGCTGAAGGGATCATCCTCCTCTTGCCGCCTTTTCCCTCCTCCGATCCATTTGTGTTTTGATATCTCACCCCTAGGAGGCAGATATTATAGTCCTGTCATGCCTGCATTTTCTTGATATTCAAACTGATATAGAAATGTTGGTGCTCGACTAAAGGGAAGACATAGTTTGATCTGATGGGACATGCAAGAGGCATGCAATTCACAGTCTCAAACTCAAGACTATGGTATAAGATATCCTCATCGGAGCATTATATATCTATGATCGGGATATCTAGCTCTTGACGGTTGACTGCTTCAATCGGAAAGATTTGTTTGGGATCATTCAGAACGGTCAGTACCTTGTCTCCAAAAATATACTTAGCCTTTTGGTGAAGAGTCGAAGACAGAACCTTGACTCTATGGATCCAAGACTAATCAGGGAGGAGATGAAACAAAGCTATGATGTCAAAGACCTGAAAAGTGATGGTTGATGCTTTGGAGCTAATCAAGATCTCGACGTTAATCTCTTCCTCGACCTTTCTCCTAAAGGCGGGAACCACTCGTCCTAGATTCTTCTCTTGAAGTATTAAAGATTGAGTAGAGCTAGGAAAATCCTTTTGAGTACCAGAATGTCCTTCCTGAAAAGTTACTGCATGATTGAAGTTAGGCTCTGATTTTGCTAGGGCATGTGGTATGTTAATCGGGGAAGGAGATTTTTCTTAGAGCATAACAGTTGGAGCAAGGGTCGGATATGTAGATGGTGCCCCTTGTGAGATAATGGATGTATGGATTGGATTGATTGGGGGTGGTTCTGAGGGCATGAAGATTGGACCAGCTGGAGATGCCCCTTGCATATTTAAGGTTGCAAAGATTGGATTGGATGGGCATGCCCCTTGCAGAATTGAGAGTATTGGTGTCGGACTGACAATGATTGAATGAATGCATTGGACTGGATGACAAGGGGATTCTTCCTGAATATTATTAGTGACAGAGGTGCCCAATGAGATGGGGCTTACTTAATACAGTGACAGGAGATTCTGGAGGGTGTAATTGGTGGTGGAAATAACAGGAGAGGTAACCACAATCGTTTAGTTGTCAATCAGATCTTGGACCACATGCTTCAAGGTGACACAATGATCCGTTATGTGGCCTCGGGATTGGTGGTATGCACAGTACTCATTCTCATTATAATTTGGTAGCAGAGGGTTTGGTGAAAGCATAGGCAGTAGCAGTGTAAGTATTTTCCTTTGGACTAGCGTAGCTAGCATCTCGCTGTAAGTTTGGGCTTTCGGTGTAAACTGCCTACACTCCCTGTCCATCCCCGTTTGCTGACCATGATTAAGGTACTGAGCCCTTTGTTGTTGTTGTTGTTGTCATTGTCCCTCTTAAGGAGCGAATTGAGCACCTTGGGTAGAGTCGACAAGATTGTCTTCTTCTGTTGGATAGAGGTCAGGAACATTTCTGTTACCATTCTCGTATCCAATAGGCCTTCCTTCCACTATCCGTTGTACTGGGGAGGCCTGATGAGGCCACCAGGGGGAGATTGCCCCAGCCCTTATTCCGACTTCGACTTGTTCCACAGCACGAATGAGTTGGATAAAGTTAGCATATGAATACGAGACGAGGTATCCAGACATACTTGGGTTTGCCGAGTTGATGATCATGTACATTTGCTCCTCGTCATCAATGTGTGTTTTCATTCTGGCGGCCATTGCCCTCCACCATCCAACATAAGTTGATAATGACTCATCATTCCTCTGCCTTAAGGTAGCAAGATCCGCCCTTTTGGGCATTACATTAAGATTGTATATAAAATGATCAATGAAAGCTTGGGAAAGTTGTTCCCAAGTTTTAATTTAATAGTAGTTTAATGATGTTTACCAATCTAACACATCGCCTTTCAAAGATTTTTGAAACAAACGGATCAACGCTCCGTCTTTACTTGTCATAGTATTAAGCTCTCCACAAAATACTCTTAAATGGTCCATAGGACACCCTATACCATATATCTTTTGAATTTTGGTACCTCAAATTTTTGAGGTACCTTTACATCAGGGAAGGGACAAAGATCCCTGAATTTGGTGGATGGGAGATCTACCCCTTGTTGTTTCCGTAGCTTCCTTTGCATCTCTTGCAATTGCTCGTAGAGTTCTTCGATTTCGGAGGGATCAAATGAGAGGAGTTTTGTCACTTGGAGTTGATTGGATCTCCTATCAAGAAGAAGATGTTGGAATTGGTTGAGATTCCTGACTGTGGGAGGTTGCATTTGATAGTAGTCCTCATCAGTGAGAGGTCATTGCAAAGGATTGTCGGCCGAGAAAAATTGGCCTTGAAGGTAACTACCGTTACAGGGAGGATGCTGGAAAGTTGAGATGACTAGGGCACTAGGTGGGGATACTTGTATAGTTTGGGCAACCCCTCTTTCAATACACTGAGCAAGAAGGCCCTGCAAAGCCCTGAGATTTTGTCCATGAATGCAATGGTTCCAGTGTTACCAGCCATGAGCTCAGGCGATTCGTGAGCTACCTTTCAATAGCGATGGTTTCTTCTTCCTGGTTTGCCATGGCAAGTTTGGATCAGGTAAGCATGGTGTGAACGAAAGCCTTGAATGGGTGCAAGTCAAAGATTGATGCTCTTTTTTCTATGCAAGGTATGAATGCAAATATTTATATGTAGAATATCTCCTAAGATTATATTACCACACTATTTAGAGTCGGGTCTCAGCTAGTACGAGCTAGCAAATCCCCAGTGGAGTCGCCATTCTGTGAACGCTGGAAATCGGCACCCACGCTGATTGGTGTGTGATTAGGTTGATTTGTATATGTTGGAGTCGCCTAACCAATTAATCTTAGAATCCTGCAGTTAGTTAGAACTCGTAGAATATGTAAGGTTGGAGAAATCCGAAGACTCTCCTACCTTAGATTGACTCTTGGTCTGCGATATGGGATTCCAAGTAAGAGACCTCGGTTACAAAGAGGGAAGGTGTTAGGCACCGTCTCTGCCCGTACAAATGTACGATCTCTACTTGGTGTGGTAAAACAATATCAAGGGATGATGGATCCTGTGGTTGAGATGGGACTGGGCACACATGTGAATTTTTAATGTAGAAAGATCCGAGATTTCATCAAGCTACAAAGCATACGTCCAATGGCGTGTCTAGAAAGCAGATGAAATGATGCTTATGCAAACAAGGTAAGAAAAGTGGACTAGACTACTAGAAATTTTTAATGTGACAAGATCTGATGTACGCCAAGTCACAGAGCATACGTTCACTAGAAATCTAGAGGAAGGGGTTGAGAAGGAAATAAATGTCATGATGAATGCTTGTGCATGAGATGAATGGATCTTTGGCTTGAAATTGAATAGGCTAAAACATGGACCGAACCATGACCAAACTGGACTAAGCTTAGAGTTGGAAAGATTAAGAGGAAGGGATAAAGGGTAGCGAAAAATCAAAACTTGAAGGCTTGGGAGCTCCTTCCCCCCCCCCCCCCCCCCCCCCCCCCCTCTCTCTCTCCCTCTCCCTCTCTTGGTTGTTGGTGTGTTGTGTTGTTTTGAAAATGAGAAGAGAAGAGGGCTATTTATAGCCTTCTCCAATGGTATTGTGGTAATTTTTGAGGATGTGAAGGGTGAAAGCTAACATGGCAACTTGGGAGTGGTTGAGAAAAGAGAAACGCCACGTGGCGTACTCCCATTGGCTCTTGGAGTTGGTAAAAAGGTAAATAGTATCGGCTGAAAGGGTAATTTCACAAGAAAGTTGACTTCCGGGCGCAGAGACAGCTGTTGCTCAGAGGACACATGCGCCCCGCGAGCGGAGATAATCGGAGTACCACCGGCGGTAGTGAAACTACCGCCTGGGCCTGGTTCGGGCCGAGCTTTGGTCAGTGGGCCTCGTTTGGTGCGTTGGCTCGTCTGATAGTCTTCTTTCGGGCTTTTGGGTTCGAATAAGTGGGTTTCCATGCTGAATTGTGTGTATATTCTGATTCTGACAGGGTTTAGGTTCGGATTGAAATCCGAGTTAGGCTAGGTTTAGGGTTTAGCATGAGGTTAAGCTAGGATTTACAGGTTCAAATTAGGGTTTCAAGGTTCGATCGGATTAGGGTTTCAAGGTAAGGATTAGGGTTTCGAGGTGTAGATTAGGGTTTCGAGGTCCGGATAGGATCATGGTTTTCGGACTGTCTTAGCCTACTCAAGATATTAGCCTAGGTGGGGTGTCTAAAAGCTTTTAACAAATGGCGAAAAGAAATTGAAAGGTTGAATGATCCCAATCTTCCTTTCAACTGCTTTTTAACACCTTATTGGCCCAATCCTCCACATTTTCCTTCTTTCATGCGTCCTTTAGCAATACATATCGGTGATCCTTCTAAAATTTAGCTAATGATCGACTGATATTCAATCATTATTATTCAGTCTAACTTAGGTGGATATTTGACCTCCCTCTTTTATTATATTACTTGTATATTTTTTACTTTTTAAATATATCTCTATCTTTGCAGTAACTAAAGAGATCTCGACCACTAGAAAAAAAAAAATTGTAACCCAAGGAAATTCATGTTGCCACTACGATTGATGAGGCTCAAACTTCATCAAAGGATGTCAATACTTCAAATCTAAAGAGACCACGAACGATGTTTCTCAGCTAGACTTTCTAGCTCGAGAAGAAATATAGATCATGCAGCCAACAGCATCTCCTCCCACTTCCGTCCATTCCAACGTCTCCTCCTACTCCTGTCCATTCTAAGGTGTCAATCATAGCTCTCAACCAGGAGGAATATGAAGAGGAGCCCCTTTGTGGCCAAACCGCATAGTTCATATAAAGTTGGACCTTCATTTGTATCGGCTAGCCATTTTGCATCCCTTCTGGAATGAATTGAGCAAACAGTTCTTAGCTCATCTAGCAGTCGTCGAGTACTCATTATGGAAGAAGAAAACGAAGAAGAAATAGCTCCTTGGCAAGCCACAGCTTCTCCTAACTGAGCAATTCCCATCAAATTTTTTATGACCAATGAAGCTAGTGATGCTTTTGTGTCTATTAAGATGTTGGCTACTCCTCTTTTAGTACATGAAGAAACGCTTACTATTGAAGATGTACTCTCTTCACTTGGCCAAGTACCTACCACTGATATTTTAGTGGTCGAATCTCCTGCACCTTCAACTGAACTTTAGTAACTTTAAGAAGAAATGCGTGCTCTAATTAATTCTGGGGCCTCTGAGATTATTTTTCCGGCACATTAATCACATAAATTCGGTGATGATATTCTTGACTCTACTTCAATGCTCGTAGCCATTTACCAAGTCATTCAAATTTTTCCTTTGAGTTGACCCCCTTCACCTTTGTCATTCCCGGATCCAAAATCAACTTTTCGTCACGACCAAATAGTTTCTAAGGATCAATCGTTGCCATGTTAATATCTGTATTAATTAGAAATGGATCAATATCAAATATCATTTCCTCTTTTTCCCTTTTAGGAAATTTTAGTAACCCTCGGTCGATATTATCTTAAATGATGTTCCTAAAATCAAAACATTTATTAGTATAATAAGACTGAGTTTCGTGCCACTTACAGTAATCAGTCTTTTTCAAGTCTTCGACTGTTGGTATCTTATAATTAATAGGAACTTTAATAAAAATTTCGGCCAATATTATGTCAAAGATTTCATCGGCCTGAGTGATATTGACAGTATAGGTCTTTTGAGGCCTGTGAGTGGCCAAGATAGTCGCTTTTGTCTTGACCAATGCAGAAAAAATAAGTGGTTGTTTGGCTACTACCTTGGCCACTACCACATAATAATTAGGGTCATAATAATGTCTTGACAAATGAGTTCTTATGCATAGTCCCTTCTTAAATCGAGGCTTCATATCATGATACTTTTCTACTTAGATCATAAAGGTTAGCGAACTCTGTTCCGATAAACTTTTTACAGAGCTTGAATTCCAGACCATCCTAAGCCAATTGTATAAATTCGACCTCGGTCGTGACTACTTTGTATTGGCTTTTTGGTCTTTTAAAGAGAGCGATATAATTTTCGGTCGTGACTACGGGTATTGCTAAATTCTCAACAGAGCTTGCTTCAACAAAAACTTAGGGCATAGTCTGTTAAGACACAACAAGCTGAGAGCACGGTTTACTGAGGCACAGCTTGTTGATGTAAATTGGGCATTCGTTCAGCAATGATTCCCATCATCCTATTCATGCTCTCAACCTGACCGAATATCCATCAGCTGAAGGTTTCACCATAATTTTGAGATTGCTCAACCTAAATTCGTGATTGTTCAGCAATATATTAAATGCCCATTTGCATTTCACATAACTCGATAGACATTATTTCTGAAGGGTCAATCTGAGATAAGGATGCCCTATCCGAATTTGAAAAACTAGGTGTCGGGTTTGGCAACAACTCAGGTTCTAGTTGTGCCTGCAACTCCTCATCAACTAGGGGAGGTTCGTGAGTTGTAGAAGTACTATGACCACTGCTTCGACTCTTGTTTTGCAATACAAAGATACTTGAATATATCAGATTTTTATGACAACCAAGTATTTTGGTCCCACTAGGCGTGCCAAAAATTGTTCACTTTTGCATGGCCGGTGCAAAGTGAATATTTATGACAGGCGATTAATTTTTAAGTCCTACCAAGCGTGCCAAAAATTGTTCAGCTCATTTTTTGTTTGGATGTTTTTGTCACATGTGATGCGGGCAAGCGTACCAAAACTGATTGTGTGACTCGATTCCAACTGAACAACTTAACCCCAAGGGCCAATATAAGAAAATAGCATATATGATGATTGTGACCATATATGACTGAGATCTATGCATATTGGTTACCTATTCAGTCATTCAGTAATTGTTTTATATAGTTATTAAGCAATATTCTGAAGGTGGGGTTCTTCCTCCAAAAATGGGTTCCAGTTTACCTTCCGTATAAAAGAAATTTTTTGATACCTGGCTATCGTCAAACAAAAAGTACACATAGTCGGCAACTGCAAGGAGCCTTTCTGAATGAAGAAATGCTTGTATTGAGATAAAAATTCAACATATGAGTGTATACTAAGATTACAACTAACCGATTACAACTACTCATAAAAAATGAGCTAAGATATGATAAGGAAAGATAAATTGCAAGATAATTTGATTGGTATGAAACGACTTGCTCTATTGGTTTTCCCTTCTATTTATAATATTTTCTTCTACGCAAATACTTTACATCCATTTTTGTTTATTTATTTCATGGTAGTTGAATCATTGTCATATCAATCTTCTAGATCCTTCTATCTTTTTGTATTTTTCTAATTGTTTCTCTTCTCTTGACCAATTTCTGTCTCTTGAGCTTCTTGGCCACACATTCTCATTAGATGGAGTATACTATCCAGCTCAACACTAGTTGTGCCTCCATAAAAAGCACTTTGAATATCATTAATCTTTCCACATACTATTCCTTTGTAAAACAACATATATCATTCTTAATTTATTAATTCAAGAATAGCCAAAAAGAAGGTACAACATCTCCAGCTAATTTATGCATGGAAACCTAAGAAAATAAAGACGATTCTTTCCAAAGTTTGAATGATAAAAAAGATGGCATGGCTTTACACGAAGGTAGAATAACAATTAAGATAGATTATCCATTCTATGCAGATAGGAGAATAATGTCCCATGCACCTGTGATACATCACATCTACAAAATGTGCCACATGCACAATGCCATCATCAATCCTCAAGCTCGAACGTGTGCCACGTGCTGATCAGCACATGCATTATAAGTGATACATGTACCACTGTCGGCATTAAGCTCCCCACACCCGTCATGATCCATCTTTGTTCTCCGTTCAAGGATCTTCGACAACATGCAACACAACAATTAATCCAAGCCAGCATCTAGATAGCTTATCTAAGACAGAATGACCCAAAAAGTCTATGCCAAACTTTGTTTGTGTGCAAAGGGCAGCTAAACCTTGGGAACTCAACTCAAAACTCAGCCGAGTCAACTCAACTTGGCTCTCGAGAGACAGAAACTCACAGGCCAGACCTGGAACCAAGTCTTCCTACACGGCAAGACTCGTTGAGTCAGCTCACCAATTCAGTCCACTCGATTCATCTTAGCAGGACTCGAGCAAGTCACTCACTGATTGCAACATGGTTAAGGAATTAATGCTTGCATGCCCAGCAATCTCTTCGTATATTGTGTTTTGGATGTCATGATTCCATTACTCGAAATTCGTATTTTTAAAGTTCGATTATCCAGTTTTCATTCCAAGAAGAAACTTGAATTGCAATGCCAAACTGAAGCAAAAGTCTCACGTCTACCAATCAAAGTAATTCTTGATGAGGCATAACCTTCAATATCAGGCACCCTTAATGAGTATACCTACCCGCCATTTCCTTTGGTTGCGACAAATATCATGATTAATCGGTCTAATTTAGTGCCAGATTTCTCATATTTAATGATTTTTTTTATTTTTTATTTTTTATTTTTTGTGCAAGCAAAAACACAACCCTGCCTTTTTACTGAATGGTTTGTAACACGAAATGAAGAAGACTCAATGATATTGGGCTGTAAGACTACGACCCATACACATCGGATGCATAGTCTAGGTTCAAACCCTTCATCTGGGCTGTAGGCCCAAATATAGCTGACTTGGATTGTCATAACTATCTAGCCTATGACTAGGCAGATGGTGGGAAAGATTATGACTAACATTGAAGGATGACAAGGAAAATGTCCGGTGCATTCGGCCAATCTGGGCAATATTCAAGGCCATCACACAGGATCAGGACCACCAAATGAACATTTGTGTAGGACCCACTTGGTTAAACAGTCCAGATCACACCTAACCAGGGTAACACGTCAATCTTCATACAACACAATTGATTCTAGAGCTCATCACACTGCACAGGTTATGAGAAATTCACTATCCCATGCATTAAACATATGCCATACTTCACAAATCCAAGTTAGTGCAGATCGCAGAATTGGGCCCCTTGTTGCTGATATGTAAACACTTCCGGCGGTGACCGGTAGAATACACCAACACCAGTTTTTTTTTAATCCTTGGTTCATGGCAACCAAACAAAGTGAATATCATGTTTCCATCCATGAATGGCCCAGATCTGTCACCCAAAAAAAAAAAAAACCATGTACCCTACAGTGACAGGGGTGATACACATTACCTGCTATTCTCCAAGGTTTGCATTACCAAAATGAGCCATAATAGATCAGATATACAAATCCCACAGCGATTTCAATATACAATGCCATGTCTATGAAGCTAATCACACAAGCTCAAGACATCATCTGTTTTTCAATTATGCATAGCAGAGAAAACAGTAATTACAGGTTGATTCCAGCTTTCATATGATATTATATCTTCTATCTGCACCCACAGTTAAAATGGATCCATCACATGATTTTCATCTGCAGAGAGACCTGCAATTCAAACCCACAATTGATTAGAAAACCAAAACCGCAGTCATCATATCAAATGAGCAGGTTACGCTGCGCTATTGCCTGTTTATATGAATAACGGATCCCGGGGAGGGCACTGCTCACCAGGCATCACCCTCCATAACATTTGAGAGATTGTGGGACCCAAGGACAACAGAATGAACATATGTGAAATCATGGGATCTTCCTGTTCTCATCTCAATCAAGATTTGGGGCAGAGAGAGAGAGAGAGAGAGAGAGAGAGAGAGAACTAGCCCACTTTTGGATGGCATTTTCCACTATACACTAAACACAAAGGCTACAAAGGGCACTTGGATAGCCTCCACCAACAATGATTTGGCAGTACCCCCAGCACTGCCAAAAGCAACAAAGGTATCATACTTCCCAACACATTATCAGTGTTTCCTTCATAGGCCAACATTCTGATTCAATAATCCATAAATTTTCACCAGCTTGTGTTCAACTCAGGTTGGTTGGGTCATGTTGAAGGTCAATCCAAGCCCGACCTGCCCTCAATAGAACCCAACCCAACCCGAATTCTAACCCTGAGGTGCCCAACCTGAATTCCTATCTAGTCAACCCTAAACCGACATGACCAAAATACATGTTTATTCCCAATCCAAACTAAACCGACCCGAATTTGCTCAACCCGAACCCAACCCAATCTCAAATCAGGTTGGCATTTTCCAACCTTAACCCGACCCGAGGTCCTTGACAACCTGACCCAACCCAGCCCAAACTCAGATTGGGTTGACCGGGTTCAGCAGGTTGAGCTGAACCCAAGTTGTAGCCCTAATGGATCCATCTTTCCAGTGTTCATGTTCAATGATACACTAATCCATAAAATTTCACCAGAATGGATAATCTTCCTGATCTTCATCATCAGTCTTACATTTCTACTACTTTTAATATCAGGGCTGTATCTGAGCATGCAAGCAGCAGGACAGGAAAATGGGTAAAGGTATGGGAAGCACATTAATTTTCAGGTTTGGATAACAGCCAGGCTGTTGTTACAAGATGGATAGAGATAGTGTAGCAGCTAGAACTGGTACTCAAGTTACTAATTGGTTTTACCAAGTGGTTTTCACTTTTATACAATCAAGTTGAAGATCTTCAAAGCAATTACTGAACCTATTGGGCAGTTTGTCACAGGTTTAAAGAGTGGTTTTTTTAGATAAATGCCAGCATTTGTCCCACACATCAAGTCCAATCAACACCTGCTCCACTACAAAGCAAAGATTGTGCCAGATGCCTCCCATTCAGTAGTGGAGTGACAGCTTTTGTATCGTTGCGCAAAGCGTAAAACAGAGTGGAAAATAGTCGGTTGCAGAAGCGGGAAGCGCCTTTTCAAAATGTTACAGGTATGAACAGCTAAGAAGCAGAAACGCGAGTTTGAAGCAGGAGTAACACCTAGTAAGAAGGATCCCACAGCTAAGTTTTGGCTTTGTTTCAGCTGCTTGTCGTTGGCTGTCGAGTTGCTTCTTTTAGTATGATAAACAATAGATCGAGATGATGCGTCGGATGCCACCCCATTCATTGTTTATTCTATTAACTGAATGAAATCCAAGTGGATTCAGATTTGTGCACAAGTTCGTTTCTCTTCTCTTGGTTTTAACGGCTGAGTTGAGCTTTGAGCCGAAAGTAGTTCCTCAGCCATCGCAGAGAGAAAGATTGGAAAGGGTCCATTTATAGCATATATAGCTAGCTAGATTCAGCCAGAGATGGGGTGCAGAGGATTTTGTAGTCGTCTTTGGAATTTGGAAGATTGGTGGAGATCATGGCGCCCAAACACAGAGATAGGAAGCTGAGGAGACATGCGTCTGTCAGATTCAAGTATTGGAACAAGGCATGTGATGCCATTAATGTTCTTAATGGGCAGGTCCTGGCAGGGTGGAAACTTTCCGTGAATCTGGCAATGGTTCATAAACCTTCAAGGGCTTCAGTTTGGAAACCCGGCAACTTCTCCTGAAGTTGGGCATCAAAAATCAAAGATGGAGATGAGGACATGACAAGGTTTGGGACATGGTAAAGATCACGGAGGAAGGTGTTGCATCAGTACATGTTGCTGATCTTTGTCTAGGACATGGTGGGCAGAGATACACAAGTGGTTGGTCATCAGGGTTCCAGCAAGGTGTCTAAATGAAAATCAAAGTTGGAGATGAGGACATGGACAAGGCAGGGAGATGTGGCAATCGAACTCCAATTGCAGCGAGGGAACCTGCAAAGAGATGTGTAGATCAATTGCTGGAGAGAGGTGTGTCGCTGGATGGCTGTGGAAAAGAGACCTCCGGACACAACATTTACGAGTCTGACAATGTCAGGGACACAGCAGGTCGATTGCTATGAGATTTTTAGTTTGGAATGTTACTCTCTAGAGGAATAGAATTGAGACACTTTGCCGGTTTCATAGGCATTCTTTATGAGGTTGACCTTGATGCCCTAAGTGAGGATGCTAGGTATTGGAAGTGCGCAGCCAATGGTCATTTCTCTTCCAAATCTATTCAATCCAATTATGTGAATCAGGCATCTCTCGCTACCCGTGTGTTAAATTTTGGAAAAAGAAAACTCCTCCCAGGATTCAATGTGTGTACAAGAAATGCAGGAAACATTGGATCATCTCCTCTGCATTGCCAGACTATCAGAGCAATTTGGGATCTTTTGTTTTTTTAAGTTTTTCAGCATCAAATGGGTGTTAGAGAGATCCCTTTCTGATGTCATTGCAGGCTGCATTATTGGTCCATTTTTGGAGCGTGGTAGGCGTATTTGGGAGATGTTTCCTGATAATAACCTCTAGCCTCTAGGGGATTTGGAAGAGAAGAATGCAAGTATTTGAAGACAAGTCTGCATCTTGGTTTCCCTCATGTTTTCTATTTGCATTTTGGAGTGGGCTCTTCTGCTCCCTGAACTCTCAGAGGTCGTGTTTGTCTCTTTGAGAAGGGACTGGGAAGCAATTGTTTTTGTGTAACTGTGTCTCTAGTCGGGCCTAGATCGCTTTTATTCTTTTGTTTCTGTTTGAATGTTTTCATGTTTCCTTTTTGTGGTTCAGTAGAGTGACAATAAGGTTACTTTCCACTGTTGTTTGTACTGCTTTTGTGTTCCTCTGTTTTTCTTTTGATGAAATCATCTTCTCAAATATATATATATATATATATATATATGGAAAGATCTCAATCTATAATCTTCAATCTGAGGTTTTATACCATCAGTTTGTGCAATCAGTAGATTGCAATATGGTATTCAGACATCTTATGGTATTATTGGGTCTTGAAAACAGTCGATTAAAAAAAATAATTTAGTTTACTAAGGTTGATTTTGACGCATGATCACCTTTATATAATTTGTTAAAACCCTTATCAGTCACATGTCTAACATCGTATCTTAAAATTTAAAGAGACATGTTAGAACTCGTAACCAAAAAATCAAACTAAGGAAACATATTTGCATGCTAAGTAAGGTTAACGGTGTGGAAAAACAATGAAGTTAGTCACTTGGGCCTATTTTACCTGTTACAGACTTCTAGTCTAGGGTATTAGACGAATCATAGGCATCATGCCCGTACAATTAAAGAGTCCCCTATCCAATAAAGCGGCTAGACAGATTAAAGATTCTATTGACCTAGTTGCTTGTCTCTTTATTTAACGACGTTAACAATATCTATTAGGTGCAATGGATTACGGGCAATCCTAGTTTCTAGTTATTGAAGGGTAGAATTGGTTGTGTTTCACCCATAGTTAGCAAAATGGCATACATTAAAAAGACAGTAATATTCATGTTTAATTCAGTCTCAATCATTAAAAATATGCAAAAAAGAAGTGAAAAAAAAATAAAATTAAAAATAAAAAATGGCTTTTTATGTGTATATATATATATATATATATATATATATATATATATATAAAAGGTTAAAATAGAAAATCTTAATAAAAAATAGTTAGAATTTCTATATGGATGAACAAATAATAACAATAATAATAATAATAATATAGATAGTTGCATGGTGTTCTTGGCATCTCTTAAATCCTTCCATTTCAAGTAATCTACATATAAATCAGTACCATCTCAATTAAAAATTTCACCCTGTACACACTTTTTATCAATAGGTGGCAACCGCTACTCTCTATTTTCGGAAGTACCCCAAAAGGTTTTTTTTTTTTTGCTAAAACATGTTTTATTCAAGAAAAAAGTGCTTAATTCGGTTTGCCCAAAAAAGAGTTTTTCCCTACTTCCGAAATATACCAATTTTAAACATTTAATCAATTATACACATTTTTTTCAAAAATACGGAGTTTAAAACAGTTTTGCTAGCAAAAGTTTCACTATAATGTTAATAACAGAGGAAGCTCAAGCTCACTAGTTCTCATATTCAAAGAGAACTACGTTTGTAATGTCATTGCGCGTTAAGAGTCGATAAGATGGCATTTGTCTTCAAAACAGGCAATGCTCAACATTCACCGCTTACTAATTCCAACTTCCAAGAGTAGACAAAAGCATCCAGATCACTTCATGATGTATAGATCTGAACTTGGCCCTTGTGGTTGGATCAACCTACGAAACCCACTAACCCTAGCTCAACTTTTGATATAACAGAGTACAAGAAGTGTAAACATTTTAATAAAATGAGTATGATGATTATAAAGCATTCTATATCTAAACTATCCATGGTCTTATATCGGCATAAGAGAATGCGAAAGAGTTCCTAAGATTGAAGAAATTTTATCAAATCTGATAAGGAGGAGATGATAGCACTCCTTTGTAAGGTCATCTCCTTAAAATACATCACCAATGGGAACATAAGGGAGCACTACTGAAAATGTTCAACCTTTCTTCTAACTTAAGGCATTCAAGTGAGACATCTTAGAGGATATCGTGATTTATCTCGTATTGACCTATAGTTGGATGCAAATATAAACAGGTCCTGCGACAAAAAGAGTGAACCACTAGATCATTTGAGATGTCCCACTCAATGCCTAGAAGCAAGATCAGACGTCTTCATGATATGCTACCTTATGTTCCCATAGCTAGTGCACTTTAAGGAGGAAGTTCGATAGGAGCTTCATCGTCTCCACCTATCGGATTCCATGAATCTTTCTCCAATATTGGTCAAAACCCTTTTGTATTATTTACTTTCTTGACTATAGCACCACGAATAGGTTTAGATATTAAATGCTTACTAATTATGAAACTCATCTTGTTCAATCACTCCCACTTCTCATACTTGGTCACATCACAACGAAGCTAGAGCCTGTAGGCTTCATGAGTTGATCTTTCTGCATTGGCTAAGTACACATCCATACATTTTAAAATGATCGATGGTATCATTTCACTCTTGAAACTTGGAACCAGCATGGGGCAAGAGTGTTGTTAAACAGGTCTTGTAAAAGCTCCCATTGGAAAAACATTAACTCAATGAAATATTTAATAATGTAAAAATCATGTTAACCTTTGACTAATCAACAAGGCAGTCAATTATATGCCCAGGATGATGGGGCCTAAACATCAAACGTAGTACGGAACCTAGTGCATCACAGTGATTCCTTCCTTTCAGGCCTAGAATGCAACATGCAGGATGTTTGTTTTTTAAATCAATTTAGTTGTCCTTTATTGCTCTGGTTGATGTGGTTTTGACATAGGTAAGCAATAAATTCAATCAGAGGTTTTATACCATCAGTTTGTGCAATTGGGTATAGATCGCATATGGTATACAACCATATCGAGATTCTAGATGTTAATTCATCGTTAGAAATAGCTTAGTTTACTGACTGAGTCATTGATGCACAATTTCGGTTGAAGGATATAAATAAAACATTGCTCACCTATTATGATTTGTTAAAACCGTGATCAGTTGCATGTTCAACATCTTAGAATTTAAAGAGTCTCATAGTTGAATATGTTGGAACTCATAACAAAGAACTAAGAAAACTATTTGTATGCTAAGGTCATAAGTATTGACAAACCATAAAGTTTGCCACTTGGGCACAAGGTTCCACAGTCTTATCCTTGTATGAATGCATAACTTGGGGTATAGTTTTTTATGCATTCCACCACATTTGTCTCCAAACAGGGGGTGTTTGACCTGAAGGAGTTTATCGTTTGGTAGAATTAAAGGGGATGGGGTGGATAGTGTTAGCCACATAAGATCAAATGGTCCATCTTGCCAAAAAAAGTGTAGCGTCCCGAGTTCATGTAGTCGATTATACACACACTTAAACATATATACACACTTTACGAAAAATACACTGAAAACTTAAACATAATGAATCAGTGTAAATGGTATGAGTAATGAAATTTCGAGGACAAAATTTTGTTTAAGGGGGTAGATTATAACACTTCGAACTTTTCAATACCCAAATATTGAAAGTTCTCAAGTGTTATCTTAAAATTTAACTTAATATGTACATATGTACGATGTCAATCCAGCTATCTTAACCCTACATCTATTCTTCAACATGAATCTACCCGTTAAGAATGATCTTCATCCATAAATCAAGTCATCTGACTGTTGATTTTAAGACAAGATCATCATATGTCCAAGTATTCCCACTTGGACATCATAACCAACCGTTCAGCCAACTATCCGTCCATAGGTAAAGATATATGACTATCCACTTTGAGTTTGGACAATCCGATCATAGTAAACTAACTACCCGATATCTGCATCCGCTCATACACATATCGAATTAAGATTATGATTCGTTTATCTTGTTCACCACTTATGAATATGTTTAAGCCACCATCAAAACTACAATCTGAGAAACTTACACATGTGAACAAGTCACTTGAATCTAACAGTATACATATTTTACCTCTTGATCACTCTAAAAACCCACTCGTGATCATCCGTTTATAAAATTAATCGTATACCCACTTACATACATGATTAGAGTACTAACCATCAAATTTTTTTATTTTTAACATGTCATCTAGCCATCCATTATGTTGGGGGGTTTTTTTTTTTGGTTAGCTTGTTAGTACACACCCACTGTCAGTACACACTCCACTGTTAGCCACCCCCACTAGGGAATCGATACCTAGACCTCAGTGTTAAAACGAGGTATCTTCACTTAGTCTACCACTTGAACTATGGATCAGGGTGTTCCATTATGTTGGTTGATATTTGTATATTCTCTCAATTAATTTGGTGAATAATTCCTTATTCATAATGATTTAGATATAAGTTCTTTTGTAAGAATTACTTAGAAACGTGTCTATAACCATGTAGAACCATTAGATTTTTCAAAACCCTCATATCAGAAATAATTATGAAAATGACATTAACCTAGACCCTTGAATTCTAAATCACATGGTTCTCACGATCCGTTTGATGTAAAATTTTATACTGTGCCTATATATCATAAATTAACCATACATGTCAAATTTCATCACTTAGATCATTGTAAAAGTGACCCAATTGACAAATCAACCCTTTAACCGTTGATTTTGGTGTCCATCAAGTGAAGAAACCTCGTGGGTAGTCATAGTAGGATATTTCCCTTCATATGATATGGACCAAGTGTGAAATATGAAGACCCCACTTTGGTAGGCTTTCCCTTGGGCGCGAAGTTATCCTTTCAAGGCTTACCAATTCCATATAAATCTGGATCTTCTTATTTAATCACTTCCTGCTGTCCATCACAACTAAAATTTGGATCACACTTTGGTCTCATATGACTGAGGTTATACAAAATTTAGACCCCGATATATGATCTTACACCATTGAATGTTGAAATCAACTCCTTCCTTTTGGTACAAAAGATGAAATTTTAAATTTAGGCTTTTTTCACCATCGATCAACCATCAAATTTTGTCCAACCGTTTGCCTATCGTGATTACATATTTCTCTCAAAATTGGGTCATGATCATTATGTGTGGACCGTTAATTGAGATCAAATTTATTTTAGCACCCATTAGGAGAATTTTCAAGATAGGTCAATTTAAATTTCAGATCACCAACAAAATCATGTACCTTGGCCCTATTTGACGACCCCGATACACTGGACGAATTGGATTTAAAGAAAGATCGCTAAAAAAGGTCAAATTGGAGAAACTCAATCCAAGTGGGATGTGAAACACACCCCCTCTCACACAACCACTCCTTTATAAAAGGAGTGCGCGCCCCTTCTCCACTCACACCAACACTCCCAACGTCCAAGGAGGGGAGAGAGAGAGAGAAAGAGAGAGAGAGAGAGAGAGAGAAGCCTAGACGCCCATCATCCTCTTCCTTCTCCACGTGTGGTGTCTCCCAGCTCGCTTTCATCCTCTTTCTCCTTCTCTTTCTCTTTCTCCTTCTATTTCTCTCTCTCTTCCTTGGACATTGGGAGTGTTGGTGTGTGAGTGGAGAAGAGGCACGCACTCCTTCTATAAAGGAGTCAGCGTGTGAGAGGGAGTGTGTTTCACATCCCACTTGGATTGAGTTTCTCCAATTTGATCTTTTTTTAGCGATCTTTCTTTGAATCCAATCCGTCCAGTGTGTCGGGGTCATCGAATCCTCTTCCTTCTCCACGTGTGGTGTCTCCCGGCTCACTTTCATCCTCTCCTTTTCTTTCTCTTTTTCCTTCTCCTTCTCTTTCTCTCTCTCCTCCTTAGAGGTTGGGAGTGTTGGTGTGTGAGTAAATAAGGGCACGCACTCCTTTTATAAAAGAGTGGGTGTGTGAGAGGGGGTGTGTTTCGCATCCCACTTAGATTGAGTTTCTCAAATTTGACTTTTTAGTAATCTTTCTTTAAATCCAATTCGTCTAGTGTGTCGGGGTCATCGAATAGGTCAGGGTACAAGATTTTCTTGGTGATCTAAAATTTAGATTAGCCTATCTTGAAAATTCTCCTAACGGGTGCCAAAACTAATTTGATCTCAATTAACGATCCACACTTAATGATCAGGGCCCAATTTTAGGAGAAACGTGTAGTCATGATAAGCAAACGGTTGGACAAATTTTGGTGGTTGATCAATGGTGAAAAAAACCTAAATCTAAAATTTCATCTTTTGTACCGAAAGGAAGGAGCTAACTTCAACATTCAACAGTTTAGGATCATAGATCGGGGTCTAAATTTTGTATAACCTTGTAGTCATATGAGACCAAAGTGTGATCCAAATTTTAGTTGCGATAGACGGCAGAAAGTGATTAAATCAGAATATCCAGATTTATATGGAATTGGTAAGCCCCAAAAGAATAATTTCGCGCCCAAGGGAAAGCCTACCAAAGTGGGGTCTTCATATTTCACACTTGGTCCATATCATATAAAGGAAAATATCCTCCTACGACTACCCACGAGGTTTCTTCACTCGATAGACACCAAAATCAAAGGTTAATGGGCTGAATTAGTCAATTAGATCATTTTTACAATGATCTAAAGGCTAAAATTTGACATGTATAGTTAATCTATGATACATGGGCATGGTATATAATTCACATCAAACGGATCATGAAAACATGTGATCTAGAATTCAAGAGTCTAGGTTAATAGCATTTTCGTAATTATTTCTGATATGAGAGTTTTGAAAAATCTAATGGTTCTACATGGTTATAGGCACGTTTCTAAGTAATTCTTATAAAAGAACTTATATCTAAATCATTATGAATAAAGAATTATTCACCAAATTAATTAAAGGAATATACAAATATCAACCAACATAATGGAACACCCTGATCCATATCTCAAGTGGTAGACTGAGTGAAGATACTTCGTTTCAACACTGAGGTCTTGGTATCGATTCCCTAGCGAGGGTGGCTAATAATGGAGTGTGTACTGACAGTGGGTGTATACTAACAAGCTAACCAAAAAAAAAAAAAAACCCAACATAATGGATGGTCAAATAACATGTTAAAAATAGAAAAACTTGATGGTTGGTATTCTGATCATGTATTTAAGTGGGTATATGATCAGTTTTGTAAACGGATGATCACAAGTAGGTTTTTAGAGTGATCAAGAGGCAAAATATGTATACCGTTAGATTCAAGTGACTTATTCACATGTTCAAGTTTCTCATATTGTAGTTTTGATGGTGGGTTAAATATATTCATAGGTGGTAAACAAGATAAACGGATCGGAATCTTAATTCGATATATGTACGAGTGGATGCAGATATCAAGTAGTTAGTTTACTATAATCGGATTGTCCAAGCTCAAAGTGGATTATCAGATATCTTTACCTATCGGCGGATAGTTGGTTGAACAGTTGGTTATTATGTCCAAGTGGGAATACTTGAACATATGATGATCGTGTCTTAAAATCAACGATCGGATGGCTTGATCTATGGATGAAGATCATTCTCAACGGGCGGATTCATGTTGGAGAATAGATGTAAGGTTAGGATAGCTAGATTGGCATCGTACACATGTACGTATTAAGTTAAATTTCACAGCAACACTCAAAAACTTTCAATATTCGGGTATTGAAAAGTTCGAGGTGTTACAATCTATCCCCTTAAACAAAATTGTCCCTGAAATTTCATTACTTATACCATTTACACTGATTCATTATGTTTAAGTTTTCACTGTATTTTTCGTAAGGTGTGTATATATGTTTAGGTGTGTGCATAATTGGCTACATGAACTAGGGACGCTACACCTTTTTTGGCAAGATGAACCATTTGATCTCATGTGGCTAACACCATCCACCCCATCCCCTTTAATTGCACCAAACGATAAACTCCTTCAGGTCGAACACTCCCTGTTTGGAGACATGTGGTGGAATGCATAAAAACTATATCCCAAGTTATGTGTGCATACAAGGATAAGGCTATGAAACCTTGTACCCAAGTGGCAAACTTTATGGTTAGTCAACACCTATGACCTTAGCATACAAATAGTTTCCTTAGTTCTTTATTATGAGTTCCAACATGTTTAACTATGAGTCTCTTTAAATTCTATGATGTTGAACATGCAACTGATCATGGTTTGAACAGATCATAAATAGGTGATCAATGTTTTATTTATATCCTTTAGCCAAAATTATGCATTAATGACTCAGTCAGTAAACCAAGTTATTTCTAACGATGAATTAACATCTATAATATTGACCCAAAAATCATAAAATATAGTTGAATACCATATGCAATCTATACCCAATTGCACAAACTGATGGTATAAAACCTCTGATTGAATTTATTGATTATCTCTATCAAAACCAGAGCAATAAAGGACAGCTAAATTGATTTTAAAAACAAACATCCTGCATGGTGCAAACACACTCCTAATCATCCAACTACTAATAACAATTGTTTCCTAAAATACAAAAATCCCAAACTATACTACAACTCGGATCAACCATGCTGGTCTGGATCACTCTACAGAATCTGATTGCATCACAATCAAATGCACCAATTGATTGAAGAAGGATTCTTGTGACATGTGATCAAGTGAGACCCAATTTGGGCCTTTCCTTTAACCAGAATCCAATAACTATATCGGGAATATATATATATATATATATATATATATATATATATATATATATATATATATATATAAGAATAAGGTTGTGTTTGGTTGCAACAAATATCATGAAATTATCATGAAATTTCATGATATTTGTTGCAACCAAACACAGCCAAACCTAAACGACAAAAATACACCAGAAATCACCGCAGGCCCTAAAATCATAAGGAGATAATCATATCATACCAAGTGCCCATAGAAAAAATCAATAAATCCCAAAAAAAAAAAATCAAACAGCTCTAAAATAAAAAAAATTAAAAATTAAAAGAAAAAAAACATAAAGAACTGTTCATTCCTCTCTATGATTAATTGAAGTGTATTGATGCGTCAGAGAAAGAAATCGAAGGAAAAAAAAAAAAAGAGGGAAGACAAACCCTAATTGTAGTAGAGCTCGAGGCCCATGCCGTCATGAATCTCGTAGTCCTTGAGGGTGATGTGGTCTTTGTAGATGGTGTACCACTTCTGGATACGGATCTTGTCGGGCCTCGTCCCCGTCTGGGCCGCCACCAATTTCTTCAGATCTCCGATCGTGTCGTCCTCGTTGCACTTCACCCTCACCTTCTTCCCCAGCCTGTCGTTCAACACCACCTCTATCATCTTCTCCTCCTCTCTCTCTCTCTCTCTCTCTGACTCGGAGCAGAACGAGACAGGCCCGAGACGAGGAGAACCGAGTATTTATAGAGGCCGGAGAACGGTGGGTATTTTGGAGGGACGCGGATTTCGGAAGTACCTGCGCAAGGATTCTGTGTGGGGTCCAACGCCATGTTTGTGAGAAATCTACCCCGTTCATCCTTTTTACGAGATCATTTTAGTATGTTCACTTAAAAACGAGGTGGATTCAAAACTTAAGTGGGCCACACAAGAGGAAATAGTCGATATTCAATGACAACCGTTGAAACATTCTTGTCGCCATAAAAGCTTTGCGTCAGGATATATTTTTTGTATTTTCACTTAATCCCAGTGGTAATGACCTTATAAACGGCTTGGATGGCATATAAACATCAAGGTGGAGCCCAGTAAAGTTTCAACGGTAAGTATTTCTTTCCCCAATTTTCCCTCTCGTGTGGTCCACTTGAGCTTTTTATCCATCTCAATTTTTCTCTATTCCCCTAAACTAATCTCTAAAAACGGATGAACGGGTTAGATTGCCCACAACATGACGATGGCCCCCACCCAGCATCCTTGCTTAGTAACTTAATGCAGAAGGCTTTAGTAGGAAATCCGCGTCCTTGTAGCCGAACACTGTGCGGAGCCAAACCCGATGTCTCGGTGAAATCCAGTCCGGTCATCAGTTTCTCTGGTTATTTTTCGATACGATCCAAAAAGATGCAGATCCAAAAACTCAGGTGGACCACGCCAAAAGAAAAGGTGGGGATTGAACGTTGACCAATCCAACGTTATTGGAGCCCACCGTGATGTTTATATTGCATCGGACCCGTACATAATGTGATGATCATGAACAGATATATATATATATATATACTCACACACTCAGTTTCTTGATCCGATAGTAGATGACACTAATGTAAGGAAATATGGAGGGTTGTGATCATGGAATGAAAAAAAAAAAAATCCAGTTTTAGATCACACCATCTGATAAAGATAGATGGTTAGAAAACGTGTCCAATGGTCTAACTTGAATACACACGTGGTTCACATAGTTTATTGTGGTGTGGCTCTTCTGGGTTGTGGATGAGGCTGAGTTTTTACCCTGGTGTATAACATTGAGGAATGATCATGCTGGATGGAGTAGATTGGTAGATGCTGGAAATGACATGTGGGCCTCACCATGATGTGTGTTTTATCCCCACCCTCGGACGTTTTACTGCATGAGCCAGAAAGTGAGGTAAATCCAAATCTATAACGCATAATATTTAGTTGCCATCAAACTTGTTAATTAGGTCACACAAGCCTGAAAAAACAAATATCAGCTTAATCCAAGACTTCTGTAGACTCAAATACTTTAGAAGAGTGAGCATTCGATCATCACTATTTTCTATGGTTTGATCCACCTAAGCTTTAGATCTACTTTATGTTTGAGCTCATGCATTCACTCATCACCAGTTTATATAGTTTTGTCCACCTAGGCTTTAGATCTACCTTATGTTTGAGCTAATGCCGTAAAATGAGCTGATTGTACATGGATAAAAAACACACACACACACACACATATATATATATATATATTTCGTGATATGCTCTCACAGATTACATACATTATGAGAGGCTCTCACAGATTTTTTGGCATTGACTCTCTCGAACTTGGTACAGGAGGGGAAGCAGACCAGGTGAGGCCATTACCACGTGGTTACCACGTGGCGATGTATGTATTCTACATTCATGTCATTAATCAGTTTTTTTTTAATTTTTTTTTTATTATTTTTAAAATCATTTTAGGTCATGAACCTAAAATGAAGAATATCCATATCTCACGCAAATTATATTAAAGGAAGCATTGATGATTGAACACCCTACCATTTAAAACTTCTTAAGCCCATTGTATTGTTTCAATAATGTTTATTTGCAATATAAGATATTGACATGGTCACTTAAACTTACATTAAGACTTAAAACAAATATTAGCTTGATCCAAAAATTTTATGTTGCATTAATAGTCAATCACTATTTTTTCTAATGTATGGTCCACCTAAGTATTAGATGTACTTTATTTTTGGTCTCGTGCCTTAAACTAATTTGACAAAACCGATAGACAATGTGGATATAAAATAATGCATCAAAGTGAGCCCAACAACAAGGGTCACACCACTTTTTACGAGCTCGGATATGCACTCAATTAATCTAAGTTGGAGAAAGTGTGGGAAAGGAAACGTCGCGTTTGGACATTATAATTTTTTTATTATTTTTTTGTTTTATTTTCTCTCATATGTGGGGTCCACATGGGAGATCTGATCTGTCCATCATGTTGGCCAGCTAAAGGCAGGCCCAATGAGCTTTGGATCAATCTTTATATCTTTCCACCATTCATATCTATGTGAACCTAATAAACAAGTTAGATGGAAATAAATATCATGGTGGGCCACACAAAGTAGCCTACGCTGTGACAGCATGTACCCATGTTGTGAGGAAGAAAAGAAGCTCTGGGAGAACAGGTGGGCCCCGCCACTATGGGGCCCTCCATACCCATCTCTACATACATCAAGGTGGGTCCCACCCTTGTGGCCCGCGGCCTACCAAAAATAAAATAAGAAAAAGAAAAAGAGGATTTCATCCTCCCTTATACTCATGGTGACAATGGATGGTTGAATTGGGCCAAATTGATGATCGGATGGTCCACTGAACTCCCCTACTTCTCCCTAAGCTTCCTCTATTTAACTCCCTCTCAATCTCTCTTTTCTCTCAAATCATCTCTCTAATCTCTTCCTCTTACTCAAATTTCTCTATAATCTTTCTTTCCCTACCCTCCTTTTAATCTTCTTTAATCCTTTCTTTCTTCTCTCTAAGCTCTCCTCTCTCTTTTCTTCTTCTTTCACTTGCTAGAGAATTATGGAAATGTGGGAAGGTTTGAGGTTTAGGATAGAGAGGGAAGAGGAAAAAGAAGGAAATGTAGGAGGGTGAAAGGGAAAGAAAAAGGAAAGTGGCTTATCATGGGCTCTCATGCCTTTGAGAGAGGGGGATGAGTTGTGTTAACTAATGGGGAGAAAGAGGGATGTGAGTAAGGGTATTTTGGGCATGGATAGGGGGTGTAGGGTACTTTGGTAGGGGCTTCTTGGTCATTTGGCAGGGGTGGTTGTGAGGGCATGGGTGAGGGTGTGAGCGCCGTTTAAAGTTCTAAGATTAGTATTTCTTATAGATTCCTTTCTAGATTCTCTAGGTGGGCCCCACACCATACATATGTAGTGCGGCCTACCTCAATTTGCGCGCACATAGATATGTCTTACACTGGGTATCATAACAGGGCATGTTGCGCGGTGTTAGAATCGCAGTTCCCACATGGTCACTAGAGTATAAGCCTCTAGTTGTTGCAGTACTAAAGTAGGGTTGCGATTAAAACTCGTTGATCTGTTATGTTTGGGATGTGCCGACGTCCAAATTGAAGCGCATGGTCGATTAATTCGGATACGATTCTTAAAATATATGTGGCTTGTCCACACCGTCCATTCGTTATGAGCCAAAAAAATAAAAAAGAAATAAAAAAAAAAAGGGCAGATCCAAAGCTCCACACCATAGGAAAAAAAAAGGGATCAAATGCATGCCTGTTAAAAACTTATTAGGGCCACTGTTTCCTTTAGTGCAGGCCACTTGAGTGTTGGATTTGCCTCATTTTTTAGCTCATGCCTCAAAATGTTCTGGAAAAACGAATGGATGGTACAAATATATTATATATATAATGGTGGGGCCCACTAATTTAAGCCAATTATTTTGTAGTAGCTTTTGAAATAAATACCAGTGTATTTTTAAAGAGGGTCAGAGTTACTTATTTACAATGTATATGTACTAGGAATTTGGAAAATCAAACAGGCCCCGGGGAAATCATCATCCCATAATTATTGTTTCTTCCTTTTCTTTTTCTCTGGAATCCACTTGTCCAACACATGCCTTAAACCAGGAACGGAAATCCCAAAATCACACGCATGCATGGACGTTGTGTTTATCAGCTGAACGGACTGAGCTGGAGATTGGATGGCAATTAGCCAGGCTTAAACTTAGGCCAGGCCTACTTAGGAGTCTGCCATCCTTGATATTAACTACACCCATAGATCCTCGTAGCTGATAATACAATGAACACGATGCATTTGTTTTTCCCTTCATTAATCAGATGACTTTCATCATCTGATAACATTGCTGGGCCGTTAGAATTCTTTCTTTAATATGAGAAGATCTTAACTATCGATTATCTTTATTTTTCTTTAAGTCAATATAATTTTATAATTTCATGAAATTATAATCCCAACATCCAGACATGACAACCTACTTGCCACCAAAAGCCAAGCAAATACCAGTAGGAAAAGGATCATATGCACCCAAGGTATATGCTGTGATGCTCTTGCTGTGGCTGTGTGGTTTTAGAGGAACGGTTGACGTAGCCCTTCTATAGGATAGCCCCACTTTTTACTGGCCACGATGAAAATCGTATATTGATCGTGGATGCTAACTGTCCAAAAATCAGCCTTACCTTCTAAGCCCTCAACCGGATGTGATGGTTATATGATCGAAATCAGGACGAATTATCAAGCCAACCCAAAAAATAAGGCCTGGCCCATTTACTACTAATTGGAACTTTAATCTCACATTCTCCGGCTCAGGTGATGTAGAGAGGGTTGCAGATACTTTCATGGCAAAGATGGATCAGAGAAGACCTGATCAGAGGCAGAAATGATCCGCGACCATCAGAACCTTAAAACAAGCGTGAATCAGGATGAGTTTTTAGATATGTCATATATGATTTTAGGGTAGGAGAAACTACTTTAGCCAGCCAACCCCGCAATGCCAGGTTACCCATGTCGGATTTGCTAGATTCCATAAGATTGACAGTCAAAAGTTCCTTTTATTTTTGTTTTTACTATAAATAATAAGTTTTAGTTGGAGTATACCTTTTGATCATTTGAGTTATAGGAGTCGAGAAAATTTAGGAGAATAACACAGTTATGCAAAATTGGGGACACTTACTATTTTTGGCCAAAAACCATTAAGTCAGGTTTTTAAGGTGTTTGAGTCTAAAACTCTGTCCTAAGTTTGAGCTCATTATTTATATGATTGTAACTTCGATTTTTTATTTTTTTATTTTTTAAAATCAATCAATTTGCTTTTAATTTATTAGAAATTACTTCTATTCTCTTTCCCTTGTGAATTCGAGGAAACTCCATGAAGAGTTGGAGAGCTCCGTGTATTCGGAGTAATTATTACCTGAGAAAGATGATAATAGACGTCATCACATCCCTCCCTGTGTCATCAGGTCGGGCCTTAATAGAAAATTTGGAGAAATTAGTCCTGGCCCCTATATGTTTATAAATCGGGCATCATGATCAGGTCCATGCCATTTTGTCATTGTGGCCTATAAAAAGCGGGGCAGGCCTAATGGACTATCCAAAACGATGATTCAACACCGGCACAGCAAAAACATCAGTGCAAACTCACAACTATTGGACGGTCAGGACTATGCGATCAAATCAATGCCATCGCCCATCCACCATAGCAATTTTTTCACAATTAACGTCAAGATTGTCGTGATCAAAAGGCCCATTAGTTTCCAATCAGTTCAAGTCTATTTAATCAATATTATCAAGTCTATTTAATGCAAATTTACAAAGGAAACATCAGATGGGCTTGCTTAAAGCCAATGCTTACAATAATAAATAGATACTATGGTTACATACAAAAACCACCCCTCTCACAATTTCTCACTCATGGCTCAAAACAATCATAAAAAACCAACCTTCACCCAAAACTCTGCAAGCAATCTTTAGAATCAAAAGCAAATGCAGAATGCCAAATGATGTCAAACCGAAAAAAAAACAAACCCCAATAAGCTGATGACAATGTACAGGAAAGCCTCTCCGACAGACCTTGACATTTGCTTGTGATTTCTTGGGACGAGACGGGATGGGACAATTCTGGTTTCCCCCACATCACGATAATTGACTTGACAGTTCATCGTCGGGGATGTTGATTTATTTCCATTTTGGTGACTGTTGCCTGAAAAAGTAAACCCAATCATAGGTTAGTCCAAAATAGATTTTAACAAGTGGGGCCCACTCAAATACACTAATCAGAGATTGGTGAGGATGTCTTGGGAATATTAACACACATTTCAAAATGGATTTTTGAATATATGCATTCTAAAATTCAGAATCAACTGCTCTTTTCTAAATTGAAAGAGAAACAAAATGGATTTCCAGTTACAGAATAAAAAAGTTCAGGGCAAAGTGCAAGCATTAACCGGTTCTTGAATTTGGATATCCTTGCTGCCTTAATCCCCTAAGAAACAGAAGGGGTTCTAAGACTTCCAAACCCGTGTTTATGTCAGCAAATTTACATGCCCCCACATGTGGCAATGTGGCACATGGGTATGAGAGCAGCGCCGTCCATCAGGTGGATGTTCACCTTGTAGATGCCGTTTGCCCACAAAATCAAGCCGGTCCCCTTGCTGTGAAATAAATGAGCATCCTAAGAAAACTTGGACCTGTGGTTTAACTGAGGATATGGTTGTTCAAAGAGTGGAATGGAAGAACAGGATTCATGTAGCCAACCCCAACTAGTTGGGATATGATTTAGATGATGATGATCATAATCTTAGAAAAACTTGGCTAATTTCTCTGTAAATTGTTCATGAACTGTTCTGAAGTGATCCATGGACTGGCTCGATTTTTGCAACATGGAATCCGAACAGTAGATCCCCCTGATGGATGGCTTGGATCATGCACCCATGTCCATTTGACATGTCATGATGTGCAGAGGGCTGATATGTAGACAGATGGGATTATTAAACCTCTTCACGGAATATCTTGCTAACTATGAAGAAAATAACTTGGTTGCAACATACACATGCAATAATGAGGAGAATCGATGTCATTAATGCAGTTGTGCCGTAGGCAGGATTAGAGGAGAGAATTAAGAGAGATTGATAGAGGACATGGATGGACTAATACAAGGAATTTCAAAATGGAAAGAAGATATTTATAGGAGACCAAAATGGTACAGATACGGTTTTTGGTAAGAGAAATGAGATAGAGGATTCATGTAGCTGACCCCAATTAGATTGGATAGCACTTAAATGACAATGATGAAGATGAAGATGATGATGATAAGCATCCAATCACAAAGAAGGTTAGGTTGTTTTGGCACTTGGGCAACTTCGAGATGATTGAAATCATTTGGCTGACATGTAAGGAATGACTTGCACTTTCTTCCATATCTGTCAGAACTTCCATCTCATTTTCTCCTAGATGAAGCCATGCTACAACAGTCTATGCATCTCAAGAAACAGACACACACCACAAGGCCTTAATTTCATGTACACTACCTACACGCAATCATGATGGGCAATGGGGGCATGGGAGACATTATCCAAAACAAGTCATCATTCGGTTGAACAAATGCCCCCATTCCACAATCCGCTGTCACTTGTGCCAAACAACCCATCTTTATATCAATGAAATGCAAAGAGCATGGAAGAAAATAATCCAGGCTTAACAGTGTTATCTTACCTTAATCCCACATATCGACAAGGTTTTATGTTTTGAGGGACTACATCAAATTGCAATTACGTTACTTCCACACTTTTTAAAAATAAAAAATAAAATTACCACATTACTTTCAAGTTGGACTTGAAAGTAAATTAACTGAGAGTCAGGGACCACTTCCTCATTTTGAAATCTAGAAAACATCACTAGACTTTTGTCATTTCCTCTTAATTAATTTGAATGTTTGTAACCCAATCCACTTCCACTAACACATCCAAATGCCCCCATAAAGCAGAACAATCACAAAATCAAAGGAATTACATAAGCCAAGAGACCCTTCCAAGCATAAGAGGTGGAAACCCTAATGCAGTTAGTATTTTACACTTTGCACATGCAAACCTGTACCTTAAATCGATGTGTACTCTTAGCACTAGCAACCGCCAGTGTTCCTCTATTAACCAATCCCTTGGCTTTCTAGTTGTCCAATTGCAACTAGTGGATAACAAAATACAGCAACTGATAGAAGATTCATTACTCACACAATCCATGGCTTGTTTTGTAGCAATTACTAAATGATGTAGGTAAAACAAAATCAAGACAAATATGAGAATGAAAGACCTTAAACTGATGCTCAAGTGCAGAGAAAGCAATAAGGCTGCATGTGTAGAAGCCGCATCTACTTCTGCAAATAAAATAAAATAAAATAAAATAAAATGGGAGGACGAAAAACACCGACCTTCTTCAACTATCCGTGAAAGACTTTTCTACTCGCATCCATACTTTTCCAATATGCATGCATGGGTGCGTGTGTTTTGTGCGAGCGTGTTTGTACGTGTGTCTAGTGTAGTCCTAATCCACCATTAATTCTAATCATAACCATCTGTGTCAATAAATTGCATATAATCACACAAATAACCTAAATCCCATCAGAACCATTTGGATTTAGTAAATTGGCCACTCAAAACAAGTTGGAATGGTGTGATCTCAGGGTTGTTGCATATACAAATTGGAATGCCATGATCTTGGGGTTGTTGCATAGGTAACTCAATAAGCTATTCAGCGTTCCAATGTCATTAGGGCCCCAGAAGATGGTCCACAAGAAAAATTATAAAATCTAGTGTATCAAATTCTATCCTTTGCTCTGCAACTCTTGGCTCTCCTTTATTGTCTTCTCAATATCTTTAATTTCTTGGTCAATCAACTTGTATTTGGTGAATTATCACTAAAAGTTTCATTCTTTTGGGTAATGATTCAGCATGTAAATCAAATCCCAACCCTGGTTAGAGTGTTGAGTTAAACAAGATGAAGACAGTTGTGATGGCATGGTATAGAGTTCAAGCCTGGCAGATGATGGCCCGGGGTACTAGAAAACCAACAAGGGCTGCACTGGTGGGATTTTATCTCTGGAAAGCATCACATTACGAGTTGCAAATTGAAAATCCAATTTCAAAGGAATGACCTACCCCAATCTGACTTTCTGAGTTTAGAGCAATGTGTTAGGAAGTAGAGTCCACTACATGGTTGTGGAGTTCTATTGAACCCCAATGAGGTGCACTGGTGGGATCTTATCTCTAGAAAGCATCACATTCGGTGTTGCAAATTGAAAATCCAATTTCAAAGAAATGACCTACCGGAATGTGAGTTTCTGAGTTTAGAGTAACATGCTAGGTAGCAGATTCCACTACATGGTTGTGGAGTTCTATTGCACCACATGTAATGATTTTAACGCATACCCGATTATCAAAGCCTAAAAGGAAATGATATGCTAATACTAATCTATTTCGTTCATGCAAAACGGAATTTGGAGGAACCAGAAAAAGAGATGAAATACTGCATTAATTGCATCGAATCATCAGAACCTACAAGAACCCATGATGGCATGGTTTATAACTTCACGTAGTTGTCTAGAACCACTATAAAAGCTTTTCGATCCTTGATACAGTAAATCTAGGCTCCCCACATTTTTTACACTTCACCTCCAACTCGTTGGCCATTTTTACTTATAATTAATTAGTGATCAAAACCTGATGCAGCAACTCCCTTTTCCTGAAAGCTTGTCATTAAACATCTCAGAACCTGCATGAGAGAGGGAGGGAGGGGGGGAGGAGGTGGGACCACCATGTTGATTCCATTCGTTTAATATACATATGGTATTATGTAGGACCCACCATGTAGATTCTCTATTTATTTTTTATTTTTGAAAGGTATGTTAGATTCTCTATTTATATCAGCATCACTTTCGCCTAAAAATCTGCAGTCAGCTTTTAAGTATCCTGTTTTGCCAACCCAAATAGGATTCCTACAATACATCCATAATGCATGCATACATACAATGGTGGGTGGGTGTATGTATTATGTTTATATGCATAGCATACTGGGGTTATTCTGCAAGGAGCATACTGCATGTTTTGTACCCCCTCCACATACCAAGTTCACCACCCTACCTGGTAACCAAGGGAATCAGGTCATTAAGTGGGCCACAGTATTGCAAGCAGAGGAATGGCTTAAAAGAACTTTAGCCCTCCACTGCTTTGAACGTTGAAGCCATCTGATGAGTAGATCAGCATGTTTTTTAGCATAGCACATCTACGTAGACTGATCCATCCACCAGATGGAGTTCTTAAATCTTCTTCTCAGGAATGCCAAGCTAGCACATGTCGTCGCATATAGATGGTTATCTTAAACACTCATGTGGTCATAACAATCCTTGAAAACTTCATCAACTTCATTTCACATTATGTTTACTCAAGGGGAATGGCCAGTCAAATGCCCAACAGACAGCATCCAATAATGCCTAAACGGTTCAATCAAAATGTGTAGTGGGATGTGAATATTATGATAACTAGATACCACGCAGTGCTTCAAAAGCCCCTACAAAATAAAGGGTGTGAAATTGATCTAAATGAACCAGAATGTGAAATGTCCTACATGGACTAGGATGCTGCAGTCAGAGAACCATCAATGCCAATTTATATGCTGAAATTGTTTTAATTAGGGAGTCCAAATGTTTCTTTCATTCTTCTTGCATGGCTAAGGTTAACATGTTACTCCTCAAAATGTATACAAGTTGTTCCTTATGCATCTAATATGCAAGGGAGGCCATATGTCTCTCTGAAAGTCAATGACCCGCTTAGCAAAAGGAATGTTTTGGAAAGTAGAACCATCACGACAAAGTATAGGCATTTCCATGCTACAGAAAACTTCATGATTTACAAAGAACATACTCCTGTTAACAATAAAAACCATAAGACCTCTCTAGATTCACATTGGTTGTACAAATGGGGCCCATGCCTTCCATGGGAGATGTGGCTCCACTTTTCACCCACAGGGGGAACGTAAAGACTACCGGTCCACAGAGACCTTTTTGAGGAACCATTAATAAAAGGTATGATAATTTGCAGATCAAACAGCTAAGAGGAATTAAAGGGTCTTGATACATCATGACATGTGTGGTGTCCAAATCCATCCGACGACCATACAGGTGGGCCTATTCTTATGTGATCCATATTGTTTGCTCTGATGTGCCTCCCTATGGATAATGTCCTATAAACCTTCTGAAAGAAAACCTTCAATCTGAGGCTTACAGACTGGCGGTTATGAGAAAATATAGAAACAGGCGTGAGAAGAGGACGGCGATTGCATTGCTAGGATCCTCCAATTTGAAAGACTTTCAGGGTCATCCTCCATCCATGGCGGACTTATCAGATCATCACTCTGGAACACTGGGCCATTGGCCCCACTTTATGGACTCGAACATCAGGGGACTGCACATCCTAATGCCTTAAGGACCCTTTAATTCCTTGACAAGTAGGAAGAACAGCTTTCTAACATTAGTAAGTTGTAAATTATAGCAATTACCTTCAAGATGACACAGTGGGAATTGTCAAGCAACAGCTTGCTCTCTACTCATCATCCCTATCCTCCTCAGTTCCTGTAGGTGACCAGCTATCTCTTGAATGAATTGTACTCCTTCATTTCCATTACGAAGTGAATTGATACTGTGCACAAGAAAATTCCGATCTGCTTCAAGGATCCTCAACCTCTCATTCAAATGTGAAACTTCATTTACTAGAGCAACCAAATCAGTCTTGGCATAGGCCATGTTGGACTGCAGGCCATCGTGATCAATCTGATTATTTCCTTGGGTCACCTCATCCGGATCAAGCGATTCTGCGTCATTTCCTTGAAGCCCTTCCTCTCGACAACACCCACCATTTTCAACAGCATCACCCACAAATAAATGTTCTTCATTAAACCCATGTTGCATGATATCCTCAAATTTTTTATCAGGGAAGCCTTCTCTACTTCCATCAACTCCAGATAAATCAACATGGACCCCGTTATCAAAAATTGCATGAAGCTTCTTCTGCAGTCTCTTCAAACATTTCAAAATATACAACTTCTCGTCTTCAAAATCGAAGAAAGAATCCTTCAAAACGGCCACCTTATTCCCATTGTAGTGCCCGTGCACCATGTCAGTTTTTCCAGGGTTAGAATGAAGGTCGGTGTTATTCTCATGGCAATTGACATCAGAACATGAACTATGAGAATCAGCTCCTGCCTCTCCGTTCAAACTGTTCCTTGGCCCCCGTATTTTCTCCCCCATCAATTCATCTAGTAATCCTTTCCTGTAATTTTCAAGTTCTGCTTCCAAATCCTGAATTTCCTTTTCCTTTTCAGAAAGGAGGTCGTTTGATTTCTGCAGTGCTTCTTGGTCATATTCTGCTTGCTCCTCCATCATTCTTTGGTACTGCAACGCCTCCATCTGCATCGCCGCTTTCTCCTCCTGCAACCTGTTAATCATGGCCATGGCTTGATTTGCAGCAATTGCAGCAGCACTTCTTTCTTCCTCCAACTCCTTATATAAAGCACGCATGGATTTCCGGTCCAACTCAATTCGCCGTTTCAGCTGATCAATTGCACTTTCTCCTTCAGCTTCACTGACAAGGCTACCATCCAAGGAATCAAACCCAGATTCATTTCTCTCCATTGAAGGCCTTTTTTGAAGCGACTGCGTTCCGATAGAGCTAGAAGCTTCAGATGTCTTAACATCTTCGCCATGTCCCGGCAGTCTTGGACTAGGAATCATATCATTCCATGAAAGCTCGAACCCACGGGCAGCTGATATTTGTGAAAGCAATAGCTTCAAATCTTCATGCCCTCTGGGAGAATCTTTTCCCATGAATAGTGGATGGCTTCCTTTGTTACCAATGGCCAGCTTGTACGCATCGTTTAAATCCATATAACTGGATATTGATGGACCAGGCTCATTTGATGTCGTGTCCGTTTTAAAATCCGATTTTGTTGAAGTAGACCTTTCGTACTTGACAACCTCCCCACTCCCCATGACAGACACCTGTGCCGTGTCACCAATTACTGTAGCATTTACTGCAAGAAACCAGTTCACACAATGGAAAGGATAATGAGATACCATATGATGCTCGATTGAAAGAAACGGCCTTCGTTTTTTGCTTGGTCAAAGATACGGTACCCCATCTTGTGGATGGAGCTTGCCTTTATATCACAACTATCAGATGATCCTACCCGTCCAATTAAAATGGAATACAACCGATGTTCCACATTTGGTGGGGCCCAATTAGGCAGTTAGTATCATCTGATGGGGGATATTTTAGTGTATCTCCCACCATATGAATGATTCAAATCATCAGATGGCAAGCCCTGCATTTATAGTTTTCCGTGGCAAGCAAATGCTGAATATATTTCATGAGGTCAGAAAGAAGAATGCACTCACATTTCTCTTCAGATATTACAACTAGAGCTTTCTCGGCATTGGCTGACTGGGGAAATCCACGAGGAGAGATGAATTCAGATATTGCAGACGAGAAGTCCACAAGTTCAGATGCTGTAGTGGGGTGGTTGCCCAGTTCGGATACTGCAGATGAGAAGTCCACAAGTTCAGATGCTGTCGTGGGGTGGTTGCCCTTTTCTTCAGCTTGATGCCAGTTAAGCTCCTCCAATCCATGCCCAACAACAACAGCAGATGTTACAGATGAAACGCCATGAGGCTCACCTGCATGAAATTGCTTGAGTGGAACTGAAAGTGAAGGCTCCAACATAGGAGTTTGATGCACCAGCTTCCCTACACCCAAATCGGAAGGTATAGTTTCGGGCAATGTTTCCGGAAGAATGGTGCTAGACTCTGGTTCTACACATTGAGCTACAAATTCTAAATTGATAGTGCTGGCTTCACGAACCAGAGAAATGCCATCATCGTCATCCGAGATCATTACTTCTGACTCAGTGTCAGATGTAATCTTGAGCTCAGTGTATCCAACATGTGACAATGGATCGAATCCAGCGTTCCCAAGGTAAGATGTTGTTGCTGATACATATGATTTTTCCCTTCTCTTCTTCAAGCCATCTCGATGGTGTAAATGACTACGCCCCATCGAACATGATCCTGCAACATCAACTTCAGCAGTCCCAACCCCAGTTGATTTGGTCTGTGAAGATCTTGGAGCATCCCTGTTACTCAACATCTCATCACAGCATGAACAGTGCCTTGGATCCGATAATCTGGAGGTCAGATCCTTGAGTGAGGGGTTACTTACCAACTCTTCTCCGTCAACTGTTGCGGGTAATTTCAGACGAATGTTGTGTTTGTCATCAACACAGTATTCAAGAAACGACCCCAATTTGGCCACTGACAACCCGTCTTTTTCATAGTTCGTTATCTTATTGGTGAGAAATGAAGAGAAGCAATCTTCACACATCCCGTGACCATCAGTGAGTTTTCCATGACTACGACAATAAACCAATGACGAGATCTCCAACTTGTGGGATTGGCAGATTAGATCCCAATAGAAGCCTCGTTTTTCACCGCCGAGGACATGATCAAGCCTTGAGCATACTAGGCATGGGGTTTGCAATTCACAGAAACGAGCAAATCTCGTCACCAGGTATGAGAAGAAAGCTTCAAGGAGCAACAGGAATATCAATACCCATTCGAAAAGGGCAGAAGCCAAAACAGATGTAAACCCGCAGGAATCCTTCTGTACTGTAACTGATGTCTTTCTTGTAGCCATGTCCAGAAGAAATACTTCAGCAATCCAGGCAAAAGTCACAGCAAATGCCAATTCTCCCAAACTAACGAACTCGAAAATTTGAGCTGAAACTCAAGACTGTGAGCATCAAAGAAGACAGTCAACAACCCAACTAAAACTAAGGAATAAAAAGGCTAAGGGTGTATTTGGTTGCACCAAATATCAGGATTAATCAGTCTAATTTGGAGCAAAAATTCATCACATTTCATGAAATTTGGTGCAAATGTATACACCCAAAACCAATAACAGGAAAAACAATTGCAAAAATGGCCACTGATCAAAATCGTACTCTGTGGATATCCTACTTCGTCAAAATATCAGAGCCTAAAAATCTCAAAAAAATAAAATTAAAAATTAAAAATAATATATATATATATATATATATATATATATATATATATATATATATATATATATATATATATATATATATATATATAAGAACTATCCTCTTCTTCTAATAAATCCAGTTTTTGACAAAATTCACCAGGAAAAAAAAAAATATATATATATATATATATATATATAAGAACTATCCTCTTCTTCTAATAAATCCAGTTTTTGACAAAATTCACCAGGAAAAAAAAAAAAGAAGAAGAAGAAGAAGAAAACAGCAACCATTTGATGAGAGGATAACCCTATTTAGACTTCAGTTGAACAGAACTAAATTAAAATAATTTGTAAAACTAAAACTCAACCTTCAAAGAAATTTTAAAACATGGAAGAAATTAGAGGGGAAAAAAGTGGAATGGATAAAATTAACAGACTGCAATTGAAAAGAAATGCATTTTAGAAACGTAAAGGAAAAAAAAAAACTAAAAAGGAAATTTTTTTTTTGAAAAACTACCTTCTTCAGAGAAACTCAATTTTCAACAATATTATGAAGAAACAACAAACTATCCTTCAACGAAAAAGGAAAAAAAAAAAAAAAAAAATTGTTATGAAGAGGCAACGAAAACTCGTTTCACTGAAAGGATAAAAAATCTAAGTAGACAACGACCGAGCAAAATGAGATTAAATTATTCAGAAGTAGGAAGACTAAGATCAAAAGGGGACCAGTAAGATCCATCCTCACTAACACTTGCCACTAATGGTGACAAAATACAAAGTTTGTGCAATTGTATTGCCAAAGTGGAAAGGAAATGGTGCTGCAATTAAAAAGGTAAGGTGGTTGTAGACATCAATTCCCAAATGCTAAATTAAAACTATCATCTTCTCCAAATAAAGCCCAACCTTCTTCAACAAATTTCCGAAGACACAAAGATACCCATTTTGCAGAAAAGATCAAAAACCGCCAATTAAGCAAAATCAGATAAAATATTCAGTAAATGGAAGAAAAAAGATACATGACTAAAACTATCTCCTCATTCGATAACCCAATCTTTGGAAAATTTCCAGGAAAAATAAAGAAAAAGAAAAAGAAAGAATATCCAGCTAAAAGACCAGAAATTCTAAAAGCATACCCAAAAATCATCATAATTAGACTATTCACAAAACATTGGCAAAATATGAACCAAGCAATCCTTTTCTTTGAATACAGAATCGTCAACAAAATACAGAAGAACAAAAGTACCCATTAAGGAAAACGGATCAAAAGTCCAGAAACAGATCCGAATTGAACAATCAGATCAAAATATTTAGCAAAAAAGTGGAAAACAGAACTAAAACTATCATAATCTTCTAATAAACCAAAATTCAACAAGCAGAAGAAACAAAGAAACTCATTTAGCCAAATTGATAGAAAGTACTGAATCAGACCCAAATTGTATGAATTCTGTTGAAAATATGCAGCAAAAGAAGGGGGAAAACAGGACTAAAACTCTCATAATCTTCTAATAAACCCAACATTCAACAAAATCAGAGGAAATAAAGAAATAAATTTTGCTGAATGAATCAGAAACACTGAAACAGATCCCCAATGGAACAAAATCTGATTAAAATACTCTGTAGAAAAGTGGGGAAAAACAGAACAAAAACTATCATAATCTTCTCATGAATCCAAAATTCAACAAAATCTGAAGAAACAAATAAACCATTTTGCCAACTCAGATCGACGACACTGAAGCAGACCCAAATTGAACAAAATATTACTGAAATTTTCAGCAAAAGAAAGAAAAAAAAGAAAAAACAAAAAGAACATACAGAACTAATTTTTTTAATAAAACCCAAAATTCAATTAAATCAGAAAGAAGCAAATCAACACATCTTGCCAAATCAACTGAAAACACTGAAAAAGACCCCAGTAGACCAAAATCAGATTAAAACATCCAGACAAAAAAGGGGGAAAAGGAACAAAAAGACCACCATCATCTACTAATAATTACAAAGAAATTTTAAAAAAAAAAATAGAAAAAAACAAGAAGACCCATTTTGCCAAATTGATCGAAAATGCTGAAATGATCGGGATCAGATCAAAATATATATGAATAAATGAAAACAGTAACCAGCAAGACAGACAAGATCAACCAAGTTGCAATCAAAACCAAAACCCCATTCTAACCTGTTCATCTGATAAACCCAACCAAACCGTCAATTCCACAAGAATTCAACACAGAACAGAAAAAGAACAACAGAAAGTCATAAAGACTACCTTTCTTTGGTTCCTGATTCAACAGAAACCGGTTTTGGGTGGAATTCAAGAGAGAGAGAGAGACAAAACCCAACAGATATATTGAATTTTTCTGCCAGATCTGCTCTTAATTTCACCAAAGAGACGGCGACAAACAAGAAGTCATTTGCAGAAGCCGACGAAAACCGAAAGGCGTGAAAAGCAAACAGGCTGTGTTTCTAATTACAGGAAGCAAAAAAAAAAGGGTGTTTTTGCATTAATAGAAGAAATTACAGAAGGAGAATGGGGTGAAATGTAAAAAAGAGAAGATTTATGGGGGTTTTGGGCACCTTTTCTGCAACATGCTGAAGGATGGAAAGGTGAATGCGAGAGGCATTTTGAGGAGAGAATGTGAAATAAAAGTTAAAAATAAAGAAAACGGAAAAGGTGTATAAATGTGCAATTACGGAAACGTCCCTGTCATTAGCTCTTTGACCGTTGGAACCAACGACACCGTACCCGAATTAGGTGAGTCGGGATAGTTGGTGGGGCCTGACCATGGGGGCCACGTTGATGTATTTTTTTTAAAAAAACTGTATATGCACGCATCCATCCAAAAATGAGGCAGATACAAATCTTAGGTGGACCACAGAGCGGGGATTGAATTCCCACCGTTAAAAGCTTCCCGGGAACACAAAAGCTTTGGATTATATGCTGATATTTGGTTTTTCACTCTTGGCCTGTGTGACCATATCAACCGTTTAGATGGTAAATAAATATTAAAGTAAACTTCGAAAGTTTTTAATGGTGGCGGTCAATCACATAATCGAATTACGTAACTCAGTACGCTCTTATCTACTCTCTTATCTACAGCGTAAACTCAATTGAGCCCATTATGAATTTATGTGGTTTATCACACCTTCCATCCATTTTTTCATCTCATTTTATGCATTGAGTCCAAAGTTAAAACTTATACAAATCTCAAGTGGACCATACCACAGAAACAATGGAAATAATGATTTCCACCATTGAAACCTTTCTATGCCGCACAGGATGTTTATTTGTCATCTCAACGGTTAATAAGATCAAACAAACAAAGATAAAAGGAAAAAAAATAAATATAATATTGATCCAAAACTTTCGTGGCTTCCAAGAATTTTTTAATGATATAACTTTAATTCATACTATTTATGTGGTGTGGCCCATTTTAACCTTGTATATCTTTTAATTTTGAACTAAGCCTTAAAATTATCTTGAAAAATGGATGGACAAACCGGATAAAATACATAAATCATGGTAGACCCATAAAGTTTATTCAAAATCCGCTTCATTCAATAATTATTGTTTTATTGTAGTGTGGTTCACTTGAGATTTGGATCATTTTTGGGATCATGCTACAAAATGAGTTAAAAAACAAACAGATGAACGACATGGATATACAGCATAAAAAAATCTGGGTGGGCCCACGGTCAGGGCTTCACCCACTTAGCTGTTATCCTTCCTCACCCAAACTGCTCTTAGCTAAGTCACAGCTAAGTCTGGCTGGTTCACAGGTATTTTTGGCTAAAGCCTAACTAGGGTTGGGCGAGAACGTCACTCGTATACGTGGCATCCATCAGGGAAGCTGCCTCTAGTATACATTGGAAGTTAAGTGGGAGCAAAGGAAGAGTTAGTATGGGACACATACATTTAGCTATGCATAGAGCCCACCGTCAAATGTAATATAAACCGTTGATCCGATTCTTCTCACTAATCTGAAGTTACACCAAATAAATTACTATACTCCAATGCTTCTAAAACCAAGTGGACCATACCAAGGGGAATTGGATTGCGTCCGAACCCTGTCAGGCCTCGCAATGTCTGACCAGATCTGTGTGAGGCCCACCATAATGTATCTGTTTATCCATACCGTCCATCCCTTTTCTCATATCATGTTACCGTACAGGCTAAAAAATGAGGGAAATCCAACCGTGTAGTAGACTACACGGGATAGCAAACTTGGTTGCATTAAATGTACAAATTATTAAATGCAAGAGTCATCTCTGGTATGGTCCACCAGAGGGTTGGATCTACCTCATTTACAACCTATACCTTAACATGATTGAAAAAAGGGATGGATGGCGTGGATGAGATACATCACGGTGGACCCACGTAAATGTAGTAGGACATTGCTAGGTTCGGCCTCATCTGCTTCCATACAAAGGGCATGAAACATGCAATAATTACAAATTACTATAACAAATTATTCAACCTTTTAAAGATAACATATGCTTTGGTTGCTCCTAGAGTTTGTTTTTTTTACCTGGATAGCATTGTTATAATACTTTAATGTCAAATCACCGGTAGCGTTTGGATTCAAGATTTTTCCAATAAGGGTATAGAAAATTGCAATGCTAACAAATTCTTTAACATCCTTTTTAAATACTTTTGCATTTGAATGACAATTCTAATGTCTAATTTAGCAATAGTAAAATTATAATGATAATACTTCTTCTTTACATTAATGGGAAAATTAATGAACAAATAGAACCTAAGTGAATCTAGAGGATATAGGTAGATTTTATATTGTTTCCTATGGTGAGATTGACCCAAGTTTTGGATCAATTTGATGTTCGGTATCAATCAATAACATAGAGTAGCACAGTTGTGCAAGGTTGATGTCATCTACGATGAGATCTATTGAATTTTTATAAAATATAGAGAATCTTATAAGTTTATCGAAAAGTCTATATTTAAGCCATAGACCCCTCATCTTTAATAATCTTAGGTTTCAAAATCCAAACGAACACTTAGAAGTTTATTTGAACAAAGAACATACATGATGTGGAAATACAAATAGTTGTGGGTAACAATCTTGTGATCTTCCAACATAGGATGCCTCTCTCTGATCCATTCCATATTAAGGAGAGTGAGAGCTCTATGTCAACCTCAAGTAATGGCCAAGGAAACAAATGACCATACCAAGTGGACCCTATATACATGTGAAGGAGGGTTGAGATGAGAGAGATGAATTTCTCTCTCACTCTCACACACGCATTCTCTCTGTCCTCTCTATAAGTGATGCCTAAAAGAGAATCGAAGCTCTTTCTATTGGGGCTTATCTTCTCTATGGAATAAAATTTATTTATAAGGGGTAGACATGGCAATTGGCCAAGCTTAAGTTAGCATTGGTCAATATTTTGAATTATTTAAGCCAAGCCTATTCAAAAGTTCAATTTTGTCTACAACTGAGCTCAGCCCATGGACAACTCTATAATGAGGGATTAATTAGGTATGTTAATGTGACACAGGGAAGGATGTGATGAAGTCGATCACCGTCTTCCTCAGGGATAATTACTTCGAATCCATGGAGCTTCTTTGAACTAATCATAGAGATTCCTCAAATCCACAAGGGATGAAAACATAAATAATTTTTAATAATTCGAAATAAATTGATTGATGATAAACAAAAAAACAAAATTACAATCCTTTAAATAGTGAACTCAAACATAGAACGGAGTTTCAGACTCGAACTCTTTAAAACGTGACTTACTATAAACAGTAAACTTACTATTTATAGACGATCATGATTCCTACTAGACTTCATAGTTTTCAGCCAAAAATAGTAAGTGTCCAATTTGGCCTAACCATGTTATTCTTGAAATTTTTCTAAGCCCTTTTCATCTTGGGCACGACTCCTAAAACTCAAAGGATCAAGAGTTTTGATCGAATTAAAACTTACTATTCATATTAAAAACAAAAATAAAATGGACTTTCGACCGTCAATCTGATGGAATCTCACAAATCCGATGTGGGCAACCTGACATAGTGGGGTTGATTGGCTAAAATAGCTTCTCCTACACCTAAATCATATATGATATGTCGAAAAACTCATTCTGGTTTGCGAGATACAACTGTTTTAAGGTTCTAATGGTCCTAATCACATCCAACTCTGATCAGGCCTTTTTTTATCCATCTTGGCCATGAAAGTGTCCATGGCCCACTACATCATAATGTTACCTTGCTACCCATGATTTTTCATATTCCCTAAGTTATTGAAACACGTGAACTCTTCTTATACATGTATATACATCTCATTTTAGCATTCCACTGTCATGCCCATCCATTAGGGGCTGTTTGATTTTCTAATTACTGAGTTAATTCCAGGTAAATGGGTAATAATTATTTACCTCTGTATTTTATGTTGGATTTCCAAAGTGATTTGACCGCCACCTTTCATTTATAGCACTCCTCACATCACCAGAGGAGAAAAAAAGTTAAATTATGGGGCCCACCTTAATGTTTGTGTATTATCCACACCGTCCATCCCTTTAGCCAACTCATTTTAGGGCATGAGCCAAAAAAAGAGGCAGATCAAAAGATCAAGTGGACCACACCACTAGAAACAATGATAATTGAACTCCTACCATTGAAAGCTTCTTGAGGGCCCCATAAGTTTTAGATCAAATTGATATTTTTGTTTCCACTTTATCCATGATTGTGTGACCCTATTAACAGGTTGGATGACAAATAAACATCATTGTGGGCCCTAGGGAGAAAATAACTTTCAACAATTGAGGTTTTAATGATCATTGTTTCCTAAGGTGTGGTTCACTTGAGCTTTTGATTTTCCTCATTTTTTCGTTCATGCCTTAAAATATATTTTTTAAAAGAATGGATGATGTGGATAACTCATATATCATGGTGAGGCCCACATATTTAAATCAGTACTAACAACGTTTGTATGGATCGATTTTCGAAATGTAAATCCTGACGACTTTCAAACAGGTGTAGTAAGTAATAATCAGGTAATTTCGTGTATTTATCAGGGAAATTAAAAATCGAATAGCCCCTTAAAGACCCTGAGCTAATGCTAACCATCAGATATGATGTGTCACATTATCATTAGTTGCGATGAAAATAATTTTAACGGTCGAAACAAAACTTTAACAGTTGAAAACCTTCGTAAAACCATTTAAGTATTAGATTCTGCAACAAAATCACTTAAAAAACTTCTGATCTCTTAAGTTTCCGCCATAGATACGTTCTTAGCAAAAACATGGACCCTTTATTAGCCCATGTAAGGATCAATAGGCCTTGATAGATACACTCAATCAAATCTCTAATGATATACAATCAAGACTTTAACATTCATATGTCATCATGTCTAAGAATTAATCAAATTCCAATACATCCTAAGTATAACATAATTCAAGTAAATAGACCCTTAAATTAATGAATACATCTCGATCTACTAATGCAAGTGCCTAATAAGTCCATCCATGCCACACACACTCCCATGTGGGTAAGACTAAGTCAAATAAATCCCAATTCATGAGCAATGGAAAAGACTTTTCATCATCACCTAAGTCAATCCTTCGACATAGGATGGCCATACCCATCACCATGCAATGACAAAGGTTTGTCCTAAAACTTATAGTGGCCATTATATAATAAGGTATTGAACTCAATAGGTCATTGCTCTCTTTTGGATGAGTGACTCTTGCGTTCAATCCCAAGCTCCAAGGATAATCAATGTTTAACTATACATGGTTAAGTTAACACATGTGTTAGCTAAGGCATAACAACCATCCACTTTTTTTTTTAAGACACTCACACCCCCACACACTAACGCACTCTCGCGCACTCGCACCACAAGGGATGCTTGGACTTGTGACCTCGTGTTGAAATTCCTGAGAGTTTACAACTAAGGCACAACAATAGGTGCATAAGAACCATCCACTTAAGGCACGGGATACCTAATCATTATAATGTATGGTTGACATTATCATCATCACATTAGGCTCAACAAAAACTCTTATAAATCCATCCATTTGAAGGTTGGGACCAACACTCACGCCACCTGTAGCCTACAGAGCCATCCATTGACCTTTGGCCAATACGCACACCCTCAATGGCTAACAAAGTCTTCCATTGACATTCGACCCACATCACACCCCCAGGTAGTCATGGGACTATCCATTATTTCGACGCACCTTTACCTTTTCGATATTTGCAATGGTAGTAACTCGTCGGGCATGCACATGACATGCGTGTGTTTGGACAAGAACTAGCAATTTTATATTAATGGTGTAGATATGACTATGTGGCATGTATGATATTTTCATTATATGTGCCAAGTATATATAAGACAACTTATAAATGAGCAACTCATTAAGGAATTGTGCTGCTCACATGATTTGGAAATGAGGGCTTATAATTGTTAGGGTTATTTCAACACTAAAGCACATACGAGAGATTATGTATGAGATAAAAATGCATTCAACAAAAGGCTAAGTATGATCACATAGAGGTAACCGTCAGCTTACAGATGACATTATATGAAATTGACACATAACAACGATTATTCTCACGACTTCATTACACATTATATAAATAGCAGAGGAAAATACGAAGCAAAAGATCACATCATCAATTCAAAATATAACAACCCAACAATCAATCTAGCACAACATTATTTATCCAGTCCTCTAGGACATTTGGTTTTGTAAGACCCGTATCTTAGACCGTACTGTTCCATAGACTTCCGCGGTCTTACCGATCGAATTCCGGCAACCTTCGACCCTTAACCGATATTAACGCGCGACCCTGATTCATATGACGTCAACCTGTTTCGACTCGACCCGAGTTCTGTACCATAGCAACTGCGCCGTCGCTGCAGTTCCAATGCTGCGACTAGCGTGCCGAGGCAATACCCTGGTCGAGAGTTGTAGACCGACGTTCGGTGCGAGGAAACGCCGCACGTTGCGAAACCTAAGGGAATCTCTACGATGTGTCACATCAATCACATCAATCCCATCAATTAATCATCCATCAATCCATCACATGTCAAGTACATGTCAAGTACACATCACTTGCACCCATTTTCCCAAGCAACCACAAAAGTCTTCCAATGTCATACCTCTCTTACATAAAAGGCCACAAAAGTCAAAAAGTGGCTCTTACACACCCATCACCACATCCATCACTCCATCACCCATCATTCCATCTCTCTCTACAGCTCTCTCTCTTTCTCATTTTTCCATCTCATTCTCCAAGCAAGCTCCATACGTATGAAATTTCTCTAAGCTTTTCAAAAATTCTAAGTGTGGCCCACCTTCCCTACCCCATGATCTCCCCATCCTAACCTTCCATTCCCCATCTCCTCCATTGAAATCCAAGCTAAGGAGCTAAGGAGCCCATAGGAGCAAGAAAATCGGACGGTGGGTGCTTGATCATACTAGGTTTTCATGTTTTTGAGATGGGCCAAGTGAGGCCAACCGATCAATGGTTTGGATCTCACTTGGGACCCTAAGATGTGGCCGATGCCCACTGGATCATCATGATCATTCCATGATGGGGCCATTCTCAATGGACCCCATCATGATGTTTATTTATTAGAAAAGGTCATCTAGACTGTCCATATTGGTGGAGAAAGAATCCCCACCATTGATTCTAAATTTTGATGGTCTCATGTGTTAAAGGACCCACTTGATTGTATGATTCATTGCAAGGGAGGGCCCATAGTATCGGGGTCCCTCCATCAAGCGTGTCCAACCCTCTATCTCTCTCTCTCTCTTTATTTCTTTTTATTTTATTTTATGTTATTTTATGTAATAGGGTTGTGTGGCCCACTTGAATGGACCCCACCTTGAGGTATTTATTTGGTCCAAGTGTTCCTCAAGTGGGGCCCACCTTACATGCTGTACCCACAACATTCATCTGTGGTGGCCCACTTCAACAGGGCCCACCGTGATGTAATTTTTTTAAAGGCCAAACCGGTCAAGCGTCTGGGACGCTGGACGTCCCTGTAAGAAAGAAAGAAAAAAAAAATAGGGAAAGAAAGAAGCTTTTGGGGTGGTCCCCTTGTGTAGGCCCCACCTTGATGTATATATTTAATCCGAGCCATCCATTATATTCTCGGGATATTTTAGGCGTGGAGCCGAAAAATGAGACCGATCGAATTATCTGGCGGGCCGTGGCATTAAGAATATTAGTATTTTCCTTTAAAATTTGAAAAAAATGATTGCTGGGGTCCACCAGAAGCTTGGACCCACCTGAAACTTATTTTGGACCCCTATTTTTGTGGGACACACATAATGGACGGGTTGGATTGTAAATAAACACTTTGGTGGGCCCTACATGGGACCCACTGTGGTATGTGTGGCTTACCACACCGTCCACAACAGTGGGTGGTGACACCCACTGTGATGCAAGTATTTCACTCACGCCGCCCGTCCACGGCAGTGGACGGTGGCCCCCACCTGGTGTATGTATTGTGTCCACGCCGTCCATCACTGTGGGCCCTGGCCCACGTGACGTTATGAACAGGTTTGGATGACATTAAACATTATAATGGGTCCATGTTGGGTAGAAAATATATATTTTGGTGAGCCCTGGGTCTATATGACCTTATCAACAGGTTTGAATGGTGCCCCCCCCTCCCTTGCCACATGGCCATATCAGCAGGTGGGATATAAAATAAACATTTTGGTGGGCCCCTTGCCACATGGCCTTATCAACAGGTTGGATGTAAAGTAAACATTACAGTGGAGCCCTTGCTCACGTGGCCTTACTAACAGGTTGGGTGGTTAATAAAGATTTTAGTGGGCCCAGGACTGGATGGAAAATAAATGTTATAGTGGGCTCACATGGGAGCCTACCATGATGCATGAGTTTCATCCAAACCGTCCAATCATTTTGAGATCATCTTAAGGCCATTGTAGAGGCCCATCTTAATGTATTTGTGGCCCACCCACTAAGGCCCACTTTGTTACTTATGGGCCCATGTGTGTAGGCTCATTTGATGTATTTGTGGCCCATTGTTGAGGCCCACTTGATATGTTCCAAGGCCATGAGACTAGGCCCATTTGATATATTTTAAGGCCCATGGGACTAAACCCATTTGATTTATATATAAGGCCTATGGGTTTAGGCCCATTTGGTTTATATAAGGCCTATGGGTTTAGGCCCATTTGGTTCATATAAGGCCCACAGGATTAGGCCCATTTGATATGTATAAGGCTCTTGAGATTGGGCCCATTTGATGCAATTTAAGGCCCACGGGTTTTGACCCATTGCAATGCACACAAGGCCCATTGGTGCGGCCCATTTATGTGGCCCATTTGATGAATAAAAGGCCCATATGATATGGCCCATCTGATATATATGTAAAGCCTAATAGGATGAACCTAAGGTCCATTGCAATGTGTAAACCCAACTCGGAGTATGTGATGATGTTTACGACGATCGTGCCTTGGAAGAAATGTTGGTTTGACGTCCACATTTCGAGTGTAATGCTGGTTGGATGTCCACATTACGACTCTCCTTAGGGCCCATTATTAGGCTCGTACTTATTGTGTATAGGCAGCCCAGGCCCATCTGCATTGTAAGGATAGTTCATCTCATTATAACATGTTTAATATAGCTTCATGACTCATGATCATACGCATCATATGTATGCTTGACATGAGAATTGACTGATCATAGCATATGCCTTCGGGCAGGTTGTTTATGGGCTCCTGGTTAGGCGGTGTTGCCCTACATGAGCATACGATATGCGCAGGATTTATTGCATGACTGGATAGCGTGATTCATGTATTTTGCATTTGTGTGACATGGTTATTGTACGCCCTAGCGACATCAGGGCCGTATCCTCCACAGACGCATCGTGGTTGGCAGGATTGGATACTAAAAATCTTGTTCTACATGGGGTGCTATAGATATCCCTGGGTGAAAGTTTCTAAACCCTTATGGTACCAAGAGGTTGCTCCAACGTCTAGACCGAGTGAGTAGATGAGCGTTGAGTGCGATTACCAGACAGTTGCGCTCTCCACTGTGTCGTGGTCAGTTGGAAGGAGGTGCGGCCTTACCCGCCCGAGTGTAGGGGGCAATGCTAGGCTGAGTCTGACCAGCTCGAGGAACGGGTCCGCTATCGACGAGTCGCGCCCGATATTGGCAGACGGATAGTGAGGTCTCTTCCACTTACCTTATTACGCACGATGTGGCGGTAATCTGGTTTAGAGTGTACTAGACCCCGATGATATTCCATATTTGAGCTGCATTGATGTGTGGCCATAGATGAGGATCTGTATGCTTGAGTTGCATTGCACATCGCATGGCCTTGGAATGATTGATACCATTCATGTCTTGCACTGCATAGCCTTGGTACGGCTCATGATATTATGGATCCATCTGCATATTCCGCATTACTCTGACATTGTATGTTCATATTACTACCTTGCGCACACACTTTCACCATCCTCTAAGCTTATGCACAACCGTTGCGTGCAGGTGACATTGGTTCGCAGCAGCGCCGAGGCTTGAGCACGTGGCAGATTACTCCGGGGTTTTTGTTCATCATCATTGTATTTCCCTTTATGCTCATTGTACTTGTAATGTTTTTTATCATAGTGGAAATGTAATGGAATTCTTGGTTGTTGTTTGTGGGTTATGCCTTTGGTTATGCTTATTACGAATTAAACTAACGTTGAAAATCCTCCTCGTAGCATTTCAGGATCGGAACCTGGCGAATGGGAGCTGGGAGCCGAGAATGGGGTTCTACGGAGGCTGTCGGCGCCGGATTCGGTGATCGAAAATTTTGTGAGCCCGGTTTTTGAGTTTGGGGCGTGACAGGTTTTCTCCACCACTCAACAACTATTAGTCTCTAGGATTAGCTCAGTTCGTCCATACCTTAAGTTGGACCGACTTAGTGATAGCTAGTAATTGTAACTAGTAGTTGTAATTCACTTCCATATGTGCTTGTGTGCCAAATGTAAATGAATACCGTAATCTTAGGAATCGTCCATATACGCTCATATGCTCGATCAACAGTAGCTTGGAAGTCTTGGCATTACCTTTTTCTCACTCATGAGCATGTTGCTCAACGAATCACCCCGTTGCTCTTAGTCAAGTCAATGATCTCATTTTAATGGTAAGTTTCGCTTTTGTACATACATCTTTAATTTATTTATACTAAATAATATAATTATTGTAAATTTGAAAGTTCTTAGACTTAAAGACAAAAAATAACTCCTTGAAGAAAGCACCCCAACCTCTGCAAATCACTTAATTAACACACTTAATAGTTTAATGAATAAATGGTGATCTCCAAACCATTCAATCAACATCACTCTATCTCAACGCCAGGGATTGCGATGTTCGGTTTGAATTGGACCACAAATTGGTTCTAAAACACCCACAAATCTCACATGTGTACCATATGGCTGAACTTCAGACCAACAACATTTTGTCACGCCCAATAGAACCAGTATGCAATTATTAATTGAGAAATTTTAATAAAATGAGTTGTCAATCCACAAAAAATAGTGGTAACATTGACGAAAAAGAACTTCAAGTGTTTGGATAAGATCTAATAGTTCCATATTAATGATATTAATATGGTCACGTGTCATGTATGATATCCTCATATCATGCGCCAAATATATAGAAGATAACTCATAACTAAGCAAATCATCAAGAAATCATGTTGTTCATGTGATTTGGAGATAAGGGCTTGTAACCATAGGGTTACGTCAGCATTAAAGCACGTACATGAGACTATGGATGAGATAAGAATGCATTCAACAAAAGACCAGGCACGATCAAATGGAGATTGTTGGTTTACAGTTGGCGGTATGTGAAGTTAACTTATAGGCAGTGGTTATTCTCACGACTTTATTAAGCAATCATAAATATTATAACAGAATACTAAACAAAAAATCTATAATCAATACAAAACATAACAATTCAAAAATCAATTTAACACAACGATATTTTTTCGGTCCTTCAGGACATTTAATTTTCTCCACTACTTAATAGTCGTGGAACCCTCAATCTTTAGGATTAGATCAGTTCATCCCTGCGTTAAGTGGGACTAACATAGTGATAGCCAATAATTATAGCTAGTGATAGGATTTCATCGAATTGCGTAACAAAATTCTATTTTCTTTAAATCCGAAAATGAAATCATAATCTCAAGATCTCCTGAATATGATTATGTACAATTTTTAGAATCATATAATTAACTTGAGAAAGTTAGATCATACCTAAAATCTAATAATGTGTTGATCCAATGTCGATAATTGTCCTCAAAACTAGGTCTCTCCTTGATTTATTTCAATATTAGAGTGATTTAGATAGCCCAATAAATTTTCTTTGGTAAGTGTCAAGGAATCCTATAACCATTTACAAGGATGGACCACACGGAATGGACAAAAGAATAAAAAACTCTTTTACTCTCTCTACATACTTTTTTTCTTTCTTTTATTTGATTCACACATCTAAGGGGAAAGTTGTCTAGGGCTTCTCATATTAACTTATTTGAGATAGGATCAGATAAGGATGAAGATAGAGTTTCAAGGGAATACCAGTATGATACTTCACCCTACACACAACTTTATGACCTATTGTGAGGGAAGTACGTCAATTCGCCTCATTTATGCATACACTCATGATCGAATCCCTCCACTGCCATGGTCATTCACTAATGGTCATATATATATATATATATATATATATATATATATATATATATATATATATATATATATATATCTTATGTTAATCAGTAGTGGACTATTGAATTTGGACCATCAAGTTATCATCATGTACGATTAAGGTAGTTTTAATTGTTAAAATAAAACTTCAACAGTTAAAAACCTTTAAAAACATAATAAAAACAATTAAAGTGCTAGTCCCAGTGGAAAAATCACTTGATGAGTTCCTAATTTATCCATATCAAAGCCATAAATATGTTCTTAGGTAAACCAGTGGATCCCTTGTTGGACCGTGCAATAATCCATAGCTCTTGATGGAAATACACAACTACTTCCACTTTATTGTCTCTTACATAAACCTCGTAGGAATAGCTAAAGTCGACCAATCAAGATCATAACCCCATTAGGTTTAAGGATTAATCATCTTTCATGTATTATTAAGTCCTAATCTCATGATTATAATCCAAGCTAATGGGTCCTCGGACTGCTGACTTGATCTTGATCCACTAATGTGAGTGACCAAAGATCCAAACTTGGATAATTTCTTCATGGTACACTCACATTTCTGTGCAAGGCAAGGGTAAGGGTAAGGGTTAGGCATAAACCGACACCAAGTCAGTTCCTGATGGTGGAGATTGTCAATTCTAACCCAAGTCAGTTCCTTCACATAAGATTATTGTACATCTCATGAACTAATGCTTACAGTTGTGTCTCATGCATTATGATGGTCATGGTCTAATAGGGTACTAAGATCAGTGAACTATGACTCTTCCAAGTCAATGATTGTCATGTCCAATCTCAAGTTCCCAAGGACTATAAGAGTAATCACACCTCAACAAACTCATAATAAAGATTCAAGGCAATACTATATATTGAGGATCAATAGGATGTCTACCAATGACTCATAGTCATCATGATCTACGGCTAAGATATCCCTAATCACATCCACACGGTGAATTGATTAAAGCTCACATTGGTTTTTTAGGGCACTGGATCCAACAACTAGTAGCTGTAATTTCCTTCTATCTATGCTTATGTGTTAAATCTGAAAGAATACTATAGTCATAGGAATTGTCCACCTACACTAATACATTAAGTCAACAATAGCTTGTAACTCTCGACATTGCATTTTTCTTGTTTAGAAGCGCACTGCTTAACGAAGCAACCTGCTACTCTCAACTAGATCAACGATCCCATTTTAGTGGTAAGTCTAACTTTTTTGCATCCATCTTCAACTTATTTCCGTTCAACCATATAATTATTGTACTTTCAAAAATTCATGACTTTTAAGGCAAAAAAAAAAGAACTCATTGGAAGAAGCACCCCAACCTCCACCAAATCACTTGGCACTTGACAGTTGGCTGAATAAAAGCTTGGTATTCAGATCATTTGATCAAGCATCACTCTATTTCGATACTAGGGGTTAGTGGTGTTCAGTTTGAATTGGATCGCAAATCAGTTATGGCATGCCCACGAATCTCACATGTATATCACGTGGCCGAATTCCAAACCAGCAATGTGTAATGTCATCCAAAAGGTATACATGGTTGGATGAATTTTGGATACATCATAGTTTGAAAATGGCATTGGTAGAACGATCTTAACATCTGATTTTACTCATTGAATTTGATTCAATAAATGTTTTGTTTAAATTCGTCCATCTTGAGATACCCATAATGAATTATTAAAAATATTCTTTCAGTTTGATGTTCTGCATTATCTAAATCTGCAGTTGTGCCTAGTGTTTTAAACGATCTAGATTACCTCATGTCTATGTCGTGCCATATTCCCAATGACTTGACCATAGAGCTGGACACGAACCAAGGTAGCTCTGTTAACTCACTTGGCTCGACTTAGATAAGCTTAACTAGTTCAACTTAAAGTTGGGTTTGGGCAAAGCCGAGCTGGTTTTTTAAGATCGAAAGAATTTTGAGTTGAGCTCAAGTTTGCCCGAGTTCGACTCGACTCGAGTTATAACTTAATTTTATAATATTATATAAATACATAACTTAATTAATATAATATATATTATATTATATATATAAAGATTCCTCTTGAATAAAATTAAAAAGAAAATGCTTGACTTAAAAGCCTAAACTCAAACTCGGCTCGAAAGCTTGAGCTGACATGAGCTGCTAACCGAACTAAGTTGAGCTGTTCAATCATATTCGAGGACCGAACCAAGTCGAACTCAAGATGGGATAGGTTGCTGGCCGAATCGAGGTGAGCTGTGCTAAGTTCGACTCGGTTTGGCTCATGTATAGCTCTACTTGACCGCTATATTCAAAATAGTAATAGGCTCACTATATTCTTTACTGTCAATATCCCATAAGTTTTGACCAAATTGTCCTCCATGGACCAAAACCATTGAATTAATGAACGACCGACACTCTTTAAGCAACGTATAGGTGTGACCTATCAAATGGTTGGATTAGCCTATTTAAACGAGCGGTCTCCATGGTGGGACTTACCATCAGCGCGGTGTAGAATTCCTATATACCTAATCTTAGCAAGAAAGATCAGCGTGTATAATAAGGCTGAACAGTTCTGAGTTAAGAGTGCAGGAAACTTGCTAACAGGAATACCTTCATCGATCTCCATAAAGTACTTGTAAGTTCACCGTATAACAAGACCATTGATTTTTTGACATTGATGTTGATGGATGCAAGAATAAGGAGGGTCAATGACAAATCGTCCAGGCAGGCCTCTGTGGAGCCCATCATGAACTCGCGTAATTAAAAACTTCTTAGGAATCGTGGAAGTTTTGGATCGAGTTGATATTTGTGTTTCCCTTTGTCCAGGTATATATGACCTTATGAATAGGTCAGGTGGAAAATAAACATCAAAGTGGCCCTTAGGAAGGCTTCAAAGGTGGGTGTGTGTAACATCCCGAAAATCGGGGGTCGAGAATAAACTCCACTCCCGAGTTCCAGAACATTACTTATGCAACATTTTCAATGATGGATGAATGTTGTTCATATTAGTGCAGAAAACATGAGTGAGATTAGACCAAAACAACATATCATACTCCAGAGAGTTAAATTATACGAGCGGAAGACTGTGATAGTACATATAATATGTATAATTGATTGTAAGTCTTCAAAGTGTGAACATGTTACCAGGTTAACTAAATACATGTATACTCCAAAATGGAAAGAGAAAAATATATATGAGTGTTTAAATAAAAGGTAAAATACCAAGTGTATTGGCATCTAATCAATAACCCTGTAAACCCGTCGATCAGAACCTGCATATAGGAGAAATCCTCCTCAACATCATCAAGAAAGACAGACTCTACCTCGCAAGAATCGTCGCCATCTGAAATTAAAACAGGGACTGGTTGGAGTGGCCAAAATCGTCCCGTAACGTGGGAGTGAGTGATCAACTCAGTGGAAGCTATATACAGCAAAGGTTAACATGTTATCAATTCAATCAAGCAGTAATGATAAGGCAGTACAATCAAACAGGTCCTAGATACTCTTGTTAATGTAAGGATGATATGAAGAATGATGCATGCCCTCACCACAATCCCCTTTGCGACATCATCTAACGATCGCGGCATGACTCACTTCCTCAGTGCTCTATCACCAACGCCGTTAGCACATACAATGCGGTGTTATGAATATACTTATCAAGTTCTTATTAGTCCTTTTCATACAGCGGGATTGGAAAGCTAAGGTACCTCCCTTGTATCATTACTCAAACTGTGATCCATTCTCGGGTTGTCAGTCCGAGATAATCTCATACAATATTACGGTTCTAAGTCACTGCAAGGGCTGTCAGGGCTGTTGCGCGCAATGTTGCTCCTCTCCCCCATCACCTTATCAATACAGGCCTAGTTATATCTCACATACTGCAACAAGACTCGTCACCCTTATACACTATCAGGATATACTCGAGGTCACTACAGAGGGCTCGTCACCAATCAATGTAGGCCGACAACAAGAATATAGTGTCTCATACCACCATAATCTGCTCACGAGTATTGGTGCTCACTGGTCACTACAAAAGGCTCGTCACCAATCAGAGTAGGCCGACAACACGAATATAGTGTCCCATACCACCATAATCGGCTCATGAATCTAAGTGGATCGAGGTACCAAGGTTAGAAGGGCTTTTCACTGGTAAGTTTGGTACCTTAGGTTCAAGCAGTAGCGACCAAACATGGTGAACAAACATCGGTCAATTGAGTCAGTTGATAAGCTCAACTAGGCCAAGCACACGTTGAGTTGAACAGCATGGAATGCATAAGCACTCCGTGTGGCCTAACCACTATCGAACATCCCAAGCACGACTCAGATTCGTTAAACTCATCCTACATGGCGAACAACCTCAACCACCATTTGGAGTACGCTTACCGATTACCTGGACTGTAATACAGCCCCAATCACATACAAATTCCATAACAGGCATATGAAGCATATCCTACAATCATGTGGACATTCATGAAGTATTACTTAAATGTAAATACAGTACATGGAAGAAATCATATACACCTTTAACATGATTTATCTAAGTTAATCAATTCATGGAGGAAATCATATACACAGTTAATACAAATAATCTAAGTTATACAATACATGGAGGAAATCATATACTCAAGTATTATGATTGAGATTCATATCTCAACAACCTTAGCAATCACATTTTTACTAACTACTAACTCATTCAGATACTTTTACATACACTTAGTCTACACATTGCATCATACATATTATGTCGTCATTAGCATACGTATTAGGGTAAATCCTCTCGTCAAAGGGTTATCGCCCATACAACAATCATATATCCATGACAATTAGTCATGGCAAGCACGAAATCAAATTTCATACTTATTCAGTCATTTTCACAAACACTTAGGCTACACATACTAACTACATACCGTATGTTGATATATCATGTATTTGACCAAATCCTTTCACTAGGGAGTTGCCCTATATATCACTTGTATATACCCACGACGGATAATCATGGCATGCATGAATTCAGGTTCCGTATTCATTTAAACATTTTCACAAACACGTGAGCTACACACTTTTATATATATAGCGTATATTGGTTGTGGCGTGATTTAAGGCAAATCCTTTCGCTAAGGAGTTATCACACTTGTAACAAACATATATTCACGACAAATAATCATGTTTAGTACAAATCTAAATTTCATACGTATACGGTATTTTCTACAAATATGAGGAATACAGTATATTCAACATAATTATTGTATAACTGAAAATCGAAACGGACAACACTTTGTACATGTGAAATAGCATCTTAGACAAGAATAAATTATTACTTAACATTGAAAGTGTTGAAAACCATAACCTAAACGTATATAGTCTGCACCTTAAACCGGAAAATGCAAAATGGATATGATTCAGACGATAAGTCTTCGTCAACGGCGGAAACGCTGCCTAAGGCATGAAATAGATTAGCTATAATATCATTGGAACTATTCTAGGCTTCAAAACAGGTTAGGGTTAGGATTTCTTACCTAAGAACGGAGTTGGAATTGCCAGAATAGCTATACGGATAGGTGGATTAGGCACGTAGTAAAGCTGGGAAGAATCCTATGAAGCAGCACCAACTTCTCCCTCACTTTCTCTCTCTTTTCTCCCTCTTGGAAAGCTATGGTTTGAAAATTCGTATGAGATTTGGAATGAGGGTTTTAAGCCCTATTTATAAGCCTAAACTTGACGAAAATAGACTTAAGGCCAAGGTATACTTAGGTTATAACCAAATCGGGTCTGTTCTGATCCAACGGAGCATTTCTGGAGGTCCTGTTACTAAATGAGGTCGGACTTAAGCTCTCTAATATCACATTTAGGTCAAGCTAAGTTTTCATTCCGGTCGGATTTTCAGATCGACCGTGGCGGACCAGTTTCAGTTCAACGGTTACGGGAACTCGATCAAAGCTACAAGTACTATGACATGTAAGGGTCACCTAGCCTGATCCGAGGGTAAATTTGGGTCAAATTCTAACGGTCAGAACGCTTAAAAATAACGTGCAAGTGAACCGTTCCAGATTTCATAAAAATATAATTAATTTTCTAAAAATCTTCATTTTCCTACCCTCTTTACTCCGGGCTCAATAAAATGATCTCAGGACATCGTTTGGGCTTGATTTTCTACGTGATTGTCAAGTCCAACTAGGCGATCGTAATGGTCTAAGTTCATAGCTACCGGACTCTCGATGCGCGGTCTAGAACCAATACAAAGTTACAAAGCATTCCCGAAAGCAATCGGGTTTGGAGTTGGATCCTAGATTTCAAGGTAACGTAGTGTTAACAATTCTAGAGGTTTTGGGTCTTACAGATCGTATTTAAAGTAGTTGGTGCTAATTTGGAAGGAAATCTAGTGCAGCGCTGACTAAGTCACGTTAAATTTCTAAAGAATTAAGTTCTAAATGATTTCTCTGGCTTTGGAATTGAGTTCTAAGAGGTTACCAAGGTGTTATGGTTAACCCATTGCCTAAGGACGCCTAACTCCAGGTTGGTAAAAATTCAGGGTGTTACAGTGTGTTATCACCTTTGTTGTGTGGTCCACTTGAGCTTTGGATCTACCTCATTTATCTATTCATACCCTAAAAAAATCCGCAAAAATGGATGAATGAGGTAGATAAAGCCCACACATCATAGTGGGTCCCACAAAGCCCCTTTTTAGATAAATTAACGTTCAAGTAGGGCGAGGTGCAATTCGCTTTGCCCCAATTGGTATCAACTAACTCGTATCAACGAACACCCAGATCCATAGCTCAACTAGCAAACTGAGTGGAGATACCTCGTTTCAACACTTGAGATCTTGGTATCGATCCCTAGCAGGGGTGGCTAACATGGAGTATGTGTACTAACAAGCTAACCCACCCCCGCCCCCCCCCCCCCAAAAAAAAAAAAAAAAAACTAGTGTTTAAGAAATGAATACAGGCAAAAGGTAAATGTGCCTACACTTGTTTTTTGTTGGTTTGTTTAGGGTTTTGGACGATGTAGGATCGTGTCACGTAGCCATGTAGTCCTGCCCATTAACAACCTATATAGGTAAATAAGGGCTACCTTTCAATTATAGCCCAACCCGTTGGCTTAAATGGCTCACATTTTGTAGCCAAAGCCAATCAATTCTCAGTTAGGTTGGCCTAAACTTATCTCAAAAGCTGGTTGGTTAACAAAGGGAAGGGCATGAAGTAATGAGAAGAAGATTGATGTCTTCCTTAACTAGGCAAAATTTTGAACCTATAAAATAGTTTTTGAATCCATGAGATAAAAAAATAAAATTGAAATGGTATTATTTAATAATACCCTTAGAATGCTTGATTACACCAATTATATGAAAGACCAAATCCTAATAGAAGTCCTAACTGGACTAGATATAAATTATCTAAAATAATAAAATTTTCTAAAAATAAAAACATCTAAATTAATCTTACTAGAAGATTTAGGAACAATTTCTAAAAAAAGTTGAAAATTCTAAAACTCTAATAATAAAGAGATACAACAAAAATAAAATTTTTAAAAATTATTTTTTTTAAAATTATAATTTGGAACTAGAAAGATGCATTTTCTCACGAAACGAGTAGACGTGACCTATTCTGAGGGCCAACTGACCCTGGATGACCCATTACATAAAGATTGATAGTTCATACATTCCGTGATAATACCTAGCTTAAAAGTCATGGTTGATTTACAGTCTAGACTTTGGTTGACAACTTCTCCCTGCCTACAATGAATTTCTTCAACCTGGACATGTCTGAGGCCAATTATGCCATGCCCAATGTAAGATTGGGCCCGATCATGACGGAATAAATCTGCTTTTGTTTCGGCTTCTTTGGGTCCAACTATACCAAGAATATGTCCACAGATAGTTGACTCGCTAGTCAATTGCCCAACCTAACATATTGCTTAGTCCCATTCCAAGTTATTTAGTAAAGGGGCTTAAATTCTTTAAGTCCCAGACAGTGGGGGATTTGGCCAAAGCTTAGCGCATGGACTATTAAGGGTGCAACTTAGTTTGCATTAACTCGAATCCAATTAGCTAGAGGTTAAGTTGGGCTTGGGATGGAAATCCCCCGCAGACCCAGGTTAGTTTGAGCTTGGATTGAATTATCCAGTAACATGACCCAATCTGAAACCCACCTTATATGTAGTACATATACAAACGAGTTATGATTAGTATATAGGCATATAAAAGTAGGCCATGGTTTCAATAGAAAGTAAGGTTCCTGAAGCCTTGCCATGGACCCTATGTAATGCAAGGTTAAGCATTGGTGCGATCCTCACCTATAAAAAAAAGGGTTTGAGGTCGGAATGGGCTTGGCTCACATAATGAGTGGCATGGTGGGAACAATCCAACTTGCATACTCTATGCTATCTAGGCTATGATAACAAAATTATATTGAATGGATGATTTTGACCATCACTCTCTTTAGATGAGTTGGAACATTAAGGGTATGTTTGAATTTGTGGAACAATTTTAACCTTTGATTCGGAGACATTTGCCTGTTGAAATAGGACCATTGATTTTATTTTTAAATTTTTATTGTTTTTAATTGTCTAATAGATTATCGCCAATCAAATAGTCAGATGACCCAATCAAAGTTGGTTCATGATAAATCTAAATCAGAATCAAAAACTTAAATAGTTTATTTGAATTATTGCATGCAAATTTTAAGTGCCTATGTGCCATTTATCATACTTTGCTGGGGTATCAATTAAATCTTTTTTCACTTGACAAAGTAATGAATAATGATTACCATTACTCACATAGTCGGAAGTAAAACATGATAGTGCTCGTATGCAATACTCCTCTAGCATCTTCACTTCGAATATATAAAATATTTTTACTAGTTAGATATACATGGATATTATTATGTCAATGTGTTATATCCACACTGTCCATTCATTTTGCAATATTGTTTTAGGGTTTGTCCCTAAATATAAGGAAGATCCAACACTTTTATGGACCTTAAGAAGTTTTCAATGGTAGACGTTCAATCCCCACTGTTAGTTATGGAGTGGTCCATTTCCACTTTAGATCTGCCTCATTTTGTCTCATTTCATAAAATAATCATACAAGATGGATAGATGGTGTGGATATAACATATACATCTATGCCCCATCAACACACCTCCACCTATCCATATCATGCGATGACTCTAAAAGATTACATTGATTTGACTGTTGTCAATATCCAATCAAAGATAACACTAAATTTTTGTAGTAGTCTATGAATCAAACAAGCCCTAAGAGGTCGGGTGAGAAAATAAAAGGATAATTTTAAAATTTCATTGTATGGGAAATTGTCATGCCTTGAAATTCAGATATAGAGTATGCACCCTCAGACCTGAGTTACGGCACATGACTCGTACACCTAGTGTACTAAAACCTTATTTTTATACCATTTTTTCTATAATTAGTTTACATTTACTCTAAGTACACAATCTCAGATAGTCAACAAGACATCTTTCATTCAATCATTCCAATCACACATTTATATCAATTCCTAAGAATTTATAAACATTCAATCTACGCTCATACGCTGGACTTGTCCCTTATCCAAAACAAACAATTCTTACAAAATATGCATTTTTGCAGTCACTCCCTGTAACTCATTTTGAGTATTTACTTTTGTTTGATTGCTTTAGTATATTGAAAAGTCATTTATAATGAAAGTCAAGATACAACCTATCTTAAGAAGAACAACTCTACCCTCCAAATATCACCTAATAATCTTATCATTATTCTACAAGTGGTTGGGTAGAGGACTGACCTTCTCAGGTTTCAATTATGCACAATCATAATTGACATATCTGCTTATTTCATTGCTTTGGGTCAAAGTTGATTGGATTGAATTGAGCCATTATATTAGTTCTGACACGCCTACACACATTGCATGTGACAGAAAACAAACTAAGTACCGAACAAATTGCTTACTACCCTCGCCTGGACCATAATCCATCTAGGTAGGGGCTTTGTGGGGTCCACCGTGATATATGAGTTTTATCCACACCATTCATCCATTTTTAAGATCATTTTATGGCACAAGTTAAAAAATGAGGCAGATTAAAAGTTCAAGTGGACCACACTATAGGAAACTAGCCATGATGTTTATTTGCCATCCAAACCTATTGATAAAGTCATAGAGGTATCTACAAAGGCAAAACACAAATATCAGCTTGATCCACCATGTCTGCAGTGCTAAGAAGTTTTTAATGGTTAGCGTAAAATCTCTACTGTGTTTTACTTGAGCTTTGAATCTGCCTCATTGTGGGTCTCATGCCCTAAAATGAATTGAAAAATAGATGGATAGTGTGGATAAAACTCATACATCATGGTGGGCCACACAAAGCCCTGTCTGGACCGATTGTCCATAATGCAATCAGCTTGCAGTAATAGGAATATTAAGTACTTGATTTTTTCAATAAATGTTTGTCAGTAGGATGGTCAGGTAATCAAATAAACCTACAATTTTGATTAATGATATATGTAATATGGATATGGACGGTTTAACTTGACTTGTGTTGCATGCCAAGTATACAATTTCCTGGCGATTTATTAGTTCCTACTCATAATCCATCACATGGATTTCCAAAGTAGTTGTACTACTCAGGCAGCTGATGATGCTTGATACACAGGCACTCAAACTGTACACCTGTACATATTAATTACCTCAAATTAAACGGACTTAGTTGTGAGGTCCAGTGTCTTTAAAGTTCCAATCCCAATATCAGATTGGTTGATTATTCCTAACCTTTAATTCTAGGAAACCGGTCTACTGAAATAGGACTATCGAATCTTAATTTTCCTTTTTTAACTGTACAATAATTGTCTGCCATCCCCAAAGTTAAATAATAAAATATAACTAGGGCCATAAATTGGACAGTTTAAATTGGAATTTCTAAGTAATAATAAGGGATGCATGTGGACCCCACTTAATGCTTGTTTTACATCAACTCGATTAGTTTTGCCATATCATCTCAGGACATGATTCTAAAAAATTTGTTGGATCCAAAGCTCAAGTAGGCCACAACACAGAAACAGTAAGTATTGAGTGCCAATGGTTGAAAACTACATTGCTGAAGTTTTGGGATCATAGTTATATTTTTCCTTATGGACATATAAACATTTGAATGATGAGCATTCAATCCCCACCATTGCTTATGTGTGGCCACATGAGTTTTGAATCTACTTGATTTTTAAGCTAACTTCCTAACATAAGTTGGTGCAACTAATGGACGAAGTGGATGTCATGCTGGCGTCTATTGTTGTACACAAGTAGAACCGAGTCAAGCTTGGCATAGCTCGGCTCGGCCAGTAGCTAAACCCAACCCTAACTCGACTTAGCTCGATCCTCAAGTCTGTTTTCCTAGCCTGGCTTGGTTCGGTCAGCAACTTAGGCCAGTTCGAGCCGAGTTCAAGCCTGTTCGATATTTTCTCAAAGACGTAAAATGCATCTTCAATTTCTCACATAATATAAAATAGTAACAATATTTCATAGGTTTTTCCTCAAACACTTAGATAGCGGGATCAAAATCAAACACTCGGGTAAACAACATCAAAATCAAACCGCTGACATATCCATTCGTTCCTCGCCAATACTTCGTTGAGTCATTTCACCTAACACTCAACGAGCAGCATTTATATCAAAATCACTGTGTCACCGAGCTGATTCGATCTGAGCTCGGGCTACCTCGAACTAGACTTGAAATTTTTTCTTGCTCCAAAAAACAACTTGACTCGGTCCGAATCCAATTTCAAGCCGAGGCGAGTCGAGCTTTTTCGAGTTGAATCCAGTTAGTTGACCAAGCTCTACCGGCATCTCTATTGGCCTCATTTCACAGGAAATACGTGTCCATATTTAACCGTGTGCAAATACAAAGGTTTTGGAAATAAGAAGGGCTATCAATGGGCTGGGCTGACCTGCCTTGGGCTGGACTGGGCTGAAGCATTGGGGCCGAGGGTTGAACTCACGTTTAAAATTCAAACTGGTTTATTATTCATTTGGGCTTGGACCATATACAACAGCCTGTTAGCTTGTCCCACCCATTGGGGTTTGCACGGATACAATCGTTAATGAGTGATCAGCGGCTCATGTGGGTCCACTGTAATGTTCATGTGAAATGCACTAGGTGGGTTAGTATATGTTACATCCCAGGCCCAAAGGGCAGCGCCATTCGTGATTCAGGTGAACCATATGATTGCAAATAGTCATTCAGGTGGACTATATGATTGCAAATTGTGTTAAGGGCAATGCTCATTTCCCTTGGAGTTATCCACTTGAAGCAGGTGTGGGCCTTATTTTTAAGCCCGGTCTCTAAATTTTGTTTTGAAATCTAATGATTGTAAATTTTATATAATCATAACCATGGGCTTTATAAAATTCAAGGGTGGATGTCTCTCCTCCAAATTTTTTTCTTTTATTTTTTTTTTCCTTTGGTGTGATTCACATAAATCGTAGTTTATTTTTCACCATGGGCTAAAGTGAGATTATACATATGAGGGTGGGAGTGGATTTCAATCAATATGGGCATTAAAAAGATTAAGGGTGGCATCTTCTTGCAACGGTGTCTAATAAAAGAAATTTTATGGACCCCATCCTTCACTTTTGATGGAGCGCCATAATGTGTATGTGAAATCCACTTCAACCATTAGATGTATAATCACACTTCAGGCCCAGGTCCAAAAAAAAAAAAATAAGATTTATCTGTGATTCATATGGGCCACATCAAAGGAATTAGTTGGGAGAGAGACATCCACCCTTGAGTTTACAAGGTCCACCATGAAGCTCTATAAAATCCACTCTTAGCATTAGATGTTAGACCAAATTTTAGGCATGGGGCCAAAAATCATGCCCATACATATTTATGTGGGCTGCATCAAGAGACAATTTAGAGGGTGAACGTTTATTACACACGGGTACCAATCATGCGGTTCATATGAATCATGGATGGGGTTGATATTTCATCCCTAGGCCTAAAATGGTGTGATGCATTATGTGGTCGGGGTGGATTCCAATAAACATTACGGTGGGGACCACATGAGCTAACAACTCCTTTGCTTTACTTTAACCCATGCCACCTTGTCTTCTTGTACTTGTATTAGATGGTGTAGAACACACCACTCACTTTCTGCATATGTGGCAAAACTCCTCTATCCCACTATGATGTATGTGTTTAGGGCGTCTGTTTTTTGTTTCATCATTTTAAAGCAGGAGCTCAAGAGTAGGGCAGATCTAAAGTTCAGGTGATGTTTTAAGTTGTGAGCCGAAGAATAAGGTAGATCTCAAGCTCAAGTGGACCACTCCACGAGTAGTGGAGATAATGATGCTCATCGTTGAAACCTTTTTAGGGCTCACCATAATATTTATTTGTCATCTAACCTATTAATAAAATTACAAAAGCTTAGATGATGCAAAAACAAATATCAATTTAATCCAAAACTTCCATGCCCAAGGGACTTCACAGATGGAGGCCTTCAATCCCCACTCTTTTCTTTAGTGAATGAACAAACACATACATGAAGCTGTGTTCTAAGAGTCACATCTTTCCCTATGTTCCACAATAATGCATGTATTCATCCATTTTTTATTTTTTCATATCATTTTAGGGCATGAGTTGAAATTTAGATACAAAGTTTAAGTGAACCATACTGTAGCCATGGGGATTAAACCTCTACCATTAAAAGCTTCCCAGTGCATGCGAGTTTTAGATCAAGTTGACTTGGGTATTTCCCTTCATCCATATCAGCATGGCTTTATCCGAGGCTCAATTGGCCACGGGGAAGGAAACAGTGGGCATTCAGTGAGTGAAGCATTCTTATGGCTATAAAAGTTTTGTACCAGATTATTTTTACGATGTTTTCACTTCATCCTCCCAAAAATGACCTTATAAACGGTTTGAATAGCATATAAACATCAAAGTAGAACCTCGTAAAGGTTTCAACGGTATAAATTACTTTCCTCAAATTCTCGTCTTGTGTGACCTACTTGAGTATCGTAAATCATTTTTGGTCCCACGTTCTAAATTTAGCTCTCAAAACGGATGCATAGGATGATTTCTCACATATGTTACGGTAGCCTCCACCCATCATCCCTGGCGAAAGGCTATCGTAGTAAATCCGCGTCTACAACCCACGCCCTCTCTCTCTCTCTCCAAGCCGCTGCTCACGCCCCCCTCTCTTTCAAGTTCCCAAATCTTCTCTCTCTCGTCTCCCAAGCTTTGATCTCTTACGAACTGCTTCCGATCATCTCCTCCTGCCAAACCGCTGGATTTTCGCCGGAATCCGCCTCGAATATGACGCCGCTGTATAAATACTGAACAAGAGGACCACCAGGGGGCCTTAAACAGCTCCGCCTCTCTCTCTCTCTCTCTCTCTCTCTGAAAGCACTCGTGATTGGAAATTAGGGCTTTTATTGTCCTTTTTCATGGAAAATTTATAAGCTCATGGCCACTCTCCGCTCGTGATTTGTGGATCTCTCTAATATATCTATTTCTCTTTTCACGACACAACACCGCCAGAATGCTTTCTGGAGTGAAATTCATACCGCCCGATCAGCTCCACGAGGTAAGCTCGACTTCTTAAAATACCTGTTTTTTTTTTTTTTGGTGAATTTTAGTTTGTACGGGTTGTTAGGTCAGAATGTTCCAGTAATTGCAGCTGAAATATGTCTAACTGTCTAAGGACATGTTAAAGCTGCATTTGGATTAAACTGAAAGAAAAACCATTCATGAAAATTTCCAAAATATTCATGTGGATGTTAAAGATCTTTTTTCTTTCCAGTGATTGTTCATTTAAAAATTCCAAAAATGCAAATTTTTTCTCTACAGCCTAACCAAAAGAATTGAATTTCCATAGAATATCGGAAACTTGTACTGGAAATTTTTGTTGATTTTTTGCTGCAATTTTTGCGATGTAGGTCTTGATTTTTAACGAAAGAAGAATGTAATTACTTGTTGTGATGAACACCTTGCTCTCTTTACTTGTGCTAATGGAATACCACAATTTGTACTTAAGCATTACCAAAATTAGAACTGAAATTTGAAATACAATAAGTTAACGGCCTTTTTCTTTTTTGCTTTTCCGGGATTTAGGCAGAACAAAATTCTGACTCTAATTATTCGGCAAAAGAGAGGAAGAAATCAATAAGTAGGAAGGAAAAAGATAGGAGGAAGAAGAAGAAAGACCAGTATGATAGCTCTGGCGATGAAGAGATTGTGAAAATAAAGAAAGGGTCAAAAAGAAGGAAGAAGTGGTATTCTTCAGATGCTTCTTCCTCATCGTCTCTGTCACAAACTGATAATGAGAGCGATGCTGGTAGTGGTGGAGAGGCGTACCAGAAACACAAGACAAGTGCTAGAGAAAAGAATCGGAAGAAAGAGAAGAGGACCCAACATCAAACCTCGAATGATGAAGTGAGGGAGAGGTCCAAGAAAAAATCAAAATCAAGGAAGGAGTGTTATTCGTCTGATGATTCTTCCGAGTTTGATTCTGAAAGTGATGACAACCGTCGTTCTAGTAGGAAAGAGGAGCAGCAGAAAAGAGGGAGGAAACATAAGAAAGAGAAAAGCAAGGAAAGAAGGGGCGAAAAAGTTGCGGACAAGAACGATTTGTCAGGTATGTTATGTTATGTTTGTTTTTTGTGCATTTTAAAGAAAGAACACTGTCTCTAATATACAATATTTTCTGTAAGTCATTCTATTCACTTTGTTTGTAGATGATGGCAGAGACTTGGTTCCCCAAGATAACGAAGGGTGTGCAAGGAAGGAGATGGGCTTAGAATGGATGCTTAAACCTGCAACTCAACCAAGTATGGCGTCTACGCAAATTGATGATCCCCTGGAGGAACCACAGGTTGACGAGGTACGATCCACTATCTGATATCTAATGGATTTTTTGGGGTGGGTTTTATCTATAAACGGAAAAGGTTCCGCTGTGGGTTTTCAGTAAGCCTTTGCAAGTTGCACAAAGCATCATTATTCGTTTTCTATCTTGTTCAATTATCTTACCAAAATGATTTTAGCAGATTATAGTACCTAATCACTATAGGTAACTGTCGTAAATTGTGATTGTGTTCATTTTAAGTTGGTCCTGAAACAATAATAATCACTGTGTTTTTTCCAAGTAGAAATGTTAGTTTTGTCGATATTATAAAAAATAATAATGAGCTGACTAACATCTCTAGATGGAAAAGTATTGCGATGATACATTTCCAACTGTTTTACATGCATCTTCCAAATAGAGCTGAAGTGAAAATGTAATTTATTAGTTAACAAGAAAAATATGAAGAACTTTCTAAGGCACGTTATTAAATATCTTACACATTAGAAACCACACCTTGGCTAATAATCTTTAGCCAAGAGGCGAAATTGACTGCCATGATTCACTTGTGGATTACAGGTACAAAAACCAAATCCAAGAGAATTAAATCCATATCTTAAAGATAATGGAATTGGTTACCCGGATGAAGATTCCCAGACAAAGGCCGATATGAACCGACTTCCACCTTCTTCAGTTGTTGGTGATGGTGGTGCAAGCTGGCGGCTAAAGGCCTTGAAGCGTGCACAAGAACAGGCAGCTCGTGAAGGGCGGAAGCTTGATGAGGTTTGTTACTTTCCCATTTTGTATTTATGCAAATAATTACTCCAGGCTACTGAGATTTAATGGTTATATCTTTTACCTTTTATAGGTCGTTGGAGAACGATGGGGTTCGTTGGGTAACCTAGCTGTATCTGCTGCATCCCATTCAGCTGCTCATGCTCATGCTCATTTGCATGCCATAAGAGATCGAAAGAGAGGACCAATAGAAAAACAAGGAGTTGCAGATGATCAGAATGAAAAGGCCACTGAGAAAGTGGGTAATAGCCGTAGATATTCACGTGATGTTTCTCTCCGGCATCCTGAAATGCGGGAGCCTAAAGTTCGTGATTCCTTATCTTGGGGAAAGAGGAAGGTTCCAAAAATGTCTGCAGAGGATGCCCAACTCATCTCATCTGCTGCATCACACCTAAATAAATATGCAAATGATGGAAGCTTTTTGCATGAATTTGATCGGTTTGAGAATAAAGATGCTAGTGGTTCTGGTAGTTCTGCTCATGCAGATATTGAAGGAAATGAAAATTTGGACTCGGGATTGGTTTCCTTGAAGACAGGAAATGAAAATGAGGACTCGGGATTGGTTTCTTTGAAGAATGACAACTCTACTCAAGGGTGTTCTGTTAGTAAGCAAGTGATGAGCACAAATCAATTAGCAGCTAAGGTGTTGCAGCTTCGCATGAAAGGAAAGCATGAAGAGGCTGAAAAACTTTTGGTATGATGGCATTTTACTGAGTCCCTCTCTTAACACTTAATTATCTGGTTGCACCTCTTAGGCTTCCATTTCATGAACACCTATGAAGAGCACAATTAAGAACCTGAACAAGTCCGCTTTTGGAGCATCACCGTTTTGGCATTTCCATATAAAAATGTCTTTGCAAAAAAGGCTTTTGACATGGATCATGTGTTGAGCCTCATCAAATTTAAAGTTGAGCAGGAGCAAGTTTCAGTACATGTGGGGTCATGATTTTGTGATCCACTTAGTCTAATGGTCTCCATATGGGTGGGGCCTTGGGTAATGCCCCCAGAATAATTCTTTTAAAGATAGTAATTCTTTGATCAGTGGCCGACAAGTAGGACCATAAGAACCTCAATAGCCCTAGGCAGCGAAAACAGGCCAATGATCGGAGGGTTTAGGATCTTCTAGTCCTGGGGACTTTTGGGGCATCCCTGTCCACCATGAGGCCCATTAGGCCAATGGTGTGGGTCATTGAATCCTGGACCCACCTCCTAAAAAAACTATACTAGTGTTGACGATCAACACCATATATTGTCTCTTTGATGTATGCCTTGAGAAGCAAGTATACCTACCACTTCAATGTATATCAATAAAAATGAGCTCACGCTTCCTGTACAAAAAAGAAAGCCTTTTTTTATCATTTGAAAATTTAGGATTCATTTGGATTTATGCCAAACTGCAAGAAGAATGGATTTCTCTTTTTTTAGAAGCGGAATGAATATTTTGGTGGAACGAGTTATCCATTTTGCTTAGTGTTTGGGATGATCCAAATATTGGAGGTTATAACACATGGGAGCTTATGCTTTTTCCTACCCCAAATCAATATCCAGAATATTTTAAGCATTTTTATGGGGTTGGAGAAGCAGAAAAGATGCACATCGCCTATTATGCTTCCAAGAATACGCATCACCCCAAATGCAACACATAACACGTCAACTTTTTCCCCTCAAAAAATACCTGGTTTGCTTGTGATTTGGAATGCAACTTTACTTTTTGAGTCAACATAAAAGTTCTCAAGGTCATGCATTTTTAATCCCATGACTGCAATGTCTCTGTTGTAGTACATCTCATATGGGTTCACTATAGTGCCTTTACTTAGTTTACTCAGAACAATCTACTTGCATATTCCCTTTAGATGATAATGCTTAATTTAATCTTTACGTGTGTAACTTTCCCAGAAAGAAACAGAGACCACAGCCAGGGAGCAAGAAACTAAAGCTAAAACAGTTTACCGTGGAACTGACGGAAGTATAAGCAGGTAGGCCCACATATGAGCATTATAAGAGTTACTTTGTAAATTCAAAAGTGTATACTATTTCTAATAAATGTCAATTTTAGAATAACATTTTCTTGATGGATATATGCATATATGTGAATTTGCATATAATATTTTATGTTTTAGTAAGTTATATACTTTGGATGGTCTTCTGGTATCCTCCTCTCTTCTTTCCTTTTCTCATCACTTGGTCTCCTTAATGTGAGTGGAGCTTTTATAACGCCTGCTAAGGTGACATTTCTGTCAATACTGAATACATTTCTTTTGAGTGCAGATATGCTGGGAGGAATATATCTAGTCGACAAAAGAAAGGGGATGATGATGCTGATATGCATTTGGCACGCACTATAGTGCAGAACAAACAATATAGCATGTCTGGACGAGCAGACGATGAATATGATTTCGATGGCTCTCCAAGCAAAAAGCGAAATCGGAAAAGGGAAGGGACGCCTGAGAAAAATACTATTGCCAAGCGCCTCATGACTCAGCAAGAGCGATGCCAATTTTGTTTTGAAAACCCAACAAGGCCAAAACATCTTGTTGTTTCAATAGCGAATTTCACATATTTGATGCTACCACAGTGGCAGCCTGTTGTGCAAGGTCATTGTTGCATCTTACCAATGCAGGTTAGTTCAATATAATCGCTTTTCTTACAGTTGCTATAGCGTAATGCCCTTGTTGCTTGCAATAATTGAATACTCCAATGGAGGACTTAAAAAGAGTATGAAGAAATCAGTTACACTCATGTTTCTCTATAAAAAAACTAGAAGCAGCTTGATATTCTCTTGAGTGCCCCTTGGATGACAAATAAGGAGGCCCAATCACCACTAGATGAACAACGCAACATTCTTCACTACTTATTCTTTCATATCACCACTATATTTTTCTTTAGTATCTTTTATCCTAAATCCTAATATGTTGTTTTCTTCCTTTACAGCATGAGTCGGCCACAAGAACTGTTGACAATGATGTATGGGATGAAATACGTAACTTCAAAAAATGCCTTCTTATGATGTTTGCGAAACAGGACAAGGATGTCGTGTTTCTTGAAACTGTGATGGGGTTGGCAAAGCAACACCGTCATTGCTTGGTCGAGTGCATTCCTTTACCTCGTGATATTGCTAAGGAAGCACCTCTGTATTTTAAGAAGGTTAGTTGTTTTTATATAATTCATTCTTTTCAGGTTCACAGCCATTTCTCATGCTTCTAGCTTCAATCTTCTTTTCTATAACAGGTTAGAAACCTAGTTTTCCTTTCTTTTGCTAAATTCAACCAAACCTATACTTGTTATATATTATTTCCTTCACAATAGTTTTCATGCAATTACATCCTTTTAACTTGCCATAAGTTTCAGATATGGTCATCTGACATGCATGTGTTGGTAACCTGCATCAACATGGAAACTAGGAGAACCTAATTTACTCGTGTTTTAGACTTTTGGATTTTCATTCACACATGTCACACCACACACACAAGCACACACACAGCGACACACATACATACACAGGGAAACAATCACATGTAGTTGCCTAAACCATTGTTGTTGAGGTAGAAAGACTCCATTGGGATGCTTGGTCAATCCAATTGTCAGTTGATGGATCTGGATTGTCTATTAGGTCAAGAAAATAGCATTTGGCTAGCATGCAAAACTTCCACCAATTGGATGATGTGGTCCATTAGTATGCCATCTTTATCATAGCCATCCATTTTCCAAGCCATGGAATCTCTTAAAAAAATCCAAGCCATGGTTGGATGCTTTAGATTGTCTGATAAAAGAGATTCTTTATAAACATATGCAATCCATGATGAGCCTCAACACATAAATGGCTCAAATGGTTAATTGGACCTATTTTTATATGGAGATCTTGACCCTCCATTAATAGGCTACTGATTGGATGGTTGGAATGGTCTGATTGGGGTGATTTTTACTTGGTAGTAACACGAAGTATATCCTAGATGGCTGGACCTCATGGGCTCTCTGAATTGGTCAATTGGAATGTCCAAGTGTTTTGGAGTCATTTACACCACTGATATTGGTGTAGTCGACTACATGTGATCATTAGCCATGTCCAAGTGTTTTGATGGAGTCATTTACACCACTGATACTGGTGTAGTCAATTACATGTGATCATTAGCCATGTATACTTAAGTATAGATGTATATATGTACGTCTAAGGCCCAACTACAAAGGTCAATGTGATTTAAATAACTATTACCTAAACCTCCAACTCCTTTGTGTTTTCCTTTTCAATTACACAATCTATATTGTCGGTCATTTGCAATCCAGGTCGTTGGTTTACCGACCTGAAATTTTAGTTCTATACTCAATAGTGTTAAGTGAATTGTAATGTCAAGTTATACTTGGAATCAATGTTTTAAATAGTAGTAGCGTGTTTCGTTGCATTCAACCCTCTATAGTCTGTAGCGTAAGTAGTGTAGCTTGTAACTTAACCTACACGATACTAATATTTTTTAATTTAAAAATAGGAAAAATATGATAATTTGTAAGAAAAAACCAAAAAATAAAAATGCTTTGCAGATGATTCATTTTTTCAAGTATAAGCATGTTTGAATAAGTTATTAATTATTCTTTATCAAAAGCTAATCCACATATATAAAGTTATAAAAAATCAATAATCAAATAATTATGCATTAACTACTTTCTAAGTAGACCACTTTAATTAATAATGGCTAATTGAAACGACTAGTCACAACTACAAGTATGAAAAGAAATAAAAATCCCAGAGATTAAGAAGGGTTTTTGGAAACCCTCTTTCAAAACCCTTTTTCTTTTTAGTTTTAAAGATTTTTTAGTGTGTGAGTTTCACATCAACTTTAACAAAGGACCACTACCATTTTAAGTGAAAGTAAAATAGAAGGTTTGGTTTTAACTTTATATTTAAAGGTTTTTTTTTTTGTTTATTATTATTATTTTAATGATCTGAGTTTTACATCATTTAAAAAACAGAAAACTTAACAAAAAAAAAAAAACATTGTGGCATATGTTACAAACGCTACATGCTACTTAGTGGTAGCGTGCGCTACAAGGGGATTTACGCTATTTAGCTATGCTACAAAGCGTATGCTACTGCTAAGCTACAAGCGCTATTTGAAACATTACTTGGAATGTAGAGATTTACACTTTGATTTATGCAATAGCATGCGCATAATCTAGTACCATGCCTGAAGGATCTATAATTATTTTTTAGAATTAATAAGAACTTTCATTGAGAAGGAAAAGAAGTGTTGAGGTAAACAAGCAAAAAAAGAGGAAAGAAGAGCAACTACAAAGAGCTTCCCACCTTCACATCCCACTCTGATACAAGAGAGAAAACTACCCTAACTACATCGTGACAAGCCAAAAGAAGGGCAGTAATGTCCAGGGGCGTGGTCCAAGATAAATCAAATCTTCGAAGAATGGATGATCACATGCCTCTTGCAAAGGGGCAATGTATGAACAAGTGATCAATAGATTCAGTCACCGACATGTAGATGAGACATGTTAGGGATGACCATGGACTGCTTCTAAAGGTCGATCTTCTCTTCAATAGCTTCACATAAAATAAGGGCGTCATTCGCAAACTATATATGAGATATCAGGATAGTAGCTTTAGCTGCCTTGAAACTGCAAAATAGATCCACCTTCTGGCCTCTACTTAACATCCTTCCTAGAGCTTTTGCGATCACCACAGGGTTGCCTTGTTTGATTCCTTAGTACTTTTGAAAAACCTTTGGGGGAGCCATTAACCAGAACCGAGAATTTGGTTGGTGTGACACATTCTATAATCCACCCTCTCCACATGCTCCCACACCCAATCCTTTCGAGCATATAGTCTAGAAATTCCCAATCCATATGTTTGTAAGCCTTTTTTATGTCCAATTTCCACACCACTCCTTTTGCCATTCCTGATGCCTAGAATTGATGCACTCATGAGCTATGACTACAAGGGCACTATCCAGGATCTGCCTTCCTTCCATAAAACTCCTTGATTCTTCGAAATGACACTTGCAAGGACATTTCAACATCTAGTCGCAAGAAACTTAGCCAAAATTTTATATGGCCCGCATATGAGACTAATGGTTCTAAAGTCTCCCAACCTTTCTACCCCTGAGATATTTGGGATGATCTTAATGAAAAATTCTCCAATTTCCAAAGAACAATGACCCCAATTGAAAAACACTTGCATACATCTCATCATGTCACCCTTAAGCATTTCCCAAAAATCTTGGAAGAACCTTAAAGGGATATCGACACACCCTGGAGCTTCATCTTTGCCTAAAGAGAAAACAACCACTTTTACCTCTTCCTCCAAAAATAGTATCTCAAGCGAAACCGAATCCTCCAATGAGAGAGAATTGAAGCTCAAACTGTCCAATTATGTCGTTTCAAAGAATCATCTTTTAATAAATCCTTATAATAGTTAACCACAACTTTGTATATTTGTCCTTTTTTCCTCCAACCTCATTCCATCCATCACAATGCTGCTCACTCTTTTGTTCCTTGCTCAAGCACTAGCAATCTTGTGAAAAAAAACTAGTGTTTTTGTCACCTTCTTTAATCCATGTGGCACGCAATTGTTGTTTCTACTTAATATCCTCTTAGCCAACCAGCATAGTAGAGAGAATATGGTGATCTGATCAGTTTATCTTCTTCTAATAACTCGACCCTTTCTACTTTCGGATCTAAAGACTGGATACTGTTCAACAAAGAGTCCATCTTGTCCTTTTTGTTCCCTAATACTTCCTTTTTCCAAACCATAATCTTCTCTTTCAAAAGCTTGAGCTTCTTACAGAGAACAAAACCAGCAAACCTCAAAGGATTCCCACCATTCCTTGATAAGAGAGGAGAAACCTTTAATTTGTAACCAAACTAATTCAAACCTAAACGGTTTGGGACTCCAATTCTACTCAACCTCAAACAAGATGGGCAATGGTCCGACACCGGCTTGGGAGGAACATGTTGTGATACAAGAGGCCATTTCTCCCCCTAATAAGGGAAAAGAAGGAATCTATCAAGCCTCCCCCACATTGCTCATTAGGGGTGTACACAAACCAAGCTAGCTCGGTTAGCTTGCTCGACTCGACTCGACTCGAAAAAGCTCGATTCGACTCGGTTCAAAGTTAAGTTGGAGCCGAGTCAAGCTGATTTTTGGAGCTCGAAAATGAGTTTGAGCTGAGTTCAAGCTGGCCCCAGCTCGACTTGATTCGGATCGAACCCAGCTCAAATCGAACTCAGATCAAACCAGTTCAGTGACTCAGTTACTTTGATATTGATGTTGCTCACCAAGTGTTTGATGAAATGACAGTGTGACTAGTGGCAAGGAAGGTATGTATATGAAACCAACACCCTTTTAAAATAAAAAAAAAATGTTGCTTAGAACTAGGTGTTAAAATATGGGTCATAAAGTGATGTATGTGTGTGATCGACGCCATCTATCCATTTTACCATCTAATTTGAAATGAGGCAGATTGGAAGCTCAAGCAGAATGCACTGCAGGAAACAAGGTGGTTAATGACGTTGACTGTTCAAAATTGAAACCTTTTTAGGGCCTATAGGGATGTGTATCAATCATCCAACCCATTCATAAGATCACACTAACAAGTAACATGTATAAAGGGTGTATACAAATATCGGCTTGATCCAAAACTGTTGTGGCCCCCAAGAAGTTGTTTCAACATTGGGTGTTCAACTCCCACCATTTCCTATGGTGTGGTCTATTGGAGCTTCAGATCTCCCTCATTTTTTGGCTCATGCCCTGAAATGGGCTGGCTGAATGAATGGATTGGATGGCATGGATAAGATACATACATCATGGTGGGCCCTGCAACTTTTACATATGAAAATTGTATGACTGTAATATACAAAGTAGGAATCTTTGCAAACAAGCCCCCTGTCAACATCAACCCTGGGGCTGTTGCTGTAAATGCATAGGTAAATAATCATTACTCATTTACCCCCTGAATTACATTGATAAATGAAAAAACAAACACCCCCTAAAGGAAACCCCCTTCCTCAGTATACCCCCTTCCCTGTAACTTCCCCTTTCCCCCTTCGACCACCAATCCCTTTTGATCTACTCTCCCATAAAAACTTCCTTCCCAGATTCACACATCTCATCCCACCTCTCCCTTTTTTGCTCCTCCTGCCAGTTCATTGAATCAGGCCCATATTGAGTACGATTCACAGTTAGCTTGCAGCCATCGAAGCTTTTCCCATGAAGAGACTTTACTGCCCCAGAGACCTCATCTTTCTCTATAATAATAACATTCATCATTTCATATATAAGTTACAAAATTTCATCATGTCATATATATGTTACAAAATTGGTACATATATTAAATGATACTGGAGATAGTGTCTGTATTGGAGCAACCCATATGCAATAGCAATTTGTATATCAGATTATATTGGAGATACTTGGTCTTTGTATTGGAGTGACCCATATACAACAGCAATTTGTATAGAAAATGATATTGCATATACTTAGTGTTTGTATTGGAGCAGCACATATTGGTGTAAGTAGCGATTCGAACTGCATACCTGTTCCCGTGACAAATACAAGAGCAATATGTGGTCCAAATAACCTTGATTTAAACTTTATCTATGTGCATATCTCTTCATCTAGTATTAGAATAAATAAGGAAAAAAAAAAAAAAAGCACAAGATGTTTCTATTCCACTATCGTCAGTTGAAACTTCATTATTTCGTATCAACATCTTGCTGAATTTGACATATGTAATGAACTCTCTTAGAAATGCCGACAATATCGTAGCTTTTTACATCAGGCATAACATTAGTTGCATGTAGTAGGCAAGTTTTTTGTTGAGATTATTGAAGTGTTAGCATCACCATATTCTCTTGACAGCACTCAAAAGTGCTTTGGAAGGTTCCATATTGGAAGTGACAGTACAAGTAACAACAAAATTGCATATTAAATTTCTGCAATTACAGATTCTTGAGGGTCAAAATTTTAGAACTTGGAAGATGTAAGTAAGCTAGGAATCAATGAGGACCCACTTGGAAGCTGACTCGAAGGTTGCTCAGGTGCCTGACTACAAGTCATAAAAAAAAATTTCTACCATGCTAAAAGTTTTACACAGCACAAGAGGAAGGGAAGGAGTAGAATGAATATCATCTACATGTGTGTGCCAGCATGACATGGGGTACGAGATCCAATCCATCCATTAGGTGGCGCCTGCAGGCCCACTGTCTAGCTGTCCTGGTAAAAAGATGTGGTTGGTCCGGTTTACAGGCTGGTCACAATTTACCAAACAAATGGACAATCCACTTTACAGGTCTGCCACAGTTCACAAGACAGATGGATGATCCTCTTTACAGGTTGGCCACGGTTTTGGGCAAACTTTTTGAAGTTGTTAGCCTGTTACATGTGGCAGCATGGCATGTTATATGAGATTAAGCCATCCATTAGGTGGGCCTCTCTATGTAACTGCCCTGGTAAAAAAAAAAAGGCGAGTCCACTTTACAGGTTAGCCACAGTTTATGAAACAGATGGACAACTAAACTTGGGCTTTTTATTATTATCATTATTTTATTTTTTTCCAAGCTGTCACCTGTTTCAAATATTGCAGCCAATGTGATAATGGAACGGCATGATTTTTATGCCAGGATATCCATGCGGTGAGACCCAACTGATGGACGGCTTGAGTCTTGCACCTGTCTGTCGTGCTGGTACATGGTGGCTTATAGCGGGGGCTGCCTTATTCATGTGCAGCCTCTGCAAATTTGATGAACTGAATCCCCTATTCAGTGCTAAATAATCAGTTATTGTACTAAGAAAGAGGCTTAGGCTGAGACTCGAGAAACAAGATTTTGTATCAATCCCTTTCTGTTTCAGCCAAAATGTGTTGTACCGTTACAAGTAACCGAGGCTATGGTCGTTGATAGTGGAGTGGAGGAACATGATTCATGTAGCCAACCCCAATTAGTTGGGATAAGGCTTAGATGACGATGACGATGGTGGCGGCAATGATGACAAGTACCTAAACACACCCATCCTTAGTCTGGTCTGCTTGGGCTGGAACTGGCTGTTCAAAACACTTCATATGTTTTCCTTCTAGGATTATTTTGATTTTCTCCCATTATTCTCAATGTCGAAAGTCCCATGGTATTTGTGACACTACCTAAATAGTATTGATCGTTGTGGATGACATCTAAGGACTAATATCAGTCTGGCATATCACATGCATGTGGATGTGTATTTGTTTGCATGTTCAGCAAGGGTTAGTTTCAAACTTTTATTTTTTCCTTTTTCATCTACTTCGTTCTTTATTTATTTATTCTTTTTTCTTGCCTTATCATCAACATATCTAAAAAAGCATGGATCCCCAGGCAATTGATGAAGCCGAAGAGGAGTGGAGCCAGCACAATGCAAAGAAGCTTATTGACACAAGCCAGAAGGGATTGCGAGCTTCCATTCCCAAGGACTTCCCTTATTTTCATGTGGAATTTGGTTTAAATAAGGGCTTTGTTCACGTGATTGATGACGAAACACAATTCAAAAGCAACCTTGGTCTTAACGTCATAAGAGGCATGTTACAGCTGCCAGAGGAAGACATGTATCGTCGCCGTAAGCATGAGTCGGTGGAGACCCAAAAGCAAGCTGTTGCGAGCTTTGTGCGAGAGTGGGACCCTTTTGACTGGACAAAGCAGCTTGACTAGGCGTTAAATGTTTATGGGAGCTATGTGAGTCTACCTTATTTCTCTAATGCGCTGGTTTTCTCTTACGGGCACATTTGGGCATTCCTAGTTCTCAAGGCCGACTGGATGCAATGCTGCGAAATTGTGGTCGAGATGAGAAATGGAGTCCTGTTGTTATTTCCCTCGTTTGGCATATGTAGAAAAGCAGGAAAATAGTAGCCTGATTAATGCGGCTTTGCTTTCCGTGATGCTTCAAAAACCAAGTGTATTAGTTATGACTTGGAATATCCACAGACCATGATTTGGTTGGATATCCAAACGCTCCCAAAGCATCATTTACATAATCTCCAAGTAAATTGCTGAAACAAAACTTGCAATCATGAAAATTGCAGAATTACTACGTTTTGGCTGGAAGCAACCACATGATTTGGACCCATTTGGCAGCTATATGAGTACAAGGTGCCTCTGTGGAGATCCATGGATTCTGACCAGATCCTATATTGTTATTGAAAATTAGAGCTGCACCATCTTGTTGAAATCAGAACCTAGATCCTCGACATGTGTTTTTCTTTTGCTCCTGATATCCATATCATTGAAGGAGAGAAGGTCAATATTTTTGAAGTTGCAGAAGGCAGCCACAGCAATCATGTCCGAAACTGGATCCACCAACTGAAAGGCTAATCTGTTACATGTATCAGGTCTTGGGAGAGGTTATCAGTTTTGAATATTTTGTCTGGATATTTTTGTCTATGTGGCTTGCACTAGCATTTGGATTAGTATATGTGGGCATTCTTAAGCCCACATGCCACCTCTCCACATGCACATGCTCATGAAGTCACTCTACCGACACGATGCTTGTGGGACATTTTATGCCATTCATAAGGTGGACCTGCCATGTGGATGGCCATGCCCAAGGTTAGACAGGTCCATTTATCATGTAGGTGATACATGTAACAAATTGATGGAAGTAGTGTATCTGATGAATGGGCTGTCCTTTTTTCTTTTTTCAGGTCATACCTATTGCACGACTTGGAAGTTCCTTCACCTGTAAGATTAGGAGTTGACACATGTTTAGAGGTGCTATATGGTGGGGGTTAGTGAACTCATTGTATAATTTTAAACAATACCCAATGCATGTATTATTATTTCTTAAACCTAAGGAGAGCTATGCTAAGCCCACAGCCCTGTATAAATAGGCTAATGCACATGCCACCACATGCCAGTGTGGCACACAAGTGAAATATTTGAGCCATCCATCATGTGGACCTCACGATGTAGGAAAGAGGGTTCGCTTGGCAGCTTGTATTTGGAATATAGGGAATCCAAATCGCAATTACACTGGAATCAAAGTGATTTAGAATCTTCAGTTGTGTTTGACCTGTAATTTGAATCTTCGCTTGGGTTTGGCAACCTGTAATTGGAATTACTTAGTGTTGGCATATGCCATGGTGTGTGCATTAGCTGACTTGTACACGTGTGTAGGCTTAGCAAAGCTTACCAAGGATATTTTTGCACGCACGGAACAGTGTTGGCTATCATCTAGACCACCGATGTCAGAGCCACGCCATGGGTGGAAAATGCCCGAAAAATATATTGGCTTGGAAGATCCTAGCCGAAACTCTTGGGCTTTTTAAAAAAAAAAAAATTAATAAATAAATAAATAAATTATTATTATTATTTTAATTTCAGGTGCGGGTGGCATCATATGCTTGACCATTTATTGTTAGCCAGAAATTGCGAAGCTTTGGATCGTTTAATCCAGGAGATTTATGGGCCATGATTCATCCACTGGAATGATCTGGGTAAGTGAACTATGGGATCCAATTGTGCAAACTGAAACTGAGATATTATCATAAAAATGGGATGTACTTGTAATATTTCATTTTAGGTATGTTGCAGCTCAAGAATCACCTGCATCTGTTGCCCTACTACAGGTAAAGACGGCTATCCGATGCATCCATCCTCTAGGGACTTTTTTGAATGGTCTATAGTCGTATAATCACTGTGAAAAGGTCCTGATGTTTAGTTCATGAAATTAAAAGTGAGCCACTGAAAAAATTCTTATTGGTTCGCATTCAGCTTTGCATACTGATGGTTCATATCATTCTTTCAGCTTTCAGTGTTAGTTCCTTAGTTTGGCCCATTTAAGGATTCGTGGAAGTTCCGAATGATCTTCCGTACTGAAGGTTCCACAAGAAGAGCTTTCCCATTGAAGAGCTATTAGTGTTGAATCTTATGTGGGCCCCACTCGGATTGGATGATCATAACCATTTGAGTAAGCGCTTGTAAAATGGACGGTTCTCAATGGGTTGGGTGTAATCTACAGGCCGCAATGGATTTCTTTAGGCTTTCTTGACCATGGGTGGTTTTAGTTGGGCCCCATTGAAATTCCTACCAGAATTCAGGTACGGAGAATTCTTAACTCATCGAGCTGATCCCCATCCCTTTGGTTGAGTCCCTTTCCTGGTTATTCAAGGCCAATGATCAGACAGCTAGGATTTTGTTAAACTATCACTACTTTTGGGCTGCAGGCTTCTATATTGTGGCCCACAAAATCAACAGTTCTCCTAGTCATAGGTTTCTCCACATGTATTGTGGAGACGCGAATGAAGCCTCGCCTCAGATACAAGAAGCCCATCTGCACATGGGGACACAAGCTACTCACATGTGTTAATATCACACGCGTTTGGGAATTTCTGACCATTCTCTAAGTGGGCCACACGACGGATGTGATCTCGCACAAAATTAGACCAGTCTACTTCGTGGGGCCTTTGTTCACAATGGAATTGACAGCTGAATAAGGATAGTGAATGGTGCAAATTCAGTGGACGATACGGCTCACTAAGTGAGTGGATAGTTCATGGTCATGTTGGAATGTGATCTATCATGAAAATAGGCCGTTGCACTCATTGGGGAATGTCTACGGAAGAATGAGCATTTAGAAAAAGATAACCAATTTTATACATTTAATTGGTGGACCAGCTTTATTTTTGGGCCATGGCACTTATATTTTGTGAAGAGCCTTTATTTAAAGAAAACCATTAAAGAAGAGTGGGCCAAGCTAATACAATACAAGCCCAACACCAAAAGACCCTATCTAAAAGGCATGACCTCACCTGATGAATGGTATGGATCTCTAACACGTGTGTTATTTAGGCACGTACTAGTTTGTAAGAAAGGAGGAGTGGCAGTGGTAGGTTTGGCCCGGTCAGGATTAGGCCGGACCTGACCTGTTTACTAAAGGGGTCAGGAATTGTAGCCCAAACCTGACATACGACTCATTAACATGTGTTCTGCCCACCCACTTAAACTTCATCAAGCCCAGCCATACCGACCTGACCCATATCAATGTAATTAGGATGGGTTTGACTGACCTGACCTAACCTGCCATGACCATTGTAGGATCAATGGCCATGAGTCCCTCTTGATCCTGACCATTGGTGGTGGAAACCTGGATTATCTTTAAAATAGTTTTCATATATTACAAATGCTGTTTGTTTTTCTAGAATCAGTTTTCAACCGTTTAAATAGGAGATTTGAAAGTGATAAGCATTTACGAAGCATGATGGGAGCTTCTATTTCAGGGTATTGAATATCCCACCATTAAATTGGTGGATGGGAGTCCATAAAAGGGGATTATCAACCCCATTGCAAGATACAAGAAAATTAAAGGAAAAACTCAAAAAATTCCTTTATTTTTTTAGGATTATAAAAGTGAGTGTGATAAATTTTGGAGGTGATAAGGTGAGCTCCGAAAGTGAGTTGAAACATGAAAGTTAAAATTTTCTCCGTTTGAGGATAAAAGACAGTCAGCTCGAGGGAGCATGATCTTATGAGAAGGAAGCACGGCTTTTCCAAAGATGTTGGTGGATTTTCCAAGTGGTGTCAATGCCAAGAAGATGAAGGTTTAGACGAATGGTCCTCACCATAGGTTTGCTCCCTATAGGCGAAGGTTCTATTCCCCTCCTTGGCTTTACTCGATGTACGTGATTGTAAGTAATTGCATGTATCCACAGGGATTCGGAAAAATATGTAAAAATATGTCGCGCTTATTTATTATAAGGATAGAGCAAACCAGTAGAGAAATATTTTATTTTAGAATTTTGCAAAGTAGATTAAGTGATTCCTATTAGACACACCATATGCCACTTAATCAACACCAAGGATCACATCCATTGCCATTCATCTAAGTTAGCAGATACTGCGGCCTGGAAGGATGGGAGCGCACCAAAAAATGGAACGCATGACATGAAGTATTGGGTGCACACCCCAAAGTTTCGATTATGCGGCCCAAATACTAATGGCGTGACCTCGATGCCAGGTCGTCCAAACCTTGTTACTACCACGGCATTGAATCAGCTTCCGGATAAGTGAAATTGAAGGTCGGCGCGACCCTTATTCAATGCTAAAGCATCGCATCATTGTTTGTCCAGGAGAAGTCTATAAATATCCCTTAGGGGTCTCATTTGGTGACTTAGCCATTTCATTTCTTCCATTTCAAAATTATGAGAATAAAGTGATCAATTTCAAGAAAATGCACTATTTTAGTAAAGACACCGGCTATACCACCAGGTTACTCCAAGGAAATGCTGCGCCTACCTTTATTTAGTTACCTTATTGACTTTAGAGTAAATCCGTATATCTCAAGTGCCATTGAGGGCATTGGCCACTCCCCTACCTTCAAAAATCCTGCCATTTACTCCAAAGCTAGTTTAGCAGCCACTATTATAGTGATCTAAATAAATCACAAAAAGGATGAATGATATCAATTCTCCAATCCAATACGAATTAGTAGACATTCTTTCACATCTCAAATGGTGTTTTTACATTGTCCTAATACATAAATAACGCTTTCTTCGATAATAGACACAGTGACACACTCACTGTCTATGATACTAATATTACATGATAAGCATACAATAATTTATCCTAAAATCTCTAAATAACTATGGATTCGTACTGGAAATGAGAATATTAATAGGAGCCGTAGCACTCATAACTCACCATGTGAGGAGGGCACATAGTTTGAAGCACGGATCGCAAAGACAATCCCGATGATGCCAAATAATGATCATAAGTGCATGCATTTTTGCATATTATGTATCTTATTGAAATTATTGTGTTGTCACTATAGAATTACTTATCACTATATCATATTTTACCTTATAATCACGGACATTCTAAGAATACATGTAATTAAGGGTTGGTGGTGGTAAATCACAACCCCTTTGTTAATCACGATTTGAGAATCAAGAGTAAATATTGAATAAATAGTACACCAACGATCACATCCGTTGTCATTCATCTATAAGACATTTATAAATGCCATCATCACGTCATCAAACATAGGAGAAAAGGGAGCACATGTAGTTAGAAAGCATTTATTATTACTTTATAGGTTCTTATTACACACCAGATTGTGATTTAACACAAATATTTAATTACATCTCTTTTTAAATACCCTTAATTATAAGGTAAAATATAGTATAGTGACCAAATAGTGATAAGTATGTCAATAATGATAAAACAATTATATGGAATAAGATACAAGAGATGCATAATATGTAAGAATGCATGCATTTATGACCGCTATTTCACAACCTTTGGATTGTCTTCACGACCCATGCTTCAGGCTCAGCAGCCTCCTGACATGGTGGGTTATTAGGGCTAAGGACCTTATTGGTTTTCTTTTCTTTTTTTTTCTTTTTTTTTTTTTTTTGTACAAATCCATGGCTATTTAGGGGTTCATGATAAATGAATGTGTGCTTATAGTGTATTAATCTCTTATACAAGGAGTATGCATGTCACTGTATCTATTTTATTGGAGAAAGCGTTATTCATGCATTAGAATAGTGCTAAAGCACTATTTTAGATGTGAAAGGATGTCCATAAATTCATAATGGTTTGGATAATTGAGATTATTCATCCCTTTTATGATCCATTTCAATTACCATGGTACTGGCCATTGAGTTAGCTTTGTTGCTTAGCTACATGGTATGATGAAAAATAGCCAAATAAGTATCAAATGCCATATTATGAGTGAGTAGTAGGCCTTTCAGAGGATAGCACGTTCGCATCAATGCCTTAGATAACACTTGAGGTATAGGGATTTGCTCTAAAGGCAGTAAAGTAACTAAAGGAATTGGCACGGCTTTTCCTCGACCATAAAAACAGGTATTGTTGTGGCTTTTCCTTGGGAGTAATGCGGTAGCAGGCAACGCTGCTTTCACGGGCATGTTTGAATTTTCAAATTCACTTTAAATGCCCCAGTAAACATCTACTTATTACAATTTCACCCTGTTTGGAAATATCGTTCTGCCTGAAAAACGGTTCAAAAGGCTTAAAGTAAATTTGTGGGCCCCACCATGATGTATATGACATAAACATGTTGTTCATCTGCTTTACTATGACATTTTGAGGCATGAGGCAAAAAATGAGGCAGATTCAACGTTGAAGTGGTACATGCCAAAGTAAACAGTGACCCCAAGAAGTTTTTAACGATGAGTGTTCGATTCTCTTTTTCTTGTGATGTGGTCCACTTGAACTTTAACTTTGGCTCATTTTTTAGCTTATGCCCTAAATTCAATTGGCATAACGGATGGACGGTGTGGATAAACCACATACATCATGGTGGGCCTCACAAATATTTACCAGCATCCTCAATTTTACACATGGAAAAGAATGCCCTAATTACGCATGGAAATAATTATTACCTATTTACATTACAATTACGTTTACTTTAAAAAATCAAATAGGTATTTTCCTGAAATTGGATATGGAAAAAGCCACTCTATCCCAGAGTTATGAAAAGACTAAGTTATCAAATGAGACCCCATGAGATATTTATAAGCTTCTTCATGGCAAATGACGATATGATGCTTTATAATGAGGTAACGGCTGTGTTAACATTCAATTTACTCATCCAAAAGCTAATTCGAAGACGTAGCTGCACTAAAGTTTGGACCAATCAACGTGGCGAGGGGTTGGTGTGGACTTGGCATCGGAGTCGTGACTTCAATACTTCAAGCCGTGCTACGGGTACTTTGGGCCGTGCCTTTGGGCTACGCAACCAATGGTTGGCCCCATGCCATCAACCTGCTTCTCCCATTTTTTTTTAAACTTATTCATTTAGGCCGCACTCCCATCTTTTTAGACCATGTTATTTCCAAACTTAGTATATTTTTCAAACTTTTTCCTCTCCAACAAAATGATTGCCAAACTTACATCACTTTTCTCCTCTAATGTTTGTAGACGCTTGATGATCGTACTTACACAACTCCGGTTTAAGCCGTGTGTATTATCTTATCTAACCAGTCAAGGAAAATATACAATAATAAATCACCACTCTCTCTTTCTTTTTTGTTTCTTCGTTTTTTTGTTTTTTTTGTTTTTTACAAGTTTTAGGTCCTAACTCAATATGATTTCATTTATTTAAATGAGTCATGTTGATGCGGTTTCCAGCTCACCCCTTTTGTGCGACACTTATCTTGGACTTACACGGGAAAAAGGAGAAAGGTGACCCTAGCCTTAATAGGGGACCCTTCGATGCTTAAGTCAAAATCTGGGTCTTTGGGTAAAGGTTTTAGGGCGAGAGTTTTGCATACCATTCACCATGAAGGCGTTGTTATTTATAATGGTGTTGTACCCCATAGGGTTACCTCAATTAGCGTAGATCTCAATCTCTTAGGATCCATAATCCTTGATATTCCTGAATTTTTAGAAATTTTAGTTTATCTTCCGAAAATCTTGAATGGAGATCCAGAGTTTTACTAGGTAACTTCCAGATTTGGAGCGGTATAGTTCGGCCGACTCTTATCTCTTAAACACGGTCGTGCTGAGATAGGTTTTACGGCTAATCTCCACCCACTCTATTTGATGACCCAATTTATGGGTCAGACTAAAGCTCGGGCGGCTCTAAGGCCGACTGATCTTAGGCTGGTTTGGGATTTCCTCTGTTAGGCTTTTGATTGAGCCTTGAGGTGCACTTCCTCTCTTAGAGGTTTCGCGTTCTGGCTCAAGACGTCTAGGCTACAATCGGGATAAGCGCCTCATAATCCAAGATACGTCTCTCCATTCAGTGTTTGGGGGCTTTGGGCTTTATTCAGACTCGATGCCCGACGAGTCTGAGCCATTACTTCACTGACTCTTCTAATGCATATCAAACCCCAATTATTACTTGGATTTACGTACATGATGATGTTTAACGTCATATTTTAATCATGTTTGTGATGTATGGTGTAATCAGAAGCTTGGACTGAAAAATGATACTACAAGTATGGAATTAATACTCCGAAGTCACCAAAGCAAGGGACGAACTCAAGAGGACCAAGATTGATGGATTTACATGACAAAGATCCGAGGAAATCAAGCCGTTCATGTTAAAGAGGCCTAAAAGTTGTCCAAGATTCAAGATCACATGAGTCCAACCATTCATTTGGCTTGAAACTTCATACATGGACTGAGGACCATAAATTAACCGTACACGCCGAAAATCAGCCATCGGATCCCTGTGAAAGTGTTCCAAACGACAGATCAGCCCATAAACCATTAATTCTGGGCCCACTTGATATCTGGATATAATTCCAATTTGGTCTCAACCCCTTACATGGGGAGACAAAAAGAATGAGTGGAGCAGATTTTGGATTAACATCACAGTGGACCCCACCTTATGTGAAGTGTACATAATGCGCATGTGCACCATCTGTGCACTGCATCTTAAAGACAGTCAAACCAATGTTTGACCCGTCTCTCCTTTTCAAAAACGGCAACTTCCGTGTTGCCGACAAACGGATTTTGCGGATGCTGGTAGGCCACTATTATGGCCCACGCGAACGATCCAAGGCGTACATCTTGTAGAGAGGCTCGCAAAGGTCGAACTCATGTTTACATCATACATTAATGCAATCACATGTGCCCGCTATAGAAGTCACAAGCAAGCAATCTTGCAACGTTCAAACCAGTGCAGTGTGATTTTCTTCCTTGGGCCGGACTACATCCAAGTACAAATTGACCGTTCCCGATCGAAATTTCGTCCTACATCTAATGGACGGCTTAGATTTATCAAAATAACAACGAAGTGGCCCCGCCATCGAAACAACGCAAGTGTCGTCCGCAATCCCTGTTTTAACGCCAGACATTGGGCATTCTTTTTTTGGCCATTACACGATCATGGCCATGATCGAATGGGAGATCTGGTTCATCCATCATGTAGCTAATTCAAAAATGAATGCAAGGAAAATGGGAGTTGGAAGGCTCCGAATTTGACTACGTAAGGGTTATTCACGCCACCGACTTTCCAGTTTGGCAGACTGTTGTGCGTAAAGAGAGCTTCTGCAGCCGACTCCATCCCTCCACCGTCCCTGGCATGTATAAAAGAGACAAAGAAAAGAGAGAGGATGACCAGTTGTGGATGTAAGTAAAGAAAAAAAAGAGCAGATCCAGATCCACGACCAGAGCTTAGGGGACGTTTAGAAAAGAGGGAGAGATTGGAAAGGGATGTTTTTTTTATCAATTGTATTTTCCTTCTTTCGCGTTGAATCTATGTTACTTCCCATGAGTTTTTAATTTCTTAGCTAGGGCTGAGATGAAGCCCCTAATTTGAATGACTCTTATTCATTGTTACTTTCATCTGTAATTGATTGATTTATTTCTTTTTCTATTGTCCTTAAATAAAACTCTATACCTCTCCAATCTATGAGCTTAACTAAAGTCTAGATGTGGATGTTGTTTGGAATCTTATTCTAGGTATGCTTGTGTCTAACCATGAACAGGTTTTCCTACAGATAAAGAAATAGGAATCTACATCTATTCATGTCTGACCATGGATGGAAAGATGTGATCATTGTGCTTCAAGGGAATTATACATCCTGTATGCCTGACCAAGGACACAGAGTATGCTTTATTTAGTAAATTTATATCAATCCTGAATTAGGGTGAATCAACGGGTAAAAAAAGGGTTGTGATAATTATAAGTGGATTCAAAAGTCTCAGTGTTCTCCTTGATTGAATTTTCCTTCTTTCTCTTAGTTATTTTTTATTGATTTTTGTTAGTTTATTTAATAACTAGCTAAACTATTTGTTGGATTAGTTAAGAAGAATCGTAAAATTTGAATTGTGATAACTAGTCATGGGAACGATCTCATAATACGTATCATATCTACACCTGATTCGTATACTTGCAAGTTTAAAATCATTTAAATCAAGTTCGTTTAAATAAAACATCAACCCTCAAGCCGACTCAAAGACTCATCATATTTTTCCCTCAACAGTGAGCCCCCCTACTCCTTGCATCGTCGTAAGGCGTTCGTGGAGTATTTTGAGATTGAGTCGAGTTGTGTTTAAGACAAGTTTATGATGAAGCATTTATTGATTGTAGGGTAGTTGGCGCGGTTTCCGAGACACATCGTTTCACTTAACCACGTGTCGATTCGCTTATCGAGGCCGCACGAGCGGAGCGACTGTCGTTTCGGCACCAAGACGTATGAAGATCAGACACATGGCGAAGTAATCGAAGGCAGCGCATGGGGTGTTGCCACGTGTAGAGTTGGGGCGCCCGAGGGAACGTCGCTTCGGCTCCTCATTTAATGTTGGAGATACGTGGTGGATATATAAAAAGGGTCACCCTAAGCACACTTTCGCCATTTTGCACCTCTTTGCAATTCTCTTCATCTCCTCGCTCCCTTTTACGGACCCCAGCGTAGTAATCCCTTGATTCGCCTGTTTCCGGCGCTCTTAGACTTCTCCCGGTGAGCTCCTTCTTCCTCCCTTTCTTTTCTTTTAACAATGTCAGGCCCCACAAGCCCTAGGGAGGGAGAATACAACGATGAGGGTGAAGCGAGTGGCTTTTAGGCAGCTTCGGAATCACCCTCACTGTTGGCGGAAGTTTCTAGAGAGGCAAATATCCTGTTCCGCCATTCACAGAGGGTAATGATCCCTCCGGCATAGAGGCCGGCAGCGTCAGTGGAGGTGTCAGACTTACCTCCTGAACCTATGGTCGTTGAAGGCTCCTCCAGTCGTTCCGATCATGAGGAGGGTAGTGATGTAATGTCTCGAAAAAATCCGTACAAAGACCCGAACACCACCTCAGGCAGAAATCGCTAAGGACCAAATCTTTTAGAAATTAGACGTGAATTAACCGAGTACTAAACTAGATTGCCTATGAAATTAGCACTAATTACTTTAAATTCAATCTGTAGGACCCAAAATCTACAGGATCGCTAATGCTACATTACCTAAAAACTTAAGATCCATCTCAAAATCCAGTTGCTCTCTAGAGTATCATGAAACTCCATATCAGACCTGGACAGAGCGTTGAAAGTTCGATTACTTCAAAACTATACAGTTATGACCGCCTTGTTGGACCTGACAACCACCTCAGAAATCAAGTCCTAATAGTACTCAGAAGCGCATAACTTGAGCCCGGAACGAAGTGTGTGAGAAACCCGAATATCTTTAGGAAATGAACTGAAACTTAAGTGAATTGAGTCGGTTCACTTGTAGGCCAAATCTAAGGATTCAGACCATTAGAATCTGACTCAATTACACTATCGGATTAGGAAAAATTTCCAACACATGTCAGTGTACTTGTGACCCTGATCGAGTATCGGTGACCGTTGAATTGAAACTGGTCCGCCACGGTCGATCTGTAAACCTGATCAGACCGAAAACTTAACCTGACCTATATCCATAGTCAGGGAGCTTAAGTTCGACCGCGTGTAGAAAAGGGCCTTCAGAACAACTCCGTTGGACCAAAACAGCCAACCTTTGGCTATAACCTAAGTATATCATGGCCCTGAGGCCATTCCCATCGGTTCTGGGCCTATATAAGGGCCTTAAACCCTCTCTCTGCCTTGCCATACGAATTTTTTAAAACCCTAAGAGAGAGAAGAGAAGAAAGAGAATGTAAGAGAGAGAAAGTGTGAGAGAGAGTTAGGGTTTGCTGCAGAGATTCTTTCCTGCCGCTCTGCGTATCAATCACTGCTACCGTATCACTATACCAGCGATTCTGGTTCCTTTCTTGGGTAAGAAATTCTAACCCTAACCTGTTTTAGAGTTTCAAACAGTGTAAATGATGAAATAGCTAATTTATTTCATACTTTAGGTTGTCGTTGTGTGGTAGACGACGAGTTAGAGAATGAACTGAGCTCATTACATGTCTACCGGCGTAAGGTATGGATTATAAACATCTAGGTTATGGTTTTCAAGGCTTTCAATGTCAGTCAATTATTTATGACTGACTTGAGTGCTATCACACATGCCTAGTTAGAGTATTTCAGCATATTACTTATATATGTAGGTTAGGTTGATTTTCAATGCATTCCATGTGTTTGTTGAAATGATTGAATGAATATGGAATTATGATTTGTGTCTATCATGATAATTGATCATAAATACATGATTGATGTGCATGTGGTAACTCATATGTGAAAGGATTTGCCATGATATGTGTTTTACTACTTTATTATATGTATGTTAATATGTGTATTCGAAGTGTTTGATGAAATGCTTGAAAGAGTAAGTGTTTTGTGATTGGTATTTTCTAAGGGGGTTGAGATGTTCAACTACTTTAGCTATATATATGAATTCCTTTATGAGAGTTAAACGTAACTATGTGAACTATGTGTGAATTACATGTTTAAAATGACGTGTTTAATATGTGTTTTTATAAATACTTACATGGATGTAGTATTTGATTTATTTGTTCTTTACTGTTTTGACTATCTTATGCGATTACTTGTTGGAATTGAGTGTGATTGGGACTGGTATAGTTCAGGCAATCAATAACTTGTCTTAATCAGGTAGTTGAGGCTGTTTCGCCACACAAGACGCGTTCGATGAACCCGAGCCGTATGTTGCTTGTCAACAGTGGTTAGGCCGCGTGGAGTGCTTACACACTTCATGTCGATCAACCCAACGTGCGCTCGTACTAGTCGAGCTTGTCAAGTAACCCGATTGACCGATGTATATTCACCATGTATGAACGCTACTGCTTGAATCTAATGTACCAAACTCACTAGTGAGAAACTCCGTTAACCTTGGTACCTTGATCCGCTAAGACTCATGAGCAAAACATGATAGTATGGGACACCATGGTCGAGCTGTTGGCCTACGCCGGGGTGACAAGCCCACCCGTAGTGACCAGTGAGCAACCTAAGCTCGTGAGCCAAATACGGTGGTATGGGACACTGTATTCGAGCTATCGGCCTACACTAATCAAGTGACGAGCCCTTTGTAGTACCCTCGAGCATACTTTGAGACTGTGTTGAGGCGACGAGCCTTTCCGTAGCAACTAGAGTATAAACTAAGCCTACATTAATCAGGTGATGAGCCCTTTATAGTGACCTAGAACTGCAATATCGTATGAAATTTACTAAGACTGACGACCCTAGAATGGATTATTGTTTGGGAATTGATATAAGGGAGGTACCTTAGCTTCCTAACTCTGTTGTTTGAATAAACCTAAGTAAGAACTTGGTAATCACGACGATAATATTGCATTGCACGGTGCTTTGGCGAGGAAGTAGCATGTGTCTGGAGTGGTGCATGCCGCAACCGTGAGATGAAGTTCGCTGAGGGAGTGTTGGCAAGGGCATACATCATTATCATACCATCCTTTCATTAACAAGAGTACTTAAAGCTTGATTGTTGTACTACTTTATCATTACTGCTTGATTGAATTAATAACAATTTAACCTTTGCATATAGTCCCACTAATTTGATCACTCACTCCCACGTTCTAGGACGGTGTTTTAAACATCAATTAAACTTTTTCTTAGATGCAGATGATGGCGCGATGCACGAGGTCGAGCCAGACTTCTACGACGATGAGGAAGAATTCTCATATATGCGGTTATCAGGTGGGTTTACATAGGCCGCTCTGATCAACGTGAATTGTTAGGTTATTGACTAGATGTCATTACACATTTTGTATATTTTGGAATTTTACATGTAACTATTTAACCTAGTAACATGATCATACTCAGGAGACTTATAATCGCTTATATACTTTATATTCTTATCACAGTCTTTCGCTTACATAATTTAACTGTCTTTGAAGTATGATATGTTGTTTTGATATAATCTCACTCATGTTTAATGTTTTAATAAAGATAACTTTTAATCATCATTATCTATGTTGCATAAGTGATGTGTTGGAACTCAAGAGTTGGGCTCCTGCTCGACCCTCGATTTTCAGGGCATTACAAGTGAGGAGGAAGTTAAAGCCAAAGGTCAGTTCAAAGTACCCGTGCCTTCCATAATGACAATAGAGGAGCTGTCTAAAATTTGATTCAGATACCATATCCCTAACTCAGTCATTTTGACTCTTCCTTGGCTAGGAGAGTTACCCTGACCAGCCTCCTCCCGGGATAGTTGCAATTTTTCATGTTGCGCTGCAATGCGGCCTCCGGTTACCGCTTCAGAAGATTGCTCAGGATCTACTGTGTAGTCTTGGCATAGCTCCGGGATAGGTTGTGCCAATGGGTGGAGAGAGTTATTTAGTTGTACGGTACTCTGGCCGAGATACAACAACCCGAGCTAAGTGTGAATGAGTTTCTCCACTTGTACCAAGTGCAGGCGCACACTCAGCATCCTAGCTGGTTCTTTTTCTGCTATTTGCAGAATACCAGTGGGCCTTTAATAACCGACCCTCCTTCATCGAACAAGCATTGGAGGAATAAGTGGTTTTGGGCCCTCAGTCGATGGGAGTCGGCCGAAACAGGACCTATCCGCCCTTTTGTCCCTCGTACTTTTTACGCTGTAAGTAATATCGATGTTGGATTTATTGCATTTACTTAGTTAGATTTTTGTTAGATCGCTGATGCAACTTCTCCTTTCCTTTCAGTGATACCCAGGCTTCCTCCGAAGCTTGACTCGGTCTCTTTGACTGGGATTCAGAATTTTTGAGCCTTGAGTCCGGAAAGGAGATCGTGTAAGAAGCTTCTCCAACTAGAGCTTCTTTTCGAGCGGGGCTTTGATTCCGCTGTGACTGGTAAGAAACTCAGCTTTTTTTTTTTGTACATCTGATCGTATTAACGCTTGTCTTTGGAATGCAGACATGTCTAAGGCTCGGCCGACTCTTCGTCCCCCGTCTCAGGTTCGACCTCCACCCCGATCAAGCTCCCAGGCCTCGAAGAGGCATAAGACGGTCACGAAGGGCCTGACGAGGGTTGCCGCTTCTGTTCCCCCAACTGTTATCAAGGTCGAGGAAGGTACAGAGGTGGTGGAGGCGACGGAGTTGGCATCGATGGCTCCTGAACAGCCTTAAGAGTCTACCAAGTCAGAGCCTGCCGAGGCATCCGTTGTCCCGAGGACAGAAGAGAGGGGACCGCGTAGGACGAGATCAGCTGAGGAAGAGAGGATAGTCTTCCGTTAAAAGGTTAAAGAGATCCTTCCATGGGCGAGTTGACAAATGTTCGCAGGAGAGTTCTTTGGCATTCTAGAGTCTTCTGTGAAAAATAAGCTCGGAAGGATCGGGATGTTACTGCTCGAGGTAACAGCACAATTTTCATCTACTATTTTGGTTCGGACTCTCCTATTTTATTTTTTATTTAAAAAAGACTTTCCTCCTTGTGCAGTTCGCTCCTTGCATGCTGAAGGCCCATGCCGAGATATCCGCCTTAATTAGGGAAGTCGGGGATGTGGAAGCTCGGCTGTCGGATGCAGATGCTCGACGGTTGAAAGCGGAGGCTCAACAATCATTTATTGAGTCTAGGGCTATCTTTTGGAGGGCTAGCTCAAGAAGGCAAAGGCTGCTCTTCAGACGGTCATTACGGAGAGGGTATGCGTGGCCTTGCGATTGGAAGAGGCTAGATTGGCCTTCGAGCAGGCTGCCACAGAACGTGCCTCGGCTTATTAGAAGCTTCAGGAGCTCACGACGGGGACTGAGGCCGCCCTTGTGGCCGCGAAGGTTGAAGCGGTGAAACAGTATCTTTCATCTTCAGCTTATGAGGAGGAGTGAGTCCTTGTCTATCGATAGGGCTACGCAGAGTGCGTTAAGGCGATGAAAGAGTCTTTCCCCCACCTAGATATGTCTGGCTTCGACGAGGACGAGTCTTGGTTCGATGGTGAACCGATGGTAGACCCCGAGGCATACACTTATGACGCCTCTGTTACTGCTCTTGATGTGGCTCCATCAGCCCCTGATATAGCTCCATCAGCATCTCCTGGGTTAGCTCCTAGTGTAGCGAGCAAGGCCAAGCCTTGAAGTTAGTGAGGCGGAGCAAAATTCATTTTTGCTCCCCAATCTACTTCAAGTACTTCAAGCACACCAAGCTTTAGGACCGAGTATATCAACAACCGCGAGCGTCGTTCTTTACCGATATCTGAGCGTCGAGGATTTATTGTTTTGTCAATATGATACAATTGTAAACAATGAACCAACTAATGTAATACTTTAGTGATCAATGAATATATGTTTTTTGCCACTTATTTGCATATACTACATTCTTTTCATGATTCTTCTAAGTGTTAAAAGAAAACGAGCCGAGTGTGGATTGCTCTTTGACTGAGCTAAGGATAATATATCTTGAGATGCTCGGCATTCTAAGGATAAGACAGGAATGTTCCGTTAGGTCTTCTAATTGGTAGGTACCTGGCTGGACAGTATTTACGATTACGTAAGGGCCCTCCCAATTTGGCCCCAGTGTTCTTGCACCACTTTCCGTGGTATTTTGAAAAGTTCTTCGGAGGACTAAGTCCCCCGCTCGGAATCACCTGACTTTAACTTAACCGTTGTAGGATTGGGATACCAATCGTTGATAGGTGGCTATTCGAAGTCTAGTCAACTCTCTTATTTCGTCCAGGAGGTCAAGGTTGAGGGTCAGCAGCTCCCGTTGTCTTGCTCATTGAATGAACTTACTTGGACGGTAGGTAGGCCGATCTCCACGGGGACAGTTGCTTCCGAGCCATACACTAATGAGAATGAAGTTTCTCCTGTCGCAGTTTGAGCAGTAGTTTGATATGCCCAAAGAACTTTATGAAGCTCTCCAGCCCATGCCCCTTTGGCTCGGTCTAGCTTAGTCCGAAGGTACTGCTTTATAACCTTATTAACGGCTTCAACCTTCCCGTTCTCCTGTGGATGACATGGGGACGAGTAAACGTTCCTGATCCTGAGGTTTTGACACATTTCTCAGTACTGCTTGTTGTCAAACTGTTTCCCGTTGTCGAAAACATTAGTTTGAGGTATCCCAAATCGACAGATGATATTTTTTCAAATAAAGTCTGTGATCTTCTGTTCAGTTATCTTAGCCAGGAGCTCGGCTTCGACCCACTTGGTGAAATAGTTTACGGCAACGACATTGAACTTAATCTGACCCTTCCTTAAAGGGAATGATTCGATGATGTCAATCACCCCATTGGGCAAAAGGTCAAGGGACGACCATTGGCGTCAGTTGTTCAGGTGGCTGTCAGGGGATAGTGGCAAACCTCTGGCACTTGTCACAATTCTAAACGAACTTCTGAGCATCCTTCTGAATGGTTAGCCAATAATAACCTTGCTGAATAACTTTGTGAGCCAGGGATTGGCTGCCCGAGTGATTATTGCAAATGCCTTCATGAATTTCTCGCAGGGCATAGTTAGCTTCACTCGGCCTCATGCATCGCAGGAGGGGGCATAATATCCTTTCTTGTACAACACTCCATTGAACGCGCAGTTCTTCAGTCGTCGAGCCTCAACATGATCTTCAGAGAGTACGTCGGTTTCAAGATATCTGACGATTAGATCGATCCAAGATGGCTCGAAATTGATGGGGAGCAGGACCGAGGGTTTGGTTCCCCTGACGCTTGGCTCGGCCATGAATTCAATAGGAACGGATCTGGGGATGTTGTCTTCGTCAGCTGAAGCGAGCGTCGCCAGGAGGTCGGCTTTGGCATTCTCGACCCTTGGGATCCGGATGACAGAACATAGGTGGAATTCGGCGATCATCTCTTTTGCTTTCGTAAGATAGGCTTTTAATCTCTCCTTCCTAGCCTGATATATATCGGCTATCTGGTTGACGACTAGTTGGGAGTCGCTGTACATGTTTAGATGAGCGACTCCTAAGCTAGCTGCTAACCGGAGTCCTAAGAGCAAAGCTTCGTATTCTACTGTATTATTAGGGGCTTGAAATCCAAGTCTCAAGGCATATTCAATAACCATTTGATCAGGAGTCTTCAGAACTACTCCTGCCCAGCTTGCCTTTGAGTTGGATGAGCCATCCATGTAGAGAGACCAGATGGGTTGGGTGGGAGGGGACTGTTCAGACGATGCCCCTGGGTTAGTAGAAGAGATTTCTGTTTGCACTGTGACTTCGATGATAAAATCTTCCACAGCTTGTCCCTTAATTGCTACCCTGGGCTTGTAATGGATGTCAAATTCACTGAGTTTGATCGCCCATTTTTTGAGTCGTCTCGAAGCTTCCAATTTCTGTAGTACCTAGCATAGAGGTTGGTCGGTCATGACGATGATCGAGTGGGCCTGAAAGTGTGGCTGTAGGCGTCGGGATGATATGAGTAGTGCCAAGGCCACTTTTTCTAGGGTCGAATACATCGTCTCTATCGGGATGAGGGCCTTGCTAATGTAGTAAATGGAGAATTGTCTGCCTTCATGTTCGCGGACCAGGGCCGAGCTTACGACTGCGTCAGACACTGCCAGGTAAATTAGAATAGGTTCACCTGGCTCGGGTATAGAAAGCAGTGGAGGCGATCCTAAATATTCCTTGAGTTACCGAAGGGCGGTTTCATATTCCTCTGTCCAGTCAACGATTTGTCGGCCCTTTAATTATTTGAAGAAGGGGAGACATTTGTCGGTTGCTTTGGACACGAAGTGATTTAAGGCCGCGATCCTTTCGGTCAACCGTTGGACATCTTTGATCGTCTTCCGGGATTCCATGTCGAGCAAAGCCTTGATTTTCTCCGGATTAGATTCGATTCCCCATTGGCTGATTAGGAACCCTAAGAATTTGCCCGAGCCTACGCCAAACGGGCATTTTCTCGGGTTGAGCTTTATCTTATATTCTTGAAGGATGAGGAACATTTCCTCTAAGTCGGCTATATGGTCAGTCGCCTTAACACTTTTGACGGCCATGTCGTCGATATAGACCTCCATTGTTCGTCCTATCAGTCGAGCGAACATTTTGTTGACCAACCTTCGACAGATTGCTCTAGCGTTTTTCAATTCGAACGGCTCACTCGGTAACAATAAAGACATTTTTTAGTGACAAAGGTGGTTTTTGATTTATCAAACTGATGCATTACAATTTGATTATAACCAGAGTAAGCGTCCATAAAGCTAACTCATGCCCCGCGGTACTATCAACCAGCTGATTGATCTGAGGAAGGGGAAAACTATCTTTAGGGCAGGCTTTATTTAAGTTAGTATAGTCTATACAAACTCGCCACTTCCCATTAGCCTTCTTAACCAACACAACGTTGACCACCCACTCAGGGTAGTATATTTCTTCAATGAAATTGGCTATTAAGAGTTTTCTAATCTCTTTCTCAATTACGGTGTACCTCTCAAGACTGAGAGTACACTATTTTTTACGGATCGGCTTATAAGTTAGGTCAATATTGAGGCGGTAAGTTATGACTGAAGGGTTAATGTCCGACATGTCTTCATCAGTCCATGCAAAGACGTCGGCGTATCGGCGGAGTAAGGCTACCAGCTTCTCCTTTAATGGCGTTACGAGGGACAAGCCAATCCGGACGGTCTACGAGACATCCGACTCATTCAATGTCACCTAGATGAGGTCCTCAACGAGATGGCCACGTCCGGGAGATTCGTCGCGCGGGTCTAGGGTCTCGATTGTCATAATTTCCATGGGCGTTCACAGAGCAGCAGCGTAACATCGTCGAGCGTCATACTGGTCTCCTTTTACGACCTCAACGCCAGTCTCAGTCAGAAACTTTATAGACAGGTGATAGGCTGAGATGATGGCTCGAAGGAGATAAAGAGAAGGTAGACCGAGGATCGCATTATATACCAAAGACTGTCGGCTATCAGAAAGTCGACCATAACAATAACTTGATTTGGCGCATCCTCGGCAATGAGCGGGAGCTGAATTGCTCCTTCGGGAAGAATCTGTCCGCCCGAGAATCCGATCAATGGAGTCCTTATGGGCCTCAGAGCCCAACGTTCTGCACCTATCTTATCGAACACTTGCGTAAACAATACGTCCGCAGATGAGCCTGTGTCGACAAGGACCCTGAAGACTCAGTGGTTGGCGATAGTGACCGTGATGACTAGAGCGTCGTCGTGCGGGTGATGAATGCCCCTCGCGTCTGCCTCGGTGAATGCTACATTGTATTTCTTGAGCTTTATCTCCTTTAGGGGCTAAGTTAGAACCATAATTTCATACTTAAGTCAACTAACATTCCTTGTATGGTTTTTTCAAGCATTATTTACGTTACCTCTACCTAGATGACCATCAATAATAGTCCAGATATCCTCAATAGGTCGGTTATCATTCGGGCGTTCTTTCGTGTTCTGGCTCCTAGGTTGACGTGTTTGCCAAGGTGGCCCTCTTAAATAAGCTTCTTAATCCCCTGCTTTAAATTATAACAGTCACTTATGTTATGCTTGTGATTGTGATGGAAATGGTAGTACTTATTCTTACTTCATTGGTACGGATTACTCCGGAGTTTGTCTCGCTAATTAATGAATTTTTCGCCTCCATCAGGACATGCTCTTGTGGCTTGTTGAGTGGAGTGCACGTCAAAAACTTGTGGTTAGGCCGCTTACCCGACCTACGTTCGTCGCAGGACCGGTCATCCTTACGCTTCTTACCACCGGCCGAGTCAACTTCTTTTTTGGCTAGCTCTTTAGTCAGGGTTTTTGTGTTTTAAGCGGCCTCGCGTAGGATCTAGGTTTCCTAGGCGTCTGCATACTTCTCCGACTGGGCCATAAATTCAGCCAGAGTAGCGGGCGGGTTCTTGTCCAGGGATGCAAGAAACGGCCTGTCTCTGGCACCTTGCATAATAGAATTGAGAGTTGTTTCGTCCGAATGCTTCCGGACTTGGAGCGATTCAAAATTGAAGCGTTTGATATAATCCTTAAGTAGCTCTCCCTCTTTTTGGATTACATTATTTAGATGTGTGGATGACTTCAACTTTTTTTTTCTTCCAATAAAATTGGCGAGGAAAATGTCATTGAGCTCGGTGAACGAGCTGATGGACTTTGGTTTTGATTGTTTGAACCAAAGCCGAGTTACATCGAGCAAAGTGAGAGAGAAGGCCCGACACATAACGGCATCTAAGGTATCATGCAACTCCATATAAGTCCGAAAGGACTCGATGTGCTCGGTTGGATTGGTTTTGCCGGTGAAGGGTGTGATATGAAGAAGACAGAAACCTTCCGATAGTCGAGCTAGCTTAATCTCATCTGTGAATGGGGATGCCTTCACCTCAGGCCTTGCCTGACTGGCATGGCAATTTTGCTTCATATCCGTGATCTCCTCCCGCATTTCCTTCCGCAGGTCCTGGAGCTCGGCCTTATAGGGTTCATCGCTGTCAGCCGTACCCTCAACTGAGAGCCTGCTGTGCCTTCTCCGATCTATTTCATGTTGTAGATCGGTGGCAGGTAGTGGGGCAATCACAGAGATATGAGAGGGTGCAGGCTTAGCCGGACCCTGGTGTTGACTTTGCTGAGAAACAGTTATAGGAGCGACGGGCTGAGGATTGATGAATTGTTGTGAGGCATTTGCCCGATCATCGTCTTATTAAGACAACTAGACCTGTTGACGATGAATTTGTTCTAGCATCTGCTTTATGTAGTTCATAACGGTCCTGAGTTCCTGGACCTCCTTATCCAATCGTCCGTTCCCTTGATTCCGTTGAGTGTGCGTAGTCGAAACGGAGGTTGTCTGACGGGCTGCAGAACCTTGTCGATTATCCTGTTGGTTCTGGACCCCTTGGGCTTCGTTCGTACCAAGCAGGCCCTCTGTAATCGGTGGTCCGGTGACAGGGACCTCGCTGGGTTCATTCTAGACGGTTCTCCTTGTTCTCGCCATTAGAGACTACTCAGTGCTTAGAGGAAATGACTTTTTGTATCGCTTCCCAAAGACGGCGCCAAACTGTTGATGTTGTTTTCAGCTCGCCCCTTTTATGTGACACTTAGCTTGGACCTGCATAGGAAAAAGGAAAAAGGTGACCCTGGCCTTACCAGGGGACCCTCCGATGCTTAAGTTAGAATCTGGGTCTTTGAGTAAAGGTTTTAGGGTGAGAGTTTTCATACCTTTCACCATGAAGGTATTGTTATTTATAATGGTGTCGTACCCCATAGGGTTTCCGCAATTAGCGTAGATCTCAATCTCTTGGGATCCATAATCCTTGATATTCTTGAATTTTCAGGGATTTTAGTTTATTTTCCGAAAATCTTGAATGGAGATTTAGAGTTTTACTCGGTAACTTTCGGATATGGAGCAGCATAGCTTGACCGACTCTTATCTCTTTAGCATAATCGTGCTGAGATAGGTTTTACGGCTAATCTCTGCCCACTCTATTGGCCGACCCAATTTATGGGTCGGACTAAAGATCAGGCGGCTCTAGGGCCGACTGATCGTAGGTCAATTTGGGCTTTTCTCTGTGAGACTTTTGATTAAGCCTTGAGATGCACTTCCTCTCTTAAATGTTTTGCTTTGTGGCTCAGGACATTCAGGTTACAGTCGGGCTAGGTGCCTCATGATTCGAAGTACGTCTCTCCATTCAGCGTTTAGGGGATTTGTATTTTATTCAGACTCGGTGCCCGACGAATCCGAGGCATTGCTTCACTGACTCTTCTAACCTTCAAGCCAACTCAAGGACTTGTGATATTTTCCCCCAAACAAGTAACATTCCTAGCTAAATCCTGACGTAGCCACAGATTCAACTCAGCCTAGAAGGACCGAACCTGCCTGGTAAATGAGATGGCTAGACAACACGTGGCACAACTGACCCATTGCCGCCCCAACTAACCACGGGACGAGATTAGCCACTGACTGGATGAGTTGCGATGAAGTGACATCACCAAGTTCTGTAGGCTCCACAATGATGTATTTTTTGTATCCACACCGTCCATTTATCTTTAGAGATCATATTAACGGAATTTTTAAAGAATGAGTACATACAAAGCTCCAATGTACCTCACCATAAAAAATAATGGGAAGAGTGACGCTCACCTTTAAAAAATTATAAGGGCTACAAAAGTTTTCAATCAAGCTGATATTCATGTTTTCCCTTCATTCACGTTGCGATAAGACGTAAATAGATTGGATCTCAAATAAACATCACGGTGAAGCATCGGAACGTTGCAACGGTGGACGTCACTCTCCCCACCGTTTTCTACGGTGGGTCCATTACAGCCTCGGTCTTGCTTTATTCTTTGACTCAAGCTTTAAAATGTTGTCTATGAATGCATGTACGGTGTGGATACAACACATAGTTCATGGTGGGCATACAGAACTTGGTGACGTCACTTGAATAAGACTCTCACTACTCAACCTGTCAGCAGCTAATCCGCGTCCCTTGCCACCCCTCACTGTTAAAATTGTGTGAGGCCCCACCGTGAGCATGTAACATAACCCGACCATGTTTCAACCCACCATGAAATTGCGAAGCGGGTCCCACCATCAAGTGGGTGCTTGCATGAATTTGAAGGTTTTCGGTGGCTGTCCATTTCTTTATGGTGTGGTGTGGTCCACTTGGTGACTGAATCTGAATTATTTTTGGGACCATTCTTGGATGTCATATAAAATATGGTGGGCCTCCAACCATCTATCTAACTGCATCAGCACTTTCCATGGCCACGAGCCTAGCCACGTAGCCCGTAAGCCCAACTAGATAGCATCAAAGAATCCAGGAATACTTTTTTAAAAAAATGCTCATGTAATAGGAAACTTCTCCTGCTTCACACGTGTAAGCAAGTAACAGGTGTGCAACATCGGAACCGTTCACCAGGCCTCCCTCTTCGCATATATGATATTTCTAAAAATCAGATAAACTCAACCATCAGATGGCCCACACTTGTACATATATTTTAAACCGTCAATCAGTTTCTTAACATTCATATATTTTGTACACGTGAGATCCAACTGATGATCTGATCCACCATATTTTTTATGCATAGAATGTAGGCCCTGACCATGGGCCCACCTAGATGTACGTACCGTGGATCCGTATATCCTTTTGATGCATGTTATTGAATGCCAACCGTTAAAAACTTTTCAGGGTCCACCGTAATTTTGATTTACCATTTAACCAATTGATAAGGTCATACAGACCTGAAATGAAGGGAAAACACAAATAGCAGCTTGATCAAAAGCTTATGTGGCATCCACTAAGTTTTTAATGGTGGAAATTCAATCGCTACCATGTGGTCCACCTGAGATTTATATTTGCTTCATTTTCGGGGAAAGGCCCTAAAATAATCTTAAAAAACCGATGGACGGCGTGGATATACAACATTTATATCGATGTTGGCCCCACGGTCAGTTCGGCATCCGCTTGGCCGGTTTTGGGGCCGCACCCAGTCCGCGTCCGCATTCGATGGACGCAACGGAACGGTGCATTTCGCATTTCTCAACGGAGGTGGCTTGAATACATCCCGACGTATTGCAATAAGGTACGTCGAGGCCGTTGGATTTGGTTATTTCTCAGTGATCCAAACCGTTTATGTGATAGTGGTCCACTTGAATGGGGGAATTACCAAAATAAATCCTGGATTAAGAATTTTTAGACTTTGATCCTACAAAGGTTATATTGACCGTTCATGTTCAAAGAAAAAGACCCAAACTATTTAAGAGTTGAAATTATCCAATTAAGACCCTTTAATTTACTGAATTTCCAACAAACAAATCGAGAATCATCATTTAAACGGTTCAGATGATCGGAAGATGATCCAGATTCAGAGGATTAAGTCCCAACGCATCGTCCCGTCCTGCATTACGTCATGTGTATTCGATCAGAACCCCTCTGAAGTATGCGAGAATATACGTAGGAATTACTTCACTGACAGCCTGAATGGAATAAATGCCATTTGGGAAGGGATGAAGGCCAGTAAACGGACGGTCAAAGTTAAACCATCTTTTTTTGAAAATACTGACTGGTCTTCGTAGTACACATGGCATGTATGAACGAGCATGGCATGATTCAGAAAAAAGGTAACGGGAACTCTGCCGTGAGAATCGAGTACGTACGCGGATGCCTCTTTATTTTCTATTTTTATTTTCTTTTTTCTTTTTTTTTCCTCTACCTACTTTTCTTTTTCTCTAAGTAAAAGGTTATAGCTTTCCGCACATGACCACATGGTTTCAGAGGAAATCTAAATTCAAACCATGCATATTCAAATTGTATATTTTTCCTTGAGTAATAATTAATAAATCAGCTTAAATCAAACACGCAAGATGTTGGGGTTTGCATAAAACTCAATATACTGAAATGTACTAGCAAATTTGTTATTTCTTTTACATTTCTTATATTTTGTTGAAATGGTTCTTATGCAGCAAGAGTAAATTAATTGAAAGGCTTATAATAATCACTTTAAACATAAGAATATGTTGCAAATCTTTATATAAAAAAGAAAAAATACCTACCAATAATTCTACTTTAAACACTATAAATAAAAATGTGCTTTCACCATTTTTATTTTTTTTATTAGTTTGCAAAATGAGTTTTTCTCAGAGAGATATATATATATATATATAGCTCGATCTCACAATAAGCTCCCATGAGATTGAGCTGTGTGGGCCCCATCGTGATGCATGTTGACCATCAACATCGTGCATTTGATGGGTCCCCTTTAAATTATGGGATATCCCAAAAATCAATCGTAAACAGAACTTAAGTGGGCCATACCATTTAAAATCATGTAAAGACACTGTTAAAACATATAAGAGTACTTGGTGGGGCTCACATGAGTTTTGAATGCTACTGAAACTTGGTTTGAACCCTCATCCAAGTGGGACACACATAATGGATGAGCTGAATTTGCAAACTACATCTCGGTGGGCCCAAAAAATGATTATGAATATTTTAATGGTGCACAACTCCTCTCTAGTTCTGTATGTGGTGTGGCCCACACAAGTCATGGATTAAATTGATTTTTGAGACTTAAGCCCACGATAGAATGATGCATCTAATTGATGGGGTAGACGTTTGAAATGCATCACAGTGGGGCCCACATAGTTCAACCTCATGGGACGGACAAGTGAGGTCGAGTGCATAATACATTTTCCCACATACATATATATATATATATATATATATATATATATATATATATATATATATATATATATATATATATATCAACAAAAACTTTCAAATTTTATGAGAACCTTAAATTGATTCATTCGTCATCTCTGTTTAGTTGACTTGTGCGTTGCTTTTCAACTAATAAATCAATGAGAAATAAAATCTTAGATTCATGAAAATTCACAAATAAAATCTTAGATTCATGAAAATTCACAAATTGTATTGGCATTTTGAAATAGAAAATAAAACCCCATGGTTTTATTGGTTTTTTAAATTATTATTATTAAGTTTCGTCTCACAAAATGAGAGAAGAAAGAAAAAAAGAATAAAGAAATTAAGAGATAAAAATTTCAAAAGTGCCTGTGTATATGTTTGAGTCTCACGGTTAAAAGAGACTCCATTCATTTCTTTTAAATCACGCCACGTAACTTATTATATGAATTGTTTTCTAAATTGTTTTCATTGAAATACCTCATCTTTTGCAAGAATTTTTTGCACAGATATCCTACAGAAAATCCATGTCCATTCATACCATACAAATTGTGGGGCCCAATGTATATATATGGTAATTTGAATATTACACTGATCAAACTGGCTTTGTATTCATAAATGGAGGATATGTATTAGTGGTGTATGTTACAGAAATAGCTATTCAGAGTTAATGAGTAAAATTAGACGGTCCAATCTGTGTGATTTTCGGCGGATGCACCAGCTACATTTAGGCCACTATTTGGAAAATCCAAGTTTCCGTAAGTTCATGCTACGTGTACGGCCATATAGGGATGCGGATTAGCTACTGTACTCTACAGTAGCGAGCATGGCTACTGAAGTGAGTCACCACGGTCTATGGGCCCACCATGCTGCATGTGTTGTATTCAATCGGGCTATCCGGTTGGAGATATCATTTTAGGGCAATGAATGAGGCTGATCCAAAGCTCGAGTAAACCTCACGTTAAAAAAACATTGGATTTTGGATATTTCCGTTTCACATTATATTACGTCTGTGTTCTCACGGTAAGCAATGTCACTCCAGTAACATACTGGCTACTGTGATGTATTGCTTCTATCCACACCGTTCATTCATTTTTTCATATCATTTTAGAATACTGGACAAAAAATAAAATAAATTCAAGGTTTAAGTGGACCACACAGTGGGGATTTAATTACTACCGTTGAAAAATTATCACAGAAGTTATGGATCAAGATGATATTTATTTTTTCACTTCATAAAGGTATATATATAACCATATCAACGGGTTGGATGGAAAATAAATGACACGGTGGACCCTATGAAGGTTTCAATGGTGAGCGTCCACTTGACCATATCAAAACCAGCCAATCCGCTTCCCGACAGGAGTGGGTCCATATACCCTTGATCCGATGAGGACTAGCATTTCGCGTAGTCCCGCATGCCACTATATAAATCGATCACAATTATACACCATGTACGTTTTCTTCTTCGTTCTCCTCTACTTCTTCTGTTTTCCAAATCTATAACTCTCTCTCAAAATGCATATGCAAACCCTAAAATCTCCAAATTCCTGTAATAAATCCTCCCTTCAAACCCCATTTGTCCGTGAAATCCTCGATTTTTCCCCACACCACCGGAAGAAACCGAATCCAAACCCCCATTTCCCGCCATTTTCGCTCTCCTGCAAGAACTGCAAGACAATCGCCATTGCCGTATCTAAGAACCGCTCCAATTCCTATAAAGTATCTGATCCCCGCCTGGACGACGGGAGGGGCGTCAGCAAGGTCGCTGACGTGGCGACGCTCGGGAACCTCTGCGTCGATGTCGTGCTCAACGTGCCGTCCCTGCCGCCGGCTTCGTTCGAGGAGAGGAAGGCTTACATGGAGCGGCTAGCTGCTTCTCGCCCGGATAAGGTTTGGTCTGTTTTGGGTTTCTTGGGTTTTATACCGAAATGGCGTGCGTTGCATTCTTTCCCTGTTTTTTCAATGCAAAGTAGGACTCAAAAGGGAAAAAACAAAACTAGTTCAAGATGAGAAGATCAATGCACCAGATTTTTCTGCGGAAATTTATCACAGAAGCCAATAATATGCACATGCAAGAACGCCTTCACAAAAATAAGATAATTCTCCTCCCTTAGGTCCTGTTTGATGGACACCTAAAAATAAGTTTATCTCATTTAGGTCAATCATAATAATGTATTGTAGCTCTTCAAAAAAATAAAAATAAAATAATAATAATAATAATTTATTAGAGATCTTGATTGTTGGTTATCTAGATTACTTTTACTCCTCACTGATGCAATCGCACCCCATCCCACATGTGCACTTTTTTAATTTAATTTAATTTTTTTTTATTAACGTTTCCCACACATACATGTTCCACTTGTCTGTACAAGAGAAGTCCTAGATGGGGACTCACATATATGTGGTAGCATACAAAGGCTTGTTTTTTTTTTTTTTTCCTCTCTCTGTGTTAAATTAATTCTAGTTTCCTTCCTTCATTCTTCTTCTTCTTCTTCTTCTTCTTTTTATTTATTTATTTATTTTTTATTTTTGGAAAGATGATGCAATATTATTAAAAGGCCAAGGAAAAAAAAGAGAACGAAAACAAAAGGAAATAGAACAAAACCAAAAGGAAATAGAACAAAAGAAAACAAAAAAGAAGGGAAAAGAACAAAACTAAAATACAAAGGGGCGCAACCCCACCCAACCAACCCTAGAAACAAACCAATGAGCCCATTCCTTAATAAATAAGACAACCCAATTACAAACCTCAATCTTAGAACCCCTTAAATTACGGAAACAACAATTGTTTCGTTCAAGCCAAATAGGCCACAAACGAGTGAGCAGAGCAAGCTTCCATCTTGCAGTCTCGAGAAAGTCACCCCAACCAGAATGCCAAGAACGGAATAAACCTTCAATCGAGCATGGTATTACCCAACTCATATTTGCAGATCCAAGGATACTAGACCACATTATCCGGGAAGTAAACTTTTTTTTTTTTTTTTTTGGATTTTTATGATTTTCTAGTGATATACAACCTGATTGCTAGATACTTGAATATCATGATATATCGGCATGTATCAACAATATTGTCAATATGATGCATTTTTTTTTTTTTTGGGATTCCTGCAAGGTTTCATATCATGAACCCAATGATACCGAGATATTGGTCAATAATTCAGTTCATGTGGTCTAGGTTGATGTTTCTCATAGAATTAGAGCTAGTTGGCCTCTAGAGTTTTATGTGATCGCTGTATACCAATCAAACTGAAGGGGAGATTTTGTCAGATAGCTATAAGTCGAGCCATGCTCTCTGTGTCAAAATATTGAATACTCAAGGAATAACATGTTCATAAGTAATTGAAATGAGGATGTTGAGATGGATGAGTGGTGAGATGAAGTATATAAATAGAAATGGATGCACTTGAAAAAACTTTAGAGTAGCACTAATAGGTAATAAGATGAGGGAAAGTATACTAAGATGGTGTGGCCATGTGGAACGGAGGCCAAGAACTTCATCGGTTGGGAGTAGAGCTGTACACGAGCAGAGTTAGCTCGGTAACTCGCTTGACTCGGCTCGAAAAAGCTCGACTCAACTCGGATCGAAACTTCGTTCGAACCGAGTCGAGCCATTTTTTGGAATCTCGGAACATTTCGAGTCGAGTTCGAGCTGGACCTAGCTCGACTCATATACTGCTCGAACTCGGTTTGACTCTGTATAGGGTATATATACCCTTCAAGCTCCCTCTTTCATTCTGTGTTTTTCAAGCTCTATACATTGTAAATTCAACTTTCCTGTACTCAAGCTTGAAGAATATTTCTGGGTTTTTGTCGGTTTTTTTCGAGAAAGATAAAACTGTCTCTCTTGCTGTGTTTTTCGAACTCTAGAAATCAGTAGCTGAGGCTCTGCGCATTAGAAATTCTTAGTTTTGGTGGGTTTTTGTTGGGAATCTTGATGGACAATAAGGACCTTTATAGAGTAGGAAGTTTGCGGCGGAATGGCTCTTCGATGTGGAGGAACACCATTGTCGATAGTGTTTTCTCACAGTCTTCTCATGAGGAAGATGACAAAGAAGCTCTCAGGGTATATATACCTCTCTTCCTTGGCTCGAACTCTGCTCGAACTTTGCTCGAACTCGGCCAAGCCAAGCACGAGCTGCTGTTCTGAGCTCGAAAGCTGAGCTGAGCCGAGCACGAGCTGGGGCTCGAGCAGTCCGAGTTGAGTACGAGCTAGGCAAAGCTTAGCTCGGCTCGACTCATGTACACCTCTAGTTGGGAGTGAGTTGGTTCAAGTTGAAGGCTTTAAAAGGGCAAGGGGAATGCCCAAAAGGACATGGGTAGTGGTTGTAAGAAATGGTTTGATGACTTATGGTTTAACCGAGTATATGGTCCTTTGTAGAGTGGAATGGTGGAACAAGATTTGCGCAGTCGACCCCAATTAGTTCAGATTAGCTTAAATGATGACTATTGAAAACATTGAGCATTGTAGAAGAATATGCCTCCCATAAAAGAGGAGTAATATCCCTACTAGGCAACATATATTTTTTAGAAACCAATTGTTAGAAAAACCCTTGCAAGATAGATTGCCCATATGATCTGCCTCGTATGAGTTGTGAGAGCATGAATGAAGGTAACTGATTTGATGATTTGAGAGTGGTTCCATGAGTACGTAGATTGAGTAAGATTGTGGTGAGAATTGTCATTAGGGGCAACCCCATGTCATCGGCTTAGATGCTCCACTATGGACTTGACAATTTTTGGCTCATACTTAAAGACATTGAGAATAGAGGTGTACATGAGTCGAGCTGAGCCGAGATTTTCTCAGCTCGTGCTCGACTCAGATTGCTCGAGTCCCAGCTCGTGCTCGGCTCGGCTTGGTCTTCGAGCTCGGAACAACAGCTCGTGCTCGGCTCGGCCGAGTTCGAGCCAAGTTTTATAACTGACAGAGGAGGAAGAGAGGGAGGAAGATGGGCTATTAGCCGTGTGTCGGCGCGGCTGTGTGGGTAAGGGAGGATGAGAGAGAGAGAGAGAGAGAGAGAGAGAGAGAGAGAGAGAGAGAGAGAGAGAGAGAGAGAGAGAGAGAGAGAGAGAGAGAGAGAGAGAGAGAGGAGCTTTGCTGGCTGGACCGACGGAGAGGGAGGAAGAGGGGGAAGAAGACGGTTGTGTGTCGGTGCAGCCGTGCGGGTATGGGAGGATGAGGGAGAGTCAGAGAGTAGGGAGAGAGAGGGGAGGAGAGCTTCGCCAGCCGAATTGACAGAGAGGGAGGAAGAGGTGGGGTAGGGTTAGGGTCCTGCGGGCGGGATGTATTTTGAAGGGGGGGTAGGTTTTTTTTTTTTTTTTTGAAGGGTATATATACCCTGTACCGAGTTGAGCCAAGTTCGAGCGGTATTTGAGTTGAGCTAGGTCTAGCTCGGACTTGACTCGAAATGTTCCGAGCTTCCAAAAAATGGCTCGACTGAGTTTGAACAGAGTTTCGATCAGAGTCGAGTCGAGCTTTTTCGAGCCGAGTCGAGCGAGTTACCGAGCTTTTGCTGCTCGTGTACAGGTCTAATTGAGAATAGTCCTAAGTATCGTAGAGCTTTGTGAAGAACCTTGGAATGTTCTAAAGTTCTCCAGGAGAGTCTAGTAGCTAGACTTGTGGAGAATTTTCAGTGAGCTTTCTAGAGAATTCTTGACTGTTGGATGAATGCCATGTGGTACCATCTTAGTAATTGATGCATGCTGGAGATTTCTAGTGGCTATAAAAGGGTGAGGGCTCCTTATTTTGGACTCAATGTCTCAAAGTCATAATCTTCTCTTCACAGTGTAATACAAGGGTTTTCATCACACTTAGGGCCGGTTTGTGAATTATATCAGTAATGTACTGTAAAAGCGTCATCATTATGATTTTACAATGTTTGTTTAAATGCGTAATTCGACGATCAAATTCAGACGTAATAGGAGATGGGTAAGGGTGTGTTTAGATTGCGAATTATCTCAGTAATGTATTTTAAAAGTGTAATGATTACAAATTACAATACCTATTGCCCGAAAGCAGGTAATTGTACTGACAATTTTCGTCTTTGGATAAGCGTGGTAAAATCGTAATGATGATACGTTTACATTGCTTCAATGTCAAATTATAGATAAAAATATACTTATTTGTGTGTTTGGAGAGGAGATTTCCACTGCAATACAATATAAAATTGTAATGATTACAAATTCCTTTAGGGTATGTTTAGATATCACTAATTCCATGTAAATCAATGTAAATGGAGAGGGTTTTCCATTTTAGGTGATAGTTTGAGATGTTTGGATAATAAAGAAAAGGGAGGATTTCACAAAGCAGTTATTGCACTTTTCCACAATTTAGATTCATTGGCACAAGAAACTAGGCGGCCGTTATCTCACAATTATGAGATTTCCGCGTGTTATCCAAACAAGACCTCTAAAAATAATTTTCATGTTTCATTAGTGCTTATGGAAATATCATTGCCTAATCATTACCTTTTCTTTTATTTTCTCTTGAAAATTGAAATACTTGTATCCAAACATGGCCCAAGTGCTATAATACGGCAAGGGATGTGAGGTACTAGAGAATTTCTTCTTGCAGATGGATCAATATTCCAAGGCTTCCAAGTTGGAAGATTATGAGGCCAAGGCGCACATGGCAGTCATATACTAAACTGATTATGCAATGTTGTGGCGGCATAGGAGGCATGGTGACATTGAGAAGGGTCTTCGCACCATTGTAATGACCTTGAGTAATTGATGCCACAATTCTTTCTTGAGAATGTGGAGTCCTTACATATAGAAAATACTTGGTGAAAAAAATACTTAGGGAAAATGAAGGGACTACCCTAGAGCCAAGCAAGCTGGTATGAGACAACACTGTGGCAGTTTGAAGAACACATGGAGGTTCATCGAGGAATGCTGGATGAAGGTGTCTACACATTACGTGGGGGAGAATTGTCACAAGCTTGGAGGCTCAACTATGGACTTTTGGCTCATTTCGTACATTAGAGGCTTGTTCATAGTGTGTAAGACATCTAATATAGTCTAGAGTTTTGTAAAGCTGTATAGAGAACCTTGGAATATTCTATAGTTCTCTAGGAGGGTTTTGTGGCTAGACTTACGTAGAGATGTCTAAACGCTTTCTAGATAATTCTTGACCGTTGGATGAATGTCACATGACACCATCCTAACCATGCTTCTAGAGATTTCTTGTGCCTATATGAGAGGGAGGGCTCCTCATTCAAGATTCAACTTCTCAATGTTGTAATCTTCTCTTTATGGTGCAATACTATTCTCATTCTCTTTCGCGTTCTTTTGTTCTCCTACATTTTCACACAGTTCTTGGGTTCTAGTACTTGATGGTGCAAGTGGGAGTTAGGCTGACTTGAGTATCATTGGGACGTTCATGATGCCGTATGGGTGGGAGTAGCTAAGGAGTAAGCAAGTCTTTGACACCCAGCTCATCTACATAAGATAACATTAGCAAAGCATGGCTTACGTTTGTCTTCTTTATATCTTTCATCTGAGTTGTCTCAAATTACTCAATGAGTAGATTGTCCAAATTGATCATGGCAACAAGGATGCCATGTAGGAAATCATGGAGAAGCATGAACAATCCACCATTGTGGTCAGGTTGGCTTCTATTTTATTCTTGTTACAGTTGGACCTTAGAAAAATGTCTAAAAATACAGCTTAGGAGTTACGTGATCAACATGTCATAAATACCCCTGCAGTCTTTTTTTTTTTCCTAAAAAATTTCTCAAAATTTTGCTACCTTTTCGTTTCCCGAATAAATTAGCATGCTTGTACCTTAAGCTATAAGAATTCCATTTAGCACTTGACAAAGAATAATTGGAAATGCTGGAAACACTGCCGGGGGCCCGGGAGCGAAAAAATGACCCTTCTCCCATCATGCTCGATTATAATAAACTTATTTCCAAAAGATAGTTATTCCTGCATTTCAAAGTTCTTCTAGGGTTACCACACAAGCCAGCTATCTCTATGCATTGTAAAGATCTGAGTGTAATTCATGCCAAAAGATGTGCATGGGAATATGAGATTGTTTCCAACATTTCATAGAAAGTTTCCGGACAGAAAAGCATATTTGCATGAGATATTTGATGTCGTAGGTATTAACACAATTCAAATAGGTGTGCTTAAAATTTGCAGAATTGTTACTCAATTTCATTGATGATATTTGTCATGTTATCATTTTATGTTTATCCATCTATTCCATACAGTAAGACAAAATAAGTTTATACCATTGCAGTCACTGTCATACACCCTAACACTGCATTTATCAGAAGCCAATATACATTTAGAATTTCTTCAGTTGTGCTTGTTTCTTGCTGCGTTGTGTACTCTTTTTCCTACAGGTACCATTTTTAGTCGTATCTTTTTTCCTCTTTCCATGTTAATTGTGTCCTAGCAAACTGGATATTAGAGGGGCAGCTATTAGTGTGTGATGAGCTCATCAAACATCATCCATGCAGCTGTTTAGTCTCTTTGAAATTTCAATATGTAGCAGTAGGTGTTGTTAATGGATATATTTTTTTTTTTTTAAAAATCTTTGTCGTTATTTACCCCAAACCATCTAAGCTATATTGTTTTACTGCACATTGTTGGGGAACTCCACATGGTAGAAAATGTGCCAATGTCCCTAGCCCATGTGGAGGGTTGATGACAGGTGGGTGGGCAATTGTCAAAGTTTTTACAAGAAATCATGAAAAACTGACTCCAAATAGTATTGAGAAGCCTGTGATCATTATAATATATTTACTTGCAGTCTGGTGGTGCAAAGTGTTCCATGCTAACTTGTTAATGTCATTTGTAGAAATACTGGGAGGCTGGTGGTAACTGCAACTTGGCAATCGCTGCAGCAAGGCTGGGGCTTCACTGTGTAGCCCTTGGTCATGTTGGTGATGAAGTCTATGGACGTTTTCTCCTAGATGTTCTTCATGAAGAAGGCATTGGTATGGTTGGAATGAATGAAGATACTGAAGCTGCTTCCAGTGCATCTTATGAAACACTTCTATGCTGGGTTTTGGTAGATCCATTACAAAGGCATGGATTTTGCAGGTAAACAAGCTCCAGTGCAGGTTGTGCATTTCCCTTTCTTTTTATGAAATCGACTCCTTATAACTATCAGGATTCTTACATAGGTTCTTAGTGTTAGAACATGCTTATCTGACCGAAATTCTTTTCGTGTACAAGTCCTGCTGATTTTAGCAAGGAGCCTGCATTCAGTTGGATGTGCAAACTATCTGCAAAAGTACATATGGCCATTAAACAATCGAAGATTCTCTTCTGCAATGGTTATGTCTTTGATGAGCTTTCGCCTGGTTTAATTATCTCTGCCCTGGAATGTGCCATTGATGTTGGGACTGCAATATTTTTTGATCCCGGACCACGAGGAAAGACTCTTCTCCATGGTACACCTGAACAGCAGAAAGCAGTTAAAAGTTTTCTGAGGATGAGTGATGTTCTTCTTTTAACTGCGGATGAGGTTCGCTCTTCTTCTTGCCAATCTTAGATTGTTGCAACTGTAGTTGTATTTGGTTCTGTGTTAATGACACTCACATTTTAGAAGATCCCTCAAGGATACATGCATGCATGCCTGCCAGACATATAAGTTTTTCACAACAAGCATGGAAATTTCTTCTAGTAACGCCAAAAAGAATGCTAAGAAAGTAGTAAATGAAGCTAAACTTACAATAGATTGGGGACAAGCGAAGGTGAGAAATATGTCTTCAAACATGCAAAAATGAGATAGAGGAAGGATAAGGACTCAGATCATGTTAGATGCATTAAGAGTGATAACCAAAGGGTTATGTTTAAGGAAGATGAAATGAATGAGAGGTGGAGAAGTTATTTATAGATCTTGTTAAATGGCGATCACTCTGAATGCTTAGGGATAGAGGGAATCATAAACTCGAATGAGGTTAGAGGCCAAAAATACTTTCATATGATTAGGATAGCTGAAGTGAAAGAAGCGTTGACGCAGATAAAGGCAATAAGATCCTCAGACTAGATGGCATACCAGAAGAGGTTTGGAAGTCGATGGGAGATATTGGCTTATTTTAGTAGATAGAGTTGTTCAAAATTTGACAGTGAGCTCTGTGAATGTTTTCACTTAAATGCACTATAGGATATTTTCACTTCCACTAGTATGAAAGATGTCCTATATAACCTTCGTTGTTAGGTATTAAGAGGAACGTCTTTTATGAAAGTTGCTTAGAACATATATTCCAATAAAAAAAGCTATCTTTCGAATACGAGCTTAAATTACGAAAATGCCGTTATGGATCCATCACATTTTCTAACCAAACAATGATAATATATTCCGAAGTAAACAGTGGTACTAGCGTAGAATAGCTAAGGGAACAATTCCATAAAACCAAAATCTCAAATGGGCCACTAGATCATGGAGATCTAGTATACCGACTCATCATAGCCGTTGATCGGGAAATGTGGTCCTGAAGGTAAATCGACTATTCTCTTCACCACGTTGATAAACCCTGAACCCAACGTCGAAATTACGAATGGAAAGGTATAAAGGTGATTTCCAAAGTGACCCAAGAGTTATAACGATTCACATTAACCTAGACCTAGAATGATTAAACAGACCACTTTTGGTGATCCGAGGAACTTAAATTTTAAACCTAAATTATTGGGCACAATTTGACCGTACAAACCAAACCTCCACTCTTAGATCATCGTATAAATATCCAAACTAACAAATCAGCCCCTAAACCCTTCATTTAGCGTACCATGATCATAAAATTATTTTTCCTAGACTCGAGGCAATGGACTTGATTTAGTGAAGGTCTTGGATCACACCCTTCATGGGCCAATCATAGGAATCTAGAAGAGCACTTCAGTTTAGTTCAAAATTCACCTAATTTGAAGTTTCCTAATCCTTTTAAAACTAGTTGGCTTAAGCCCTAAGTAACTTGGAGTGGGACGTCAAGTTGGACCATTTCTCACCGTCCGTTCACGATGTAAATTCCCAAAATCCCTAGGATCTTCTAACTGCGAGTTTGTACAAATTTTGGGACCCGATCATCGATAATGGACCATACATCCCATGAATGGTCTAAAACACATCCTAGGTGTCCATCCATCGTGGAAATTACATCTTTAGCTGCCGTTTGTCGAAACTATGTAAGACAACACATTGGATGGTGGAAACACCACACGAACGAGACCAAATTCGAGTTCCGCCTTGACTCGTAAAGGGGGCTAACGCACAAACCAGCTCTTGGGCGTGTGAAGCCATCTAAGGGGTTGGTCGGCCACTCAAAGTAGGCCCCTTCTTGCATAGTGTTAAATCCATTCCGGACACTAGCACCGCTTCGTCGAAAATAGCTAATATATCAAAAATCTAAGTGAACTATAACCTAGGTGGGTCATTTGCATCAAGAAGGTGGATAACCTTTGGTTGGAAAGTGGACATAGGATGGTCCGATGGTTACACAAAAATATCCCTTCGAAAGGGATCGAAAAACCTAGTTTCGTGAACATTTTGGATCCCGAATACAACAAGTGGGCCATGCTTATTCCCACATTCAACCACGTGGAGGGGTTGCCCTAACCTTCCTAAATAGCAGGGAAGGGCTGGACGCCCATCCCCTTAACCGCGTTTTGGAGAGAGAGAAAGGGAAAGAGAAGGAGAGAAGTGTGTGGGCATCCCCATCTCTTCAAAAGGAATTTTAGAGAAAATTTTAGTTTTCTAATTTCTAGAATGCTTGATCAAAACCCTAGTTTCGATCTGCACCGTACACGTGTAATCTAAACCGTGTAAAGTTGAATTTTTATTTTAGATATTTGAATTCTCTCTTGGATTGGCCCTAATGAGCTCACAATCCAAGGTGAGGGATTCCTTTAATCTTACTTCAATTTAAGATTAATTTTTGCACAACTCCTCATATTTTTGTTGTATAATGGTTATCGCGATTTCCATGCTATTAAATGGCTGATCTATTATGAATGGTTTGTTTATGTGGGAATTATGTTTAGCATATGATATTAATCACATTGGACAAATTTTGTGGCATGGATCACAAAACTGCACTTACTCCGTGAAACTATGTGCATTTGGGCTCCGAATGGTGCGTAGTTTGTGCTTCTTTCAGACTGGATGCTTAGGTTAGTAAACCTTAAGGTTTTATTTTTATTTTTTATTTTTTATTTTTAATATAATAATAATCTGATATGAATTTCATATTTTAAATCTTAGGACAACGGATCTGTTTTTGGATATTTTGGACCTATCAGGTTGACTTGTTTAACTCGAAATCTCACTGTTGTGTTTTTCGGTGCACCCTGATGTATTTGGATGACTTTCTACCCTATTGGGATTTATTTTATTAAAATTTCAAATTGATTTGTCCATGAAAACACCTCTGGACTTTTGATGAACTTATGAGGAATAATGGATTCAAACCTTGCCCTTTGCCGACTTTGAAAGCGATGTGTGTTTCCGCTCTATGTATTGAGCTAGTTTATGCTACTCTTCTTTTATTCTATTTTATTGAGTTAGCATTGTGCTATTTTTCTTATTTCTCTTATGGCTTGGGCGTGTGTTTTTGGATTCCATAATCCTCGTGGTTTAATTTAATTCGGTATTGGTATGTGTGATGTGTTTAAAGCCTCACAACTTAGTGACTTGTTTATACATCGTGTACATGATGCGCTCTAAGTAGTGATCCTCTTGTTCGGCTCGTAATTCCTTGGAGTGATAGTGGTGTCATACTTCGATATATTTAATTATCGTTGTCGTAGTACATCACTCTGCGGATTTGGATGTTGCAATTAGTTGCTCCATGAATAAATCGTGTCATGTAATTCTACTAATCCATGTGTAGTGTCGCTTAGGGGTGTTCACATTAATCCCTGGTAGTGTTTTTGATAGCACTCGTAACATAGTGTAGCTCCCTAGTAGCGTAAGCTGCAGAGCACATAACGTACGCTACATGTAGCGTAGGTAATGTATTCTACCCAAAATCTTTTTTATTTTTATTTTTATTGTATTATTATTATTATTTTTTAAGTTCTTCTTCTTATGCTAGTTCAACACCTATTTTAAAATGGTGGTGACTCATCCCTATCACACGTTACACTACATTAGATCAATCTGGACCATCTAAATTGTGGTCCATATTGTGAATTTGTGATGTTTCAATTAAAAAAAAAGAGGTCACACTTAGAGATGTCTGAAGGCAAAGAGAGATTTTGCATGGAATTATGAGGTTTATGATCCAAATTCGCAGTCATGAAGTCATAGGAATTTTCATTTTATAAAAATTATCATATGTTTATATTATTTTAATTAAAAAATATTAAGTATTGTGTAACTTACGCTACACGCTATGTAGCTTATGCTACACGCTATTAAGAGCCAAATGCTACACTACAAAACACCGATCCATGGTGGTGTCAGACATGTTGTCAATCTCTTCGTAGTTATGGGATGCGGAGCATGCTGAGTTTATGAATTATTCCATAATGTGGTGGTCACCTTGTGTGTTGTGCTACACCCACTATGCTAGTTTATAAGTTTTACGTGTAAAGGCATGCATTCATGTAGGTTGCTTATGCATAATTGATACCATTCGCAGTATGGAATGCGAGACGTATTGGGACCCATGTATTGTTTTACCATGATGAATTACTTGAATTGTTGTTAATTTTGGGGAAAAACTATCACTATGAGTAGGGCATTGACCCTCTTCAACTATATAGATAGTGCAGGTGACCTATAGGAGGAGGAGACAAGTGCGGATGACTATTGCGAGTGATGTTGGCTTATATCGCCCGATGCATCTAGTTTATCTTTATTTTATGTTTCATGTCATGGATTTGAATTGATTTGAGAATGATTATAATAGGCTCCCTTCTGAGTGAGCAGTCGACTTAAATAGTTAGTTGAACACTTTTGTGGTTGAATGGAATAAGAACTTTAATGTGGTTGGTGTTATCCTTATGATTGGATACATTCGTGAATGTAAATGCATATGATATATGAAAGGTACAATAGCTTATGCCTTGAGTACATTTCCTAACATCACGGAACTCGGATCCTGTGTGATATACACTAGAGTCGATTTTTGAGGTGTTACATGAGCGATTGGAGTCAAGGAACGACGGAAATCGCGTACCTGCAAACCTTACATGTGACACGAGAGATGGTGAAACTTCCGGACAACATGTGGTAGAGGAAGAAGGTGAGGTTGATGATCTTCCTCGAGAGCATCCAGTGGCACTTGCTAACGTAATCACCAGTAGGGCTACTCGGGAGCAGTCTATATTCCCCTACAAGGTGCGCTCATGGAGACTGTACCAAGGCATTTTGGGAGGGATCGACCGAAACCAACTGTGGCCAACGATATTACAAAGAAAGTGAGAATAGACGTACTTGACTTCATTGGCAAGTTGGAGTAGACTCAATTTCTTGATTGGTCGATAGCGTTAGAGGATTACTTCTAATGGTATGACATGGATGATGATCCTCGAGTCTGGTTTGCGACAATAAAGCTTAAGGGTCACGCACGTGTTTGGTGGAGAAGTGTGGAAGACCGTGTGTATCGACTTGGCCAGCCACCTATTGTTCATTGGGAAGAAATGAAATCAAAGCTTAAGTAGAAGTATCTTCCTCTTGCTTATGAGGATATGCTCTATGAACAACTGGTCAAACTGCAACAAGGAAACATGATGGTGGAAGAATACATGGAGCGCTTCAACGAGCTCATGGTCCGTTGTAAAATTATAGAGGAGTGTCATACCCTCTCTCGTTTCAAGTCGGGTCTCAGAGCTGAAATTCGAAGAGATGATTACTATGGGGCTTTATGGGATAGATGATTGTAACTCCCTGATTCTCATAACCCAAGGACGGTTGCTCGAGTATGAGAACCCGAGGGTTTCATTATAAAATAAAACTATCATTCAACTAACTCACAACACAATTCATAGCAACAAGGTATAGCCATAGTATAAACTAACCAAGGGAGTTCAACATACGTGAATAAAAGTGATGGAGTAAAGCAAGATCCCACAGCAGGGGATTTTTAATTACAAATCTCAAAGCAACCAAAACTAAGATAATGTCTAAAAGCATAGAAGTAGATAATTCCTATATCATCAGTGGAGCTCTATCGGCTCAACCAGGTCAGCATACTGTCCTTCCTCTCCGTACTCCTCATCAGCTACACTAGGGGTGTCGTCATAGGCGTCGTCTTCCTCTGTCATACCTGTGTCTATTTGGTGTAACCGCACGATTGAGTGAGTGAAAACTCAGTGGGAATTTCCCTCATAGATTCAACCATAACACATCATTCCAAAATAGGTTAACAATTTATATTTGATTCATAGGACAATACAACTACATATGCATTTGCATGAATGTATGAATGTATGTTCAAGTCACAGATCTGGTTATGCACATCCAGCTGTCAAAATAAAAGACCGCCCGAGGTAGATAAACTACTTGGAAAAGGCCATGAAGGTGAGTGCGCCCAAGGATGACCTGACTCCTGGAATAATACACGAGGTACGCCCGAAGAGTGTCGAATTCCGGAATAGCCTCATGTAATATAAGAGTGCCCAAAGTGACTCAAATGCACAACTCTGGTCATTTAACCGATCTAACAGTAAATCGAGCAGAATGTGGCTTACATTAAGCACTCGGAAAAGCTCACATGTCATGCGTGAATGTCATGCATCATGATACTTATGTACATTCAATAGAATTTACAAGATTATTCTCACAGACATGATCAAGGTTCAATTGAGACCAATAAATGTAGTATATCATATCAAGTTCTCACAACATCCCACTAAAGGTGGCATTCCACACTTAGGCCCCAACCTACAACTTTGAGAATAGATGGGAACATCTAGTCTTATGTCATTATTTGGTAGAATGTAACTCCAAGTTGGACTATTACTAACATGATGGACTATTACTAACATGACTTGGAGAGTACAATACCAAGTCATAATCAAATGTTTGTCACGCATAAAAATCAAGTAATTAGGCATTTGCATATTAACCCATTCTCAACATAACCAAATAAGAATGAAAGGAATAGCGTACTAGTTCAAGACTTGATCATGCACATTAGCTTCAAATCAAAAATGGTTCAAGCATATGTGATGAATTATGGAGTGAATTTACCAACTGGATAGAAGCAAGATTTTCTACTTCTTAACATACTTAATGAAATGTACATATGACTAAGCAAGTCTAGATATGGGACCGAGAGTATGATGTGAATTTCTACAAGAACAATAATATATGAATATTTCCACATGGTTAGTGAAATTAATTCAAAGGAAGCAAGATTAACACATGCACAATTAATATTTCTACAATTTCAATCTTAACACTATCTTAGAATTCAATGCAATGAAGAAGCTATGCGGGATATCCCTCACCTAGATTGGAAATCCCTCTTGTTGTAAGTTGTGGATGTAAGGATCCTAACATTCCAAGCAATTGTATAATTAATATTCAAGTTCTAACAATTGACTGGTTATATGAACTTGGACCTTTACTTACTTGATTGAACAAAATGTAAGTAGGAGTGTCTTCTAAGGGAAAAATGGTTGCTGCTGTATCTGGAGGAATTCTCATAAAAGCTAGTGAGTCGGGACTTGCAATTCACAATGAGTTGAGTAATCCTAAAAGCTTCATTAATCACAGGGTGAGATTGAAGATCTACCAAACCTTCAAAAGATGATTTAAGTCAGCTAGGTACAGTCAGAAACCGGTCGAGTTGACTCGCTTGGGGTCCTCAACCGGTGACTCGTTGAGCTTGTTTTAAAGGCTTTGTAAGCCCCGGGGTTAGATTATGGATATATTGATTCTGACACTACTCAAAATCACTCTCAACTGGTTGGAGTCAGCTTGACTCAGTCGAAAAACTGACTGAGTCAACCTGATAAGGTACATTGAGTTGACTCAGTTGTTAAAAGTGCTCGGGTCAGCCCCCAAATGGGTGAACCTGTAACACCCATGGCTGGGTTCAAGTTCATCTAGGCAAACCACCACCCAGGCCTAACCGAGTCGTGCTTTTTATCTCCAAACCGAGCCTGAGTTGCTGACTCGGTTGAGCCATGAGTGCAGACGGCATCATCACTCCCTGTTTCTGGCGAAACATGGCCCATCTCGCAGTGCTGGTCCCAGTCCCAGGGAAAATCGACCACTGCCATGAGGGCAGGTCGGGTTCTTCATGCTGGAATGGTGCTGGGCTACCTAACTCGCAACCGAGTTGAGTCGACTGTGAAACCAGTCGGCCGGTTGGGTGAAGTTGCTAATCACAGGGAGTAGGCGCGGATGGTTACCTGACCAGGGGCGGCATCTTGAAGCTGATAGGAGATTTGTTTGTAGCGTGCTAAGCCCCGGGTTCGTTGGAACTTAAGAACTCATCTACCATGCCCGATTCCGGTCACCATTTTGAGGTGAAACGGCCTGTTATAACAGAGAGTTGGGTTAGACATCAACTGGGGTGATAGGAATGTAAGACGGGTGAGTTTCGGTTGCCATTACCTGAGTTGGCTGTGGATCTGAGCTACGTGAAACGGGGCCTGTAGTGAAAACTGAGAGGTTTCAATCGGCCGACTGGAAACTCGTTCCAGTGGCCGTCACTTCCGTCCTCTCCTCTTTCTTTCTTTCTTTCTTCCTTTCTTCCCTTCCACTATCTCCTCCCAACCCACTCTTTCTTTCTCTCCGAGCAAAGAAGATGGGTTAGGATCCAACTCCGACTCAGTGGCCCAAGAGTGGCCGGGTCGGGTTGCCGCTCGATCTAGCAGTGCCAAAAGAAACACTCCCCCTCTTTACTGTTTTCTTTCCTTCGTTTTCTTAGGATTTCCCCTAAACAAATGGATATTTATAGCTTTTTCTCGTTCTAGACATTTCCACTGTTAATTACTAGGATTAGCATGTCGTTTAGCAAGGGATAGGTTGTGAAACTCACCGTAAGAAGTCGTTAATTTAGCTAAATCCTAGCATGGTTCCAATCGGTTTTCCCCGATGACACATTGGATAGGTGGGCCGCACTTTGGACGGTATGGATGGGTGAATGGGCTACTCACGCAAAAGGTGGGTCCCCAAAGTTTGTTCACAGAAGATGATGGGCGGCCATGACATTTCTTTGCGGAGTGGTTAATCTATAGATCAGGGTTGTTTGGACTGTCTTGATATGACCCAAGAGGGATGTGGGGTCCCTTTCACGGCACAATGAGACTGTTGATTGATACATTTGTTAAGCGGAGGTCGGTTTTAATTGTGGCCGTGTCTTGCTCAAAATCTCAGGAATATCTCGATTAGCTACGAGATATCAAGCAACCCTAACCTCAACGCCCTGGATTTGCTCGGTCAAAGCTTCCAGAGGGCGAGAGATGGTTGAGATCGATCGATGCCAAGAGTGGAAAGGATTTTTCCGCCTTTTGACGGGTAGGGATACATTTTCGAAAACAGTAGGGCTGACGGGGCTTTCCCAGGCGTACGTGGCCTTCATCCGACGACTCCCAACGGTCGTATCAGCCAGAGGGATGGCGTGCGTGATTATACTTCCTTCGTCAGCGTCCACCGTGCGCGACTCTCAATCGGTCGCCGTTCGTGCATTCGTGTATGGTTTTCAACCATGAAACTAAGCAAGGTTAGGGTCGATGGGGCCCAACCTATCAGATAGACGGTTTGGATCGTTCTTTCGTATTCGGACGGTGACGGTGTGCTTCCCTAACAGACGGTCAGATTTTGAGAGCGTTGCGCGGGAGAGAAATTTGAATTTCTCAAGCTTTTTTGGTTACTATCGGGTCAACCACTGATTAAACCGATAAAAGGTGTGGTGTGAGGCGGGTGCACAATGTCTGTGCACACGCACTCGTGAAATGTGGCGAAATCTGCGCCGTACATTACCCCCACTTGGTCTATTACCTGGTTTGGACTGGAGATCAATCAATTTCTGTCCTTGTTAGGGGGTACTATTCGTAGATTTATGCTAATAAGGGTTGGTCATTTCAAATGGGTTGTTAGTTTCCATTTTCTCTTTCGCGCAATGCCCTCAAAATCTGACCGTCCATTAGGGATGCATACCGTCACCGTCCGAATACGAAAGAACGATCTAGACCGTCTATCTGATAGGTTGGGCCCCATCGACTCTAACCTTGCTTAGTTTCATGGTTGAAAACCATACACGAATGCACGAACGACGACTGGTTGAGAGTTGTACACGGTGGATGCTGACGAAGGAAGTATAGTCACGCACGCCATCCCTCTGGCTGATCCGACCGTTGGGAGTCGTCGGATGAAGGCCACGTACGCCCGGGAAAGCCCCGTCAGCCCTACTGTTTTCGAAAATGTACCCCTACCCGTCAAAAGGCGGAAAAATCCTTTCCACTCTCGGCAACGATCGATCTCAACCATCTCTCGCCCTCTGGAAGCTTCGACCGAGCAAATCCAGGGCGTTGAGGTTAGGGTTGCTTGATATCTCGTAGCTAATCGAGATATTCCCGAGATTTTGGGCGAGACACAACCACAATTAGAACCGACCTCCACTTAACAAATGTATCAATCAACAGTCTCATTGCGCCGTGAAAGGGACCCCACATCACTTTTAGGTCATATCAGGACCGTCCAAATGACTCTGATCTATAGATTAGCCACTCAGCAAAGAAATGTCATTACCGCCCATCATCTTCCGTGAACAAACTATGGGGACCCACCTTTTGCGTGAGTGGCCCATTCACCCATCCATACCATCCAAAGTGCGGCCCACCTAGCTAATGTGTCATCGGGGAAAACCGATTGGAACCATGCTAGGATTTAGCTAAACTAACGACTTCTTACGGTGAGTTTCACAACCTATCTCTTGCTAAACGACATGCTAATCCTAGTAATTAACAGTGAAAATGTCTAGAACGAGAAAGAGCTATAAATATCCGTTTGTTTAGGGCGAATCCCAAGAAAACGAAGGAAAGAAAATAGTAGAGGGGGAGTTTTTCTTTTGGCACTGCTGGATCGAGTGGCAACCCGACCCGGCCACTCAACCACTGAGTCGGAGTTGGATCCTAACCCATCTTCTTTGCTCGGAGAGAAAGAAAGAGTGGGTTGGGAGGAGATAGTGGGAGGGAAGAAAGAAAGAAAGAAAGAGGAGGAGAGGACGGAAGTGACGGCCACTGGAACGAGTTTCCAGTTGGCCGATTGAAACCTCTCAGTTTTTGCTGCAAGCCCCGTTTCACGTAGCTCAGATCCACAACCAACTCAGGTAATGACAACTGAAACTCACCCTTCTTACATTCCTATCATCCCAGTTGATGTCCAGCCCAACTCTCTGTTATAACAGGCTGTTTCACCTCGAAATGGTGACCGAAATCGGGCATGTTAGATGAGTTCCTAAGTTCCGACGAACCCGGGGCTTAGCACGCTACAGACAGATCTCCTATCAGCTTCAAGACGCTGCCCCTGGTTAGGTAACCATCCGCGCCTACTCCCTGTGATTAGCAACTTCACCCAACCGGCCGACTGGTTTCACGGTCGACTCAACTCGGTTGCGAGTTAGGTAGCCCAACACCATTCTAGCATGAAGAACCCGACTTGCCCTCATGGCAGTGGTTGATTTTTCCTGGGACTGGGACCAGCACTGCGAGATGGGCCATGTTTCGCTAGAAACAGGGAGTGATGATGCCGTCTGCACTCATGGCTCAACCGAGTCAGCAACTCAGGCTCGGTTTGGAGATAAAAAGCACGACTCGGTTAGGCCTGGGTGGTGGTTTGCCTAGATGAGCTTGAACCCAGCCATGGGTGTTACAAGTTCACCCATTTGGGGGCTGACCCGAGCACTTTTAACAACTGAGTCAACTCAATGTACCTTATCAGGTTGACTCAGTCAGTTTTTTGGCTGAGTCAAGCTGACTCCAACCAGTTGAGAGTGATTTTGAGTAGCGTCAGGATCAATATATCCATGATCTAACCCCGGGGCTTACAAAGCCTTTGAAACATACTCAATGAGTCACCAATTGAGGACCCCAAGCGAGTCAACTTGACCGGTTTCTGACTGTGCCTAGCTGACTTAAATCATTTTTTAAAGATTTGAGAGGCATAAGGTTTGGTAGATCTTCAATCTCATCCTGTGATTAATGAAGCTTTTAGGACTACTCAACTCATTGTGAATTGAAAGTCCCGACTGAGTCAACTCAGTCCCGACTCACTAGCTTTTATGACAATTCCTCTAGGTACAACTAGCAACCATTTTTTCCTTAAAAGACACTCCTACTTGCATTCTGTTCAATCAAGTAAGTAAAGGTCTAAGTCCATATAACCAGTCAATTGTTAGAACTTGAAGATTAATTATACAATTGCTTGGAATGTTAGGATCCTTAGATCCACAACTCACGACAAGAGGGACTTCCAATCTAGGTGAGGGATATCCCCCATAGCTTCTTCATTGCATTGAATTCTAAGATCGTGTTAAGCTTGAAATTATAGAAATATTAATTGTGCATGTGTTAATCTTGCTTCCTTTGAATTAATTTCACTAACCATGTGGAAATATTCATATCTTATTGTTCTTTCCACATCTTATTGTTCTTGTAGAAATTCACATCATACTCTTGGTCCCATATCTAGACTTGCTTAGTCATATGTACATTTCATTAAGTATGTTGAGAAGTAGTAAATCTTGCTTCTATCTAGTTGGTAAATTCACTCCATAATTCATCTCATATGCTGAACCATTTTTGATTTGAAGCTAATGTGCATGATCAAGTCTTGAACTAGTACGCTATTCCTTTCATTCTTATTTGGTTATGTTGAGAATGTGTTAATATGCAAATGTCTAATTACTCGATTTCTATGCGTGACAAACATGTGATTAAGACTTGGTATTGTACTCTCCAAGTCATGTTAGTAATAGTCCATCATGTTAGTAATAGTCCAACTTGGAGTTACATTCTACGAAATAACGACATATGACTGGATGTTCCCATCTATTCTCAAAGTTGTAGGTTGAGGCTTAAGTGTGAAATGTCACCTTTGGTGAGATGTTGTGAGAACTTGATATGATATACTACATTTATTGGTCTCAATTGAACCTTGATCATGTCCGTGAGAATAATCTTGTAAATTCTATTGAATGTACATAAGTATCGTGATGTATGACATTCACGCATGACATGTGAGCTTTTCCGAGTGCTTAATGTAAGCCACATTCTGCTCGATTTACTGTTTGATCAGTTAAATGACCAGAGTTGTGCATTTGAGTCACTTTGGGCGCTCTTATATTACATGAGGCTATTACGGGATTAGACACTCCTCGGGTTTACCCCGTGTATTATTCCAGGAGTTAGGTCATCTTTGGGCGCTCTCACCTTCATGGCCTTTTCCAAGTAGTTTATCTACCTTGGGTGATCTTTTATTTTGACAGTTGGATGTACATAACTAGATCTGTGACTTGAACATACATTCATACATTCATACATTCATGCAAATGCATATGTAGTTGTATTGTCCTATGAATCAAATATAAATTGTTAACCTATTTGGAATGATGTGTTATGGTTGAATCTATGAGGGAAATTCCCACTGAGTTTTCACTCACCCAATCGCGCGGTCGCACCAAATAGACACAGGTATGATGGAAGAAGACGGCGCCTATGGCGACGCCCCTAGTGTAGCTGATGGGGAGTACGGAGAGGAAGGACAGTATGCTGACTTGGTTGAGCCGATAGAGCTCCACTGATGATATAGGAATTATTAACTTTTATGCTTTTAGACATTATCTTAGTTTTGGTTGCTTTTAGATTTGTAATTAAAAATCCCCTGCTGTGGGATCTTGCTTTACTCCATCACTTTTATTCACGTATGTTGAACTCCTTTGGTTAGTTTATACTATGGTTATACCTTGTTGCTATGAATTGCGTTGGCAGATAGTTGAATGATAGTTTTATTTTATAATGTAAACCTCGGATTCTCGTACTCAAGCGACCGTCCTCGGGTTATGAGAATCAGGGTGTTATAATGATGCATTCCAATTGGCTTTAAAAATTGAGCAACAATTTAGACAGCCCGTTGGGAGAAGATTTGACGCAGTTACCGGTGAGTTGATGAATCAACATGGTGCGGAAGTCAGCCAAACAACAAGGGTCCCTGATAATGCAGCCACCAACAAGCCTGCTAATTCAAGGCTGCCTTGTTTGGTGGAGAGTCAGGGTGAGACCCTTGTAGGGAGTGATTCACGTAGAGATATGAAAGACGTAGACTGCTATAGTTGTGGTGGAAAGGGACATTATGCATCACGTTGCCCTCTGAAAGTTACGACTATTTGTGTGGAAGAAGAGGATAACAAATCCAAAGGGGAAAAAGATAGGTGTGAGGCTAATGAACTGCAAGAAGACACCTATGAATGTGGCCTCGAAAACGGGATATTGGCCGTTGTTCTGGGAGTGCTTGTGGCCCCTAAGAAGGACAAGACGGAAGATTGGCGACAGACTGCTCTTTTCCAAACCCAAGTTCAGTGTGGTGATAGGGTATGCAACCTTATTATTGATGGGTGAAGCTGTTCAAATGTGGTATCACAAGAGTTGGTTGGGAGGATGCAATTACTAGTGGAGGCACACCCACAACCCTACAAGATTGCATGGGTCAATAACATGACCATTCAAGTATCCAAGAGGTGCTTGGTGAACTTCAAGATAGGCCATTATGAAGATTTCATTTGGTGTGATGTAGTTCCTATGAAAATCCCTCATGTACTTCTTGGAAGGCCTTCGCTTTATGTCCAAAAGGTGTTTAGTGATGGAGAGGCCAACACATTTTACCTTCAGATTCAATGGCAAGAAGATTCTCCTTATGCCTATGAAAAAAAGTGAACCTATGAAGAAGAGAACTGAGCCATAGAAGTCGGCCAATGTTTGATCTATGAGGCAATTTGAGGAGGAGAGCAAAGAGGGAGGTGTTATGTATGATCTAGTGACGTGGGAGGTCAATGACAAGATCTCGACAAAGGGACAAGTGATGAATCCGCAAGTCAAAAGGTTGATGTTTGAATTTTCAAATTTCGTTTCTGATGAACTGCCGAATGAATTACCACCCATGAGGGACATTCAACATGCTATCAACCTCGTCCCAGGGGCCGTGCTCCCTAATCTTCTAGCCTATAGGATAAATCCGATTGAGCATGGCGAGTTAAAGAAGCTGGTTGATGAATTGTCCTGAGGTCCGTGCGTTGTCCCGACTTTGTTGACGCCAAAGAAGGACAGAAGTTGGTGAATGTGTGTGAACGGACAATTGTGCCATAAATAAAATAACCATCAAGTTCCACTTTTCAATACCACGACTTGATGATATGCTTGGCATGTTGGTTGGTTCCAAGGTCTTTTTGAAGATCGACTTGAGAAGTGGCTATCACCAGATACAGATCAGACGCGGAGATGTGTGGAAGACAACAATTCAAAATAAAGGATGGGCTCTATGAATGGTTGGTTATGCCTTTCAAATTGGCCAACCTTCATGTGAGTCATGACTCGGGTACTATGTCCCTTTATTAGTCGCTTCATTGTTGTCTATTTTGATGACATACTTGTATTTAGCCAAGAGGCCTCTGAAGACACTGATCACCTTCGACAAGTTATGAGAGTTCTCATAAAAGAAAAACTCTACATTAACTTGAAGAAGTGCACTTTTATGAGTGTGAGTGTGATATTTCTTGCCTTTGTGGTCTCTTATCATGGTGTAGAAGATGACCCATATAAAGTAAAAGCCATGTTGGACTGGCCTATCCCTACTAATGTGCACGAAGTGTGAAGTTTCCATTGCTTGGCTACCTTCTACATGAGATTTGTCAGAAATTTCAGCACCATTATGGCACCCATTACTTTGTGTTTGAAGAATGGGCAATTCGTGTGAACCAAGGTAGCCACTAAAGCTTTTTAAGATATAAAAACGAAGATGACCGCAGCCCGGTTCTTCAACTGCTGGACTTCAACAAGGTCCTCAAAGTTGCTTGTGATGTATCTCACATCGGCATTGGAGGGGTACTTAGTCAGGATGAGCACCTGGTGGCTTACTTTAGTGAAAAGTTGAATGAGGCCAATCAGAGGTACTCAACATATGATGTGGAATTTTATTCAATGGTGCAAGCGCTGAGGCATTGGTGTCATTACCTCATCGGCAAAGAGTTTGTTCTCAACTTTGACCATGAAGCCCTCAAGTATATCAATTCCTAGAAGAAGTTAAGACATGGGCATGCCAAATGGTGTTCTTATCTCTAACAATTCACCTTGTGCTGAAACATAGGTTGAAAGTTGAGAACAAGGCAACTGATGCATTGAGTAGGTGAGCCCACTTGTTGACAACGATGTCTGTGGAAGTGATTGGCTTTGACCATTTGAAATGTGATTACAGTGGTAATGGTGATTTTTAGCAAATTAACATAAAGTTTTGAACCAGGCAGAGAGTCATCCAAAGTTCATTGTGCATGATGGGTATCTCTTTTTTGGAACTTGTCTATGCATACCTGACACTTCTTTACGGGAGCATGTGATGCGAGAATTACACTTGGGTGGCCTCGGCAGCCATTTTGGGCATGACAAAACAATTGCTCTCGTAGAAGATAGATTTTTCTGGCCTTTGTTGAAGTGTCTATGATAGATGTTACTGGCCTTTGTTGAAGTGTTTACGATTGATTTTACTGGCCTTTGTTGAAGTGAGATGTGGCGAAGTGGGTGCAGCAATGTCAAGGTTGCTAGCTTGCCAAAGGGCGGAAATAAAATACAGGTTTATACACCCCGCTGCTTGTACCCCAAGAACCATGGCAAGACATCAGTATGGATTTTGTTTTGGGTTTGTTGAAGACTATACAAGGCAACGATTCAATCTTCGTCGTAGGTGACCGCTTTTCTAAGATGATTCATTTTATTCCTTGTTCTAAGACCTCGAATGCCCTGAAGATAGCCACCCTGTTCTTCCGGGAGGTAGTTCACTTATATGGTGTGCCGAAATCTATCGTCTCCAATAAGGGCATGAAGTTTATGAGTTACTTTTGGAAAATGCTGTGGAAGGTAATGAGCACCAAGCTTAAGTTTTCAACTTCATATCATCCTCAAACAGATGGTCAAACAAAGGTAGTTAACCGAGGCTTGGGAAATCTACTATGGTGCTTAGTTGGTGACCATGTTTCGAGGTAGGATCAAGTTCTGTCGATGATGGCTGAATTTGCTTATAATAGTTCAGCTATTCGGTCAGTTGGACTATCACCATTTGAGGTAGTGTTGGGAATGAAGCAAAGACAACCAATGGATTTGATTGTCCTGCCCATAAATGCATGACCGAGTGAGGAGGCTGAAATGTTTGCTCGACATATGTGTGACATCCACGATGAGGTAAGAAGGAAGATGGCGACCAGCAATGAAAGATGCAAGATGCAAGCTAACTTGCATTGGTGCTTTGTGGAATTCAAGGAAGGTGACCAAGTGATGGTGTCTCTGACCAGAAAGATTTCCTAAGGGGAAGTATCAAAAGCTTCACTCTAGGAGTGCAGGTCCTTTCAAAATATTGAAGAAAATCAATGTTAATGCTTATGTTTTGGAGTTGCTAGAACATTTGCACATCAGCTGGACATTCAATGTCGAAGACTTGACTACTTATCATGACCAACATGAAGACAAAATCGGAAGAGCAAGCCATAAGGTTGCCTCCTGTGCCTACTGTCAGCTTTGAGATTGAAGATGTGTACACCAATCAATTTGTTTCTACCAAGGATGGTGGATGTCATAAGTTCCTTGTCAAGTGGAAGGGTAGACCAGCTTTTGGTTGCAAATGGATTACAACTTATGATTTTCAGCGCCTCGATCTGGATTTGTATGAGAGATACCAAGCTGCCAACTTGCCGTAGTCGAGTTTTTCCAATCTGGGGAGAGATGATGGGGGCCTCAAAGTCTGTAGAGGGAGAAGTAAGGCTGGGGTGGGGCCCACGAGTCTTCTCTAGCTCCCCCAGGTTAGCCGACCACTCTTGCAAGCCAATAAAGGTGGCGCGCTTGGGCCCCCTTGAGCCAGCAAGTGCACATGTGCTTTCTGTTAGGAGAAGTTACTGCAAGCGTGTTTTCGTAAGAAAAGGTTACCGCAGGGGGGTATTTTGTAATAAGTATGTTAGACAAGTCAGCCTGGTAGTCCTTATGTAGGGTTTTCTTGGGGAGAAAGAAATACGTTGTAACTATGTTTCTTTTGAAGAAGTAAACTAAAGAGGTGCCAACTCTTTCTTGTCTAGGTGCCGACTCCAAGACCACCACCGGTGCTGATTCTGGTGAGATCTATCCCTCCCCTACTCTAATATCCTATTCTAATCTCCCACATCCTTCTTCTTCTCATCTAATCTACACATCTTCTCTTCAAACCCTTGAATCTCCGTTCTTTTCTCTTTATTCTCTTTATTCTCATTGCCCGTCCGCTATCACTGAGTGATATTCAAACAAATTACTATTCTTAAGATGATTGTGTGATTCTTGATGTTCTATTAATTGGTTATTAGTTTCTTTAGATTACTAGAAATCATTTTTTTTTGGAACTGTGTTGATGTTCTCTTCTAATTTTTTTTCCTTTTAATGCATTCATCAATTTATTTTATTATAATTTTATTTGTTTAATTAGGGTTTTTTTTTTTTTTTTTTTTTGTTTCTGTACGGAAGTGTCCCCATGCCTATATTTTTGGACTTTGCCGTGCCTGACACTTAAGACACTTGGCACCCATGCCACGTGTCTAGGTAACATTAACTTGGGTCTTGGCTTTTAGTTATGTTGGGTTGGGTCTCAAAGTTCAGGCCTGATTAGTAATTAGGCCGGGCCCTGGTGAAGGTCACTGGCCTTTTGAGTCTATTGAGCTTGGTCGGGTTTGGGCCTGGTTTGATTAGTAATCAGGCTCTGGGCCGTGGTCAAGCCGTCAAGGTCATTGGTCTGTTGGGTTTGTCAGGCCTGGTTGTGTTCAACTGATGATAATAATAATCTGTAAGGCCTGGCTGTGATCAAGCAATAATAATAATAACATTTTTTATCTGTTGGGCTTGACTGTGTTTTGGCCATAATGATCATAATGTAAACCAGTGTTTTAAATAGCGAATGGTGTAGTGTAGCGTTTCCCACCCTCAGAAGCGTGAGGTAAGCTACATGCTACTTCTACATTTTTAATTAAGGTTGTGCTCGGTTGCTTCAAAGATCATGAAATTCTGTGATATTTTGCATCAAATCAGACCGACTAATAATGGAATTTCATGATATCTGGTGCAACCCAACACCATATACAATAGAAAAATAGGGCAAAGATCAACTGCAAGGATAAAGAAAGAGCAACATAATTAGTTTAATATTGTTAATTTTATTGATTTTACTAAGATTGCTGAAAGGATAAAATAATTATTATTGGAAAATGGAAAAATGAAACAAATCGTTGAAAACTTAAATTGATTTTTGTTCAAGTGAAAAATAGCTTGTAATGTAAGCTACATAGCGTATAGTGTAAGCTAAGTAGCATGAAGCATATGTAAATTGGCATATAGCATAGGCTTCTTCGTCATCATCATCTAGGCTAGTGTTTAGCGTGTAGTGTAAGCTGCATGATATTTCTATTTTTTAATTAAAAATAGGCGAAAATAAGATAAATAGTAAGATCAAGTGTAAAAGAAGAAGAAGAAAAATAATAATAAAAAAGCCTAAAAAAATGCTTCATTATTTCGAGTAAAAGCATGTTCAAAACAAGTGATTAATTATCATTTATCAAAAGCCAACCCACTTATATTTAAACTATCATCATCATGTGGACAATACACACTACACAGGATGGTGACTAAAAAACCACCTCTATAGAGTGGTGGCCTACTTGGTGGTTTGGACAAGTTGGATTCCATGCCACACACACACCACAGTGGGCCCCACACAATAGAAAACAATGTACAACTGCCATCTAAACACCTCCACCGAAGCATGGTGGCCCACGTAATGTATGATGGGTTGCATGCATGCCATACACACCACAATGGGCCACACAAAAAAATGTTGTAGGACAATCCTATCCTTCAGCATTGCACAATAATTGGCCTCCTTAAAAAAAAAGAAAAATTCCAAAAACAAATAATAAATCTTCATCCAAAATGAAAAAAAGAACTCATTAAGAGATATTAAGGGGAAAAAACATACCTCTATCAAGTTTGAGAAGAGATTCAATCAATAAAAATACTAACTTTTGAGCTTCGTAGCAGTATAGATGTGAAAAGGGAGAAATTTGATTTTCTCGTTCGTTTAGGCTCCAAAGCTCTTGAAAATACCACAAATGGACCGTCTTGCAGGGTCGATTGATTGGCCAAAATCTCCTCCTCAACAACTTTATAGATTGAGAGAATGGACTTTATACAAAGGAAACTTATTATGTGCACTTGTTTTTTGTGATTTTTTGATTTCTAAGTGTGCAATGATGTCTTTTTTAACATCCCCCAAAGTTTCATTGAGAAATTCAACCAATTTCCCAATGTTCTCTAATGTTTCCCAAAGAAGCGAACATTACGCGAACCATCCCATATTTTCCATGCAATAACCGATATGTTTCCATATCCTAGGGGTGCAATACATCTGTCGGTACTGATATTGAAAACATTAGTTGGACCATAGATCATCAACTCTTTTCTTACTACCTCCATCCACGTCCTTTTGGGCCTTCCCCTTGTGCTTTTAGAGCCTTCCCACATTTTATTACGTATTGGTGCTACTCCTAAGTTCCTTCAAATGCATTCATTTCTAGTTCTATCTTTCTCGTCTTGCTACTCATCCATCTCAATATCCGCATAATTGCCCAACATTCTACTCAACATCCTATGGGTGTACACATTTAACTGCTTATCAACCAACCATGTTTTATGGGATAAAATGTTGGGCAGTTAAGGAACAACATGTTCATAGGATGTGTAGCTAAAATGAGGATGTTGAGATGGATTAGTGGCAAGATGAGGAAGGATAGAACTAGAAATGTCTGCATTCAAGGGAACTTGGTAGGACCAATATGTAACAAGATGATGATTTGGCTGTGCAACGGAGGCCATGAACTCCACTAGATAGGAGTGAGTAGGTACAAGTTGAAGGCTTTAAGGGCAAGGGAAAGGTCCAAAAGGACATGAATGAGGTAATAATATAACACCTGATGACCTATGGTCTATTTGAAGGTTTGGCCCTTGATAGAGTAGAATGACAGAACACGATTCATGTAGATGATCCCAGTAAATTGGGATAAGGTTTAGATGATGATGATGACCAACAGGTTTGGATTGTTTGCGAACTATACTGGGACAATCAGCAATCATAAGGATTTCTTTATTGGAGCGATGAATTCCTCTCTGTGATCCAGTACGCTTGATAAGAGTCCACCCTCCTCTTTCGTTCTTTGCTCCTTCGGATCCTAAACTATTTGTCGTGTCGTATCAGATCTCTCTCACCGCTTCTCCAATTCCATCTTGACTAAGATCGAAGAAAGAAGAAAGAGGAATGCATTCGTTGCAAAGAACCAAAGATAATATAAAAAAGAAAAAAAAGAAAGAAGGAAAAGCACAAATTTCCCAAACCAGGAAAAAGAATCCCAAACCATCGACCTGCTTGTCTGAACAAAAAAACAAAGTATGTTAGACAAAGCCTCAGATGGATGACAGTCCAACCACTGGTAGAATTGTAGTTGTGTTCCTTTCGAATCTAACTTCCCAAAAATAAGCTGGTTAGGGTGAGAATAGAGGAATGTTTCTAGGGTTGAGAACATAGACCACATGCTTCCGGGTTAGAGAGAGAGAGAGAGAGAGAGAGAGAGAGAGAGAGAGAGAGAGAGGATCTACATGTAGGCTGGATCCAAGGAGGACAAGGGGTATAGAGGCAATGAAGTTGCAGGATTGGGCGAATATCGGGCAAGATCGAGTGGGTTGAGCAAGGACCACAAGCTTCCAGGTTAGAGAGAGAGAGAGAGAGAGAGAGAGAGAGAGGATCACCATGAAGATCTACATCTAGGCTGGATCCAAGGAGGACAAGGGGTATAGAGGCAATGAAGTTGCAGGGTCGGGCAGATATCGGGTGAGATTGAGAGGGCTGAGCAGCTTTAGTAATTGATCTTGGGGTGTTCTGCTGTGTCGGCTAGGCAAAGGGCTGATAAAGGGTGGGATGCAAAAGGGAAAGGGATTGTAGAGGAGGATGTTGATATTGGGAGACATGTGTCTCTATGGGAGAGAGGGAGAAGAGGAAGGGGAATGGATTCAAATTTCAAAGGGGAAGCATATGGGTAGAGGAAAAGGAATCCCCCGATCATCTGTCGGAGCTCCCCATGCTCTTTGTGGAGCTCTTTTCAAAGGGTTTGAAAGATGAATTTTAGAAGGGTTTTTGGCTGGGTGGGGAGTGTTAGACAAGTGGTAGTGCCTAGCTAGAAAGATTTGGGCGGCATTCGTGCGTTTGCATTCATCTAACTGGAGTTTGATGAAGATTAAGGCGGTGGAGGAGTTCAATGAAGAATATTCGATGGGGTGGGTTTGTCGGTTCAGAGGGCCATATTTGGCCCTGAGAGGGTAAATCATGAGAAGAGGTCCTTGAAGGTTGAGTTCCTTCGGATGAAATAGAAGGGGGGAATCATAAGGAGGTTCTAGTTGGGGAAAGGGGAAGGGGAACCAAGGGGTGGGGTTAGTGAAGCAAGGAGTAGGGGGAGTAATCAAGGAGAAGGTAGGAGAGGGAGGGGCTGAGCTTAGTAGGAGGGGTTCCTCCTATTGAGATGTTGTAGTAGAGGGAGAAGCTAAGCTAGGGATGGAACAAGAGAAGGGTAGCTTGAAGGGTGGCTCCTGGGGCATGAAGCAAAGAAGTGGATTTGGAGGGAAGGGTCTAGCGAGCTTCCGATCGTCTGCTTTCCCTTGAAAGTTTTGGAGAATGCTAGGGAGGCATTGAAGTGGAGTATGGTGGCGATGTTTCGTAAAGGCACCTCCAACGAATAGGTCAAAAGATGGTTAGAAGGATTGGGGGTGAATGGAGTTGGCACCGTGCTGAAGGCCAACTACGGTTTTCACTCAATTCGTAGGAGGATTTTGATAGAGCTTTTTCATGTTGAGGATGCTGGTGGCCCGGTGCTATATTTGGGAAGATGGTTCGATTGGCCAGCGTTCACGATGGAGGTTTGCAGGTCTAAATTTGGGGGGTTCCCTTGGATCCGTGGTTTGAAGAAACTTTCAGATTTGGCGGGAATATGGATTGGAATCTGGAATGCAGAAGAAACCTTCATGATTGGGAGATTGTAGAGTACACGTCCCTTCTCGATGGAATTTCAAGAATCAAGCCTGATCTATCGTCTGAAGACAAGATAATATGGAGGGTTGGCAAATATTTTCTGTTAGGTCATTGTACAGATATCTAGATAGTAACCCCCTTCATGAAGATCAAACAACGACAAATCACATTTGGCAGTACATGGTTCCTCATAAGATAGCTTTCTTCAAGTGGTTGGTTGGGAAGAAAAAAGTGCTTACGGTTGATAATTTAAGAAAAAGGGGGATGATCCTTCGTAACATTTGTCTTTGTTGCATGGCTGATGAAGAAACGGTTGACCACTTGTTTATGCATTGCCTGCATATCAATCAGATTTGGCCTCATGTCTCAAGTCCCTTCGAAATTTCTTGGTGCTCTCCAGACACATTAGGTTGGCTATTAAAGGCATGGCATGGTGTCAGACTTGGCAAACATCGGACCCCAATCTAGAGAATTGCCCTCCTTGCTATTTAGTGGGCTGTTTGGGAAGAAAGGAATGGTAGATGTTTTAGAGATGAGTCTAAATCGGTTGAGTCCGTAGCGAGTTGAGCAAAGCAGTCAATTTTTGAATGGGCTGCTAATGTGGATTCCCTGAAGGGTTGTAATTTTCTTTTCTTGGGAGCTTAAGTGGTCCGCCCCCTCAGTGGCCCCGCTCTCTCCTTTTGTATCTTTTCCTTTTATAATATAATCTTCGTGACTCTTCAAAAAAAAAAAAAAGAAACTTTCAGATTTATCGCTGAATGCATTGGCGAGGTCCTAGTGATTGATTTGGCTACCATCACTGGTGCAGAAATCCAATGGGGCTAGGTTCGTGTAAGAAGAAACCGGAAGAAGCAGTCTTCTGGAAAAGGTGTGCCTTGCGGTGGGAGAGGAATCGGTGGACATCCGCACTGTAATGATTGGAGATGGGGTTGGGAGGAGTGATAGGAGTGTCACCTTGAACAACACCAAGCTTTGATGCCCGATTATGGCGGAAATCTTAGACAGGTGAGAAGACGGAGCACCTGCTCCTTATTCCGGAGGAACATGAGAAGGGGAGAGGGATGCATGGAAATCATCCATGGTCTATGGCATAGGATAGGCTACGTGGATGGTGGAGAGGTAGGGCAATCATTCACTCCGTGACGCTCCTGCAAAAAGGACAGAGGTAGACCCTAAATCGTTGGAGGAGTCTACACACGGAGGGTCTCTTGAAGGAGAAGTCACTTTTGAACAGGCTCGGGTTTTTAAATTATGCTTGGGTGAGAGGTTCCGGCTAGAACAGGATGGCTTGGTATCTTTGGACTAGCTTCTATTGAATAGGAGTAATGATGGCTAGTTGGAGTCAGGCTCAACATCGAGGTTTAGCTCGGAATCAGGGATGTCTTCTTCACTTACTCATACATAGGGCTATACACAAGCAGAGTTAGCTCGGTTAGCTCGCTCGATTGGACTCGAAAAAGCTCGATTCGACTCGGTTCGAAACTGAGTTCAAGCTGAGTCGAGTTGAGTTTTTGAGCTCGAAAAAATTTCGAACCGAGTTTGAGCTTGCCCGAGCTCGACTCGACTCGGATCGAACCCAACTCGAATCGAACTTGGTTCCGTGACTTAGTTACTTTGATATTGTTGTTGCTCAACAAGTGTTTGATGAAATGATTCAATGTAGTGTGGCTGTTGGCAAGGTAGGTACATATATGAAAAAATACCCTTTTGTTCTTGATTTTTTATGTTGTTTACAAGGCGTTTGATAAAATATTTGTAAAACTATTGCTGTTGTTTTACATACAGTGAGGTTTTGAAGGTGCAGATCATGTGTTTGTGAAAATGCGAGCTGGCCAGTTAGGCTTGAGGACTGAGTTGAGTCGAGTTTGAGCTGGGGTCAGCAAGTGGCCGAGCCAAGTCGAGCTGTGCCAAGCTTGACTTGGTTCGACTCGTGTACACCTCTACTCATACAGGGGTCATCAAGACTGTTGATCTCGTAACACGCACTCTTGACCCTGCAGAGAATCAACACCCGTATTTGTAGATTTTGGTTTAGAGATTAGCATGTGTGAATTTTCGACACATGCGAAGATGATGCAGGCTGATCTGGGAAGGATTCGCCAAGTGTAGGCACCTTCTATCTGAGCAGGAGATTTCTTTGGAGTAGGCTTGTATGAAGGCACAAATTATGGCACACGTGTGAAGATCATGTATATTCATTTAATTGAGACTCCTTATTTCCAGGGATGCTTTTGAAGGATGATTTGGGCTCTCGGGTCGATGATTATTCTCTCACATCTAATGCTTTTGAAGATCATTTTCTCTCACCTTTTGCCTATGGATAGGCACTCCCACCCTTATTTTCACAACTCTCTCTCTCTCTCTCTCTCTCTCTCTCTTATAGTTTCATCTCTCAATCTCTCGTCTTCTAAGTTTCTTACTCTCTCACACTCTATTACTCTTATTTTACCTTAAAATGACATCAATAAAATTTATATGTTGTTTTTCTTTTCACATGTTTTAGTATATGCATTCATTTGATTAGTTATTAGTTGACTTGTTATAGCTTGGTAGTTTAATAAAACTATGAAAAAATTCCCTACACTTGTGAACTTTTTACATTATATATATATATATATATATATATATATATATATATATATATATATCATTTTTCCTTGAATTTTCTGGTTTTTTATTTTTTCAAAGAAAAAGAAAATTGTTTGGGGGTCTATGCCTTCACATATGCAATTGTGTCATCACATAAGTGCATATCCTCCTTCGGTTGCACAGGATTGCTTATGCCATTTGCCAACATTGACCAGAAGCGACATTGATGTATTGGCAGACAAGTCGTTGGTCGAGCTTTTTCAAGAGAGAGTTGCTCATACAGGATCCAAGTGATGTTAATGGTGCTGATAGAGATGTGCTTGAGGTTGCCCCTCTTTAGGTCATGGCGGTATCCGAGGTTGCATTGCATCAGGGAGAGCAAGTCTCGATGGAAGGTAGGCTAGAATCGAGCTGGGCTAGTTTGGTAGAAGTGGTTAGACAAAAAAGATGGCTTGGGGAGGCTCTTGGGCATGTTTGGAGGTTGATTGGTATGACTTTTGGGGATCGGGTGGACTATTACACTCTATTGTTGAGGAACATGGCCGATTAAGGTGCAGCTCAAGTTCTTCCAAGAAGACAATCGGGCCATCCAAAAGTAGCAAGGAGCTGGTTAGCCTCTCTCATCAGACTTTAATTTAGCATCAGGGGGCTCAAAAGGGGGAGCTAGAAAGGGAAGAAGGGGTAAGTTTGTTACCAAATGAGGATCACATCTTGGAATGCGGGGGAGGTGGGGAGCAAGCAGAAAAGATGGCAGATAAAGGATGTCTAGATATAAAGCCTAGCTTTTGGGAAACTAAGGTGAAATTTTTTAATAGGGAGCTTTTGGGTACTCTTTGGGATATGAAAAATGTGGACTAGCCATCAATACTTTCAGCAGATTTGGGGGAGTGGTAGTAGTGTGGGATTCTTCCCTTTGGTCGAAAAGGAAGATTGGTGGGGTGGGTAGTTCTGTGTTGGTAGTTCTCAAGGATGTTTCTTTCAGATTTTCTTAGTTGTTACCTCTATCTATGGTCCCAACTAGGATGACAAAAGGGAAGAATTCTAGGAGGAGCTTTTAGCATGCCACATCAGACTCAATGGCCTGTTGTGTATTGAGGTGGATTTCAACATCACTCTGTTCTCATCTGAAAGATCGAATGGGAGAAAAATCAAAATGGGAGTATGCAAGCATTCTCTGATTGGGTGGAGCTTCACAAGCTTTCAGACCTTCCATTGATGGGAGGTAAGCATACGTGGTCTAGTGGGCAATCAAATCCAATCATCTCCACATTGGATCGTTTTCTTCTCTCATAATGGATTGAAAATTCCCCCTTGGTTCACCATCGTGCCCTTCCCAAGCCAATTTTTGATCACTGTCCAGTGATGTTGGCTGTTGATGATTTTAGTTGGGGTTTGAAACCATTCATATTCGAACTCAGTTAGCTCGAAGTAGAAGGCTTTTCGCAAAAGATTAAAGGTTTCTGGAACTCTTCTCATTGGATGGCTTTGCGGGTTTCAAGCTTGGTTGTAAGTTGAATTGTTGAAAGATAAAATTAAGACTTAGAAACAAGAGGAACTGGGTAAAAGAGGAGGAAACTACAAGAATTTTGCTTGAGATGCAGGCCTTTAACGCAATGGCCGAGAAAAATGGCCTATCGACTGAAGAATTAATGAATCATTCTAATTTAGGATTATGTAGCAAGGGTTAAGGAAGATGAAATAAAGTGATGGCAATGATTGGAGAGTAAATGGATTAAGGAGGGCGACAAAAATATAGAGTTCTTTAATTGCATTGCTAGTACGTGAGCCAGATTTAACAAAATTAGCAGCTTAGTGATCAACGGGAACTGCATTAAAGACAAAGATAAGCTAGCTGAAGAAGTTTCTCTCTTCTATAAGGAAATGTTATCAGGAGAGGATTGGAGAAGACCAAGACTTGGGTGACTTATCATTCAAGCGCCTCTCGGATGAAGAGGCTAATTCGATCAAGTCCCCTTTCTCGGAGAGAGGTGAAAAGGCTTTGGATTCGTTGGGGAGGGATAAAGCCTTGGGTCCGGACAGCTTCCCAAGGGCTGTTTATCAAATCTTTTGGGAGGTGGTTAAAGCTGATGTGATGAATTTCATGGCTGAATTTTTTGATAAGGGTCGGCTCTCGAGTGATTTTGGTGCATCTTTCATTGCTATCATCCCTAAGATTTTTGTTGTGGAGTCGCTAAGGGATTTTAGTCCAATTAGCCTTATTGGTGGCTCTTATAAAATTCTATCCAAGGTGCTTGCTTTGCAGATTTGAAGTGTTATTAGGAGTGTCATCTCAGATAATTAAAACGCCTTTGTTTCGGGCCGACTAATTTTGGATTGTGCTTTAATAGCTCACCAATGCCTCAACTCATGATATACAGGGGGGAGTCAAATGAGGAGTGTGCAAGCTAGATATTCAAAAGGCTCATGATCGTGTCGATTGGGGCTTTCTCGATTATATGATGCTTTGTATGGGGTGGGGGGAAAGTGGTGAAGATGGATTCAGGAGTGTGTTAGTTCAGCATGGTTCTTGGCCTTGTTGAACAATTGTCGAAAAGTGTTCTTTAGAAGTTCCAAGGACCTTCATTAAGTAGATCCATAATCACCCTTTGTTTTCTTGATAGTGGCTGAGGCATTGGGGAGGATGTTAGCGAAGGGCCAAGAGGAAGATTTGATAAGTGGGTTCAAGATGATAGGTATAGTTCTCCCATCTCTCATCTATAGTTTGCGGACGACACTCTTCTATTTTTCGATGCATAACTTGATAACGTAGGCAAGTTAAATGCGATTATCCATTGCTTTGAGGTGGTTTTGGGGCTCAAAGTCAACATATTCAAAAGCAAAATATTTGGGGGGTGTGGATGGAGGACGATAAAGTGAAATAGTTGGTTGATATATTTGGTTGTGCGGCTAGGGCTCTTCTGAGGTCTTCCTTTTTGTGTGGGCAAGCCGGTTACTCACCTTTGGGACAAGGTGGTGGGGAGATTTAGAAGAAGTTGGCTAGGTGGAAAAGCTGGCATCTCCAATTGGGTGGTTACATCAGTCTTATCAAGGTGGCCTTATCAAACCTTCTGCTCAATTTTATGTCGCTTTTTAAATGCTCGGTGTCGTTGCTAAAAAGGCTTGGGAGTCTTAAGTGCGATTTTCTATGGCAAGGTGTGGAGGATAAAAAGAAATTTCAGTTGTTGGATTGGAAAATAATTGCACAAGCCCTATGAAGGTGGAGCAGGTATAAAGGACCGCATATCCATGAATATGGTGCTGTTTGGGAAATGGCTTTGGAGACTTGGGTGGAAGATGTGGCACTATTGAAAGTAGTTAAATGTAAATATGGGTGCTTGGAAGGGGGATGGTGGACTAGTGATTCCTCGGTCTATAGAGCGTTGGCTTTATGGAAAGGAATCTCTTTGGTTGTGTTTCCACATGTCTTCTTATATTTATAAATTATATGAATGAACTTTGAATGTACTTGCATCAATTCAGTTAGACAACGCATAGATTAGGACCACAAACAAAGAAAACCTATTATGTGCACTTATTTTTTTTTGTAATGTTTTGATTTATAAGTGTGTGTTGATGTGTTTTTTAACAATCACTAAAGTTTCATTAAAAAAATTGAGCAATTTCCTCATGTTTCCAACAACAATGATACATTACACGATACAACTGATATATCCCATGCGATAACCGATACGTATTTGTATCCCAAAGGTGTGATACGTAACGCGATGCCAATATTTCGAACACTGCCTTGGAGAATGGCGAAAAGATCTGATTTTTGGAAAAATGTGTGGGTGGGAAGTTCTCCTTTGAAAGCCGATTTCCCTAGGATGTTCCGGTTGGCCCTGTATCCTTATGTGGTGGTAGCTGATACAACTGATATATCCCATGCGATAACCGATACGTATCTGTATCCCAAAGGTGTGATATGTAACGTGATACCAATATTTCGAACACTACCTTGGAGAATGGCGAAAAGATCTGATTTTTGGAAAAATGTGTGGGTGGGAAGTTCTCCTTTGAAAGCCGATTTCCCTAGGATGTTCCGGTTGGCCCTGTATCCTTATGTGGTGGTAGCTGATTGCTTTTCTTGTATTGGTGGGGAAGTAGTTTGGGAACCCCCATGCAGGCGATTACTTTGGGATGAGAAAGTAGAGGAATTTGTGGCTCTTATGTAATGCATATATCTTTGCTATCCGAGCTCGGGGGAATCGGATAAGTTGATGTGGAAAGAGGATAAGTTGGGATTGTTCTCAGTCAAATCCCTCTATTCCTTATTTCATGATCGTGACTGGCAAGCGATTTCAGTGCCCACCAAATTATATGGCATCATGATGTCCCTCCTAAGATCGCAGCTTTTGGCTGGCTAGTTGGCAGAAAAAAGAGTTCTCTCAGCTGGGATGCCAATGGCTGCTGGTTGTCTCAGCTGGGATGCCAGTGGTGGCTGCTGGTCTTGGCAATGTCGCCGGCTGGCTCTGGTGAGGTTGCTGGTGGTGGCGGTGTAGAAGAGAGAGAAAGGGAGGAAAGAAGAAGAGAAGGAGAAAGGGAGAAGGAAGAGATGATGAGATCCATTTCTAGCCCACATACCCCTTTGATACCATGTTAGAATTCATGGTAGAGTGTCAAGGCTGCTCACTGCGTGTGCCATGAGACAAATGGCCCCAATGTCATAATCTGTGCCTTGAATTACCTTTTCCACCTTTCATTGCCCTGTGATTTGCATTTCTCTGCCTCTTTCTGTGGAATAGAAGTTCAGTCTTTTTAGTGTCTCTTAGATTGTGAAACACTTATTTAATTATTATAATATTTTCTTTGACATTTTGTGAAAATATCCCGAGAAAACCCCAGAATTTGAAACCCCTCTGGACATATATATTTGTACGGAAGTGCAGTCAATTAGCTTCAAAGATGCGCATAGCAAATTCAAAGTGGAAAAGTATCCATTTTGTTGTTGTTGTTGAATGAATATTGGTTCCCAATCTCAATTACCTTGAGTTGATATTAGTGTTCTTGCATTTTATTACATTTGGTTACTTTGCAGTCCAATCTGCTGATGTAAATGATGTGCCAGGCTGAGTCATTGACTGGCATAGCAAACCCAATTACAGCAGGAGAGGAGTTGATCACCAAAGGGCTACGCACTAAATGGGTCATAATTAAAATGGGATCAAAGGGTTCAATTCTAATAACAACGTCACGCATCTGCTGTGCACCCGCATTTAAGGTATGTCTTCCAGCAATCTTTGATCTATTCTCTTTCAACAGTGGCAGAAAGTCTAACAGAATAATTAGAGAGCATGCCCACATTTTTACCTTTTTTTTTTGGGAAGGATGAATCACTTTAATTAGGGCCAAAGGCCAACAGAAGAACCAGAAACAAAGAACAGAAAACAAAACTACAAACAAAGAGAAAACAAGCAAAACAGAAACAAAGGAAAAACATAACTACCCTCAAAACCCAATGGAGCAACCTCAGAGAACAGAACTCAGACTGTCCAATCTGCAATTTACAATAGAACCCAATTGAGAACCCTCCCTCCCTCGCAGAACCTCTGATTTTGGAAGCAACTATTGTTTCTTTCCAACTAGATCGCCCAAAGGACGACAAGCAAGGCCAAATCTTTATCTGGACTGACCTAAACAACTGCCTCAACTAGTGTGCCACGGACTAAAAAGACAATCAATCAGACTTAGCATTACCTAGGAGACACTCGAAACTCGGAATATACCTTACCACACCACTCTGGAAAATGAGCGATGAATGACGAGATGGTTGCTGGGCTCCTCATCGCTCATGCAAAGGAGACAATGGGGAGCACCATCAATCTTTTTCGGAGATTGTCGGTTTTGAGGATCCTATTTCTCCGGGCTAGCCATGCAAAAGCTGAGATTTTAGGAGCCCCATATGTCCAGACAAATGTAGTGTGATGGCAATCTGTCCCTTGCTCGGGCTGAGAAAGATGCAAGTATAGTGAACGAGCCAAAAATCTTCCAGAACTTCCAAAGTGCCACACTGGAGAATCATCAACGCCTAGAGAAATCGAGATCCCCTACAAATGAGAGAGGAGGCATAGCAAGTCTTCGAATTCAATGCCATTTAAATATCTCTGGCAAGGGGAAACTCGAACACCCTCAGAGTACATAGAGGAGAAACAACTGGCAACAAAAATATTTGCCACAGGACAGAGGTTAGCCAACGCCAGGAAAGACGATCTCAGCAATGAGTCCCCGCACCAAGTTTCATACCAAAATCTCACCCTAGTTCCTTCCCCCCCAGCAAAGCTGTAACCTTCAAACACCTTGGGGGCCACCTGCGCCACAACCTTCCCAAGAAAGGAGGCAAGGTAAAGGAAGGCTTCTCTGATCCATCAGCCTGTGGGGAAGAGTTGTATTTAGCGGCAACAACTTTCCTCCATAAGCAAGAAACCTCAGCGCCAAAATGCCTGACCCACTTTCCTAGCAGGGCCGAATTGACAACCTCCAAGCACCTAATCCCATTCCCAACTCCTCCTTGATCATAGGGCAGGTAAACCTCTTTCCAGTTATGGAATGCAATTTTCCTTTAGAAACACCTCCCTGCCAAAGAAAATCTCTCCTCAACTTATCAATCTGCTCAGTGACTGCCTTAGGACACTTCCGAGGTTATCGACAAACAAGATTTGTTTAAGTCACTTCCCCGAATGGTACTATAAGAATCGGTACTGAACATCCCTCCTGAAGTAAAAGACAATATAGAAAGGGAGGTTGAAGAGAGACCCTACCTCCAAGAGAGTGCATTTTGCTCTTCCAGTCGCTAAGCTTTTTCTTCATTGTATCCACGATGTTATCTCAAAGATGAGAAGCCAGTTTACCCAAACACAGACTATCTCAAAGATGAGAAGCCAGTTTACCCAAACACAGACAGGCAGAAGAGGACCCTACTTGACGCATGGCTTTCTGAGAATTTGAACTGATTCCTTTTGTGGGCTCCTGTAAAAATTGGACAAATGGCTCAATGGTCCATGATCCTTGATCATGTGGATTCCACATTCGATTGGCCATGCTTGGAAAGTCTCAATGGTCAAACAATTTTAACCATCCGATCATTGAACTGCACATGGATGGTAGAAAAAAGAGAAGACATTCTAGGAAAAAGCCCACTGTTTTCATAGGCAGGATCATCCAGTAGATGCAACTTGTTTACTGTGGTCCATCTTGGTGGGACCTATCACCAATATGATGAACAGTGCATCATGATCTGCTGTTCAGTTGCGAACACCGGATTAGGTTTGATCTCCCTCTTTTTATTCCTTCTTGAAGATTTAATTAAGTTTTCCACATTTACCTATGCCTCATGTATTAAACAACACTCCCTGTTTACACAGACGGAAACATTAGATGGCTTACTTTGTACTGAATCTTGAGGTGGTCGGTCTCATCAGGTTGATGTTGTTGACACTGTTGGGTGTGGAGATAGTTTTACTGCTGCTGTTGTGTTTGGATTTCTACACGGCGTGCCTCATGTCAATACATTAACACTTGCAAATGCCGTGGGTGCTGCAACAGCCACAGGCTGTGGGGCCGGTCGAAATGTTGCCAACTTGGACAAAGTATTAGAGTTATTGAGGGCTTCAAACCTGAATGAGGACGAACAACTCTGGAATAATCTGCTGGACCAAAATCCAGACACACCCGAAATCGTACTCCTTTCAAAAACCATCATAAATGGAAGCAGGGACCGGCTGGCTCGAGTGTCCATACAGAAGGTGGTCTCCGAACTTCTGCCTAAGCTTGAGACTGTTCGGGAGAGAAGGATAGTTCCATCTTGATCAAGAAATTATGGCCGGATGAGGTTTTTGTAGAAGAAAGTTGGAGAGGATGATTCTCAGTTTGTCGCTATTGCAGAGCGGGTTGTGCATGGGATGACTCATCTGGGAGGATGGAGGATTGTTTTTTTGGGAACGATTGAGTTATTCTGAGGTGGGTCAATTTCAACATCTGCAATCAGATGGAATCCTCACCATCCAAAGAAATCAGATTCAAGCAATGGATACTCAACTTGAAATCCTCTGCTTGTGGTATGTAAATTTATAATTTTAGTGAAATTCAATGAAATTGGTTCTTGCAGCATTGTTTTTGGTCTGCGCCATTGCCATGAATCCATGTAACTGCAGCATTCTAGAATTTTGATAAATTTACTCGTTTCACATCACTGAGTTCTATTAATTATTTGCATACATACTGATATTTTCATGGTTTGAGAGCTTTGGGATTTGTTAGAGCTTCTATTTTTATGCAGCTCTGCTTGCCATGCGTCTATGCTGACTCAGGTGATAAGACTCATGGGGCCCGTTCTTGAGTATGCATAAAGCATTTTATGCAACCTAGCTTTCTGCCTGTCCCTGGACTCAAGGTGAGTTGACTAAGACTTCGCCATGTGGATGTGTTAGCATTTCCCATTTTGTGTGGCACGCGTGAGCAGCCGACCATTGTGTTGTGTGTACGGCATTCAACGAACACATCAAGTTAGTCCCCCAGTGGTGATGGGGGGAGCGGATTAGGTAGGACCCCGGACTGTGGGGCTCACAGTGATGTATGTGTCTTAAATCCACACCGTCCAACCATTTTGAAAGCTTGTGGCATGATCTCAAAAATGAAGCTGAGTCAAATCTTAGGTGGATCACACCACAGCAGACAGTCGTGATTGAATCCCCACCATTAAAAACTTCATGGATTCCACTAGAATGTTTATTTACCATCCGACCTGTTGATAAGGTCACAAGTGCCTGGATGAAGCCATACAAATACCATCTTGATTGAAAGCTTTTTTGGCCCACGTGAAGTTTTGAATGGTCAGTCACTGTACTATGGCCCATCTGGGATTTGGAACTGCTCCATTTTTTGGATCATGCCTTAAAATGAGCTTTTCAATACGGATGGATGGTGTGGATGTAGTCACATACATCACAGTGGGCCCCACAGTCAGGGGACACCCACCTCAGTGGATCATGCGTCTTGCCTAATCCACTCTTATACAATCATTAGGTGGGCCACACCATAGAAAATAATGTTCATCCACACAAAAACTCCCTATTCCACGTGGTGGCCCCTAATATGGTTGGATTGCCCTTATTTTAGATGCAATCCTATTTTCTTGGTGGTCTGATTGTTCTGGACGGGTTGGATTCTGTGCACAAACACTGGCTCCACTGTGCAGAGCCGTAGAGAGCTTTTTCTACAAACGTTGCAGACAATCTGCCTCGTCACAAAAAAAAAATAAAATCCAACTTTTATCCTGATTCCACGGCTTACAGCATCTGGGATTTTCACGGTAAGAGATTGAAGAAGCGATTCTTTTTTTTTTTTTTTTAACACACGCACACACACCCCGCACACTCGAACCCTTGACCGAGAGTTGAAACTCCTGAGAGTCTACCACCCGTGCAAGAGAATGAAGAAGCGATTCTGAGTATGTTCACACTTCTATATTTCTGGCCATTTGTTGAGTGGGGGCCGTGGTGGATTCCCCGATCCAGACCTTAGTCCATTTTGCTTATCAGGTGGGCCGTCAGTTAATGAGTAAGATGGACGGTCCCTCTACAAGTCCTTGTAATATTAGCTTATTCCACAAGGGTTGTGCATGTTAGTCCACCGTAGTGTGTGCATGGCACAGCAACCTGTCGAGCAGGGGCTGGTCACCCCTAAAATCGGACCAAATCAATCATCGAGTGGGGCCACCATGTGAATTGGGTGGTTGTCCATTGTTTTCTATAGAGCGGTCCACCTAATGATGGATGGGCTTATTTTTGGTTCCAACCAATTGTCATGGTGGGGCCCACTTTATGTGCTGCTTGCATGGCATACTTTACATGCGCAACCACTACGGGGGCGACAATCAAATAAAATAAAAGTTGTCTGATTATTGAAGCCTTTTTGTTTGACCATGACCCGTCTCGGGTTGAGCCCACCAAGTGAACAGTCTACATAGGTGGCTCACTTTTAGGGGGAGAACTGATCACCTAGAGCTGGCTGTCGGTTAATCTGATTACAACTCTTTCAGGAGCAGTGTTCTCCTTGAAAATATCATATATTTTTAAGAGCAAAGAAGGAAAATTCCAAAGGAATAAAATGGACTGTAGCCTACAACCGGTTATAAGTGATTATAGTACTCTTTTTGTTTGTTTGCAAGTCAGGGGAGAATGAAAGAGAAATGGATGGAAAAAGTATTCCTCTTTTTATGGAGGGGGTCAATGTGCCGGGCTATAGGGCTTTGCCCTTGTCCTCAAATCAACCGTCCTTTCCCTATGGGATCCACTTTTTAAGGAAAAAAATTCTAATGATCAACGGTTCAAAACAATCCCAGCTAAAGAATATTTTTGGGTGTGCTTCATTTACGGTGAGTTACCAGCTTACATCACGATCATTAAAACATGACACTATCCAACAAGTTTTACATGTATGGTGTACGGGAATCACTCACAAGGGTCTTCTATAATGGTGGCCCACTTGATGATCGGACCAGGCCATTAATCGTTGGCCAAGAACTAGCCTTACAGGGCCGGGCTGCCTAGCACATTGCCATCCCTGGTGGAGAGAGAGGACCGTAACATAACTTTATACGGTAGGCGTTTGAAAACTTCTTGGGTGCCACGGAGGTTTTGAATCAAGCTAATATTCATGTTTTTTCCTTCGTCCATGTCTTTGTGACCTTATGAACAGTTTGGATGGAAAATAAACATCACAGTGGGCCCTAGGAAGGTTTCAATGGTAGGAAATCATTGTCACCACTGCTTCCTGTGGTGTGGTCCACTTGAGCCTTTGATCTGCCTCCTTAATTAAATCATATACTAAAATGACCTGTCAAAATGGATGGACGGTTCGGATAAAACACATACAACACAGTGGGCCCCACAGAGTCCCTGTCGGGACCGTCTGTCTCTTGTTAGGATCTGGCGGGGGTAGCACTTTATACATCCCAAATTACCCAAATGCTTTAAATAAAGGTTAAAATTCGTTCAAAACAACGAAACCAGGTAATACAAGAGGACAACAGAAAGGTTTAGGTCCTCCTTTGATCATAAAGACCCGCCTTTTACAACTTCTCCCTCCCCTCCCATGGCTCGCAAACCTCTCTCTCTCCACTGACATGCATGCCTAACCATCTTTACTAGTGTGTATTTTAAGGGTACGCGGATTGGGTACTGACAGGTTAAGTAGCCAGACTCGCTACTGAAGTGACTTCACCAAGTTCTGTGGGCCCCGCTCTGATATATGTTTTGTCGCCACTCCGTCCATCCATTTAGAGAGATCATTTTAGGGCATGAGCCCAGGAATAAGTCACATCCAAAGCTAGAGTGGCCCCCACCACAGAAAACAGTGGGGAGAGTGACGTCCACCATTAAAAACTTCTAAGGCCACAAAAGTTTTCGATCAAGTTGATATCTGTTTTTTTCCCTTCTTTCATGTTTGTGTTAACGCATGAACTGGTTGGATCTCAAATAAACATCATGGTGGACCTTAGGAAGGTTTCAACAGTGGGCGTTACTCTCCCCACTGCTTTCTATGGTGGGTCTACTTCAGCTTTGGATTTGCCTCGTCCTTTGGATCATGCCCTAAAATAATCTCTCCGAATGGATTGACGGTGTGGATACAAAACATATATCATGGTGGGCACATAGAACTTGGTGACGTCACTTCAGCAGGGAGTCTAGCTACTCAACCTGTCAGTTTACTACTTTCTTGGAGATCTGTTCACATTCCAATGTAATTACGTCTTTTTTATTTCCAACATCTCTCACTTAACCACATTGTATTGATAAAACGTAGATACACTGTTCATATCAACCACCACCTTTAATCAAATATAAATAAGGAACATGAGACTAATCAAGATTTTACTATCTTTCCGTCGGTGATTATGTGCCAAGTTATTATATATTCGACCCAGGCTCTAGAATGCCTACTTTAATCCACATAGCCACACCAGATGGTGTTGTCTCCTCATTTGGAGACACTTGGGAGTCAAAACTTTGATTTGTAAAACATATTTTTCATTTGTAAAATATGAGATGAAAAATAAATATATAGCTAAGATCCCCACCTTTATGGGGATGTTAACAACATCCCCAGTCCTTTTAAATGACACGTGGGATTCCCAATCATCAATCAAGATGATTCATCCATTAGTACAGCATGGAGCAAGCCACGTTATAACAATCAAGATGATCGAATGATTTTAACCCTCTAAATGGGCCAATTTGTTACAACTATTTGTTGTTGATAAACCATAGATCACATGGTTAGAATCATGAAACGGAAGTTTTACTTTGGAATTATAAGCAATACAAAGTGTGATCTATCAAATAATGTTTCAAGATAATGATTGGACTTATTTTGTTTTGTTTCTTTGCTAAATCTCAACTATATACTTTTTCATGCTATCAATAGAATGTTAGGAATCATTCAATTGATGTGATTTTTGCATCATAGCTTGCTCCTAGTTGTATATATGACTAAATGGTTTAGATATATAATTGGTATCCCATGTGTCATTTAAAAGGTTTGCAACATTGTTAACATCCTTATTAAGGTAGGTATGTTAGCAAAACCCTATGTACACAATTTCTAAAGGAAAACAGAGTTTGCACAACCAAACATCAAAAACTCGTTATTAGATAAGTCCGATAAATGCGTATTTATAGTCTTAGGAACTTAGTATGGTGGTAAAGAGAACTTCTCTACGAAATACATAATTTTCAATTAGTCAAGCTGCTTTCTTAGTATAATTAAATTAGGTGAAAATATTGTTTCCATCTTCATTGCACGGTAAAGTAGCATCACTTCATTTTATTCTCCTATACATAGAGGTGGGTAGTTGCCTGTGATAGTATGGCTCAGTGGTAGATTCACAAGAGCTTCAACACGAGGTCATGGGTTCGAGCACACATTGTTGTGTGATTGCACAGGCCTTTCTGGGGTGTGTGAATGCGTGCGACGAAACAAAAGATGTAAAGGTGGGTAGTTAATGGCCCAAGAGTCACCTACATGATTAACTTCTTGCATGATGCTTCTGTCAAATCAAATCAAAACACCTATAGGCAAAGGTCCCAGTATGTGAGAACACTTGCATCATAGAGTAGACAATATTAAAAATATATTAGGTTTACACTACATAATGAAATTACCTTAATACATTGTGATTAAGGATACAAATGACCTAAAATCCTAATTAATAGTTGCACATGGACAAAAAAGAATGCAATTATAATAATAATGCTCAAAATATAATCATAGGAAAAAGGAACACTTATATATAAAAGTCATGTTGTAAGATGTTTATAATCTGATTGGAACATGGGTCTATTGATGCCATCGACATACCACTTGATCTCATCGATAAACTATACAATCATATTGAGAAAATCTCATTTTTTTCCCTATGCTCACTGGACAGTTTTTAGAGCATTCTTCAATTCCATCAAAGGTTGCTTTGATCCCATTGACATGCCTCGATGGTTGTCGATCCTATTAAAGGACTTATCGGTAGAATCGCACGATTTTGCAGTAGTGCATATTTTGTTTTCTAATTCAGTTGTAACACTATATAAGCAGGTGTAATCGAGATTAGGGTATGTTTAGACGTTCTTAAGATATTCTAGAGCAAAGCTAGGGTTTCATAAATGAATTTTGAGGTTTCTCGGATCGGTAAGTCCATTGATCTTTTGTAAATTCATTTTCATGGTGGATTCGTTGTCACTTTATGCCATGGTTTTTTCCCACGGTAATTTGTGTGTTCTCTGTGTGCTTTGTTTGTGTTTGTTTTTCTCTTGTTTGATTCAAATTCATGCTTGTTTCTGCTATTCCTCAACAAGTGGTATAAAAGATAACGTTGGATTTTGAGTTGAAATATGAATTATGTCATTGAATGGATCAAACGTGAAGTACGAAATAGAAAAGTTCATCGATAGAAATAACTTTGAACTATGGAAGATGAAGATGAGAGACCTTATAGTTCAACAAGGATTACAACATGCTCTCCTTGGTAAGGTAGAATGTCATGCATCTATGAGTGATAAAGATTAGGATGAACTTAATGAGAGGGATACTACCTCAATCCAATTGTGTCTAGCGAACAATGTTCTTTATAATATTCTTGATAAAAAAATTGCCGCATGGGTAAGGATGAAACTTGATAGATTGTACATAAAGAAATCCTTGAAAGATCATCTGTATTTTAGAAACAATTATGCAATCTGAAGATGAAAGGAGGGTCTGATATGAATGAACACATTAAACATTCAGCGAATTGCTTTATAAATTGACGAATGTAGAAGTGAAGATTGAAGAGGAAGATTGAGCCATATTCCTATTGAACTCTCTTCTACCATCTTATGAGAATCTCGTAGACACTATGTGCCTCCGTAGGGAGACTATAGACGTCAAAACTGTCATCTCAACTCTTCATGTGAAGTAGTTGAGAAAGAAGGACATCCACGAAGGTTCTTCTACGGATGCGTTAGGGAAATGAATTCTAATCGGAAAAAGGGTAATTCGCGATCGAGATCCAAATCGAAGTGTAAAGGCAAGATGAAGTACTAGAACTATAAGATAATATGACATATAAAGAAGGATTGTTGGAATCATAAAGTTCAGAAGGAAGAGAAAATCAGATAATATGCTGAAAAAGGAAAACACAACGAAATCCAGTGAGGAAGTTAATGGTGGTGATGTTCTGATCACATTCAAATCTAGGTATCTTAGCGACAAGTGGATTTTGGATGTGGGGGCCTCGTTCCACATAAATTTTCAGTGAGATTAGTTCACCAGTTACAATGAGTGTGATGGTGGAGGCAATAATATTGTCTGTAAGGTTATTGGTGTCAGATCGGTGCACATCAAGATGTTTGATGTGGTAGAGTGTGTAACACCCCGAACTTTTCAATATTCGAGTATTGAAAGTTCTCGAGTATTAGCATGAAATTTAATTTAGTATATACCTATGTATGTCAATAATTTAGCCTATCCTAACCTTACGTTTATTCTCTAACCCGAGTTTGACCGTAAGAATACTCTTTATCTATAAATCAAGTCATCTGACCGTTGATTTTTAGGACAAGATTATCATATATCCAAGTATTCTCGCTTGTTTAGCATAACCAACTGTTCAATCAACTATTCACCACTAGGTAAAGATATCCGACCGTCTACTTTGAGTTTGGACAACCCAATCATTGTAAGTTAACTACTTGATCTCTACATTCACTCGTACATGTATAAAATGGAGATGTTGATCCATTCATCTTACTTACCACCTATGAATATGCTTAACCCACCATCAAGACTACAATTTGAGAAACTTACACATGTGAACAAGTCACTTGAATCTAATGGTGTACATATTCTACCTCTTGATTACTCCAAAAACTTACTTGTATTCATCCATTTATAAAACCGACCATACAATCACCTACATACATGATAAAAGTATTAACCATCAAGTTTTATATTTTTAACATATCATCTGACTGTCCATCATATTTGGATCCATCAAATGGGACCCCTAAATATCAAAATGAATTGCTCTGTTCAGATATCGTAAGATATATGCCACAACTACTGGCTGACTTCTTTATTATATATATGAAAGTCGTTGATTTAGACCTCGGAGCGGTATAGCCCATTAAAAAAGCATCTTGATCTTATGTAAGCGATTAAGGTCCAAAATAAAGAGATAGAAAGAGAATGAAAAATAAAAAATATCTGTCAAATTTCAATGTATTTGGATGGTGTAGTCCGACGTTACGGACGGTGAAAGTTGGAGAAATAAAAGATGATAAAATTGTAAAGACTTAATGCCATTAACATATACCCTTGAATTTTAGATCACACAGTTCTAATGATCCGTTTCATGTAAAATTTTACATCATGCTTATTTATCATAAATTAACCATACACATTTAATTTTAGACCTTAGATTATTGTAAAAGTGGCCCAATTAACAAATCAACCCATTAACAGTTGATTTTGGTGTCCATCGAGTGAGAAAAGCTCGTGGATAGTTGTAATAGGATATTTTTCTCCATATGAATGACTTGGATTGACCATTATATAGACCTAGTGTAAAATATGAGGACCCCACCTTGGTAGGCTTTTCCTTAGGTTTTATGCTTACTAACTCTTACTAAATCTATAGCTTCCGATTGACCCACATGACATTATCAATTGAAACTTAAATTTAGATCACACTTTGAGTTCATATGACTACGATATCATATAAAATTTAGACCTTGATTTATGTTCCTACACTGTTGAATGATAACCGCCTTGACTCTAATTCATTCATTTTGATACAAAATGTGAAATTTTATATTTAGGCCTTTTCTATTATCGATCAACCACCAACTTTTGTTCAACTATTTGCCTATCATGACTACATATTTCTCTCAAAATTGGGCCTTGATCATTAAGTGTAGACCATTAATTGAGATCAAGTTCGTTTTGGCATCCGTTAGGAAAATTTTCAAGATAGGCCATTCTAAATTTCAAATCACTAAGAAAATTATATTCCCTAACTCTATTTGATGACCCTGACATACTGGACAAATTAGATTTAAAAAAAGATCGCTAGAAAAGGTCAATTTGGAGAAACTCAATCCAAATGGGATGTGAAACACACTCCCTTTCACACGCCCTGTAACGTCTCGAAAAAATCCGTACGAAGACACGAGTGCCACCTCAGGCAGAAATTACTAAAGACTAAATCCTTTAGAAATTATACGTGAATTAACTAAGTGCTAAACTAGATTATCTATAAAATTAGTACTAATCACTTTAAATACGATCTGTAAGACCCAGAACGAGTAGAACCATTAACACTACATTACCTAAAAACTTAGGATCCATCTCAATACCCAGTTGCTCTCAGGAGCATCATGAAACTCTGTATCGGATCTGGACTGCACGTCGAAAGACCGATTATCCCGAAACTATATGATTATGACTGCCTTACTAGACTTGACAACCACTTTGAAAATCAAGTCCTAAGAGTACCCAGAAATGCACAACTTGAGCCCGGAGCGAAGTGTGTGAGAAACATGAATATCTTTAAGAAACGAACTGAAACTTAAGTGAATTGAGTCGTTTGCTTGCATGCCAAATCTAAGGCTTTGGACCGTTGGAATCTGACCCAGTTACACCCTCGGATCAAGAAAAATGTCCAACACAGGTCAATGTACTTGTGACCCCGATCGAGTGTCGATGACCGTTGAACTGAAATTGGTCCCCTGCGGTCGATCTCCAAACCCGATCGGATCGAAAACTTAGCCTGACCTATATCCAATGTCAGGGAGCTTAAGTCTATCTGCATGTAGAAAAGGGGCCTCCAGAACAACTCTGTTGGACCGAAATAGCCAATTTTTGGCTATAACCTAAGTATACCATGGCCCTGGGGCCATTCCCATCAGTTCTGGACTTATATAAGGGCTTTAAACGCTCTCTCTCCCTGCACATACGATTTTGCAACCCTAGGAGAGAGAAGAGAGCAAAGAGAGAAGAAAAGAGAGAGAAAGTGGGAGTTTGTTCCTGTGATCTTTCCTTGTCGCTACACGTGCTTAGCCACCCAGTCTGTATCGCTATACCAGGATTCTGACCCTGTACTTAGGTAAGAAATTCTAACCCTAATCTGTTTTTATAAGACCCGTATCTTAGTTCGTACCGTTCCGTATACTTCCGCGGTCTTACTGGTCGAATTTCGGCAACCTTCGACCCTTAACCGATACTTACGCACAATCCTGATTCGTATGCCGTCAACCCGAGTCGACTCAACCTAAGACCATTACCATAGCGACCGCGCCATCGCTGCGGTTCCGATGCCGCGACTTGCGCGCCGAGGCGATACCCTGGTCAAGAGATGTGGGCCAACTTTCGATGCGAGGAAAAAGTCGCACGTTACGAAACTCAAAAGAATCTCTACGAGATGTCACATCAATCCCATCAATCAATCCATCACATGTCAAGTACATGTCAAGTACACATCACTTTCACCCTTTCCCAAGCAAGCCACAAAAGTCTTCCATGCCCATACTTTTCTTACACAAATGACTCAAAAGTTTTCCAATGCCATGACTTTCTTACACAAATGCCACCAAAGTCAACAAAGGTGTCTTACACACCCATCACCACATCCATCCATCACTCTCTCTCTCTCCCTTTACAACTCCTCTCTTTCTCATTTTAAAAAAAAAATCCAAGAGAGACACCCCCATACGTATGGAATTCTCCCTCTCCTTCCAAAACTCCAAGTGTGGCCCACCTCTCCATCCCAAGATCTCTCATCCTAGCCATCCATTCCTCATCTCATCCATTGAAGTTGAAGCTAAGGTGCTAAGGAGCCCATAGGAGCAAGAAGATCGGACGGTGGATGCTTGATGTTAGTAGTTTTGTATATTTTAAAGATGGGCCAAGTGAGACTAACCGATCAATGATTTGGATCTCACTTGAGACCTTAAGATATGACTGATGGCCCACTGGGATCATTATGATCATTCCATGATGGGGCCATTCTCCATGGACCCCATCATGATGTTTATTTTATTGTTTTAAGAAGGTCATCTAGACCGTCCATATTGGTGGGGAAAGGATCCTCACCGTTGATTTTGATTTAGGTGGTCCCATGTGCAAAAAGGGACCCATTTGATTGTATAATTTCTACAAGGGAGGGCCCATAATGTCGGGGTCCCTCCATCGCAAGCGTGTCCCACTCTCTCTCTCTCTCTCCCTCTCCCTCTATTTCACCTTTTTTTTAGATCGTGATGTGTTTGTGTGGCCCACTTGAATGGACCCCACCTTGAAGTATTTAATTTATCCAAGCTTTCTTCAGGTGGGGCCCACCTTATATGTTGTACCCACGTCATCTAACAGTGGTGGCCCACCTAATCAGGGCCCACCACAATGTTTTTTTTTTTTAAAAAAGATCAAACCTTCCAGCGTCTGGGACGCTGGACGTCCCTGTATATAAAAAAAAAAGAAGAGCCTTTGGGGTGGTCCACTTGCTTAGGCCCCACCTTGATGTTTAGTTCTAATCCAAGCCGTCCATCCCTTTCACCAACTCATTTAGGCGTTGAGCCAGAAAGTGGGATTGAACAGAGCATCTGGTGGGCCATAAATCAGTAAATAGCGACCTCCACCATCTAAAGTTTCCCATAATTGTTCTACATACTGAAAAATGTCCAACCTTGGACTCATTGGGCTTGTTTTGAACCACAGAACGTGATGGGCGGGCTGGATTCAGTTCATGTGGGCCCCAAATGCGAAAAACCCCAAACAACAGGGTTTTTCCATTTTTTTTTTTAAATGACAAGAGGCAGAACCTTTGTCTCTGACGCCAGCCGCAGCAGCAGCGGGCGGCCGTGCAGCCACCCACGGTTGCTGCCGTGGGCCCCACCATGATGTATGTGGAGATCCATGCCGTTCATGAGGTGGGCCCCCTTCTTAGGCGGGTCCCCTCCAAGTTTCAGCTCGATCCAAAGCTTAGGTGGCCCACAACACAGGAAATAGTGGGGATTTAGTGGCTGCCCTCGAAATTCTTTTTGGGTCCACAGAAGTTTCGGATCAAGTTAAAATTTGTATTTACCCTTCATCCAGGTCTGAGTGACCTTACGAACGGTTTGGATGGCATTTAAATATCAGTGTGGGCCCCACATGGAGCCCACAGGGATGTACCTATTTTGCTTCCACCGTCCGCTGGACGGTGGAGCCCACCTTATGTATGTGTTTTATACACGCGCAGACGGTGGAGCCCACCTTATGTATGTGTTTTATTCACGCATCCGTGCGTGCGCGCGCGTGTGTTTTCTGTGGGTGTGCAGCGTGTGTGTATATATATATATTATATTATATATAATATTATATATACTATATATATATTATATGTAATTTATGTATTATATTATTTATAATGTACATGATGGTGGGCCTTCATGTGGGCCCCCACCATGATGTATGGATTGCATCCAATCCATCCATCCATTTGGAAAGCCCATTTTATGGCATGGGTATAAAGAATGAGTCAGACCCATAGTCTAAGTGGACCCCACCTTGGCATGTTATGAGGCTTATCTTAAATATATATGTGGTAGTCCATTAGGGCCCACTTTGATGTGGATGTAAGGCCTATGGATTTAGGCCCATTCGATATATAAGGCCTATGGATTTAGGCCCATTTGATTTATATAAGACCTTGGGTTAGGCCCATTTGATATATATAAGGCCTAGGGGTTTAGGCCCACTTTGATATACATGTAAGGCCTATAGGTTGAGGCCCATTTGACGTACATATGAGACCCAATTGGTGTGGTCCATTTGTTACATATAAGACCCATAAGATTAGGCCCATTTGATGCAATCTAAGGCCCACGGGTTATGACCCATTGCAATGCATATAAGGCCCATTGGTGTGGTCTATTTATGTGGCCTATTTGATGAATAAAAGGCCCATATGACATGGTCCATTTGATGTATTTGAGACCCAATGGGACGTACCTAAGGTCCATTGCAATGTGTGATCTCAACACAGATTATGTACGTTGTTTACGACAATCGTGCCTTGGGAGCAATGTTGGTTTGACGTCCAGATTACAAGTGTAATGTTGGTTGGATGTCCACATTACGACTCTCCTTAGGGCCCATTGAAAGGCCCGTACTTATTATATATAGGCCGTCCAGGCCCATCTGCATTGTAAGGATAGCTCATCTCATTATAACATTTTTAGTATAATTCCATGACTCATGATCATACGCATCATATGTATGCTTGATATGAGAAGTGACTGATCATAGCATATGCCTTCGGGCAGGTTGTTTATGGGCTCACGATTAGGCGGTGTTGCCCTGCATGAGCGCACGATACGCGCAGAATTTGTTGCATGATTGGATAGTGTGATTCATGCATCTCGCATTGTGTGATATGGTTACTGTACGCCCTATCAACATCGGGGCCGTAGCCTTCACAGACAGATCGTGGTTAGCAGGATTGGATACTGAAAATCTCATTCTACATGGGGTGCTATAGATATTCCTGGGTGAAAGTCCCTAAACCCTTATGGTAACAAGAGGTTGCTCTAACGTCTAGACCGAGTGGGTAGATGAGCGTTGAGTGCCGATTACCAGACGGTTGGGCTCTCCACTGTGTCGTAGTCGGTTGGAAGGGGGTGCGGCCTTACCCGCCCGAGAGTAGGGGGCAAAGCTAGGCTGAGTTTGACCAGCTCGAGGAATGGGTCCGCTATCGATGAGTCGTGCCCGATATTGGCAGACGGATAGTGAGATCTCTTCCACTTACCTTATTGCGCGTGATGAGGCGGTGATCTGGTTTAGAGTGTACTAGACCCCGGTGATATCCCAGAGTTGAGCTGTATTGACGTGTGGACTTAGATGAGGATTGTATGCTTGACTCGCATCTTGCATGCATAGCCTTGGTACGGCTCATGATATTATGGATCCATCTGCATATTCTGCATTACTCTGATATTACATGATCATATTACTACATTTCGCACACACTTTCACCACCCTCTAAGATTTCTATAAGCTTATGCACGACTGTTGCGTACAGGTGACGTTGGGGCGCAGCAGCGCTGAGGCTGGAGCACTTGCAGATCATTTTTGAAGTTTTTGTTCCTTACCATTGTATTTTCCTTTATGCTCATTGTACTTGTAAAGTTTTTAATCATAGTGAAAATGTAATGGAGTTCTTGGTTGTTGTTTGTGGGTTATGCCTTTGGTTATGCTTATTACGAATCAAACTGATGTTGAAAATCCTCCTCATAGCATCCCAGGATTGGAACCTGGCGAATGGGCGCTAGGAGCCGAGAATGGGGTTTTACGGAGGCTGTCGGCGCCGGATTCGGATATCGAGAATTTTGTAAGCCCAGTTTTCGAGTTTGAGGCGTGATAGTTTTAGATATTCAAATAGAGTAAAGGGTAAAATAGTTAAGATATTCTATGTTATAGGTTGCTGTTGTACTGTAAACGAGGACTTAACATTTAAACTGAGTTTATGGCGAGTCTACCGGCGAAAGGTGCAGATTATAAATGTTTAGGTTATGGTTTTCAAGGCTTTCAATACTAATAATGTTTTATGACTAGCTTGATTGCTATTACATGTGCTTAGTTACGAGGATTTTCGTGTGTGTATATATATATATATATATATATATATATATATATATATATATATATATATATATATATATATATATATATAAACTATGTTGATTTATAATGCATTCTATGTGTTTGTTGAAATATGTGAATGAGTATGGAATTGTGATTTATGTTTGCCATGTTTATTGACTGAGAATTCATGATTGTTGTACGTATGGTGAACCCTTGTAAATGGATTTTCTATAATACCTGTTATAACTACCTTACTTTATGTATATGATATGTGTAGCTCAAGTGTTTGATAAAATGCCTGAATGTGAAAATGCTTGTTTAAATGCATGTAATGAGGGTGTTGAGATAAGATTCTCAATTCCCTTAACTATGGTTATAATATCCTTTATATAACCTATCTTACTATTATGTGATATATGGGTGGAATACCTATGTATGATAATATGTGTAGTATGTGTTTGTTAAATTGCTCAAGTAAGATTTATATCTGGTTTCAGGTGTCACATGCTGTTTTGAATTACTATATATGATTGTTATTGTTTGAAATGTGATTGGGGCTACGATGTAGTCTAGGCAATCGGTAAATGTCTGTGAACGGTAGTTGAACTTCTTAACCATGACGGACACACCTGATGAATCCGAGTTGTAAGCTATTTGTCGGCAGTGGCTATGCTACGCGGAGTGCTTACGCGCTCCATGTCGTTTGACTTGACGTATGCTTGTACCAATCAAGCTTGTCAAGTAACTCGATTGACCCGATGTATGTTCACCATGTATGAATGCTACTGTTTGAATCTAAGATACCAACTTACCAGTACAAAATCCTTTTAACCTTGGTACCTCGATCCACTAAGACTCATGAGCTGGACATGGTGGTATACGACACCGTGGTCGTGCTGTTGGACTACGCTGGGGTGACAAACATCCCCGTAATGTCTAGTGAGCAATCCAGACTCGTGAGTCGAATACGGTGGTATGAGACACCGTATTCGAGCTGTCGGCCTATGATCAGGTGACGAGCCCATAGTGATATCGAGCGTACACTAGAAACTACATTGAGGTGACTAGATTTTTCATAGTAAACCAGAGTATAAACCAAGCCTACGCTAATGGTAACGAGCCTCTCCATAGTGACCTGAAAACCATCCATCGTATGTGACTACTAAGATTGATGACCCTAGATGGATCAATGTTTGGGTTATGATAAAAAAAGGGAGGTGCCTTAGCTTCCTAATCCTACTATATGAATATATCTAATTAAGAACTTTGCTAACACGGCCATACATTGCATTGCACGGTGCTTTGGCGAGGAAGTGCACAGAGAAAGCGGTGCATGTCGTGATCGTAAGATGTTGTCGAAAGAGGGAGTGTAGGCGAGGGCATACATCATTAACACATACCATCCTTGCATTAATAAGAGTATTTAGGACCTTATTGTTGTACTGCTTTATCATTACTGCTTGACTGAATTGATAACATGTTAACCTTTACTTCATAGTTCCACTGAGTTGATCACTCACTCCCATGTTCTACGACGGTGTTTTAAACACCAACCAGACTCTATCTTAGATGCAGATTCTAGCATACGTATGAGGCCGAGTCAGGCTTCTACGATGATGAGGAGTTCTCATATATGCAGTTATCAGGCGGGTTTACATAAGTCGCTCTGATCGACAGGATTACAGGGATATATGATTAGTTGGACAATCACATTTTGTCATTTTGTATTTTTTTGAAACAAATATGTATTTATTCAGCTCAGTAATGCTATTATACTCTGGAGGTAGGAAAACACATCTATATACGTTATATATCTATCACAGTCTTCCGCTTATAAAATTTAACTGTCTCTAGAGTATGATATGCTGTTTGGTATAATTTCACTCATGTTTAAGGCACTAATACAGACAACATTTAATCATTATTATCTATGTTACATAAGTGATGTGCTGAGACTCGGGATTTGGGCTCCTGCTTGACCTCCGAATTTTAGAGTGTTATAAGTTGGTATCAGAGCATGATTTGGATTAAACTGGACATGGGTTATGGTAACACGACGCACACTGACATACTTTGACTTAGGAGGGAGCGACAAAACATAGAAATGATCGTAGAATTTTCAGTTTCACAACAAGTGAATTGACCCTTAGAATCGGAGCCCGTACACATCCGAGATCATGCGTGGTGACCCCAGATTGTTTCTAGACCGTCAATCAATGGGTTTATGTGATAAAGTGATAGATTCCACCCTCGAACTATCGGAAAGACGTGAATATATGCATAATGAGACCAAAACTACCTCAAACGGTCGAGGGGGCCCGAATTGCACAAAACAGTGGGACCCAGGGGGTTCCTGCACATGTATGGCACCCTGGGAGGGGGGTGGCCACCGCCCAACCGCTGCGGCGCCGCACCTGGGTCCAGTGGACCTTGGCAGCACCGCGCCAACCGTGCCCAGGCTCATTCGGGCCTGTCGAGCCACAACGGGCCGACCTCCTAACACCTGTGGGGCCCATCAAATCGTGTGGGGACCCCTATTTCTTTTCCATTTACTTTCTTTTCTCCATTCTTACCCCTCCAAGCTCTCTAAACCTCTAAAAACTTCATTTTTCTCCCTCGAATCTTCCCCTCTTCCACTATTTTCTTCACTCCCTTCACCACATACTTTCTTTCTCTCATCCTCCTCAAAACCCTATCTTCCGCTCTCTCCAGTTTTCTTTTTTTTTTTTTTTACCTATTTGGGCACAAAGTTTACAGCTTTGTGTCTCACCTTTTAAGAGCCCCAAATCTACCTTCATTATAAAGCTATTTGGATTTCCATGGCTCTTTTTGAGCCTGTGGCGGCCATTTTCTCTCTCCACGATTCTTTCTCTTATGGGGAAGAAGAGAGCTCCTGCAGATGAAGCTGGGCCTAGCCGCCCTACCCATTCGAGGAAGAAGGCGGGTGCCGAAGCTAGCACAAGTGCCGTCCAAGAGCGAAGGTCAAAGCGGGAGCTTGATCCATGACTCCCGCTTGAGCAAGTCCTACCGGCGGGCTTTGAACACGGTCACTTTGGTGGCCGTAGGGTTGTACTTGAGGCTCATGTGGATGAGAAACTATTTGGGTATATCCAATGATGGACCACGTAGTGGATCTTGGATGGGGTCCCATATTTGAGGGTGAGTCTCACGCATGTGACAACAAGGTTTGAGCCTTCTATGCGCATATATAAGACCCGTCGCCAGAGCCTCTGCAGTTCAAGATTCTATTTAGAAGGCGGGAAGCAATCGTTGAAGTGAATTTGGTATCCCGGATCATGGGGATTCCGCGTGGAGAAGTGCACGTAAGGAGAGAGATTCATTTAAGCTTACACTAATTTGAGTTGATATGATTTATCTCGTTTTTACATACTTTCATATTATTATAATTTTTTATGCAATTGATTAATGGATCGTTATGACTTATTTATCTTTTTGGTAATTATGGTTAATGTATGATTTTAATTATGCATGATTTTTATAAATTTATGTAGGGTGATGGACATAAGTCTTGTCCTTTATCAATTTTGAGAGCGACGCGTGCTTCTACTCTATATTGAATTGACATTTTACTTATCTCTCATTATTTTTGTTGAGTTAGCATATTTGTTATTCTTCTCTCTTACTGAGTTAGCTTATTACTAATCTTCTCATTTATTAAGTCAGCCTTATGCTACTTTCATTTATGGCTTCAGCATGTGTCTTGAAATTTTAAAACACTCATGGTTCGACTTATTTATCTATTGATGTAAGTGATGCATTATAAGCTTCATATATATTATCATGGACATAATGCATTTCGGGTGATAGTCCTCTTGGTTGGCATGTAATCCCGTGAGTTGGGTAGTGGTTCAAAATCGATATAAGTAAACCACCATGCATGTTACATCATTTCTCAGGATCGGATGTCGTAAATAGTCGCTCTATGAACAAATCATATTATGTAAATCTTCTAATCGCGTTGTCGTGTTGCCTTGAGATGTTTGCGTAAATCCACGTTAACATTGGACACGTCGGTGAATTTTCGTAGTATGAGATGCGAGACAACCGGGTTTTTTATGAACTATATTTCACATTGTGATGACCACTACTATATTGGACTATACACATGATGCTGCGCATACATTCATATAGATTGATTGCGCATATTAATACCACTCGTAGTGGTGAAGTACGAGACATATCAAAACCCTAACATTATTTTTATGAATATCTTGAATTATTGTTAATCTTAAAGGATAACTATCACTATGAGCAAGACATTGATCCTCTCCAACTATACAGATATTTTAGGTGAATTACGGGTTGATGATATATATGACTGATAATTATTATAAGGAAGATTCTTTCGAAAATAAAAGAAAAAGAATAACAACATGAATTGTTTTATGTATTTTCTGCCGCAAACTTTGATAATGTAATAAGCTCTCATTGAGAGGGTATTAAATAATTATTTATACACTTTTTACTTTAATGGAATAATAAATATAGTCGATTTTATTCTCGTGAAGGTTACCTTCGTGAATATAACTGGACGTGATTTATTTTTATTTTTTAAAATAAAGTACGATTTCAAAGCATCAAATTTTTTACATTATTAACACCTGAAATTCTCGAGTACAAGTATGTAATCAGGCTGCGAAAATTTGAGATGTTACATAGTGTATCTCAACAAATGTGAGACACATTTCTTACCTAAAGAAGAGAGTAATATCTTTGGAAGCACTTGAGGTACTTGCGTGCAAATTCACCGGTTTTAATTGTCCTAAAGGTTTTAAAGAGGGCACTCATAGTGATGAAAGTGCAACTGAGCGATAACCTTTATAAGTTGATCGAGAATACCATATCGAGTGGATCTACAATGTCTTTAGCGGAGTTCATATCGGCATGTTTGTGGCATGCATGTCTAGGCTACATGAGCGTGCGCGGTATAAATGTACTTTATAATTGTTACTTTATTCCTGCATTTAAAACTATTGATTTTAATATATGCGAACATTGTATATATGGTAAAAAATCATGGTTATCTTGTAAGTCGGGAAAACATGCTAGTTAGGGGTGCTTAATTATGTGTATTTGGATGTATGGGGGTTGTCGCCCGTTGTTTATACAAGGAGGTCATCATTTTTTGTCTCATTCATAGATGTCTACTTCAGAAAAGTGTAGGTTTATTTTCTGAAAAATAAATCCAACGTGTTCGCCACATTCAAAGTATGAAAGGCGATGATTGAGAAGTAAACATGGCAGAAAATGAAAGTCTTAAGGACAAAAAATGGTGGCGAATTCATTTCAAAGGAATTCAACTAGTTTTACAAATAATAGAGAATTGTGAGGAATAATGCAGTAATCACACACTAGAACAGAATGGTGTGGCGGACTGGATGAATTAGACTCTCCCGGAGAGAGCCGAAGTATATTGAACAATGTTGCATTGGGCAAAGAATTCTGGACTGAATTTGTTAATATAGCTTGTTATCCTATGAATCGTTCACCATATACGGTGATAAATTGTAAGACTCCAAAAGAAGTGTGAACTGGTCATGATGTAGACTATCATAGTTGCATGTATTTAGTTGTGATGCTTACTTTAATGTACCGTTAGTTGAGAGAGATAAGCTAGAACAAAGGGTGAAGAAGTGTACTTTTGTAAGCTATGATGATTGTGTGAAGGGATACATGTTGTATAATCGGGTCACGTCACGATTAAGTGTGACGTCAGGTTTGATGAAGATTCATTGTTCTGTAAGGACGAACATAAGGAACTGGAGAAATTAATAGATATTGACGTTGAAACCGAACAAGTTGATACATATGCGGAGCTTGAGTTGAAGACAGAGGTACATGAGCAGTTGGAATGGCCACCTCATAAAAGAAATTCTTCCGGATATTGTAGATTACCGACTAGATATAAAGAACACTCAAATGTTGCGTTCTCCTCTCATTATGGATGAGAGAAATCTGTCTACCTTTCAAAAAGCACTGGATGACCTAGATGTTAAGAAGTAGATGACGATGATATAATACGAGGTAGATTATTTGTACAAGAATGAGACATGGGAGTTAATGGAGTTTCTAGTTAACTATAAAGTGATTGGTTGCAAGTGGATTTACAAGAAGAAGAATGATAGGTATAAAGTAAGATTAGTGGCTAAGGGTATACTAAAAAAGAAGGCGTTGACTTCAGTAAGATATTCACACCGGTTGTCAAGCATGTATCTAATAGATTTGTGTTGGTGTTGGTTGCCCAATACAATCTGGATTAGATCAAATGTATGTGAAGATTGCTTTCTTACATGGGGAGTTGGAAGAATCGATATACATGAAGCAACTAAAAGGGTTTGAAGTAAATGGAAAGGTTTGCAGGTTAAAGATGTCGTTGTATGGCCTGAAACGGTAGTGGTACAAAAAGTTTAATACTTTTATGGTGAATCAACAGTTTACTAAGTGTGAATATGATCATTGTGTCTACTTTTAGACATTAAGTGTAAGAAGTTCATCTTACTAGTATTATATTTTGATGATATATTTATTGCCAGCTATAGCATGTTTGAAATCAACATATTGAAGACGCAACTATCAGAGAAATTCGAAATGAAAGATCTGGGGGCTGCGAAGTGGATTCTCGCTATAAACATACACATAGATAGGGATATGAGCGGATTATAATTGTCTCATGCTGAATACCTTGAGAATGTATTGGTGAATTTTGGGATAGATAAGTCTAAGCCAGTTGATGTTGTAAGAAGATACATGTTAAACCTCGATGAGCAACATCAGAACACAATGAAATGGCTACTTCTTCATCTACAAAGTACATGGACTACGTCTTTACATTCAAAAAATCAAAAGCTTATTTGTATTAGCGTGTGGAGTGATTAGTTGGATGTTGAAGCTTAAGTTGGTGGTTGCTCTTTATACAACTAAAGCTGAGTTTATGGCAGTGATAGAAGCATTCAAAGAAGGTGTTTGGTTGAGAGAGATGATAAATCAGCTTGGGCCTTACCATGAAGCTGCGTTAGTCAATTGTAATAACAAAGTACAATCAATTTGGCGAAAAGCTCGGTTTACCATTCTCGTACTAAACATATTGATTGATATTCGACATCATTTTATCCGATATGTGCTTAAGGAAGGCTGTATAACTCTTGAGAAGAACCACATGAGCATCAATCCGACAGACATGCTTACGAAAGTAGTTCCTACAGAGAAGTTCAAGTTCAGTGTGACATCTCTTAGCCTGGTGAAAGTTTAATAAAGAAAAAGTGTGCATGAGAAGTGATGATCATTGTGAAGTTATGATGGAGGAAATTAGAGACGGAGCTTGGAGCTATAGTTCATGATGATGGAAGGTATGGTGGAGATTGATATTAGATGTCTTCAATACGAATGGAATAAGGATATGTCGATGCCATATTTCTATAGTTCCTATGCTTTTGCGTTCTTTCAAAGTTGCATAAAAGTATTCTATTTGGATTGTTTGCATTTTTATTTTATTTTGTTTTACACACGCACTGCATGCACACACACACCACACCCACCCAGGCACACACCCCCACAATCACACCCCAGTGTGATTTCACCACCTATGGATATTCAAACTCGAGACTTCGTGTAGAAACTCCTGGATTGTTCTGCATTTGCACTAGGTTTCTTGCCACCTCTGATTTGTATCCTTGGAGAATTTTTCTTTGATGGTTCAATGCGAGGGCCACTCCACTAGGCTGTATAGAACTCATTTCAACTTCTTGCTCTAGGTATTTACATATATTCAAACCGATTCATTAGAAAGGGTATTTTGGTTGCTTAAAATGAGTTTTTTATTAACTCTTTGACTAGATATGTAAAAAAATATATTATACAATTCTTACTGTATAATGGCCTTTAGTTAGTAATGGGTAACTGTAATATATTGTGGTTATAATGTTTTACTATAGTTTTTTTTTTAAAAGGATTTTTACGGCTAAATTCCTCAGGAATGGGTGGGCATTTTACCAAATAATGTCAGGACGAAATTGGGACGTGCTTTTTTAAGGTAGAAATTACAATAATGCCATCATTTATTTATTTTTCTTTGAAAATAGTGAAAGTCGAGATTTGTGGGGTCTATATGGTATGCCTATAACATCAAAACCATCCAACATATTCACCCTACGATGGTGATTGCACGAACAAAAAAAGAAAAACAAGCAGAACAAGTCATTGATAGGCTACACTTGAATTTGGATGTTTTGAGTGGTTGTAGACACGTCACCTAGCCTAGTAACCTAATGAAACATGTATGATCCTTAAGAACCAAACCTAAACCCTAAACCCTAGCAAAAACCTAAGCCACTTTCAGGCCTAAGTCAAACCCTTGCTGAACTCGAGCCATTATCTAAGTCAAGCAATTATGTTAGTCGAGACATACCCAAGGCATTACTTAAGCCAAACCATATACAAGCCATTTCTAAGTCAAAACCTTAAACCGCTCTCCAAGCACAAACAAGCCGGCTAGCTAAATTGCATAAATGAATGGTAAACAGAGGTAATCTGATTACATCATCCTCTCGGAATATGTGCCCCATGCTATAGTTGTTTCTCTCTTGACAACAACTATAGTAGAACCCTTATCACTTCAAAGTTCTTACAATTTACTATTTTACCTAGCCCTTTAACCCATATGATAGTGTCATGTGGCATTTCCTTTTTCCTCACCAATCTTAGGTTACCACATCATCCTTTATCCTCCATAATCCCTAAAATCACCAAAGAACTATCCAATGGGACAATAAATACCCCATTCTCCAACAACTCTCACCGAGAGAGAGAGAGAGAGAGAGAGAGAGAGAGAGAGTGCTTGAGTTCTCAAGCTCTCATCTTCTTCAGCCCCTTCAGTATCCTTGAACCCTCTCTTAGCCTCATAAACCAAGCCACATCCAAGTACAAGCTAAAGATCGTGACATCATCACTAGCATCTATACTTCGTCAATTTCATCATCACGTTCCTTCTCAACCCCCATGCTTCTCTAAGTTACCATTTAATGTATGCTTGCCACATCATAAATTCGGGTCTGCTTAGTCTCATTTTAATACTCCACACCTTATCATTCTATCCCCTAAAAATGGCTTACCACACGAAATAGGGACCGTACACCCATACGGGCATAGGAGCTACCTAACACCTTTCCTCTCTGTAATCAATGTCCTTTACTCATAATCCTAAGTCATAGATCAGGAGTCAACTTAAAGTAAGAGAGTCTTTAAATTTTTTACCTTTTACATATTATGTAGTTTCTATATGACTGTGGGATTTTAAACTAATTAGCTGGTGGCGACTCCAGTTTACTACATCATCGATCCAAATTAGTCCATACACCTAAAAAATAAAGATAAAGGCATGGGCTCCGATTTCCAGCATTCACAATAGTATATATTATTTTGATGGATTGACCCACCTTATGATTGGATCAACCAAATTTTTGGTTCACCTATTAAGTATGGTAGTGTGCATCTATTGGACGGGTGGAATGTCATACACATGCTACGTGGGCCAAACAATTTTAAAATCTCCACTTTGTAAATAAAATGAAAATGTAGTTTCTTCTCTGAAAAAATAAGGTGCGGGAGGATCAATCAACTTGAGAATGCACTATTTGATAAAAGCCTAATTCTAAAGGAATCTTGCCGTAAAAATTTATTGCTTCTCCTTAATGAAGGGACATCACACGGTCAAGATGGACGACCCAAGTGCCACAATCTGGGAAGATAGGGTACAAAAGTAATGTCAGTCCCTTCACGCAGGCCAAACTTGTACTGGAAAGTCCATATTGGCTGTACATGTGATTCATTTGATAATGATACCACTTTAATTTTTGGTGTAGAGTGCGTTTCCCAATGTGAATTACTCGACAAGTAGCATGGAAATCTGACACGTGTGCCATCCACCATATCTTTGAAGTCTCCTGGCCCCTCATCGAAGGGAGTAGATTAGGTGTTACCTGGGTAAAACCGTAGTGGGTGTTACCATTACCATGGGGCCCACCTTGATGATGTGTTCTGCATTCACCCTGTCAATCTGTTTTTTAGGCTGCAGTCCCAAAAAATAAATAGATCCAAACCTATTGTGGACCACACCACAGGAAATAGGGGTGATTGAACTCCCACCACTAAAAACTTCTCGGGGCCCACCTTAGGCAGATCTGTAATGTTTATTTTCCATGTTGATAAGGTCTATTGGACCTGGATGAAGGGAAAAATACAAAGATCAGCTTGATCCAAAAGTTTTGTGGCCTACAAAAAGTTTCAAGGGTCATTCACCACTTTTTCCCGTGGTGTGGTCCACCGGACATTTAGATTTGTTTAAGTTTTCTGATAACGTCTAAAATGAGAGGTTTTTGGTCTACGTGGCCTGTAAGATAATGTGATTGTGGCAAGAGTCGCATATGGATGAGAATAAAGAATTCCAGCCTTGAATCTACATTTTCATTTTTCGGATGACAAAAATGAGCCTCAGCCAATTGCCCCTGGTATGGTAGACTCTCACCTTGGAAAGTGAAGGCCTTTTTAAAAAGAGACGTGACCTCTACTCAAAATTAAAATTTAGCCCACTCCTTGGTCGATCCAATCCGTTCATTTTAATCGGACAACTATGAACCCACGAAAGATTTTTTTCATTTTTTATTTTTGAAGTTATCTGTGGCCTACAACTACACTAATGTTGTGCATTAATTCTGAACTATTTTCTCCTGTGGGGTCCATCTGTGATAAGTTTTTCCTCAAACTTACGTCGAAAATATGAAATTAAAACCCCATACATGTGGATGGGATGAATTTACTTTTAAACAACGTAATGGGCCCCACATAAGATATGGATGAGTTTAAAATGTGGGGTCATTCTACACGAGGGCCGTTTGGCCATTTCCTTCTGCATTCCTTGCTTCTTCTTCTTCTTCTTCTTCTTTTTTTTTTTTTTTTTTTTTTTTTTTTTTTTTTTTTTTGTGCGAGAGGGGAGGATTGTGTTTTTTGGCTCTATTCCTTCTTCTTTCTTCCTGCTTCCACAACTCTTTGATCTTGATCAGATGCGAGCAATCTAGTTATAAATTGTAAAAGGAGACTGAAGGACTCCACAGGCTAGTCTATTATTACATCATCTTGAGCTTGAACTTGTGTCTAATTCAATGATTATTGAATGTTGCTCATAACCTCTTCCTAGTCAGAAACTTCAATTTTTTCTGTAGGATATTGAACAACATCGACTGAAGTGTCTATTAATATACATAGGCTCAAGAAGCTGGTATAAAATTTTTCAGATACGGAGAGTTCTCTGGTCACTATGAAAAGAAGGAAGAAAGTAAGGATGATTGTAAGATATTTACAATAAGACAAATAATAAAATGCTGAAATAACATACACATAAATCTAACCGAATAGTAACAATGGTAAATCAGTCAACCGCTGGTGATATCTTAGTGGGATCGACGACCAAAGCTAGAGCTTGGTTGGAACGAGGAAAATGAAGAGGATTATGATAATATAGTTTGAAAAATCGACCATAAGGAATATTAGGATCATTTAATCTTTCCTTTTCATTCTGACATTTATTAAAAGCTCCATTAAAGTGAGCATCTTTGTCTCTTATATGTCTCTTCCATCTCCCAATAATATTTTACATGTGCAATACCTGACTAGAATTTATTTTTATAATATGTTTCAAAGTTCGCGATAGGTTTGGCCGAAGAAGAAATACCTGGAGTAAATCAACTAGAAGCCACAGGGAGTGTAGGGTGAGGAGCCGAGAGAGGCCCGATCTAAGAAATCCTCAAGATGATTGAAGGAGTTGTAGGCCTTAGAATTGAAGCAGTTGTTGGAACCACTTTGGCTGGACTTGCCACGGTGGTCCTCTGATGCTTCAACTCAAGTTGAGCTGGCTCGACCATTTTTATTAATGTGAAAGAAGGCTTGACCGTCTTTATTGATGTTGGGGATGAGATGGTCGATGCGACTGAGGTCATCTTCCTTTGGGAATGTGACATGGCCGATTGATGAGCAGTTGATTTCTTAGTGCTTTCTTTATCCATCTTTTTCTTTTCGGTCATAGGTTTCTCTACCTTAGATGAAGAAGAAAGTCGACCGATGATCAATTCATAGGATCCGCTAATTAAAGTTTCAATATAGTTTTTCTACCAGAAATGAAATGACTCTAGTTGTTGCAGATAGTTGGTAAAGATGGGGACTTTGAAAGAAGAGTTAAGGGAATTAAACCCTCCGTGGAGAGTTTGAAAGGTAATGACTGAGTCTGCAACTAGTCGACAAGTTTTGTGGATGAATGAAAAGGGGATGCCTTGAGCCAAGCCAAATTGACAGGCAAGAAGATTGGGCAGTACTGTTTGATGTAAGCCTTGGTATTAATACCCGTCTCTATTGTGTTGCCATATGGAAGGTCTCTGCAGATCAGATAGCTTTTCCAAGTTGCATCCCTGAGGCTTTTCATCTCAGTGTCGGTTGACTCGCAGTCTTTAATGAACTAGGTCGAACCGAACTCTTTATCTTTAAAGGAGCATAAAGAATGGTTGGACTTCTCAAGAGTGAAAGAAAGGAAGAAAAAAACTCATATATTCAACAAAAGAATAATTAATTTTGGGACAATGGATATTGCGATGAGCAAATGAAGTAAAATCCACATTTGCTGAAACAAATTTAACGAATTTTGCTTCAAAATATTCATAGAATCACATTTGGACAAGCCAAATCGGGCCACCAGAGTGGTAAAAATCCATTTGTACTTGCTTCAAACATGCTACGATAAAGGTGGCCAAGTACGAAAGGGACGAGAGTAAGCTGACGTCCTTAAGCTAGCGCCTCGACTAGATGGATATATTCATTGGTGATTTACATGACACTCACACACAACATGAATCAACAAATCCACATCAAAAGGAAATTCATGTATTCTTGCTTATCCGCTTCATCTTGAGATTTGTGATGTAGAGTCATGAAGGTGAAATACACCTTACTGGTCTTGTCAAGAAGGGTGAAGGGATGATGATTCTTTAAAGTGAAGTTCAGATAGATACCCTTCCTAAAGGGCAGAAGGTGGGTGAATGCACATACATCCATGATCATTAGACCCATAAGGCCGCATACAAAATATAATGTATTGGTTGACCGACTCCAGAAAGTTCATATTATTGCAAGCATGAATGTATTGGTTGGATATTCATGTAAGGAGATTTTGATGCATTCATAGATTTCTACCTGCCTCCATATGTCACTATGTTTTACTTCAACGTGATTGAACTAATTAGACTAATCATTCATTAGTTTTGGCCATGCTCGCGGAGATTTAAATGCGTTGGAAGGATCTAGGAGATTATCATATTGGACAAGCAAAACTTCATCGGAATACTTCGGAAAGCTGGGTTCGATTTCACAAAGTTGTTTGTGAGTGATAACAGGATGGATGGCTGGACCGAGTGTCAACAATGCTTTGTTTGGTTTGATCGAAGCACTAAACAAGAGGTCATTAACTACTCCTGATAACATAGCATCTAAGTCTTTGATAAATAATTCTATATGAAAAGCTGGATTGGAAGAAGATGAAAATACAACCATGATAAATGAGGGAAGAAAACTGAAAAAAGGAGTTTGACGCAAGGAAAAAGAAGCAATTGGTGATGGAAGAAAAGCATGGACTTAAAGTTTATTTATGTATCGGTCACAAATACATGCACATTAATGAAAGGATAATCATGACTTCTCATGCAATATGATTCTATGCAACATGTCACATGTACAACCTAGAAGAGTGAAGCAAATGATATCTTTCGGTGTGGCCTTGGTCAGGTAAAATCAATGGGAAAACAACACGTGGACTAACGGTCGATTGCATTTATTGTATTAGGCAACGGAATAACGTTGCTTTTACCTTTTTTCTAAGGGCGAAGAGATTGGGGGGGGGGGGGGGGGGGATGTTATATCCTATTTCTGGCAATTTTGGGTTAAGCTACTAGGAGGGTAACATATGACATTGCATAAGAAATAGAAGGTGGATGAAAAAATCTTTAAGATACTTGGAACGCTTTTTTGCAAAATCATAGCTACTGTAAATCTGGTTTTATGTTTTATATATCAGTGGATGGTCAATGGAGTGATGTGGTCAAGTTACTCAAAAGTCTAATGATACAGTTAATCAGTCTAAGTTATAAAAGGCAACCAAGAATAACATAATTTGGCTGACAATCAGAAAAGGGAAGCTTAACAAGAGAAAGATCTAGAAAATGGTTTTTCAACTACTATAACCACCACAATAATGAAGAAGGATTTGGAAGAATAAGCTGCAACAGAACTTCATAAACAACAGAGGAATCCGATAGAAGAAGAACTCTATCAATCAAAGCAATCCAACACAATTTAATTAAAAACAATCAATCTATCAATTTATCTTTTATCTTAGCTTATCATAGGAGTAGCAGTAATTCTTAGCTATAACCTTTAGTTGTAATTAGAATTTATGCTCATACGTTGGATTTGTTATCTATCCAATATCATACAATTCTTTCAAAAGACACGTTCTTGTAGTTACTTTTGGTGACCTGATTGTGAGTTTTTCCTTTTATTTGATTGCACTAGTATTTTGAAAGTCCTTTCTTAAAGAAGACACAAAGTAACCCATCTTCGGAGGAAGAACCCCACCCTCCGATTTTCACCAGGTCATTATAAATTTTTACAAGTGATTGAGTAAACAACCGAACTTCTTAGAATCCGGTTATATATATTTATATTATATATGTTTATATTGGACGAATTTGCTTATTTCGACACTTGGGGTCGAAGTTGATTTGTTTGGATCAAGTCGCTTTAATGATTATGGCATATCGGCGCACATGATATGTGACAGAAAATAAATCAAGCGTCTAATAGGACCAATAATAATTTTGGTCAAGGGCATATTCACTCTACGAACTACCTAACGATGGGCAGGATGTTTGACATGTGTACCATTTGATGTTGGGGTTGAGGTCACGCATGGTAGCTATGATGCACTCAACCTTTGGCCTTATTTCCTGAGACAAGGTTCTGGTGGAGAAGAGAGGATCTGATTTAAATACTTCCCTTTTTCTTTGAATATTTGCCTGGGTCTTTTACACTTGGAAAAAACTGTCCACCTAGTGGGCCAGAATGTGAATGGCGTGATAACTTTTGAAGACCATAAAGGGACAACTAAAAAAAGTCAAGTGCAAATTCAATGGGCACAAGTAAGAGCCCAATGAGCACTGATTAGGTTCGAGTCGTGTTGGGTTGTCCTGAGTCTCATTTTTTAGACACGTTTAGTCATTGGATCTTGGTTTTGAGTAGGATTCGGCTGGGTCCTGGTCAGTTCCACGTCATATGAGAGCATTTGTGATGTAGAGCAGGTCGCAGACACTTTCATGGCAAAGATGGATTAGAGGAGGCCCGATTGGAGTCAGAAATGATCCAGACTGTCATAACCTTAAATCAGTCGTATCTCGCAAAACAGAGTTGCCCGTGCCAAATTTATGAGATTCCATCATATCAATGGTCAAAAGTTTCATTTATTTTTATTTTTATTATAAATAATAAGTTTTAGTTGGAGTAGAGGTTTTGATCTCTTGAGCTATAAAAGTCATGCCCAACAAGAAAATGGCTTTAAAAAGTTAGGAGAACAACATGGTTGGTCTAAATTGGACACCTATTTTTGGGCAAAAACCATGAAGTCTAGCAGAAATAGAGGCCTTCTATAAATAGTAAGTTTACTATTTATAGTAAGTCACATTTTTAGGATGTTTGAGTTGGATTCTAAGTCTAAAACTTTGTTCTAAGTATGAACTCATTATTTAAATGGCTGTAATTACTATTATTATTATTATTATCAATCAAATTATTTTGAAATTATTAGGAATTATTCATGCTTTTATTCTTGGCGAATTGGAGGAAGCTCCATGAGGAATCCAAAGAGCCTTATGGATTCAGAGTAGTTATTCCAAGAGGAAGATGGTGATTGACCTCATCATGTCCCTCCCTACGCCAATTTGCGTGATTGGGGCCACTTGAATGGATGGATTAGATCACACGTGTGCCACTTTTAAACGTGTGGTGCAAATGCTATCTCTTACATGTTTATGGCTTAGTAAAACCTCATTCCAACTTTAAGACTAACAGACCTCACCCAGACCCTACCCAGTGACGCCCCTTTCTTTTAAACCACGTCCAAAATGGTATTCCTGACCTGATTTTATTCAGGTTGGAGAGAGTTGTATTCAGGTTGGAAAGAGTTGGAACTGGACTGGTTAACTTGAGCCGGTCTGGGTACCCTTCACAGTGCTGATTTACCAAAGGTATTGTCACCAGGCTGTTAGGATCAGGGGTGCCAATTTGTCAAGTTGAGTGGACCAGACCTATTTAAGAATCCAGTTGGAATTTTGAACTTAGATCCAAACCATTATAATTCAGGTTGGGTTGAAGTGAAAAATAGCTAATTCTTTCTTGGACTCAGACTCAACCAATTTATCACATGGGTAAGGTTTGGATTAGGCCTAGATATTAAAATTAAGCTTTTCATGTGATAATATTGTATGTTATTTAATTAGAGGTGACTATCAATTTTTATTGTAAAAAGTAAAACGGTCACCTGTACAAATTGGATAGGTTAAAAGTGTGGACAGTCTATATTAAAGACACCAAATTCCGATGCCGCCTCCTGTTATTGGTCATCATCACTTCTCATGATGCCAGGTGACATTGTTTTAATAAAATTATTAAAAAAGGTCACGTTCATATTTTCACATTTGTTGCACCAGTTTCTCTAAGAAGACTTTGATCGTGAAGTGTAGAACATAACAACGGATGCCTTAGGGTGGCAAGCTTATGTAAGCCCTACCATGGTGTATATGTTTATATCCACATCAACCATCCATTTTGCAAGAACATTTTAGGGCACTAGCACAAAAAGAGACGTATCCAAAGCTCAAGTGGACCACACCATAGAAAGAAGCAAGACGATAATGCTTACCATTGAAAACTTCATAGGGCTACAATGATCTTTATTTGCCATTCAATTTGTTCGTAAGGTCACACGGACTTGGATGAAGGAAAAACACAGATATCAACTTGATACAAAACTTTTATCCTCAAGAAGTTTTCACCTCACTACCTTTTATGGTGTGGTCCACTTGAACTTTGGACATCATTCGATTTTGGTCTCATAGCCTAAATTGAGTTGGCAAAATGAATGGACAGCCTTGATAAAACACATACACCATGGTGGGCCTCACAGAGTCCTTACCCAACATAGCCACTTGATGTTGTGTTCACATGGTGTCAAAATCATAAAGACGAACCAGCTTATAGAAGAAAGCTCAAATGCTGAAAGGAAGGGCCCCACACTCCTTGCGTTCAATTACAAGATGCAGATTGTGTCCTACCCCCGCCTGTCTCTAACCACGAATAGGCAGTTATGTGGGTGAGCCCACTGTGTTGTATTTGTTTATCCACATAGTTCATCCATCCCTTCCATTCTCTCGGATCATCTTAAGACATATACACAAAAATAAGGTAACTCCAACGCTCCAGTGTACCACACCAAATAATAAGCTTGATTATATTAAATGCCAAAAAGCATTAAATACAAGATTCATTTGTGGCGTGGTCCACTGCAAAAAAACAAAAGCATTAAATACCAGTTGCGTTTAATGCAAGAGTCATCTGTGGTATGGTCCACTTGAGCGTTGGATCAACCTACCTCATTTTTGTGCTCACACTGCTGTGGGATTTCACTACCTGTAGGTCCGCCGAATTTCAACAGCTCTCTATTATACTTTACATCAGTCATTTGATAGGAGCCATTTCGATGGATAGAATTTCTGAATAAATATGATTTTCAGGTCATGTTCCAGATGTAACCCACAGCTTGGACAGTCTGAATTGTTGTACCTGTGAGGTAGGAATATTTGAAGAAACATGAATACTTGACAGAAATGCAAGTCCGCTCATACAGAGATGGACGATATTCCTCATGGCACACGTGCCAGATTCCCTCATCAGGTGGGGCCCACCATTACATGCACTCGCCCAGAAATCAAGCCAATCCACTCATTAGATGGACCACACATACACATATAAAAAATATAGACCATTAATCATATTTTTAATTATCTATTTCCTCGTTTGTTTCATTAACTTTGGCCCACCTCATGATCTAACTGACCTATTTTAAGGCCAAAAAAAGGAGTCGAGGACCAACTTGTATAGATTGGATATAATATCTATGTGTCGCCCTGCCACATGTAATTCTGCGTAGAGACTTATAGCCTTTGAATCCCACCTTTTATGGTGGAAATTCAACAAATAAAATATCTTAATTGCATTATTTCAACCCCTACATGATTTGGCTGTTTTGCTTCGATGATAAATGGTCTCCATAAAATTCACCTGATAAAATATTTGAAGTATTGAATATAGTATATTTTTTCAGGCACCTCACCATGGTGTATATGTCTTGCCTACGTTGTTTATTCGTTTTGCTAACTCATTTTAAGACATTAGACTAAAATTTAAGATAATCACAACTTAAGTGGACCACACCATAAAAAGCAGTAGGGATTCAACACCTACCATTGAAAACTTCTTTAAGCCACAAAAGTTTTGCATCAAGCTGATATTTGTGTTTTCCATTCATTTAAGTATGTGTAGCATCATAAACAAGTTGGATGGTAAATAAATATTTTGGTGGGCATTAAGAAGGTTTCAATAGTTTGAATCGGATTGCGTACTGAGTTACTTTGTTGGGCTCATCATGAACGCATGTAGTTTATCCACACCGTCCATCCATTTTTCTATATCATTTTAGGGGTTGAGACCAAAATTTAAATATATCAAAAGCTCAAGTGGACCATACCACAGTAAACAGTGGAAGTATTGATTTCCACCATTGAAACATTTCTAAGGCCCACAGTCGTGTTTATTAGTCATCCAACTAGTTCATAAGACCATACAGACATGGATGAGGGGAAAAAACAAATATAAGGTTGATCTAAAACTTCTACAGCCCCCAAAAACTTTTTAACAATAGATGTTCAATTCACATTGTTTCACGTGATATGTTTTACTTGAGTTTTTGATATCCTTTATTTTTGGGCTGAACCCTAAAATTATTTGGTAAAATGGATGAATGGATAAAATGCATCAATGACAGTAGGCTCCATAGGGTTTACTCAATACGCTCAGCATACTGAGTTACTCAATAGGCAATTCACTTTCTCAATAGTTAGGCTAATTTATTTAGTATGACTGTCTTGTCCACTTTGTCCATCTATTTTGCTAATTTATTTTAGGGCATTAAACTAAATTGAAGATATCCACAGCTTAAATGGACCACACCACATAAAGCAGTAGGAATTGATTGCCTCCAATTAAAAACAACTTTTAAGCTACAAAAGTTTTGGATCAAGCTGATATTTGTATTTTCCCTTCATCTAGGTTGGTGTGACCTTATAAACAGGTTCGACGTCAAATAAATATCATGGTGGCCTTAAGAAGGTTTCATTAGTTAGGCTAGTTTATTTAATTATGATTTTTGATATTTTCTTCATCTTGTACACAGTAAATTACCTTTTATTGGGTCTATTGAATTTGGTCTGAGTGGATCCATGTTGGACTCGAAAACCGAGTCTTTTTAGAGGACTTACACGCAATGAACTTTGAATTCTTGGACCCAGATCGTACAATGGGTCTTAAAATTTGGACCCATGCCCACTTGTTTTGGGTCTGGTCCAATGACCCAACAGGTCAACCGGACCCATTTGCACCCTTACTTTGGAAGTGGGATCATCCAACTTATGTGATTTTTGGTGCGAAACCAATAAACGATTGCCAATGGTCCAGCTGAATGGATGATCCAGCCCAAAATTAGGCCATTTGACTAATTTGGGACCACAGGGAGTTGAAAACAATGGACGGCTTAAAAGTTATTGCCAATGGTCCACATTCAAGATACAAGTGAATGAACGGCTCGGATGGTTGCGATCCACCCAATGCACGGCTCGGATGTTCGGCGGACGTGCAAGTTTGGCACGTATGGCAGTGTCCGTGTGGACATGAGTGAAAGAGGAAAAATTTGATACTCTGGCTGAGCGGGAAGGTTGATACGCAGGCACTTAGAAAATTCAAAAATGGAATACAATTAACTTACTTGAAACCGTCCAAACCATGGATCGGACGTTAGATGGATATTAGGCAGAAAAGTGAAACTTATTTGATTTTTGTGCCATCTAATTAGTAGACATCTAACGGATGGCTAAAATAGAAAAAAAATCCAACGGTGTAAATTAAACAAACAAATGAGCAGTAATCAGAGGTCAAAATCGTCCAATAAATCTAACATTTTGAAGGTGATCTATCCAAAATGGGTCCGATCCTTGGTCATTTAATTTAAGAAAATGTATGCCACGTGTACAACCTTTGGGGTGCACGAGTATAATCACCAGTGTCAGCCAGAGTACGAAATAGCTTCCCTGATAGACGGAGATAGAGAGAAGGGGCAATTTCGTAAATGGAGAAAAATAAGATACAAATAATAAAGGAGGAATTATATATTATGACGTAAATGCCCTCTTTTTTTGGCCGGCGCTGCCTCCTCTCTCTCTCCAAACCCTCAGATAACCTTTTGCCCCTGCAATTCCCTCTCTTCCAATCTCTACCCTTCTCTCTTTCCGGTTTCCCCAAAAACCCCTTCATACCCGCCAAATTTCTCTTCTTCCTCTCTCTGTCTTTTCAAAAAACCCCGCGAAAAAAATCCCCTCACTCTCTTCTCTACTCCTCTCCAAACCCTAACTCTCCTCTCTTTCCTCAGATCCGATCCTGACCATTTGTTTTCTCAGCTCCAGTTTCGAATTCCTGCTCAGGAATCGATTTCTGCTGGGATTCTTGACGCCTTGGGAGCGGTTCTTCTTGAGCCGAGAACTCCTGTTGGTTCTAGGGTTTTCTTCTTGAGGTATTGTTTCAGGAATTTTATTTTTCTGGGTTGAATTCTTACATTTTTGCTGCTTTTTTTTTTTTTTTTGCCGTCTTTGGAGATGGGATTTTAGTGTTTATTTTATTTTATTTTTTGTTGTGGATTATGATTCTGTTTCTAGGTTTTGAATTTTCGCTTTTTTTAAAAAATCTTTTTCGCAGGAGAGATTGAAATCGATGTGTCAGTGGAAGGTTCAGAGGCATTTCTGGTTTGTAGTTTTCACTGATTCGCGAATTCGAGAAGCGGAGGCTGTATTAGGATTTTTTTTCAGAGAGAAGAAAGGTTTTTATCTACAGACGCTTTTTGTTTTTGATTGTTCTTCTTTTGCGAGATAGGATTGGTTGGATACAAGTAGGAAGGAAGCAATTCTGGGATTGGAATCAGTGTTTGGTATTGTTCTGTCTGTGAGTTTCTTCCTTCTTCATGGCTAATCACGATTTAATTCTTGGGCAAAACCATGGTTTGGCACTTGGGAAAAACCAGGAATTGGGTCTCGGGCGTAGCCATGTTTTGGGTCTTGCGCAGAACATTGGCATGGGTCTCAGACAGACCCATGACCATAAAATGGGTATTGTACATGCTCATGACCATCGATTAGCTCTTGGACAGACACACGGTCATGGCCATGGCCGCCATGATCATGAGAATGAGCTAGCACTGGGTCAGAATCACGGCACTGATTCTGAGGATCATGATGATGACCATGAATTGGGCCTTGACGAGCAGACCCATGAGTTAGGTATGGCCGACAACCATGAATTGAGTGTTGGTGAGTCCGATGAGCTGGCTGTTGATCAGAACCTAGAGCTGACCGTTGATCAGAGCCAGCCACTGGCAGTCCAGCATGGACATGAAATATCTATTGCCCAATCACATATGGTAGTCACTCCTGTCATTCAGAGCCGTGCAATTGTTGCACACCCCAGCCATGAGCTGACTGTCGGACAAGAGTTTCAGGATGTCAAAAGCTGTCGGCGGGCATTGCGAGACGCGGCCATTGCACATCACTTTGAAATACGGACAGTTAAATCTGACAAGACCCGTTTCACTGCCAAGTGTGCTAGTGAGGGGTGTCCATGGCGCATACATGCTGCGAAGCTCCCAGGTGTTCCAACCTTTACAATCAGGACGATTCACGAGTCACATAGTTGCCAGGGAATTGACCATCTTGGTCACCAGCAAGCTTCGGTTGATTGGGTCGCGAACTCTGTGGAGGAACGCCTACGTGAGAACCCACATTTCAAGCCAAAGGAGATATTGGAGGAGATCCATCGGGTTCATGGTATCACCTTATCTTATAAGCAGGCCTGGAGGGGGAAGGAGCGGATCATGGCCTCTGTTCGCGGGTCGTTCGAGGAAGGGTACCGTATTCTTCCACCGTATTGTGACCAGATTTTAAGGACAAACCCAGGAAGCATTGCGTCGGTTTATGGAAATCCTGTAGATAACTGTTTCCAACGCCTATTTGTCTCTTTTCATGCTTCTATCTATGGTTTTGTGAATGCCTGCCGGCCGCTCCTTGGGCTTGATAGAACTCTTCTGAAAAGCAAGTATCTTGGGACCTTGCTTTTTGCTACTGGTTTTGATGGAGATGGTGCTTTGTTTCCTCTAGCTTTTGGGGTCGTCGATGAAGAAAATGATGATAACTGGATGTGGTTTTTATCTGAACTGCACAACCTTCTTGAGGTTAACACAGAGAACATGCCAAGGTTGACAATACTGTCTGATAGGCAGAAAGGCATTGTTGAGGGAGTGGAAGCGAACTTCCCAACTGCGTTTCATGGGTTCTGCATGCGCCACCTTAGTGATAGCTTCCGGAAAGAGTTCAATGATACAATGCTTGTTAACCTCCTCTGGGAAGCTGCTCAAGCGCTCACGGTTATTGATTTTGAGGCCAAAGTACTTGAAATCGAAGAAATTTCGCCAGATGCTGCTTACTGGATTCGTCGTATTCCGCCACGTCTATGGGCTACCGCTTATTTTGATGGAACACGGTTTGGGCATCTGACGGCAAATATAGTCGAGTCATTGAATACATGGATACTCGAAGCATCGGGGCTTCCGATAATTCAAATGATGGAGTGCATCCGTCGCCAGCTGATGACTTGGTTTAATGAACGGCGGGAAACGAGCATGCAATGGACGACGATACTTGTACCTGCTGCTGAGAGACGTGTATCTGAGGCTCTCGAGCGTGCACGTACCTTTCAGGTTCTTCGTTCAAATGAGGCAGAGTTTGAAGTTATATCTCATGAAGGAACAAGTATTGTGGATATTCGGAATCGTTGCTGTCTGTGTCGTGGTTGGCAGCTTTATGGACTGCCATGTGCACATGCTGTTGCAGCGCTCCTTTCCTGCAGGCAGAATGTCCATCGGTTCACCGAGAGCTGTTTCACTGTTGCAACATATCGGAAGACCTACTCTCAGACAATACATCCTGTCCCTGATAAAAGCCTTTGGAAGGAGTTGTCTGAGGGAACACAGAATGGGGGCCCCCCTGATAGAATCATAAATCCGCCCAAGTCCCTTCGACCTCCTGGTCGGCCCAGAAAGAAGCGAGTGCGTGCGGAGGACCGTGGTCGAATAAAGCGAGTTGTACATTGTAGTCGTTGCAATCAGACGGGACACTTTAGAACGACATGTGCTGCACCTATTTAAGTCTTCTCTGTTGATATGTTACAGTCTTCTCTTCCTTGGCAAGAATTGGGGTATTTTCTCTCTTGTGAAAAGTAGGCTTCTTGAGTGTAAGCAAACCTTCTAATTAGATATTTTCAGCAGTTTAAGTCTATTTTTCTTTTCAGCTTGTTATTCGTTTTCTTAGATAAAGTTTCAGCCAAATAATATCACGATGTCCTCTTCTCAATTCATTTTGTCTTCCAATTTGTGAAAGGTGGTGACCATATGATGGCTGACCATTCTTGTCTATGTTGGTTTGTTGATCTGTTTTATTTTTTCTTTTCCCTTTCATTCTTTGACTTCTTCTACTTTTCCTTGCAGCAGTTTATCATTTGTAATGTGCTTGTGAAGTTCTTACTTGGACGTGAATCGTGCTGTTTATTGTGTTATGTGATTGCACAGTTCTTACTTGAATATGATGTTTCATTCCATTTAATACTGTGTTCTGAAGTTTCACTCCTTTATAATCTGTTGTTCAATTGGTGCTTTTTTTTTTTTTCTCATTCTCGTGGAGCAAAATGGTCACCTTAGAAGCTTTGCACATTTTTGTAAGACCCTTCTAAAAGGCTACTTGTGCAAGTAGGCTTGGAATCATTTTGTACTTGCACAAGACTAGAATCCTCTTTTAACCAAAACCAATATTGATTTTCAGGCGAGGGAAAATAAGTGAGGAGTGTCCTACCCTGCGGCAAATGTACTGTTTTCTGATGCGCCGTATTTTGTACATGTGGGAACATGTTTCAATGATCCAAACAATTAATGTCATGGTGGGGACTGCATAAAAAATATCCTATATGGGAATGTTCTAATCCTGATCATGTATTCCTTCGAATATGAACTTTTTCAAGATCATCCTATCGCGAAAATTTTTCGAGGCAGCTCCCATTAACCATTCATGTTATCATATCAGAATTGTTTTCTGATGAGCAGTGTCCTATAATATCTCCATAAACGTTGGTACTTCCTGATGAGTGGTCCAGATCTCATACGCGTATGCCATGTTGGTACGTATGTCCTTGTGTAGGATACTAATCCTACTGCACGACATAGCCTCTGCAATTCTCATTGTATAATTGCTCAAATTTATGTGGAGCTGGGCTGGCTTTATTGTGAGATTACCTTTTAGGATTAGGATGCTATGTTTCCATCGTACATGTCATCATGCTGGTTGTGTTTGTCCTAGCTTTATATATCCACTATTATTCTTGTTATCAGTGTTGGGGAATAATGTGGTCCACATATGGACTCTACGCAGGTTATTTTAGCTTTTATCTTACTTGTGGAGCAAGTGTGACATGTTGAGAAGACTTGCATGGAGCTAGTAAGAAAAGACATGATTACCCATGATCTAACTGAAGTTGTGGCCCTTGATAGAGTGGATTGGTGGAACAAGATTCATGTAGCTGATGCCACTTAATTGGGATAAGGCTCAGATGATGATGATGATGATCTTACCCAATGTTTTAAATAGCAGTAATGTGTTGCATAGCACTTCGTCCTTTGTAGCGTAAGCTACAAGGTACTTTTATTTTTAATTTAAAAATAGGGAAAATATGATAAATAGTAAGGACAAGGAAAAAAAATATAAAAATGCCTAAAAGATGATTCATTTTTCAAGTATAAGCATGCTCAAACCAGTTATGGATTATCATTTATCGAAAGCCAATCCACATATATAAACCAAATCAAATAATTATCACATCAACAACTTTCTAAGCAAACCACTTTAATTAATAATGTCTAATTGAAACCACAAGTCACAATTACAAAAAAAAATAAAAATCCCACAGGTTAAAAATATTGAGTATAATACGAGTGTCACATACCTCAAAATTAGATACAAAGGAAACAAAGAAAAATAAAATAATAGAAAGTACATGGTAGTGTATGCTATGTACGTTAAAGTGGATTTACGCTATTTAGTAAGCTGCGTAGCATTATGGCTACGCTACGCTATGTAGTGTATGCTACCACTATGCTACGAATGCTATTGAAACACTGATCTTACCTATAGAGGAGTTTAATTAAAAAAGGAGGGTTTTGGCATATAACATCCTTTTGGCCCAAATAGCACTCTCCTTTATGTGTATTCCCAAATATTCCCTTTTGTTTTTCATTTTCTATATATAAAAAAAAAACCACACTGTGGTTAACACCCGTTGGCAAAGCGTGATGGAACCATTGAAGAAAGACCTTTTTACTCATTTATAGGGTTAGGCTTAGGGTTTGGGAGAAGTGAGAGGAGAGGTTAGGGTTGGGGTTGGGGTTGGGGTTGGGGTTCCAAGGATTTGGGAAAGGGGTAGCTTTGGTGTTTAAAAAAAAGATTTTGCTAACCTAACCATGGTTAGTTTTTCTGTAAAAAAAAAACAGTAAGGTGGTTTTTTTAATCATATTTGGAAAATGGAAGGTGTTTTTGGAAAAAGCATAAGGGAGGGTGTTATTTGTCTTTGGGCCAAAATGGAGGGTGCTATATGTCAAAACCTCAAACAAAAAAAGACAAAAAGGGAAGAAGAAAAGAAAAGAAAAGAAAAGAAAATGAAAAGAAATGTTGTACTTTATAGGTATTATAATGGATGAGATTAGATCTAGTGGATGGCTGTGATTTAAGGGGTTCTTAGAGTTTAGCTAGGTGCTATTGAAAGTGTAGACTCAACAGTTTGCTTAGGCTAATTAGCCCATTTATCATGAAAGGAGATTCTTGCATTGTTAAGGTGAAAGGTTTGCTGAACTTTAAGCCCATCTTCAAGCCTAAGCCCCATCCAAGTGCAACCAAAGCAGCCCAAACCCAATCCCAGCCCAACCATAGTCTATAACCTCACCCAAACACCAAAAGCCTTGGGGATGGGACCTAGGTTGAACCCAAGATGGTGTGGGACCTAGCCTACCCCAAGGTTGGGCCCCACACTTTTTAAAAAATGAAAATTCATTGGGTGCAGAAAAACTTTTTGTGTCCCAGAAAGAAAAAAAGGACACTGGACAGTTTTCCGTGTCCAAGGCCAGCTTCTGGACCCACTTTGAACCCCAATTTCTTAAGCTTATCTAAACCCCATTTTCCATATATCCATGTTAAAACCCATCAAGTTACTGTTCCAGCAATCCTAATTTCAGGATGATCTGTTCTACGGGCGCGGAGTTATGGTTGAAATACCAGACAGCGCACTTGATCGATCAGCAGACTGCAGAACAGGAATTTGACTTAACTTGTGGGCTCCACATCTCCCTAACCATTAGGAATTTGTCCCTCAAACTACAACCATTGGTTAGCCCATCAGATTCCCTTTTCAACAAGCTATAGGTTTCCCAACTGACACCCGAGCACCAAGTTGTGACCAAAAAACGGAAAGGTCGCGTGCTGAACTGTTTGCAGAAAACAATGTTTGAAATTACCATCCTGTCCTTCATGGAAATCCAAAACCCTATTTCCATTTGCCTTTGACCCTTTGACCACTTTTTACCACAATACAAGAGGGAGGGAGCAAAGGACAATTGCTTTGTTCTTTGACTTTAGAGAGGGAGGGAATGCCTAACCCTTCCTACTCTCTAACTGTGGTCCTTACCAGTGTTCGAGGTATCGGTGTCACTACAAGTTGTGTTCGCTGGGGATATGGAAACAATATTGATATCGCCGATAATATCGCTGATAACTGGAAATGCGGGAAAACATGAGAAAACGGTAGAATTTTCAGCGAAACTTTAGGAGATGCTAAAATACACATTTGCATATTTAGGAATAAAAATTTGCAAAAAGAATGTATACATAATAAGTTTCCATTTAATGGAGGCTTAAAAGCATGTGCCGTCATAAGAAACAGTTTAACCATCCCATCTATCTCATCTAACCATCCAATTATCCATCCAAAAATCCATTAGTATTGCAGAATATCGACAACTCATGATATTTTGCCAAGAAATCATCAACAACTAAAAAGGAAACGAAAGATTGTGGTCTTGATATTGCACATTTTACGATAACATAACATTGAGATATTATCAATATTAGCAACGACATTGAAAACTGCATGCAACAATGTACCCATTAAAAAATTGAAATAGATTTTTTTTTTTTAATAAACAAACTTTCTATGATATCTCTGCGTTGATGATATTATTGAAATATCACCGCTACACTTGTGATACAAGTGTCACGGCGTCACCTAGAATTTACACAGTAAAAAATATTGGCGATACATTGGTGATATGATACATTAGCAATACAAGCGATGCCTGGAATTTAGACAATTGAAAATATTGGCGATATTGATACGTTGGCTATACTTGTACATTGTTGATGCCTGGAATTTCTAATACCACCGGTGTTATCGATATTGCTACCGGTGTTATCGATATTGCTACCAATGTTATCGGTATCGCCAAGCTAGAGATAACGATAATATTGGAGATAATTTAAACATTGGTCCTTACCCATAATTTTGGTAAAAAGACCATTGTGGAGTCTGTTTCCTGAAAATCAGATGGTTTTGTACAATTTATTTCACAACGCAAGCAATGATTCTAGCTGTCTTTGAATTATAAGAATAAAAGGCTAGTGGTGCCTCCAAATCGACCCCATAGGCTCTACCACACCTGGTAGGCCTTTGTTGTTACATTGACAGAAAGGCTACTTGCAGCCCCATAGGAGATCTGAATAGTAGAAGCTGTCTTATTATTATTATTAATTTTAAATTATTTATTATTTATTATTTTTTTTAAAATTTACGGAGAATGTAGTTAAATTTTACGGAGAATGTAGGAATGTTGGGTGCCTGGCTTTAGCCTCATGTTGTATTTCTCTTGGGCCTTTTGCACTCTGTTTATAAAAAATTTGTTACCTCTCAAAAAAAAATAAAAAAATGTTCGGACTTTGGTAGTTTTGGGCCATTAAACCCTAATTTTATACAAGTTGAAGAGACTTGTCTATGTGCCTCCTGTGAATGTACTATGATTTATTTGAACTTTGATTGCTGGGATTTTACCATCTTTACCAGATATTATGTTTCCAATTCTGAAATTCAATTATTGTTGCTGCTTAACTGTTTCTAATCTGACTATAATTTCTAATGTTTGGAAATTAGGAATTTGTCTGATTTTCAGTTTATAAGCATGAAATATTCACCTGTGTTGGAATTGATAGCCTATCTAATTAGCTTTAGAGTTAAACTGTAATGCATTTGGGTCTAAACCTTGATCAAACTGCATCAGTTCAGTATTGAAGCGAGTTTCTTCTGTTTTAAGTGGTCCGATTTTGATTTATAGTCAGATTTAGGCATGCAATTTGATAAATTGTAAGATATGATGCAGAAGTTAGATCTATGGCTGGATCTGATCACAAATCAAATCAATTGGATCTAAGCTAGAATCCAGTGCAACAGTTAGATCTGATCCAGTACTCTCCACACAAAGGTTGGATCCCACATAGAAGTCAAACAAATTGCCAGATTACTTCACAATGGCAAGAAATAGGGCAAGGTCAGCAGATGGGAGGGAAAATGATACCAAGGCAATAAGAGAGACAATTTTCCAAAACCATGATGCACAACACATGCAAGTTGGGTTGGCTTGCACAACCAATGTTGCATTGAGAAGACGCATGAGAGATCGAAGTGATAGCATGCCATTCCCGATGTTGAGGATAGCATCGAAGACCAACGTCGTCATGGATGGCATCGTTCAAGGCATGGATTTGAAGATCGGGATTACTTTCAAGGTGTGAAGGTCTATTTGTCTGAATTTAACTGGTTGATGCATCCAGAGAAGTTCTTGGACTGGTTAGTGAGTGTTGAATAGTTTTGAGTGGTATGTCTCCCTGATCACATAGTAAATTTACTTGGTGGTTATGAAGTTGAGAAGGCGTATACAATCTTCTAGTAGTAGCAACATCAGCAATAATGAGAGAGCAAAGGGAAGAGAAAGATTGACGTTTGGTAGGAAATGAAAGACAGGCGAAAATAGAAGTTACTGCCCCCACACTACGCTCGTGATCTAATCTTTAAAATTCAATCCTTCACCTAGGGCTATGAAGTTCAGAGCTACACAAAAGAGTGATATGAGTTGATGACACACATGACACAAAGGCAGACCATGGTGAGATATATCTTTTGTTTCGAAACAAAAATAAATAAACATAAAAATAAAAATAAAATGTGGCAAGTAAGATGGGAAAGATGTACTTGGGATCCTATAAATGATATTGGGAAACCCGAATTCAATCTAACAAGACGAAATAAAATGCAAACTAAACACGCAGAGAATACATGATACGGTATTCCCGATCAACTTGTAAAAATTGCTATTCCGCCGCGCTTTCATTACTACAAGTGTTCCTTTAGAAACTTTAAGGACCCAATTAAAACTAGTAAAGTTGCACCCAAGTGCTTCTAATGATCAAATAGAGTTCAGATTCTTCCTGAGGTCAGGAACGTGTCTCACATTCGTTAGGATACGCTCCATCCCATCGAACATTTTGATGTGTATCGAACCAATTCCAACAACTTTAAACACCTGTCACAATTGCCCTTACTGTAGCTGGTGAACCAATCTCGCTGAAAAGTCATGTGGTATAATGCCCCCATATCTAAAACCCAGTCATTGCTGAGATACTTGGATTTGGATACGGTAAGAACATAACCACCATCTGCTTCATCGCTGGATTCCACTGTGTTGGCTTCTTTCGACGTATTATCAGGTTTTTCTCCCTTTTGAGCCTTAGGATTTCGATGATCCTTCTTCATTTGTCATGTCATGCCACAATTCTAGCACTTAATTTTGCTATTTCCTTTAGATTTGGATCTAGATCGAGAATTCCCATTCTCCCATTCAAAATTCTTTTCCCTGGCAACCAATGCATCTATAGAGGTACCCTCGCCACTGTCTTTCCTTCTCAAATTGCGCACTTATGTAGTTCCACACATGCCGTCGATCTCAATGTCGATCGATCGACACTGATCGAGCACCCTTTGATCGATCGATTAGACCAAAGCTCGAGTGATCGAACTAGTAAAAAACTGTCCAAAGAGTAAATAAGGATTTTTCCTAATATTGTCGATCGATCGAACATGGTCCAAAACTATCCAACGAGCAATTTGTCTAATTTCGAAGAGGTTCGATTGATCGAGCAAGGTTGTCGATCGATCGATGTATCCTGATTCTGCATAGATTGAAGACATTCTTTCAATGATTGAGAGGTTTGGAATAGACAAAAAAGAGCTTAGTTGTGGTTTGGGGGTCATATAAGTCGCGTCGAGTGCACCCTATTCAGTTACCCTACCTCTTCCTTCAAGATTCTGCAGAAGTGGTGAATAAACTTGAGAACATCCAAAGAGATTTCCCATGGAAGAAGCACAATGCTGCTCATAAATGCCACTTTTTTCACTAGGACGGTGCCCAAAAGTGGGAAGAAGGGAGCTTGGTATCCCGGAATTAAACAATGGAATTAATTGCTCTTAGAAAAAATGGTGATGGAGGTCCAGGAAGGATCATAGTTCTCTGGAGAGAAGCTACTGCCTCTGAATACGGGGAATGGGAAGGAGGTTGGTCCACGGGTTTTGGTATTGGATGAAGGATCCTTTATCTGGAAAGTTGTATTTCACTTTGTTCTTGATTCTGGAGGTGTTGGTGACGTGTTTTAAGGAGTTAGATTCAAGGTGGGCCGTGTTGATGAAGTGCTTTTCTTGAAAGTTATTTGGTTTGAGGAATCTCCCCTTGTGGAGACAGTCCAAAGCTTTTCCCCCTTGCTTGGAGAAGTGTGTTCATTGGAGATGCTGGGATTTGTAAAAGAGAGGCTAGAGTGATATCTCCAGTCCTGTCCAGATCTTTTGGATATTCTGAATGGGATTGTCCTTCTCACCTTCTAGGAAATGAACATTTGTGGGTTGCTTTTTCCAAAGGGTATTTCTCCTCCAAGAGAACTGTGGCTGATGTCATCATCCAATTCCCCCCTTAGCAGAAGTGTTGAGGTTCTTGGGCTCTACCTGACATTGAGGCTTTTTGTTGGACTTCCTTGGCAAATAAAATTCTCACGATGGCATGAAAAGAGGGAAGATGCTGGGCAATTTCAAACATTTGTTGCATGTGTAGGAAGGATGATGAATCAGTAATTAATCTCAGTTTAGATTTGGAAGTCACTTCCTCCATTTGGACCTTTCTCTTTAGCTTCGCTATCGGGTCTTCCTAACTGGGTTGGATGCCTGATGACGGGTGGAGCAGTGGGCCATTCAAATCTAGAGGTAGAACCCTGTGGAGAATATTCCCATTAGCAATTCTTTGTGGTATTCTTGTTAGAAACTTTAGGGGCTGTTTACTGTGAGGGATTTGCGGCAGGGACTGTGAACTCCATGGATTTCAAATCTCCCTGTTTCTTACTGGGGATATGCCAAATCCATGGATTTCTCAAATCCACACATTCATAAATCCATGAATTTGGGGCAAATCCAAATCCTCCCCAAAAACTAAAGACTTGGCAAATCCTTGAAACAAGAAACGAGAGACTTTTTGAAAGCAAAAAAAGTAATTCGCAATAAATGATCTAATATCATGGTATACAAAAATGGTTACGTAGTGGCCGTTATGTAATGGTAACAACTATAACCGTTACGTGTTACGGGGACGAAATGACTGTTATAGAAAAAACTGCCCGTAACGGTCCCATAATAGTCCGTAATGGCCCCGTAATGGACCTGTAACGGTCCCGTAATGGTCTGGAAATAGTCTTATTTTTATTTTTATTTTTTTAATTTTTTAAAATAATATAAAATAAGGCTGTAATGCCCGTAGCGGCCCATGTCATAACACTAACAAAGGTGGCTGTTACATCCTCTGTTACCATTATGGTACACCTTGTCTACTATTGCAATAAATGCTCTCTAAATCCATGGGTTTGGTATTTGCCAAATCCAAATCCATGAATTCGACAATTTGATGGATTTACAAAATTCACATTCTCATTCCATGACTGCAAATAGGGCTTAGAATTTTCTAATCTAAGAATTGGAGTTCGGCCCTGATAATTAATGAGGTAGGGTTGTCCCTGGTCAGTTGATGTTTGGTTGCTCTAGAGTGCAAAGGGCTATTTAACGCAAGTGGGAATAATCTCGAGAAATGTGTAATGAAGATGTGGCCCCCAAAAACTAAAATTGCTGGTTCCAAGTCTTAATCGAGAGTTGTAGACTGTCCAAAAATGCAGTGAAGGCTGATTAATTTGGATTCTGTATTGAGTTGAGGCTTCATGATTTGTATGGCCATGGGTATCTTGCCATTGATGATCTGATTTGGGATTTGGATTTGCTTGAATTGCCATTTAATAATGCCATACATGTAGTTGAAGTTTATGGTCGAGTCACCACCATTTTTCTGAATAGTGGCTATCTATTACAGAAGTGGAGGAAGTGGATTAAGTCTTGTGTTCATTAGGCAACCTTCTTTATTCTAGTCAATGGGTCTCCAAAATCCTACTTCAAGTCATCAAGAGGCTTAAGGCAGGGAGACCCCCTTTCTCCACTTCAAGTCCCCTTCTCAAATCTTTGGGGGATATGAATCAAGGTTGCTTGGGAAGTGGGTTTGGAGATTTGGTGTGGAATAAAGTTCTTTTCGGAGAGAGATGATAGCTTCTAAATATGGCACCCAGAGCTACGGAACATTTGGTTTGTAGGGGGATTTCCCTCGTGCTTGGCAATGGGCATCAGATCTGTTTCTGGATTGATACTTGGTGCGGCAATCTTCGCTTCAAGACGAATTTCCTAGGATCGCCGGCCAAACTCTTGATCGCTTTGTTTTAGTGGCGAACTGCTTCTCTACTATCGGGGGTTCGGTAGTGTGGGCTCTGCCTTTATTTATTTATTATATATTTTTTTTAACACACATATTTTTTACACACGCACACACACCCCACACACTCACGCCTTAGTGGGATTTCACCACCTATGGATACTCGAACCCTTGACCGGGTGTTGAAACTCCTAAGAGTCTACTACTGGAGCAGAGTAAGGATCCGTGTGGGCTCTGCCTTGCCGAAGAGAGATGTTGGAGTACGAGATTGTGGAGTTCATCGGGTTGTTGGACGTTCTTAGGAACGTATCGCCCATTGATCACCTTGTTGACTCAATAGTCTTGTCAAGGAATCATTTCGGGAAGTTTTTGGCTAAATTGTTATTCATCTTGATATTGGAGTCATCTTATCGACCTAGTCTCCCTCTCCCGTTTCATCATTGGTTCTATAGAGCCCCTCGTATTGTGGTATTTGTGTGGCTTGTGAGTTGGAAGAGAATTTTAATAATTGATAACCTCCGGATAAGAGCCTTGATTCTCCCTATTATCAAGCATCAGCGAATCCAGGAAAGCTATATGGAGATTGATCATTATGGCTATCCTTTGGACCATTTGGGAGCTAGGAATGGGGGTTGTTTCAGGAATCTTTGTGGAGGCATTGAAGAGGTTATTAGAAAGATTCATATAGCCTTGATGAGGGTTGGGCTGGCCTCCCTTTTTTGAGCTTTTTCTGTTTTTTGGGTTACATTCTTTCCTCACCGTTGCGAGCTTTTAATCAAGTGGTTATCTCAAAAAAATTACAGGACTTCATCCCTTGATACTATTATAGAGAAATAATCACATACAGGCTTATTTTTAACATGGAATGGTTTTGTTTTCAGCTGAAGTGTCACTTCATTGAAATGCCCGAGGTGTCGAGAGGGTTGACCACACCGTGAAGTTCTCATAGAGCAAAAATAGGATAGTCCACTTGTTAGGTGAGCAACACATACATTGAGGCAGACCATCAGCTTTCCATTAATAATTCTAATGGCGTATCCCACCTGAAGAATGGACCAATTTGGGTTTTGGCCCCAGGTAATTTTTATGAAGTAACATGTGGGTCAGGAAGAAATATGTGAACATTTCTCACCATTGTAAAGTGATGTTACAGCTGAATTCTTGTCCTAGTTTTGAGGAAAGGTGTTTTGTAAACCTGTATTTATTTCCATGGCTATGCGCATCTAGAATCCTCGACAACACCTGTTTTACACAGCAGGTAAAGTACCCAAACTTTTGGGGCCCACCATGTAGTATATGTAAAATCCAAACTGTACATCATGTTCTATTCTTGATTTTAGAACCTGGAGCAGAAGATCAGTGAGAACCACAATTCAGGTAGGCCACACCACATGGACCAAAGGGCGATGCCAACTATAGGTCATGTGTGTATCTTTCATCAAACCCGTCAATCGGTAAAGTGAAAGCACGGATTACGTCCTGCCCCGTCCGGACCATAATCCATCCACGCAGGAGCTTTGTGGGCCCAACCGTGGTGTATGGGTTTTATCCACGCCGTCCATCCATTTTTCCAGATCATTGTAGGCTTTGAGCCCAAAAATTAAGTGGATATGAAGCTCAAGTGGGCCAAATTACAAGAATCAGCGGTGATGATGATACCCACTGTTGAAACCTTTGCAGGCCTGTACAAGGAAACTCTGTGGAGTACAAGGAAACTCTGTGGAGTGGATGTCCGTGTGTCATCCACAACGTCCATCAGTTTCTGCTGGTCATGTTAGGACATGAGCCTAAAAAAGAGGCGGATCCAAAAATACAAGTGGGCTACACCACCTGAAACAGTAGTGATTGAACACCCACCATTCAAAACTTCCAGGGTTCGACAAACGTAACGTTTTGGATCAGGCTGATATTTGTGTGTTGTATGGCACGTAATCATCAAGGTGGGCCCTTCGGAAGGATTCAACCCTAGGAATTTCAAACCCACTCTCTCATGGGGTGTGGCCCAATTGAGTTTTAGGTCTGTTTTCATTTTGGGTGGCAACATTGATAGACAGAGTGGGCATCGTAGTGGGCTCCACAGACTTTCTGCCTACAGTTGTATATGGATTTATAACGAATAAGTGTCCCCACATATTCTAACGAATTATAGAACCCCACATATTTTAACGAACTATAGTAACTTCCTAAAGAAATAGATTACCAAAGCGGAATGAGCCTGCACTGAAAACCAAGCGTACCTTCAATGCTTTTATGGCATTGAGTAAACTCTGTTGGGCCCATGGTGAATATATGTGGTTTATCCACGCCATCCATCCACTTTTACGGCTCATATTATGAGTTGATCCCAAAATTGAAGCATATCCAAAGATCAATTGCACCACGCCACAGGAAATAGGGGGAGTAATGATTTCTACCGTACAGTTATGTTTATTCGTCCTTCTACCAGTTATTTAATTCACTAGACATGGATGAAGGGAAAAAACAAATATCAGCTTGATTAAAACGTTCCGTGGCCTCACGAATATTTCAACGGTAGATGTTCAATTCAAATTGTTTCCTCTGGTGCGGTCCATTTCAGCTTTGGATATGCTTTATTTTTGGGTTCAAGCCCTAAATTTATCTGTAAAATGGATGGACAGGGTGGATAAAATACATAATCACGGTGGCCCCCACAGAGTTTACTCAGTATGCTTAGCGTACTGAGTTAGTACACAATCCGCTTCCCTACCTAAACTTAAAAACTACATGTGTTTTTTTTTTTTTTTTTTTTTTTTGTCCTCCTCTTTTTTCTTAACTCTTACTTACAGCAGCAGCCATGTTCTTAGACGAGGAAACTGCATCCGGTTCGATCACAACATCCAATTCATCTACTCCACCAATACCCAGAGCCGCATGCCGTGCTCGAACTGGTGCCTGAGAACCAAGAATCTTCGCTCCTCAACAGAATCACCTTGAACTAGAGGTCCCATCGCCACCTTTGATGGATACATAAACCAAATCGAGGATGCAGAGCCTTCTGAGAATGTCCAGATGTTCGAAGACAAGCTTCACCGGTACTCTCAACGTACGTAAGAAATCCACCTAACATGCCCTGTGATGTCGCACTTCTATGTTCATACAGTGGCCCATGAATTCTTGACAGAGAGTTTGGCCATTGGTGCCAACTCTTGTCTGATGTCTTTAGTCTGTATATGGTACATGGTCTTGATCGATCGAATGACATAGCTTACAGGTTGGTCTCTGGATAGTTTTGGACGGTCTTGATCGATCGAACTATCAGGTCGATTGATCGACATAGTTCAGAAAACATTTGTAATTTTTTTTGGACTCTTTTATGCATATTCGATTGATCGAATATGTGGTGCTCGATTGATAAGGATTGCTCGATTGATGGTCAATCAATCAATGCTTTGATTGACGATGTGTGTGGTTTTTTGTAATTGTACTATCAATTTCTTGCTCTGGGTCTCTTACTATATATATGTGAGTGTAAATCATAATTAGGATATTGCTAAGGTGGCTCACACGTTTCTAAAGGGAGGTTAAAGTTTTGTGAAAGATGATCACATCAGTAAGTCGATCCATCTCTTGCAATATTTTTTTTATAGTGAATTTTGTTGGTGCTTTGTACCTTGGTTTTTTCTCGTAAGGATTTTTCACATAAAATTCGTGTATTCTATGTGGTGCTTGTTTGCATTTATCTTTCGATTGTTTGATTCAAATTTCGAGTTTGTTTTTGTAGCTCCCCAACAAGTGATATCAGACTAACATTGGGATTTAATTTTGAATATAAAATATGTCAATGAAAGAATCAAACGTGAAGCATGAAATATGAAAGTCTACTAGAATAAAAACAACTTTGAGCTATAGAAAGTGAAGATAAGATGACTTCTAGTTCAATCAGGATTGCAATACACACTTAATTGGTGTAGCAAATCTTCTCGAAACTATAACGAAAGTAGAGTGAGATGAACTAGACGAGAGACCAAAAACCTTGATTCAATTATGCCTATCCGACGAGGTTCTGTATAATGCCTTTGATCAAAAGTCCATTACAAGACTTTTGACGAAATTAGATAGCTTATACATGACAAAATCTCTGTCAAATCATGTGTGTTTGAAGAAACAATTCTATAATATGAAGATGACAGAAGAATCTAATCTTTATAATCACATCAACACATTTTATCAGTTACTTTACAAATTGATGAGTGTGGAAGTAAGGATTAACAAGGAAGATCAAGCAGTAATTATGTTGAACTCTCTTCTAAAGTCTTACGAGAGTCTCATAGACACATGTACCATAGTAAGAAATCCATAGACGTTGAAACTGTCATCTCAACCCTTCATTTGAAGCAGTTGAGAAAGAAGGACAGTAGCGGTGGTTCCTCTATGGATGCATTAGTAGTCAGGGGAAGAAAGTCCGAGCATGAGAAGGGCAACTCACGTTCTCAGTCTAAATCTAATGGTAAGGGAAAGATTAAGTGTCAGAATTATGGGAAACAAGGGTATATGAAAAAGGATTACTGGAATTTTAAAGCCCAAAAGGGAGAAAAATCTGATGAGGTGCCAAAGGAGGATAACACAATGGAATATAACAAAGAGGTGGATGGTGGTGATGTCTTGACCGTATTCAAATATGATTATCTCAATAATAAATAGATTTTGGATTCAGAAGCCTCATAGCACATGACTTTTTAGTGAGAATAGTTCACCAATTACAGTCAGTATGATGGTGGACAAGTGTTTATAGGCAGTGATATTGCTTGTAAGGTTGTTGCAATTGGCACAGTGCACATCAAGATGTTAGACAAAATGGAGCACATTCTAACTGATGTGAGACACGTTCCTGGCTAAGGAATAATCTGATATCTCTGAGAATAGACAACGGTGGATAATTCAGTTTAAATAAATTTAATTAGTTTTGTAAAGATGATAAGATCGTACGACATAACACAATAAGCACGCACTAGTTCAAAATAGTGTTGCAGAATGAATGAATCAAACTCTTCTGGAGAGAGTTTGAAGTATGTTGAGCACCATTGTGTTAAGCAAGAAGCTATGCAATGAGGCCGTCAACATGACTTGTTATTTAATGAATTGGTCTTTATTTACGACGATTGATGGTAAAATTCCAGAAGAAGTGTGGAGTGATCATGATATAGACTACTTATGGCTGCAAGTATTTGGTTGTGATGGTTACTCTCATGTACCATCCTTAAAGAGAGATAAGCTAGACTAAAGGATGAAAAAGTATACTTTAATTATTTATGGTGATGGTGTGAAGGGATAGAGGCTATATGACTTGGTCATATGGAAGATCACGATAAGCCGTGACATCATGCTTGATGAAGATTCCTTATTCCGTAAGGATGAACATAAGGAAATAGAAAAATCACAAGAGGTATAGGAATATGTGGAGCAACTGCTTCGTAGGAGAAATCCACCAAGAGATTGCCAATTACAGGCTAGATACAAAGACGACTCAAATATAACATTTACTCTCATTACGATGAGAACGACCTGTCTACCTTTCAGGAAGCACCGGATGATCTAAATGCTGAGAAGTGAATAATGGGGATGTAAGACGAGTTGGATTCTTTGTATAAGAATGAGACGTGGGAGTTGATGTAGTTTCCCATTGGGCATAAAGTGATTGGTTGCAAGTGAATTTACAAGAAGAAACATAATAACTATAAAGTAAGATTGGTTATGAAAGGGTATGCTCAGAAAGAAGGCATCTACTTTAATAAGATATTCACATCAATTGTCAAGTAACCATCTATTAAGTTTATGTTAGCATTGGTTGCTCGGTACATATTTTAACTGGAATAAATAGATGTGAAGACTGCTTTCCTACATAGAAAACTGGAACAATAGATTTACATGAAGCAATTAGAGGGATTCGAGATACATGGAGCAGAGAGTAAAGTTTACAGGTTGAGAAGGTCATTGTATGGCCTCAAACATTCATTTAGGTAGTAATATAAGAAATTTGACACTTACATAGTGGTTCAACGGTTTAATAGAAGTAAATATAGTCATTGTTTCTACTTTAAGATACTGAGTGATGAAGAATTCATCTTACTATTATTATATGTTAATGGCATGCTTATCACCAATTATAGCATGTCTGAGGTCAATGAATTGAATACTCAACTATTAGAGACATTCAAAATGAAAGATCTAGGGGCTATAAAGAAGGTTCCTGACATTGACATACACAAAGATAAGAAGAGGAGCATATTACAATTATCTTAGGCAGGATACCTTGATAAGGTATTGGTAAAGTTTGAGATGGACAAGACTAAACTGGTTAGCATACTTCATGCTTCTCACTTTAGGCTTTCTTCATAGCAATGTCTCATTACAAATGAAGAAAAATATGTTATGTCTCATGTACCTTATTTGAGCACATCTGACAGTTTAGTGTATGTCATGATCTTTATGAGATCGGATATTTCACATGTAGTTGATGTTGTGAGTAGATACTGTCAAACCTTGACAAAAAATATTGAGAGGCAGTGAAATGACTACTTCATTATCTACGAGGTATAACGGACTACATTTTAATATTTCATAAATTAGAGGGAAAGCTTGTAGGATATGTTGATTCAAATTACGTAGAAAATGTGGACAACAAAAAATCGACTTCCGGTTATTCATTAATTTGTGCTAGCGAGTAGAATGATCAATTGAATGTTGAAGCTTTAGTCTGTGGTTTCTCTTTCCACAATATAAGCTAGGTATATGGTAGTGACAGACGTTTTAAGGAAGATGTTTGGTTAAGAGGAATGATGAAGGAATTCGGGCTTTAACAGGAGGCCGTGTTGATTAATTGTGATAGTGAAAGTGTGATCAATTTGGTGAAGAATTCTGTTTATAATTGTAGAAGTAAATATATTGATGTTTGTTATCATTTTATCCAATAGGTACGAAGGCGTTGTTACTACCGAGAAGATCCCTACGAGCATAAACCTGACGGACATACTTATTAAAGTGGTACTTGCAAAGAAGTTCCGATTCTGTTATACTTTTTTGGGTCTGGAAAATGTTTGATAAAGACGGAGAGTACACAAAAAGTGACGGCGATTGTGAAGCTATTGTTTACAACCCCAAGTGTAGGGTCGTGATGTAGTAATAATCTCGGTAAGACTGAGGTTGAATCCATAGAGACTGAACCTTATACGTATTCTGAAAGTAATTAGAACTAGAACTAGAACTAGAAGAAGATGTAATTTAAATCTGGAGAATTTAAGAGAATAATTATAAACTATTTAACTAAAACTTGTGAAATTCAAAGATGGGAAACTAGGGTTTTCAAGGATCCACTTGTAGAGATCAGGGGAGATATATACTTGATTCAAAAACACAATTGGAATAAGAGTCCAATCTTCATCCAATTGGAAGATAATTCATTAAAAATCAATTCTAAACTTCCTTTGATCTAGTTTTCAATGGATGAGAGATGTGAGAACTATAAGTAACTCCATCACTAAATCATGCCTCTGTGACAAAGCAAATAATAGAATTTTACTAATTCACAATCAATCTGAGACAATCATGAAAATTAAAAGGATTCCATCACCCAACCATGTCCAAGGGATGATGATGAACAATAGTATTTTCTAAATTCACAATCACAATAATGAAAAGAATATACTCAAAGTTATCGCAGATCCATTGTAATTTAAGTCACAATAAATCATTAAAAACTACAAGTATTCCTTATAATCAAACTAGAATCAAAGCTAGTTTAACTTAAACATGAATCAAAGCCATAGAAAAGATCCCATCACACTAGAAGCTTCACCCCTTAGCCCTAACTAAGAGGTTTAACCAACCATATACATGATTAACTAAAATCTCTTAAATAAAAGCATTAAAAAAACAATGAAAACAGAAAAGAAAACTCTTGATGCCGGCCGTCCGCTCCATGCTCTCTCTTTCTTTCTTGCTTCTTATGTTCACCATCTTTTCATTTCCTTCTCTCTTTTATAAGAAATAGCTGGAGTCGGTTGGCTGCGTGCGTACACCTTACGCACTGCTGTGAAGTTGGTCAGTTTCACAGCTCCTTGCGTAGGTAAGTCAGTAACATCCTATGGATGACCTACGAATTCTTTTTTTCTAATCGGTCTCCATGGTGGGGTTCAAGACTTACTTCTTATGACTTTGGACGGTCAGGATTATGGGTCCGATCTTCACCATGATCACACAATCAGCCAGAACGTCTGGTTTTTTCTAGAAGCTGTTAGTGCGTAATGCATGCGGAAAACCCAGTTTGCATGACTCGTGGGGCCCATATTCCTTGACGTTTGAAGAATCAGCTCCGTCCATTGGATTCATGGCAAAATTTCAGTCGGAGATGGGTGGTTTTAGATTGCCGTTGATGCAGCCCATTGAATCTTTGCCTCTGGCACCCGTCCTACGTTTGAATGTAGTCTTCTTGTGAGCACGTGCATGGGTGCAAATGAACACCATGGTTTCGGTTGAAATCTTCTCTTAGTCACACTAGACGGCTTGGATCTCCCATCCGGATGATGGTTGTGGGCCACCCATCATCACAGTGGACGCCCGTTTGCATGCTGCGTAAGAGGAGAGAGAAAATCTCTCTTGGACTTGGATTCTGTCAGGTCAAATTGACTTTGATCGGGCATTTCTGTCGTGTGCACTGTAGTTGTATGTGCAAGTTGTGCACATGCGTCATGGGTGGGGTCCACAAAGATGTCTTCAAGTGAATCCACACCGTCCATTCATTTTTTCATATAAATTAAAGAGTTGAGTCCAAAATTGAGGCATATCCAGAGATCAGGTGGGCCTTAAATCAATGATTTATGGCTGATCTTTCTGTTGGACCACTTCCACAAAGATCTAGGGCTTGCAATTTTACGTGTATGGTTACTTTATAATACTGAGGCCGGATATAAGGTTTCGTGCCAAACGGATGGTGAGAACTCTGTGATCTTGCATTTAGGACAATTTTCATGCTTCTTTATCTTCAATCACTTGGTTCCCTTGGAATCTTTTGCGTATAAATTCTTCAATCACGGTCTCCTAAGATCCGTCCCTTGCCTTGGTGATTCTTGAGCATCAAATCTATGCTTTTAATACCTTTTTTAATCTAACCTCTTAAATTCACCTCCAACACAAACATGATTAAAATAGAATATTAAACATTCTTATGTTCATAAAGCTAAGTAATAATTGGGGTCTATTTGACCCTTAACACAATCCCCAACCAGCATTCTGCTAGTCTCGAGTAAAGTATATGAAAAAATATATTTTGAGAACCACATGACAATTTCTATAAACTCATGTGATTTTTTTGAAAAGCAGTCTAGATAATAGAGCTCTAAAATATATTAATGTTGAATCTTACATCCTCCTAAACTCGAGTGTTCGGTAAATTTCATGGTCAAGTTTAAAGTAGTAATCTATCAATTAGAATAATTCTAAACATTAAGTTTCATGGGTGTATAGTGCAACCTCGACTTATCACAATTAAAGGTCCAATTCTCAATTTTCACAAATCATTGTTCAATAAAAAAAGAGCATTTCGGATAACCAAACCCAAACCGAAACTTGCCTTACAGTTCAACTTTTTTATTCTTTCTGCTTTTGATTTTTCTATCAATGGCTTCACGCTATGTCAACCTTTTTAAAGATCTATAATAGGTAGCCGTTTTTTATGACAACTATTTTTTTAGCTGGGTATTCTCTCACCTTTTTTTTTTTAAGAATATGATGGACAAATTTCCCAGGTTGGTTCTTTCCATGCTTAGTGATAACCAAGTTAGCAATTCAATATCAAACGAACACCTTAACGTGTAAGCTTAGATGTGACATGTGTGGTCATGACTCAATCAATGTTTAAAATTTCTAATCACGGATTAATAATTCGAACTTAACTGTGAAATCTAACAGGCAATTGAATCCAAGAGTCATAAATCACCAGCATTAAGTATCTTATACTTCTAAAGCAAGGATGGCTTACAAACTCACTTGAATTCACAAAATTTTTAAAAAAATTAATTCACAAATTTTGCTCATGACTGCTCAAGACTGAGAAAATACTGATTAAGTAACCTAATTTCCCATCTCCAACCTAAAATCTATGTTGTCCTCAATGTAAAAGATATGAGCATGCAATACACATGAGACAACAAAAGGAAAGGAGAAGTGATGGAGAGGTAGTACTTGAGGAAGGAATCAAGAGGCTTTTCCCAAAGGATCTCAGCGTGAAGATAGTTTAGCACAAGAGTTTATCAACCTAAAACAAACTATCCTAACATAGTAGAAAACAACCTACCCTAAACATCATAAAACTGACTATCCTAAAACGACATAAAACAAACTATCCTAAAACAGAAAACAGAAAACCTAACTAAACATCCGTCAAACTAGGAGATCAATCCTGATAAACAAGATTATTCAGAGGCATGGACATTTCCTTTGAATCAAATTTCTCAACAAATGGCTTTAATCGATGTCCATTTAACTTGAATTCATTGTCATCGTTTGGATTTTAAATCTCGACAACCTCATGAGGATAGACATTGGTAACAATGAAAGAGTTAGTCCAATGAGATCGGAGTTTGCCCAGAAAGAAATATAATCGAGAATTATATAAGAGGACTTTCTAACCTGGTGTGAATGATTTTCGAAGAATATGTTGGTCATAAAATGCCTTCATCCTGTCCTTGTAAATTCTCGAGTTCTCGTATGCACTGTTTCGGATTTCTTCAAGTTCATTCAACTGAATTTGCGTAGCAAGCCAGTGTTGTCCAGATTAAAGTTTAAATTTTTAATTGCCCAGTAAGCTCTATATTGTAACTCCACATGCAAGTAACAAGCTTTCCAATAGACAAGTCTAAAGGGAGACATTCCAATAGGAGTCTTAAATGCGGTACATAAGCCCATAAGGCATCAGTCAATCAGATTGACCAATCCTTACGGTCAGGGTTAACCATTTTTTTCAAGATATGTTAATTTTTCTATTGAAAATCTCAGCTTGCCTACTTGTTTGTGGGTGGTATGGAGTGCTCACCTTATGAGAGATGCCATATTTTTAAGTTTACAAATGACCTATTACAAAAATGTAAGCCCCCATCACTAATGATGGATTGAGGCGTTCCGAACCGGGAAAGGATGTTCTCTTTTAAGAATTTAATGACTGTTTGATGGTCATTGTTTCAACATGGAATCGCCTCGATCCATTTAGTGACATAGTCTATTGTGAGAAAAATTTATAAATGGCTAAAAGATTGGGGGAATTGTCCCATGGAATGATGCCCAACAATCAAATGCTTCTATGATAAGGATGGGGTTCACGCGCATCATATTTCGAGGAGACAATGCTCCCAACTTCTGACAATGCTTACAAGCCTTCCAAAACTTATGAGTGTCCTTAAACATAGTGGGTTAGAAAAAACCACACTGCAGAATCTTGGTCGTGGTCTTTTTAGCAGAAAAGTAACCACCACAGGCTTGAGAGTGATAGAAGGAGATGACACTTTGATGTTCATCATCTGGCACACATCTCCTCAAGATTTTGGTTTGGGCAATATTTAAACAAATACGGATCATCCCGGAAGAATTTGCACACCTCAGTGAAAAATTTCTTCTTATCTTGCGCAGTCCAATGTGTCGATGTGAAACCTGTGGCAAGATAATTAACAATATCAGCAAATCAAGGTGAATGAGAGACTTTAAACAATTGTTCGTCAGGGAATATGTCATTTATATGTGTCGTCTCAAGGGAATTAAAGAGATTAAGTCGGGAAAGATGGTCAGCCATTATGTTCTCTACTCCCTTTTTATCTTTTATATCTAAATTAAATTCTTGGAGTAGGAGGATCCATCTTATCAGGTGGGGCTTAATATCGTTCTTAGAAAGAAGATACTTGAGTGCCACATGTGCTGTGTAAATGATGATCTTGGATCCGATCAAGTAGAACCTAAATTTATCTAAAATGAACACTATGACTAAGAGTTTTTTTTCCATAGTTGAGTAGTTCACTTGGGCAGAATTTAGAGTTATACTTGCATAACGAATAACGTAGGGTTTCTTTTCCTTTCTTTAACCTAAATCCACCCCAAGACCATAGTCAGACCCGTCGCACATAAATTCAAAAGTAAGGCTCTAGTTGGGTAGCTGCATGATAGGTGCAGTGGTTAACATACCCTTAAGCTTAGTGAAAGCTTCCTGACATTGCTCAATCCACTCGTATGGTGCATCCTTTTGAAGTAAACTACATAAAGGATGAGAGAGATGACTAAAGTCTTTTATTAATCTTCTGTAAAAGTTGGCATGTCTTAAAAAGGACCGCATGTCTCGTATATTCTTGGGTGGAGGTAGGTTAGAGATAAGATCAATTTTACCCTTATCTACCTTAATTCCTTTGGATGAGACAATGTGTCAAAGGACAATTTCCTTACAAACCATGAAATGACACTTCTCCCAATTCAGTACTAAGTTCTTTTCCTTATATCGCTTTAGCAAATTTTTTAAAATTTCTAATCATTCACTGAAGGATCGACCAAAAAGTGAGAAATCGTCCATGAAAACCTCTAAATATTGTTCCTATTAGAAAAAATACTCATCATACATCGCTGAAAGGTGGCGGGGGCATTACACAGTCCAAATGACATCCTTTGGTAAGCAAAGGTGCCAAAGGGACATGTAAATGTGGTCTCTTCAGGAGCTATATCTATCTAGTTGTAGCCCGAATATCCATCAAGGAAATAATAGTACGAGTGACCAACTAGCTTTTCTAAGATTTGATCAACGAAGGGCAAAAGGAAGTGGTTCTTTCTCGTGATGGTATTCAATTTCTTGTAGTCAATGTACATTCTTTAACCAGTGGTAACTCTAGTTGGCACAAGTTCATTGTTGGCATTGGCTACGATAGTGATTCCAGACTTCTTGGGAACCACCTGAGTTGGACTTACTCATTGACTATCGGATATCGGATATATGATACCCACATCTAATAGTTTAAGAACCCTGGCCTTAACAATTTCATGTTTGGATTTAGTCTATGTTGTGATTGCCGAGAGGTCTTTGCATTATCCTCAAGATAAATGCGGTGAGTACAATTCAAAGGTTTAATTTCCTTGAGGTCGGTAATCGTCCATTCTAAGGGCTCCCTTATGCTCAATGAGAGTAGATATGAGCATACTCTCTTGTTCTTGCTCAAGGTGGGAAGAAATCACCGCTGGGTATATCTCATCTTGACCTAAATAGACATATTTCAAGTTAAAGGGCAAAGGTTTTACGTCAAGCTTCAGTGTCTTGAGGTTAGACGGTAAAGGCACTTCATCAGTCTGGAGCAACTCTTCCAATTGTGGACTCCACCGGTTAACTTCAAATACCGGCACAGTATCAAGCATGACACACATTTTTCTAATCATGTCATCATTAAAATCATGGGAGTGGGCCAAATACGTCTCTAGAGGGTTAGAGGATAAGGTCAAAAGTGTTCTATCTTCCACGAAAGAGTCAATCATGTTAATGTCGTGAAAATCGTTATCATCATCTAACCATCTACCAATATTGAAAAAGATATTTAACTCCAATGTCATATTCCCGAAAGACATACTCATGACTCCAGTTTTGTAATTAATGATTACGTTTGAAGTGGCAAGGAATGAACGACGAAGAATGATGAAAATCTGAGTGCTCTTGTTGCTGATGGGTTCCGTATCTAGGACGATAAAATCTACAGGGTAGTAGAATCTGTCAACCTGGACCAACACATCCCCAATTATCCCTCTCGGTACATGAATTGATTGATCAACAAGTTGTAATGTGGTTAGGGTGAGTTTTAATTCTCTTAAACCTAATTATTTTTAGACTGAGTAAGGAATTAGATTTACGCTCGCTCCCAAGTCAAGAAGTGCGTGCTCTGTTTGGTAGTTCTCAATTACATAAGGTATGGTTGGGCTACCAGGATATTTGAATTTTGTGGCACATCTTGCTTTAAGATGACACTCACTTTCTCAGTTAAGAAGATTTTCTTTTGAATATTTTACTATCTTTTGGTTATACACAAGTCTTTTAGAAATTTGGCATATGAAGGTATTTGTTTAACTGCATCCAGGAGAGGAATATTGACATTCACTTGTTTTAACACCTCTAGAATGTCCTGAGAGTTAGAGAGAGATTTTGGTGTAATTAACCATTGGGGAAATGGAGCAATTAGCTTCCCTTGAGGTTCTGGTTCTAATTCTTTTGGAGCAATGCTAGGTCTATCCTTGTTGTCCTCTTCCGGGTCCTTACGCTTTTTGGCCTTAATCGGAATAATTTTATCAATGATCTTCCCACTTCTAAGAGCGATGATAGATTCAGCTTTCTCCATCTGATTTGAAGAGCTCGGGTCGCTAACTTCATATTGTGGTTTTGAATTAGGAAGAGGTTAAGCTGGAAGGCTCTCCTTATTTCCAATCACACTTTTAGTATCAAGTCCTTCTATGACCATTGTGAGGTCTTAAAAGGCTTGTAGCATACCCTGATTGAAAAGCTCTTGGTTTTGAAGATGTTTTAGAATTGGGTCCTCTTAAGGTTTCTCTTGATGTGGAATTTGATTGAAGAAACCTTGAGGGATAGTAGTTTGTCCATTCCTCTAACTGAAGTTTGGATGATTTCTCTAACTAGGATTGAATGTATTGGAGGTAGGTCTATTGAAAGGTCTTTAGTAATTGTTCACGGCTTTGGATTGCTCATTTAAAACCTCTTGAAAGGTAGGTATTGTTAGATAATTTTTAGTTGTGTGAATGTTCTAAGCACGAATACTGCAAACAGTTTCCTTAACCTTATTCTTCTTTAATTTCATAGCCTCGAGTTTCCTGGTAAGATTAGCCACTTCAACACTGATATCATCGTCCTCTTTTAGGAGATACATTCCACCCATTTCCTTGGATTGAGGTGGCCTAGACATGGTGTTTGGTTTTGGGGAGATGTCCCATGAATGCATGTTTTCAGCAAGCTTATCAAAATAGTCCCACACCTCATCAACACTTTTATTTATAAATTTCCCATTACACATCGTCTCGACTAATTGGCGCATGAGAGATGTCAGTCCATCATAGAAAAATTTAGTGATGCGTTCCGTTTCAAAACCGTGTTGTGGGCATAAACTAATAAGATCTTTGAACTGCTCCCAATATTGGAAGAATGTTTCATCTTCCTTTTGGTCGAAGTTCATGATCGACTTTCTAAGGGTGTTCATCTTACGGTATGGGAAAAATTTCTTTATGAACTCCCTTGTCGTGTCATTTCATCTACCAATACATCGAGGACGTAGTGAATGTAACCACGTCTTAGCTTTCTCTTTCAAAGAAAAGAGAAAGAGTTTCAGCCTGACTGTGTCGTTAGATATGTTAGGAAAATATAGAGTCACTATGATCTCATCAAACTCTTTTAAGTGTGAATATAAATTTTCAGATTCAAGCCCATGAAGTTTTAGAAGGAGTTGGATCACCCTTGGCTTGATATCCATGTGTCCAGTATTTTCTGAAAAAACCATGCATGAAGGCATGCTCACCCTCACCGGTTGTAAATTATCTCGTAAAGTATAAGGCAGGGGTGCTCGATACACCTCATTCTCATCCTGGACTTCTCCAAGCCAAGGTTGAGGTTGTCCTTCTGGTTGATTCGTAGACGTAACCTCAATTAACTCTGTTGGTTGATTTGCAGCCATAACCTCAATTAACTTTGAGGATCTCGAGTGGTGTCTAATCCTACGATGGATAGTTAACCCCTTAACCAATCCTCCTTTACTCAAAAGACATTGAGTATTGTCACGGACCCACTTGGGCATGAAACACTCTTACCCCTCAATCTCAAATTCTAACCTAAACCTAAAAAGGAAGAAAGGAAATAGAAATCTAAAATTAGAAAGAGAGGGAATTAGAAAGAAGCTACCAAATTGGAAGTTCCTAAGTTAGGTTCGGTAAAACAAAACCAAACAAGTTAGTTTCTAAAATAAGAATTCTAAAATTAGCTAATAGAAAGTAAACTAGTTTCTAAAAAAGGAAAATTTCTAAAAACAGAAAATAGAAAGTTTTTAAAAGACTAATTAGGAAAGTTCTAATTAGAAAGCAAATTAGTTTCTAAAAATAAAAGAAATCCTAGAATTAGAAAGTTTCTAAAAACCGAAAATAAAACTTAATAATAAAAATAGAAAAATAGAAAGATTAGAAAGAAATTACTAATTTAGAAAGTCTATATCAGGATCCTACAAAACAAGAAAGTTAGGTTAGTTTCTAAAAATCAAGCAGAAAAACCTACTTCTAATTTTTTTTTTAAAACCTAATCTTAACCTACTTCTAAAACTAGTTAATCTTAGAAAAATGCAACTGCTAGTCCTCGACAATGGTGCTAAAATCTTGTTCACAACCCCAAGTGTAGGGTCGCGATATAGTAATAATCTTGGTAATATCGAATTCAAATCCATAGGGACTGAACCTTGTACGTATTCTGAAAGTAATCAGAACTAGAACTAGAAGAAGATATAATCTAAATCTGAAGAATTTAAGAGAATAATTGTAAACTATTTAACTAAAACTTGTAAAATTCAAAGGTGAGAATCTAGGGTTTCCAAGGATCCACTTGTAGAGATCAGGGAGATATATGCTTGATTAAAAACCATAACTGGATTAAGAGTCCATCTTTATCCAATTGGAAGATAATTCATTAAAAATTAATTCTAAACTTCCTTTGATCTAGTTCTCAATGGATGAGAGACGTGAGAACTAGAAGTGACTCCATCACTAAACCATGCCTCTGAGATAAAGCAAACAACAAAATTTTACCAATTCACAACTAATCTGAGAGAATCATGAAAATTAAAAAGATTCTATCACCCAACCATGTCCAAGTGACGATGATGAACAAAAGTATTTTCTAAATTCACAATCATAATAATGAAAAGAACATACTCAAAGCTATCACAGATCTATTGTAATTTAAGTTACAATAAACCATTAAAAACTACGAGTATTTTTTATAATCAAACTAGAATCAAAATTAGTTCAACTTAAACATGAATCAAAGCCATAGAAAAGATCCTATCATGCTATAAGCTTCACCCCTTAGCCCTAGCTAAGAGGTTTAGCTAATCATAGACATGATTAACTAAAATCTCTTAAATAAAAGCATAAAGAAAACAATGAAAAGAAAAAAGAAAACTCTTAATGCCGGCCGTCCGCTCCACGCGCTCTCTTTCTCTCTTGCTTCTCACATCCACCTTCTTTTTGTTTTCTTCTCTCTTTTATAGGAAATAGCTGGAGTCGGTTGGCTGCGTGTGTACACCTTACACGCTACTATGAAGTCGGTCGGTTTCATAGCTCCTTGCACAGGTAAGTTGGCAATGTCTTACGGACGACCTGCAGATTCTTTTTTTCTAATCGGTCTCCATGGTGGGGTTCGGGACCCACTTCTCGTGACTTTGGACGGTCAGGATCATGGGTCCAATCCTGACCATGATCGCACAATTAGTCGAAACGTCCGATTTTCTTCGGACGTTGTTAGTGCGTAATGCATGCGCAAAACTAAGTTTGCGTAACCCATGGGGCTCACATTCCCTGACGTTTGAAGAATTAACTCTGACCATTGGATTCGTGGCGAAATTTCAGTCGGAAATGAGCGGTTTTGGGTTGCCGTTGGTGTGGCCCACTGAATCTTTGCTTTTACCATCTGTTCTATGTTTGAATGTAGTCTTCTTGTGAGCGCATGCATGGGTGTACATGAACACCATGGTTTTGGTCGAAATCTTCTCCTGGTTAAGCTGGACGGCTCAGATCTTCCATCCGGATGATGGTTGTCGGCCACCCATCATCATAGCGGATGCTTGTCTGCATGCTGCAAAAGAGGAGAGAGAAAATCTCTCATGGACTTGGATTTTGTCGGGTTAAACTGACTTTGACCGGGCGTTTCCGTCCTGTGCATTGTAGTTATACACAGGCATCATGGGTGGGGTCCATAGAGATGTCTTCAAGTGAATCCCCACCGTCGATTCGTTTTTTCATATAAATTAAAGAGTTGAGTCCAAAATTGAGGCATATCTAGAGATCAGGTGGGCCTCAAATCAGTGATTTATGGTCAATCTTTCCATTGGACCACTTTCATAAAGATCCAGGGGCTGCAATTTTACATGTACAGTTAGTTTATGATACTCAGGCCGAATATAAGGTTTCGTGCCAAACAGATGGTAGGAACTTTGTGATCTTACATTCAGGACGATTTTCAGGCTTTCTTATCTTCAATCACTTAGTTTCCTCAGATTCATGGCGTGTGAATTCTTTAATCTCGGTCTCCTAAGATCCATCCCTTGCCTTGGTGATTTTTAAGCATCAAATTTATGTTTTTAGTACCCTTTTCAATCCAAGCTCTTAAATTTCACTTGCAACACAAACATGATTAAAAAAAAACATTAAACATTCTCATGTTCATAAAACCAAGTAATAACTGGGGTCTAATATGCAATATTTGACCCTCAACAGCTATGATGGAGGTGATTAGAGATGGAGTTTGGAGCAATGATTCATGATGATTGAAACTACGGTGGAGATTGTTATATGATGTTTTCAATTTGTACATAGAATGGGGTCTCGATTGATCGAACAATATGGTCAATTGATTGAGTGAGCCCCGAATTATACAGTTTGGTCTTTACATAGTTTTGGACAATCTCAATCAATCGAACTATCGGGTCGATCATTCGACAAAATTCAAAAAAATACTTGTAATCTCTCTGGATTCTTTTGCACATGTTCGATTGATCTAATATATCTGGTGCTCGATCGATGGTCAACGATCAATACTTTGATTGATGGTGCGCATGGTTCTGTGAAATTACATGATCAATTTCCTATTTTGGCTCTCTTACTTACTCTCTCTTTCTCTCTCTCTCTCTCTCTCTATATATATATATATATATATATATATATATATGGGCATAAATCGAGATTAGGGTATTGCTAAGAGGGCTTAAATGTTTCTAAATGATTTCTAAAGGGAGGCTAGGGTTTTCTGAAGGGTTTCGCATCAATGAGTCGATCCATCTCTTGTAATATTGCTTTCATAGTGGATTTTCTAGTCACTTTGTGCCATGGTTTTTTTCGGCGAGGATTTTCCATGTGAAATTCGTGTGTTATTTGCTTTAATTGTTTGCATTTATCTTTTGATTGTTTGATTTGAATTTGGGGTTTGCTTCTGGGGCTCCGTAACACTAGCTATATGGCGGAGTGGGCAATGGAAGCTTGTAAGGAGTTATATATGGACATAAAGGTTGATGTAATGAAATTATGGTTGGTGCTAGCTAATGGAGATGTAGGTGCAATGGATAGGATTTTGGCGGAGTCAGTTGAGTTGGAAGAGGAGATGGGGTTCAAAGGGGTCCCTGTATCAAGATATTTTGAAGCATTGGAGGGGATGGACTAGGAATTTGATGGAAGCAAGTGTGTAATATGTCAAGATGATTTCTTGAGAGGTGTTGGGATACTATGAATGCCCCGCTGCCATACCTTTTATGGCTGATGTATAACCAGATGGTTTGAAGGAAAGCCACTGTCGATTTAAGATGCCACCCCAACACATGTAAGGGAGATGTTTTTTTATAATCAATATTTTTAAGAAGGATATGATTTTGATGTAGTCATTTTCTTCTTTTGGCAAGATTTATTTATGTTTTAATTAATTTATGATAAATTTAAAGCTATACTCAATTAATATATATGAGTAGTTATGAGTTTTTTTTTTTTTTTACTAAAATAGTCCCAAGGTATGTCCTTTTTAAGAAAAAAGCTCTCCATTTTCATTTTTTAATTTCCCCTTTTGACAACTTTTTTTTTTTCACAAGACCAAAATGCCGTTGCATCAATCACCACTCAACCCTAGCCTTGAACCATGCTAAGTTGCCAAGCAAACAACTAGGGGTAATACTACTCGACCCCGGCCTTGGCATTCTTGGCTTGCTCGACCGTACCCCCATATGGAAGGTCTCTGTCGATAAGATAACTCCCCCATGCCTGATACAATCGAGTCATAGGTTCCTCATCATCTGATGTGAAATGGCCGGTGAGCCAACCCAGGCCGTATTCTCCTTTGGAGAAAGGTATAAAAGTTTTATTTTTCTTAGTTTTATTCAAAGAAAGGAGGGCAGATAAATATATATCATATGAAAGATTCTCCTAAAAGGAGTGGAGGATCCTTTCGCCATATGAAGTATGAGTCTTGTCATCGTGAATGGAATGTTGTATGAGATAGGGGCAGAAGTACACGTAAACCACATTTGCAGGAGCCACAATGGTCCTCTTGGGGAGTATAGACCCTTATGAGTGACCTCATAAATTCCCCTGTACAAGTGACCGAACACAAAAGGTGTTAGGGTAAGCATGTAACCTTGAGAGAGCTGTTCGGCCAAAGCGACATATTCTGTGGCGATCTGTTGAGCATTCACGCATAGTAAGTGGTGACAGATCTAGAGGAGCAAGAAGGCCACATGTTCATCTTCATCGACCAGGTCATCAATGTTGCAGTAGGCCTTCGTAAATTTGATATAGGCTTTGACATTATTGCTAGGGAAATCCTTATGTCGCCTAATGTAACATCCTGAAATTTGTTATTCTGATTGTCAAAAGTCCTTACTATTCTTATTCTTATTCTTATTATTATTTTATAACTAGTTCACATCCACTTACTGACTGTTGACGCTCGAGGTGGGCTTATACGTAGGTGATACCAGTAAAGAACCGCACAAATTTGATTAACCAACTGTATGAAGTTGACTAATCCTCCTGATCACTTAAACCTCAAGTATAGCCTCGTGAATTGATCATCTAGGGCCCAAATCTAACCAACTTATCACTGACCAATCAAGACAACCGTAACTAAATTAAAGATCTACCCAAAGCTGAGCCAGCTATGGGTTGGATCTTGATTAATAAACCAAATAAACCCAGTCACTCATTTAGCCTATGAATCAGTGATCCAAAGTGATCATGATCGAATCACTATTTTTGCTAATTTTGAATAGGCCACACTGTGAACTTAGTTAATCTAGACCTTAACAACTGTGCCCAAGCAATCTCCCTACTCTATTCATTAAAAAAATACTCTGATTATCCAAACAAGCTCTAGATCGCTCGTTAGTGGCTCACTAATTTTGAAATTATAGAATAATGTCCATCTCATTGGGCTTAACGTCTATCGCAGGTGGCGTATTAGGATAGTACCCAAAACTGTACAACTTGGGCTAGAAGTCAAGTGCTTGAAACATGTGAATCCCCTAGGCTGAAATCTAAAAGCTTAAGTGAAATAAACATTCCGTTCTTTCATAAAGTTGTGACTTTTTGACTGTTAGATCGCAACTAAACTCAAGGCATGAGTTAAGAATATTTTTCTACTCATATTCGTATAATCGGGGCTCTGATCTAACATCGGTGACCATTGATTTCAAATCAAGCCCCTGCGATCAATTGACTCATCCGTTTGCTGCTAAACTTGGGACAACCCTTCATCTGACTATGAGGCACCTATTTCATAGCACAGATGGGCTAGGGGGCTACTAGGACGGTCCTAGGGACTAGAAATGCACCCACTAAGGGTATATGTATTAGGACTAGCCTCTTTAGGGACAATTAGGCTAACCTCTAGGATATATAAGCTCCAAAAAAACCCTCTTCCACACTCTCATACGAATTTTCCAACAAGAGGGGAGAGAGAGAGGAGAAAGTAGACAGAGTAGAGAGGTAAAGAGCTCCAAGGAGCTGAGAATTGAGGAATTCCCTCTCCTACCACAACCTTGCGCCATAACTCGTGACTCCGCTACCATAGAAGCCGCTTGTCAATGATCGAAAGGTATTCTCCTATTTTCCTTTCAAATTCTACTGCACTAGACTACTTGCATGTGTCCTAACATGCAAATCCAATTGGCACAGGGCTCCGACGCATCAATTCACGGGACTGGCACCCTAAGAGTAGCTTCGCAAGCCATTAACTATCCCTAAGTGCGGACCATTAACTATATGTGTCCATTTATCAAACCTAGGCCGAATTTATTGATTATGGTTATAGGATTTGCTTGCATGTCAATTGCATGTGTTGTATAGGCAAATTTGGAGTGTTGTCTCAGATAAATTCCGATTAGAGAAGAAACGTTGGACTCTCAACCGTCCTAACTCTTTCTTTGCCTAATTTTCTGATTACTATGACAATCAAAGCATGACATATCTCTAATTTCTAAAACAAATAGGAAAAATCCTATTGCATGTCCCCTATACACATGACTAACTATCAATTTTACTCCATACATGTGTAATTTCTCCGTAATTAGGTTAGAATTTCTCTGCATTTAAGAATCCATGACAAATTATGATGACAATGACTATAACTTATTGCTATGTATGCCTAAATCCTTCACAACTAGAAGTAGATCGACATCTACTTTGATATAATTCATTTATACACTGCCCTTTTTGTCAGGTTGGCCAACAAATTTTAAAACCTGCATGGGCAGCCCTGCCGGTAGGGCCGCCCAAGGACTAATTTGACCCAGTTAGTTGAAATACGGATAGTTGACAGTAGTTGGACGACGTGAGACATTTGCTCCCAATGCCGTACGATCCATTGTTCGTCCAGAGGGGACAAATTGGCTCATCAGTTGGCCGACCATGTTCGTTAATCATGTATGTACATGCCTGCTTGAACCTAAGACACTTCGCGTCCATTTGCGCCCACTGATAACCAGCTTGTTACGGCTCACAAGTCTTGGGAGCCAGCCATGGTGGAATGGGACATTATGCCCGAGCTATCGGCCTACGCTGGGATGACGAGCCTCCCTGTAGTGACTGTGAATGAGAACTCTTTCTTATAATTACCCCTTATTTATTTTTTTTAATTATAAAATTGGGAGTGATGAACACAATCAGGTTAAGGATCGCGAGACCAAGACTACCATGGCCTCCCAGGTCGCGTGATCGAGATAGGGCATTAATCTGTTAAGGTGTTTCAGTTTTCTTAAACTATTGGTCGAATGAATGTAACTAATTAACATGGCTAATATGCTCACCATTACATCGCATTAGTTAGGATAAGGACTCAGCAGTCGAGGTCATATTAAGAGAGTGTTTGGCATTACGAACGTTAGATGATGTCGCTTGAAAGAGTGTTAGATGTGAGGGCATGCATCATATCATCGAACCATGCATATACATTAATAAGAGTAATTAGGATCTTGTGAATGATTGCTTTTCACTAACTTTATATATGGATTTGATAATACGCGTAACTTATTGCTAATGGTATCCACTGAGTTGATCACTCACTCCCACTATGAGATGATGTTTTAAAACACCAACCGGAACATGTCTTAGATGTGCTTGATGGAGCGGGCATGAACGAGGAGGAGTGGCCATACTTCCAGATTTTTGGCGGGTCCCCGTAGACCACCTTAGGATTAGTGATGGGCCCAGGGTAGGGTTTTGTATTTTTGGATTATGTGTATTTTTATGGGACACAGTCCCTCATGTTCACTTACATTATCTTTTTATCGGATCTGCTTACTTAATATTAGTTGTACATGTGTTTACTATTTTGGTTTTGATTTATGCTGCATTGTCTATTTAAATTCTTCATTGCTTATGAAACAAACAAGTTATGCATAATATGAAACCCAGTAGGGCATAAGTGGCACCTGGAGCGTTACACCTAAACACGAAACCCAGATAGACTGTCATTCCGAAAGGCATTATTTGGGTCAGAGCTGAGAAATCCAGCACAGATGGACTCATTGGACCACAACCAAGGGAGAAAGAGTTCGTTGACATGCTTTAAAATGTCGTAGTACTAAGAAGAAGGGTGGGGTTTGCTGGATATTCTCGAATAAAGAGTTTGATGCATTTATAAATGCTAACCCTTCTCCAAGTCTTCTCGTGTTGTGAAGATACACGAACGAACCAAGATTCCCAATCTAAGAGAGGCTTCGACCCAGTCTCGGGACTCTTCAGGGCGTTCACGGCATCAGGGATGGATCCAGAGTGAATCAGTAAGTTCTCCCTAGGGCAGATGGGAAAAAAAAATAGATCTAATGCATGGATTTCCTCTATCTCTATTACAGGGGAAAATGAGGGGCTCAGACATTGGTATTCAACCAGGGGCGATTCGCAGACTATCTTCTCGATGCATTTGTCTCCAAGAATGTCCATCACGGTCATCAAATCCATCTGATTTAAGGAATGAACAGATGAAGAAGAGGCAACCATTGATAGGAATCAGAGCAAGAAAGCAAGGTTTTCGAAAAAAAAAGTTCAAAATAGAAAGATGAAATGAGAGTGCGGAAAGAAGAAAATTTGAAATGATGCTTATACCAGCAGAAGGGATGAAGTATTTATTACACCATTATTACGATTTTGTTAGAATCAAAGGACACGTGTCAGCACGGGCTTCCTTCTTCGCCTCTTCACCTTGATAAAATGCAATTGTCGTTGACGTGTTACGAGAAGTCGGCTGAAGGCGGTTAACATCCTAGTGACACGTGTACGCATTAAATGCATCATTAATGAGGAGTCATACATTCTGTCACCTTTTTGACAAAGGTACAATGACTTGTGGGGCAAATGTTCATACCCACTATCGCCATACTCTACCACAACCAATCAGGGGATGTTATGTGTGATATGTACGGATACACATGGTATGTTCAAAGATTTGCAGATATGTACGAACGAGATTTCTTGATGAGTGGAGCCAAGATGTATTAGGTAGTGCCGTGTATCACTTAAGTGGCTGATGGGAAAGTGATTGTGTCCAAACGATTACATGATAGGTGGCAAAAGGAGAAGAGAAGAACAAGGCATGGGAAGCATCTAGAAGGTAGTAATGGGAATGGTTATAGTAACCGTCAGATCATGGGAAGAATCTAGAATGGATGGATCAAAGCTATAAATAGGAGAAGAATTCAATAAAGAAGATGTCTCACATCAACCTAAATAAATTAAATCTATCATTCAAATTATCCTGTCGATTTACCTTCCATAGTGTAATCATTAATTTCCTTGTTTAGAAAGTCACATTCATTAGTATAATCTTTACTTTCTAAGCTTGCCGATTTACTTTCCATAGTGTAATCTGTAGCACTAATCAAGTAGTTGACAATCTTTGGCTGTAATTCGAGTTTATGCTTGCACGCTGGATTCGGTTCATTTGTCAAAGAGGTGTTCTTCAACTGTTCTTCATGACCAACTGTAAAGATTTCTTTCCTATTCCATTTTATTTATATTGGAAAATCCTTTCGTATGAAAGGCAAAGGTGTAACCCATCATTAGAGGATAAACCCTACCCTCTGAACATTGCTTGATACAATTTACACATTGAGCAAGTAGCTGAATAGGTGACCGATCTCTTTAGATCTCGGTCATACACTACGTGTCTACATATCTTGGCGCTTGGGGTCATTGTTGTTCGGTTCGAATTGGAGCCGCAATTCTAATTCTGGCACGCCTACATACCCAGTGCATAAAACAACAACGACAGTAATAGCATACTGTATAAGGTCCTAAACAAGGGTTCTGAATTTTGATATAACCCATTTTCCTAATACTGCTGCAATACACTCATCCACTGAACTTCAATTCCCATGAATTTGGACAGTTGGATGTTCTAACCACTCATTTTTCTCACACAGATGTAATCTATTTGATCAGACTGATATTATTTTTTGTTTGTCCAAGACAATGTTCCTATGGTGACTGAAGAATGGTCCTGATCTTTATATGTGCATTCCATCTGACGTCTGAACCAGCCCTGCATGGTAGCTATCAAGTAGGGATGCTTTGGCACAAAGCTATATTAATTCAGCTTATGTTAGGGTTGACCTAAACCTAATTGGGACTGTACATTGAGTATTAGTGGGTCAACCTTGGCTTGACTCATCCATGCACTCCTCGAGCTCACTCTTGAGCTTATCATTGGAGCTTGGCTTATTCACTAAACCTTTCGAGGTGAGCTATTGGATCGAGTCGAGGTAAGCTTACCTCAAGTTGAGGTGAGCCTACTCTCAACTCAATTTATTATATTTTTTTGCTATAAAATACAATTTAAAAGTCAGTAACATTAAGTCTAACCTATCCTAACTCGACCTAACTTCCCAACCTGACTCACACTTGACCCAACCCAACCCCACTTGATCCAACCTAACCCGACCCAGCCCGACCCCGAACTCAAAGATTTAAAATCCCAAATCTCAATTTTATAGTTTGGGATTTTTTCTATTTTAAAAAATTACGTAAATAAAATAGAATCAAAGATTAGAAATACCTTACTATTGAGAGAGAGAGAGAGAGAGAGAGAGAGAGAGAGAGAGAGAGAGAGAGAGAGAGAGAGAGAGAGAGAGAGAGAGAGGAAGAAGAAGAAGAAGAAGAAGAATGCTCATTGGCTCGCTCACTAGTTCTCACGGTACTCATTAGAACTTTTTACGAACTTATCTCCCGTCATATGAGCCCAAAATTTGAATGTTCCATGTGATGCAAAACCTCGTGAAACCCCTATGAACTAACTTTTACCCTTGTTTAAAACTTTGGTGGGCCATGGCAAAAGATAAAGACAAATCAAGTGAGGAAGTTGTTTCCTTTTCTCATGGCCCATCAAAGTTTTGGATTAGGTTGAGAGTTGAGGCCTAGGGGTTTCATGGGGAGTTGTATTACATGGATAGTTCAGATTTTGATCTCATATCACATGAGATGAGTTCTGAAAAAGTTCTCACAAGAGTTCGCGTGAGAGTTCGTGTGCTATATATATATGTGTGTGTGTGTATATATATATATATATATATATATATATATATATATATATATATATATATATATATATATATATATATATATATATGCCAATGCTCAGCTGCTCACCAATTCTCACAAGTTCGCATGAGAATTTTTTGAGAACTCATCACACGATGTGATCCCAAAATTTGAATGGTCCACGTGATGCAGCACCCCATGAAACCCTGAAGGCCTAACTTTTATCCTGATCCAAAAATTTGGTGGGCCATGGAAAAAGAAAACAGTTTCCCCCCTTGATTTGCATCTTTACTCTGGCCTAACAGAGTTTTAGATTATGGTGAAAATTGGTCCCTAGGGGTTTCACCACCGAGTGCCACATCACATGGACCACTCAAATTTTAGGCTGATGATACGTACAAAGGGAGCAAACTGTTTCCTTTTGTCATGTTCCATTGAAACAAATTTTATTTATTTATTATTATTTATTATTATTTTTGGATAAAGGCTTTCCCTGCAAACTGTTTCCTTTTGTCATGTTCCATTGAAACAAATTTTATTTATTTATTATTATTTATTATTATTTTTGGATAAAGGCTTTCCCTTCAAAAAAGTGAAAAAGAAAAATGACAATCTTTATAAACATCTATACAATGAGCACATTCCACAACATAAAGAAATGCTTTTCTAATAACCCATTCTATATTAATGCTTTTATTTTGATAGAACACCATCTCATTAGGCAAAAAAAAAAAAAAAAAGATGAAGAAGAAAAAAGAAAAAAAGAAGAGGCACAAAGCACGGTTAGCAAGCACAATCTTCAAAAGGTCTGAATTTGTTACTAAAGACTCACTCCTTGCAAAACCATATACATTCCACCAACTGAAGTGGGGTCAGTCGATTTTTAAAGACTTAAATAAAGATAAATATCAAATCTCCTCCAACTGCTGAGGCATCTTGAACCGGCAAAGAGGACACACATGGTTAATCTCCAACCATTGAATTATGCATTCAACATCAAAAATATGTGAGCATGGCATACGTATGACCTCCATCCCTGTACACAACTCATTCAGACAAATTGTACATTTTATCTCGTCTGACTCTCCTTTGTTGAACCTCATCCTCTCCAACACTTTAACTGAAGATCTTAATGCTGGTACTATACTAGCCCTCCTTTCATAAGCCAAGTCCATTGATTCTCTCAGGGCCTCAGCCAGTGTCTCATCTTCATCTTCTTCTTCTTGGTCGTCTTCGTCTTCTTCTTCTTCTTCTTCTTCTTCTTCTTCTTCAACCAATATCAAAACTTCAAATTCAGCAACAACGTGTACCATCTTCCTTCCCACTTCATGGGCCTTCTTCACTATGTCACTAATATTCAAGGCCACTGATTCAACGCAATTTGTATGAATGTTCAGGTGGGAAACCATCTCAGCAACATGCCTTTTAGATGTCTCGGCTTCCAAGAAATTGTGGAGATCATTCGAGAACGTCTCCACCACCGTGCGAAATTCCTCTTCGGATCGATGTCCCTCTACATCTATCCGTCTGCGGTATTCTTTCAACTGAATTTCTATGGATAGTGTGGGCACTTGGGATTCACATACAATTTCATCCAATTTTTCATGGACACTTTGCCAATAAAAACGGCTGATATTTCCATGGTGGACCATGTATGATTCATCAATGGGCAAATCAAATTCATCGTCGGAGGACATGTCCAAGTAATCTTCAATGGCAGCGAACATGTCGAATTCATCTTCAAAGGTGGTGGAAGGGTTGAATTCAGCATGGGATGGTGTGACCGAGTCCTCTTGAACTATGGACATGGTTGGTGTTGTGTACTCACCTGAATTCTTGAGTTGAGAAAGAGATAAGAAAGAGAAATTGGATGGTTTTTCCATGTTATCACGCGTTTAAGTGCTCCTACAGTAACCCCTGTTTCCAGGAACGCGGAATTCCCGCCAAAGACTTTCGCAAGTAATTCATTCGCTGGGATGAAGGTGGGGTCCACTGTAATGTTTATGAGAAATCCACTCCGTCCATCCGTTATGTGAGCTCATTTTAGGACATGCCAACCAAAACCAGAAAATCAATTGAGTCACATAAAAGGAAACAGTGATTATTCAATTACCACCGTTGAAATATTTGTATCGCCAGGCTAATTTTTGGATCTTTTCACTTCATCACATTGGGAATGACCTTATAAAGGGTTTGGATGGCATATAAACATCAAGATGGAGGCCAGCAAGGTTTCAACGTAGGAATTTCCTTCTTGTACGGAGTATTTGAGTTTTGGATTACCTCATTTTCATTCTTTGTGTCACGTCCGAAAATGAGCGAAAAACGGATGGACGGGGTGGATTCATCGAAAAGATAATGCTAATGTTTATATGACATCTATTCCGTTCACAAGGTAATCCTCCTAATGATGGAGGGAAAAAGAAAATATCAGGATAATCCAAAGCTAAACTTCCTTGGGCCTTGGTAGTTTTCAGCTGTGGGCGTTAATCACTACTGTTTCTCGATATATGGCCCACTTTGGTCTTTCATCTACCTTGTTTTTGGGATCTCATCTAACATGCCCCGACGAAACTGATGGACAGCGCGGATTTTAAGCAGGTATTACGGTGGGGCCACAGAGGATTGGGTTGCAGGAAATCTATGTATCAAGTGTTGTAGGAAACTCGCGGGCGCGGATTTGGTGCCACACCACCCTACGGTGGTGTGGTGATACGGTGCCTACCTTGATGTATGTGTTTTATATCCACTCCTTTCATCCTTTTCGCCAGCTCATTTTACGTTCGAATCCAAAAAAATGAAGCTGACCTGATACTTAAGTGGACCACACCAGAAGAAAGAGTGGGAATAATCACATTCACCATTGAAACCTTCCCAAGGCATACCGTAATGTTTATTTGCCAACCAACCTGTTGATAAGTTCACACGGACACCAGCTATATAGCTGATGTGTTAACGCCAACGAATCTCATGGGTCCCATCATGAGGTCTGTGTTATATGCTAATTGTTTATCTATCTGGCGAGCTCGTCTCAAGGCTCGATTCTAAAAATAAGATGAATCTAAATGTAAATGGGACCGCACTGCAAAAAGCAGCGGGGGAATGAGCGTCTACCAATGAAACCCTTTTACGGTTGTAGAAGTTTCGCATCAATATGAAATTTCTTTTTCCTCTTCATCTATCTATTTGTGACTTTATTAACATATTGGATGGAAAATAAATATTGTGGTGGGCCCTAAGAATTTCTTTTTCCTTACTGCTATTTTTGGTGTGGTTCATTAGAGATTTAGATACGATTCATTTTTTGTCTAATGCTCTAAAATAATTTCGAAAAATGGATGAAAGGTGTGTATATAATAAATACATCATTATGGGCCATGTAACTTTGATCTCTTTTGAACCGTTCCTACGACACGGAGCTCGAGGAACGACGGCACTCGTCTTCGCGGTTGCGAATTGGATACTGACAGTTCAGTAGTAAATCGCTACTGAAGTGACGTCACCCAGCTGACCCTATCATGATCCACGTGTTGTATCCATACTGTCCAATCATTTTTTAGAGACCGTTTTATAACAATAAAAAGAAAATAAGATAGATCTAACGTTCAAGTGACTCCACCATAGAAAATGGTGAGGACAGTGACATTCACTGTTCAAAATTTTAGGGACTACAGTAGTTTTCAATTAAGTTAATATTTTTATTTTCACTTCATCTATTACTATATTAACTTATGCGTAGAATAGATCTCAAAAATACATCATTGTAAGCCCCGTAAATATTTAAATGAGGGTGGGTGTGACTACTCCCACAGTTTTTTACTGTGGTTTCCCTTGAAATTTAGATTTATCTCAATCTTTGTAATGTCATAAAAGGATCTCTACGAATGGTACACATGGTTTGACAGTATGCATACAACACATGCATCATGGTGGGGTAGACGAAACTTGGTGACGTCACTTCAGTTGGGGTTTGGCTACTGACCTTATCAGTATCCAATCCGCCCCCCGTAGCACGACCGTATATACACCAATACATAGCTGTTGTGTGATCTAAAACGTTTGTAGTACTCAAGAAGTTTTTAACGAAGGCCGTCATTCTTAAAATAAGCTGTGAAAACAAATGAACGGTGTGGATATATGTGATCAAAGTCGGACTCACAAGGTCCAACGCATCACCACCCTACCCCTGCAGTGGTGTGGGCAACACCAGCTGATCCGCCGTCCCCAACTGCATATGCCGAGTCTGGATCCTCTATTATCAGGTCAATAGAGAAATCCTGATACCCTAATCCTCATTGGTCCACGTGACCACTGACTAAAAAATAAAAAAAAATAAAAAACAGCTTCGGACGCAGGATCCAACTCAAAGAGTAATATCCAAGGGACGCGTACTTTCACGTGAAGTTCCTGCGGTGGAAACTTAGGTGGGGCCTGCCGTGATGTTTGTGAGAAATCCAATCCGTCCATCGGTATTTTGAGCTCATTTTAGGACTTAAGAACAAATTTGAGTAGGGTCCAGGACTCAAATGAGCCGCACTAAAGAAATATGTGTTTAGGGAAATTCCTGCCGTTGAACGTTCCTAACGTCAACGATGTTGTTTATATGCCATCTATATCGTTTATAACGTCATTAATATTGGGATGAAATGAAAACACAAATATTATCCTGATTCAAGGCTTCCGTCGCCACATGAATATTTCAACTGTTGAAGTTCAATACTTACGTTTTTGGCCCACCTGAGTATTGGATCCAGATCATTTTTGACCAAATGTCCTAAAATGAGCTCACAAAACGGAGGAATGGAGTGGATTTCTCAAAAACATCACCTCAGGCCCACCTAAGGTCCCAGCGCAGGAACTTGCTGTGAAAGGCTTCCGCAGGGAATCCGCGTCCATTATCCAAGCAATGTTGTAACACCTGTACAGGAGTTCCCTTAACACAGTTATGTGGGGCCTACCTCAATGTTCGGGTGAAATCCTCTCCATCCATCAATTTCACTCTCTCATGCTACACTAGAAGAAACAGCGAGAACTGAACGCTAAACATTAAAACCTTATTAGGGTCACAGATGTTTTGGATCAGGATGATATTTGTTTTTTTTCCTTCATCCCGGTGGAAATCACCTTATGAATGGATTAGATGGCATGAATATTGTTTTATGGTGGCATTTCCATCTTACTGCTTCCCGTGGTGTGGCCCACTGGATGTGTCGATCATAACATCTGATTGTGGGCACGTAAACATCAAAATATAGATTTTCAGGAAATCATATTTTGTACAAGCTTATTCAAGTTATATCCATGTGCGAAATCTTTTGTTACCTCTGTATCATCAATCATCACTATCGAGTATCAAACTTTCTTTACGATGAATTCACAGAGCACGTTGCCTTGCCTTGTTGCATGGAACATACGGATGTGAAGGATGTACATAGGCCTCACGTGATCAGTCCTAATGTGTTTTTGCATGGGGACCTCATTTGGACGGTCAAAAGCAAATGATATCAATGCATGGTTAGAATCTTTCGCTAATCCGAAGTTTGTAGCATCCGGTACATGGATATGGGTCGATTGTGGGGCCATCATCTATATAGGTAGACCTAAGAAGGCCTACACATGCTGATACAAAATGAACTCATTCATGATCAATGTCCTTTTTCTTCTATGCTTTGGACGGTTCATATTATTGTCCACTAATCTGACTTGTCCACCTAGTGGGCCTCATATGGATGGACTGTGTTTAGAGAATCATACTTTTTGAAAAGACCATATCTTTACTTTCCAGGGCTTGTTTTTGACCGTTAATCCTAATTGCAAGATTGATGAAGCAATATTGCTCTACCATATTCGGGTTCATATGGCTCTATGATAAGTATGAACGGGCTATTCTGGGTATTGCTAGGGGTGTACATCAGGCCAAATTGAGTTGAACTGGGCTCAACCTGGCCTTGCCCGTCACCAGCCAAACTAGCTTGAATCTAGCCCGGCCTGGTCACTAGGCCAACTTGTCGTGCCCGAATCCGGCCATGTTAACAATCGGGCGAGTTCGGACCAGTTTCGGACCCATAATTTGAACGGCCTTAATTTTTTGACTCTACTAGATGGGAAGGGCTCTGTCAGGTAACTTGAACGGACTTGATTTTTGAAAAGAACTTTTGTCATAGATTTTTTGGACTTTGGTCCATCTACAAAGGGACTCATGATTTGGACGGCCTGAATTGCACTAAATGATTAGGGTAACTGGGTAAGAATTTTGGATATATATATATATATATATATATATATATATATATATATATATATATATATATATATATATATGGGAAAAGGTACTATGCGCTCTACCTCACGAGTTCATCCTATGAGGTCGAGCTGTGTGGGCCCCATCGTGATGTGTTTCGAAAATCTACCCCATCAGTCAGATGCACCATTCCATCATAGGCATAGGTCTCAAAAATCAAGTTAATCCGTGACTTGTGTAGGCCACACCACATATAGAATTGGAGAGGGGCCATGCACCATTAAAACATTCATAATCTTTTTTTGGGTCCCACCGAGATGTGGTTTGCAAATCCAGCCCATCCATTATGTGTGTTCCACTAGGATTAGGGGTCAGACCAAGTTTCAGCAGCATTCAAAACTCAAATGGGGCCCACCAAGTGCTTTTATATGTTTTAACGGTGTCTTCACATGATTTTAAATGGTATGGCCTACCAGAGTTCCGTATACGGCTGATTTTTGGGATATCCCATAATTTAAAGGGGACCCATCAAATACACGGTGTTAATCGACACGCATCACGGCGGGGCCCACACGGCTCAACCTCACGATAAGCTTATCGCAAGGTCGAGTGCATAGTACCTTTTCCATATATATATATATATATATATATATATATATGTGTGTGTGTGTATGTGCCGACTCAGGTTACAGGCGGAGTTGGGCCAAACTGGAACATATCTAAACTCGGCCTAGACACAATTTTGGGCCGAAGAATTTGGCGCGTCAAATCTCGAACTTAGTTCCGAGTCGGGCGAGCGAGTTAATCGGGCCAACCTGGGTTCGTGTACAGCCCTAGGTACTGCATAAAGCTAACATAGCACCACTTGTTGAACGTTAATGAAATCCTGTCCGTCCATCAGATACACCCCCACTTCTTTTAGCTTGGTCCCCAAAATCGGTCTGATTCAACGCTAAGGTGGGTCATTCCCCAGGGAGTTCTAATTCATGGCCCGTCACGAGTTTGATATTCACTTGGTATTCGAATACTCATGAGTCCTGAAATATCGTGATTTTCAGGGAATTCTTTCGTACCGGTGACACACAGCCGTATGAATGGATTGGATGACATATACACACACCAAAGTGGACCTGCATACCTGAGTTTTAGATGATCATAATTTTAAGGTTGCATGATGAAGATAAGGCGACTTACCTGATGGAAGGGATGGATCTCATAAAAATTACACCCACGTGGCTCTAGATTAGCGGTAGGCACGCCCCTGCGTACCCATGCGAGGTGCGCTAGGTTTTTTTTTTTATAATAATAATAATAATAATTATTTTTTAAGCAGGAAAGGACGCGGATTGCGTCCTACCCCCGCCCAGACAGTAATCAGTCCGGGCAGGGCTCTGTAGGGCTCACCGTGATGTAAGTGTTTTATCCACGCCGTTAAACGCTTCCTTAGATAATTATAATATTTGAAGCATAAAAGGAGGCATGCATAAGGCTTAATTGGACCATAAAATGGAGATTGAACGTCTACCATTAAAAACTTTTTGGGAGCTAGAGAAGTTTCGGATCAAGCTGATATTTCTGATTTCACTTCATCCACGTCTACATGAAATTATTAATAGGTTGGATGGTTAAAAAAGAAAAAAATAAAATAAAATCACATTGGCCATTAGAAAGGTTTTAACGGTGGGTGTCATCATCAATGCAGCTTCTTTTGGTGTGGTCCATTGGAGCTGTGTACATGCCCAATTTTTATTTCTATACCTTAAAATAAGCATGTTGTGAATCTGTGTCGTGCATAGGGTGAATTCCACCATAATGATAATATCGTTGTAACTTCATTTTTATTCAGTGATCAGGTGGGCCACGCCAGTATTTCAAAAGTGGGCTGTTATATTCATTTTCTAGAACGATCTGCTAAAGGCGTGGATCGTTGATAAGAAGATCCTTTTGATCTGTGAAAAACTGCGTGTTGATGGGAACTAGTAGTACAAATCTTAGATTCGATGCAAGTTTCATGTTGTCACGTGTGATACGTGTAAAAGGCGCGTGTGGAGAAGGTGCTTATTTCGCAACCAAAGTTCGTTCTCTCTTGGATGCGCGGATCCCGCATGAAATCCAATATCCTGTGAGCACGCGTAAATCTCACGTAGGCATGTACAACGTACGCGGAAACTCCGTGGAGCCCACCACGATGTCCGTGTGGCATCCACTCCGTCCATCAATTTCTCCATCTCATGTTAAGGACATGGACATGAAAACGAGGCAGATTCAAGCTCAAGTGGGCCACAACAACTGAAATAGTGGGGACTGAACAACCACCATTCAAAACTTAGTTGGGGACAGAAACTTTCTGCATAAGGCTGGTATTTTGTTTGCCATCCAACCTGGTGGGAGTTTGGAAGGGAAATAATCATCAAGGTGGACCCTTTGGCAAGTTTCAACCCTAGCCGTTTTCATCCCACTCTCTTGGGTGGTACTTCGGTCAGCCTCATCTTTGGGATCATGTCCTAACATGAGACGGAAAAACCGATAGACGGAGTGGATGCAACACGCACATCGATGTGGGCTCCACAGGCCTTCTGGCTACAGTTGAACGGTTAGGATTTGATGGTGAATTACTGTCCCCACTCATCCCAACGAATTATAGAAACTTATACTTTAATCTTCTTCTGTTTCTTTGTTTCTATAAACACCTCTCACTTGTTGTATTTGTTTTAAAATAATATTAAAAATTTGAATTTTCAAATTTCGGTGTTTTCCCTCCACATTTAAATTTTGGTGTTTTTGAGGTGTTGGTTTTGTCCCACATCGGATTTGACAAGAGAAATTCTCTTGTTTATATGATAGACTTTTTGCCTAGGGCTTGAGCCCCTTTCAGGGGGCATGTGAATTTGGTCCTGTGGGGGGGCTATGCCAATAGCTCTAATCTATGCCATTAACCACACACGCGCGCGCGCGCGCGCCGAGCCGAGCCGTGCCGTGCCGAGCCGAGTCCGAGTCCGCGTCCGCGTGCGCGACGCGACGGGACGGGACGGGCTGGGCTGGGCTGGGCGCGGGTGCGGGTGCGGGTGCGGGTGCGGGTGCGGGTGCGGTGTAAGTGTACTCGCGTGGGTGTGTGTGTGTATGGGTACTCGCAGGATTGTATGTGCGAGAGTGTACTCGCACTTGCGTCTTTTCGTTTTTAAACCAGAGAGATGCTTCCCTTCCGGTTGGTCGCCCCTGTTGGGTTTAAACCCAACGGACCTAACCTTTTGTAAAGGGTGCTTATGCACCATTTCGAAGTCTATATAAAGACTTCCGATTCCAATTTCAACATACGAATACGAAAAATTTCCTGCCTTATAAAACTCTCTCTGATACGGTTTTGTTACTGAGTTCATTGCTGAGTCAACTCAGCACTTTCGGATTAAACTGCAAGTGGTTCGAGCCCGTGTACAGTGAGTGCACCGCTGGGACCGGGTCATAGTCGTTGTATCCTGGAGGTCGATTGCTCTGGAAACCTGTTGCACTTGGGACGCTGTCCAAGGGGAGCAAATTCGATTTCAAGCCGAGTGACTCAGTCACGCCTCGACTCAATTCAATAAGTTTTTCTTTCTCTAAATTTATTTTCCTTTTTTGGTTCTCGATTTTTATAGTCTATTTAATTCAACATTTTATCCAACAATCTTGAAATCGAATTTGTGTTGAATTACATAGACTATGGCTACAGTAACAGTAAATGCTTCTACTGAGTTAGCCAAAATCGAACCGTTCGCTGGACAATCCTTTAAACGGTGGAAACAGAAATTGATGTTCGCTCTTACCACCCTGAAAGTTTCATACATTTTATCTGAATCATTTACTATAGATCCAGCAAATCAAAATGAAGTAACAGATGAAAATAATTGCAAAAATTATATTCTAAACTCTTTATCCAACGAATTATATGATGTGTATGCTTCTTACGCCTCTGCTAAAGATATATGGATTGCTTTAGAAAAGAAATACATATTAGAAGATGCAGGCGCTAAGAAACATGCAATTGCTAATTTCCTTCACTATGAAATGACAGACGATAAATCTGTCACAAATCAGATTCATGACTTTCAAAGTCTAATTCACGAACTATCGACAGAAGGAATTAAGTTGGATGAGGTGTTTCTGTCAGGAGCGTTAATAGAAAAGTTACCGCCCTCCTGGAAAGAATATAAAAATAGAATGAAACATAAGAAGAACGGTGTTTCTTTGGAAACCACTATCGTACACATACGAATAGAGGAGGCCAATAGAATCAGGGACCAAAAAGAAAATAAAAATGAGATAGATTCAAAAGCGAATCTTGTGGAATCAAGTCGAACAAATAATAAGAAAAAGGGCAACTGTCATAACTGTGGCAAACCTGGACATTATGCAAATGAATGCAGGCTTAAAAAGAAGAATGCAAACAATCAATTCAAGAAAAAGGGAAACTGCTACAACTGTGGAAAGCCTGGGCATCATGTTAAAACCTGCAGGCTTAAGAAAAATAAAGATAAGCCGCAAGCTAATCTTACAGAAACAGGCAATGAGTCTGACATAGTAGTGGCTGTGGTATCAGAAGTCTTCCTTGTAAACAACTTGGAGTGGGTGCTAGATACTGGTGCAACTAGACACGTGTGCAAGGATCGTAGCATGTTTACCTCCTACCAAGTATCAGGAGATGATGAACAGGTGTTCATGGGAAATGCTAGAACGTCTCCAGTTGTAGGGAAAGGGAAAGTACTTCTGAAACTCACTTCTGGAAAGACTCTAATGTTAAATGATGTCCTCCATGTGCCTGACATTAGAAGAAACTTGGTCTCTGGTTCGCTCCTCAATAAGGCTGGTGTCAAATTAGTATTTGATTCAGATAAGCTTGTAATGACTAAAAATGGAACCTTTGTTGGTAAGGGGTACTGTAGCGATGGTTTATTCATTGTAAATGTATCCAATGATAATAAGAAAACATCTAGTTCTGTTTATATCGTTGAACCTTTTTATCTATGGCATAATAGATTAGGTCATGTGAATGTGGCATCTTTAAAGAAAATGAAAAGATTAGGTTTATTACCTAATATATTTAATGAAGAGTTTGAAAAATGTGAAACATGTGTAGAATCAAAATTTATTAGAAAACCCTTTAAACAAATAGAAAGATCATCTGTTCTATTAGAGTTGATACATAGTGATTTAGGTGATTTTAGAAATCACATGTCTAGAGGAGGAAAAAGATATTATATAACTTTTGTAGATGACTACTCTAGGTTCACTAGAGTATATCTATTAAGGAACAAAGATGAAGCTTTAGATGCTTTTTCTAAATACAAAATTGAAGTTGAAAATCAATTAAATATAAAAATTAAAAGACTTAGAACAGATAGAGGAGGTGAATATGAATCTTCTCAATTTAGAGAATTATGTGAAAAGAATGGAATAATTCACGAAACTACAGCTCCTTATACACCAGAACAAAATGGAATAGCAGAACGTAAGAACAGAACTCTAAAAGAAATGATGAATGTCATGTTAAATAGTTCAGGCTTACCCTCAAATATGTGGGGAGAAGCAATTCTGTCTGCTTGTTATATCCTAAACAGGATTCCATCTAAATCTTCTGAACAAACACCATATGAACTTTGGAAGAATCATATTCCTAGTTATAAATATATTAAAGTGTGGGGGTGTCTTGCTAAAGTAGGATTACCTGAAACTAAGAAAAGAAAATTAGGTCCTAAAACGACCGATTGTGTATTTATAGGGTATGCACAAAACAGTGCGGCCTATAGGTTTCTAGTTTTAAAAACTAAGGATAATATTCTAGATCCCAATACAATTATAGAAGCTAGGGATGCAGAGTTCTTTGAGAACGTATTCCCTATGAAATCTAAATCTATAGGAATAGAAAAAGTTAATGAATCAGATATTGCGTCTACTAGTAAAAATGCTTACGAGAAAGTAGTAGAAGAGATACAACCAAGAAAAAGTATTCGAGTTAGAAAAGAAACTAACCTAGGAGATGGTTTTTTCACATTCTTAGTAGAAGATGATCCTACAACTTATATAGAAGCTATTAACTCTCCAGATGCAACCTTTTGGAAGGAAGCAATAAATGATGAGTTAGAATCTATTATATCAAATAATACTTGGGAACTTGTAGACCTACCACCTGGTAACAAACCAATAGGCTGCAAATGGGTGTTTAGAAAGAAACTAAAACCAGATGGAACTATCGATAAGTTTAAGGCTAGGTTGGTAGCGAAAGGCTTTAAACAAAAGGAAGGAATAGATTATTTTGATACATATTCCCCTGTAACTAGGATTACAACTATTAGAGTCTTAATAGCGATAGCCTCCATATATAAACTAGTGGTACACCAGATGGATGTTAAGACTGCTTTCCTAAATGGAGACTTAGAAGAAGAAATATATATGGAGCAACCTGAGGGTTATAAGATATTAGGTAAAGAAAATAAAGTATGTAGACTAATTAAATCACTATATGGTTTAAAACAGGCTCCTAAACAATGGCATGAAAAATTTGATGGTGTTTTAAAATCAAATGGTTATCATATAAATGATGTAGATAGATGTGTATATAGTAAAATTTCTGGAAATGATTATGTTATCATATGTCTTTATGTTGATGACATGCTTATTTTTGGAACTAATATTAAATTAGTTAATGCAACTAAGAAATTCTTGTCATCTAAGTTTGACATGAAAGACTTAGGAGAAGCAAGTATAATATTGGGTATTGAAGTAACCAGGAAAAATGGTGTTATTATATTATCACAATCTCATTACATTGAGAAGATATTGAGAAAGTTTAACCATTTTGACTGTTTACCTGTCAGTACTCCTTATGATTATAGTGTGACTCTCATGAAGAATACAGAAAATAGTGTGTCTCAATTAGAATATTCCAGAATAATTGGTAGTCTCATGTATCTAACAAACTGCACTAGACCTGACATAGCTTTTGCAGTAGGAAGGCTAAGTAGATATACACATAACCCTGGAAAAGAACATTGGAATGCATTGTCTAGAATTTTGCGATACTTAAAAGGTAATATGACATATGGTTTACATTATAATGGTTATCCTACTGTATTAGAAGGATATAGTGATGCTAACTGGATCAGTGATTCAGATGAGACAAAATCCACTAGTGGATATGTCTTCACTTTGGGTGGAGGAGCAGTCTCTTGGAAGTCCACCAAGCAGACATGTATTGCTCGGTCGACTATGGAATCCGAGTTTATTGCTTTAGAAAAGGCTGGATCAGAAGCTGAATGGCTTAGAAATCTCTTAGCTGATATACCATTGTGGCCAAAGCCTGTATCGGCCGTATCTATTCATTGTGACTGTCAAGCAGCTATAGCGAAAGCAAAAAGTAAAATATATAATGGAAAAAGCAGGCATATTAGACTCAGACACAATATAGTGAAACATATGTTACGTGATGGAGTCATATCTATTGACTTTGTGAGGTCAGAAAAGAATCTAGCAGATCCTCTGACTAAAGGACTATCCAAAAAGTTAGTCAATGATACATCGAAGGGAATGGGGCTGAGCCTAATATATGAGCTGCCAGTGTCGGTAACCCAACCTATACAAGTGGAGATCCCATGAGATAGGTTCAATGGGTAAACAACAAGACACGAGGTAGACGATTGCACTGAGTTATATGAGCCCCTTCTATGGTGTACAGTGCGAGCAGCAACGCAAAAGGATGAGTTTTTAGAACTCTTAATGGATCCATAGCCATATATTTGGTGGTGTATACAGTTGCTGCATACACTTGATGGAATTCACCTATATGGGTGTGGAGGTGGAGGCCGCTTCCTATGAGAATCTAGGCGAATTCTCTAGAGCACTCATGAAATCCAGGTAATGGTGTATGGCCGAAACGCACCGAACCACAGAATCACTTGCAGAGGAAGAGTTGTGTGAGTGGCATGTACTTGCGATCTACATTAAAAGGATTCAGGTTCAAGACTATGGTGTCACCTGATTCCTGTAGACCTGTCTTGCTTACTCTAATGTCGGTTCAAGTCTATGGTGACACCGGCACCATTGCACAACTATTTTGCTTTAATCCGAAAGCATTTTATTTTAAAACATGTGGGGGATTGTTGTATTTGTTTTAAAATAATATTAAAAATTTGAATTTTCAAATTTCGGTGTTTTCCCTCCACATTTAAATTTTGGTGTTTTTGAGGTGTTGGTTTTGTCCCACATCGGATTTGACAAGAGAAATTCTCTTGTTTATATGATAGACTTTTTGCCTAGGGCTTGAGCCCCTTTCAGGGGGCATGTGAATTTGGTCCTGTGGGGGGGCTATGCCAATAGCTCTAATCTATGCCATTAACCACACACGCGCGCGCGCGCGCGCCGAGCCGAGCCGTGCCGTGCCGAGCCGAGTCCGAGTCCGCGTCCGCGTGCGCGACGCGACGGGACGGGACGGGCTGGGCTGGGCGCGGGTGCGGGTGCGGGTGCGGTGTAAGTGTACTCGCGTGGGTGTGTGTGTATGGGTACTCGCAGGATTGTATGTGCGAGAGTGTACTCGCACTTGCGTCTTTTCGTTTTTAAACCAGAGAGATGCTTCCCTTCCGGTTGGTCGCCCCTGTTGGGTTTAAACCCAACGGACCTAACCTTTTGTAAAGGGTGCTTATGCACCATTTCGAAGTCTATATAAAGACTTCCGATTCCAATTTCAACATACGAATACGAAAAATTTCCTGCCTTATAAAACTCTCTCTGATACGGTTTTGTTACTGAGTTCATTGCTGAGTCAACTCAGCACTTTCGGATTAAAATTTCGAGCCCGTGTACAGTGAGTGCACCGCTGGGACCGGGTCATAGTCGTTGTATCCTGGAGGTCGATTGCTCTGGAAACCTGTTGCACTTGGGACGCTGTCCAAGGGGAGCAAATTCGATTTCAAGCCGAGTGACTCAGTCACGCCTCGACTCAATTCAATAAGTTTTTCTTTCTCTAAATTTATTTTCCTTTTTTGGTTCTCGATTTTTATAGTCTATTTAATTCAACATTTTATCCAACATCACTTTCTTTCTTTTTTTCCTCACTCTTCTTTCTTTACTATCACGACATCAGCAGCCATGTTCTTAGACGAGGAAACTGGCTCCTGGTTCGATCAAAACACCAAAATCATCATCTCTGCCAATACCCAGATCCGTTGCTCAGTTCGCATACATGCCGTGCTCGAACCAGTGCTTCAAAACCAAGAACCTTCGCTGTCCATCAGAATCACGTTGAACGAGCGGTCCCAGAAGCTCACGGCCACCTTGGATGGATACATATACAAAATTGAAGATGCGGAGGATTCTAAGAATGTCAAGATTTTCACAGACAAGCTTTGCTTATACTCTCAACTTAAGAAATCCACCAAAGGTGCCCGATATATGATGTCGAACTTCATTGTTCATACACTGGCCAACGAATTCTTGATAGAGAGATTGGCCATTGGTGCCAGCTACATGGTGGAGCGTGCCATGGAAGCTTGTATGGAGTTAAACATGGAAATGGAGGTTGATGTAATGGCATCTTTGTTGGTGCATGCAGATGGAGACGTAGGTGCAATGGCTAGGATTTTGACAGAGTCAGTTGAGTTAGATGGGGAGATGGGGTTGGGCGCTGTCTCTGAATCAAGATCTTCTATTGCTTCGGAATCTGATGGTAGCAAGTGTGTAATATGTCAAGATGAATTTTTGGGAGGAATGGGGATACTACGTATGCCTTGCTCCCATATATTTCATGGTCAATGTATAATCAGATGGTTGGAGGAAAGCCAAGTGTGCCCTATCTGTCGATTTGAGATGACGCTCCAGAAGATGCAAGGGAGATGATTTTTCTGTCATCATTGTTATCAAACTTTTACTGATATATTTATAATATTCTATTTGATTTAAGCTTTGTTTTTTCTTCTTTTTCTTCTTTTTCTTCTCTTTTTTTTTTTTTAAAAATTTTTTTAAAAATTTTTTTTAAAATTTTTTAATTTTTCAAGTGATTGTTAGGATTGTTGCTGGGTTGTCAATGTGCCAGCATGGCTCATTGGGCTTGCGAACTTGGCAGCTCAGGACGGGATTTGGCGAAATACTAGGGCGCATGATCTGAGTATAAAATTTAAGCCTGTTTTATTAATTTGGCTTGGGCAAGTTTGGATCGATTAAAGGAGGGTTGGTTTGACATCCTTCCAATAAGAGTTTATTAGTTTATTTCTATATAACCAAAAACAAAAGCTTTTAGATTATTTAGTAAAAGTCTAATTAGAAAATTTATTTGTTTACAAAGTAACCAAATTAATTCCAATTTCTTTGAAAAGGAGCTTATTTGGCTAAAACCAGTACACGTTTAGCGCTAATTTTTAGACGAGTTTATCCTTAAAATTTTCAGGTAGTTCTCATCTTACCCTCTTCTCTTCACTTTACAATCTCTTGGAGGTAAGCTTACATGATGAATGGTCCACATCAAAGGTAGGCCCCATATATATATATGATGAATGGTCCACATCAAAGGTGGGCCCACATAATGCATAGTCACATTAAAGGTGAGCCCCACATGATGGATAACCTATATCAAAGTGTGGCCCCACATGATGCATGATCCACATAAGGGAAAAAAAAAATGAGAAAGGAAAAAAAGTGGGCCTTACTTGATGAACGGTGGGCATATTGAATGTGGGAGCACATGATAGAAGGTTGACATTAAGTGTGGGCCCACATGATGAATCGCCCATACTGGAGGTTGGGACCTACATGACAGTAAAGGTGGGACTTATATAATGGAAGGTGGATATCAAAGGTGGGTCCCTCATGATGAACGACTCATATTGAACGTGGGGCCCCACAAGATGTATGGTCCACATCAAGGTGGGCCCACATAATAAACGATTGACATCAAAGGTAGGCCCCGCATGATGGATGGCCTGCATTAAAGTGTGGCCTAGCAAGATGAAACATGCACATCAATTGGGTCCCAATTGATGGTTAGTCCACATCAAAGGTGGGACCCATATGATGGACGATGGTCATTGAAGGTGAGCCCACATGATGGTCAGTTGACATCAAAGGTGGGCCCACATGATGAACGATCCATATTGAAGGTGGGGCCCCGCACAATAAATGGTCCGCATCAAGGTGGGCCCACATAAAAGATGGAGTGGGCTTCACATGATGGATGACTCACATCAAAGTGTGGCCCCTCACAATGTACAGTCCACATCAAGTGGGGTGGTTCGTTAGAGTTTGCTGAAGCCATCAGCCAAGCGAGGCTGTTGGATGCTGATTTTATGGGCAGCAAGTTTTACATGGAGGTTAGACAGGGTGTTGTGCAACTCAGAATGGCTGCTCCACTTACATACATTTCGGGTCCAACACCTGGCCATGACCAATTCAGACCACGTCAAATGGCCAGGCTGTTTGATCAGTTGGCTGATGAGAGCATGAAATTTCCATAATTAATCACTATTGAATCAATTCATAGAGTAAGAAGAAAATACAATAAGCTCATAATTTTTTACACAAAGAACCAACTTCTCTAGTTATGGGGCACCTAAGGTAGTTCGAAAAGAATCATTGACATCGATAAAATGGATTTAAACAAAAGGAAAAAATAATAAAAAGAAACGAAGATAAGAACTAGACTCACCTTCTTGTGGCCTACTTTAGTTTCAAATCAGGCTGAGTTTTGGTCCTAAGCTTTTTCTGAGGTGACGCATCTGATAGATGAGTTGGATGGTGTGAATACATCACATGGACCCCACATCTGCCCGTTGTCGCCATAAGCTTACTGTGGTACTGGTACCGCTGGAGCGCAGCCCTTTTTGGGGCACATGGAACCCATAGAATGAGCAGATCAGCTTATTTTCTGGGTTAGCTTACATGCAAGGCAGGGACTGATGGACGAATGGCCCTGATCGTGCATGTGCACCACATGTTAATGGATTGCACATGCATGGGACTTTTTCTAGAAGCCCTATTTGTATTTTCGCTTCATCAACGTTTGTTGATGATATTCACCATGGTGACCCCACACAAACCCATGGGTGGCATCCCAACCCATCAGTGCACCTAGGTTGTGTATTTCACTGATTTTCTGCCCCATCCTGTAATTGAGGATAGAGCCAGATGGACGGGGTGGATGCCTCACGGGTTGTAGAGGACCGCTGTAACGGTTGGTGATGGATCTACCATATGTCCATATATTCTCTTATCATATTATGTCGGCTGCTTCCTCTGCAAAATTTGTGTAACAACCTTATTCTACCCTGCAGTGTGTGGGGCCCACCGTGTTGTAATTATAACATCCAATCCGTCCATAAGGTGCCCCTTCAAGTTCACTCACTACATACTAAAAATCAGTTTGATACAAAACCTATGTTGTTCACACAACATGGGAGAGTTTGGATGAGTTTCTCACCATTAAAAATTTCCATCTTCTTTCTGGGAACGACTTTCTTTCTTATAAACCATCTAATCCATTCAGAAGATGGGTTCCACCTCCATGACTGGGCACTTCAAATAAGGGCATTTCAAAACTTAGGTAGGCCATCCGTAATTTTAAAGGTTTTAAACAGGTTTTTGCATTGCTTGGGCAACCTGATTTTTGGATGATACTAAGGTTGGGAGAAAATGAGGGGCACACATGATGGACGGATTGGGTTGTTGAGGATTTTGACCTGCGGAATCACACAGATCTAGATCTAGGATAGCAATCCAATGACACTAAGCACATAAGAGAACACAGAGAACACCCAAATTTAACGTGGAAAACCCTTGCGGGAAAAAACCACGGCATAAAGCGACGGATCTCCACTATGAAAATAGAAATTACAAAGAGAGAGGACTTACCCGATTCGAACAACCTCCAATCTCACGCTTGCTACACCCTTTAATTTCTCTAGGACCCCTTTAGAAAGTTTTTTCATACCCTAGAAAAACTCTAGGAACACATATTTATAGTTTAAACAACTTCACTTTCGTATCCCGGTTGCGAAAGGACTCAAATCTGCAGTTTTGCGCAAAATAACGGAACAAACTGTGTAACCTACGACTAGTCCTGAAAATTCTAGGACTGGTCTTAGCCTCCTTCGACTGGTCGAAGCTCACCTTGGACCGGTCGAATCTCACCTACGACTGGTCGAAGACTGTGGAGAAAAATATCAAAAACTCGCTGGACTTTGAGTCGTGCCAGGACTCGAACCTATGACCGGTCGAGTGCCTCCCACGACCAGTTGAAGCTGTCCCACGACCGGTCGAACGACCTCAAAAACTTTTAGATTTAAGACTTTTCTCAACAATCTCCACTAAGTCTTCAATTTTCAACCGTGTAGCTCATTGATCTCTTCTCTTATCTCTGCATCACATCACAGCTTCTTGTGCACACTCCGTCTTCCTTTTACGCCATCGCCAAGCCCAGAGAAGTTATATAGAACTTTAACTTCTCTACAGGAACGAACTAGGTGAGCATGTCTGCCGAATCAAAATCCATGTGCTCAACCACTTTTGCTCCTGTTTTCTCAAAAAGAAAAATGTGGTTTTCTTACCATCTCATCGCTACCCAATATTGCTTGTCGGGGTACTTGCTCACAACACTAATAGCCTATGAAATAACCAGTCTAATTCAGATTATGACATACACTACCTAGCGCATTTGAATAAGGCTCATGAGATATTCTGCTTTTACTCATCTATTTTGAGACAAATCCTAAGGAAACCTGGAGGAGAGATACGTAGGGAACGCTCTCTAGCTTTACTTGGCCCATCACATCCCTGATCAATACCTACACATAAGGTATTCCTCTTGTGATTACCAAAGCCTACTCCTCCTTCAGTCTCAATGCCGAGAACCATCTTTACAACTCCCCGATTCTTCATTCTCAATGTTCCAATTGACCGAGTCTTCAGTACATTGATTTCAGACATGTCACAATTAGCGATCCACACGTCATCAACATACAATACCTAACCCACCATGAAGGAATCAAACCACTATCTAGGTGACAGGCCAAACAACGACCTCCTGCAAAGTCTTTTCTTAGCCCCTTTAACTTCGAACCGCCCTGGTTGCTTCATATAGATTTGCTCTTCACTTTTCCTGTTAGAAGTAAAGACTCCACATCCTTCCTTCCAGCTCAAGATCACATTGGCCAACCAGCGCCAATCACTGATCTAATAGACACCTGCTATACCGTCGACGCGAATATCTCTGAGAAGCTGATCCCTTCTCTCTGAGCATAACCCACCACCACCAACCTCACTTTGTATCTATGCTGTATCCTCATGAAGATCCACCTGCATCCAACCGCTTTTCGGCCCAGTGGAAGCTCCACCTGCTCCCATATGTCTGTCTGGTACAACGAATCCATCACATCGCCCATAGTCACCTTTCACTTCTCAGCACTAGGCTCACGTAGAGCCATTTGAATAGAAGATGAATACTCCTGCGATATTAGAGTCGTCCATGTACCTCGCCGATATCCGGCGATCATGTCGTTTGTTTCTTCTCACTTGTGGCTGCTCCACCTGCTTTGTATCCCTATCCGCGCGTCTCAGCCTTCCTACCCTGCCCGCTCATGTGGTTATGCCTAACATGCCACACACGTGCAGAGGTGAAATCTGCTACATCCACCATAGCTCTACCTTTTGAAGTGCTCCCGATTAACTTGTACAAGTTACCGAGTCGTTGCGCTTTCATGATTATCCGTGCCCCCTTGGATACTTTAAGAGCACCATCAATACCTGTGTACTTACATCCTTTTGTCTCAAGCACACCAAGAAAAATCAAATTCTTCTTCAAACCAAGAATGTACCTCACATCTGTTAAGGTACGCTCCACCCCATCAAACATCTTGATGCGCACAGAACCAACAGCTATAACATTACAGGCAATATCATTATCCATAAATACCTGTCCACCATCGCACTCCCTGTAGCTGGTGAACCAATTCTGATGAGGAGTCATGTGAAAAGATGCCCCTATGTCTAGCATCCACTCGTCCTTATGATCATCGTATGACCGTCTGAGCGAAGAGACAGATAAAACATCACCATCACTTCCATCTGACGTGGCAACGTTGGCCTCCCTGCATGAAGCCTCAGAATCTTCTCTCTTCGATTTAGAATTTTCACAATCCATTTTCACATGTCCTTCCTTCCCACAATTCCAGCACTTTATCTTTCCTTTGCCCTTGCCCCTGGATTTGGATCTAGAACCAGAAGAACTTGTACCTTATCAAGAATTCTCACCCACTGAAAACAGTGCATCAGAAGACGTCTTCATGCCATTGTTTAGTTGTCTCATAGCTTTCCCTTGAAGGGCTGAGATAACTGTGTCGACACTCAGGGTTTTATTCATGCTACACATAGTGTCCTTGAATGCCTCATAGGACGCCGAGAGAGAATTCAGCAACATATATGCTTGTTCTTCATCTTTCATCACTTCCTCCATATCCAGCAATTTGCAAACCAATTTATTAAAGTTGCTGATGTGAGCCTCCAGATCTCCACCCTCTGCCATCTTGAAGTTATACCACTGCCGCTTCAAGTGTAGGCGATTTTTTAAGAATTTCTTTGCATAGACATTCTCTAACTTCGATCACAACTTAGCCGCAGTTTTCTCCCTCATGACATTGTAAAGAACCTTATCCGTGAGACATAAACGGATCGATGAAAAAGCCTTCTTATCAAGAGTATTCCAATCAGCATTAGTCATAGTAGACTTCCGCTCCTCAAGAGCACCGTCTTCGCCTTGCTTAGTTAATAGGTTAATCATCTTAACTTTCCATAACTCAAAATTATTTTTTCCTGAGTACTTCTCAAACTCATACCTGACACTCGCCATTATTACTAATCCCTCAGATTCAGATCTGTGCCCCAACGATGGCTTTGATACCACTTGTTAGGGATTTTGACTTGCGGAATCACACAGATGTAGATCTAGGATAGCAATCCAATGGCACCAAGCACATAAGAGAACAAAGAGAACACCCAGATTTAATGTGGAAAACCTTTGTGGTAAAAAACCACGGCACAAAGCGACAGATCTCCACTATGAAAATAGAAATTACAAAGAGAGAGGACTTACCCTATTCGAACAACCTCGAATCTCACCCTTACTACACCCTTTAATTTTCCTAGGACCCCTTTAGAAAGCTTTTTCATACCCTAAAAAAATCCTAGAAACACCTATTTATAGTTTAGGCAACTTTCCTTTCGCATCCCGATTGCGAAAGGACTCAAATCTAAAGTTTCGCGCAAAATCGCGGAACAAACTGCATAACCTACGACTAGTATTGAAAATTCTAGGACTGGTCTTAGCCTCCTTCGTTTGGTCGAAGCTCACCTTCGACTGGTCGAAGCCCACCTACTACTGGTCGAAGACCGTAAAGAAAAACAGCAAAAACTCACTGGACTTTGAGTCGTGCTAGGGCTCGAACCTACAACCGGTCGAGCGCCTCCAACGACCAGTCGAATATGTCCCACGACCGGTCGAACGACCTTAAAAACTTTTAGATTTAAGACTTTTCTCAACATGGGTGTGTGACCTATCTCTTCAAAGGAACCTACGGTCAATATGCTGGGCCAACCTATGGGCTCATGGGCTGATTAAGTATTTTGGGTAGGCTTAGGTATAAAAGACCAAGCAACTTTGGGCTGAGGTTGGACTAACCCCATCTTACACAAATGTAGTCTATCTGATCAGACTGATATAATCAGATAAATCTAAAATTAGAACCATTTTATTGATAAAAGCTTTCTTTAAAACAAATAGTGAAAAAAAAATAAAAATAAATAAGTCTTCCAAAACACCTATACAATGAGCCCATTCCACAATATAAAGAATTGCTTTTTTAATAATCCATTCTACATTACTGCTTGTGCAATCGGTTCATTCTCTTGCTTCATTAGACCCAAAGCGTTGCCAGCAAGCACAATCTCCCAAAGTCCTGAAATTGCTTACGAAGACTCACTCTTTGCAAAATCACAGGCATTAATCCTTCATCTGATTTTCGGTAGAGTCGATTTTTAAAGACTTCCTGCATGCTTATCTATGGAGGTTCTATGGAGGTAAAAAGAATAAAGAAAAATATCAAAACTCTTCAAACTGTTGAGGCGGCATCTCGAAGCGGCAAATCGGGCACACATGGTTCATCTCCAACCATTGAATTATGCATTCACTATCAAAAATATGTGAGCATGGCATCCGTATGACCTCCTTCCCTATAGAGAAGTCATTCAGACAAATTGTACACTTGATCTCGTCTGAATCTCCTTTGTTGAAACTCATCCTCTTCAAGGCTTCAACTGAAGATCTTAATGCTGGGACTGCACTATCCCTCCTTTCAAAAGCCAAGTCCATTGATTCTCTCAGCGTCCTAGCCAGTGTCTCTTCGTCTTCTACTTCTTCTTCTTCTTCTTCAATCAATTCTAAAATCTCTAAAATCTCAAACTCAGCTACAATCTGTACAATCTCCTTTCCTGCTTCATGGGCTTTCTTTGCTATATAATTAATATTCAAGGCCACTGATTCAACACAGTCTCGATGAATGTTTAAGTGGGAAATCATCTCGGCAATACGGCTTTTAGATGTCTCTGCTTGCAAGAAATAGTGAAGATCATCTGAGAATGTCTCAACCACCCTACGAACTTCCACAGTGGGCTCTGATCGATGTCCTCCTGCATCTAACCGTCTAGAGTATTCTTTCAACTGAATTTCTATGGATAGTGTGGGCACTTGGGCTTCAGATACTATTTCACTCAATTTTCCATGGACACTTTGCCGATTAAAAATGGTGAGATTTCCAAAGCGGACCCTGTATGATTCATTAATGGAGAACTCAAATTCATCATCGGAGGACGTGTCGGAGTCATCTTCAACGGTGGTGGAAGGGTCGAATTCAGCATGGGATGGTGTTGTGACCGAGTCTTCTTGAACGACGGACATGGTTGGTGGTGCGACCGAGTCTTCTTGAACGACGGGTGTTTTCAAGTCCTCACGCGTTTACAATTCCGCAGTGCATCGCAAGTGCATCTAAATTAACGCGAGTTTCCACGGAATTTAAGAGACACAAAGATCCATGGAGCCCAATGTCATGTCCACGTGAAATCCACTCCGTCCATCCGTTTAACAAGCTCATGATAGCATGATATACCAAAAATGAGAGAGATTAAATATGTAAGTGGCCCACACCACAGGAAACAGTAGGGAGAGAAAAGCCTACCATTAAAGCTTTTCTGGGATCACGCTGACGTTTATATGCCATCTAACCCGAAATCGGATTGCAAACTGAGTTACTCAGTACGCTCTTATCGTACTGAGTAAACTCAGTTGGGTCCACGGTGAATGTGTGTAGTCTATCCACACTGTCCATCTGTATTTCCAAATAATTTAAGGGGTTGAAACTAAAATTGAAGCATATCCAAAGATCAAGCTGTTCATTACAGGAAACAGTGGGAATAATGATTTCCAGTACCATTGAAATCTAGCTAGGCCCCACAATGATGTTTATCTGTCATCCAACCTGTTCATAAGATCGTACAGATATGGATGAATGGAAAACATAAAAATATGCTTGATTCAAAGCTTACTTAGTCCCCGAGAATTTTTCAACTGTAGATGTTCAATTTACACTATTTCCTGTTGTTTGGTTCATTTTAGTGTGGATATGCTTCATTTTTGGGCTCAAACCCTGAAATTATCCAATAAAATGAATGGATGGAGTGGATCATATAAATAAATCTTGATGAATCTCAGAGGGTTGTTGGGAATTTTGACCTGCGAAATCACACAGATGTAGATCTAGGATAGCGATTCAATGGCACCAAGCACACAAGAGAACACAGAGAACACCCTGATTTAACGTGGAAAACCCTTTCGAAAAAAACCACGGTACAAAGCGACAGATCTCCACTATGAAAAAGAAATTACAAAGAGAGATGACTTACTCGATTCAAACAACCTCGAATCTCATCCTTGCTACACCCTTTAATTTTCCTAGAACCCCTTTAGAAAGCCTTAGAATTATTTCCCATACCATAGAAAAGCTATAGGAACACCTATTTATAGTTTAGAAAACTTTCCTTTCGCATCCCAGTTGCGAAAGGACCCTTTCGCATCCCAGTTGTGAAAGGACGCGAAAGGACCCTTTCGCATCGCATTTGCGAAAGGACCCTTTCGCATCTCGGTTGTGAAAGGACTCAGATTTAAGACATCTCGCAACAATCTTCACCATGTCTTCAATCTTCAACCGTGTAGCTTCTTAACCTCTTCTCTTATTTCTACATCACATCATAGCTTCTCTTACACACTCCGTCTTCCTTTTACGCCATCGTCAAGCCCAGAGAAGTTGCACAGAACTTGAACTTCTCTACAGGAACATTCTTATTGATCATGTCTGCCGGATCTAAATCCACATGCCCAACCACCTTTCCTCATGTCTTCCCAAAAGAAAAGACGTAGTCTTTTTACTATCTCGCTGCTATCCAATATTGCTTGTCGGGGTACTTGTTCACAACACTGATAGCCTGTGAAATAACCTGTCTAATCCAGACCATGACATACAATGCCAACCGCATTCGAATAAGGCTCATGAGATATCCTACTTTTTCTCATCTGTTTTGGGACATGTCCTGAGAAAAACTTGAGGAGCGACGCGTAGGGAACGCTCTCCGGCTTTATTTGGTTCATCACATCCTGGATCAATACCTACACACAAGGTATTCCTCCTGTGATTACCAAAGCCTACTCCTCCTTCAGTCTCAATGCCGAGAACCATCTTTACAGCCCCCGATCATTCATCCATGAAAGAATTAAACCACTGCCTAGGCGACAGGTCGAACCACGACCTCCTGCAAAGTCTTTTCTCAGCTCCTTTAACTTCGAACCGCTCTGGTTGCTTCATGTAGATCTGCTCTTCACTTTTCCTTACAGAAGTGCAGACTTTACATCCTTCCTTTCAGCTCAAGATCACATTGGTCAACCAGCGCCAATCACTAATCTAATAGACACCTGTTATACCGTCGGTGCGAATATCTCTGAGAAGTCGATCCCTTCTCCCTGAGCATAACTGTAAGCCCCGTATCATAGACCGTACCGTTCCATAGACTTTCGCGGTCTTACCGGTCGAATTTCTGCAACCTTCGACCCTTAACCAATATTTGCTTGCGATCCTGATTCATATGCCGTCAACCCGTATCGACTCAACCCAAGACCTTTACCATAGCGACCGCGCCGTCGCTGCGGTTCCGATGCCTCGACTTGCGTGCCGAAGCGATACCCTGGTCAAGAGATGTGGGCCAACGTTCGGTGCAAAGAAAACGCCGCGCTTTGCGAAACCCAAGAGTATCTCTACAAGGTGTCACATCAATCTCATCAATCTATCAATCCATCAATCCATCACATGTCAAGTACACGTCAAGTACACATCACCTTTCACCCATTACCAAGCAACTACAAAAGTCAAGAATCTCTTACAAGCCCATACCTCTCTTACACCAAAAGCCCTCAAAGTCAAAAAGTTCTTACACCACCCATGCTTTTCTTACACAAATGGCCACAAAAGTCAAGATTTTCTTACACCCATCACTCACCACATCCATCACCCATCTCTCTCTCTCTTTACAACTCTCTCTCTCTCTCTTTCTCATTTTCAAACTCAAAAAAAAATAAGGAGAGAAATCCCATATGTATGAGAATTCTCCAAGCCTCTCCCTCTCTTTCAAAACTTCAAGTATGGCCCACTTTCCTACCCCATGATCTCTCATCCTAACCATCCATTCCCTATCTCCTCCATTGTAATCAAAGCTAAGATGCTAAGGAACTCATAGGAGTAAGAAGATCGAACGGTGGGTGCTCCTCTAGATGTAAAAAATATGATTTCTATAACCTAAATATTTTCTTTCTTTCATGAGGAAAGTGTAGGACCCACCAATCAATGGTGGAGATCCCACACAATCCCATAGTTGTGGCCTAATGGCCTACCTTATGCATGCATAATCCATGCATGGGGCCTTTCTCTATGGGCCCCATCATGGTAGTTTTATTTCATATCATATTATGTTTGGGTCATCTAGACCTTATAACCATGGTGGGAATGACATCCTCACCATGTATTTTAATTATAGGCCATGCATGTGCAAGATCCATGTTGTAAATGTAAATCTAGGTATGATGTGCGGGTGTGATTGATCTTGGGAGGGCTCAATAGTGGCGGAGCCCCTTTCCCTATGGCCGGATTGTCCTTCTATCTCTCTTTTTTCTCATTTTATTTCCTGATGTGTGTGGCCCATTAATGTATTTTCCTTTTTATTTAACTTATATAATAAATTTTATCTAAGTACATGTTGCTGTCCAGAATTTTCTGGACAGTTTCTGGTTGTTTTTGGAACAGATTTTGGGACTATTTGGGGGACTATTCATACCTATTAAATATACTTTTCTGAAAGGTAAGGATCTCATCTTGATGTCCCCCAAATTTCAGCCCCAACTGACCTTCATTGGGGTCCCAAAGATGTGGTCCAAGTGAGGTGGATAGTCTGGATTTTATGCACTGTTCCAACAACATTCCACCATGGACAGTTGGATTTTTTAAACTTTATTAAAATACCTATGGGTGTTTAAAAATTATAAAAATTTTCAGAGGGGTGGCTTACTTATGGTAGGACCCACCTACAAAATTTTGGGGTCAATGGATGCCTGTACACACCATGGTGATGGCGGGACCGGCCCATTATAATATGGTGTCCAGATCAGTCCGATTTTCAGGACAGATTGATTTATGTAAATAAATTAAAATATTTACACATGTCCAAAAATTCTGAAATTTTTTTAAGAGTGTGGTCCACTTATGTTAGAACCCACCTGCCAAATTTCAGGGCCAATGGACCCTTGTACACATCGTAGTGAGGGCCGGACTGGCCCACCACGTTGGGACATCCAGGTCTGTCCGATTTATCTGAACAGTATGTTTTGTTTAAATTAATTAAAATACTTAGAGATATCTAAAAATTATGAAATTTTGTGGGGGTGTGACCTACCTATGGAAGTATCACTCTGTGAAATTTCAGCCTCAAGTGACCCCGTTTGGGTATCTAAAAGAATGGACCAAGATGGTTGGACTCTCAGATTTTTTTCTGCTGTGCAGTCTAGCAATATGCCTTGATAAAAAACCATAATTCAAAAATATTTCTTCTGATGGTGGGCCACTTTTTTGGGTTTTCTCTCATTGTATGCATGATGAGGGACCTTGGCCCTCAATTTTCAGAGTTTTAGAGGTCTTGGACCCACTCCAATGGAGTGCCCAAATTTAGGACAACAACATGTTATAATTATGCTGGCCTTAGGCTGAAATTTTGAGGAGTGGGGCCCACCATTTTATAAAGATCTTAGAGAAAATGATTTATACGTTTAGTTCCTTAAATGTTGGGCTTGATGAATGCACTTTTGAGGCCCACCACAGTTGAATTTAATTGGGTCCATGAATGTAGCTAGTTGTTGAACTATTTAAGGCCCATAGAGTGGACCCATTTGATGTGTTCCAAGGCCCATGAGATTAGGCCCATTTGATGTAATTTAAGGCCCATAGAGTGGACCCATTTGATGTGTTCCAAGGTCCATGGGATTGGACCCATTTGATGTATTTTAAAGCCCATGGGATTAGGCCCATTTGATATGTATAAGGCCCATGGGTCGAGAACCATTTGATGCAATCTAAGGCCCACAGGTTATGACCCATTGCAATGCACATAAGGCCCATTGGTGCGGCCTATTGATGTGGCCCATTTGATGAGTAAAAGGCCCATATGACATGGCCCATTTGATGTATTTAAGGCCCAATGGGGTGTACCTAAGGACCATTGCAATGTGTGATCCCAACCTGGTTTACGTAATGTTATTCACTACGGGCTACACCTTGGGAGCAATGTTGGCTTGACGTCCACATTGCGAGTATAATGTTGGTAAAATGTTTGCATTGCGACTCTCCCTAGGGCCCATTGGTAGGCCCGTACTTGTTGTATGCAAGCCGTCTAGGCCAGCTGCGTTGTAAGTATATGGCATTACTTTATAACATGCTTAGTATAACTCCATGACGCACAACCCATTTGTATCGGTCCATTTGATCGGCCTGCTCGTATCGGTCATTTGATTGATTTAACCCATATGATTGATTAGGCCCATCTTGATATATTTGTGGCCTGTTGTTAAGGCCATATATGAGGCCCATTGTTGAGGCCCACCTTGATGTGTATGAGGCCCGTTGTTGAGGCCAACCTTGATGTGTATGAGGCCCGTTGTTGAGGCCTACCTTGATGTGTATGAGGCCTGTTTTGAGGCCTACCTTGATGTGTATGAGGCCCGTTGTTGAGGCCCACCTTGATGTGTATGAGGCCCGTTGTTGAGGCCCACCTTGATGTGTATGAGGCCCGTTGTTGAGGCCCACCTTAAATATATATGAGACCCATATTGCAAGGTCCATTGTGATGTATGCAAGGCCCATGGGTCATGGCCCATTGCAATGTATGTAAGGCCCAATTTGGTGCGGCCTATTCGATATATTTATGGGGTCCATGTCATTAGGCCCATCCTGTTGTATTGGTGACCCGTCCATTGAGGCTCACCCGTGGTATATATTTAAGGCCCATGTGTAGGGCCCACCTATTGTGTATTTAAAGCCCATGGGTTGTGGCCATAGTGATATATATTAGGCCTATGTGATGTAGCCCATACTAATGTGTATTAGACCCAGGTATGTGACTCACCTGCAAAGTATCTTTGAGGCCCATTGTGATATATCTGAGGCCCATGGGTGCGACCCATCTAGATGTATTTGAGGCCTATGGGTAAGGCCCATTGTGATATGTGTTAGGCCTATGATCAGGGCCCACCTGTTTCGTATATTTGGCCCTTGTGTGAGGTTATATGCCCATTATATATTTGATTCTATGTGGGTCATTCCTTGGGGGCAATGTTGGTTAAAAGTCCACAGTGTCGACGCCGGTTATTGATACCGTTTATGAGTATGTGACATCATAACATCATGATACATGCCCATTCGCATCATCTGCATGTTTGTTATGAGATTTGATTGACCATTGCATATGTCATTGAGCAGGATAATGTGAGACTCCCTGATAAGTGAAGATTATCTCACATGAGCGCATGACATGCGCAAGATTGATATATGATTGGATTGTATGACTCATGCATCTTGCATTGTGTTGTGATTATTGTACGCCCTAGTGACATCAGGGCCGTAGCCTCCACAGGCATATCTTGGATGGCCAGATGGGACATCAAAAATCTGTTCGAGCATCGGACCGCCATAGATGGCCCTGGGTGAAAATCCCTAAACACCCTCTTGGTTCCAGAGGATGCTCCAACGTCTAGACCGAGTGGGTAGATGAGCGTTGAGTACCGATTACCAGATGACTGCGTTCTCCACTGTGTCATAGTCGGTTGGAAGGGGGTGCAGCCTTACCCGCCCGAGAGAGTAGGCATGGCTAGGCTGAGTTTGACCAGCTCGAGGAATGGGTCCGCTATCGGCGAGCCGGGTAGGTATTGGTAGACTACTGACAGGCGGATAGTGAGGTCTTTTTCAATTACCCAGTTGTGCGCTTGATTGGGGCGGAAGGTGGTGTGAAGTGTAATAGACTCCGATGATTTCTCTAGAGAGGAACCGTACTGATATGAGGACTGACATGATATTATGACACCCCGTCACTGTTGTGCATGTGGGCGGGTGCACGTGGGCGGACGCTAATGTGGGCGGGGCTGAGGCCTGGGCGGGCTACCACACTGGGCGAGCTACCAGCGGTTGGCAGGCTACTGTGCTGACAGGCTACTGAGTAGGAGTTGCATACTCATTCATCCATCCATTCACTATCCACTTGGGCTGATAGTGCGTAACTAATTGTTGTGTATCTTCGTTATGGTAAGGATTTCGGTTGGACACGTGACTAACCTGAGATTAGGAGTTTACCACGTTGAGTCAGACTATCCAAATTTAGGTATGAGACTGGTTTGGATAGAGGTTCCTTGTGATGGACCCCGTAGCCTGCGATACTACGTACTATCATCCCGACATCACACTCCAGCATGGTCATTCCATTAGCACTATATACTGCATATTCCATTACATCTTCGGTGTGTGGCATTGTGGGTTGTTATGTTTCTTTATTCCTATGACTTAGATGAGAGTGATGATATTTGTTAGTTCTTTCGAATTGTGTATTATATTATATCCTTATCATTCGACATTTGATTATCTATGACTCATCATTTGCATAGCTGTCCTATATTGCGTATTCTGATATTGATTAACTTATGGACTTATTCATACTTCCGCTTATTCTGTTATCGCATGATTATAATCTTGTCAGTATTTCTGTTTACGCTGATAATTCCTGCTCTTATCAGTGTTTCTGCTTATTCAGTCATTCTATGGTTTATAGATTTAAAGCTTTTCGGTATTGTATGATTATGATATTGTATTGAATACTTGACACTTATCTCATGCACACACTTACACCACCCTCTAAGCTTTCTATAAGCTTATGCACGATAGATGCGTGCAGGTGATGTTAGGTTGCAGCAGCATTGAGCTTGGATCGTGCAGCTGTTTTCTAGAGCTTTGATTTTGATATATATATTTCTCTTTCAGCATTGTATTCAAATGATTATATTAGTGGATATGTGATGATGATGTTGCCTTTATGATTTGGGTAAACTTGTGGTTATGCTTATTACTAGTTAAATGTATAAAAAAAAATCCTCCTTGTAGGATCCCAGGATAAAAAATCTGGCATATGAATGCTAGAAGTCGAGAATAGGGTACTACGGAGGCTGTCAGCACCGGATTCGGCGATCGGGATTCCTGTGAATCCGATTTTCGGGTTTGGGGCGTGACAATAACCCATCGCCACCAACCTCGCTCTGTATCTATGATGTATCCTCCTAAAGATCCACCTACATCCAACTACTTTTCAGGCCACTGGAAGCTCCACCCGCTCTTATATGTCGGTCTGGTACAACGAATCCATCACATCACCTATAGTCACCTTTCACTTCTCAGCACCAGGCTCACTTAGAGCCATCTGAATAAAAGATGAATACTCCTGTGATATTAGAGTCATCCATGTACCTCGCCGATATCCCGCAATCATGCCGTGTATTTTTTCTCACAGGTGGCTACTCCACCTGCTCTGTATTCCTGTCCGCGCGCCTCAGCCTTTCTACCCTGCCCGCTCATGTGGCTATGCCCAACATGCCACACATGTGCAGAGGTGGAATCCACTACATCCACTGTAGCTCCACCTTTTGAAGTGCTTCCGATCAACTTGTACAAGTTACCGAGTCGTTACGCTTTCATGATTACCCGTGCCCCCTTAGATACTTTAAGAGCACCATCAATACCTGTGTACTTGCATCCTTTTGCCTCAAGCACACCAAGAGAAATCAGATTCTACTTCAAATCAGGAATGTGCCTCACATCTGTCAAGGTACGCTCCACCCCATCAAACATCTTGATGCGTACAGAACCAACAGCCACAACATTACAGGAAATATCATTGCCCATAAATATCTGTCCACCATCGCACTCCCTGTAGTTGGTAAACCAACTCCGATGAGGAGTCATGTGAAAAGATGTCCCTGTGTCTAGCATCCACTCATCCTTACGATCATCGTATGACCGTCTGAGCGAAAACACAGATAAAACATCACCATCACATCCACTCGATCCATCTGATGTGACAACATTAGCCTCCCTGCATGAAGCCTCAGAATCTTCCCTCTTCGATTTAGGATTTTTACAATCCTTTTTCACATGTCCTTCCTTCCCACAATTCCAACACTTTACCTTTCCTTTGCCCTTGCCCCTAGATTTGGATCTAGAACCAGAAGAACCTATACCTTGTCCAGAATTCCTACCCATTGTAAACAGTGCATCAGAAGATGTCCCCATGTCACTGTTCAGTTGTCTCATAGCCTTCCCTTGAAGGACTGAGATAACTATGTCGACACTCAGGATTTTATTCATGCTGCACATAGTGTCCTTAAATGCCTCATAGGACGCCGGGAGAGAATTCAACAACATACATACTCGTTCTTCAAATTTCATCACTTCCTCCATTTCCAGCAATTTGCAAACCAATTTATTAAAGTTGTTGATGTGAGCCTCCAGATCTCTACCCTCTGTCATCTTGAAGTTATACCACTGTCGCTTCATGTGTAGGCGATTTTTTGAGAATTTATTTGCATAGACATCCTCTAACTTCGCCTATAACTTGGCCGTAGTTTTCTCCCTCATGACATTGTAGAGAACCTCATTCGTAAGACATAAACGGATCGATGATAAAACTTTCTTATCAAGAGCATTCCAATCAGCATCATTCATAGTAGACTTCTGCTCCTCAAGAGCACTATCCTCACCTTGCTTGGTTAACAGGTTAATCATTTTAACCTCCCATAACTCAAAATTATTTTTTCCCGAGTACTTCTCAAACTCATACCTGACACTCGCCATTATTACTAATCCCTCAGATTCAGATCTGTGCCCTAACTTCGCTCTGATACTACTTGTTAGGAATTTTGACCTGCAGAATCACAAAGATCTAGATCTAGGATAGTGATTCAATGATACCAAGCACACAAGAGAACACAGAGAACATCCTGATTTAACATGGAAAATCCTTTCGGAAAAAAACCACGGCACAAAGCGACAGATCTCTACTATGAAAATAGAAATTACAAAGAGAGAGGACTTACCCGATTCGAACAACCTCGAATCTCATCCTTGCTATACGCTTTAATTTCCCTAGAACCCTTTTAGAAAGCCTTAGAATTATTTCCCATACCATAGAAAAGCCGTAGAAACACCTATTTATAGTTTAAGAAACTTCGCTTTCGCATCCCAGTTGCGAAAGGACCCTTTCGCATCACAGTTGTGAAAAGACTCCGATTTAAGACATCTTGCAGCAAGAGTTTACTCAGAACGGTAAGCGTACTGAGTAACTCAGTACGCAATCCACTTCCATCTAACCCATTGACAATGGTACCCAAGACATCAACCATCCCACCTCACCCCAGCAGTGGCATGGGTAACACCGCTTGGATCGGACGCGGATTTCCTGCTAAAGCCTTCAGGAGTAAGTTCCTGCGCAAGGACGATATTGTTGTGATCCCTTCATCCCGATGGCAATCACCTACCTACTGCTTTGCGCGGTGTGGCCCACTGGATGTGTTAATCATAACCTCAGGTCTATGAGCCCATAAACATCACTGTGAGGCCTGAGTATTTTCATCTTAGGTTGTTGAGATCCATTGGCATTTCATTATTCTGTTAAGAAGTTCCCATTTTTCTTTTAAACAAATAATTAAATATAGATCAATTAGACTATTAGGAAATTATATTTTGAACGTGTTAATTCAAGTTGCATATCCATGTGTGAAAGCCCTTTGTACCTGTGTATCATCAGCCATCACTATCAGAGTATCAAACTTTCCTCATATTAATTTTACACGGCATGTTCCCAGCCTCATTAGAGAGGGGCCACGTGGCAAAAATGCATGTGAACCAGATTATATCATTGAAAGGTAAATAAACATCATAGTAACACCCAAATCCATAGCTCAACTGGCAGACTGAGTAGAGATACCTCGTTTCAATACTTGAGGTCTGGGCATCGATCCCTAGCGAGGTGGCTAACATGGGTTGTGTGTACTGACATGAGTGTGTACTAATAAGCTAATACAAAAATAAAATAAAATAATCAACATTATAGTAGGCCCCTAGGAAGTTTTCAATGATAGACATTCAATCACCAATATTTTCTAGAGGGGATTAAGTGGGACCCTCAAGTGGATCATACCACAGGAAACAGTGGGGATAATGATTTTCACTGTTGAAACCTTGCTAGGCTCCACAGTAATGTTTATTTGTCATCCAACCTGCTCGTAAGATCATACAGACATGGATGAAGGAAAAAACAAATATAATCTTGTTCGAAAACTTCGGTTGCCCTCAAGAATTTTTCAATGGTAGATGTTCAAATCAACCGTTTCATATGGTTTGGTCCATTTGAAGATTTTATATGTTTTATTTTCGGTCTCAAGCCGTACAATTATCTGTTAAAATGAATGGACAGATCGGATAAAATACATAAATCCTGATAGACCTCACAGAGTTTAATCACTACGATAAGCGTAGTGAGTTAGTTACTGCGCAATCCGCTTCCATTTTTTAATGGCTTGTGTGTTAAGCTCTCCGCAGTTGAGTATCATAAAACTTCTTCCAGGAAATAGAGGTACTAAACTCGTAAGAGCGTAATGTCACCACGTGGGACGGGGAAGTAGACACTTTTCGACGCGGCTTCGGTGGAACCCCGACTCTGGGGCTACCTTGATGTATTTGTATCATATCCATGTCGTTCATTCTTTTTTCCGGATCATTTTATGAAACAATACAAAAAAATACAACAGATCCAAATCTCAGATGGACCACACCATTCAAGCTGATATTTGTGTTTTCGCTTCATCCAGATATGCATAACCTTATCAACAGCACGGATCGAAAATAAACATTTCGTGGGCGGCAGTAGGTTTTAATGGTAAGTGTTCAATCACCAATGTTTCTTGTGTTGTGGTCCACCTGATATCTTAGGATCTCCTGCATTTTTGGGATCAAACCTAAAATAAGCTTATGAAACGGATGGACGGTGTAGATATAAGACACATATATCACGGAGGGCCCAAAATGCAGGTTGGTCGATCTTATCCACTGATGCTGCGTCCAAAGTTGCTATATGCAAACCTTCGAAATACCATTATCTGAAGAATGAAGTTACGAATTACAAACTTCAGCTTCTTTGTTTATATAAATAATTCAATATAACAACTCATCTATCAGCTAATCTTCAAACACTTCTCACTTTTTCTTTTTTTTTTTTCCTTCTCTTCTTTTCTCTCTCTTGCTACAGAAGCAGCCATGTCATCGGGTGGGGAAGCTGACATCCGATTCCATCAGGACACCAAAACCATCTGCTCCAACGCCAATACCCAGAGCCGCTGCTCAGTTCGCATGTGTGTCTCTCTCGAACGAGTGCCTGAAAACTAAGAACCTTCTCTCCTCATCCAAATCACCTTGAACGAGCAGTCCCAGCAGCTCACGGCCACCTCCCATGGATACATATACAAAATCGAGGATTCAAAGGCATCTAAGAAAATGCAGATATTCTCAGACAAGCTTCATCGACACTGCCAACGTAATAGATCCACCTTACGTTTCCAAAATATTATGTCATACTTCAATATTCAACCAATGGCCCGTAAATTCTCTGCACAGAGCTTGGCCATTGGTGCTAGCGATATGGCAAAGCGGGCCATGAAAGCTTGTAAGGAGTTACATATGGCCATGGAGATTAATATAGTGAAATTGTCGTTGGTGCAAGATGATGGAGATGCAGATTCAATGGCTAGGATTTTGACGTGGTCCCCTGTGGTCCCCGTATCAGGATCTTCTATTGAAGCATTCGAAGGGATGGACTTGGAATCTAATAGTAGTAAGTGTGTAATATGTCAAGATGAATTCTTGGGAGGGGTTGGGATATTGCGTATGCCTCGTTCACATATTTTTCATGGCCAATGTAAAATCCGATGGTTGGAGGAAAGACACGTATGCCCAGTCTGTCTATTTGAGATGCCGGTGAAGCACATGCAAGAAAACTGATTTTTTATTTTTTTATTTTCTATAATCAGTCTTGTCAAAATTTTACTGGTATGTATGATATTTTATTTGGTTTTAGCTTTTTTAGGTTTTTTTTTTTTTTTTTTTTTTTTTTAAGTCATTCATCTATTCGCTTGCTTATTCAAAGCCTTATACTAGTGTAGGGTCCTCCTTGTTATTTATGTGGGCCATGCTATGGAAATTAATTAACAACTTAACCTTCTGATGTAGAGCGGGTCGCGGACAATTTCATGGCCAAGATGGATCAGAAAAGGCACGGTCGGTGACAGAAGTGATCCGGACCATCGGACCTTAGATCGGGCGTATCTCACAATCCGGAATGAGTTATCCGATGTAAAATATATGATTTTGGGGTAGAACGAGCTACTTTAGCCAACCAACCCCGCTACGCCGGGTTGCGCAGCCCGGATTTGCGAGAAACCCCCTGATCGACGGTCGTTTCCTCATTTTAATTTTGTTTTTACTATAAATAGTAAGTTTTAGTTTGAGTATAACTTTTCATCTGTTGGGCTTTAGGAGTTGTGTCCAACATGAAAAGTGCTTAGGATAATTAGGAGAATGGTTTGGTGAAGCCAAATAGGACACTTACTATTTTTGGCCGAAAACCTTGCGCAATAGTAGATATCATGACCGTCTATAAATAGTAAGTTTACTATTTATAGTAAGTTGCGAATTCTAGGAGTTTTAGTTGTAGTTTGAGTCTGATTTGTTTCTCATTGCTTGGTTCCCTTATTTAAAGGGTTGTGAACTCGATTTTAGGGATTCATTAATCAATTTCGAATTTATTAAAAATTATTCTTATTTTCTACTTTCTTTCCTTGTGGATTCGAGAAGTCTCTGTGAGGAGTCCAGAGAAGTTCCGTGGATTCGGAATATTTATCATCTTGAGGAAGACGGTGCTCGACCTCACGTCCTTCCCTGCGTCAGTTTGGTATCAGAGTGAGGTTTCTCCTTAGATCGATGACTTCTAACGACGGGTCGGGCAACAATCCCATGGGCGGTGCCCCAGGGAATTTACCTTTAACGGCGGCAGTTTTCGAAGCAACCATGCAAGAGAATCGACAACCCATGCAAGGGCTGCAGGCTTCTATGGACCGCATAGCGAATCTCTTGGCGGAAACCCTAGGGCAACTCCGTGTTCCTGGTGGTAATCTTCCACCGCTGATTGTTGAAACTCGCAATTGCCCTGATCGCAGGATAGTACCAGCAATGCATCCACGGGTCATTCCTGAGGAAGGGGGATCCAGTGAGGAGAAAATCGATGATATAATCTTTCAACACCCCAGACAAGGCGGCGATCAAGTAGATCGGACAGATCGAGAATTTAAGATGCGGGTTGATATTCCTAACTTCAATGGCCAACTACACATTGAGGATTTCCTCGATTGGCTTTCTGAAGTTGAGCGATTTTTCGACTATATGGATATCCATGAAGCAAAGAAGGTCAAGCTTGTGGCCTACAAGTTGAAAGGAGGAGCTTCAGCTTGGTGGGAACAACTGTAACTTGCACGAACTAGACAGATAAAAGCACCAATCCGCACATGGCAGCGGATGAAGTAGCTATTACGTGCCCGATTCCTCCCTAGCGATTACGATCAGGTATTATTTCAACAATACCAAAATTGTCGATAGGGTAGTCGGTCGGTGAGAGAATACGCAGAAGAATTTTACCGCCTGGTGGCGCGTAACGATTTAGTCGAGACTGAATTGCAGCAAGTCCCCCGATTCAACGGTGGACTGCGTATGACGATCCAGGATCGGGTCCAGATGCAACCCGTCTGGACGATGAATGATGCGATCAAGTTGGCTACTCGGGCAGAAGCACAACTTGAACGTTCTACCACACGACCCTATTCTACCGCAAGGATCACTACGGCGGGTCCATTCCAGGGAGCTCCACAGTCTAAGGGGAAGGAACCCGTAGGAACACGCACTTAACCTCCTACGTCCGAGAGCTGAGATCAGGGAAGCGGATAAGCTAGACCCCAAAGGAGCGTATCGACTGCTGCTGGTCCAAGTAGAATCCCGAACCCTTACGCTCGACCCCGGCCTGACAACTGCTATCGTTGTGGCCAATCGGCCCACCTATCAAATACTTCTCCCCAGCGAAAGGTGATGAACCTCACCCTCAATGATGGTAGTGTTGATAACGCCGATGAAGATCCAGATGATGAAGAGCAGGAGCATACCACTGAGGACGAGGTAAATGAATCAAGTTGGGTTCAGCAAGATCGCGGCGAGTCACTCGTCGTGAGGCGGTTATTATATGCGCCAAGAAAAGAAGTGCATCTACAAAGGCATAACATCTTCCGCACTAGGTGTACGGTGAATCGAAAGGTTTGTGACATGATTATTGATAGTGGCAGCAACGAAAATATCGTCTCCAAGGTCATGGTGGAGAAATTGTAATTGAAAATAGAGCGTCATCCCTTTCCATATACAATCGGTTGGATCAAGAAGGTCAGTGAAACAAAGATAACTGAACGGTGCACCATATCCTTTTCAATTGGTAAACATTATAAGGATGAAATAGTATGCGATGTGGTTGACATATAAGCATGTCACATACTACTCGGTCGACCCTGGCAATCTGACCGTGATGCCACTCATAAAGGGCGAGATAACATATATATCTTCGTCAAGGATGACCGGAAGACCATATTGGCCCCTATGGATCTAGAGGGACCACTTGAAACTTCTAAAGTGGAGAGTTATTTTCTCTTAACCATACGAGACTTCGTGAAAGAATCTAAAGAAACAGGACAGACTTATGCATTAATTGTAAAAGGGGAAGAACTCGAGCCTACCATCATCCCTGAAAAACTAAAGCCCTTGCTACATGAATTCAAAGAAATCTGGCCCGATGACCTTCCCAATGGGTTGCCTCCCATGCGGGATATCCAACACCATATCGACTTTATCCCCGGATCCAGTCTACCCAATCGGCCTCATTATCGAATGAGTCCGAATGAGTCCGAGATTCTTCAAGGGCAAGTGGAAGAGTTGATCTGTAAGGGTCTTATTCGAGAAAGCATGAGTCCATGTGCTGTACAAGCTCTGTTAACTCCAAAGAAAGATGGGAGTTGGCGCATGTGTCGACAGCCGAGCCATCAACAAAATCACCATAAAGTACAGGTTTCCTATACCCCGATTGGACGATATGCTGGATATGTTATAGGGTGCTAAAATATTTTCTAAATTGGATTTAAGGAGTGACTATCATCAGATTCAAATACGACCAGGTGATGAGTGGAAAACGACCTTTAAGACCAAGGAAGGATTGTATGAATGGATGGTCATGCCCTTCGGTCTTTCGAATGCGCCTAGCACGTTCATGAGATTGATGAACCAAGTTCTGAAACCTTTCATTGGACGATTTGTTGTGGTTTATTTCGATGATATTTTGATATACAGTCAAGATGAAACTACCCATATGGAACACCTCAAGAAGGTCCTTCAGGTGCTTACTGAAAATAAACTGTATCTCAATTTAAAGAAGTGTAACTTCATGACTAATAGCCTATTGTTTCTGGGTTTTGTCGTAACGTCCACGGGCATTCAAGTAGATGAGGAAAAGGTGAAGGCAATCAGAGAATGGCCAGTTCCCACAAATATTCACGAAGTGCGAAGTTTTCATGGACTGGCGACATTCTATCGTCGATTCATGAGAAATTTCAGTACTATTGTGTCACCAATCACAGATTGCATGAAGAAAGGACAGTTTCAGTGGACTGACGAAGCCAACAAGAGCTTTGCCGAAATCAAGCGCAAATTATCTACGACCCCGGTTCTTGTACTTCCCAACTTCGACAAACTGTTTGAAGTCGAATGTGATGCCTCATATGTCAGAATTGGGGGAGTTTTGTCTCAAGAAGGTAGGTCGGTAGCCTTCTACAGTGAGAAACTTAGCGATGCACGCAAGAAGTGGTCTACATACAAGATCGAGTTATACGCGGTGGTCCAGGCACTGCGACATTGGCGACATTATTTGATTCAAAGGGAATTCATACTTTACACGGACCATCAAGCTCTCAAATTTATTAATAGTCAAGCTAACATTAACCGTATGCATGCTAGATGGATCTCGTTTTTACAGGAATTCACGTTCGTGCTAAAACATAAGTCAGGACAACAGAACAAGGTAGCCGATGCATTGAGTTGCCGTGCAAATTTGTTAGTAACTATGAGCAATGAAGTTGTCGGGTTCGAGTGCCTCAAAGACATATATGTCGATGACGACGACTTCAGGGACGCATGAGTTAAATGCCAAGAAGGTCACTTCGACGACTTACATATGCAAGACGGGTTCCTTTTCAAGGAAAATCGATTGTGTATCCCGAGCAGTTCACTAAGGGAGCAGATAATCCAAGAGCTACACGGAGGTGGCCTCAGTGGACACCTTGGGCGAGACAAGACGCGAGCTCTTGTGGAAGAACGGTATTACTGGCCGCAGTTGGTACGTGATGTGGGAAGGGCAGTCCAACGTTGTTACATTTGTCAAACTTCCAAGGGGCAATCTCATAATACGGGCCTCTATACCCCGTTGCCCGTGCCTGATGGCCCTTGGGAGGATTTATCTATAGACTTCGTGCTTGGTCTCCCACGAACACAACGTGGCATGAATTCGGTGTTCGTGCTAGTAGATCGTTTCTCCAAGATGGCGCACTTTATTCCATGCAAGAAAACTCTCGATGCAACACACGTGACGAATCTATTCTTCAGAGAAATTGTGCGGCTACACGAGGTTCCCAAGACTATTACTTTTGACCGTGTCATGAAGTTCATAAGCTACTTTTGGCGAACTTTGTGGACTCGATTCGATACACGACTTCAGTTCAGCAGCGCCTACCACCCACAAATCGACGGTCAAACTGAGGTTGTTAATCGCACTTTGGGAAACCTCCTTCGATGTATTTCAGGAGAGAAACCGAAGCAGTGGGATTTGGCCTTGTCTCAAGCGGAGTTTGCATTCAACAACATGGTGAACCGCTCGACAGGAAAATCTCCGTTCCAGGTTATTTATGGACGAGTACCTCGCCACACACTAGACTTCGTCCCTCTGCCCAAGCTCCCAAGCATGAGTATTACAGCAGAACATATGGCAGACAGGATCATGGGTATTTATGCGAAGGTGCAGACTAAGCTACATGCCTCGAACGAAAAGTACAAGGAACAAGCGGACAAGCATCGTCGACAAAAGGTGTTCGAGGTGGGCGACCAGGTAATGGTCCATTTGCGAAAAGAAAGATTTCCGACCGGGACGTACAACAAGCTGAAGAATAAGAAGATTGGACCGGTATCGATCATCCAAAAGATCAATGACAATGCTTATGTTGTTGATCTTCCAGATGACATGGCGATCTCACGGACTTTCAACGTTGCGGACCTGACCGAGTATCATGAATCAGCACAGGAGGAGAACTCGAGGACGAGTTCTTTTCAAGTGGGGGGGACTGATGTAGAGCGGGTCGCGGACAATTTCATGGCCAAGATGGATCAGAAAAGGCACGGTCGGCGATAGAAGTGATCTGGACCATCGGACCTTAGATCGGGCGTATCTCACAATCCGGAATGAGTTATCCGACGTAAAATATATGATTTTGGGGTAGAACAAGCTACTTTAGCCAACCAACCCAGCTATGCCAGGTTGCGCAGCCGGGATTTGCGAGAAACCCCCTGATCGACGGTCGTTTCCTCGTTTTAATTTTGTTTTTACTATAAATAGTAAGTCTTAGTTTGAGTATAACTTTTCATCCGTTGGGCTTTAGGAGTTGTGTCCAACATGAAAAGTGCTTAGGATAATTAGGAGAACGGTTTGGTGAAGCTAAATAGGACACTTACTATTTTTGGCCGAAAACCTTGCGCACTAGTAGACATCATGACCGTCTATAAATAGTAAGTTTACTATTTATAGTAAGTTGCGAATTCTAGGAGTTTTAGTTGTAGTTTGAGTCTGATTTCTTTCTTATTTCTTGGTTCCCTTATTTAAAGGGTTGTGAACTCGATTTTAGGGATTCATTAATCAATTTAGAATTTATTAAAAATTATTCTTATTTTCTACTTTCTTTCCTCGTGGATTCGAGAAGTCTCTGTGAGGAGTCCAGAGAAGTTCTGTGGATTCGGAATATTTATCATCTTGAGGAAGACGGTGCTCGACCTCACGTCCTTCCCTGCGTCACCTTCTAAATTTAAATAGTGACCCACATGATCTGGATGGGCCTGACTCTGGCAGTGCCGCGAACCATTTGAACAAGTTCTATGCATCGTTATATGTTTGAAAATCAAAAGCTATGCCAGGCTTTTGCCAGCTAACGTCTAGATATGAGGCACACACCGGTGAAACCTTCCCGAGGCCAACCATGACGGATAAATGCCATCGAACCGTTCATGAGATTATTCTTGGGATAGAATGAAAATAGGAGCATTAGCCTGATTGATGTAGAGTGGGTCAGGGAAAGTCTCATAGCCAAGATGTATCAGAAAAGGTCCAGTCGATGACAGAAGTGATCCGGACGTTCAGACCTTAAATCGGGCGTATCTCGCAATTCAGAATGAGTCATCGGGTGTAAAATATATGATTTTGGAGTAGGACAAGCTACTTTAGCTACCCAACCCCGTTATGCTGGTTGCGCAAGCCGGATTTGCGAACAATGTGGTGAAGCCAAATAGGAAACTTACTATTTTTGGCCGAAAAACTTACGCACTAGTAGATATCACAACCGTTTATAAATACAAGTTTACTATTTATAGTAAGTTGCGAATTCTAGGAGTTTTAGTCGTAGTTTGATTCTGAAATTTCTCCCATTGCTTAGGATCCCTATATAAAGGGTTGTAAACTCGTTTATTTCAATCATCAATCAAATTACGAATTTTCTAAAATTTATTTCTATTTTTCTTGTTCTTTTCCTCATGGATTCGAGAAGTCTCTGTGAGGAGTCTAAAGAAGCTCTGTGGATTTGGAGTAATTATCCTTGAGGAAGACGGTGATTGACTTCATCATGCTCATCCCTGCGTCAATTGGTATCAGAGCGAAGATTCCCCTCGGGTCGATGGCAAACAACAAATGTGTGAACCAAAATCCTGTGGACAATGATTTAGAAGTTCGTTATCTTTTGGAAAAAATGAAAGCTTTCTACTGGGATAGTCAGTGGACCATGCAAGGGTTGTATGCAATACTCGACCGTCTTGCAGATGCCTTACTTCTGTCCCGAACCCTAGATAATGCTCCATTGCTTGTGGTTGTTGTATGCCATAACCTGATTTCCGTAGAGCACTACCAGTGATAAATCGTAGGGATACACCAGGTGATTCGAGCTTCAGAGACGAAGACCTTAATGAAGGCTTTGCCCAACGACCAATCAATGGAGGCGATCATCTAAATCATGCTGAAAGAGACTATCGAGACAAAGCCAAACTTTCTAGTTTTAACGTTTTATTATGCATAAAAGATTTGCTCGACTGGCTAGCTGAACTAGAAATATATTTTGATTATATGAACGTGTCAAAGTATAAAAAAGTGAAATTAGTAGCATTTAAATTAAAATCCGGTGCTTCTGCATGGTGCAAGCATTTACAACTCTCATGAGCCCGACAAAATAAGGCGCCCATCTCATCATGCCTACGGATAAAACGCCTCCTTCAATCTCGATTCCTTCATAATGATTATGAGCATGTATTATTCCAGCAATACCAAAACAATTAACAGGGGAATCGAACCGTCAATGACCGTCTATAAATGGTAAGCTTACTATTTATAGTAAGTCATGATTTCTACTAGTTTTAGTTATAGTCTAATTTTGAAACTTTCTTCCTATGTTTCATGTCATTATTTAAGAAGGTTGTAAGCTCATTTTAATGATCAATCAATTTATTAAGAATTTCTAGAAATTATTCTATTTTCTTATTTTCCTTGTGGATTCGATGTATCTTTGTGAGGAGTCCAGAGAAGTTCCGTGGATTTAGAATAGTTATCCCCCGAGGAAGAAGATGCTCGACCTCAACACGTCCTCCCATGCGCTAGTTTGGTATTAGAGTTACTCTTTCTCCTCGGATTTATGGCTTCTAGCGACAGGTTGGACAACAATCTCATGGATGGTGCTCCAGGAAATTTGCTTTTAACGGCAGTGACTTTCGAAGCAGCACAACGAGAGAATCGACAAGTCATGCAAAGGCTGCAGGTTGTCATCGATCGCTTGACAGAGGCCCTAGGGCGACTCCGTGTTCATGGCGGTGACCCTCCACTAGCAGGTGTGGGAACTCGTAATCGCATTGATCGTGGGATAGTGTTGACAATGAACCAAAGGATCATCCTTGAGGAGGGAGATCCATCAATGAGGAGGTCGATGACGTGGTACTCCAATATCCTGGACAAGACATCGATCGAGTAGATCGAGAGTTCAGGATGAGAGTCGATATTCCTAACTTCAATAGATGGCACCCCTTTCCATAATGCCGAAGCTCTGTAGTTGGATAAGTCCTTGGTCCACCAACTCCCCTCTAAACGCCCATACTTTTTCTTGACTAACGTATTCCAGAGGGTCCCGTCCTCCGTCCCTAGTCTTCAAGTCCATTTGCCTAAAAGGGCCCAATTCATACTCTTAAGGTCTTTTATACTAGCCCCCTTTGTTGTCAAATGCAATCGCATATGCGCATATTATGAATCAACTCACATATGCCATGATGACAAATGCAATCTTGGCAAGTATGCCATGGCATACTTTTATATGCGATAAATATGCGATCGCATATGCGAGTATGCGATCACATACTACATATGCGATCGCATATTTCCTAATAATCATAGTGGAAGCAATTTTTTTATTTTTTATTTTTTCAATTTGGAGAGCTTTTGCCTATAAATAGGCACTCATATCCCCTCCATTTTCACTATTGTCTACTCCAAAGCTCTAAATCTATTACTCTCTCTCTTTAATTTCTCTACAATTACTTCAAGTATGTTTATTTTTTGTATTTTATAAGTTGTGCTTACTTTTTGTAAATTAAGCTATAAGTTATTACTTGTAAGTTGTTTCAAGTTATCCATTTATCAGTAAAATTTCTTTTCTCGAAGTTTATAATAATTAGTTCTCTTTTAATGTAGCTTGATTGTTTTGTTAAAATTTATATAATATAATATATGTAATTAAATATAAAACTTAATGAAACACTCAAACTATAATGAAATAAGTAAAATAACTCAATCCAATCATGTGTACTAATTAGGTAAGTTTTTCCTATTTTTTTAAAGATTTTTTTTTCATTTTTTTAAATTTTTTTCATTTAATTTTTTTTTTTTTCATTTTATAAAAAATATGCCATGGCATATGCAATTGTGCAATCGCATATGCGAACAACATATGTTGATCGCATACAATGGCATATGTGATTTAACAACATTGCTAGCCCCGCCTTCTTGTACGTGCTTACTCACCTCCTTCCAATTGACCAAATGAAATTTCTTCTTCTCTTCCTTACCATGCTATAGCAAACTTCTTCTTAACTTTTCTAGCGTTGCTAGTGTCAAGGCCGGGCATTTGAACATCGACATGAAATAGAAAGTGCTATGAAATCCCACTACATCAAACTCAAAAATAATAAAAATAATTAAAAAAATAATGCTGTGACTCATGCTAAATTGTCTTAATATTTCTCAAGCATATTGCACATGGGTCATACCTAATTCTCTTCAATTCTCATTCTAAAGTACATCCAGACAGACTTTTGGGCTAATATATTACACCTGGGATTGATCAGAGATGAAATCCAAATTAACAAATTTTCAAAAGAAAAACTAGTAAACATGCAGATGTAGGCATTCATGAACATGAAGCAACAAGAAAAGGTCACTATTTGTCGTCTACTAGACCCTCTCATGAATTTGACTTGAGGAATAAGAAATTCATGCAAACTTATTTCAAGTTGTGAAAACTAGTATGATGAATTGAGAAGCACAGACTACATGCTATAACATATTGCAATAAATCAAAGTTCCTACAAAGACCTGCATCACATAAACCGAATAAATTTTTATTTTTATTTTTTAATTTTATCAACAGAAGAAGAATACTACCAAAATGCAGCCCAAGCATCTACTTTGAAATATATATATATATATATATATATATATATATATATATATATATATATATATATATATATATATATATATAAATTAGTTCATTTCTGATGGGCATCAAATGACAACATCTGTCCATTAAATAAATAAATAAATAAATAAATAAAAAGAGTTAAAAAGTTTAAGATTAGCTGCCTTATACCTGCATGTGCACCTAGCAAATCTCAGTCATTAGACCTTCAGTTGCATAAATTTTCTTGTGCTTGGGATCATGAAACAAAACCTGCACAGAAATGGATTGTCATTTAGGATCAATGAAGACGCACAAAGATTAGTGCCAAAGCACGAGATTTAAGCTCATTTTCATATAATCTCTTATACATTGCGACCTATGCCAGAAAATAAGAAAAAGAATTAGGCATTATTGCTCCATAACAAGCATCACATCCAGCTGCTCTTGAATGTGATTAGAAAAAAAAAAAAGAAGCAAAAACAAATGACTGCCGCTCAAAATAATCATGTAACAATGACCAAAGATGTTTGCCCAAATTACAGGATAAAGACAACAGGCAAACTGCACCCCTCACTGAAGTTCACACTCCAATTTCAAAGGCCTCAACAAGTCCCTGTCATTTGGACTACAGAATATAAGAAGCTTTTTATGAAGGTTTTTTTTTATATTTTTTATATTATATTATTTTTATTTTATTTTATTTTTGTTATTTAGCTGGAGTTGCTTGAATCTCTCCCTTACACAAAAATGTCACCTTTGAAACTAGAGAAATGGATGTGAATTTTGGGGCTACCACAGAAGGCAGTCTACTGTTTCTGTAGGCTGAAGTGAAGGACTACCATGAAATGAAGGGCCTGCTCCTGTATTGCATGGCCGTTAGCACTCTAGCCCACTGTCTACCAAACCAAATCTCTGAGAAACCTACTCCACAACTCAGCTTTTTCAATCTTTTTTAATTTTTTTAGTTATTTTTTTATTTTTATTTTTCCGGGTGAAATTATTGAAACCACTTGCAGTAAATAGCCTTGAAGTTCTGATTTTTGAGCCAACATATGAGGCCAACTAAACTTACATCTCACTTTCCAAAGGAGTGAACACAATTCTGAATATAAAAACCACTTTCTTTTCTTGTAAAGGACACAGGAATATGTTCCGAGTTAACTAAATTCTCTTGAAGCTTGCAAAAAGAAATTAGTTTTCAGTGGTTAACGTTCAATTCCCACTATTTCCTTTGGTGGTGCGGTCCACTTGAGCTTTGGATCTACCTCAATTTTGTGCTCACACCTTAAAATGATATGACAAAATGGATGGATAGCCTGAATAAAACACATACACTATGGTGTGCCCCACGTGATGGGTCAGTAGGCAATCAGCATCCCCACAAGGGTGGGAGCCTTTCCAGACCAACCTAGTACTGGAGGGGTCACTAATGAATCCCATCTGTGTTTGCCCTAAACCTTCCATCCACTTTTCAATACTCATTTTAGGGGATGAATTAAAATATGAAATAGATCCAAATCTCAGGTGGCCGCACTACTGTAAATGGCAGTGATAAATGGCCCCAATAAAAACTTCCTAATGTCTATTATCATGTTTATTCACCATCCAACCTCTTGTCAGGTCACCTCACCTTAATGAAGGGAAAACACAATTATCAGTTTCATACAAAACTTGTGGCTCCCTGTAAGTTTTAATCACTCCTGTTTTCTGTGTGTGGTCCACCTGGGATTTGATCTGCCTTATTTTTTAGCTCATGACCTAAAATGAGCTTAGAAAATGAATATACCATGTGATAAGACATACATCATGGCAGGGCACACCATAACCTTAACAAGTGATCGCTATTGCATAAGCAGCTCCCCCATAACCAGTGTGTGACACAAAAAGATAGCAACCTGCAGATCTGCAGGAAAGAAGAAGTCCTTCAGTTAGATTACATCACCTGAAATTAACAGAAAAAAAAATAAAAAAAATCTTAGTTAAATATAAGAGAAATCACCGTAAAACAGATAATAGTTGCTAGCTGTCTGATACATGATACATACTCATCTTGACAGGAGTGGATTGCATCAGTATCTGTCAATAAGGCTTCTCTTTCTCGTGTTAGCGGTATCGTCTTGTATTCAATATTGTAGCCTTCAGCTTTCAGAGAGGCATATACTTCTGCAGGCGTCTTCACATCATCTAATAAAATGTTCTCCCAGTACCCTTCTACACTGGAATGCTTCGACACTGGATTAAATTCTTCACGATACAATAGCATTCGACCACCAGATTGTGTTACCTCAGCTATTATATCTTCTTTCATCCGAGCTTCCATGTTTTTCACCTGCATGAAGTCCAAGCAGGGATACATAAAGAAAATCCGTTGGCTTAATTATTTCTAATGTAATAGATTAATGGGGGGGGTGGTTTGAAGAAGACTTATATTTCTTTGGTGCAATTTGGGCAGCCATTTGAGAAGGCCTGGACAAAGTCTTGCTCATCAGCTCCTTCTGTTCTTGTGGTGCCTGCAAACAAGAACTACCTTCTCAAATCAATCACCTTTTCAGGCCCTTGCAGATCTTCCATTACAGTGATAGTGAGATGAATCCAAACCCAAAAATATCAACCATATCTTATTCAAAATTGAAGATGCTCTCACAGAACGTCTTCATTGTCTTCAGGGGACTAATACAAACACAAGTGTCCTATTCTTCAGTACTATTCATATCCAGTTGTGGCTTTAACTTGAAACACCTATGACCCATTCCATTCATTTAAAGTTTTATTAATCAATGTAACTGTTGTTTTTTTAATATGTATTTCTAGAAATCTGAATTCAGTGCTACTATCAAGATTTACAGGAAAGGTAAGGTAAGTTGACATTATATAACAAACAAAAACAGAGAAGGACATATCCCTTTAAAAACTGAGGTTTCTGCCCAGTTGCCTGACGGAAAGAAATCAGAAGCTCCCTGGATTTAAAAGAACAGTCAGTGATATTAAAATCCCTCTCTTTATTTTAAGCAGCTACATTAAATAGACCTTGTTTAAGATGGCCACGTGTGAAAACCCACAAGAGCACATCGATCATAAATAATAAATCTACCACTTTATTTAAAAGCTCAAAGAAAATAAGAGACAATACTTGATCATGCCACCCGTAACGGTGCCCAGTACAGGAGTTTGCCAGACTTTAAAAAGATCTTGGATCAGCTCCCAGCGATGAGCTTGTGCACAAACCAAACCAAACCAGCATACTTAATGACCTCTGGCCAATCTTGTGAAGCCACAACCTTTTTTTAATTAGAAATCAAGGAGGATTTCATTAAAGAAAACTAAAACCAAAAATGCAGAACCTGGTAGACAGAGGGCAACTCACTGGACAAATATCCAAATCTCTTTCACCAGATTTCAATACCATCCTTTTGCGACATTTGTCTAGGCATCCAAGGATTACAATTTCTCTGAAACCTTTGACATTTATAATAGTAGTCCTAGGCTAGTAGCCATAGAAGATATCCACTTAAATCAGTCTTAGATAGAGTAAACCAGAAGTAAATAATACGACCCATGCTTAGTGTTTAAAGTTTGGCACAAGTTAAGATGATTTATATTACAAGTCAATTGGATCTCAACATTAATCTGTTGGTAAAACCTAATTTGGGGGTATCATTGACTTGGAGGCATTTGACATCATTCCTCCCAAGTAATTATAAGAAAAGATTGAAATTAAATTCATATGAAAAGATTATTTATATTACATTAATGCTGCCAATAATCCCAGTGAAAGCATATCCATAATTCAAAAGATATGAATTATATGGTACGTTCCCTTCCAAACATATTGTTATACACCCAGTGTGAACATTGAGTACAAAAACCTGATCGAGAAAAAAACAGAAAAAATAAAATAAAAAATCTCAATGCAATGACTAATATCTTGAAAACATCTACAAGCCTATTTTATTTTATATTCACACTTCTTCAACTTGCACCATTAGCCTGCTGACATTAACAGATCAGCTAAAAAGAAAAACATGACAACATAGTTTTGAAAAATTATAAAGCATGGGATGATGTGTTATGATTCTTCAACCCTGTAGTCATTTTTAAGATGAGAAAAATGCAACCAAAGATGTAAGAAGTGTCTGAATCAAATTACAAATCCTTGCAGCAGACTTATTCCCATTTGAATGTCTGAATGAAGGGCCAAATTTGAAATAGATAGATCTTAATATCAAGAACAGATGATGGTTTGTGACAGTACACCCATAGATCATCCCCAAAGACCTATGCAGGAAATTTTTGGGTTGCTTTGTAGATAGGACACCACAGTTCTAAGATCATCTTTCTGACATATAGATAAACAAACACATCAAAAACTTGAGCACATGTAAATAGCACAAGATTAGGTGAAGTTGAGGATGAAGAAATTGATTTATATATATATATATATATATATATATATATATATAACTAATGAGATGTTGATAAAGTGTCTACAGCTAGCTATGGAGGTGACAGAGGAATATAGAAGTGGATTCCAAAAATGGGAAAATAAGCCATGGGGTACATCAAAACAGAGGATTCAAATAAGCAAAGATCCTCAATTTCCAACTCCTGCCTTGACTGGTTTCAAAAAAGATGAGCTAAGAATATAAAAGAAAAAATAACCATGTCAGCTAAAAAAATAAAAGAGAGAGAATCAGCTAATGAATACAATCCTATCAAGGTATCAAGCCAAATCCAGAAAAAGGCTAGTTCTTGAATTCTTGGCCCGAGGCTAGCTTGCAAATCCCAAGGGAAACGTGAATATTTCTTTAATTTGTCATATAAATTGACATTCCAAGGTAATGAATTCTAGGTTCCCAAGCACATTTCTAGATTCTGCAGAATTTTATTCCCAGTTTCTAGACATAACCAATTGATTCAATTTCTCAGAGAATTTGTTTCAAGGAAATAAATTCTTTAGTAATTTCTAAATTCTAGGTTGCCAAATGACCCCTAAAACACATAGCTAGCACAATTTGTATTGTATATAAAAAAAGAAGCCTCCATATAGAAGCAAGTACTTTATCTGTGTTCATGGGTGGTCCCCACCATGCAATTTCTTTCCCAAAATCAAGATGATCTGCGTTGTCACAACATTTGATTGAAAAACCAACGCTCAACGTTCGATCTAGTGCCATAATTCATTGGAACCCACTCTTAAGGTTGAGACTCTAGGGCCATTCATAGGTGGAACCCACTCTTAACATGTGGTGTGGCTCAACAATTTAAGCAACCTCACTCATCATGTGGTCATGGATCTCACAAAGCTATGGCGTGCTCTGATACCAATTTGATGCAGGACAATTAACCACTTGCTCTAAAAGCTCGAACTGTTAGAGTATGACGAATTAATCCCTTTATCTCATAGCCCAGGCCCCACATCTCATGGGTTAGGACCTTAGCCGAACCCCCATCGTGGGCTCGTGAGCCCCAAATCACATGGGCTGCCCACCCCGAGTGTGTCTCCGCATCCCAGGGGCTACCCCACTCGAGCCCAGTGTGAAATGCCTCTACATTAATACGTTTTTCATCCCAAGCAGTGGTAGACTAGGGGTGAGATGATGATACATACCATGTGTTCGAGGGGGAAGAATAGAATGTTGTAGGGCCATCTTTCCACAGCACAACTTGCAGGTTGAATTATCAATCTGGTTTAACCATCTACTGGGCCCTACTAAGGATGTCTTATTATGTAGAACTCATCCCTACTATACAATCCTATTTACCACCTTTATTCAATTTACTCCACCGAGTATTTCAGTGTCAATCTTTCATTTTTCCATTGGCTTGATGACCATGATCAGATGGATACGAATTTCTAATAGGTGTGATTTTGATACATGAGCTGTAAATCAGTATATAGGATTGGTACAAAACTATGCCATGTGTGCTGTATTATATATGGCCCTACCATAGTCTGATTCCTGTGACTCTACTTTATCATTTGTTCATGATCATTTCTAATATGTCTCAAACCCAAAATTGAAATTGAAAAATAAAAATGAACAGAGCAAAAAAAAGGGAAGAGGAGTGGCCTAGTAGACCTACACTCTTCCCCGGCCTAAACCAGCAGAATAATATATCGGAAAATGGAAAAAAAATAATAATAATAAATTTAAAAAAATCAAGAATCTAGAACTAAGAATCGAGAATTTACCCTTGTTTGTATGGAAATCGAGAATGAAACTAACCGAAGTGGTCCTACAAACGTATATTCTCTAGAAACCTTAAATATAAATCATCATAGAAACTATATAAAGAAGAAAGAAAAAGCTAATTGGAATCAATAGCAAAGCAATGTAGGAAAGGTAAAAATAAAAATAAAATTACCTTTATTTCAAGCATAAAACCTTGTTAACTATTGGGTATTGCATTTGAAACAGTTTTTCGAACAGGGAGCTGTGACAGCTGTCCCCATTTCTTCCCGAGGAATGATAGGTTACTTCCTTGACTAAAGATATGTGAATGGTATAATGGCGTGGACTCTTGCTGTTTTTACTTTATTAGACATCTATTTGTTGAACACCATGGAAAGGTGAGGACATGGCATCCACTGTAGTCATCTATTTGGATTAGTGAACCATGGGCTCCACTTGTAAAAACTTAAAAACTTGAAGAGAGCTATACAATCTTTTGGGTTGAGCCATACTTGAATTAAAAAATAAAAAAATAAAAAAATTGTTGAATTTGTGATGGTAAAATAGTGTGGGGTTTCTTTCATTTCTGCCTGATTTCTGAGAATGAGGATTCTTTTGTTGACTTCGAATGAAATCTGATTGAACATGGGGACTTGGTTCTTCTTAATTTCTGGTTTTTGGTTGATATGATTACATGGTGGAAAAAAGAATAGGGTTATGTGAATAAAAATGCAATAATAAAATAAGTGCAATGTGCATGTGTGTGTGCATCATAGCTATCAAAATCATTCACCTAGGCATTTCAATGGTTGCACAACTACTAGGTGTATACTGTCCTGGTGGCCTAAACAATCATGTACAAAATTCAAAAGGATTGTAGTACAATTTTGAAAATAAGATAATTCAACCACATAGTAAGATCTCTAGTAAGCCAATTCATCAAAACTATCTCAAATTTATGGATAGAACTTCACTCAAACATTTCACCAAACACCTAAATGGCAAGTCAAACGAGTGTCTGAAAACAAAGAACCTTCCCTCCTCATCAAAATCACCTTGAACGAGAGGTCCCAGCGGCTCACAGCCACCTCCCATGGATACATATACAAAATCGCGGATTCAGAGGCTTCTAAGAACATCCAGATGTTCTCAGACAAGCTTCATCGATACTCTCAACGTAATAGATCCACCATACGTTTCCAATATATTATGTCGTACTTCAATGTTCATCCAATGGCCCGTGAATTCTCTGCACAGAGCTTGGCCATTGGTGCTAGTGATATGGCAGAGCGGGCCATGAAAGCTTGTAAGGAGTTACATATGGCCATGGAGATTAATATAGTGACATTGTCGTTGGCGCAGGATGATGGAGATGCAGATTCAATGGCTAGGATTTTGACGAGGTCCCTAGTGGTCCTTATATCAAGATCTTCTATTGAAGCATTGGAAAGGATGGACTTGGAATCTAATGGTAGTAAGTGCGTAATATATCAACATGAATTCTTGGGAGGGGTTGGGATACTACATATGCCCTGCTCACATATTTTTCATGGGCAATGTATAATTCGATGGTTGGAGGAAAGACACGTATGCCCAGTCTGTCGAATTGAGATGCTTGAAAGCTGATTTTTCCATAATCACTAATCTCAATTTTATTTTATTTTATTTTATTTTAATGTCATTCACCTTTACTGAAAGCCTTGTATTTGTGTAGGGCCCACCTTGTTATTCATGTAGCCCACATGATCTGAATGGGGGCATGACTCTTAGGGCAGTGCCGTGAACTATCCCCACAAGTTCTATGCATCGTTATATGTTTGAGAATCAAAAGCCATGTTGGGCTTTTGCCAGGTAACGTCTGGATATGAACCACAGGCTGTTGAAACCTTCCTGAGGCTTGCCATGACGTAAAAATGCCATCAAACTCTTCAGGAAATTATTCTTAAGATGAACTGAAGACACAAACATTAACCTGATCCAGAACGTCTGTGGCTCCTACAAGGTTTCAATTGTGACAGCTTCATCCCTACTATTCTTTTTGCTATTTCCCCACTTGAATTTTAGATCCGCCTCATTTCAGACCTATGTCCTAATTAACATAGCAAAAGATATCATGGTCGGCCCACTTACCCACATGATTGTTATCCATTGGGCCTGCTTCGGGCTTGGCCAGCTTTAGACTGGGCTTGAGCTGAATACTAGACCTGTTAGGCATGACCTATATTTAAGCCTGTTTATTCATTAGGCCTGGGTTGGGCTGAATATAAGAGCCAGTTAGACCGGCCCGAACCTGGTATGGCCTAGACCATTTAAAGTTTCAAGGGCATTTTTGTGAATATCATGCTTGCTTGGGCATTTTTGTCAATATGTTGCACAATCGAGCATGGCCAGGCTTGAATTCCGGCTTAAAGCTAAAGTATTGATTTGGTTTTTTGTCCGTATGTTCTTTTCCTTTGTCTGTATTAGATAGAATGGGACAAGAAAATACCGTTACTCAACGTAAACTCTTGTCAAATATGTTGAATTGTGCTCAAGCCCATGTGTGACTGCAGGGAGTGTAAAAGGTGGTAAATCTAGGCTAGAAACATTTAACCAGTGTGTGTGTACATGCACACTTATAAAACGTCACGGTCACCTTAAAACCTTCCAGCTTGTGTGGGGACCACCACTGTATTTCTTATAAGCCATCTAATCCATCCTGAAGATGGGTTTCACCAGCATCACTGGGTACCTCAAAATCAGGGAGATTTTGCACGCTGTGGCCAACCTGAATTTCGGATCATGCATACTTAGCTTTAATTTGGAGAACGGTTGAAGTTCTAACAACCTCATTTTTCCTACACAAAAGTGACCTATCTGATCAGTCGGACTGATATTGTTTTTTGTTAGTGCAGGGCATGTTCACATGGTAACTGAAGAATGGTCCTAATCTCTATCATGTGTTCCCTGTAACGGTGGAACCACCCCTACATGATAGCTGTTATGCAGAATACTTGGCAAAGAAATTAAAAATGCGCCTTAATATTAATTCAACTTATGTCAGGTCTAACCTGGCTACCTGAATCCAAGCTGATTTTAAAATGGGTTGGCGTTTTTCAACCCAAACCCAACCCAAGGATTTCAATAACCCCAAGTGGGCTTAAGTTTGACTGGAACCCAAGTTGCAGCCCTTGAAATAAGTACATAAATGGTTTTAGCAAATGGGACTCATTTGAGCTTTTAGAATCTGGTTTCTCTGCTTGCTACAAACAAACAATTTTTACTTATTGCAAATTGATTGGCCACATCATCACACAGGGTATTTAATGCAACAATTCCAGTAACATTAATTATAACCTAGATCAATTATGCAGTAGAAAAATTAAAATTTTCTGTTCATGACAAGCAGAGAACCAAGATCAGTCCAATAGAAATATAAAATGAATATCACATAATCATCATGACATTAACAGCAAGATATCAAAAGCTACTTGTTCACACGCCTCCATATACATCAACCAAACATAGAAGTAAAGCCATACATGATATATATGTAATCATATGACTCTAAAATTCAAATAAACAAATTTCTTGATAAAATCTTATTTTATTTTATTTATTTATTTTTTAAATTTTTTAAATAAAGATAGAAAAGTAAAAAAGAATAATCTTTCGAAACATCCATACAATGAGCCCATTCCACAATATAAAGAATCGCTTCTCTAATGACCCATCCCAAAAGAACCGCTCGTTTCTTCTACTTCAATAAACCTGAATCCCTATTAACATCTATATTTTATAAAAAGCCAAGACCCACTTCTAGGCCTGACCATAAACAAATTCGGCATTTTCCAGTCGATTTTAAAGAATTTCCATCTGGCTTATCAAAAGTGGAAAATCAAAAAAGAAAAAAAGTAAAATGATCAAATCCCTTCCAATTGTTGAGGCATCCGGAACTGACCAAGCGAACACGCATGGTCCATCTCCAACCATTGAATAATGCATTCACTATCAAAAATAGGAAAGTTGGCTGTACTGACCTCGAAGTTTAGTTAAATTACCGCGGGAGATACTAGTTTCAGATATCCCAAAAGTGGCCTTCTGACAACTTCTAAATATTGCTTCGGACAAAAATGCTCTTGTCCTTGATTCAGAATTCATACAGTCCTGGAATGAATAAGAAGTTACCTTCTTTTTTAACACCCAAGAAAGTGATAGATTGGCTACTTCCCCTGCCACCAGCCAATGGCTGGTGCTCGGTGATTTGTGGGCCCCGCCACCATGTATGTGTTTCATCCATGCAGCCTATCCTTCTTGCCATGTCATTTTAAGGCTAGGGCCCAAATATCAGATCATTCCAGTGCTCGTGTGGCCCACATAATAAAAAATAATGGTGATTGTTGAAACTTTTCAGGCTCACTATGGTGTTTATTAGAAGTGTACACTGCCCATGTTAGGACTTTTTGGATCCACGGCAAGCTGGCTGACAAGGTGGATGGATTGGTTCACCCCATTGTGGGCCTTAAGCTATGGTACCAATGGTTTGGTAGAAGAAGAAGTCTCGCGGATATCACGATCCATGTAACATGACAACCACGACCCATATAACATGATAACTACGACCCCATGTAAACAACGAGCCATATGGGCCTATATTGATATATGTGTATAATCCATGTCGCCCATCCTTTTTGTTGTGCCATTTCAGGGTAGGGCTCAAATATCAGCCTAATTTGGTGCTCAAGTGAGCCAGAAAATAGAAAATAATGGTGATTGTAGAAACTTTCAGGCTCACTGTGATGCTTATTAGAAGTGGATACTACCCAAGTCAAGACTTTTTGGGCCCACAACAAGCTGGCCGATAAGGTGGATTGGATTAGATCACCAAATAGTGGGCTTTAAGTTATGGTACCAATGGTTTGGTAGAAAAGGAAGTGAACACGTTACAAACCACGAACCATATAACATGACAACCACGACCCATCTTCAGGATGGACGAAGTGAATTTCTCATAAACATCTCAGTATGCCCCACCTGAGTTCTCAGCGCCGGAACTTCTTTTGTAGGAAACCTGTGTCTGACAGAAGTCAATTGCTGTTGTACCTCACACTAGCTATATAATTACTATATTGACGTCAACAACTTTTGTGGGTCTGATCTTGAGGTATGTGTTATATCACAACCGTCCATCCATTTGGTGAGCTCGTCTTAAGGCTTGAGACAAAAAATAAGATAGAACTAACTATCAAGTGGACTACATTGCAAAAAAAATAATAGGGGATTGAACATCTACCATTGAAACCCTTTTTGGGGTCACAAAAGTTTTGGATCAATATGAAATTTATTTTTCCTCTTCATCTAGGTATTCATGACCTTATGAACAGATTGGATGGAAAATAAACATTATGGTGGGCCCTACGAATTGTTTAACAATGAAAATCATTATCCATGCTGCTATTTGTGGTGTGGTCCAGATGATCTTTGGATATGATTCATTTTTTGAATATTGGTCTAAAATGATCTCTAAAAATAGATGAACGGTGTAGATATAATAAATACATCATTGTGGGGCCCATGTAACTTTGATTTACTTTGAACCGTTCATACAACTCGGAGCTCGAGGAGCATTAATGCTCATCCTCGCACGACACATACCTACAACAATAGCTGGTGTGTGGTACACCAGCCAATCCGCTTCCTCGTCCAATGTGGATTAGATATGTGACTTACACGACTTACGTGTAGCTGGAGGAGTCTAGATGAGAAATGGATTGGCTACTCCCTCTGCCACCAACCAATGGTTGGTGGTCGGTGCTCTGTGGACCCCACCATAATGTATGTATTTCGTCCATGCCGTCCATCTATTTTTCCATATCATTTTATGGTATGAGACCAAAAACGAGGTATATCCAAATCTCAAGTGAACCACATTACAAGAAACAGTGTTGAATGAGTGTCGACCATTGAAAACCTTTTAGGGGCCATAAAAGTTTTGGATCAAGCTAATATTTGTTTTTTCCCTTCATCTGGGCCTATATGACCTAATCAACAGATTGGATGTCAAATAAATAGTACAGTGGGCCTTACGAGGATTTTAATAGTGGATATCCAATCACTATTGTTTTCCTGTGGTGTGGTCCACCTAAGATTTATATCCCTCTAATTTTTTGTATGAAGCCCTAAAATAATCTATAAAAATGGATAAATGGAATGGATGAAACACATACATCATGGTGGGGCCCACATAGCATCGACCACCAGCCATGGGGCTGGTGGCAGGGGGAGTAGCCAATCTATTTTCGTCCAGATGGAGCCGAATTAGATACCAAAAGGTTGAGCAACGAGACTTACTACTGAAGTAACATCACCAAGTTTTGTGGGACCCACCATGATGTATGTGTTGTATCTACACCATTCATCCATTTGGAGATATCATTTTAGGGCATGAGAAAAAGAATGAGTCAGATCCAAATCTGTAGTGAAATGAGTCAGATCCAAATCTGTAGTGACCTTACAAATGAAAAAAATAGGAAGAGTGACGCCCACCTTTGAAACCTTCCTAAGGTCTACTATGATGTTTATCTGAGATCCAACGTGTTCATAAGTTAAGACAGACATGAAAGAAGGTAAAACACAAATTTCAGATTGATTGAAAACTTTTGTGGCCCTCAGAAATTTTTAATGGTGGACGACACTCTCTCCATTGTTTTCTGTTGTGGGGTCCACTTGAGCTTTGGATCTAACTCGTTATTTGGTTCATACCCTAAATTTCTATCACAAAATGGATGGACGGTGTGGATACAACACATACATCATGGTGGGTCCCACATAACTTGGTGACATCACTTTAGTAGCGATTCTCGCTAATCAACCTGTTAGTAACTAATCCGCATCCAGTCCAATATGGTCACATTACCCCACAGTCTGGTATTCATCAAAGCCGGATGAGTCCAGATTCCTAAGACCTTGGGAAGGTTATTTTAGTAAGTCACGTTACTCGACTTACGCATCCCAATACATGTAGAGATGAATGGTCTTATTGGGCCCACTGTGTTGTATATATTTTATCCATACCGTCCATTCATTTTGAAAGATCATTTTAAGGAATGAGCCAAAAAATGAGGCATATCAAAGGCTTATGTGGACCACACCATAGAAAGCTGTGAAATTGAAAACCTTTTGGGGCATATATTTTTTAAATGTAACTCATTTTTTGGCCCATGACGTTAAATTAAATTCTAAATCCAGTGGACAGATTGGATTCGACACATAAATCACGATAGGACCCACGATCCTTATAACATGACAACATCAACCCTCACCACATTATAACCACAAACTGCATACGTCACACGTAACCACCTCGACCCCTATAACATGATAACTACGACCCATATAACATTACAACCGTGATCCATATAAAATGATAATCATGACCGATATAACATGACAACCACGACCTATATCAACCACGACCCATATAACATGATAGCTACGACCCATGACGACCATGTCCCGGGTGACAACCACGACCCATATAACATGACAACTACAACCCATGACAACCATGACCTATATAACATGACAACCTCGACCCTTGCTACATGACAACCATGATCCATTTGAAGGGTCATGGTTCATATGCATAGTTTTCATCCACAAAGGGTACTCGTGGTTGACAACAATGATCCATAGTGAATGTGAACCACTACCCTTCGAATGGATCGTGGTTGTCTACGAATAAAGGTCGTGGTTGTAATGTATTAAGGTTTGTGGTTATTTTCTATTATATGGCCCTAGCCCTAAAATAATATGGTAAAAAGGATGGGCGGCATTGATTATATACCCATACATCAATGTGGGCCTCCATGTATGGTCAAATTCCCGGGTCTTAGTTGTGATGCAGTACGGGTCATGGTTGTAATGTGGTATGGGTCATAGTTTTCATGGGTCGTGGTTGTCATGTTATATAGGTCGTGGTTATCATGGATTGTAGTTGTCATGGATCGTAGTTATCATGTTATATGGATTGTGGTTCTCATGTTATATGAGTCGTGGTTCTCATTTTAGGGCCAAGGCCTAGCAAATGAAGACTACGACCCATATAGCATGACAACCACGACCCTTACCTCATTCAAATATAAATCTTAAATGGACCATAACGTAGAGAATGGAGTAAAATTCTGAGTAAAATTTCCAATCTCAATTGTTTCCCATGGAATAGCCCACCTGACTGTTGAATCATTCTCATCTTTGGGGTTTTTCCTTTTCAAGAAAAGTGGACTTTTGCCACTCAATTCCATTAATCAAGAACATGTACAATGTTATGGTTGACCTGGGCATATTGATGCACTGGGTATCTTGAGTGCTCTTAGATGCACAAAGCCTCAAATAATAATGTAGACCATATATCAAGTTCCATGTACTTTTCATAGGCTAGCTAGTTTCTAGAATAATATTGGAAATATTTCTTCTTCTAGTAGTGCCACACAAGTTCTTTTATTTCTTTGGCTTATTATTCTCATCATTCGATTTAGCATAATTCACTTAGAATAGCCTATGGTTATCCTGATAATATGACCTTTAGCTCTTTTTCTTTGAATGGGTCCTATCTCTTTTGATTTTTGAATAATCTACAACTTCAAATATTTCAATTTGACACTGCTTTTTGGGAATCCTCTATCCATGGCTAGGCCACCATAAAAGCATCTTGGGTCATTGAAATTAAATTAGAGCTAGCTATAGACTGGGCCTCGACTTAGAAAAATTAACATTTTGAAATGTTTTGGGAGTATTTTTTGTAATCCTCTAGCCACAATAAAGCCCACCATTAAACATTTTGGGTCATTGAAAATTAGAGGAAACAATGGATTGAGACCAGACCTAAAAAAATCAGTATTTTGAATATGACCAGCCCAACCATTCAAAATCCTAGCCTGAACCTCAAGTCTAACCATTGCCATGCCTATTAAAAATAAGCTCCATACAAGATTTACAGTATTGTCTAAAACTTGTAAATCAACCCATATGTATCAGTATTAACCACCAACAATATACCCGTATTGGCCCAAAACAACATGATATAGGAGCGAACACCCAGTACACCTATTCAAAACATATCCAATTGGTAAAGCATGGATGCATGCATCCTATTGCAACATGTATGGATGTTTTCTAGCAAACCTTAGGAAAAAAGAGTTACAAGTGAGGGTAGGTGACTTATGTCGACCCATAGGGCCACCAAAAGCGATGGTTTGATGGTTGTCACTCGCCGTTCATGGATTTGTAGATTTTCCATGCTAAAGGATGACTTAGAACCATTGATTTGTTAGTTGAATACGAATAGTTGACATTTTCTTTCAATAGTCCATCTACTAATGGTTGGAACATCAAGTATTTTTTACATATGAGATTAGATCTGAGATTTTATCATATGGTCACACTTTTGGAGATTTTTCTATTATAAAAAATCAGGATATTCCACTCACCACATAAGTGTGTATTAAAAATATATTCTTTTTAAATTACAAAAGATTTAAAGAGCATGAACAACCGTTAGCATATATCTAAAATTACAGAAGATTAAAAAAAATAAAATCTCATCCAGCCATTTCAACAAACCGATAATATGACATTTTATCAAACAGTTAGTGTATATCAAATCTGAAATACAGTAAAAGAGATAGAAATAGAAGAAGATATCAAACGTATAGAGAGGAGCTTCACGGCGTATGACTGCTGCAATGGAGAGAGAGAGAGAGAGAGAGAGAGAGAGAGAGAGAGAGAGAGAGAGAGAGAGAGAGAGAGAGAGAGAGAGAAATACCCTCTTTGGGAGCGGCTCTGTTTTGAGTGCGCGCCCAAATTTGGGCCGAACGGACGCAGATGGTCCGGATAGGGGCTCCGTGGGGCCCACCATGATGTATTTGGTTAATCCATTTTGATAAATAATTTTAATAAATAATTTTAGTTTATAACACTAAATTTCAGATATATTGAAGGCCCAAGTGGACCACCCCATAAGACGCAATTGTAATTTGATATCCATGTTTCCTACTGTGTGGTCCACTTGAGCCTTCGATCTAGCTGATTTTTTTCATCCTTTAACGTAATATTTACAAATATATAGACGGCTTAGATATAACACATAGTTTTTTTTTTTTAGGCCTCATAGAGTCCCTTATAACACCATTAATTATTAATGGTGTATCAACTTTTTAGCTACGGATTAAAACCGTAGCAACTATAGATAAGGTTGATATCCGTAGTAGAAAACTAATATGGTCTGTACCCTTTGCCCCTTTTTTTGGTAGTAAACCATTCGGGTGGGCCCCTATAAAAAGGAATCAGGCCACACCTATCATAGGCTACAAACTAAGAAAACTAAACTGGGGAGAATGAGGAAGCAGCGAAGAAAACAGGGTTGGACAGGAGCGCTCAAGAAGAGCAAGTGGGGCCTACATGGGAGAGGGTGAAGGAGACACAGGAGAAAGGCCCTGAAGGAACCGCGACCAGCCAGACAGGGAAGAAACGAGCTGCACAGCCCCTGGCAGGGAGGTAGTGATAGGCCCTACCAAGCTCATCTTTGGGTCTCAATTTAAATATAAGGTGGGGCATCTAACAAATGGTGTGGATCTTATCCTCATGAAGTTATACCATACAAAGTTAGAAACGTAACGTGTCCATTTCTACCAAAGTTAGCCTAGTGTTTTTCAAATATGAGATGACTATTGATAGACTATAGGAGTAGGAAATGTAAGCTATATGGGTTGTACGTGGTTGTCATATATATTATATGGGTCGTGGTTGTTATGTTATATGAGTCGTGGTTATAATGTGGTAACGGTCGTAGTTATCATGTTATATGAGTCGTGGTTCTCATGTGATATGGGTCATGGTTGTTACACATGTTCATTTCCTTTACTACCAAATGAAAGGATAGTCATTGGTACAATAGCCTAAAACTCACAATGGGGTGATTCGTTCTGTCTACCTTGCTAGCCTGCTTGCCATGGGCTCAAAAAGTCTTAACTTAGGCAGTGTTCACTTCTAACAAACATCACAGTGAGCTCAGAAAGTTTCAATAGTGACTTCTATTATCACCATTATTTTCTATTATGTGGCCCATACAAGCTTTGGATAAGGCTGATATTTGGGCCCTAGCCTTAAAATGATACGACAAAAAAGATAGATGGCATAGATTGTACACATACATCAATGTGGGCCCCAATAGTTTGGTCCTTGCCCACATGAATAAAGAGTTCCATATACATTACTTTCTTGACATTAAATATGATGTAACTTCTTATTCCCTACAAACCCATACAACTATTGAAACGAAGACAGATGCATTTTGGTCCTAGTAATTTATAAAAGCTTGTCAAAAGGCTACCCTTGGAATATTTGAAACGTTGAATCTTGTTAGGTAATTTGACCAACCTTCACGATTAGTAATGCCAAATTCCCAAAAAATATATGAGCACGGCATCCGTATGACCTCCTCTTTTTTTTAAAAAAATTATTTATTTATTTATTTTTACACACGCACACATACCCCCACACACGCACGCCGTGGGATTCTAGCCATCACCACTGTGGGTTCTCGAACCTGAGACCCGGTGTTGAAAGTCCTAAGGAGTCTACCACCCGGATAAGAGGAAGAGACCCAAATCATCCGTATGACCTCCTTCCCTGTAGAGTAGTCATTCAAACAAATTGTACGCTTGATCTCATCAGACTCTCCTTTGTCGAACACCATCCTCTCCAACGCTTCAACTAAAGATCTTGATGCTGGGACTGCACTAGCCCTCCCTTGATAAGCCAAGTCCATTGATTCTCTTTGGGCGTCAGCCACTCTCACTTCTTCGTAATTATCTTCTTCAACCAATATCAAAACATTAAATTCAGTAACAACACGTAACATCTTCTTTCCCACTTCATGGGCTTTCTTCGCCATGTCAGTAAGTTTTAAGGCCATTGATTCAATGCAGTCTGGAGAAATATCCATATGTGAAACTAACTCATTGAAATGGATTTTAGATGTGTCAGCTTGTAAGAAAAGGTCGAGATTATCCGAGATCGTATCCACCACATAATGAACTTCCAAATCTTCAGTGGTGGGCTCAGATCGATGTCTTTCTATGTATGACCGTCTGTAACATTCTTTCCACTGAATTTCCAGTGATAGCGTGGGCTCTTGGGTTTCAGATGGCATTTCATCTGAACTTTCATGGATGCTTAGCCAATAAAAATGTGTGATATTTCCATGGATAAATATGTAGGATTCAGGGAAATCAAATTCATCGTCAGACGACCTGTCCAAGTCATCTAGAATGTCGAAGATGTCTAATTGGTTGAATTCTTCAACGTCAGACATGTTTTCTGTTGGGTAGTCTGTTGAATTCATGAGTCGATGTGAAAACAAGAAAGAGAAATTGGATGTTGAAGAAAAAAAGAGTGTAAATACGGTTGGGAAGAAAAGCTCTTCTTTATATATATATATATATATATATATATATATATATATAGATGGGGTTCCTAAATCAACACGGGTTTACAATTAACTAACTACATTAACGCCACTTTTACGCAGATTTGCTGTGAAAGCCCAGGTTACTTGGTTGTGAAGCTAAGTGGGGCCCACTGTGATGTGAGGAATCCACCCCGCCCATCCGTCTTTTCAGATCATTTTAGGACATGAGACCAAAAATCAGTTGGATCTAAAACTCAAGGGGTCGTATGAGAGGAGAAACTTGGGAAATAAATGCCTACCGTTGAAATCTTCCTACGGTCCGTCTTGATGTTTATATGTCATCCAAACCGTTTATGATGTGGATGAATTGAAAAAAAAGAAAAGATTGATACAAAATCTTGTACGACCATAAGAATGTTTCAACGGTGGTTATTCAGTCTACCTTGTTTCCGCTCATGTAGTCCAATTGAATTTTGGATCCGTTTCATTTTAAACTGTACATTATAAAATGAGGTACCAAAACTGATGGGCGATTTGGATTTCTCTCGGACATCACGGTAGGCTCCATATAGCTTTCCTCTGCAGGAACTTCTCAGTAGAGGTTTTCGTAGGAAATCCGCGTAGCTCCGTCGAGGCCACCGCTGATCGATTGCATCCGTTTGCCACGCTGTCGATCAGCAACGGTCTGCCACGCTGTCATATGTAGTGACGTGTGGTATACATGCTTATAGGCCCCGAATCTGTGGCATTTTTATCTTGTCATGCTATGATCACGACTTCTATTTCCTTGAGTTATATGAGAGCGCGAAATCGGATTGCGTGCTGAGTTACTCAGTACGATGAGTAAACTCAGTTGGGCTCACCTTAAATGTACGCAGTCTATCCAACCCGTTCATCTATTTTTTCATCTAATTCAAGTGATTGAGCCTAAAATTGAAGCATATATAAAGATCTAGTGGATCATACCGCTGGAAACAGTGGGGATAATGATTTTTTTTTTTTTCTAGTTATATGATTCACTACTGTATCCTTTAAGCCTGATATATGTAGGGAACGAATGCGACATGGTCGTCACGATGTTACAAGAGAAAGCTACTTATTCACACCTCTTTACGCGAAATAGCCAAAGAGTAGAAGAAAAGCCACACACACACATAAGAATGCTAACCTTTTTATTTATTTATTTACACACCACACACGCCCCCACACACTCACGCTAGTAGAATTACTCGAACCCTTGACCAGGCATTTAAACTCCTGAGAGTCTACCACCGGAGAAAGAGCAAGGAACCTAGGAATGCTCACCTGAATTCAGCATGTGTTCACTCCCCAAGTGCAGGGTTGTGATGTAGTAATAGCTCGGTAAGACCGAGGTCGAATTCCAAGGGACTGAAACTTGTACGTTATCTAAAACTAACTAGAACTAGAACTATGCTAAGATGAATTCTAAATCAATTAGCAATGGTGGAATACTTGTAAAATAATTAATCTAAAACTTAGAAAACAAATCAGAGATAGGAAACTAGAGATTCAGAGGATCCACTTGTAGAGATCAGGGAGAACTTATGCTTGCATCAAAAATTATGGAAATTACTGAACTGCCGTTGATCTAGTTTTCAAAGAGATGAAAGGAAGATAAATTAGAATGGATTCCATCACCAAACCATGCCCAAAGACTATGGCAAACAACAGAATCAAACTAATTACCACCCAATCACATGTATGTAAGTTAGGAAGGGTACCGTCATCCGACCATGCCCAGGAGACTATGGTGAACAACAGGGCTTCCTGACATCATAAACATTAAAGAGAACGGAAATATTCAAAGCCATTGCAGATCCATTGTAATTTCAGTCACAACAGACCATTAAAAACCTAAAACATTCCCATATTAATTAACTAAAATCAACGTCAATTCATGCATTAAAATTTAAATAAAATCAAATCTCCCATCTCACTACAAGCTTCACCTCTTAGCCCTAGGTAGGAGGATTTAGCCTGCCATGGATGGGCTCAATCCAAATAAATAAAGAGAAAAAGAAAAGGGAAAGAAAAAACCAAGCTCCTCTCTCTCTCCTCTGCCCACGTTGAAACCCAAGCTCGAGCCCTCTGTTCTTCCTCCCAAGACCTGAATGAATGCTCCCCACGTCCAAAAACCTCCTTTTATAGCTGCTGGAAGGCTGGAGTCAGTGACAGAGTTGTAGCAGGACACGGAGTGCAATTTTCGCAGCCAAGTTCGGTGCCTCGAAACATGCCACTTTCCTCGCTCAAATTCCAAAGAAACACCGTCCTTTAATACTTTCTTGGGTCCTCTACATGATAGACGGTTCAGATCTGCCATATGATCAAAGATGGTGGGCCAAAACTGCCTGAAAAAGTCAGTTTTCGCGGATGCGCGAAACCTTTCACACCATTTCGCTGTTGTGATCGGTGGGCCCCACAGAAGCATTTTCTGGAAAATTCACCCCGTCCATTGGATTCAGAACGAAATTTCAGTCAAAAATGGGTAGTTTTGAACGTCCATTGACGTGTCCAAGAGAAGAAATAACTAAAAGATCAGATTTGAACGCTACTGGGCAGCCCTTTTGTGGCCTCTGTATCTCACACGTGTGCACGCATGGGTGAAAAGTGACAATATGGTTTTGTAGTGCTCGCAGCTGTCTACACGGTGGACGGCTTGGATTGAGCTTATGGGGCACGTGTGTGGCCCACAGCTAATCACAAAAACCAGCGTCGGTCGGTTACGCAACCGTGAAAAACAGAAATTTCCGTTTTTTTAAAGATAGCTGACCCATCGTTTGGTCCGGTGCACCTCGTATGCACGTACATGTGTAATGTACACACCATGTATACGGGCCCCATTGCAATGTATTTTAGAAATCCAATCCGCCCATTCTGTTCCTCATATTGTTTTACCCGTTGAGAACAATTATCAAGCATATCCAGCTGGCGGGTGGGCCCCAAATTGAAGATTGATGGGCTGATCTGCCCGTTAGGCCACTTCCGCAATGATCCAATGGATGATTTTTGACGTATACGGTTAATTTATGGTTCTCAGGCCACGTATGAAGTTTCGAGCCGAACCGATATTGGAAACCCCGTGATCTTGCGTTCTGGATGCGTTTCAAGCCACTTGAGCTTCAATTTCTTAGTTTTCTCGGATTTCTGACCATGTATATCTGTCAATCTTGGTCCCCTGGAGTGTGTCCCTTGCCTTTGGTGTCATCAGATTGTTAAATCTCAACTTCTAACATCCTTTTTCCATCCATGCTTGTAAAATCAACCTACAACATAAACACGATTGAATCAGCCGTTAAGCACTTTTATGCTCGTAAATCCGGACAATATGTAAGGTCTAATATGCACTATTTGACCCTCAACACAACCCCCAACTAGCATTTTGCTAGTCCCGAGCAAATTATGCGAAAAATAAGTTGAGAATTATAGGAGAACTTTCTATGAAATCGAGTGAGATTTTGAACAAGATACGAGAAATTTAATATTCATGAATGTTAGAAACTGTTTTCTCCTGAGCTCAAGCGCGCGGTAGACTTCATAATCAAGTGTAAAGTATTAATCCATCAATTAGAAAAATTTTAAACATTGAGATCCATGGATGTATAGTCTAATCTCGGCTTATCATCATTAAGAGATCCAATCGTCAATTTCATGATATCATTGGTAACCAACAAGAAAATTCATGACAACCAAAACCTAATCCAAAACTTGCCTCATAGATTAGCCTATTAACTTATGATTTTTCTGTTCAAAGTAATGCCAAGGAAGGGGAATCAAATCCTCACCTATAGGGAGCAAACCTATGGTGAAGATTGTACACTTGACTCTTTTTCACATATCATTCATGGGGAATTAACTCTACACCTATAGGGAGCAAACCTACGGTGAAGATTAATTATCCAACCTTTTCAATTTTTATACCATGATGGCAAGATATTTCAGGCTGGTTCCTTTCGTGCTTAGTGATTACCAAGTTAATCCTTCGATATGGAACTGAAATCTTAATGTGTAAGCAAGACGTGTCCTGAAATCATGATTCAATCAATGTTTACAACTTCTAATCATGGATTAATAATTCACTTAACTATGAAATCTAACAGATACGGAATCCAAGTGTCATAAATCCACCATTATGTATCTTGAAAATCTAAATTAGGGATATTTGTCAAAATCACTCCGAATTTGTAGGAATTTTCAGAAAAATTTTAAAAATTTTCACAATTTTTGCTCAAGACCAAGAAAATACTGATTAGGAAACCTAATCTCCCACCCCTAACCTAAAATCTACATTGTTCTCAATGTAAAAGATATAGGAATGCAATGCACATGGGATAAAGAAGGTAAAGTGATGGGAAGATAATACCTGGATAACGTATCGAGAGAGATTTTTCAAGAGATCACTGGGAGAGAGCAGGTTAGTACGAGAGAAAGAAAAACAAAAATAAAATCCTACCTATACCACTTTCGCAGGTGCTCTCGATTGCATTTAGCATATGCAACAAGCCTTTAAACCCCTAGGTTACCCCTAGTGGACGAGTTGTAGTCTCGTGAGGATTTGCAGTAATGTTACCCACAAACATTGAATCGATCATGCCGCAAGGTTCCCCTTCCGGCCAATATCTTGATAAGTCTCTCAGTAAGCTCCTCAACAGGATCATCCAAAAGCCCTTTTTGCAATAGGCTTGGGCGCCCTGGAGCATGACTTTCCAGAGAGACTTATGTACCTCATAAGAAATCTTCCATTGAATTACTGGAGGTATCCATAATATATACGATTCACCTAAGACAAAAGAAGTTTCAACGTTAGTATTGCATGGTGAATCAAAGACTACAAGTAAATAAAGTTTAGAAAACTTCTTAAAAAGTAATGCAGTCTCAACATATTCCGAAGCTCCAAACTTCGGTTTTAGATTCAGCTCCTCTTCCTTTACTAGTAGACGTTTAGAATCAGGGGAAGAGAGGGTTTCAGAATAAGGGTTCGTTCGGTTAGTGATGACTACCGAGATGTTGTCTCGCAAGGTATCCACTTTGTCTTTTAACATGGGATCGTTTGAAACCGCAAAGTGTGTCAAGCAATCCCACGAGTTGGGAAATTCATATGAACGTGACTCGTTTTTGTGGCTTGTGATGATCTGCGCAAAGAATCCATCATCCTTGAAAGTGGATGGAGGTACGCTCTCTTGCTCTCGTCCTGCACAGACAAATTGAGGGTTAGTAGACGAAGTATTGATGGGCGAACTCTGTTCATTGATATTACTCAGAAGAGGCATTGAATCGTCAAAACTTGACAGTTCAGATGGTGTCCTCAACTGGGTGGTTTCAAATTTCAGAGTTGTATCAGGTGGCTCGTTCGTCTCCTGAATCATATCATCATTCGATTCAGAGAAGTGGTCCAAACATGTTTTACAAGAGTTGGAAGGGTCAGTTGTAAAGGGCTCATCCTCCACCTTTGAATCAGACATGTCAGGTGAGGGGAGTGGCTCATTATGACCGACCACTTCATGTACGTCTTGATCATTGATCTGGACCAAACATGAGAGGGATTCCAGGGAGACTGTGGCTGCATATTCAGGATCGCAATTATGTTCTAGTCCAGTGCAGTGCACATTTGGGATGAGATTACTTTCCTCACATTCTATACTTAGCATGGGTTGAGGTTCAAATAAACTAACCTCCTCATCATTGAAATCATGTGTGTCATGTAAAGAAGGTGTGTCATCATCAATGTAATTAAAAGACACCCATGTATCTTCACCATTCTTTCGAACAGTCATCGAGATTGACTCATCGGGAAATTGAATCACATGCTCATTAACGGAATCCAACTCCTCATTCCAAATTCCAGATTCTTTTAAAAGTGAGTGCGGATCACTTTCTTCACATTGTATTTCTGGATTAGGTCGTGGCTGGGATGACCGAGCCTCCTCTATCCTATCAAGGCGCGCATTGAGTCCTTTCATTGTTTCCATTACTTTTCTCATTTTCACAAGACAGGCCGAAAGATTACGCTGATATGAATCCTCTTGGATCGTTTCTGGATGGATTTCAAAGGTAGGGGATCCAAGAGAATAATCATTATAACATGTAGTTGGTTCATTTTCCCAATTTTGATGTTTCCACTGGTTATAGTCATACTGATCATAAGTGGGAGAATCTGCTGGTTGGTAATACTTATTATCACTCATGATAGAATCACGCATTGTTTTATCGGATGGGTGATAATAATTCTCGCAACCATAGTTATGATAACCCCAACACTCACGTACTGTTTTGTTAATCCGTGGGGTGTAATTGTTCTCCTGCATATAATCACGTAAGGACTTCTTAACAGGTGAATTTTTATATTCTGATCGGTTCTCGATAATAGTTTCAGAAAAGTTTTGAGATATAAGTTGATTTATATCATTATCATCCCAAAATAAGTTATTCTTCTCAGCACACTGACGTTGCCACTCGTGCATATACATGATGAAACCCTTAACTCGAATTTAATCCTATGAAAAATAAAAGAGAAGATCCTACAGCAAAGTGAAAAGTAAGAGGGGGAGAAGTTAGAAAGAAGTTACCCGATTAGAGATTCCTATGTTAAAACCACTTTAGACGATTTATCAAGGACCCTACAAAAGAGTAAAGTTAGTTCTACGAAAGAAAAATCTAAAACTGAAAATCCTAATCTTAAACTAATCCTAAACTAGTTAATCTCAGAAAAACGTAGCCGTCAGTCCCCGGCAACGGCGCCAAAAACTTGTTCACTCTCCAAGTGCAGGGTTGTGATGTAGTAATAACTCGGTAAGACCGAGGTCGAATTCCAAGGGACTGAAACTTGTACGTTATCTAAAACTAACTAGAACTAGAACTATGCTAAGATGAATTCTAAATCAATTAGCAATGGTGGAATACTTGTAGAATAATTAATCTAAAACTTAGAAAATAAATCAGAGATAGGAAACTAGGGATTCAGAGGATCCACTTGTAGAGATCAGGGAGAACTTATGCTTGCATCAAAAATTATGAAAATTACTGAACTGCCGTTGATCTAGTTTTCAAAGAGATGAAAGGAAGATAAATTAGAATGGATTCCATCACCAAACCATGCCCAAAGATTATGGCAAACAACAGAATCAAACTAATTACCACCCAATCACATGTATGTAAGTTAGGAAGGGTACCGTCATCCGACCATGCCCAGGAGACTATGGTGAACAACAGAGCTTCCTGACATCATAAACATTAAAGAGAACGGAAATATTCAAAGCCATTGCAGATCCATTGTAATTTCAGTCACAACAGACCATTAAAAACCTAAAACATTCCCATATTAATTAACTAAAATCAACGTCAATTCATGCATTAAAATTTAAATAAAATCAAATCTCCCATCTCACTACAAGCTTCACCTCTTAGCCCTAGGTAGGAGGATTTAGTCTGCCATGGATGGGCTCAATCCAAATAAATAAAGAGAAAAAGAAAAGGGAAAGAAAAAACCAAGCTCCTCTCTCTCTCCTCTGCCCACGTTGAAACCCAAGCTCGAGCCCTCTGTTCTTCCTCCCAAGACCTGAATGAATGCTCCCCACGTCCAAAAACCTCCTTTTATAGCTGCTGGAAGGCTGGAGTCAGTGACAGAGTTGTAGCAGGACACGGAGTGCAATTTTCGCAGCCAAGTTCGGTGCCTCGAAACATGCCACTTTTCTCGCTCAAATTCTAAAGAAACATCGTCCCTTAGTACTTTCTTGGGTCCTCTACATGATAGACGGTTCAGATCTGCCATATGATCAAAGATGGTGGGCCAAAACTGCCTGAAAAAGTCAGTTTTCGCGGATGCGCGAAACCTTTCGCACCATTTCGCTGTTGTGATCGGTGGGCCCCACAGAAGCATTTTCTGGAAAATCCACCCCGTCCATTGGATTCAGAACGAAATTTCAGTCAAAAATGGGTAGTTTTGAACGTCCATTGACGTGTCCCAGAGAAGAAATAACTAAAAGATCAGATTTGAACGCTACCGGGCAGCCCTTTTGTGGCCTCTGTATCTCACACGTGTGCACGCATGGGTGAAAAGTGACAATATGGTTTTGTAGTGCTCGCAGCTGTCTACACGGTGGACGGCTTGGATTGAGCTTATGGGGCACGTGTGTGGCCCACAGCTAATCGCAAAAACCAGCGTCGGTCGATTACGCGACCATGAAAAACGGAAATTTCCGTTTTTTTTAAAGATAGCTGACCCATCGTTTGGTCCGGTGCACCTCGTATGCACGTACATGTGTAATGTACACACCATGTATACGGGCCCCATTGCATTGTATTTTAGAAATCCATTCCGCCCATTCTGTTCCTCATATTGTTTTACCCGTTGAGAACAATTATCAAGCATATCCAGCTGGCGGGTGGGCCCCAAATTGAAGATTGATGGGCTGATCTGCCCGTTAGGCCACTTCTGCAATGATCCAATGAATGATTTTTGACGTATACGGTTAATTTATGGTTCTCAGGCCACGTATGAAGTTTCGAGCCGAACCGATATTGGAAACCCCGTGATCTTGCGTTCTGGATGCGTTTCAAGCCACTTGAGCTTCAATTTCTTAGTTTTCTCGGATTTCTGACCATGTATATCTGTCAATCTTGGTCCCCTGGAGTGTGTTCCTTGCCTTTGGTGTCATCAGATTGTTAAATCTCAACTTCTAACATCCTTTTTCCATCCATGCTTGTAAAATCAACCTACAACATAAACACGATTGAATCAGCCGTTAAGCACTGTTATGCTCGTAAATCCGGACAATATTTAAGGTCTAATATGCACTATTTGACCCTCAACAGCATGGGATGGCGTGACCTAGTCTTCTTGAACGACGGGTATGGTTGGTGTTGTATCGAGAAAGCATGGGATGGCGTGACCGAGTCTTCTTCAACGACGGGTATGGTTGGTGTTGTATCGAGAAGGAGATAAGAATGAGAAATTGGATGCTGAAAAGAGAAAAAGAGTGTTAATATAGTTAGGAATAAAGGCTCGCCTTCTTTATTCATGGATGGTGCTTCCAAGTTCTCACGCGTTTACAATTCTTCTTAAAAGCCTTTTCCACGAACGCGGAATTCCCCAGAAAGCCTTTCGTAGGTAGTTCATGCGTGGGATGAAGGTAGGGTCCACTGTGATGTTTGTGAGAAATCCACTCTGTCCATTCATTTTGTGAGCTCATTTTAGGACATGCCAGCCCAAACGAGAAAATCAATTGAGGAATATCAAAGGAAACAGCGATTATTTAATTACCACCATTGAAACATTTGTATGGCCACGAAAGTTTTGTATGGGACTAGTTTTTGGATCTTTTCACTTTTTTTTAAAAAAAGATTTACACACGCACACACACCACCACACACTCACACCACATGCACACACACCATCGTATTTCACCACCATAGGTGCTCGAACCCTTGACGCGGTGTTGTAAACTCCGAGTCTACACCCCCTTTTCACTTGATCCTAGTGGGAATGATCTTATAAACTGTTTGGATGGCATAGAAACATCAAGGTGGGCCTTGCAACTACCTTGTTTTTGGAATCCCATCTAACATTTTAATTTTTTTTTTAGCTTGTCAGTACACCCCACTGTCAGATCACACTTCACTGCCAGCCACCCCCAGGGATCTCATCTAACGTGACCTCGCGGGGCTGATGGACAGAGTAGATTTTATGCAGTTAATGCGGTGGGCCCCGATTGTCAGGAAATAATATTTTGTACATGTTAAATCAAATTGCATCATTGTGTGAAATCTCTTACCTGTGCATCATCAACCATCACTATCAGAGTATCAAACTTTCTTCGCAATGATTTCACGGAACATGTTCCATGCCTTATATATTACATGGAACATTTGAATGGGAAAGATGTACATATGCCTCACGTGATCAGTCCTATTGTGTCTTTGCATGGGGACTGAGGATACATTGCTACGGCATAACTTCCCAAGTTGGGACACATCTGGAGAATCATAGCCCAAAAGCAAGCCTGACAGATAATCCTATCCGTTTGATCGAAACAAAGGCCAACAGTATAAAGTGGTCTTTTTGAACAAAGTAAGAGATTAGGATCGTATGATCAATCTGATTTTTGGGCCATCGATCATACATAAATGATTCGGCTGATGAAATTCACAGTGCTCATTTTGGACGGTCAAAAGCGCATGAGATGCAAACTACTCATTTAATTTGGACCTCACGATATGCCAGCCATGACCCAAAACTTAGGCCAGCAGACAATCCTAACCGTTGGATCATGGACAAGTGCCAAAAGTACAAAGCGGCCTTTCTTGATCAAATTGACCGGTTATGATTTTATATCCAGATTGATGTTTTGACCACCGTCCGTATTCAGTGGGGCTCGCTGGATTAACCGTACTGATCTGGAATACAACACGCTATCTAGATCGACTCTACCTAATTATCACCTAATGGTATTATGGTATCAACTTCACAGCCCTTCAGCAGAGCACTAAGCCGAAGGATCTTGACCGTCAATTTAGTGGGCTCCAAATTGATGAGCTAATGCCCTTCACAACCCTCCACTCTCGGAAGGATAACTCCAGTGGCTTTTCATTTCTCCATTCATAGATGGTTTGTGTTTCAAAACTACCCATTTTAGATAATTTATTCACAGCATTTGAAAGTCACTGATCAGATGGCTACGATCTCCCTGCATATCAATGGTTAGAATCATCCGTTAACCTAAAGTTTCACGCAGCATCTAGTACATGGAGAAGGCCTACACATGCTGATACAAAACGAACTCATTCATGATCAATGTTCCTTTTATGCTATGCTTTGGACGGTTTAAATTATTGTCTACTAATCTGAATTGTCCAACTAGTGGGCCTTATATGGATGGACGGTGTTTAGAGAATCATACTTTTTTGAAAAGACCATATATATCTTTACTTTCCATGGCTTGTTATTGACCGTTAACTGTTTTTATTTTTTTTTTTCTCCCACCGTCAATTTAGATGGCTAAGATCATTGAATCTATGCATATCTGGAATCGATTTCCTGGATAATCCTAGCTGCAAGATTGATGAAGCAATATGGCTCTACCATATTCGGGTTCATATGCACGTACGGGATAAGTATCAAAGGGCTGTTCTTGTTACTGCATAGAGCTAACATAGCCCCACTTGTTGAACTTTAATGAAATCCTCTCCGTCCATCAGCTGGTACACCCGCACTTCTTTTGAGTTGATCTCAAAAATCAGTCTGACTCAACGCTCAGGTGGGTCACACCTTATGGAATTCTAAATTCACAGCCCGTCACGAGCTTGATATTCACATGGTATTCCAATATGAATGGATTGGATGGCATATGCACACCAAGATGGGCCTACATATCTGAGTTTTATATGATCATGATTTTAAGGTTGAAAGATGAAGATGAGGTTCCTTACCTGATGGACGGGATGGATCTGATGAAAGTTCCACCCACATGGCGTTCGGTTAGCGGTAGGCACGTCCCCGCGTAGCCACACGAGGTACGCTAGTCTTTTTTTATAAAACTAAAAAAACGGTGAGATCCGAAGACCCACACGCACCCTCTCTACAAGCTTCTTTCTCTACAGGCGGTGCACGTGCAAACATGTTAAGCATGTTACAAATCTGTGCCGTGCGTATGGTTAATTCCACCATAATGATAATATGGTATTAGATTCATTTTCATTCAGTGATTAGGTGGGCCGCGCCTGTACTTCAAAAGTGGGCTGTTACATTCATTTTTTAGAATGATCTACTAAAGGCGTAGATCGCTTTATAAGAAAATCCTTCTGATCTGTGATAAACTGCGTGATTGTGGGAACTAGGACCACAAATCTTAGATTTCACGAAAGTTCCATGTTCTCACGTGTGATGCGTGTAAAAGGTGCGTGTGGAGAAGGTGCTTGTCAGGCAACCCTAGCCGTTTCCATCCCACTCTCTCGGGTGGTGTTTCTGGTCAGCTTCGTTTTTGGGATCATGTCCTAACATGAGCTGGCAAAACTGATGGACGGAGTGGATGCAACACGCACATCGTGGTGGGCACCATCCGGCTACAGGTAGGATGTTGTCGGCCAATCGTATTATCCACGAGATGGGAATCGTTCCTGCTCCATCTACGGTGGGCCGCACGTTTTAGACAGTTAGGATTGACTTCTGATGTATGTTTGTGTGCAGTATTTGTACGGCGGATGGATCATCTGATTAGTGTGACTTTCATCTACGCTCCTATCAAACATGAGTTCATAATTTGGACGGTCTGGATGCTTTTACATGTATATGACGAGTGTTGTGTGTGAGATTTGCTATGCCCACCCGCGTGTACAATGGAGCCCATGCACATGCCACCCAGGTGCCAAAGTAGGTCTCACCTGCGAGATCCAATCCGTCCATCAGATGTGTCTCACCATGCAGACCACTTTTTTTTTTTTTTTTTTTCCTTTTCTTAAAGGTCCTGTCCTCTCGTTTTTGAGATAAGGTTTATGAAACAAATGGATGGCCAGAGAAAAAAGGTTAGTTTTTTTAAGCCGTTCTTTATTTCTAAAATTATTTTCTATCTGATGCCTCAACTAGTCTGATTTTGGGGAAAAGGAATCTGTACAGTAGGACCCGCCTGATGAATGGCTTGGATTTTGAACACTATTGCAGATTTAGCTCATTGAATGAAGTGTAGATGAGCCCCCATGTTCATGCATTAGTCTTACATATGCATCACACACGATACTGCGCATTGATCACCTATAGCCAAGGGTACTACTACTCGTGGTGTTGTACCATCTTTCCTGCCAGCATGCCACATATGTCTGACATCATGAACACGAAACCGGTAGGCCTCACCGTGAAAATGACCCTTCTCGAAAATCAGGATGATCTGTCCATTAGGTGGGCCACGCCTATATTTCAATTCAAACCAACGGTTATCCATTGATTACAAGGGGTGTGGCTCACCTAATGATCGGATTAGGGCCTTAGGATTTCAAGGTAGTGATGTCCTGCACACATGGAATGTGGGTGCGGAAAGACCATACCATACCCCAAGTTGTTGTATCTTGCCCTTAGGTACGTAACAAAGTTTCTTAATACAGGACCCGGAGCTCAGCTACAGCCATACTGCATAATAGATACAAATGGATTAATCTAAACCGTCCAAATCATGGTCCCGTTATAGATTTATCATGACATGAAATCTAAACCGTCCAAATTCACGTCAAACAGAGAATCTTATCACGATCTGCCGCTGGTGACCCTCAACAGAACACTTCAGATGGAAAAATGCCAACTTTCCGAATTTCAGAAACGAACGTCCATCAATCATAGGATGGAGATGCCTACTCAAACATCGTGTGGGCAACCTGATTTTTGGATGATACTAAGGTATGGAGAAAATGAGGGGCACACATGATGGATGGATTGGATGTGTGACCCATCTCTTCAGAGGAACCTACGGCTCTCAATAGGCTGGGCCAACTTATGGGCTTTTGGCCTGTTCAAGTAGTTGGGACAGGCTTCGCCACAAATTTCAAGTATTAGGGCTGAGCCTAACGAGAGTATTGCTCGGTTGCTTTACGAAAAAACATAAAAGACCAAGCAACTTGGGGCTGAGCTTGGACTAACCCCATCTCACACAAATGTAGTCTATCTGATCAGACTGATATAATTAGAACCATTTTATTGATAAAAGCTTTCTTATAAAAAAAAAAAAAAGTGAAAAAATAAAATAAAAAATCATTCAAAACACCTATACAATGAACCCATTCCACAACATAAAGAATTACTTTTTTAATAATCCATTCTACATTACTGCTTGTGTAGTCAGTTCATTCTCTTGCATCATTAGACCCAAAGCGTTGCCAGAAAGCACAATCTCGAAAAGTCCTGAAATTGCTTATGAAGACTCATTCTTTGCAAAACCACAGGCATTTCCTTCATCTGATTTTCGGTAGAGTCGAGTTTTAAAGACTTCCTGCATGCTTATCCATGGAGTTAAACAGAAGAAAGAAAAAATATCAAATCTCTTCCAACTGTTGAGGCATCTCGAACCGGCAAAGCGGGCACACGTGGTTCATCTCCAACCATCGAATTATGCATTCGCTATCAAAAATATGTGAGCACGGCATACTTATGACCTCCATCCCTGTAGAGAACTCATTCAGACAAATTGTACAATTGATCTCATCTGACTCTCTTTTATTGAAATTCATCCTCTTCAGGGCTTCAACTGAAGATCTTAATGCTGGGACTGTACTAACCCTCCTTTCAAAAGCCAAATCCATTAATTCTCTTAGGACCCTAGCCACTCTCTCTTCTTCGTCTTCTTCTTCTTCTTCTTCTTCTTCTTCTTCTTCTTCAATCAATACAAAAATCTCTGAAATCTCAAACTCAGCTACAACATGTACAATCTTCTTTCCTGCTTCATGGGCTTTCTTTGCTATCTCACTAACGTTCAAGGCCACTGATTCAATACAGTCTGTATGAATGTTTAAGTGGAAAACCATCTCGGAAATACGGCTTTTGGATGTCTCTGCTTGCAAGAAATAGTGGAGATCGTCTGAGAATGTCTCAACCAGTACCCTACGAACTTCCGACTGTTCACCAATGGGCTCTGATCGATGTGCCCATGGATCTAAGCGTCTATGGTATTCTTTCAACTTAATTTCTATGAATAGTGTGGGCACTTGGGTTTCACATACTATTTCATCCAATTTTTCATGGACACTTTGCCAATAAAAACGGTTGATATTTCCTTGGGGGACCCTGTATGATTCATTGATGAAGAAATCATCATCGTCGGAGGACGTGTCCGAGTCATCTTCAACGGCAGCGAGCATGTCGAATTCATCTTCAACGGTGGTGGATGGGTCGAATTCAGAATGGGATGGTGTGACCGAGTCTTCTTGAACGATGGACATGGTTGGTGTCGTGAACTCACCTGAATTCTTGAGTCGAGAAAGAGAAATTGGATGCTTGAGAGAGAGAGAGAGAGAGAGAGAGAGTGCAAATATGGTTTGGAAGAAAGGCTCGTCTTCTTTATTTATATGGATGGAGTTTCCAAGTACTACAGTAACGCCAAGTTTCCAGGAACGCGGATTTCGTGCGAAAGGCTTTCGCAGAAAGTTCATGCGCTGGAATGAATGGTGGGGCCCACTGTAATCTTTGTGAGAAATCCACTCCGTCCATCCGTTTTGCAAGCTCATTTTAGTACAAGCCATGTGATCCAAAACTCAAGTGAGGCACAAGAGAGGAAACAGTGATAATTCAATTACCACCGTTGAAACATTCATACGGCAACAACTGCATATGCCAGCGTGGCAGAAAGAGTAATATCCAAGTGACGCTGTAACACCTGGTACGGGAGTTCCCGTAACACAAAAGTTCCGTGAGGCCCATCTCAATGTCTGGGTGAAATCCACTCCATTCATCAGTTTCACCGACTCATGTTACAATGAGATTCCAAAACGTAAACGGATCGAAGATTAAGTGGACCTCACAAGAAGAAACAGCGAGAGATGAACGTTCAACAGAAGTTTTGGATCAGGATGATATTTGTTATGATCCCTTCGTCCCGGTGGCAATCACCTACCTACTACATTCCACGGTGTAGCCCACCGGATGTGTTAATCATAACCTCTGATCTATGAGCCCATAAACATTACTGTGAGCCCCATGTATGTTTCATCTTAGATAGTTGATCATGTCCCCTGATTCAGGGGCATTTCATTATTCTGTTAAGCCGTTCACATTTTTCATTTAAACAAATAATTAAATTTTGACCCATTTTTTTTTTTGGTCAGCTTGTTAGTACACAGCACCCATGCCAGTACACACACTCCAATGTTAGCCTCCCCCGCTTGGGATCGATACCAAAGTATCGAACAATTAGACAGTCAGGAAATCATATTTTGGACATGTTAATTCAAGTTCCATATCCTTGTGTGAAAGCCCTTAGTACCTGTGTATCATTAGCCATCACTATCAGAGTATCAAACTTTCCTCGTATTAATTTCACTGGGCATGTTCCAAGCCTCATTAGAGAGGGGCCACGTGGCAAAAATGCATGTGAACCAGATTATATCATTGAATGGCAAATAAACATTATAGCAGGCCTATTAAGTTTTTAATATTCAGCATTCAATGACCAATATTCTCTGGAGCGGATTAGGTGAGACCTTAGATCCCCCGAGGTGGGTGGGACCCCTCACTTTAGGGATGCGGATTGCATACCGAGTAACTCAGCACGCTAAGCATACTAAGTAAACTCTGTGGGGTCCATCATGATTTACATATGTTATCTACTCCGTCTATTCATTTTAAAAGATAATTTGAGGGCTCTAACCCAAAAATCAAGTATATCCAAATCTCAAGTGGACCTCCCCATGGGAAACAGTGTGGATTGAAATTCTACTGTCAAAAATTTCTTAGGGCCATAGAAGTTTTCGATCAATCTATTATTTGTTTTTTCCCTTCATCCATGTCTGTGTGATATTATGAAATGGTTGGATGACAAATAAACATCACTGTAGGCCCTATCAAGATTTCAACAATGAAAGTCATTATTACCACTGTTTACAGTGGTGTGGCATGCTTGAGGTTTGTGCATTCTTCAATTTTTTATTCAACCACTAAAATGAGCTGGAAAAACGGATGGACGGCATGGATAACCCACAATATAACAACCTAGATTTTCACTATTTTAAATTTTAAAAAAATTCTTGAAATTTTTTTTATTAATTAATCTATAATGTCACTTAATGACCGTCAACACTCAATGTTAATATATACAGGAGTAAAACCAGTAAAGAACCGGTAACGTCACATCTAACCAACACGGTGTCTTGGGGCATCCATGTAGAATTTACCACAAGACCGTTCGTTTAGACTACTCGTGGTGAGGTACCATAAGTTAATTAACCTACGATTAGCCTATTAGAGTAGACCAGACGTGTCATGATAGGACCTAGTGCATGCCGCCAAGCCAGCTAGCCGTTTACACTAAGCGCCAGCCCGTACGGGCTATATCGCGGCGTAGGAAGGTCATAAAATTATAAAAAGTTAGGAAAACATATATCTCACTGGGCTTGTGGTTTATCGCGGACCACAGACTCATTGGACACCCAAAAGTGAATTAAGCATAGCTTCCTCATACACCCACACACTCACTCGCACCTTGTTTCTTGATATTACTCGTTGCTTGGTATGAATATCCGTTTTGTATGGTTGTGATACATGAGAACATGATATTGCTATGTTAGTTGATAACATAAATAGTTGGCATGCTATGAATCACCCTCACCCTCTTGAATTGGTCAAGAATATGAGGAGAGATAATAGTTCCATCGGTAGGACTATGTTATGGTTAAACTCGTGGCTTTAGACGGGTGTGTTCGGGTGGCTGTAATTCGACTACATGGGTCCCTTGTGTCCAATGTCACTTGTCTCACGCTCGCCTGACTTGTGCGGTCTAGCCTACTGCCTGATCAACCTTATTTGATTAATCCTAGTTGCTCACATATGTATGGAACCTGAACCACCCTATAACCATTGTAGCCCATCAATAACCCACTTGAAACTGGTCCACAGCCTCCTGGGCCGGGCATGGTGGAATGAGACACTATGTCCGAGCTGTCGGCCTACGCTGGGGTGCCGTACCTTCCCATAGTGACCGTGAGTGATCCCTTTCTCTCGACACTCCTCATGTGCTTGAAGTCGGGAATGAGGAATCCGACGGGATCACGGACCGCGGGGTCTCGGCCTCAAGCATTGGGGGGCCTTGGCCTTACAACCCGTTTAGGGCATTGATACGTGGGGTGTATTAGATTTTTCAACCTACTGGATGAATGGACTTAACTAATAACTCGACTAACACAATCGCATTGCATCGCATTAGTTAGGGTGGCGACTCGGAAGTCGAGGTCGCTCTGAGGGAGTGCTGACATACGCGATCGTTAGACGGAGTCGATCGAGGGAGCGTTGTGGTGAGGGCATGCATCATGTCATTACGCATGCATGCATTCTAATAAGAGTTGCTAAGTGTTGATGATTGACTGCGTTTCATTAAATTCATATTATAATTGATGCTTGTTATAACTTAAGATTAATAACACCCACTGAGTTGATCACTCACTCTCACTCTGGGACGATGTTTTAAAACACCAACCAGACTCTTTACTAGATGCAGATGCAGGTGAGGTGGAGCTCGACGAGTCGAGTAAGGTGAGCAAGGATAGGGAAGATGAGTTTTCCTACTTCCAGACTTTCGGCGGATCTTTTTAGTTGAGTTCGGGCCACCACAGGGTATGGAACAGGGCCCTAGTCGCCTTGGGTCATGTATGAGTGAGATTAGTTTCCTATTTATATGATTTTGAATTCGTCGTTTAAATATTTTTAATTTAGTAGCAATTGATAATACTTTGTAATGTATTTATATTTCATGCCTTGTTAAATCCTTCATTGTTTATGAGATCATCCAAATGTAATCAAAATATGAAGCCCAATAGGGCACCCATGACACTTTGGAATTCGGGAGCCGAGTTCTTACACGGCCCCTGAAAACCCGGGGTGTTATACACACACATTCACTGTATGCCCAACTAAGTTTACTCAATTCCATAAAGGCATACTGAGTAACTCAGTACACAATCCGAGTTCTCACCGTGGGGTTGCAAGGCCCACTGTAATGTACGTGATTACATCCATGCTGTCATCCGTATTGAAAGCTCATTTTTGGGCTTATACCTTAAAATGAACTTAAAATACGAATGGACAGAGTGGATGTAGTCACATACATCACAGTGGGCCCCATGGTCAAGGGACCCACCCACCTTAGTTGGTCCAGGGGCCTCACCTAATCCGCTCTCATTTTATTTGAGCTAATATATGTCATGTGTGTAATTTTTTAATTACTGTGTTAAGCTTCGGCAGCTTGAGTATCATAACTTCCAGTAAACAGGGTACGGTTTGGCTAGTGATGCTACCACCGGCCAGGTGGCTAGTGGCGGTTGGTATGTGGACCGTATCATGATGTTTGTGTCTTATCCACGCCGTCAATCCATTTTGAAAGATAATTTTAGGGTATGATTCAAAAAATAAGGTACATCTAAGTCTCAGTCGGACCAAACCAAGGGAAAACACTAGTGATTGAATGTCCACCATTAAAAGCCTCCTGGGGCTCACTATAATGGTTATTTGACATTTAACTTATTGATTAGGTCATATAGACTTAGATGAAGGGAAAAAAAAAATATATCAGCTTGATCCAAAACTTTCGTGGCCCTCAAGAAGTTTTTAATGGTGTCTGTTCAATCAATGCTGTGTGGTCCACTTGATATTTAGATCAAACGTACTTTTTATATCGTACCATAAAATGATCTGAAAGAATGGGTGGACGGCATAGATGAAACAAATACATCATGGTCGGGCTCGCAGAGCACGGACCACTAGGCATTGGCCAGGGCAAGGCAGTAGCCGATCCTTTTCCAAGAAATAGAGGTCATAAACATAGACTCATGTTACGACTAGGAAAAGATGTCAAGTTTCTATAGCTCATAAGCGCGTAACGTCAGCACGTGCGACGGGGTGGTAGACAGTTCAGGACGCGGTTTCGGTGGAATCCTGGCTCTGGGCCACCTTGATGTATTTGTCTCATATCCATGCCGTCCATTCTTTTTTCCAGCTTATTTTATGAAACATTAAAAAAAATACAACAGATCCAAACCTCAGATGGACCACACCATTCAAGCTGATATTTGTGTTTTCACTTCATCCAGATATTCGTAACCTTATCAACAGCACGGATGGAAAATAAACATTACGGTGGGTGGCAGTAGGTTTTAATAGTAAGTGTTCAATCACCAATGTTTCTTGTGTTTTGGTCCACTTAATATTTTGGATCTACTGATCCAACCTAAAATAAGCTTATGAAACGGATGGACGGTGTAGATATAAGATATATATATCACTTCGGGCCCAACATGCAGGTCGGTGGATCCAATCCACTTAAGCCGCGTCCAAAGTTGCAATATATAAGCCTTCTGAATACCACCAGAATGAAGTTGCTAATTACAAACTTCAGCTTCTTTGTTTCTACAAATAATTCAATATAACAACTCATCCATCAGCTAATCTTCAAACACTTCTTACTTCTTCTTTTTTCTCTCTTACTACAGAAGCAGCTATGTCATTGGGTGGAGAAGCTGACATCCGATTCCATCAGGACACCAAAACCATCTTCTCCAACGCCAATGCCCAGAGCCGCTGCTCAGTTCGCTTGCGTGCCTCTATCGAACAAGTGCCTGCAGAAAAGAAAGAACCTTCTCTCGCCATCAAAATCACCTTGAATGAGCGGTCCCAGCGATTCACGGCCACCTCCCATGGATACATATACAAAATCGAGAATTCAAAGGCTTCTAAGAAAATGCAGATTTTCGAAGACAAGCTTCAACGATACTGCCAACGTAATAGATCCACCATACGTTTCCAAATTATTATGTCCCACTTCAATGTTCATCCAATGGCCCGTAAATTATCTGCAGAGATCTTGGCCATTGGTGCTAGCGGTATGGCAGAGCGGGCCATGAAAGCTTGTAAGGAGCTACATGTGGGCGTGGAGATTACTATAGTAACATCGTCGTTGGTGCAAGATGATGGAGATGCAGATTCAATGGCTAGGATTTTGATGGGGTCCCCGGTGGTCCCTGTATCAAGATCTTCTATTGAAGCATTGGAAGGGATGGACTTGGAATCTGATGGTAATAAGTGTGTAATATGTCAAGATGAATTCTTGGGAGGGGTTGGGATGTTACGTATGCCCTGCTCCCATGTTTTTCATGACCAATGTATAATCCGATGGTTGGAGGAAAGACATGTATGCCCGGTCTGTCGATTTGAGATGCCGGTAAAGCACATGCAAGAAAGCTGATTTATTATAATCAGTATTCTCAAATTTTTACCGATTTGTATGATATTCTATTTGATTTTAGCTTTTTTAGCTTTTTTTTTTTTTTTTTTAGTTTTTTCAATTCAACTTTTTTATTCACCTGTGTAGGCCCACCTTATTATCCAATCATCATGTGAGCCCTACTGTAAAAAATAAATGAGAACCACACAAAAAAAAAACTTTTAAATTTAAATAGTGGCTCACATGATCTGATTGGGACTGACCGGGGTTGTTTGATTTTTCGTTTATCAGGGAAATACCCGGGGAAAAAGTTCATTGTTATCTTTTTCCTCTGTTTGAACTTTTAAGTGTATTTTCGTCTCGAAAATTGGTCTAAAAAGGTTGACTTGAATTTATGGACCCCACTGTGATGTACATGACATATCCACACCGTCCATATGTTTTATCAGAAGATTTTAGGATCTTTATCCAAAATTGAGACAGATGCAATGCTCAAATGTCTCATACCACAGGAAATAATGGCCTTAAACGTCCACCATTAAAAGTTATTTTGTTCATTGGGCCCAATGTTTATTTGTCATCTAACATGTTCATGGAGTCATAAAAACATTGATAAGGGGTAAACATAAATATCAGCTTCATCCAAAACTTTCGATGGTTACACAAATTTTTATACGGTAAGCAGCCAATTTCTACCGTTTCTTGTGGTGTGGTCCACTGGAACTTCGATTCTGCCTCATTTTTGGGTCCATACCCTAAATAAGGATGACATATATGATGAACGGTGTGGATAAGAAATGTACATAACAGTAGGACCTATATTCATTTGGCAGCCATCCTCGGTTCTAACGCTGAAAAGTTAGGCCGTGCACAGGAAACGATGCCGTAATGACCCGAGGAAGTAATTATTACCCATTTACCACGGGTAATTACTTCTTACACGAAAAATCAAACAGGGTAGTGCAGTGCACAAGTTCTATGCATGTTTATATGTTTGAGAATCAAAAGCTATGTTGGGCTTTTGCCAGCCAACGGCTGGATATGAACCTAAAATTAGGAAACACACACCGTTGAAACCTTGCCCAGACTTAACATGACGTATAAATGCCATCAAACCGTTCATGAGAACATTAGCATGATCTAGACGTCTGCCGCTCCATCAAGGTTTCAATAGGCGTGCTTGATTCCTACTATTCTCTTTTGTCATTCCTCACTTGAGCTTTGGATCTGCCTTATTTCAGACACGTCTCTTAATTAATATAGGCGAAAGATATCATCGTAGTCCCACATAGCACAGGTAAATTGTGTCCGTTGGGCTTTGGGCTGTATAATAGGCCCGTGGATATGACCTATGTTTAAGGCCGTTTATTAATCAGGATGAGCTTGGGATGACTAAAAGAACCAGTTACCCCATACCGAACCTAGCACGGCCTAGCCCGTTTAAAATTTCAACGGCATTTTCATCAACATCTTGCCCAATCGAGCCATGCATGACAGTCACCGGCCAGGCTCGGAAGCGGATTGGTTGGGCTGGTGTACCACACACCAGCTATACAGCTGGTGTAGTTACGTGTCCTGCGCAAACGAGCGCTGTCGCTCCTCAAGCTCCTAGTTGTAGGAACGGTTCAAAGATCAAAGCTACGTGGCCGCACAATGATGCATTTATTATATCCACACCGTTCATCCATTTTTTCCGAGATCATTTTAGAGCATCGAAATAAATTATATCTAAAGATAAACCGGACCACATGACAAATAGCAACCGAGATAATGATTTTCACTGTTAAAACTTTGTAGGGCTTACCATAATGTTTATTTTCCATCCAATCCGTTCATAACGTCACCAAGACCCGGATGATGAGGAAAAATAAATAAAATTCATATTGATCAAAAACTTCTGTACAAAAAAATTCATATTGATCAAAAACTTCTGTGTACCCCAAAAGGGTTTCAATGGCAGACGTTCAATCCCCCCACTGGTTTTTTCAGTGTGGTTCACTTGATCTTTAGATCTGTTTTATTTTTAGTCTCAAGCCTTATGACGAGCTCACAAAATGTATGAGCGGTTTGGATATAACACATACCTCATGGTGGGACCCACAGAACTTGCTGATGTCAATACATCAGCTATATATAGCTGTTGTGTGGTACACCAGCTAATCCGCTTCCGCCAGGCTCGGGCCTGTTGTCTTCGCCCACCATGGGGCTGGAGTTTACTTTGAATGCCGGGCTTGCATGGACCTCAGCCCTACACAACCCGGCTGTTGAAAGCTCTAATTATTGCTAAATGTGCTGATAGGTCGCACATGTATGAGATCTTTCTTTTAAAAGAGCACTAGCTGTGTTCTTATCTCAATCATGAGAAAATGGGTCATCGATCTGGTGGTTATCAGCTTTCAGGTGCACTCTTTTATTTTAAGGGCATCGAGATCATCAAATTAGTGGCGCCCACTAATTGCAACAGTCCAGATCTATTTACACGAGGGTAAGTGAAGTTGATAAAGCTCACACACGTTTATTGATGCTCTGACCCATGAATCAGATTGATCGATGGGTCAGGTGGGTCCTAATTACACTTAATTAATGGGTTTGATGAAGGACAGACCATGTTATTCCCCCTCCCAAATGTAAGGTTGTCATCACATTCACATAGTTTCATCTGATGTGGACCACTTAGGGGCCACCGTGATGTATTGGTTTTATCTACACCGTCCATCCATTTTTCCAGGCTATTAATGTAAATATGAGGCAGATCTAAGGTTCAACTGGACTACACACAGAAACAGCCTTGATGATGAGGCCCATGTTGAAAACTTGCTAGGGCCACCGTCATGTTTATTTCCCATCCAACCTATCCGCAAGGTCACGTAGACCTGGATGAATGTAACACAAAAATACCAGATTAATCCACTTCGTGTGGTCCACCTGAGCCTTCGATCAGTCTTGTATATGTTTGGGCTTGTATCCTAAAATTATATGGAAAAGGGATAGACGGTGTGGATAAAACCCATAGACCATGTCTCTTGAGAGCTCCACCGTGGGAGCTTACGGTACTGGTCGTTGTGGTGGGCTTCGCAATGATGTATGTGTTTTATCCATGCCGTCCATTTGTCCATCTCATTTTGTATTATTAAACCAAAACTGAAGTAGATCAAAATCTCAGGTGGACCACACGATAGGAAAAAGTGGTGATTGAACGGTCACCATTAAAATCTTCTTTAAGCCCACTAAAGTTTGGATCAAGCTGAAATTTGTATTTTCCCTTTAGGCGATGCGGATTGGCAGGTGTATCAGCCAGACCTTGCTGGTGTGGTTACAATGATGTATTTATTATATCCAATTGTTAATCCATTTGATGAGATCATTTTAAAGTATGCCCAAAAATAAGTCACATTCACAACTTAAGTGGCCCACACTACAAATAGAAGTAGGGACAATGATTCTCACCCTTAAAACATCTTCAGGCCCACCCACGGTAAAATTTATTTTCCATCCAATCTATTCATAAGGTCACGTAGACCTAGATGAAGAGATAAAACAAATATTATGTTGATCCAAAAGTTCTTAGCCCCAAACGGGTTTAAATGGTATACTCTTTATCCCACTCTTTTTTGCAGTGTGGTCCACTTGATCTTTGGATTTGTCTTTGTTTTCTTTATGAAGCCTTGTGACGAGCTCGCCAAATGGATGAACGGTTTGGATATAACACATACCTGAGGAACTTTTTAATGGCGGGAGTTCGGTCACCACTGTCTCCCTGTAGTGTGGGCGACCTGAGATTTGGATCTACCTCAGTTTTGGGCTCGTGACCTAAACTAGTAATCCAAAATGATGAACGGCTAGCCCACAGAGCTTTTTCAGCACCGACTAGTAACCAGTTATCGGTAATGGAGGGGTTACTACCGAATCCGAATCCTACGGCTACTCCTCTCTACCCCGCTGGTACATGCAATTGGATCGCGAGTTTCTTGTAACACCAACGTATTTCCTGCGGAACAAAGCTCCATGGGGCCCACCTGGATGCCTGTGTAAAATCCACTCCGTCCATCAATTTCGGTGGGACATGTTAGGATGAGACTTAAAAACTATACTGATCAAATACCCAAATTAATTGGCCATACTACAAGAAAAAGTTGTGATTGATCGACCACTTTTGGAACTTAGTGGGGCCCACAAAATTTTCTGATCAGGCTGATACTTTTGTTTTCACTTCATCATTATCAGAAATACTTAATGAACAGTTTAGATGGCATCTAAACATCACCGAACCCAGGAAGGTTTAAATGGTAGGCCTTTACCTCCTTACTATTTCCAATGGTGTGGTACATTTTGGTATCGGGTCAGCCTCAGTTTTCGGCTGTCATCTTAGAATGAATCGGATAAACCTATGGACGGTGGGGATTTCACGCGGACAACGTGGTGGGATACGCGGAACTTCTGTAACTCGCGTTCATGGAGTCGCAGGGGACGCGGCGCTGAAAACTTAGGTGGGGCCCACCGTAGTTTTTGTGAAAAATCTACCCCGTCCATCCGTTTTTTGATACCATTTTAGTACAAGGGGCAAAAATTGAGCCGGATCCAATGCTCAAGTGGGCCGAAAACGTAAGTATTGAACTCCATAGTTAGAAATATTCGTAGGGCCACAGAAGTTTTAAATCAGGATAATATTTATGTTTTCAGTTCATCTCTATAGGAATGATGCTATGAACGGTATGGATGCAATTTAAACATCACTGTAGTGCAGCCCACTTGAATCTTGGTATCGATCCCTGGCGGGGGTGGCTAACATGGAGTGTGTGCACTGACATGGGTGTGTACTAACAAGCTAACCCAAAGAAAAAAAGAAGTCCTAAAAACGTTCAAAAAACGTATGGACGGACTAGATTTCTCAAAAATATCACGGTGGGCCTCACCTGGTAGGAACTTCCTGCGAAAGGCTTTCGCAGGAAATCCGCGTCCTTGCGGGGGTTGCATTAGCTGAATTATAAACGCGTGTGGACTTTGAAACAACGTATATAGATAAAGAAGAGAAGCCTTCCTTCCTAACCCTATTAACTCTCTTTCTCTTGAATATCCAACTTCTCTTTCTTGTCTTTCTCTCGACTCATGAATTCAGGTGAATACACAACAGCAACCATGTCGTCCTTCATTGAAGAAGAAGACTTGTTCTTCATTGAAGAAGAAGACTCCGACACATCGTCCGACGATGAGTTCAATTTCCCTTTCCCCGTTGATGAATTCTATATGTCAATGTATGGAAATATCACGTGTTTTTGTTGGCCAAGTATCCATTAAAAATCAGTTGAAATACCGTCTGAAGCCCAAGTACCCACGCTATCGATGGAAATTCATTTGAAAGAACGCTGCAGATGGATAGACGTATGGGAAAATCATGTCGAGATAGAAGTTTGTAGGGACGTGGAGACGTTCTCTGACGAGCTCCGCTATTTCTTGCAAGTTGAGATGTCTAAAAGCCGTCTTACTGAGATGGTTTCACGCATGAACATTCATCCAGACTGTCTTGAATCAGTGGAATCAGTGGCCTTGAATTACTGACATTGCAAAGAAAGCCCATGAAGTTGGAAAGAAGATGGTACATGTTGTTACTGAGTTTAAGGTTTTGAATGTGTTTCAAGAAGAAGATGAAGAGGATGAAGAGGATGAAGAAGAAACACTAGCGGATGTCTTTAGAGAATCAGTTGATTTGGCTGATCAGAGGAGGGCTGGTGCAGTCCCAGCATCGAGATTTTCAGTGGAAGCATTGGAGAGGATGACATTCAACAAAGGAGATAACGAAGAAATCAAGTGTACAATTTGTCTGAAGGAGTTCTCTACAGGGATGGAGGTCATACGTATGCCTTGCTCACATATATTTGATGGTGAATGTATAATTCGATGGTTGGAGATGAACCATGTCTGTCCGCTTTGCCGGTTTGAGATGCCTAAACAATCAGAAGAAATTTGAAATTTTTATTTATTTATTCTTTATTTTTTAATGGACAATTAGTTTTTGTAAATTTTAGAATAAATGTTTGTAGCAAATAGAGGATCCGAATTTCTTTGTACTTTGGATTGGAATTTTGGGACATGGATTACAGTAGTGATACAATATTTTAGGTCTGTTAGGGTAGGGGATCTAAATCACTGATGTAGATTGTTGTTTTTTTTTTTTTTTTTTGTTTTTTTATATTTGATGTAGATTGCTTGCTCATGCTCGGATCGATCTATTGATTATGGGATTGTGGACCAGTATTGCTCAACGTTGGCCCACTTTAAGGCTTGCAATGAATATTGTTGCTGCTAGTGGCATGCACTCAAATGTCTAGGGTACTCATTTAGTATCTTCTTGAAAGCATTCCTCATTCCACAGTGTAATAACATCTATGGCATTACAGATAACTGTACAAGTGAAGGAACAACTTTTCAAAACAATAGAAGGGGTGCAACCCTTCAAACTTGCGTTAAAATCTGTACAAGTGAATGAAACAACTTTTCAAAACAAAAGGGGAAGGGGCGAACTTGCATTAAAAGACACAACAACAAGTGTGCATACACCCATTACTAGGGGTGCACATTTAACCTGTAGAACCGTGGAACCAGACCGGAACCGTTGGATCGGTCCGGTTTGGTCCGGTTCTAATATGCTAACGGTTCGGTTCCGGTTCCGAAAATCTCAGAACCCTTAAGAATGGTTCGGTTCCGGTTTAGGGGTATGTAAAACTGAACTGAACCATTAACCGAACCGTGGACCCGAACCGTGGAACCGATCCGTTGAACCGTGGATCTAAACCGTTGATCCAGAACCATTTAATGATAACCGTCAAATGGGCAGTTAAAATGAAGATGGTTAAGAATCTTAAATCTCGTCCGTTTATTAACATGGGGACCACGTTTTGGACCATTGATTACGCATACACATGTATCATGCCTGAGATGACATTTTTCATTCATGCATGAAGAGTTTTGCTAACCACACTCATGTGGGTAAAAAGCTTATGTACACGCCACACGTGCCATCATGGCATGATAGATCTGATCCAAATTATCCATCAGAAAGGACAGATTACACTGATGACTAACCCAACCATCAGGGTTGATCCACTGCTCTTTACTTAAAGAGGTTGCCGCAAACCACCCTTTGTAAAACAAATGTACAGCTCCAACTCATCCTTCTATTTGCAATGTTGGGGCCCACATGCTAAGAGGACCAAATTATTTTTACTTGGGGAAACACGTAGAAGGTCTGACCAACCTGATGGATGGATTGGATCTCGCACTTATGTGCATGATGGCACGTGTGGTGACCAGATGAGCTCCACTGCATATGATTTTTTTTTTTAACTTTTTTTTTTGTCTAAAAACCCAGAACCGTGGAACCGAACCGGTTTTCACGGTTCGGTTCTGGTTCGGTTCTAGTATGCTAACGGTTCGGTTCCGGTTCCAAAAATCCCAGAACAGTTAGTAATGGTTCGGTTCCGATTTTACCCCAAAACCGGACCGAACCGAACCGTGTGCACCCCTACCCATTACCACAGCCTGGCCCGACAGAAAATTTTGAAACACTAATATTTTAAAATACAAGAAGCCGTGGATCCAAAAAATCCCCTTATAAGCCAACTGCAAGTATATAATATTTTGGCACATGGAATGATGTGATGAGGTCTACTGTATTGCTCAAGGGATAAGTTCTCCAAATCTACTAAATTCTCTGGACTCCTTTATTATGTGCTAGGTACTAGGTATGATTTGATTTTGTTAAACCAGTATGTTGGAGTTTGTTTCGGTCAATAACAAGTTGCTAGTCCTAAAGGATCTGTTTTGGGGTAGAGTCTGCATGTCCAAAGTGTTTGTTATTTTCTTTTATATTTAATTAAGGCTATGCCTAGATGAGAATAAAACATAACTTTCGGTCAGTCCCTTTTATTCTCAGAAGATTGGAGGGCCGGCTCCCCTCAAAGTGGACCACATTTCATTCTTGTTCCCTATTCATTTACAAATATAAGCTGTCTGAGGAAGCGGATTCCTATTAATTTGGTACCAGAGCTAGACACCATGACTGATTCAAGAACTTCCCAGGCTGACAATGTTAGCTTATAACAGACAGTCTCTTAGATCATGCAATGACTATCTCTTCTCAACAATCGTTATGAAGAGATTTTCAATACTCTAGAGAAAGATCTGGCAACTGGTGGACCTGGTGACACGAGCGGATCCTCGCTCTCAGGACCCATAGGTTCCATTCAATCCAGAACCGTGAGGCTTAATTTTCCTACATTCGATGGAGGTGACCCATCTAGATGGATCTACAGAGCAGAACATTTTTTCGCCTATCAACACACGCCGGCGGACGACCGATTAACCATTGCCTCAATCCATTTGCAGGGGGATGCCTTGCATTAATGGTACCAATGGTATGAAAAATCGCAACTCTACATGTCATGGTGGGAGTTCTTGTTAGCCTTGAACGAGCGTTTCGGACCAACCAGGTATGAAGATCATGCTGGAGCTCTTGCCAAGCTTCTCCGAACTTCTTCATTACGAGAATACCAAAACAAATTTGAAAAGTTGGCCAATCGGACCAATGGGTTGACCGAATCATTTCTCATAAGTTGTTTTGTATGTGGATTATGAGATGACATCCGTTTGGATGTCTAAAAGTTTCGACTAGTTACCTTGACACAAGCCATAGCCTTGGCCTGACTCTAGGAAGAAAAGGTGGCTACAAGACATCGTTTGGGCCGCCCTAATTCTAGTAAGCCCTCAGTTTTCACAATTACCAATGAAAGGGAGGCTAAGGTACCATTGTTGCCCATCAAACGACTTCACTACCAAAAAACAGGCCAAAGGCTACGGCTAAAAACCGTAGCAAAAAACCTATGGCTACGGTTAAGATCCATAGCTCGACTGTAGCCATTGGTACTGTAGCCATAGGTCTAAAAGCTATGGCTACGGATAAAATCCGTAGCCATAGAGATAATGGCTACAGATTAAATCCGCAGCTATTTCTTCTGTAGTGCTAATGTATTTACAACTACGGATTATATCTGTAGCCAAAAGTTGAGAACGAACTGTAGCAATAGGCTTCAATTAGCAACAGCTACAATTTTTAGATACAAGCTACGGTGAATAGCCGTAGCTAATTAAATAATAGGTACGGATTAAATCCGTAGCAATATTGTCCGTAGCTTAAAATTATATACAGCTACAGATTTTATCTGTAGCTAAAAGTAGAATGAGAACCATAGTAAAAATCTGAATTCAGCAAGAGCTACGATTTTCAACAAAGTGCTACAATTAATAGCCATAACTAATGTCTATTATTAATAAAAAAAATTAATTTGTAATGACAGCTCTTAGCATTGTAGTACACCCTGATAACTCATATAAGCTAATATAAATAAATACTTCATGGCTAAATCATTCATTCATTCAATCAAACACAATCATTCATTTAAACACAATCATTCATTTCCATTCACAAAAGTATAATGCCAACATAATAGTTATATGTCTAGTTAAAGTTCTCATTAATAGCAAGATCCAATGCCTTCTAGCAGCCAAATAGCTTCTCAACAATCGCAAGCGAAAACTCCATGGATGTGCATCTACTGGTTATCAATTTGTAATCAACTAACACCCTATTCTCAGCTTCTCTTTGATCCGAAAACTTATTGCACATGGATGATCATATACCTGTTTGATCTGAAGGAGAATCAATGTTATATGCTGCCAGTCGTTCTTTTAGCTCGAGCACCTCATCATCTTCCTCTTCACTATTAATGGCAGTTGATATTTTCTGCTGAAAGACCCAAACCAAAAAGGCAATGAGAAGTCACCAAAACAGGGAGATACTTGGGAAATAAGAAGTTTCAAAATTTACAAGCACACCTTTCTAGCAGGAGCCTTCTTCGGAGCTCCTTACCTTTGGGTTTTAGCCCCTCAGAAATATGTCCTACGGAGAGAAAAAGATAACATGCATTGAAATGAATGAAATCTTCAAGATAGGAAATAAAATGGTAATTGACAATCCACCCGTTTCGGGTTTCAATTTTTGTGGTGCCGATTGGTGTGTACGTTCAAACATGCCAATCGAGTTTCAATTTCTATGGTGCCGATTGGCGTGTACGTCCAAACACTGGCTCAGGTTTAGGTTTGGGTTTTTGGTTATAGGTTATAGGTTGTAGCTTTAGGGAATTGAGAATAGGTTAAGGTTTAGGTTTAATTAGGAAATTGGGTTCGGGATCGGGTTTAGGTTTGGGTTTTCAAGTTTAGGTTTAGCATTAGGTTAGGGAGTTGAGGTTAAGATTAGGTGTAGGTTTAGGTTTAGGGATTTGAAAATGCATTTAGGTTTTAGGTTTAGGTTTAGGTTTAGGTTATAAGTGTAGGTTATAGGTTTAGGTTTAAGTTAGGTTATAGGTTATAAGTTTAGGGAATTGAGAGTAGGTTAAGGTTTAGGTTTAGGAAATCGGGTTCGGGATTGGGTTTAGGTTTGAGTTTTCATGTTTAGGTTTAGGTTTAGGTTAGGGGGTCGAGATTAGGATTAGGTGTAGGTTTAGGTTTAGGGATTTGAGAATACATTTAGGCTTTATGTTTAGGTTTAGGTTTTAGGTTTAAGTTATAGGTTTAGGTTTAGGTTATAAGTGTAGGTTATAGGTTTAGGTTTAAGTTAGGTTATATGTTCAGGGAATTGAGAATATGTTATAGGTTTAGGTTTAAGTTAGGTTATATGTTATAGGTTTATGGAATTGAGAATAGATTAAGGTTTAGGTTTAGAAAATCGGGTTCGGGTTCAGGATCGGGTTTAGGTTTGGGTTTTCAGGTTTAGGTTTAGGTTTAAGTTAGGGGTTAAGATTAGGATTAGGTGTAGGTTTAGGTTTAGGGATTTGAGAATACATTTAGGCTTTAAGTTTAGGTTTAGGTTTTAGTTTATAGGTTTAGGTTATAGGTTTGGGTTTAGGTTACAGGTTTAGGTTAAGGTTAGGTTATAGGTTATAAGTTAAGGTTTAGGTTATAGGTTTTGGTTAAGGTTAGGTTTAGGTTAAGGTTATAGCTTTAGGGAATTGAGAATAGGTTAAGGTTATAGCTTTAGGGAATTGAGAGTAGGTTAAGGTTTAGGTTTAGGTTATAGCTTTAGGGAATTGAGAATAAGTTAAGGTTTAGGTTTAGGAAATCAGGTTTGGGTTCATGATCGGGTTTAGGTTTGAGTTTTAAAGTTTAGGTTTAGGTTAAGTAGTTGAGATTAGGATTAGGTGTAGGTTTAGGTTTAAGGATTTGAGAATACATTTAGGTTTTACGTTTAGGTTTAGGTTTTAGGTTTAGTTTTAGGTTAGGCTTAGGTTTAGGTTATATGTTATAGGTTATAGCTTTAGGGAATTGAGAATAGGTTAAGGTTTAGGTTTAGGAATTCGAGTTCGGGTTCAGGATCGGGTTTAGGTTATAGATTTAGGTTTAGGTTATAAGTGTAGGTTATAGGTTTAGGTTTAAGTTAGGTTATAGGTTAAGGGAATTGAGAATGAGTAATAGGTTTAGGGTGTGGTTTAGATTAAGGGTGTGGTCCCTGCAAATACATCTATAAACAAGATATAAACATAGCCTGTCCAAATGGTTAGGCCCTTCCAATGCTGTTCATAAGAAATGAACAGCTTCATCATGGTCATAACAGCGGTTCCCGCCTTCCAGGGACCCCCGCTCATCCGAATAGCTCCGACGCGCATCCAGGTTTGCTCCATTAATTTCAAGCAAATACATAAACACGGCTTGTTCAAATGGTCAGTCAACTCCAATGCTGTCCATCATAATCTACTGAATGTAAAATCATCAGATCCAACATGAATGAACTTATAGGCTAATGATCCTGTTAAGTTCCATGAGTACCTCTGAGAATTGTAAGGCCATACACCAACATATGCGAGCAAATTTGCCAGCCTGCAAGCAAAAATAAACTCAAAAATTATAATAGCTTTAAAAAATGAAAAAAGATCATCTATTAGCATCCATATAAGCACAACAAGTTACCTAAGGCAAAAGTTCCTTCATTGCCATGAAAAGAGATCTTTAAAGACTTAAAACCCAGATGATGCACCCAAAATGTTATTTCAATAGTACAAGATATTAAAAGCTACTAGATATGCATTTTTAGATAGGTAACAAATATGTCAGTTTATCAATGGGATAAGATGTTGACACTGATAACTATGCTTAGTTCCTACTATAAACAAATAAGTTATCTATCACCTTTCACCATCTGTTAAAGTAAAAGGTTCTACATGTCTTGGAAAACTGCTAGCAGCTATTAAGCACTTTTCATACCTAAAATGCAATTTATCAACATGGATGATTAGATCTATGACATTCAAACACTTAATTAGGGTCATCATGCGCATGCATTGGTAGTTGATGCCATAAATTCCTACATCTCATATTCTCTTATTGTAAACAAACAAGTTTTGATATTTTCTCGTAGTTACAAATGACAAGACCCAAGTTGTGATTTGCTTGACTTGTGTGGGAGAATTTCCCATGAGTGCACAAACCATGGAATAAGGCTGGGCTGGGGCCTAACAAAATCAAACTCTTGAATAGAGTTGGCCTGAGGGGCCAGTTCAAAACTCTGGCAAAGGCCTGGCTCGTTACCAGACTTACTATGGTGATGGATTTTGAATACCAATACAGTGATAGAATAAATGCTCGATTAAGCTATAGAATACTAGTACAGGTAGAAAGAATTTGTTCTACGTACCAAAAGGTAAAAATACGTGGAAAATTGGGCTTATAGCATAGACATATGTAGAGCTTCCATAGTAACCTTTAATGTTAGACCAGAATATGTTTAATCCATTCCCATGAAGAGAAGACCTGAAAAAAATTCAGTCAAGTATACATTCAAAAATAGAACTCAATCAAGCATGAGAATCACAGAATGGTTATAGATTCAATAGAGAACTAATGATTAATGATTAATCTAATATGCCAGTAAAGACTAAACAATTGTTATGGCTAAATCCATTAAACTACTTTTATTTAACCATCCATCTTGAACATCTTATTCAATGGCAAGGATTTTCAAATCAACCTGTTTTTTTTTTTATATGGACACCTCCATGGTGGGCCCATGTGATGAGTAGGTAACATCTTGCACAAAATAAGGGGAGAGAAGATCAGAACCACTGGAACCCTCTTCAGTAAGGATTTATTTGGGAGATGGCAAAAGACTAAAATGCAATTCAGGGCAGGCCTACAAGTACCACACCCAAACTCCATATTTACAAAAACCTTGTGTTCCTTGTCAACTCAACTGAGAAACTGAAAATTGAATTTAACATTTTTTTTCTTTCTTTTTTTCTCAATATTCATGTAGATTAGAGATGGAAACAGCTGAGCTGTAATGGTTTAAGATGGTTCAAGATGATCTATCATAACTTATACAAAGTAGGATCTATCAAATGGATGGTTCAAGATGATCTATCATAACTTATACAAAGTAGGATCTATCAAATGGATGGTTCAAGATGATACCAACATGCTATCTTTTCACATGGGATGATATCAACATGCTATTTTCCCTTTCAATAAGCTATCTTTTTCATTCCAAGTAAAATACATCTAGGACCTTTTGTTGTCTTTAAACACCCTTTTTCTCTAGAATGCCTCAAGTGAATCATTAAATTTCATGAATAAGCTATAGATACCGAACTTGGGGTTCTTTCCTTGTCAATATAAATAATATGCAAACTATATTTAAAGCAACAAAACCATGATGCTCCGATAGTCGAGAACACAAACTACACAATAATGCTGCAGTTTTCATGCTAGTGGAAAATTCAGATTATCTGCCATTGGCTCCCATCATTTTTTGGTCCACTCGGAGAGTGAAGTATTTTATTTTTTATAGGAATATCAAAATTCCTTAAATTAGATTTCATAATAGCACTTGCTTGTTCAAGAAAATGCAAAAAATTCAAACTAACACATTTCTTTCAAACACAACTGGTTAACCTGGAGGTTTAACAACGAAACTCAGGACCCGATTAACAAAATTTCCCAAGTTACTCAGCAACTCGCTGTTTAGTTTGGCCTGCAAGTCTGCCCATGTAAACAATGCGTCTAAAACCTGATTCACACATAAGCAGTAAGCATTTTCCATCATTCCAACACATATAGCAATGTCAGCAAACAAGTAAAAGGCAAACCAAACTGTATTGTTCAGTGATAGAACTTGCCTCCAGCCTATTAGTCAGCAAGTAGTACCGCCATACTTCTGTTGGAATGTTTGTATCTTTTGCATCATTGCCAAAAACTCCCACACCCTTACTCTTGGAGAATTTCCCTGCATATATGATTCACACCAGGATGCTAGAGAAAAAAAAAAAAAAAAACACTCAGATGTTTAGAAAGTCAACAGACACAACATGGATATACTATGTGGTTAAAAAATTTGAACTATACAAACTAACCTGTTTGGTTAACCTCAAAAGTTTTGAGCTTTTGATCAAATGAGATACACTGTTTAGATCCTCTAGCCTAAATATTAGGACATTTCAATCCTTGGATGGGCCACAATTTACTATACAAACTAGCCTGTTTGGTTAACCTCAAAAGTTTTGGTTTTGTTCAGATAGAAATTTTTTAACACATCTGTCCAACTAGAACTTGTTTAAATAAGCTTGAATGTATAGAAAATCTAAGAACAAATTAATGAAAAACATCCTACAGTCTATATTAACCAAACATCTATCCACTAATCAGAGGTTGGAATTGCCTAGATAATGTGATTTTTTAATGATGATCTATTCACAGTGGGATTTCCAATTCAGATGGTTAAACTAGGTAGTATGTGCCATGCATACAAATTCTAAATGAATGCGTATCAAGCAGCATACTTGACAAGAGTATCAAATAGCTCCCATTTTAAATCGATTCACCACCACTCTCCCATATGTTCTGCAACTTGGTTCCTCTCTCGAAGTGCATTGCACGTGCCATATCAACTAGTTCTTTTTAGTTTTAATTAAGATCCAAAATTTGGGGCATAAACTTAGAAAAAAAAATACAATCTCTAAAATAATTTAGAGTTATATTTGAGCTACCTGGATGAGCAGACCGTGTTGCCATCCCAAGCGGTGATTCTTTCTACATGTAGAAAAGTAACTGAGCATTATAACTTATTAGGATAGTGAATATTCTGCATGGACTCTACGGAACAGACAATACCTACTAAGTATGTGACTAAAACAACATATTTAAGTACATTTTCTGGGCTACACCCACAAATGTCAAGTTAACAATAATTAAGAAGTAAATAATAAAGTATTAGAATAGTATTTAAGCATTATGAGAGGAATGATGTGGAATGTGTTGTTCTTGATTAAGATTTGAAAAGCTAATGTTTGAGTAATTGAGATACCCTCCATGGCATGCATGCAGAATGCTCCATTGGCCCCTCACTGGAATGCCAAAGCATGGTGTATGTCAGCTAGAGGCAATGGCTGGGTGATTGTCCTGGAGATGCTTGTCGTTGTCAAATGAGCTGGGAATGAAGGGTTGGAGTACATCACCTTAAAGACCAACAACGACAATGCGATGACTAGTACACTTGCCGGCAATGCATTTGCTTTGATGAATGCTTACAAGATCTCCAAGAAGGAAGCAAGGAGATTGAATTACAACAAGTGGAGATAAAGGTGTTTGCACCAAAGGCTTCTGTTTGAAGCTAGTAAGGGTTGATGATTCATCAAAACAATGGGCCTTTCATGCAGATAGTTTAATTCAAAGTACTCTTTTATGTAATGTCCATACATCAAACTCTCCAAGAACATCTAGTGAAAGTTTTTCTTGCTTTTGGGAAGGCATGTACAAGGGATAGTGTTTAATACTCCGCCAGTGTGTGACAGATGATGTACATATGCACAGGTATATCCTACAAGTGAAGATGTTTAATTCAAGTTAAACCACTCAGATTTTAGATGATTTATAAGTCAAAGGACACACTGGAATAATATCCTAAATAATTAATTAAAAAATATCTAATTAACAATCAAAGCTCCTTTAATATCGTATCACTATGTATAGAAGCATTTTTGTCATTTGAGAAAAAAGGCTACACGTAATATAATATCCATTAAAGAAATGAAACAAAATAAGTTAATGAGTTATCTGAAGATGTTTAAAAAAGGAACAGAGATGTATACCCTATATTAATGGGGTAGTACTTTAGAAAAATCCCATTATATATAGTTGTGGCCATCTACAAAAAACAGCCCACCAACAGCCTATGACTATCTCATAGCAACTCATGAGGGGTGTACTAGACCATCCTTCTCTTCCAGAGGTTGTTCCAAGATAACACCAATCGAATAGTTTTGATTGTTAAATGGATAGTGGGCCACCTATCAAGCAATTAGAATCATACGGCCAAAATTGACAAATGGGTGAGTGGGTGCACATGGTTTAAATGCAACCTTCTTATATTTATTTTCTATTTTGATAGTGTGGACCTTGGACCGGCCCATATCTTTTCTTAATCATATGGGACACAACAAATGGTCTAGATCACCTACCAATGGGCCCCCATACTATGAAAACCATCAGGCCAAGGACCTTATTGTTCAAACCCAGAAAAAGCTAACATTAAATGACATGTAAAAGCTCAAATCCAATGATCATTCATTAGGCAGAGTACTGATTGAAGGCTTGTGTAAATAGTGGAAAAGCTTTCAGAACACAACGCAGACCTAAGAACTTGCATGGTGTAAAGAACGAAAATCATATATGAAACCTGATTTGACATGGCAATATGAAAATGCCAAAGAGAAGTTCGTACAATGCAAGCTCTGGGATTTTCAGTACTTGGGTGGTAGTTTCTAGATCGGCAGCAATCTAAATCGCTTCTTCGGGAGCACTCTTTGCCTTGAGCAGAGTGTTGCCATCCCAAGTACTTGTCATCCCAAGTGGTGATTGGGTGTGGACCACGTGAGTTTTGGATCACGGCCAAAATCATGCTCAATCCTGCAAGCATCAGCACAAACCCCGAATCTCTGAACCCCCTCAAACCCCCAATTAATCTAATCAATACCCCCTCAATCCCCCAATCCAATTCCACACGAAAAAAAGAAAAAGAAAAAAAAGATAGAAATATGAATATTCAAAAGAGAAAAAAAGAAGATAATCGATTTTCCACACCTAAAATGGACACGGATTATGTTGTGAGAGAGGGAAGTCTTCGTGAGATCGAGAGAGAGGGGATGGTTAGGGAGAGAAGAGGGGTTCGTGAGAGGAGAGATCGAGAGAGAGAAAAGGGGTGCCGGAGAGAGAGAGAGAGAGAGAGAGAGAGAGAGAGAGAGACGCGGAATGGGTTCTATTCCAGGAGTGGAGGGAGATGAAAAGTTTCGTGAGAAGGGGGAAAAGAAAAAGGACAACGCGGGAGGAGTTTTCGCATTTTTACCTGATATGGTTCCGTTAGGGTCTTAGGCCGTAGCTAAAATCCCACTAGACCATAGCCATTGTGCCATCCTTCAAACCAGTCCACTTTCGCACGAGTTTGACGATTCTGGATGAACTGTCCTCTCAAGGGCTTTGTGAGATCCATCGTTGATACATTTCATATATCCACTCCGTCCATTAATTTTGTAATTTTTTTTATAGGGAATGACCCCAAAATCTAGGTGAATCAAAGGTCCAATTGAACCACACGATCGACCAATGGTAGGTATTTAATCTCCACTGTTTCCTACCGTGTGGTCCACTTGAGCCTTCGATCTACTTACTTTTTTAGGCTCTTGCTAAAAAATGCTGTTTCAAAATGGATAGACGTATTAGATGGAGCACACACATTTTAATGAGCCTTGTAGAGTCCCTTTTTGGGCTGTTCCAGGTTGTACGTATGTGTGGTGGTGTTAGCTTTTAGCTACGGTTTGAACATTTTTAGCTATAGTTTTAAGCCGTAGTAATTTAGCTACGGTCTACATCCGTAGCCAAAAACTAGCATAGTCTGTAGCCTTTGATCGTTTTTTTGGTAGTGCTTACTCCTGCTGAGGCAAAAGAACGACGAGATCGGGGGCTATGTTACAATTGCAATGAAAAATTCCACCCCGAACATCGCTGCAAAATCTAAGAACTTTTTTTAATTAATGGGTCATGTGAGCCAACACTTGATAGTGATATCAAGGCTGACGAAGAAATCGAAATCAACCATGATATCGGTACTGATCCGCCCAAAATTTCTCCCCAAGCCTTAGCCGGCTCTTCGACTCCTCAGACCATGCGTGTTTGTGGCTTCCTATATCAAAATCCAGTTATGGAGCTTATTGATTCTAGTAGCACCCATAATTTTGTGGACCCTGAAGCCATTAAAAAGGTCAGGGTCGCGGCCTCAGCTAAAGATTCATTTGAAGTAATGGTTGTTAATGGTGACCGATTAAAAAGCTAATGGAAGTGCACAGGATTATCGTTGCGTTTGCAGGACTTCATCGCCTCCACTGATTTCTATATTGTTCCCCTTAGATGATGTGATGTGGTTCTAAGTGCGCACTGGCTACAAACCCTTGACCCCATTTTGTAGGATTTCACCCACATGTGGATGCGGTTCATCGTTAATGGGCAAGAATATATTATTAAGGGTTTGAAGCTAACTGCACTTCAAATGGTGGATGGAATTGCTTTCAGTAAAAAGGCCAAAAAGTTGGGATGGGGAATGGTGTTACATCTCTGCAGCATGGAAGGGTTGTCTCACCCAACCTTTTCATCACTTGAACTAAAGACTCTACTTGACACTTATCAAGATGTCTTTAAGGAATCACAAGGGTTGCTACCTCCTAGGTCCCGTGACCATCAAATTTTGTTGGTTGATGGGGCTCGACCGATGGGTGTCAAACCTTACCACTATCCACATTATAAAAAAAAATAAAATGTGATAGAGCAGATGATACGTGAAATGTTGGTAATCGGTTTAATCTGACCCAGTACAAGCCCATATTCTTCACCGGCCCTCTTGGTACGTAAGGCAAATTGTAGTTGACGGTTATGCGTCGATTATCATGCCCTTAATCAGGTGACCATCCAAGACAAATACCCCATTCTAGTCGTGGACGAGCTAATTGATGAACTTCATGAATCTTATTATTACTTGAGATCGGGGTACCATCAAATTCTTGTGGCAAAAGCAGACATTCCAAACATGGCTTTCTGAACCCATGAAGGGCATTACGAATTCAGGGTGATGCCCTTTGGGCTCACTAATGCACCATCAACATTCCAAAGTCTCATGAACGATATTTTTCGTCCTTACCTGTGTAAATTTATACTGGTATTCTTTGATAATATACTTGTATATAGTAAATCGTGGCAAGAACACCTAGAGCATCTGACCACTGGATTGGACCTTTTGTGGGACAACCAACTGTATGCGAAAATTTTCAAATGCAAGTTTGGCCAGAGGGAGGTTGAATACTTGGGGCACATAATATCCAGTGCTAGAGTAGCAGTGGACCCAGAAAAGATTCAAGCTATGATGGGTTGGCCTAAGCCCAACTCGCCCAAAGCCTTGCGAGGCTTCTTAGGCTTTACAGGCTACTACCGTAAGTTCATCAAAGACAATGATAAAATTGCTAGCCCACTGACAGCCCTCCTTAAGAAGGATTCCTTTCATTGGAATGAGCAAGCTGATTAGGCTTTTATAAATCTTAAGGAAGCCATGACAAACCCACCAGTACTCGCCTTACCTGATTTCTCAAGGCCCTATACTATTGAATGTGATGCATTTGGTGGTGGGATTGGCATAGTCTTAATGCAAGACAAATGGCTGATCACTTTCCCTAGTTGAGAGTTGCAAGAACGGAATCTAGCCTTGTCCACGTATGAAAAGGAAATGTTAGCTTTGGTCAATATAGTTCAAAAATGGCGACCATATTTACTTGGCCATTGTTTCATTATTCGTACCAACCACAAAAGCTTAAAATATCTCTTGGAACAATGGGTCACCACTCTAATATAAGAGAAATGGCTCATCAAACTTATGGGGTATGGTTATAAAATAGAATATAAAAAGGGAATTGAAAATGTTATAGCTGATGCTTTATCTAGAAGGCATGAAGAGGGGGAGCTCCAAGCCCTGTCCACACCAGTTTTTGATTGGTGGGATGAGATCAAGAAAGATTGCCATAGTGATCCAGCTACTCACGAACTCATTTAGCTTTGGAACCTAGGCCAACTAGATTATAAGAGATATGCACTGCAGGATGGGCTTCTATTTTATAAGGAACATCTCTTTATTGGCTCGGCTTAATCTAGAACCAAGTTAATGACTGAATCACATGCTTCTCCCACTGCTGGTCATATGGGATATCACAAAACCTGGTACTGAATTAAGCGACTATTCTATTGGCCAGGAATAAGAAATTCAGTGAAAAGTTTTATTAAGGAATGCGACACCTGCCAACAAAATAAATATGAAAATACCTCACCGGCGGGTCTCCTGCAGCCCTTGCCGATACCCAAGCATATTTGGACCGACATTGCCATGGACTTTATTGAAGGCCTTCCTCTTTCATAGGGCCAATCTATGATTCTTGTGGCTGTCGATCAATTGTCCAAATATGCTCACTTCATAGCACTTGGCCACCCCTACTCAGCTATATCAGTCGCGCAGGCCTTTGTGAACCACATATTCAAACTTTATGGAATGTCATAGTCAATAGTCAGTGATCGTGACCCAATCTTTACTAGTGCCTTTTGGCAAGAGTTATTCCGTTTGCAAGGAAGCCAACTACGAATGAATTCAGCTTATCACCCTTAAACTGATGGCCAATCAGAAGTGCTAAACAAATGCCTTGAAGGGTATTTGCGTTATTTCTACAGCCATAAGCCTAAGGAGTGGACTCTTTGGCTTCCATGGGCTGAATGGTCTTATAACACATCCACCCATTCAGTCACTTGGATGACCCCAATTGAGATCATTTATGGAGTATCTCCTCCCACTCTCTTGATCTACGTTTCAGGGATGACTAAGGTACATGATGTAGAAGTTGAGTTGCAACAAAGAGATGTTGTTCTACAGATTCTTAAAGACAATCTCATCAGGGCACAAGATCGAAAGAAGAAATATGCTGATACTCACATAATAGATCATGAATTTAATGAAGGGGATTCGGTGTATCTTAAGTTATAGCCCTACCATCAAAGTTCATTAGCTCAACAATGTTTTATGAAGTTGTCATCACGATATTATGGTCCTTATAAAATTTTACAGCGCATCGGTCCAGTTGCTTACAAGCTTGATCTACCTGAAAATGCAAAGATTCATCCCGTTTTCCATGTTTCTCAACTCAAGAAAAGGGTAGGGCTGGCCGTCCAGTTACAAATAACTCCAGTTATTTTGTTACTTAAATACTCATTCCCTAAAGTGCCAGAATGGATCCTAGGTTGACAAATGGTAAAGAAAAACAACAAAGCGGTGACGGAGCTGTTGATCCAGTGGCATGACTCTCCACCTGAGGACGCAACATGGGAAAATTTCGTGCCTATCAAAGACTGATTTTCGGGCTTCAACCTTGAGGACAAGGTTGGTCCTTAGGGGGGAGGGTTGTTACGTGCCAGGTCCCAAGTATGATTTGATTCTATCGAACCAGTACATTGGAGTTTGTTTCAGTCAATAACAAGTTACTAGTCCTAAGGGGTTTGTTTTGGGGTAGAGTCCACGTGTTTAAAGTGTTTGTTATTTTCTTTTGTATTCAAGGCTATGCCTAGATGAGAACAAAACACAACTTTCAGTCAGTCTCTTCTATTCTCAGAAGATTGGAGGGTTAGTTCCCCTAGAAGTGGACCACATTTCATTCTTGTTCCCTATTCATATGCAAACATAGGCCGTCTGAGGAAGCAGATTCCTATCATCCTCTTGGATGGGAGTGCACATCGAAATTGTAAAACCATGGAACATGACCAAACAATCTGGTTTGGTTCTGTTCTAAAGTGCACTGGACTGGAAATGACCAAACTGTTTGATTTGGTTTGGTTTTAGAGTGCACCGGTTCCGATTCCAAAAATCAAAGGTGTGCAGCTTTAGTTGTAAAATCTGGTCCATTGGTTACAATTCCATGGTTTTCCAAACATGGGTTTCACTTAATATGTTGTTTTTTCTTAAAAGAATAATTTGATCCCAAACATAAGATTGGATGATCAAAATATAATGGTATTTCTCGACAAGTAATCATTATGCAATGACAATGTTAATTCCACCTAATGCGATTCAATATCATTTAATTTGCACTGCAAACAAGCCCTAAGGAGGCTCTTGGCTAGCCCCCAAACCTAGACTATCACAAAATAGCCTCGGGCCTGCAACATATATAGCTATGGAAACACAAACCCTGCACCCCCAATCATCATACACATTGAATCATGGCCATGACTCTATTCACCTCCATCACCAACCATGCACTCCTAATCCTCATACACATTACATGGAGCAGAAAGCATATCACACTATTATACTGCACATGAACCAGGAGTGCCTAAGCAACCAACAAGTACTCGATAACTTAGAACACGAACACCAAAAATAGATCATCTACACCAGCACCCAGCTATTCAAAACAGGAAAAAAAAGGGCAGCCTACAAAACAGAAAAAACCAAGGATAGAGGCAAATGCTGGTAACTCCAAATCAACCATTGTCATCCTCACAAGTAGATAGAGCAAAGAAAAATAAAGCCTGTTGCACCACCAACACCAGAATAGGAGAACCCAACACTAGAGCAACCACAACCTTCCCTCCCCAAAATTCTGATTGCAACATTTAAAAATAATAAAATAATAATAATAATAATAAAAGAAGACTGAATTTTATATAGATGAATTGGAGTCACAGCCATTTGGGCAGGTCCCAACAAATAGGAATTGGACCACACTTATCATATAAATGAATACCAAAGCTAGGCTAAGCAATACAAAGACTGCCCAAACTCACTCTGTCAAGAAAGATCATCCTATGAATCTTGGCAGGGACGTCTTCCAAACCCTGGAAAAGGAGATCCTTGTGCCTCGCGCTCCCTAATTGCGCGAGCTCATCAGCTAGGAAGTTGGCCTCCTTAGGGCAGTGGGAAAAGTGAATATGGCTAGAGCCTTGATCCTAGTTAGGAGCTTTGTGCCTAGGGAGAGAGTAGAAATCACCGACAGGGAGTCACTAGCGACCTCCACTATGTTGAGACCATGGCTAGCACATAGGATGAGGTCATCTGATTGAAAAATACTCAACCTTCCATCAAAGATATATATGTGAGCATGGAATATGTGAGATCCTCGTCCCCATAGAAAATTTATCATGACAGGTGGCACACTTGATGGATTTTGAACTTGGGACGACATCTCATCTTTGCTTAGACAAATCGATTGATTCTCTCAATGCCCAAGGTAGCATTTTATCCACTTCTTCCTTTTCTTCTTCTTATTACCATCAATGTCAACACCTCAAGCTCCCCTACGACATACAACATCTTCATTCCTCTTTCATTGTCCTTTTCCGCCATATTGGTAATATTATTCGATGTGATGAATTAATGAGCCTTGGATTAACGCCCATTATTGAGACTTAAATATTACATAATTTCTCCCATTTATATCTTGGTTTTATGAACATGAATCAGCTTAATGTTTCATTTTACTCATGTACGTATTGCAATGTGAATTTAAGAGCTTAGATTGAAAAATGGTGCTAAAATCATGAATTTGATGCTTAAGAATCACCAAGGTAAGAGATGGATCATAGGAGATTAACATTGAAAAATTAACATGTCAAAGATTCAAGAAAACCAAGTGATGAATGAAGAGACTCGAAGATTTGAAGTGAAGAATCCTGAAATTGTCCTGAAAAAGTGTGTTTTGAAACTTTAAAGTTATTTTGAGAAATTGCGTAACGTAAAGTCTATTTTAACAAACGGCGTAGCGTGAAGTCTATTTTAGAAAACTACGTAAATTTGAGGCGATTTCTAAAGTTTTTCAACTTTGTATGAAAGTTGGAGTTCTCCACTTATAAATAGGGTTTATCAGGGCATTCCTAAGCATCATTCAAAATATTCAAGAGCAATGTTTAGGGTTTTTAGAAGGCTTTCAATTTTATTAAAGTTTTATAAATTATTACTTTTTTATTTTAGATTTTTTCTATTTGTATTTATTTCTTTCTAATTGCTTTCTTTCTCTATTCTAATCATGTTTTTCTAAGTTCCTTCGAGCCCAAGCTAGAAGGGAAGCATATTGGTGTAATGTTTTCGTAGTTATGATAATTGATTATTTTAATGATGAGAAGAATGGTGTATGCATGCTATTTATTGTTTAGGTTTAGTTTTTTATCTTAATGTGAGATTTATATGTTTCCATCATATGAGATCCACAGTGATGGATAGGCTTACCCTGGATCAATTAGATTTTCTAGATAGGAGAGGTTCTTAACCTATTACATTTTTTTGATTCATTATCTCATAAATATTGAATTCTTAAAACCAGTGACGCTTAAGCATATATATCAATGGTGCAAATCCATGATTTTCTAATATTTTATATTATTTATTTAAAAATTTTAAATTATTTTATTTTTTGATTAGGCCAACCATAGTGCACGGATCCTAGTTGTGTTATCTAAGTCATCATGATTTTGAAATATTAACCTACGTGTGGAACTTTGAAGCTTGGGTATTATTTTCAAATTAATTAAATTCTACACATTCAAAACCTTTAAAATTATTTCATTTGTTTAGTTTTTATTACTTAGTTAATTTTACAATTGATTTTTTTATTCTTACAATTCATCTCCCTGTAAGATCGACCCTGTATTCACAGAATATTACTTACGAACCTCTGCACTTGGAGGCGAACAATCACCCATATACAAGACCATGTCTAGAATGCGGACCTAAGCCATTGATGTTTCTAAGAAACAGTGGAGCTTATTTAAGGACATTTTCATCACCAAAGGATCTTCCCTCTTTATGGAAAGAGAAATGTTCATTTGTTGAGAAATCAACTTCTAAGATCTTCTCTTTTAGGCGGACTTTGACGAATGGGATTGGTTCTTCATTTCTAAACATTTCATCTAGTTTAGCACAACAATTAATAGCAATTGGAAGAGAAGAGATGTAATTAATAGAATTATGTAACTTATTGTTATTATTTATTGAAAATTGAAAGAGAAGAATTTCTAAGTTGAATGGCATTTTAGTTGGTTAGACTGAATTGTCTACAACTGTCGTTTTACATGTAAAACACCCAAGCAATCCTAGAACCTCTAAGTTCAGACGTTGTGGCCCACATTATATTTAGATGAGGCTGATTTTTGTATTTTTGCTTTATCCCGGTGAGTTAAATAAGGTTTGATGAAGATATGCACCATGATGTGATGTAGAGTGGGTCACGGACACTTTCATGTCCAAGATGGACCAAAGAATGCATACGCACCATGATGTGATGTAGAGTGGGCTGCGGACACTTTCATGTCCAAGATGGACTAGAGAATGCATACACACCATGATATGATGTAGAGTGGGCCACGGACACTTTCATGTCCAAGATGGACCAGAGAGTGCCTGATCGAAGGTCGAAGTGATTCGGACAGTCGAAACCTTAAAACAGATGTATCTCGTAAACCAGAATGAGCTATTTGACTTCCCATATATGATATATGATTCTAGGTAGGAGATGCTACTTTAGTTGCTCACCCCCAATTCTAGGTAGGAGAAGCTACCTTAGCTGCCCAACACCGCTATGCCAGGTTTCCCACGCAAAGTGAGATTCTGTCGGATCATGATTATAACTCTTTAATTTTTGGTAAGTTTTAGGAGCTGTGTAACATGGTGAAGCCAAATAGGACACTTACTATTTTTGGCTGAAAACCATGAAGTCTAGTAGGACCGTCTATACATAGTAAGTTTAGTATTTATAGTAAGTTAGGAGAGTTTGAGTTTGAGTTTAATTCTGAAACTTGTGAAGAGTCCTGATTGAGGATAGACAAACACATGGGCGAACCAAGGTCATGTATATCGCTGATTGTCTGCCCCAGATCCTGTAATTGAGGATAGAACCTGATGGACCGGGCAGATCGTAATCGTTTGGACTAACCGTAATTTGATATACTTTATCATATTCTCTTGGTTCTCTGCAACTTCATGTAACAACCTTATTCTACAATCTAGTGTGTGGGGCCCACTATGCTGTAGAGATCACATCCAATCCATCTAAAAGGTGACCCTTTACTTCATCTGCTACGTACCAAAAATCAGCCTGATGCAAAACCAACGTTGTTCACACAACAAGAACACTTTTTTTTTTTAACACACGCACACACACCCCATGCACTCACGCTGGCGAAATTTCACCACCTATGGTACTCGAACCCTTGACCGGGAGTTGAAACTCCGGAGGGTCTACCACCCGAGCAAGAGTAAGGACCCTTGGGGTGAGGTTGCCCACCAATAAAACCTTCCTGCTTGAGTCTGGGAATGACTTTTTACAAGCCATCTAATCCATTCAGAGGATGGGTCCCACCGGCATGAATAGATATCTAAAAATCAGGGTACTCTAAAACTCAAGTGGGCCACATCGTATTAGAGGTTTCAAGTAAGATTTTGCACGGTGTGGCCAACCTGAGTTTTGGATCATGCTAAGCTTTGGAGAAAATGAGAGGGCGCACATGATGGACGTACTGGATGTGTGACCGACCTGTTCAGAGGAACCTGTGACTGTCAATACATAGGCTGGCTTTTGGGCTGACTATTTGTTGCGTGCTTGGGCATACATTTTAGGCCCATGAAGAGGCTCCAGCTTATATATAAAAGACAACAAATTTGGGAATATATATATATATATATATATATATATATATATATATATATATATATATATATATATATATATATATAGTGGAACGCTCACCTGCGAAAATCTGAACGGTCCACATGAAGCAGGACCTCATGATGCCCCCTGGTACCAATTTTTACTTTGAACCAAAACTTTAGTGGGCTATAAACATGTAAACAGTTTCTTCCCTTGATTTGAAATTCTCTTTACTATGGCCTACCAGAATCTTAGATCATGGTGAAATTTCACCTCCTAAAGTTTCATGGGATTCCACATCTTATGGACCGTTCGGATTTGACACCCATGACACGTATAGAAAAGTGCACACGTGCGTAGGTGCGTAGGAGAGTACGCCTCATATAGCGGAACTCTCACCTGCGAACCAGTTCGCACGGACTACCTACGAACGTTTTTTAGAACTCATAATATCTGATGATTCTCGAAAATCTGAACGGTCCACATGAAGCAGGACCTTATGAAAGCCCCTGGTACCAATTTTTACTTTGAACCAAAACTTTGATGGGCCATAAACATTCAAAAATTTTCTTCCCTTGATTTGAATTTATCTTTACTATGGCCCACCAGAATCTTAGATCAGGGTGAAAATTCACCCCCAAAGGTTTCATGGGATTCCATATCTTATGGACCGTTCGGATTCGATACCCATGATACGTGTGGAAAGGTGCGCACGTGCATAGGAAAGCATGCCCCCCCCTCTCTCTCTCTCTCTCTCTCTCTCTCTCTCTCTCTCTCTCTCTCTCTCTCTCTCTCTCTCTCTCTCTCTCTCTCTCTCTCTCTCTCTCTCTCTCTCTCTCTCTCTCTCTCTCTCTATATATATATATATATATATATATATATATATATATATATATATATATCGGTCGAGCATATGGAAACTTCCCATGAGGTCCAGCTGTGTGGGCCCCACCGTGATGCGTGACGAGGTTGATCTCATGAGTTCCCACGAGCTTGCACACGTTTATCGATGCCCTGGCCCATGAATCAGATTGATCCATGGGTCAGGTGAGTCCTAGTTACACTTAATTAATGGGTTTGATGAAGGACACACCATGGTCTTCCCCCTCTCAAATGTAAGGTTGTCATCACATTCACATAGTTTCCTTTGATGTGGATCATTTAAGTCATGGATGTAAATGACTTTTCTCTCAAAGGCCTAACATCAAAGAGAAAACCTGATGGATGGAGTGGATTTTAGATATACAATCAGAGGAAGGGTGTTTTACGTGCTGTGTGAAGCAGGTGTTGTAGATTAAGTATTACGGTAGTAGGACATCAGTATCATGCACATTCTGCACCCTACTACGAAGATTACACGTCTGAAAATTCTAAGAACATCCTCTCATTAGAATGGAAACAGCTATGTATTGTGTCGGTCTCTGATTGTCCATTCATTTTGATGTTATAGCCCGATTGGTGAGAGGGCTGGTCTGATTTTTTATTTTTATTTTTAAAAAATTTATTTTTTACACCATGTGAACTTCATGGTGGGACGTACTGTTTGCAAGGTAATGATGACTCTATCTTATATATAAACGACCGCATGGGTTTGGTTTACAAGGGAGAGTTATCTTTTACGGTTCTAAAATATCCTAAATTTCACAATCATGCCGGTAACATTATCTTGCGTAGGAGAATTGGCAACAAGTTTGATGCTGAGATGAACGTGATGAGGTGATTCATCAATAGGATAATAAAAACGATCGAATTTACAACCCTTGAAATAGGGATACCAAACATTAGAAGAAGTTTCATGATCAAACTCCAACTCATAAAATTCGTAACTTACTATATATATATATATATATATATATATAGTGAATTTACTATTTAAAGTAATTGTATTAATTGTCTTAACTACTTTATTCTCCAAAATTTTCTAAGCACCTTTCATGTTGAACACAATTCCTAAACCTCAAAGCATGAAAAGTTATAATCAAACTAAAACTTACTATAAATAGTAAAAACGACAACCATCAATTCAATGGGTAACCCTGCTGTTCCAGTTTGGTTGCCTAAAGTAGCTTCTCCTACCCTAAAATCATATATGGCACATTGAATAACTCATTCTGATTTACGAGATACGCCTGTTTTAAGGTTCTGATGGTCTGGATCACCTCTGCCACTGATTGGGCCTTCTTTGGACCATCTTGGACATGAAAGTGTTTGCAACCTGCTCTACATCAGTCCCCTCCACTTCAAAAGAAGTCATCCTCAAGTTCTCGTGCTACTTCAATTTATAATACTCGGTCAAGTGCACCCTGTAGACCCTGTAACGATACCCCGATCAAAAGTTATGGCCAATTTACATTTCAACTTCTTTTGGTTCAACCAAGCTAGGAGTGTATCGATGCCATGTCTTACATCAAACCTCTCAACTTGAAAGAAATTTGTCCTCGAGTTATTCAATGGACTTCGCTCGTGGTACTCAAATAATTTCTAGCACCGATGATTATTAGCATTAACCTTATACTTTGCATTAGGCTCTTGAGCTGAAAAAATACATGTACTTATGCTATCCTTAACTTGATTAGTATGGATCGGTTTCTTTACTTGTGGTTGCAAGATCTGACATTCTTTCTGAATTATTTGACAGTGAATGCGGTTAGGCAAGTTAGTCCCAGGTACAAGGCCTATGTGTTGTTAGATGTCTCTCATGGGAGACAATCCATCGGGTAAATCTACGGGTTAAATTTTTTTTAATTCGTTCAGGAATGACCTTAAACTTAGAGGAATATCTAAGGGCTCCACCGTGGGGCAACTAGGGCCCTTGTCTACATAAGAATGTGGGTGTCCACAGATGTAGGTTCTTGCATTGAGGGGATGACATCAACTCTCGAATATGTGAGGCATTTACTTAATCCAATTCACTTGATCATGTCCACCTTCTTTACCAAGCATGTCTTATTAATTCGATGTACTAGAAGTGAGTGTTTATATGCAAAACCATTTGGGTGACCTGTCTTTTGGACATTTGGGCTTGTGATAAATAATAGAGCTTGTCTCATCTGAATACTTCAAGTGAGATCCCGTGAATTAGGAAATAATGCTGGGTGTGGAAGCATCACTTAAACGTGACACAACTGTGAATTAAACATGCATAGAGATGGAAAATTCGAGTATGCACAGAGAACAAAATGATTTATAGAAAAAACCCTAGCAGGAAAAAAACACGAAACAAAGCGACAAGCAATTTATTATAAAAATGAAATTACAAGATACAAAATCAACTTATATACAAACGTTATAGTAGAAAAACCTAGATCCCTTTCTCCAAACCCTAACTCTCTCTAGAACAAGCTTCCAATACCCTAATCTCACATTACACTCATTTATATAACCCTGCGCACTTACACAAAAATTAAGCAAACTGCCGATAGGATATTCAATAGAATCGACAACCATCAATTGTTTGTCAATAGGATCGAAGTGTCCTTCAATGAAATTGAACATGACCAAAAACAGTAAATCAGGATTTTGGGGAATCACTCAATAGTATCAAGCAATTTCAGGATAGATTAAAGGCATCCAATTTCAACAAACAATGGGGATGGAATGCCAATAATAGGTTAGTATCATAGTGCACTAGGGGGTATCTTTCATCGAACCTATTAATTTCATGCCACTGGCTAGGATCAAGTGAAAGATAGAAAAATCAATCACATCAAAATACCATGCTGGCAACAAGGTGTGAGCTTAAAAGTTTTAGTAGCAATTTTATCGGTTAAATTTGAAATGTATCAATTATCCTTCAACAAACAAGTATCCATGAAGCAGATATGCTTGGACTGTTTAAAAAAACTTATTTTGGGAATGAAAATTTCCATGTTAATTAAATATTTTTGTAATTTTTTTAATTGCTGTAATAGCATTAATCCCAATGAGATTCCAAAAAACAGACAATTACCACACGATTAAAACTGCCTGATATTCAACTGTTTATACTCTTTTTCTTTTTCGTTTTTACCTATGTAGGGCCACACTTGTCCAACTTGTGAATAAAGTGAGCCCTAACGAATTTCTACAAAAAAAATCAAGCATATTCAATCGTTACGATGCTCCATACTATAGAAATGAATGTTACATAATCACCACGGCATTCTGTTTTTTTTTTTTTTTCCTTTTGGAAAGGGGTATATGATATGATGCCCTTGGTATATATATATATATATATATTTTCCCCTTTTGGAAAGGGGTACATGATAGGCTGCCCTTGGAGAAATAAAAAATAAAAAAAAAATCAGCAAGATACCTAAAGCTACTAATTCACACTTGAAATTGGCCAAACAAATCTTTGAAAGCCATACCTAATATTATAATCAATCGTCTCGACGATAAGGACTTTCCTTCTAGCTTCTCCAAAGAGGTATAAGAGAATGAAAATAAATAAATAAATTCAAATCATTCCGATTGCTGAGGCATCTGGAACCGGCAAAGCGGGCACACATGGTTCATCTCCAACCATTGAATTATGCATTCACTGTCAAAAATATGTGAGCATGGCATACATATGACCTCCATACCTGTAGAGAATTCATTCAGACAAATTGTACACTTGATCTCATCTGATTCTCCTTTATTAAAGGTTCTTCTCTCCAATGCTTCGACAGAAGATTTCGATGCTGGTGCCATTTCTTCTTCTTCATCGTCTTCATCTTCTTCATCTTCTTCATGAGGCACTATCAAAACCCTAAAATATGCAACGATATGTACATTCTTCTTTTCTAATTCATGAGCCTCCTTCACAATGTGACTGATTTTCAAGGTGATTGATTCAACAGAGTCTGGATGAAGGTTCATTTGCGAAACCATCTCAGCAACAAGACTTCTAGATGTCTCGGCTTGCAAGAAATAACAGAGCTGATTCGAGAACGTCTCCACCCTCCTACGAAATTCCATATCTATGCCTATCACACTGTAGCATTCTTTCAGCCGAATTTCGACTGATAGCATGGGTAATTGAGCTTCAGATGGTATTTCCTCCCTTTTTTCATGGAATCCTACCCAATACAAATGCCTGATATCATGGTCGAGGAATTCATATTCGTCGGACCATGACTTCTCCCAGTCTTCTTCAACAACAGACATGGTTGCCGTTGTGTCTTCAACTGAATTCATGAATGTAGAAAAAAGAAAAGTAAGAGAAATTCGATGTTCTAGGCGAGCTGTATTGTCGATGGTGTGTTGAGCGTTGTACGCATCCTAATTAGTATTATACCTCTCCAACGAAATAGAGTCCAGCTACTGACAGGTTGCGTAGCGAGACTCGCTACTGAAGTTACGTCACCTAGTTCTGTGGGTCCCACCATGATGCGTGTTTTGTATCCACACGTCCATCCATCTAGAGAGATCATTTTAAGTCATGATCCAAAGAATGAATCAGTTCGAAATCTCGAGTGGACTCCATCACGGTAAACGGTGGAGAGAGTCACGCCCGCCGTTGAAAACTTCTAAGGGCCACAAAAGTTTTCGATCAAGCTGATATTTGCATTTTCTCTTCTTTAATGTCTATGTTAACTTATGAACAGTTTGGATCTCAAATCAATATCACAGTTGACCTTGGGACAGTTTCATGGTAGGCGTCACTCTCCCCACTATTTTATATGGTGAGGTCCACTCCAGCTTTGGATCTAACACATTCTTTTGATCATACGTTAAAATGATCTCTCCAAATGGATGGACAATGTGGATACAACACATACATTATGGTTAGCTTCACAGAACTTGATGACATTTTGGACAATGTGGATACAACACATACATTATGGTTGGCTTCACAGAACTTGATGACATCACTTCAGGTACCACACACCAGCTATATATTTGATATACGTTCCGTTCAAAGACGAGCGCTGACGCTCCGCGAGCGTACGAACAGTTCAAAGGACATTAAAGTTACGTGGCCCAAAGTGATGTATTTACTACAACAATAACATTTATCTATTTTCAAGATCATTTTAGAACATTATTTAAAAATTAAATCATATTCAAAGATTAAATGAACCATGTCACAAATAACAGCCGGATAAAGATTTTCACCCTTAAAAAATTTATACGACCCACCAAAACATTTATTTTCCATCGAATCTATTTGTAAGGTTAAAAAGATTTAGATGAAGAGGAAAAATAAATTTTATATTGATCTAAAACTTCTGCGACCCCTAAAAGAATTTCAATATTAAACATTCAATCTCTCGTTCCTTTTTGAAGTGTGGTCCACTTAATTATTAAATCTATCTTATTTTTCGTCTAGACTAGCTCACCGAATGAATGAACAGTTTAGAAATAAAACATACCTTATTATTATTAGACTCACAGAATTTATTGACGTGCATGCATGAGCTATACAGCTTGTATGGTACACCAGCCAATCCGCTTATCCGCGTCTCCTGATCATACAAGGAAACGGAAAATATTTCTCGGGGAGCGCGGGAATTTCGCGTCCCCTGATCATACGAGGAAACGGAAAATATTTCAGAACTTGGTGGAGCGCGGGAATTTCGCTGGAAGTTACTTGGCTGGATACTTAGGTCGGGCTAAAGTTTTAGAAATCCACCCCGTCCATCTTTTTTTACATATCATTTTAAGACATGCTACAAAAAATGAAGCGGATTTAAATTTCAAGTGGGCTTTACTCGAGAAAACAGTGGAGATTTAGCAACCTTGAAACATTTGTATGGAAAGAAAAGTTTCGTATCGGGTTTTTTTTATTTTTTATTTTTTTTATGTGTGTTTTCACTTCATCGCAGTGGATATAACCTTGTAAACGGTTTAGATGGCATATAAACATAAAAGTGGACCCCAAGAAGGTTTCAACGGTAAGAAATTCTTTTTACTCTCCTATGGTCGCATGAGTTTTGTATGCAACTGATTTTTGGTCTCATGTCTTAAAATAATCTAAAAAAATGGATGGACGGGTGGATTTCCCACAAAAATCACGGTGAGCCCCACCTATCATCCAGCAAAGGAAATTTTTATTTTTTTTACACAGGCGCACACACCCATGCAGGCAGGAACTTCCTCTGTTGGCAGGAAATCCACTTGAAGCGGGCGCTTTATCTAACTGAGTAAACTCGCTTTATCTCACTGAGTAAACTCTGTTGGCTTGGGTCCTTACTCTTACCCGGGTGGTAGACTCTTTGAAGTTTCAACACCGGGTCAAGGGTTCGAGTATCAGGTGTGCGTGTGTAAATAAAAAAAAAAAAAAAAAACTCTGTGAGCCCACCGTCCATGTAAGTAGTTTCTCTACGCCGTCGTTGCCTTCCAACCTAAATGGAAAGCAAAAATATCAACTTGATCTGGAACTTCTGTAGGCCCTGTGAATTTTTCAACAGTAAATGTTTAACTCACACTGTTTCATGTGGGTGGTCCACTTGAGCTTTGGGTATGCTTTGTTTTTTAGCTCAAGCTTTAAAATTGTGTTAAAATCGATAGAGAGAAGGGAATATATATATATATATATATATATATATATATATATATATATATATATATATATATATATATATATATATAAAACTACCAAAGGTCAGTTATGCAACCAATGAAAATCATGTATAATTCAAATTGGTGTACCCATCCTAATTTTAATTGGAGGAATGAACCATAAATTAATGTGCCCAATGCACCTCAAATGCCTTTACAAAACAACTTCTTTGGGACATCCAACAATGCACCATATATTTCCTCGACAAAGTGATCATCTCTGGAAGATGCATTGATCGCATTCATGAACTCTTAATTTCAAATGAATCAGTCTCTAATTCAATCAAATTAGGAATTAAAGTTGACAACCATGGCTAGGATTGAGACTCAACTAAAAGTTAGGAAAAAACACACCCTTCTTTCTCAACTTATGTCAAACCCTAGAAACATACATTTCATTAGAAACTTAAATCCAAGTGAGCTACATTATGTATAATTTAATATCATAATTACCTTAAGAAGTGGAAAAGAGGTTAATAATAAGAAATGCAACTGGTATAAATACCGGAGGTTGAGCCACCATCTCAAGAGAATAATGAATCGACTATGGTTTAAGAGCCGCAACAACAAAAAAGACAAATAGACTAAGTCATATGAACCTCCAATTTTGTTTCCATCTTGACTTAAGAACCCAACTGTCCACATGAAATATCAAGAGGTGTTGGATGTGCTTCAAAAGGTTACTATCAACATTCCTCTGCTTGATGCCATTAGACAAATTCCATCATATGTTAAATATCTTAAGGACTTGTGCATTGTAAAGAGAAAATTAAATATGCACAAAAAAGCCTTCCTTACTGAGAAAGTGAGCGCCATCATTAAACAAAGGGTCATACCTAAATACAAAGACCTGAGAAGTCCCACTATTCCTTGTATTATCGGAAATTTTCAAATCGAGCATGCTTTGTTAGATTTGGGTGTAAGTGTTAACTTAATATCTCATTCGGTTTACAAACAAATGGGGTTAGGCGAGCTTAAATCAACCACGATTATACTCGTTGACCGCTCCATTAAGGTACCAATGAGAATATTAGAGGACGTGCTAGTCCAAGTGGAGAAATTCTACTTCCTCGTGGATTTTATTATACTAGACATTGAACCTTGTATAAACGCTAGTGCTCAAGTTCCCATTATTTTATGTCACCCGTTCCTAACAACTTCAAATACAATCATAAATTGCAGGAATGAAATGATGAACTTGTCTTTTAGTTACATGACTCTAAAGTTAAATATTTTCAATCTATATAAGCAACCCATTGACAATAATGAGATCCATGGGCTGAATTTTATGGACTGCTTAATTAAAGAAGAGGAATTGAAACCTAATTTGACTAATGAATTGACTAATGTCTTGGGAGACTTGAAAAATTTTGATTTAGAAAAAGTGCTTGCTGAAATTTATGATGATAATGAGAGCACTACTACCCAAGACATTGGTATGTACCAATGGATACCGTGTACTCAAATCCTATATATCGAGGGCTCGCGACCTCTGCCATCACCAACTAATGTTCAAAAGCTTGATCTAAAACCACTACCAAATGAGCTTAAGTACGTATACTTGGGTGAAAATAAAACTTATTCTGTGGTGATATCTTCATTTTTAGATAAGGATCAAGAGATTAAGTTATATAATGTTCTAAGGGACCACAAAGGAGCATTGTGATAGATCATTTCTGACATCAAGGGTATAAGCCCTTCCACATGTACCCATCAGATCCACCTCAATGAGGAAACCAAACCAATCAGACAACCTCAAAGGCGTCTCAATCCAAACATGATGGAAGTTGTAAAAAATGATGTGGTCAAATTGTTAGATGTGCGAATGATCTACCCAATATTCGATAGTGTTTGGGTGAGTCCAACTCAAGTAGTCCCAGAGAAATCCGGAATAACTATCATGCAAAATTCTAATAATAAACTCATACCAACACGTGTTATCACTGGTTGGCGTGTGTGCATTGATTACAGAAGATTGAATACAGTCACAAAGAATGACCATTTTTCTCTATCATTCATCGATTAAGTTTTCGAGAGGATAACAGGCCACTCTTATAGTTTTCTTGATGGATATTCTAGATATAACTAAATAAAGATAGCCTTGGAAGACCAAAAGAAAACCTCGTTCACTTGTCCATTTGGCAAGTTTACTTTCAAATGGATGTCATTTGGATTGTGCAATGCCCTAGCAACTTTTCAATGATGCATGTTAAGTATTTTTTCAAATATGTGTGGAAAGTTTCTTTAGGATTTCATGGATGACTTTTCTGTATTTGGGAGCAGTTTTGAGGAATGCCTCAACAATTTATCTCTTATCTTGTCTAGGTGTGAAGAGAAACACCTTGTCTTTAATTGGAAAAAATGTCATTTCATGGTTTAAAAAGGAATTTTTTTGGATCACGTTATCTCCAAAAATGGAATCAAGGTAGATCGCTCAAAACTGGACATTATAGTTAATATACCTATCCCCTGAACTGTTAGAGATATTAGATCACTTCTAGGGCATGTTGGTTTCTATAAAAAATTCAACAAGGACTTTAGTGCCATTACTAGACCCTTGACTAATCTTCTCTAAAAGAATATCTCATTTAAGTGGACAGATGAGTGTGCAGGTTCTTTTAATAAAATTAAATCATCCCTTACCACTGCACCTATCATGCGACCGCTAAATTGGACACTTCCTTTTAAACTAATGTGCGATGCAAGTGATTATGTTATAGGGGTTGTTTTGGGTCAAAGGAAAGATCAACGACCCTACGTTATTCACTATTTGAGTAAAACTATAAACTCAGCCCAAGTGAACTACTCAACAACTGAAAAGTAGTTACTTGTAGTAGTTTTTTATTTGAATAAGTTAAGGTCCTACTTGCTGGGATCTAAAGTGGTTATTTCAACAGACCACTCGGCTTTGAAATATTTACTATTTAAGAAGGATACAAAGCCGAGACTTTGGAGATGGATCCTCTTACTTTAAGAATTTGACTAAAAGATAAAAGATAAGGAAGGAGTAAAAAATGTAGTGGCCGATCACCTTTTAAGATTGGTGTTAGATGATTTTACTAAGGATATGCACATCCAAGACACTTTTCCTAATGAACAACTATTTGCAATATCCAGATTGCCTTGATATGCAAATATAGTGAATTATCTTGTGATTGAAAAAATGTCATATAATTAGAAGTCACAAGATAGGAAGCGTTTTAAAACCGAGATTAGGAACTTCTTCTAGGATGATCTATATTTATATAAATATGAGACTGATCATATTTTTAGACGTTGTATCCCAAAAGATGAAGTTCATAGTGTTATTTCCTTTTGCCACATGGAAGCATGTGGTGGTCATTTTTCTGCTAAGAAAACCACTATAAAAATCTTACAGTGTGATTTTTACTGGCCCACCATGTTTAAAGATACCCACACTTTCTGTGTTGCTTGTGATAGATGTCAAAGATTGGGAAGAGTGTCCCGGCGCAACATGATATCTTTATCTCCAATTTTATCATTGGAGGTTTTTTATTGTTGGGGTATTAATTTTATGGGCCATTTCCATCTTCTTTTGAATTTTTTAATATATTGGTTGGTGTGGACTATATTTCTAAGTGGATTGATGCAATTTCAAGTAGAACCAATGACAAAAAAGTGGTCATACAATTTCTCAAGAAAAATATTTTTTCTAGATTTAGAACTCCAAAAGTCATCATTAGTGATGGCGAGTCTTACTTTTGTAATAGGACATTTGAGGCTTTAATGAAGAAATATGATATCAAGCATAAAGTGAGCACCCCTTGCCACCCACAAATGAGTGGGCAAGCTGAGATTTTTAATTGGGAAATCAAACATATTTTGGAGAAAACTATAAGGCTAGATAAGAAGGATTGGTCCCTCAGACTATCCGACTCTTTATGGGCTTATATGACTGCTTATAAGACCTCGATTGGAATGTTCCCATACAGATTGGTGTATGGAAAAGCTTGCCATTTTCGTGTAGAATTGGAACATAGAGCATTTTGCGCAATAAATAAATTAAGCTTTGATATGAATCAAGCAAGTGGACAAAGAAAATTCGCATCGAATAAATTAGAAGAGCTGAAGAGAGACTTTTATGAAAATTCTAAAATCTACAAAGAAATGACCAAAACTTTCCATTACAAAAAAATTTTGAGGAAAAAAATTGAACCTCATCAAAAGGTCCTAATGTACAATTCCTGTCTCCAGTTCTTTATGGAAAAATTGAAATCAAGATGGACAGGCCTCTTCATTGTGAAGAATGTTTATACTCATGAGGCTGTTGAAATTGAAAATCCATGTAATGACAATGTGTACAAGGTTAATGGTTAAATATTGAAGCCTTATATGAAAAACTTCATTTGGGAGAGGAGTTTGTCCCTCTTCATGAGGCAGAATATTCAGATTGATGTTCCTAGTTTGACGGAGCATTTGTGTAGGATTTGTATCATATTCAAATTTTTTTTTATGTGTGTCACTTAGCATTTGTGTTTCTTCATGACAGGTACTATCCACCATTTATTTTATTTCTTTTATTCTCTGCATTACATTTTTATTACGTTGAGGACACTGTAGATTTTAGGTTGGGAGGTGTGGATAGTCATCCATGTGAGTTTCTTTTTTAGTTTTAATTTTATTTTTTTAGGTTTATGAGGAAATTTTTTCAATATTTTCAAAATAAAATATTTATATACAAGAATGTGAACATGATATGATGCGAATTCCAAAGGCTAAGTTAATACTTATTCTAAGTTGATAGTAGTTAGAATTATGATAACTAACAATTATAGACTTAAGTTCGATTTTCTAATCATTAGTTTAGAGTGAGTTATAATTTAATGTACTAAATTCATAATACACCCTAGCTAAGTGAGGAATCTGATATGTGAACTAGAATAACAAATTTTGATTCAAACAAGGTTAAATGATCTAGTACCATTGACATATGCTTAAGCAGAGAATATTAAAAGAAAAAGTGATCAATTTTTTTTTCCATTTAAGAGCATGAATGTAATGACTATAACAATCGTGTTAGTAATCCGGAGTAAGAATACCTAAGTATCCATTGCTGTTACCGCTACAATTACAATAATGAGGATATGATGATAAAAGAAGAAAGCGCATGATGAAAATGGGATAACAAGAGATTTCATATTGTTGGGATGATTGAAAGGAGTAACAATAGGAAACATGAATATTTCTAAAAGTTAGACTAGTGTCACTAAGTACCTAAGTATATTGGATCATAACTATTCTAAACTTTGATTAAATCTCTGCACTCAAGGATGTAATGAATTAGGAAATTAAGGTTCTATCTAATTTTAGACTTAGGATACGTGTTGCTTTATTTTGAAATTCTTATGATGAATGGAGGCATAATTGTCTAAATTTCTGAGTGTTGAACTATTTTTCATGTTTTTTATATTTGTGGGTAATATTTTTGAAAACCCTCACGAAACTATAACTCATCCACTATGGGAAACCTAAGGGTTTAAAGTCATTTTGCATATGCTAAATACAATTGAAATTATCTGTGAAAATGGTTTAGTTTTAATTTTTCTAGAACTAGTTTTTAATTTTATTTTTCTTCACTTATTTTGCTCAGGACTAGCAAAATGCTAGTTGGGAGGTTTGTTAAGTGTTAAATATTTCATATTTTCTCCCATTTATATCTTAGTTTTATGAACATGATACTACTTAATGATATATTTTATACATATTTGTGTTGCAAGGTAAACATGAGGGCTTAGAGTGAAAACAATGTTAAAAGCATGGATTTGATGCTCAAGAATCACCAAGTAAAAGAATGGACTTTTGGAGTCCAAGATTGAAGATTTCAAGACCTCAAGAGTCAATAAAACTAAGTGAAAAAGAAAGTGCAAAAATTTACAGGATCTGAGCTTAGATGACATCGAAGCCAGTCTTCAATAACATCGAAGCCCACTACAAGAAATACCACTTTTAGCGACGAAAATTTTTGTCGCTAAAAGTCAAATTTTCGTAGTTAAAAACTTTTAGCGATGAAAATTTTCGTCGCTAAAAGACTGATGTAGAAGGGTTTTATCAGCGAAAAATTTGAATCATTGCTAAAGTAAGCTTGTTAACGATGAAAATTTTCATCTCTAAAAAAACAGTGCAAGACTTTTAGCAGCGAAAATTTTCGCTGCTAAAAAATTCGTTACACTTTTAGCGACGAAAATTTTCATCGCTAAAAAAAATTTCCAAGACTCGTTCCAGTTTTAAAAAACTGTACAAGACTTTTAGCAGTGAAAATTTTCACTGCTAAAAATCGTTCCACTTTTAGTGACGAAAATTTTCATTGCTAAAAAACTGTAAAAGAATTTTTTAGAAAAAATTCGTTCCACTTTTAGCGACAAACATTTTCGTTGCTAAAAAAATTTCGAAGACTTTTAGCAGCAAAAAAAGTTTCGCTGCCAAACAATTCTTTCCAGTTTTAGTGACGAAACTTGTCGTCGTTAAAAAACCTTTACATGACTTTTAGCAGCGAAACTTTTCGCTGCCAAAAAAAAATCGTTACACATTTACGATGAAACTTTTCTTCGCTAAAAAACCTTTACATGGCTTTTAGCAAAGAAAATTTTCGCTGCCAAAAAAATTCGTTACACTTTTAGCGACGAAAATTTTCGTCGCTAAAAAACTTTACAAGCCTTTTAGCAACGAAAATTTTTGCTGCTAAAAAATTCCTTCCACTTTTAGCGATGAAACTTTTCGTTGCTAAAAAAACTTTACAAGACTTTTAGCTGCTAAAAATAAATTACAAAACTTTTAGCTACCAAAATTTTCTTCACCAAAAAACATTTACTAAACTTTTAGTTACAAAAATTTTCGTTGCTAAAAGTCTCTTTTATATATATATATATATATATATATATATATATATATATATATATATATATATATATAGCTCAAAATTTCACACAAAATTCCTAATATACACTTGTTAACAATATATTTCATCATATTCATCCTGATATACACCTGTTATATAATATATTTCATCATATTCACATTCACATCCATCTAAGTACAAAGACTATAGAAGTTAACTATCCTTTATCAGGATTAAGCTAGGAGCAGTTCTAAACTTGCATAGTTCCTGTAAAAACAAATCACATGATACAATCTAGTTCACATGAGTGCAAGAAAGAAAAGTAACCATTGATTTGGAATAAAAAAAAACCATTAATGTGCATCACTTCGCAAAAACCTACAACCCATCACTGCAATCACAGAATAAGTCAATGAATCACTTCACAACCATCCATCGATCTGCATCACTTCACAAGCATGTGCATTAGTTAAAAAAGTCTAGGATCTGTTGCAATAAGGAAAAGTCAATCAGTTACACAAATGAGTTGATGAACCAGGCTACAAATGAGTGCATGAAGTCCAAGTACTACTCCTACATTTGGTGACAGGTCTGCATCGATGGCTAGCTATCAGTTTAGAAATGAATGCACAAAAGGAAAGTAACCATTGATTTGGAAAAAAAAAAACCTGATATCATTTCCTAACCATCAATGGCTATCATTTCCTTCCTTTTTACTATAAGTTTCAGTAACAACTTCCTTCTTTTTCCCATTAAAATGCTACTAGCAAAGAAGAATGGAAAATGTACCAATCACTTTCATAGAGAATGACAACATCTGCAGTGGCAAGGTTGATACCCAGACTAATGTATCAAGTAAATGCAATTTTGTTTGAGATGATGCATAACAGAAAAGACCAACAAGTTTCCTTCTCACCCTATCAGGTTTGCCACCTTGTGTTTTCACCAGGGTCCAAATATCAGGTTGATTCAAAACTCAGGTGGGCTACACCATGGGGAACAATGGAGGTGGGAGGCCCCACTGTTAAAATTCAGGACATTCCAACACTCTGTGGGCCACACCAAATGAATTTAGAGTTTTTAGGGATGATTTTACACCGTCCCCTATGAATTTCCCAACCTAAGTCTTGTATTGGACTTATTTTAAGGATCCACAGTGAAAATGTGGTGGTGCACCTGGCGGACGGAGTGGATCTAATGCACATTCTCACCCATGTGGTCAACACAAAGAAGTAACATGTGTAGAGATGGTATGTCTGTCAAAGAAGAGATGAATTGTGAATCAAGTTTCAACACAAAGAAGTAACATGTGCAGAAAATGCATTTCTCATACTCTCTAACATATATTATAACAACTTAGAAAAGTGACTCACCGATAATTACATTGATTTGCTAGTTTGGACTGCTTGAAACCTGCTCTTTCTTCTTCAACCCAATCCTAAAATGCAGTGCAGAGATGGTATGTCTATCAAAACAGGGTTGCCACCATACATGCAGCATGGATTGTACATCCAAGTAGAGAAATGCCATTAATATGCTCAAAGGACTTACTTGACGCATGATCTGAGCACCCCAAGTCTTGGAGTTATTACAGCTTAGTAACTTTGTACGTATGGGAGACTGAACATCTGGATTACCTTTCTAGACTGAACATCTGAACAATGGAGCTCATCAGATCACCACAATGGATCACATAGCCATTAGCTCCACTTTTACAAATTGAATAACCAAGCACACTATGCACAACATTTACTAAGCCAAAGTGCATGTGAAGCCCTGACCATCCGCATGCTATACGTGCGCAAGATTCAAGAATTCCATTGGATGGGCCTCACTGTTTGCATGATTTGATAGTTTTTCTAAGTCATGGTTAAAGGAGTCAACGATCAAGGTCTTAGTCACGTAGACACCGTGTCTGACGAAGCATATATATGATGGTACCCTCACTCAAGAATCAGTTCTTTTTTTAAAAAATAAAAAATAAAAAATTTACGATCTAGACTCAAAAATTAGTTATATCCAAATCTCAGGTGGACCATACAATAGGAAACAGTTTTCATTGAATGCCCACAATTAAAAACTTTCTAAGGTCCACCGTAATGTTTAGTTTCCATCCAAACCGTTGGTAAGGTAAGAAAACAAAAAAAAATAAAAATCAGAGATTGTCTTTATCCAAAAATTAACACATTAATCTAAAATTGGAAAGATATCAACTTAGATTGGCTGTTAAAAAAAATAAAAAAGAAAAAGAAAAACTTCTCAATAAGGTAACGTGAAAACCCAACAAAACTTAGAAGCTATCTTTGACTTGAATTTACCCCAAATGATGAACTCGTCAGACAAAAATCTATTGCAAACTCGCTACTGTCGCATTCATTAGCTAATCTACGTCCGTAGACACCTCTCATAGACACGCACGCCATGCATGCGAAACGTCATTTTCAAACCAAACAGCACTCGCTATTTGCAAGCCTCACACGGCCACTTCATTCCCCCACTCTCCCTCAATTTCCTCACTCTCACCTCTCCGTCTCTTTCTCTTGAAGTAAAAAAGAAGAAAAATAAAATAAAATCTCTTTTATATTTTTTCAATCCATCTTCCATTTTCTTCTTAACAAGAAAATTCATATTTACTAATATTCCCATTTTTCTATTTTTCAAAAGAATGAGTTCAGACTCCGAAAGCATTGGCTCCAGCACTCATACTTTCAGCCCAAACCCTAACCAAGAAGGACTTTAAAATTACCAAGTACTCATAAATATTCATTGCAAGCATTTTCTGTCTATGTGCATGACGACCATACTGTTACGATCAATCCTCTTGTGACGACAAAAATGAGTTTTCTCATCCGCAATAGCATGACATAGGAATTGGATATACGCCTTACCTGCTTCTAATGAAATTCCACTTTTCAATGTTCTTAAAAGCTAGAGACAATTTACACTGAGTACAATACTAGCCTTCCTCATGGTTTACCTGAAGTTACATTAATAGTTCATGTTGCAGAAATTAAAAAGATGATGATGATGCATACTCACAGAACATGAAGGAGAGATGTATGGACATCACTACTATGTGTTCATAAGTTCACCCTTTGCTTTTGTAAATGAATAATTAGCAAATAAAAATAAATAAAATTTGTTGAGTCCCATTTAGCCAGCAAATGTGTGACATTTGTAGCATTTGTTGTCTAAAATGTAGCTTCCATTAAAACATGAGCTAGAATTCAAATAGTACACAATTCTTAATGTCTAGTTCTCATCCACTATATGGCATAAATGCATGGCAAGTTGGCAACCCAGACAATACAAATTACCCTAAAAAACAAAGAGCATACAAAATAACAAATTGAGGCCCCATTGTTGAATGTAGCCCAAATCCACACTTGATTCTCTGATCTTAACAATTTGATATTGCTCATTGAATTTGGGCCTCTAACCATTTTATTTGTTAAATGCCAATTTGATAGATAAATGGTGTTGAACTACCATTGTATCTTCAGTTTAAATCTGTAGTGTTTCAGTAAGCACTATAATCAATAACTTAAATGTGCATTTTGTTAAATGTAAGCACTTAAAGATTGCTTCCCAATTAATAACATAAGAACACATCCTAGCATGATCATGGGACCCGTGATTGCATAAACAACACATGACCATCAAGCAATACACAAAGATCTGAAACAATCAAGTCAACAAAAAGGCAAGGACCTTAAACGAATTATTTCCACAGAAATAGATTCCTAGTTGAATTCTTACCTCAAGCACAACATCAAGATTAATTTTTGAAAGGGTCTGAATAGCAGCGTCTGCCTTGGTCATGCCAACCTGAGATGGAAAAGAAATAAGGTGCATAGATGGTTCATTCCCACTGTAGGGGCCATTATTACAACCATTATTACAAATCGCAGATTGTTCCAAGGGTTCACTACTTATGCAAGTTATAGTTAAAGTACATAATAACAATAAAATATAAGATAAAAATGGTATAAATCATTCTCCATATGACCTTCCTTCATGGGCCCCAAGCCGATGCCATTGATAAGGTTAAGAAATCGATATTTGGGTAGGTAAGTGTTATCAGCCAAATTTCAGTGGGTGGTCTTTGGTTGATGTTTTTAAAGAGTGGCCGATAGTGGTCAAGACTCAAGAGCCATGCTTCCAATGTTAGATGGACAGAGATTTAGAAGAACCTCTAACTTGGTCTTTACATGGCATTATAAATGATACCGGTTTATGTTTATCCATGTTAAATATTTCATTTAACAGGATGATGCTAGAATCTAACAATGTAGGTATGACTTTGGCTCGTCAGGGCTCTATTAGGTCTTCCCTATGACTTCTCTGTTCACCAGCAACTAACAACATCGAAGCATCTTTTAATCTGAAAGTGAAAAGAAAATTCTAATCAGCCCAACTTTTTGAAGCTATAGAAGTTAGAACCATGGATCTCTTTAAAATATGACAGTGACTAAGAAAAATGTGTAACTTTTCAGCTAGATCACTAATTTTAAAGGGCTTCTTAGCCCATTAGCAACTCTAGAACCCAAGAGATACATGTGTCATATGAAGGAAACACATGTTGAGCCGATGAAATCTACAGCAGCATATAAGTCCATCTTGATGACTGCAAAAAGGTTTTAAGTTAGTCTTGTGAGTTGCTTTAATGCATCGATACATAGCTAGATTCTTTTTTTTTTCTTTCTATTTTGGATTATCAATTGTCTGAACATTAGAGACCACACACACTCAAATGAGCCATATGAAAGTAGCATCAATAACACAGGCAAAGAAACTAGATTGATTGTTACTATTTTTGAAAATTCCTTTACAATAATAAAGTGATTTACCTGGAGTACCGAAGACGAGTATAATACACAAGATATAACTGGACTCATTTAAAATACAATGAAAATCAGAAAGTGGATAGCAGCCTCTTCGAGTTAATTTCTTCTAAGTTTTAAAATTATCGTTTTGGCCATTTGATCCCATTTCTTGTTATATAGAGACATCTCTAGAAGTGACAGAGAATCATGACAGTGAGTGGAATTCACATGGCATACTTGGAAATTGGAAACCCAAGTTTGGTTAGTGAGGTTTGGTTGAAATGGAAACATGAAGTGAAAATCTTCAGCATCAAGGTAATCCTACAAGCATATATTGTATAAAAAACAACCTGGGTCCTTCAGTCTTCCAAACTCTAGTTGGGCCACAGAATAGCATTGCTACAATGGGTTCTATCAGGGTCCTTTAGCCCAATGTGGGAGAGATGGCATTGACGGCATCATCTTGGCCAATCACACGTTTCCTAAGCTGCACAAAACAAGATGAATTGGAGGGTTTTCCTTTGATGTGATGATTTTTGTTGTTTGGATAGCATAAAATAGGATGGATTGGACTCTACTTTTCCATAACTTAGATTCTTGACACTAGAAACAAGGTGAGTATTGTAAGAAGAAAATGAGATTTTCACGTACTACACAAATAGTAAAAAAAGCATATGTATACCTCCCAAAAATAAAAAGTAAATGGGAGTCTGGATTCAAAGATCATGTAACTAGTGTAGCCAAAAAAAAAGAATTACATATGCTTGTGTCTTTTTGATAAACGGAGGCGGTATGATAAAATCGTAGAAATAATCAGTCTTGCTGGTTAAAAAAGCATGGGTATTTGATTTTGATCACTTCAAATAAGAAAGAAGAAAGAAAATTGATCACTTCCAATGAGAAAAAGAAAGAAAAGAAAAAAAAAAGGTTGTAAGGATGATTAATCTGACATGATAAATATTAAAAACTAGCATTAACGGTTCTCACCTTTGCTTTTGGAATGAGACAGCCCTTGGATTCATCCTTCATGTCAACTGTAGACATCAAAATCCTTGCTCATGATGGAAAAATAGATTATTATTATTAATTCACAAGTGTCGACAAGGGAACATGATAGGCAACAACCCAAGTTAGACTTACTCTTCTTAATAGCCAGCCCTCTTTCTTCGGAATCTCTGCAATTGTGACGGCCATAGTGATTGCTGAGGTAGAGAAAGCAAGCAAGTCGAGTTAACATAATGGTGATAATAAATAAATCAAGAATGCTATTGAATCTCAAAACCTGTATAAATGATACCAACCCATTTATTTGGTTCTATACTTCTATTAATCATGTTAATAACCTATGAGGATTTTTTTAAAATAATCTCCTACTTGAAGAATCAAAAAGTTTGAAACTTTGAATGAAAAACCCTTTTTTTGGGTAGTAAAAAATCTATGAAATTCTTATAGTTGTGTAGAAATGTGATCCCAATTAAGATCAGCGATTGTCAGATTTCTGAATTGATCAAAAAATGGTGGGTCCTACTTTTCACATAGCCAAGTATAATGTCCCAGCTTGTATGATTTAACTGGGCCCATAAGCAGAGATCCCAGCTTTATGTATATCTCAATATTAATGATACTAAACATATTCAATGCCAATGAGCAGATGGTATGATTTTTATCTTATGACATCCAAGAGTAAAAAGTCTGAGGAACTTACTGGTTTATCCTCTATGTGATCACCATTGGGTTCAACCACCTTTTTAGCAAGCCAGCCCAATGTGAAACTGTGAAATTTGAATTTGACAAACTGTGAAATTTTGTAACATTGCGATCAATTACCAAAAGACATGAGTAGATACAAAAGAACTCATCCAGCCCAAATCAAATAGACGAAAACCCAACAGTTCCTCATTCTCACCCCTTGAGCAGATTTTCAAGAAGCAATGGTGGAAACAAAAGCAGGGGAAGATCCCATTCCAGCCCAATGTTCTCTTCATTGCTTCAAATGTAACTTAATTTCATTCCTACCTCTATATTTTATAATCCTATTCATTGAAAATCCCATGGAAGAATTGTTCAAGGCTAAAATTGAATGTAACTTGATTTATAAAAATAAAAAATAAAAGGAAGCACAAATGATCCACTAGAAAACAAAAGGCCACAGTATTACTGTATCAAATATGTAAGGCATTGTATCGCCATTCTTCCAAGAAGATACAAGAGCCTACATTCAAATTCCAGAAACAATCAACAACTGAAACTGACTATTTTATTAAGACATGATACTTGCTAAATAACTATATTTTTATTTCCAGCTGCTTTAAATGGAAGCATGAAAATAAGTAACACCACATAGTACTGATTTTTTTAAAAAAGATTGTGACTGCATGAAAAGAAAATCTCCTTATTCAACTAACACATGATACTTGCAAATGATTACATGCATACATCTCTGTATGTGGTTGTATTTCTTGGTCATCGTTTCTTCAAGAATTCAACTCAACAAACATAAAAATACTATCAAATAGATCCCAAACCAATTTCCAAAGAAACCCAACTTCAATTCATTGAAATCGCCAATGAAAACAGAGAATTCTGCATGAAAAAAATAAAAATAAAAAAAAAACATTTTTCTATGGACACTTCAAGTAGAGTTTTTTTATTTCATGAATGACTAAAATATATGTTCAAAAAGAAGAAAGGATAATACATCAGCATCTTCTCAATTTGAATGCACATGGACACTCCACAAACAACTTTTGCTGAAATTTCTTTCCATCCATCAAGGATTGCATGGACTCATTTTAAATTTTCTTATTCTTTTGGCAAACCAGGTGATGATTATGGAAATCAGTCCTCTACTTGTCAATGATCTGTATTTCTGGAAGAATTATGTACATGATTGTTGTGGCCACAACGTTTCTTTGGTGGTATTTTCCTTAAACTTTAATCAGAATTGCAACATGGGTTTGCAAGGATGCAACTGGCTCCGACAATGCTAAAGACCCAATATTCCCTTTTATTATTTTGTTGTCATGAAAAAAATCAGTTAGTCCAGTTATCTATTTTTATGAATTATGGATTGTATTATTTTCTTTCCAAAAATTAGGTCTCCCCCAAAACTTCCTGAGGTTATCTTACTTGGATACCTTTTCATGAGCATCACTTTGTCATTGAGACAAGAAATGAACAATGCTTTTATCATTGGGACTTCAAAAAATATCCGATGGTAATTTTTCACATACAAAGATATCTCAATGCTCTTGTTATTTGGACATAAATTGATGTTAGGAAAAAAAAATCTGTGCATGTGATTGTGGGCTTGTGGGTTGTTTCTATAATTGGTAGTTGATTAAATTTCTTGACTCTCTTCTACATAGGTTAGTTCTCTTCAATTCTAAAATGAAAATTCTAATTTGAAATTGGATATGAGTTGCTTTCTTGGTTTGAATGCAACTTACCTATTATATATACATATGTATGTTTGCATATGAAATGTAGGATGTAAGTTGTCATGGTCATGAATAAAACCATTTTTTGACTCATGTTCTGAAGAATGCCATTTGTCTTTTAGCATTACAACATTCATGGGAGGTACAAGGATGCAATGGACTTTTTCAAATAAGGACTCGAAGATGGAGCAGGCACGAGAGATTGTTGTGAAGCTAAAGGAGAGGTTTCCTAGAACTGGCCAGATATGGAAGGATTTGGAAGATGGTTAGCCTCAAAAGGGAAGACGATTTAGTTTATTTGGTTGAGGTGAGACTGAGGAATTGAATAACCATTGTGATTTTTCTCATCTCTTCTTGATTAAGCTAAATGTCGGCATTTACATCAATTGTGCATCTAAACACGCCCTAGTGCAACTGTCACAACTCCACAGCATCAAAAATCATGTTGAACTTCAGTTGGACCAAACCCTTAATAACTATGGTTTTACTTTCCCTTTCCCACAACTCCACAGCATCAATCCCATTGTTTCATGTAGATTCAAGAAGGCTCTCCCGTGGTTTCAAGAGTGCTTTATAAATTCAAGGTATTTATTGACTGATGAAGATGGTGAACAACCTCGGCACATCCTTCCATGTATAAATTTACAAGACGTTTTGTTATATGGACTGTTTGAAGCAGTTCCAATCATGGAAACAAATAGGATTGCTGAACCATGTGGCCTACAGCCATCGATGTTTGTCCAATTAGTTTTAGCTAGGGTGGTACATGGATGGACCGTGTTAGTACTTGGATAAGCTACAAACAATTTACAAATTATCCAAACACCATAACCTGTTTATCTATAATCAAAGCCAAATAAGATAGGCTGTAAATTCTCTACAACTTTGCACCTGTAATTCAATCACCTGTTATCAGATTACAACTATAAAGATTTTATGGGAATCCAAACAACTGTAATTCAATTACCTTTTATCGGATTACAGGTTAAATATTTTATGGGAATCCAAACAATCCATTAGGACCGTTTAATCCGCAAAAACTTTGAAACTCCATCTACAGGGTGAGATCTAATCACCATACACCTGGAACGATGATTGGTTCAAATTGAGATGTCTCTGGTGTGATCCGATCTTTTCATTTACCAAATGAAACAAATAATGGAAAAACATATGGAAAAAAATGGATTTCTTAAAAACATGATGCCGAGCCCCACAATTATCTCATATACCCACCGTCTCCTTTTGTCCAGCCTACTTGACTTATGGACCTGACTCTTTTTTGGGTCCACTTCCTAAAATTATCTGGTGAAATTAGTGAATGGGGCAGATTTATGGGCCACAAAAAATTTTCAAGGGAGAGTTTCTATGTGGGTGTTCAATACCCCATTGGTTTGTGCTTGTGGCTAGTACTTGTGCTTTGGATCTGCTTTATTTTTGGGTCCATGCCCTTAAAGGATATGGTTAAAGTGGTGAACGGGATAGATTTGTCACATACAGTTAGGAAACATATACAAATATCTAAATCCCCAAAATCATAAATCGGCAATGAGAGAGAGAGAGACTAACCGTTGTCAGATCGGAGCTAGAGATGTCTTTCAATCTGGATTTCCTCTCCTTCATGTTCTTCTTCTTCTTCTTCTTCTTCTTCTTCTTTCAAGTTCTCTCCAAGTATCTGTCACAGATCTAAGGTGGGTTTGCAGCAAAAGGTGGATTTCAAAACCCTAACGAGAGAGAGGAGAGAGAGAGAGAGAGAGAGAGAGAGAGAGAGAGAGAGAGAGAGAGAGAGAGAGAGGGTTTGGGAGAGGGGCGGGTGCGCGAGAGAGGTTTAAGGGATTTGGGTTATGGGAGGGGCGGGCGGGAGATGTGGATTTGGGGAGGGGCGAGCATTTTTAGGAAACAGATTGACTACTCCCCCTGTCACCAGCCATTGCCTGGTGGTCGGTGCTCTATGGGCCCCACTATGATGTATGTGTTTCATCCATTCCATCCATCTATTTTTATAGATCATTTTATAGTATGGAAGGAAAAATGAGTTATATCTCAATCTCAAGTGAACCACATTACAGGAAACAGTGTTTAATGAACATTGACCATTAAAAATATTTTGGGGGCCACGTAAGTTTTGGATCAAGCTGATATTTATTTTTTCCCTTCATCTAGGTATTTATGACATAATCAACAGATTGGATATCAAATAAACAGTACATTAGGCCTTAGGAGGATTTTAATAGTGGATATCCAATCATTATTTTTTCCTGGTGGAGTGGTCCACCTAAGATTTATATCCCTACAATTTTTTATTTTTTTTTTGTAAAATACTGAAATCATCTGTAAAAATGGATGAACAGAATGGATGAAACACATACATCATCGTGGGCCCACGGAGCACCGACCACGGAATGGACAGTGACACCCACTGTTGAGACTTTCCTAGGGCCACTACGATGTTTATTTGAGATCTAACCTGTTAATAAGTTTTAAAAAAAAAGACATGGATGATTTGAGAAAAATCAAATATTAGCTTGATCCAAGACTTTTGTAGCCCTCTGAAATTTTTTATTAGTAAGCCTTCAATCCTCACAATTTTTTTTTTTTTTTTTTTTTTTGTAGTGGGTCAACTTGAGATTTTGGTTAGCTTGGTTAGCTTGGTTAGGGATGTACATGAGTAGAGTTAGCTTGGTTAGCTTGCTCCACTCGACTCGAAAAAGCTCGATTCGACTCAGTTCGAGCTGAGTCAAGTTTATTTTTTTAGCTTGAAAAAATTTTGAACCGAGTTCAAGCTTTTTTTTTTTTTTTTGGTTAGCTTGTTAGTACACCCATTGTTAGTTCACACTTCCTTGTTAGCCACCCCCACTAGGGAATCGATACCAAGACCTCGGTGTTGAAACGAGGTATGTTTCACTCAGTCTACCACTTGAGCTATGGATCAGGGTGTTAACCAGACCGAGTTCAAGCTTGCCCAAGCTTGACTCGACTCGGATTGAACCCAACTCAAATTGAACCAGTTTGGTGACTCGGTTACTTTGATATTGTGTTGCTCACCAGGTGTTTGATGAAATGACTCAATGAAATATGGCTGCGATGATGTATGTGCTTTATCCACACCGTCCATCCATTTTTCTATATCAAGTTAAGGCATGAGATCAAAAACGGGTTAGATTAAAATCTCAAGTGGACCCAACATCTCGATGGATTTATGAACTACATCTCAACAAATAATGGAGGGGCTGGATTTATGAACCACGTCTCGGTGGTCCCAACAAATGATTATGGATATTTTAATGGAGGGTAATCCCTCTCAACTTTTGTAAGTGGTGTGGCCCAAAAAAGTCACGGATTGACTTGATTTTTGAGCCTCAGGCCCACCATGGAATGGTGCATCTAACTGATTGGGTACATTCATTTTTACAACTCATTTTGGCAATTGAGCCCCAAACTTAAAGCTATCCATAGCTCAAGTGGACTACACCGTAAGAAATAGTGGGGGATAACGACATTCACCATCAAAAATTTTCTAAGCTCCAAAGTGATGTTTATTTGTCATCCAACCTATTTATAGGGCTGAAAGTCAGGCAAGTTTCATAGGGTTGGTGCTCAACCCTGGCCCAATCCAAGGTTCTTGTACCTCAACCCTAACCCAACCCAACCTAACCTCGGGTTGGGAATTCTTATCCCAAGCCCAACCCAAGCGGGTTCGGTCGGGTTGGCTGGGTGAATACATGCTAATATTTTAATGATTACATTAGTTTATTATATTTTAATACACATCTTATTTTTTATATTTATAATTTTATTAATTACGTATGTGATTATTTATTCTATACAAAGAAGTTAAAATATAGGATAACTACTCATTTAAAAGTCGTGTTGTGTAGCACACAATATATTTAGGAGAGGGAAAAGAAACATTTGTACATCCAAACAACCCGAGCCTGACCCAAGATTTATCGGGTTGGTGTTTGTATAGCCCAAGCATAAGATCGGACATAATAGATCTTGCCCAAGTCCAACCCAATGTCAGGCCGGTCACGAGTCGGTCGGGTTCAACCCGCCCAACTTTCAGCCCTACCTATTCATAAGGTTATAGGGACATAGATAAAGGGAAAACATATATATCAAACTTGATCCAAAACATTTGTATCCCTCAAGAAATTTCAACAATAAGTGTTTAATTCACACTCCTATGTTGTGGTCTACTTAATCTTTGGATATATTTAAATTTTGAGCTCGTACCCTAAAAAAAGTACTAAAATGGATAGACAACATCAATAAGACACATAATTTGCGATAGGGCTCACAAAGTTTACTTAATATGCTATAGTGTAATCTCACGAGTGTGGGGGCATGTGCGTGTGTATTAAAAAAATTAATAATAAATTATAAAATTATTATATATCTATCATTAAAATCCTCCTAAGGTCCAATGTACTGTTTATTTGGCATCCAATATGTTAATTAGGTCATACAGGGCTAGATGAAGGGGAAAAACAAAAATACTGATTTAGATGATGAACAAGGCTAGGATGATGAACAAAATCTACATGAGCAAGGGAAGCAAATAAAGAAAAAAATAAGGTATGACCTAAATATCATTAACTTGTAGGACCAGCAACCTGGAAACGATGACTAATACACAACATGCAACAATTACCAGCCATAGAGACATCAAAAATCTTTTGTGACCCACTCGTCTAGATGGATGAGGTCAGTATGGACATGAAAATGAAGGATATTGTTAGCAATGCAATGGAAATAGGAAACAAACATGCAAAAGCCAATGCACCAGATCCATTTTTTCAGACCTATTAAAAATTTGGATCGGATTCGGATCAACTCTTTTTGACCCATTTAGTACAAGTCAGGTCGGGTACCTAATGCAGTACAATACCCAATTGGTAATAAATTAGTTTTAGCCATAGTTATATGCATTAATTAACTAATGTCTCCAACTGGTTGGACTATAAGTTACGGTCCACCCAGTGCATAACTATGAACCTTTTCGAGTGTGTGTGACATCTACCCCATCGAATAGGTTGACTTCATCATGAGGGTCATCTTATGCAAAAATCCTCCACGTATACTCATCAAGTGGGCACACCTGTATTTTTCTATTTATCAAATGGCTAGAAATTGTTTTCAATGGTGGATCACCATATGAGTAGATAGGGTTGATTTATACAAATCCCCATGGTGGGGCCAAACCCTATCCATCCATTTTTTTGATCCACACTATCCATCAATTTTTTTTCATTGCCATGCAGAGGTCGAGCCAAAAACTTGAAAACCCAAAGCTCAAGTGGACCATACCATAAGAAACAATGGAAATACTGACTTAAACTGTTGAAACCTTTCTAGTGCCCATAGTGATCTTTATTTGTCATCCAACATGTTCATGAGATCACAGACACCTGGATGAGGGAAAAAAAAATCAGCATGATCCATAACTTCTGTGGCCCCCCAGAAATTTTCAATGGTATACACTCAATTCACACTATTTCCAGTGGTGTGGTCCACTTGATCTTTGGATATAGCTAATATTTAGGATCAGGACTTAAAATTAAGTATTAAAATGGATGGACAGTGTGGATCAATACATATATCATGGTGGATCCCACAGAGTTTACGCACTCAATCTCTTCTCGCAGAATACTCAGACGGGCACAAGTGGGCAAGAGTTCTTGAGAACTTTTTGAGAATTCATCAAGGTGTGACTTGAGTCCAAAATCCGAACGGTCCACGTGATGCAGAACTCCATGAAACCCCATTGACCCAACTTTTACTTTGATTCAAAACATTGGTGGGCCATGACAAATGAAAACATTTTCCTACCTTGATTTGCATCTCTCTTTTATATGGCCCACCAGAGTTTTAAATAGGTTTGAAAATTGGTCCCTGATAGTTTCATGGGATGCTGCATCACATGGACTGTTCGGATTAGAGGTCCATGACACGTGTGAAAAAAATGCGCACATGTGCAGGTGCGTATAAGTGAGCTTGCCTTGTTGAGTAACATCAAGCCACTGCCATTTTGAAAGAGAAAAAAAGGGTTGATGAAACCCTACAGCTATCAATGAGGAGGAGACGGAAGGGGGTAATTGCAGCGCCAAGATTGCAGAGAGGGAGGGAGAGAGATTGCAGAGACGGAGAGAGATTGCAGAGAGGGAGGGAGGGAGGGGGAGAGATTGCAGAGAGGGAGGAGGTGAGAGCTTGGGATGAAGAGGCAAAACCTTTAGGGGAGTCTCCACAAGAACTCAGTTTGATTGAGGTAAGTCCTTCCCCTCAGAACCCTAAACATTGTCTTGATTGATTTTGTTATTGCTTTCATTTGAAAACAAATAGATCTTGTGCTTTCAACAGCTTCTAACTACAAATATTACTTGAATCTCGTTTGATTTTGAGGTGGGGAAATGATTTTTTTTTCTTTTTGATGTTACTGGTCGGAATCCCTTTTGGAAATCGTTTTTCCCTGTGTTCTATGTTGGAAGATGTTGTTAATGCATGTAAAATGTGGGATAATGATTGATGCCCCCCAGTTGTTCGATGAAATGCATGAAAAGGAACTTAGTTTCTTGGAACACCATTATAGGAGGGCCGGATGATCGGTGAGGGGACATTTACAAAGGTGAAATTCGCACAGAACATGGAGACTGGAGAGTGTGTGGCCATGAAAGTTCTTGCTAAAAGCACCATTCTCAAGCACAAGATGGTAGACCAGGTAATTTTGATTCATTTTTGCTCTTTGTCTCTCATTTGAATCTTCTTTTTTTTGGGTATCTTGGAGTTCATAAAAATCCACAATTTTACAATAAGTGACGATTCTTTAAAATCGAGTAAATGTAAGAGAAATGGCTATTAGAATTTATATGGAGTGATGTCCCCACCATTCATGTCGCAAACATGATGGTTACTCAGAATCAGGACCATTTATTTGCTGGGCCACCATGTGGATGGGCATAACTCAAAAAGCTTACTAATTCCTGTATTTGGCATGCTAAATTTGGACCATTGCTCAGTTTATCTCAATTTTGAGCTCTCTGTCCCTTTGTAGCTAGTAATCAGATGGTTGTCATAAGGCTAATCGTCTTGGTTTTGAGGCTATGGAACATCCACATGATGACCCAGAAAATTAAAGGTCCTGATCGCTGTGCACAAGTCTTGCATATGCAGCGAAGATGCTTTGGTGATAACTTCATGGAAGTCTGTAAAGTGTGCATGATAATAGCATTCCTTACTCATCATGCTGAATATTCATATTATGCTGTAACAAGAGACAAAATTGTTCAAAATATAAGTGTTCCATCACAGAACATGTGAATTGGAATGTAACATGTGAGACTGATTATGCCATTCCTCTTGCAACTGAAAGATAGCCCTATTGAGGCTATTCACATAAGGAGCAGACAACATATTGTGTGAGATCCAGGCTATTCATCAGGCTAGTCCACAATGTATATGCCCTTTGCTCAAAAGATCAGGATGGTCTACTCATTTATTTGGTCACATGTAATGGAGATTCAGAAAATTTTGTATAATTTTGTATGTCCACATCAATGTACAAGTGTGGTCCATCTTTGAGCAGACTTGTGTAATTTTTGGGCTGGAGAACATAAGGTAGAATCTGCCTTATGTAAAGCATGGATCCATACATGTGTGCTACTCTTTTCTTCAGACTTCAACATGTAAAAACATGTTCTAGGGAGAATAACACCCAGTAGTTGAAAATGATACCTCAGGTACGAATGAATATATTAGAACCTAAAATTTATATGTAAGCTTCATATGCATGATAAACAGGATTCCTGAGTAAGTCGCAAACTATCCAGCAATTCAAAAAAAAAGAAAAAAAAGAAAAAAAAAAAAAAGAGGAACAAATAATAAAGATTGTTTTCTTGTACTTCAAAATATAGTCATAAGGGTTAGAAGCCCTCCTTAATGATATGTTGTATATCCATTACGTCCCTCTGTTTTTCCATTAGGCAGTGAACCTAGTAGATCAAAATCCAAGGTGTATCACACTATAGGAAACAGTGGTGAATGAATGCCCACCATTAAAAATTTCCTAATGCTCACCATAAGTAGATCGTAATGTTTACCTTCATCCAACCCATTGATAAGGTCAAACATGCCTGATGAAGTGAAAATGCAAAAATATCATCTTGATTCAAAACTTTTATAGCGTACAAAAAATTTTCAACGGTAATTCACCAATATTTTAGTGGTGTAGTTGGTCGGAGACGTAGATCTGTTTTTTCTTCTTTTTTTTAGGGTGAAAAAATTGGATGGGCACCAACATTCATCGACGTGGGTCCTACACGGTGAAGGTAATAGCCAGTCAGACGCAGATCGGATCCTACCCCTGCCCGTCTCCAGCTGGTAAAGGGAAGGATCTTTGAGTGGCCACAGTGATGTGATGTATGGGTCTTATCCACACCATTTATACATTTTTTCACATCATTTTAAAATAAAAATATAAAAATTGGGCAGATCCAATCTAAACCACACCACATGAAGCATCAGTGATAATGATTCTCCCATTCAAAATTCTTAATGCTGATGGTGAAGTTTATTTTCCATCCAACCTATTCATAAAGTTAGGTAGTCCTGGATGAAGAGAGAACATAGGTATCAACACCATCCAAAACTTCTATGCCCCAAGAAATTTTAGAACCTAAAATTATAGGAAAAAATGGATAAACATCACTGATAAGACACATTGTGGTGGCCACTTGAAGCTCCTGCCTATCCAGCTAGAGACTGGCAGAGGTAAGACACAACCTGCGTTCACAGCGAGTCATACCCAGGTAACACGTAATCCACTTCTCAGTGAAGCCGTGCCAGTAATAACCCATCTGTATAGATGGAATATTCCATTATAGGGACTGCCTGATGAATAGTTTGGAAGATTAGTTCTCATCCACAAAAAAATAGATGCCTAGCTTATTTTTAAATGTATTAGCTCAAAATTGATGGAACAGACCCGGATGTGCGTCAGAGCTATCTGGATGTTGAGCGAGGGTCCCTAAAAGGTGGGAACAGCTATTATGACCATGATGAAGCTGTTCATTTCCTGTGAACAACATTGGAGTGGCCTGGCCATTTGGATAGACTGTGTTTATGTGTTTGCTTGAAATTGATGGAGCAGGCCCGGATGTACGTCAAAGTTATCCGGATGAGCGAGGGTCCCTAGAAGGTAGGAACCGCTGTTATGACCATGATGAAGCTATCCATTTCCTATGGACAGCATTGGAGGGGCCTGGTCATTTGGACAGGCCATGTTTATGTCTTTACTCGAAATTAATGGAGTAGATCTGGATGTGCATCGGAGCTATCCGGATCAGTGGGGGTCCCTGAAAGGTGGGAACCGCTGTTATAACCATGATGAAGCTATCCATTTCCTATGGATAGCATTAGAGAGGCTTCGCTATTTGGACAAGCCGTGTTTATATTTGTATTTGCAGGGACCACACCCTTAACCTAAACTACACCTTAAACCTAAAACCTAAACCTATTCTCAATTCCCTAAAGCTATAACTTATAACCTATAACTTAAACCTAACTCTAAACCAAAACCTATAACCTAAACCTTTACCTATAACTTAAACTTATAACCTATAACCTAACCTTAACCTAAACCTAATACCTAAACCTAAACCTATAACATAAACCTTTAATCTAAAACCCAAAACCTAAACCTAAAACCTAAATGTATTCTCAAATCCCTAAACCTAAACCTACACTTAATTCTAATCTCAACTCTTTAGCATAAACTTAAACTTGAAAACGAAAAATTAAACCCAATCCCGAACCCGAACCCGATTTCCTAAACCTAAACCTAAACCTATTCTCAATTCCCTAAAGCTATAACCTAAACCTAAACTTATACCTAAAACCTAAATGTATTCTCAAATACCTAAACCTAAACCTACACCTAATCCTAATCTCAAATCCTTAGCCTAAACCTAAACCTAAACTTGAAAACCAAAACCTAAACCTGATCCCGAACCCGAACCCGATTTCCTAAACCAAAACCTTAACCGATTCTCAGTTCCCTAAAGCTATAACATATAACCCATAACCTAAACCTAAACCTAAACCTAACCTAAACCTAAAACCTAAACCTAAAGCTAAAAACTAAATGTATTCTCAAATCCTTAAACTTAAACTAACACCTAATCCTAATCTCAACTACTTAACCAAAACATAAACTTGAAAACCCAAGCCTAAACCTGAACCCAATTTCCTAAACCTAAGCCTTAACCTATTCTCAAATCCCTAAACCTAAACCTAATCCTAATCTCAACTCCCTAACCTAAACCTAAACCTAAACTTGAAAATCCAAACTTGAAAACCCAAACCTAAACCCAATCCTGAACCCAAACCCGATTTCCTAAACCTAAACCTTAACCTATAACCTAAACCTATACCTATAACTAAAACCTAAACCTTAACCTATAACTTAAACCTATACCTATAACCTAAACCTTAACCTATAGCCCTAAACCTAGACTTATAACCTAAACCTAAACCTATTCTCAAATCCCAAAACCTTAACTTATAACCTAAACATAGACTTTAACCTTAACCTATAACCTATAACCTAAACCTAAACCTTAACCTATAACCCACATGTAGACTTATAACCTTAACCTAAACTCATTCTCGAATCCCAAAACCTATACGTATAACCTAAACCTAGACCTTAATCTTAACTTATAACCTATACTAGTAACCTATAACCTAAAACCTAAACCCAAACCTAAACCCGATCCCGAACCCGAACCCGAACCCAATTTCCTAAACCTAAACCTTAACTTATAACCAAAACCTATACCTATAGCCTAAACCTAAACCTTAACCTATAACCTATAACCTAAACCTATACCTATAACCTTAACCAATACTTATAACCTTAACCTAAAGTCAAATCCCTGAATCTTAACCTATAACCCAACCTAAACCTATACTTATAACCTAAACCTATTCTCAAATCCCAAAACCTATACTTATAACCTAAACCTAAACCGTAACCTAGCTATAACCTATAACCTAAAACCTAAACCCAATCTCGAACCCGAACCCGATTTTCTAAACCTAAACCTTAACCTATAACCTAAACCTATACCTTTAACCTAAACCTAAACCTTAACCTATAACCTAAACCTATACCTATAACCTAAACCTAAACTTTAACCTTAACCTATAACCTAAACCTATACCTTAACCTTAACCTATAACCTATACTTATAACCTATAACCTAAACCTAAACCTAAACTTATAACCTAAACCAAGACTTATAACCTTAACCTAAATCTATTCTCAAATCTCAAAACCTATACGTATAACCTAAAACTAGACCTTAATCTTAACCTATAACCTATACTTATAACTTATTAACTAAAACTTAAACCCAAACCTCAACCCGAACCCGATTTCCTAAACCTAAACCTTAACCTATAACTTAAACCTATACCTATAACATAAACCTAACCTAAACCTTAACATATAACCTAAACTTATACCTATAACCTTAACCTATGACCTAAACCTATACTTATAACCTTAACATAAACTCAAATTCCAAAACTTATACTTATAACCTAAACCTAGACCTTAACCTTAACCTTAACCTAAACTTACAACCTTAACCTAAACTTAAACCTATAACCTAAACTTAAATCCCTAAACCTTAACCTATAATTCAACCTAAACCTATACTTATAACCTAAACCTATTCTCAAATCCCAAAACCTATACTTATAACCTTAACCTAAACCTAAACCTTAACCTAAACTCAAATCCCTAAACCTTAACCTATAACTCAACCTACACCTATACTTATAACCTAAACCTATTATCAAATCCCAAAACCCAAAACCTAAACCAAAACCAAAACCTATAACCCAAACCCGATCCCAAACCCAAACCCGATTTCCTAAACCTAAACCTTAACCTATAACCTATACCTATACCTATAACCTAAACCTAAACCTAAACCTAAACCTTAACCAATAACCTAAACCTATACCTATAACCTTAACCTATAACCTAAACCTATAGTTATAACCTTAACCTAAACCTTAACCGATAACCCAACATAAACCTATACTTATAACTTAAACTTATTCTCAAATCCCAAAACCTATACTTATAACCTAAACCTAAACCGTAACCTAGCTATAACCTATAACCTATAATTTAAAACCTAAACCCAAACCTATACCCGATCCCGAACCCGAACCTGATTTCCTAAACTTAAACCTTAACCTATAACCTAAACCTACACCTATAACCTAAACCTAAACCTATAACCTAAACCTAAACCTAAACCTTAACCTATAACCTAAACCTAGACTTATAACCTTAACCTAAACCTATTCTCAAATCCCAAAACCTTAACCTATAACTTAAACGTAAACCTTAACCTTAACCTATAACCTATACTTATAACCTATAACTTAAACTTAAACCTAAACCTATAACCTAAACCTAGACTTATAACCTTAACCTAAACCAATTCTCAAATCAGAAAACCTATACGTATAACCTAAACCTAGACCTTAATCTTAACTTATAACCTATAACCTAAAACCTAAACCCAAACCTAAACCCGATTCCAAACCCGAACCCGATTTCCTAAACCTAAACCTTGACCTATAACCTAAACCTAAACCTAAACCTTAACCTATAACCGAAACCTAAACCTATAACCTTAACTTATAACCTAAACCTATACTTATAACCTTAACCTAAACCTTAACCTAAACTCAAATATCAAAAATTATACTTATAACCTAAACCTAGACCTTAACCTTAACCTTAACCTAAACTTACAACCTTAACCTAAACTTAAACATATAACCTAAACTTAAATTCCTAATCCTTAACTATAACCTAACCTAAACCTATACTTATAACCTAAACCTATTCTCAAATCCCAAAACTTATACTTATAATCTTAACCTAAACCTAAACCTTAACCTAAACTCAAATCCCTAAACCTTAACATATAACCCAACCTAAACCTATACTTATAACCTAAACCTATTCTCAAATTCCAAAACCCAAAACCTAAACCTAAACCTATAACCTATAACCTAAACCAAAACCTATAACCTAAACCCGATCCCGAACTCGAACCCGATTTCCTAAACCTAAACTTATACCTATAACCTAAACCTAAACCTAATCCTTAACCTATAACTTAAACCTATACTTATAACCTTAACCTATAACCCAAACCTATACTTATAACCTTAACCTAAACCTTAACCTAAACTCAAATTCCGAAACTTATACTTATAACCTAAACCTAGACCTTAACCTAAACTTACAACCTTAACCTAAACTTAAACCTATAACCTAAACTTAAATCTCTAATCCTTAACCTATAACATAACCTAAACCTATACTTATAATCTAAACCTATTCTTAAATTCCAAAACCTATACTTATAACCTTAACCTAAACCTAAACCTAAACCTTAACCTAAACTCAAATCCCTAAACCTTAACCTATAACTCAACCTAAACCTATTCTCAAATCCCAAAACTCAAAACCTAAACCTTAACCTAAACCTATAACCTAAACCTATAACCTAAACCAAAACCTAAAACCTAAACCCGATCCCGAACCCGAACCCAATTTCCTAAACCTAAACCTATACCTATAACCTAAACCTAAACCTAAACCTAAACCTTAACCTATAACCTAAACCTATACATATAACCTTAACCTATAACCTAAACATATACTTATAACCTTAACCTAAACCTATTCTCAAATCCCTAAACTTATACTTATAACCTAAACCTAAACCTTAACCTTAACCTATAACCTCTACTTATAACCTTAACCTAAACCTAACCTTAACCTAAACTCAAATCCCTAAACCTTAACCTATAACCCAACCTAAACCTATTCTTAAATCCTAAAACCTATAACCTAAACCTAACCTTTCCCTAAACCCATATGTCAGGCCTGTGTCCTAATGGCCATTTCGTTCCTTAAGACCTCACGGCCCTCCTGGTCGAATTCCGGCGACCTGGAACGCATAGATAGCATTTGCGCGCGACCCTAAGTTGTACTCTATAAATCCGAGTCGGCTTGATCCAAGATTCACGCCATTGCGACCTCGTCATCGCTGCGGTTCCAAGGTCGCATCTCATGCGTCAATCCGAGTTGTAGATCAAAAATTTAGGCCGCGCATCATTAGAACCATTGATCATGATGTGGGGCCCACCCTGTGCTCGTGCACATTTTCCTAGGTGAACCCAACCTAGTTTCATCATTTCCCATGAGAGGTACCTATAGCCTAGCCCATCTAGACTAGGTCGATGACATCATCCCTATGAGCATGCCTTACATGTAATAAATACAAGCATGCTTTCTTCTTTTCCCTAGGCTCTTGCAAAGCCATCATTTCACATCTCTCTTTCTTATCTCTCCATCTTTCTTCATTTTCATCTCCCCTAGCAAGAGAAGCCATGAATGTCCCAAACTCGAGAGAGAAACTCATCAAAAATTCAGTCACATTCCACTATAAATCCCTTCTAATCTAGCCCTTGGAAGCCCATCTCCACCATTGGAAAGGATCCTAGAAGGCCATAGAACCCAAGTGTGGAAGAAGGAGATCTAGAGCCTTGAGGTGGGTGTATCTCTCTCTCTCTCTCTCTCTCTCTCTCTCTCAGCCCATCTCCACCATTGGAAAGGATCCTAGAAGGCCATAGAACCCAAGTGTGGAAGAAGGAGATCTAGAGCCTTGAGGTGGGTGTATCTCTCTCTCTCTCTCTCTCTCTCTCTCTCTCTCTCTCTCTCTCTCTCTCTCTCTCTCTCTCTCTCTATTCCTTCGATGATGTGTGGCCCACCTACTGGATACATGCATGGACGATCCAGGCTGTCCAGCAGGTGGGACAGTTTTTCTGTCCATCCTGCTGGACTGACTATCCAGTTGGACCGTTTGGATGGTGGAAATGAATAAATATCAGCTGGATTCCAGCTCATTCGCCATTTGTGGGGCCCACCTTGATGGGTGTGTTATACCTGCTCCGTCCATCTGCAACGGTGCAGATCCAGAGCTCTTATGGGCTGCATCATAGCAGTAGCAGGTGCTACTGACCACCTGATGAAAGGGAAAGCAAGGATATCAGCTGTATCCAGCCGCTGGTGGGCCATCACGTGGACCCACCTTGCTCGATGTGTTACATTCACATCGTCCAAATAGTGGAACCCACTTAATGTATGTGTATTTGGTATCTCCAACCGTCCATCTGCACAGTCCAGATGCAGCACCTTCGTGGGCTGCTCCATAACAAGCAGCAGGACCGTCCATCCGTTGACCTGCTGGATGCAGGAAACCATAAATGTCAGTTTAATTTAAGCTGGTGGGCCGCTGATGTGGACCCCACCTTGGTTTACGTGCTTTATATCTACACCGTCCATCACCTGCCCACCGCCACCTTCAGCCGAACCAGCTGCTATCTTGCAGCTGGCGCTGATGAAGAAGAAGATGCAAATATCAGCTTTTTGCAAGCGGGTGGGCCACACGTGTGGACCCACCACTGATGTATGCGTTTCATCTATACAGTCCACCGCCCATACGTGTACGGTGGGACCCAGGTCAGGTATGTGTTTTACATGTAGACCGTTCGTCAAGAGCCTGGGCGTGGGACTCCACGATGTATGTGTTTTTCCCACGTTGCCCACACGTGGATAGTGGGACCCACCACAATGTATGTGTTGTATCCACACCGTCCATCCAACTCCCCAGCCTATTTTAGGCGTTGAGCTGAAGGATGAAGCCAATCCAAACCTCTGGTGAGTCACATCATCAAGTAGACTATTTCAATAGTAATAAATTGTTAAGCCCGCCGTGATGCTTCTGTATGCCAAAAATGTTGAATATGAGATTTTTAGACCCATCACAAGCCAAAGGACCTAACCAGCGGAGTGGATCCTCCTGATGTGGGCCCCACCTATAAAAAAAATGTAAGTATAAAAAAAATAAAAAATGTTGACGCTACTACTACCAGCGTCCTGCTGCATGTAACAATGGGCAGAGACTGTGGGTCCAAGCCACAGGCCCAAAATGATGTATGTCGAGCATCCACACTGTCCATTTGAGGGGTCCCTCTTAATTATTGAGATATCCCAAGAATCACCCGTACACTCAGGTGGCCCACACCATCTAAAATCATGTGATGACATGTTAACTCATATAAAAGCACTCGCTAGTGTCCACCTGAAATTTGGATGCATCTGAAACTCGGTTTGACCCCTTAACCTAGTGGGACACACAAAATTGATGGGCTGGATTTGCAAACCCCGGCTTGGTGGGCTCAACAAATGATTATGAATGCTTGAATGGAGGGTAAACCTCTCCACTGTTGTGCACGGTGAGGCCCACACAAGCCATGGATTGACTTGATTTTAAGTCTCAGGCCCCACGTTCAAATATATGTGGGCTACTACTTGGAGTTTATGGCCCATCCTAATACTAGGAAAACTCATGTTTAAATGTAGGGCCAAGGACGATTGTCTAGAAATTTCTGTGTGGAAATTTCAGCGGGTCATGTTCGGCCTTATGCCAAAAATCATGTATGCGAATCCATCAAGGCACACTATGGGGGATGTTTCTTTTACATGTCGGATTATTAGTATGCCCTACGACTTCGTCTAGAATGGACCCCAAGTGTTTGAAATCTGGGCATAAAGATGGGACAAATCCACTTCTGAAATGTAAGTCTGATTTTCTAAGTTTTATACCAACTTTAGGCATATGTACTGGACCCCACGTTCAAGATATGAGTAAAACGCCACTTGAAACTTTCAAAATATACCATTGAACAGATAGATAATATTTTAATTGGGTCAAAGAAGACTCCACCTGATTGGGGAGTGGATCTCAAAATGGTGCTAGGCATAGTGGTGAAGGAAGTTTTGCGCAGAAAATTTAAATGCCCATGTTTGGCCTTGTGCCAAATATCATATGTGTATATCTAGCAGACTAGACCTTTTGGGTTTCGAATTACAAACATAGGGTTACCTAGCGCATCTAATGGAATTCCAAAAGGCGACCCCACCTAATCATGGGACACGCCCAAAAATGGCCAAAAGTCATTTCTGCATAGATTTTCTGCACCTCTCCCAAGCACCATTGTTTGGGCCTTCACAGAAACTTATGCGTACATGATCAAGGAGGGCTGCCTCACGGGTTTTGGTACTCATACATAAAACTTAATATAAATATTATCCTCCACCATAAGCAGACCCCACGTAGTTTTAAATCTGTTTGATAGAAATTTTATACGGGGTCCACCACCTTCCTAAAGAACTTAATAGAGTATCTAAATCTTGTACATAAACCCTCAGTTGTGGTGTGCCTAAAATCTTGAGTGGACCTTTTTGATTGTGGGTTGTATCTTTACCTAGTAAGGCTCACCTTATGTATGTCTTAAAAAGGACTGTTGCTAAACCTTGCGATTTGAGTGGTAGACATCTCATGCTATCCATCCATTTACCAGTTTGTGTATGGGTCGTGGACCTCATTATGAGTTAGATTCCATATTCCAATTGGCCCGTACCATGTTGAATGTACCATATTCATGTCGGCCACCTTTGGTGAGGCCACTTATGATGTGCAAGGCCCCCATTTATTGTATGGTTGGTTGCCCATTGTATAGTTGTGGGGTCCACCTTGATGTGTGTATTGGAAGCACATTGTTTATCAGTTCCCTGGCCACGGGTTGCCCCATGAGGGCCTGTTATGATGTATGTGTTGCACATGTTGCCCATCTATTTTGTTGGGTTTTATAGGCTGCCCCATAAGGACCCAATATGATATATGTGACTAAATCCTTGCCGCCCATCCAACTTGCCTAGTTTTGGGTTAAATTGTAAAGCACACATTAGTGGATGTTGGTTACACCTTGGCTATTTAATTTGGGCATGTGGATTGCCCACGAAGTCCAACATAATGCATGAGCAGGATGTCCTCCATGGCCATGATGTTTTGGGCCATGGGCTGCCCCTCATGAATCCCATTTGATGTATTTAGGCCTTGGGCCATTACTTGGAGCCCAACATGGTGTGCAGAATGTTGTGGATAATGCCCATTTATTTTTCTAACTTTTGTGTGGGCCATGGGCTGTTTCATGAAAACCTTGTATGAAGCCCATGGGATGTGGCCCAACTGTGATGCATATGAGGCCCTTGAGCGAGGCCCAACATGATATGCTTATGGCCCTTGTATGAGGCCTAACATGATATATTTATGGCCCTTGAGAGAGGCTCGATATGATGTATTTATGACCCTTGTTGGGGCCCAATGCGATATATGAAAGGCCCATGTGATCAGGCCATTGTAATGTGTAAATCTACTATAATTATGTTTGCCCAATCATTCTCTTGGTTAGTATAAGCCTTGGGCCTCCATCATGAGATAGATTTTATGGGTCATGCCTTGGGAGAAATGATGGTTAAATGTCTATATTGTAAGAGCAGTGGTGGTTAAATGTCCATCTTGTGATCGTCCCTAGGGTCCATTGATTAAGCCTGTTCTCATTCCCTCCTTTGTGGGCTAGCCCAAACGGATGGGTCCCCACTATTATTACTATGATCCATCCCACCTTATTAGGCTATCCCAATTCTTTGGGTCCCCACTAATGTTACTAGAAGTACCCAAACCTGAAAGCCCATCATTAGGCCCATGAGTAGGCTATCTAGATCTACCCTTGTTATGAGGCCAGTACATCATCATTGTAGATGGTAGGATCGGTGGTATCAGATTTGGTATATCCACCGTTGAGGACCAATCCTCATGTAATGAATTAGATCTCCTGTCCTTCTATGGACCCCGCCGTATATATGTCGATCATTGATTTCGACTACGTTAGCATATGCATTGGGTATGTGTTTACATAGCATTATGTTTGTATGAGGCCCGTCGGGATTTTATGAGGCCCATTGTGACCAGACGAGGCCCATTGTGATGTGAGAGGCCCAATGTGACTGTGTGATCGATCATTGTTAAGTTTGATAATCATGCATAGCTTCCTGTTACAAGCCATACGCATTATATGTATGCGTGTTATGAGGAGTGATCATAACACATTCCATTATGCGAATTATTGCACGACTAGATGATATGACGTATATATCTCAACACTTTGTGATATGACCACCATACACCTTAGCGACATCAGGGTTGTAGCCTCCACAGACATGTCGTGGATGGCCAGTTAGGACACCAGAAATGTTATCGAGCATTTAGGGCACTTAGGATGTCCTTGGATGAAAGCCCCTAAACCTCCATGGTACCAGGAGATGCCTCAACGCCAAGACCGAGTGAAAAACATGAGCGCCCGAGTGTCTTATACCATTAGGTCGCGACTCCCACTGTAGCGTGGTCGGTTGAGATGGGGTGTGGCCTTAACCTCCCGGGTGAAGGGGGCATATGCTAGGCTGAGTTTGACCAGCTCGTAAATGGGTCCGCTACCATCGAGCCTTGTTGGTGATTAGCTATCCACAGGCGGATAGTGAGGTCTCTTACGCTCGCTAGGCTGCATGGCCTGGAAGGCGACAACCAACATGTAGTGAATTTGACCCCGGTGATTTCCTAGAGAATAAGTGTACTGATGTGTGGACTTGATATAGGGACTGACATGATCCCATTACATATTGCATATGACATTTGGTTATATAGGCCTTGCATCCAATCATAGCCTTAGTATGACCCATAGCATTCATGTATTGCGTCATATAACTCTTGTATGACATGACAGCATTGTACTAAATCCTGGTGATGATCTTAGAGATATACGGTTTTAGATATCATGATGACTCATGACTGTTACACACGTGGATGGACCCTGATGTGGGCGGGACCTAAGGTCGTGGGCGAGCTACCAGTGGTTTGCAGGTTACTATGCTGGCAGGCTACTGTGCACACAGTGCGACGAAACCTTGTCCCACATCGAACACTGTGGCGGTCACATGTGGGCTTGCTAGTAGGAGTTGCATACTTAGCTCTTAATCCATTTATTCATTCATTCACTATACACTTAGGCTGGTGATGCACAACCAAATCTTTAAGTGTATCTTCGAATGACTAAGATTTCGGTTGGGTGCACGACCAACCTGAGATCAGAATTTTACCATATTGAGTCTAGCTATCCAAATTTAGGTATGAGACTGGTTTGGATAAAAGTCCTTTGTGATGGATCCCCATAGCCTATGATACTACGCTCGATCATCCCGACTTCACATTCTAGCTTGCTCATTTCTTTCGCACCGCATGTTGCATTGCATCCCTGGCATGTGGCATTTGGTTTACCACAATCCCGTGTTACATAACTGATCTGCATTGCATATTCTGATATGGTATGACTCATGGACCCATAAATATTTCTGTTTATTCTAATATTGTATGACTCACACACTCATCAGTATTTCTGTCTACCCTGATACCGTATGATCCGTGAACTTACCAGTATTTCTAACACTATATGATTTATGGACTTGTATTGTATACTTGGCACTTATCTTGTGCACACATTTACACCACCCTCTAAGCTTTATATAAGCTTATGCACTATAGATGCGTGCAGGTGATGTTAGATTGTAGCAGCGTGAAGCTTGGAGCATGTAGCTAACTTCTGAAGTTTTGATTTTGACATATGTATTTCTCTTCCAGCATTATATTCAAATGTTTATATTAGTGGATATGTGATAATGATGTTATCTTTGTGATTTGGGTATACTTGTGGTTATGCTTATTACGAGTTAAATGTACATTGAAAAAAAAAATATCCTCCTCGTAGGATCCCAGGATCGGAATTTGATGTACAAACGCTAGGAGCCGAGAATGGGGTACTACGGAGGCTGTCGACACAGAATTCGGCAATCAGAATTCCTGTGGATCCGATTTCCAGGTTTAGGGCATGACACTATACCTATAACCTAAACCTATAACCTTAACCTAAACCTAAAACATTAACCTAAACCTAAGCTTAAAACCTAAATGTATTCTCAAATCCCTAAACCTAAACCTTAATCTATTCTCAATTCCCTAAACCTTAACTTATAACCTAACTTAAACCTAAACCTGTTAGCAACACTTATAACCTAAAACCTAAATGTATTCTCAAATCCCTAAACCTAAACCTACACCTAACCCTAATTTTAACTCCTTAACCTAAACCTAGACTTGAAACCCCAAACCTAAACCCAGTCCCGAACCCGATTTTTTAAACCTAAACCTTAACCTATTCTCCATTCCCTAAACCTTAACATATAACCTAACTTAAACCTAAACCTATAATCGACACTTATAACCTATAAACTAAAACCTAAACCTAAACCTAAAACCTAAATGTATACTCAAATCCCTAAACCTAAACCTACACCTAATCCTATTCTCAACTCCTTAGCCTAAACATAAACTTCAAAACCCAAACTTAAACCCAAACCCGAACTTAATTTTCGAAACTTAAACCTTAACCTATTCTCAATTCCCTAAACCTATAACCTATAACCTATAACCTAAACCTAAACCTTAACCAAAACCTATAACCTAAACCTAAACCTATAACCTAAACTTATAACATATAACCTAAACTTAACCTTAACCTAAACCTAAACCTAAAACCTAAACCTAAACCTAAACCTATAAACTAAAACCTAGACCTAAAACCTAAATGTATTCTCAAATCCCTAAACCTAAACCTACACCTAATCTTAATCTCAACTCCTTAGCCTAAACATAAACTTCAAAACCTAAACCAAAACTCGAACCTAAACCCAAACCCGATTTCCTGAACCTAAACCTTAACTTATTCTCAATTTCCTAAACCTATAACCTATAACTTATAACCAAAACCTATAACCTAAACCTAAACCTATAACCTAAACTTATAGCCTATAACCTAACCTTAACCTTAACCTTAACCTAAACCTAAAACCTAAACCTAAACCTATAACCTAAACGTATAAACTAAAACCTAAATCTAAACCTAAAACCTAAATGTATTCTCAAATCCTTAAACCTAAACTTACACCTAATCCTAATCTCAACTCCTTAGCCTAAACATAAACTTCAAAACCCAAACCTAAACCCGAACACGAACCTGATTTCCTAAACCTAAACCTTAACCTGTTCTCAATTCCCTAAACCTATAACTTATAACCTAAACCTAAACCTAACCTAAACTTATAACCTTAACCTAAACCTAAAACCTAAACCTAAACCTATAACCTTAACCTAAACCTTAACCTATAACCTAAACCTTAACCTATAACCTATAACCCAATAACCTAAACTTATAACCTTAACCAAAACCAAAACCTAAATGTATTCTCAAATCCCTAAACCTAAACCTACACCTAATCTTAATCTCAACTCCCTAACCTAAACCTAAATATAAACTTGAAAACCTAAACTTAAACTCGATCCCGAACCCAATTTCCTAAACCTAAACCTAAACCTTAACCTATTCTCAATTTCCTAAAGCTATAACCTATAACCTAAACTTATAACCTTAACCTAAACCTAAAATCTAAACCTAAACCTAAAACCTAAATGTATTCTTAAATCCCCAAACCTAAACCTATACCTAATACTAATCTCAACTCCCTAACCTAAACCTAAACCTAAACTTGAAAACCCAAACCTAAACCCAATCCCAAACAGGAACCCGATTTCCTAAACCTAGACCTTAACCTATTCTCAAATCCCTAAAGCTATTACCTATAACCTAACTTAAACATAAACCTAAAACCGGTACTTATAACCTAAACCTAAACTTAAAACCTAAATGTATTCTCAAATTCCTAAACCTACACCTACACCTAATCCTAATCTCAACTCCTTAACCTAAACCTAAACTTGAAACCCCAAACCCGAACCCGATTTCCTAAACCTAAACCTTAACCTATTCTCAATTCCCTAAACCTTAACCTATAATCTAACTTAAACCTAAACCTATAACCTACACTTATAACCTAAATCTATAACCTAAACATAATCTCAAATCCCTAAACTCAAACCTACACCTAATCCCAATCTTAACTCCCTAACCTAAACCTAAACCTAAATTTGAAAATCGAAACCTAAACCTAATACCGAACCCGAACCAGAGCCTGATTTTTTAAACCTAAAACTTAACCTATTCTCAACTCCCTAAAGCTATAACCTATAACCTATAACCTAAATCTAAATCTAAACCTAAACCTATAACCTAAACCAACCTAAACCTTAACCTAAACCAAAACCTATAACATAAACCTTAACCAAAACCTATAACTTAACCTTAATCTAAACCTAAAACCTAAACCTAAACCTATAACCAAAAATTTTTGTCGCTAAAACCTGCAAACCTAAACCTAAACCTAAACCTGCAAACCTTAATCTAAACCTAAAACCTAAACCTAAACCTTAACCTAAACCAAAACCTATAAGATAAACCTTAACTGAAACCTATAACGTAACCTTAAACTAAAATTTTTGTCGCTAAAAGTCTTTTCCATAATTTTTAGCTTTGAAAATTTTCATAGATAAAAGCAATCCATTCAATTTTTTAATAAATTGTTTGCAGCCTTTGGCGACAACAATTTTCATCGTTGAAAATTTCATCCATGATTTTTAGCTACAAAAATTTTCGTAGCTAAAAGCAATCCATTCAAATTTTTTAAAAATTATTTGTAGCTTTTGGCAATGAAAATTGTGAGACCCAATCCGAGTTCACGTGTGTGCATGAATAGGTATACATTTCATTCATTTTGGTCTCTCAGTCCTATCGGCCAAATTTCTGTGACCCGCGACCTTCGGATAGTGTTTGTGGTCACCCTTGAGTTCGGTCATGTAGACCCGACTTGGATTGACCCAAGACCTACGCCGTTGTGACCGTATTATCGTCGCGGTTCCAACGACGTGTCTCGTGCGAAAATTTGACGTATCCCTCAAAAGTTATGGGCCGAGCATCATTTGGACCATTGATCGAATTTTTGGTAGGACCCACATGATTTGCATATTTCTCCATGTGCATGCTTGCCAATGATGACGACAGCACCATTTCCATGATGTCATATGGCCTAGTCTAGTAATGATGGACTCCCTTCTCCAAACTCATCATGTCTCTTTCTTTTTTTTCTTTTCTAGAAGTTATCATGGGATTTTTTTCTTCCCCATGCAATTTCTCTTCCCCAATCTGAATTTTCTAAAATTTCTCTTCTCTAGGGAGAGAGAGAGACCACCATATCCCTCTTTTCTAGAAAATGTAGTTATCACTTTGAATAAAATCCCCTTTCTCTCTTTTTCCCTCTCATTTCTCTCTCTCCCTCTCTCTTTTCTTCTTCTCCAGTAACTTTCCCCCATTTTTCCAGTTCTCTTTCACTCGTAGATCCCCCCATCTAACCATTGAAATAAGATCTCAACCTTAGATCTATGTACCTTGGAGCTTGAAGACCATCTTGGAGGCGTTTGCTTGAAGACCTTGTAAGTGGGTGTGCTTGTACTTAGAACCTTAAGATCTCCATTCCCTCCTCTTATTTCTCTTCTTCACATCATGGTTAAAGCATGTGGGGCCCACCAAATGATGTTGAATGCCCCATGTCTTCTTGGATGTGGCCATTGGCCTATCCTTTTGTGCATGCATTACTCATGGGTGAGGTCATTCTCCATGGACCCCATCATGGTTTCTTTTCTTAGTTTGAAGGATCCTTAAGTCATCTAGACCCTTGATCCTTGGTGGAGATGGCATCTCCATCATTAGATTTTGATTTGAAGATGCATGCATGGGTAGATCTTGTAATCTCATCAATATAGTGGAATGTGTATGCATGAGTGATGAGGGGAAGGGTCCCAATGTGGCCAAGACCCTTCCGTTGTAGCCGAATCTTTATTTTTCTTTGTTAATAATCTTCTGATCATGAGTGTGTGGCCCACCTTGTGGACCAAAAATATGCAGACCCTCCATGGAGGGTGGACGTCCATGATAGTCCACCCTTAGACGTTGGAGCCCCTAATCCACCTATATGGGGCACATGCAAGGGATATTTTGTAATGAAAAGGGTTTGGATGTTTGTGGAGTCCACTGGTGTGGTCCATACCATGATTTTCTTGGATTAAATTCCCTTTTAAATAGTATTTATATTTATTTATTTTCTGTTATATGTTGCTGTCCAGAACCATCTGGACAGATTTTTGGGTCATTTTAAGGCTAAATTTTTGGACATTCGGAGGGTTTTTTAGTCCCATGTAATGTACGTTTCTTGAAGGTGTGGACCCCACTTATAATCATGCCAAATTTTAGCCTCAACTGACCTTCATTGGGATCCTGAAGGTGTGGTCCAAGTGAGGTGGCAGTCTGAATTTTCTGCACTGTTCCAGCAACATTCCACCCTAAATAGGTTGGATTCTAAAATTTATTAAAATATCTGTGGGTGTTTAAAAATTATAAAAATTTACAGGAGGGTGGCCCACTTATGGTAGGACCTAAATACAAAATTTTGGGGCCAATGGACGCCTGTACACACCATGGTGGTGGCTGGACCGGCCCACTATAATAAGGTGTCCAGATCAGTCCGATTTTCAAGACAAATTGATTTCTTTAAATGAATTAAAAAAATTATAGATGTCCAAAAATTCTAAAATTTTTGAAGCGTGTGTTCTACTCATGGTAGGACCTACCTACCAAATTTCAGGGCCAATGGACCCCTATACACACCGTGGAGAGGTCCGAACTGGCCCACTATGTTGGGACGTCCAGGTCTGTCCGATTTTCTGGATAGACTGTATTGTTTAGATTAATTAAAATACTTATAAATATCTAATGATTATATTGCTTTGGTGTATCTCAATGTCTCGCTTATAGGTTTGCCTTACCTCCCAAGTTGTTTGCGATCCACGACGTGTTCTATGTTTCTATGTTATGGAAATGTGGGTCAGACACTATTCCCGTGATTGATTAGTAGCAACTTGAGGACCGTGAGGATGCTTCTTACATTGAGCAGCCGATTCGTATTCTTGATCGGAAGGATCAGGTCCTCAGGACCAAGGTCATTCCCTTAGTGAAAGTGCAATGGGGTCATCATTCAGAGGCTGAGGCATCTTGAAAACGTGAGGCCGAGATTAAAGAGCGTTATCCCCATTTGTTTGATAATTGATACATATATGATTGTTTGTATTGCCTTTCTTATATGATGGTGGTGTTTTATTTTTTATTTTATCTTGAATTAGTCAATTTTGAGGATGAAATTTCTTTGTTGGTAGGGAGGGTAGTGAGACCCGACCCGAGTTCGCATGTGTACATGTATAAGTATACATTTCGTTCATTTTGTTCCCTCGATCCTACAGGCAAAATTTCGGTGACCCGCGACTTTCGAATAGTGTTTGTGGTGACCCTTAAGTTCGGTCATGTAGACCTGACTCGCATTGACCCGAGACCTACGCCATTGCAACCGCATTGTCTTCGCGGTTCCAAAGACGTGTCTCGTGTGGAAATTTGACGTGTCCCTCAAAAGTTATGGGCCGCGCATCATTTAGACCATTGATCGCATTTTTGGTGGAACCACATGATTTGCACATTTCTCCATGTGTACGCTTGCTAATGGTGATGACATCACCATTTTCATGATGTCATATGACCTAGTCTAATAATGATGGACTCCCTTCTCCAAACTCATCGTGGCTCTTTCTTTTTTTTCTTTTCTAGAAGTCATCATGGGATTTTTTTTTCTTCCCCATGCAATTTCTCTTCCCCAATCTTAATTTTCTGAAATTTCTCTTCTCTAGGGAGAGAGATACCACCATATCCCTCTTTTCTAGCAAATGTAATTATCACTTTGAATAAAATTTCCTTTCTCTCTTTTTCCCTCTTATTTTTCTCTCTCTCCCTCTCTCTTCTCTTCTTCTCCAACAACTTTCTCCCATTTTTTCAGCTCCCTTTCACTCATAGATCCCCCCATCTAACTATTGAAATAAGATCTCAACCTTAGATCTATGTACCTTGGAGCTTGAAGACCATCTTGGAGGTGTTTGCTTGAAGACCTTGTAAGTGGGTGTGCTTGTACTTAGAACCTTAAGATCTTCATTCCCTCCTCTTATTTCTCTTCTTCACCTCATGCTTGAAGCATGTGGGGCCCACCAAATGATGTTGGAGGCCTCATGTCTTCTTGGATGTGGCCATTGGCCTATCCTTTTGTGCATGCATTACTCATGGGTGGGGTCATTCTCCATGGACCCCACCATGATTTCTTTTCTTAGTTAGAAGGATCCTTAGGTCATCTAGACTCTTGATCCTTAGTGGAGATGGCATTTTCACCATTGGATTTTGATTTGAAGATGCAAGCATGGATAGATCTTGTAATCCCATCAATATAGTGGAATATGTATGCATGAGTGATGAGGGGAAGGGCCTTAATGTGGCGGAGATCCTACCCTTGTGGCCGACTCTTTATTTTCCTTTGTTAATAATCTTCTGATCAAGAGTGTGTGGCCCACCTTGTGGACCAAAAATATGCAGACCCTCCATGGAGGGTGGACGTCCATGACAGTCCACCCTTAGACGTTGGAGCCCCTAATCCACCTATATGGGGCACATGCAAGGGATATTTTGTAATGAGAAGGGTTTGGATATTTGTGGGTCCACTGGTGTGGTCCATACCATGATTTTCTTGGATTAAATTCCCTTTTAAATAGTGTTTATATTTATTTATTTTCTGTTATATGTTGCTGTCCAGAACCATCTGGACAGATTTTTGGGTCATTTTAAGGCTAGATTTTTGGACATTCGGAGGATTTTTTGGTCTCATGTAATGTACGTTTCTTGAAGGTGTGGACCCCACCTATAATCATGCCAAATTTCAGCCCCAACTAACCTTCATTGGGATCCCGAAGGTGTAGTCCAAGTGAGGTGGACAGTCTGAATTTTCTGCACTGTTCCAACAACATTCCACCCTAGACAGGTTGGATTCTAAAATTTATTAAAATACTTGTGGGTATTTAAAAATTATAAAAATTTACAGGAGGGTGGCCCACTCATGGTAGGACTCACCTACAAAATTTTGGGGCCAATGGATGCCTGTATACACCATGGTGGTGGCTGGACCGACCCACTATAATATGGTGTCCAGATCAGTTCAATTTTCAGGACAGATTGATTTCTTTAAATGAATTAAAATATCTATAGATGTCCAAAAATTTTAAAATTTTTTAAGGGTGTGTTCCACTCATGGTAGGACCCACCTACCAAATTTTAGGGCCAATGGACCCCTATACACACCGTAGAGAGGTCCGGACTGGCCCAGCACATTGGGAAGTCTAGGTCTGTCCGATTTTCTGGACGGACTGTATTATTTAGATTAATTAAAATACTTATAAATATCTAAAAATTATGAAATTTTGTGAGGGTGTGTTCCACCTATTAAAGTGTCACTTTATAAAATTTCAGGCCGAACAAACATTTGAGCTGACCGTGGTCCGGCCAGGAGTGGTCCACTAGGCGGGGACTCCCAGGCTGGGGTGTCCAGCCTTGGCTGGCCCTCCAACCTACCTTGTGGGCCCACCTAGATGTGTTGTATATCCCACCAAATTGTGATGATATTAGAAAAAATAATTTACACCTTTAGTCCCTTAAATGTTGGGCTTAATAATGCACTTTTAAGGCCCACCACAGTTGGAGTCAATTGGGTCTGTGAATGTAGCTAGTGGTTGAACTCTTTAAGCCCAATTGGACTGGAACTTTCTAGATAGGCCCGTTGAACTCTTAGTCCATTTTTACCATACTATTATGTTAGGCCAGTGCGCCAAAATTACACAAGTAGATGGGCCCTTGATTGCCTACCAAATCAACTTTATACTTGGGCCGGGTTTGTAACGCCCGTGAAAAATCCATACTTGGGCTCGAGTACCAACTCGACCCGAAATTGCGTAGAATTCATTCCTTTAGAAAATATGACTAGGTTAGCTAGTGCAACGTTAGAATAGCTGAAAAATGGTCCCTGATCACTTTAAATACGTTCTACAAGGCCCGAGGCGAGTGGAACCAAGGGTGCTATAATGCTCTAAAGCCTCGGATCAAACTCTAAACCGGTTTGTTCTCTGGACCACTTTGAATCTTTGTATTGGATCTAGACTGCACGTTGAAAGTCCGATACCTCCTATCTTAGACCGTTAGAACCGTCTAGCTGGACTTGACACTCATTCCAAAAATCAAGTCAAACCGATAATCACAGGCTATTTCATTGAGCCCGGACCGAAGAGAGTGAGAATGGGGTTAGAATTGGAATTTGAAATTCAAATCTGGCACACAATTTGACGCATCAGTATTGAGCGTTCTGACCGTCAGAATACAGCCAAATTACACCCTTGGATCAGGAAAAATATCTATTATATATCACGAGACTTATGGGCCTGATCTTGGTGCGGTGACCGTTAAACTGAAACTGGGCCGCCACGTGCGATCTGGGAACCCAACCGGTCTGAAAACTGGATGTGTGCTAGATCCAGTATGCATGAGCTTAAGTCCGACCGCATTTGGCCTGGGGACCTCCAGAAATGCCCTTTTGGACCGAAACGGCCCCGATTTGGTTAGGCACCAAGTAAACATTGTTCCCAAGCCTATTTTGGGCATGTTTTAGGCTATAAAAGGGGTTGAAACCCTCACTCCTCTCTCCCATCCGAATTTGAGAGAAGCCCTAGCTTGGGAGAGAGAAAAAGAGTGAGAGATTGTGAGAGAGTGGGAGAGTTCTTCCTGCCACTTGTGCTACGTGTTGCACGTGCTTAAGCAACACTCCTCTACCGCTTTCCCGGCGATTCCACCGCGATCCTAGGTAAGTAAAAACCCTAAATAGTTGTTGATTTGAGTTTTCCTTGTTTCCATAGCGATGTAGCTTATGGATCTTATGTATTAGGCTCCTTACTCGCCGTAGATGAAGCATATACGCTCCGCTTCAATTCCCGAGTCTACAAGACACTAGGTGAGGATTTTAGACTCTTTGATTGACGGTTCCCAATGCTTTCAATGTCGTTTAATAGTAGATTCTTGACGGCATCGCCGTTTGACATGTACAAAATGCTCTCCGTTTCCCGTTTCGTAAGCTAACGAAGAATATGAGATTTAGGGCATTTTAGTCATTTGTAGGAAGTACTGTTTACATTCATATTTTGCTGATGTGATTGACATGGTTTGTTGTCGCATTAGGAAGTTAGGAATGCGTGCATAATTAGTTTGGCGAAGAGATTCGCCTAGTTGCACACTTTGGGTCGACATACTATATGTAGACTTAAGTGTGTAGTGTACGTGTTTGTATAAATGCTTGTATTAGTATGTATTGAATTAAATGATGTTATTTGATAGTTTGTGATTGATTTTTCAATTAGTATGCTGACCTAAATGATTTTCTACATGTTGACAAAATGCATGATTTCATTACATGCATGGAATGTATGTGCTTGAGGATTTGCTTAAGTTGAATGTGCATGGGAAATATGCCTTGAAGATTTGCTTAAGTTGAATGTTATAACATGTGCTAACATGCTCACATGATGTATTTCAATTCCAATACTTTTTTTATAGTAATTCCATAGATGTGTGGGACTTGACTTAGTCCAGGCAGTCGATAACCGAGCGAATTCGTGGCTGACTGGTCATAGCCACGAACGACGCGTCGATGAATGTGATTCGTGTTGAGAGTTGGCGGCAGTGGTTAGGCCACGCGAAGTGTTTTACGCACTTCATGTCGTTCAATTCGAGATGCGATCGCGCTAGTCGAGCCCGTCAAGTAACCCGACTGGCCGATGTTTGTTCACCTTGTATGTATCATAACTGCTTGAACCTAGGGTACTGAACTTACCATTGTAAACCCTATTAACCGTGGTACCTTGATCCACGAAGACTCATGAGCCGGGCATGGTGGTATGGGACACCGTGGTCGAGCTGTCGGCCTACGCTGGGGCCACAAACCTCCCCGTAGTGACCAATGAGCACCTTGACTCGTGAGCAGATTATGGTGGTATGGGACACTATATTCTAGCTGTCGGCCTACACTGATCAGGCGACGAGCCCTTTGTAGTGACCGCGAGCGTATTCTGAGTTCACGGGAGGCGACGACCCTTCCGTGCAGTAGAGTACAGTAGGCCTGTATTGATAAGGTGATGGGGGAGCGGTGCAACGAGTGCGAGCAACAGCCCTGGCAGCCCTTGCAGTGACCTACGAAATGTACATCGTATGAGATTACTAGGAGTGACGACCCTAGACAGGATCCGTGTTGGGATTGATACAAGGGAAGTACCTTAGTTTCTCAATCCTGCTGTTTGAATGGATTAATAACAACTTGGTAATCATATCACCATAGCATTGCATGTGCCTGGAAGATGTGGAGCACTCTAGGGAGTGTGGCATGCCGCGGTCGTAAGATGTTGCCGTATGAGGGTGATCGTCGGTGAGGGCATACATCACGTCATATCATCTTGCATTAACAACAGTATTAGGATTTGTCTGATTTACTGCTTTACTATTATCGCGTGATTGAATTGTGAACATGCTAATCTTTTCTCTATGATTCCACTGAGTTGATCACTCATTCCCACGTTACGGGATGGTGTTTGCAACACCCACCAGACCCTGTTGTAGTTGCAGGTGACGACGAGATCCAGGAGGTGGAGCCGGAGATTGACGAGGACCAGGATGAGTTCTCGTATATGCAGTATCACGACGGCTTCCCGTAGGTGACCTGGATCGAGGGGGACTTCAGTGGGACTATTTTGAACTTATTCTTTTGTCTATTTACATGTATATGAGACTCAGAGATGTAGTCATACTTTGGAGACAGTTGAGATTACTTTGTTTTTCCATACAGTGATATATATATTGTTTAGTCTTCCGCTTGCTTTTATCACTGGATCTGAAGTATGAATTGCAGTTTTGGTATACTTTTACTCATGTGAATTCTTTAAATTAGACAACATTGAATCATAACCATTTTTGTTGCATAAGTGACGGTCTGGAACTCGGGAGTTGAGTTTATACACGACCCCCGATTTTCAGGGTGTTACAAGTTGGTATCAGAGAATGAATGAGAGTATACTGGGCCTGGGTTATGGTCTTGCGACGTACGCTGTCGCTTCCTTTGACATAGGTGGGTGCGAGAAGGGTCTAGAAACACTTCTAGGATCACAGATTCGCCGATAGGCGAAGTCTATAAGGATCGATCGCAAGATCGAGTCTGTAACGTATCTCGGGTCGCGTAAAGCGACCCGAATCACTTCTAAGCTGTAGGAAGTCGGGTGGAGACGTCCTATGAGCGGTTTTAAACCGCAAAAGTGAATCTTTGGGCCGTGGGATGACCACGACTCCAGTAATCAATCGCCAGGGCTTAAAAACCCCGTTTCACCAAAAATCTTCAAAATTCCTTCTCTAAACACTTCAACCTTCAGTTCTTTCTTATCCATTTCATATTAGGCATCAAACCTAATGTAAAAATAACACAAATTAGCACATTCACTAAATTTTACAGTGAATAGTAAAATTTCATGAAAAATGGCCATAAGGCCATTCTAACTTCACTTTCTTTAGCAACTAAGGAGTTAGAAAGATGTACTGGCTCTTTCTACCACAAATTCATATGCTGCATCATATGGTTTGGTATTCGGAATTGCGATGTGGACCCGAAAAGCCCCGAACACATGTTTGGGCTCATAGAGACCAAAATATAATGAACCAAGGGGTGGGACCTGACTTTTTGGGGCCCTGGGACCATGGGGGACCAGACCCATGGGGTCCCACCGGTCAACTTGCGAGTTGACCGGCGATGCCATCGCCGGCCGGGCGATGCATCGCCGGCCGGCGACCTCCGTTGGTGCTGTCCTTCGGGCGCACCCACTTAAATGGCCTCCACATCACCCCTATGTAACTCCCACACCACGAAAACCCCCAAAACCCACCTCTCCTTCACAAACAGCCCCCTTGCATACCCTAGATTCGATTTTCAGCACTCCATTCCAAACCCCGGCGACCCAAACCACTCTTAAACCCTTCCTTGGCCAAAACCGACTACCACCCATCAGTTATTGGGTGTTGGCAGCCCCTTTCCTTGAAGATTTCCCCATTTGGAGCTCCAAAATCCCTCAAATATAGCTGAAATCGTGAGGTGCTCCATCCCATCTTTTTGTTCTTATTTTTCCCTGAAAGTACAGCCTTGGGAAGCTTGAAGCGTCCCTCTATGACGCCTAGATTTCTTTTTGTCAGATTGGGCAGCCATTTCTCCGCATTTTCGGCGTTTTCCATGGCTTTTGTGGAAGCCATTTTGGGCCTTTTGTCGCTTTCATCCATCATATCTTTGATGGGTAAGAGGAAAACTGTGACAGACGAGGCTAGGCCGAGCCGCCCTGCTCGATCGAGAAGACCGCGGGGTGGTACCGCAAGTTCAAGCACCGCCGCAAGTCCAACTGCAGTCCTGGAGTGCCGTACAAAGCGGGATTTGAATCCCCATGCACATCTTGGATGAACCATCCTATCAGAGATGCCTCATGCTGAATACACTGATCGTAGAGTGTTATTTGAGGCGGACGTAGATGGGCGATTGTTCGACGAATATCTGTTGTTCGAACGCATTGAAGCTGCGCACTGGGGACCGATCTTTGAAGCTCGCGCTCGTGCTAATGTGAGCACTGTTCGTGCCTTCTATGCTAGCATCCAGAGTCCTACCTTGGAGCCCTTACAGTTCAAAATCCCTTTTGGTAGAGATCGGATGGCTACGATCGACGTCCGGTTGGTTGCGCGACTTCTCAACGTGCCACTAGGTGATGTACATCCAAGTGAGAAGAATTTGAGGACTAGACGTGAACGAGATCGCCGCATCAGGTTTCTGTGCGGTAAGTTGGTTCCATGGCAGCCTAATAATAGCCTCAAGGCGACGTACATGTCTGAGGATTTGCGTCTGCTGCATCATATCTGCACGTTCAATGTTTATCCTAGGTCGACGAACCGCATTGAATGTACACGTCTTATGGTCGATTTCTTATTTCTGGTGGCCCAGGGAGAGAACGTATGTATGGCCACTTTCATCTTACGGCAGATAGTTCTCATAGCCAGGTCGAGGAGAACATCCGAATCCCTTCCCTTTGGCCGACTCATTTGCAAGATTGCACTTGAGTTTGCCTATAGACTTGGACCCGAATTGCCGGTATCGATTCACACCATCGATGAGTCGACAATGGTTAAGATGAAGATTGGATCGCAATATCGTGAAAATCAACTTGAAAGGGATAGTGGGGACGACTTTGATGAAGAGGAAGATCAAAGCGAAGAAGAACCTAGTGCAGAGGTTCAGGAAGAGACTCAGGAAGAAGCAGAAGAGGAGGCTCAGGATACTGATGAGAGCCCTCCTCCTTCTGCGCAGCCTACTATCGACGATCGCATTGCTCGGATGGAGGAGAGTCAGACCGCTTTGCGAAGGGAAGTCCAAGAACTTCGAGCAGAGGTCGCCGATGCCAAGGCTGTTACGAAGAAGAAGTTTGGCAAGGTGACTCGCACCTTGAAGGCAATCCTGTGTTGCTTACAGGATAAGGGTGCTCCTCCTCCGTCGTCAGACTCCGACTAGCGATGCGATCTTTGATGTTGTTATGAGTAGTTAGCCATTTTCTGTTTTATGTGTGTAAAGCCTATTAGGGCTACTGCTTTGCTTATGTTGCTGTTGCTTAACTGTCTTAATTTCCATGTCATTCTAGTCATGATGCTTGTAAGGATATATCCCTTGTATTGTGACAATTTTGATTAATTGAAATGCATGGAATGCCTTTGACTCTTTAGTGAATGATTGTGGTGTATTTGAGCAATTGAGACTGACAAGGTTGCGCCCTATTTTGAATATAGGGAATGCCACCTAAGACTACGAGGAGCGCGGTTCGGCTTTCATTGTCAGAGCAGATGGATCAGGCTCCCTCTCAGTCTGGCACTCGTCCGGACCCTGCTGTGGGCCCGATTCCTGAGACGGTTCGGTCGTCTCAGCCTGCTGTTGGTCCTATAGATGGACCACCGCCATTTACACCATCAGTTAGAGAGCCACAGCGCGCATCTACTTCCGCACCTCATCCGCCACAGCCTGCTCCACCACCTGATAGATTCGAACAGATGATGGCTATGATGCTACAGCAGCAGCAGCTATTGACTACTATAGTCGGGACTTTAGCCCAGGGTGGGGGTGCGACTACATCTACTCCACCTGCACCACCTGCGCATCCAGCTGAGGATGCCTATACTTACGTCCAGGATGAGGGCATAGCACACCCTGCGCAGCCTGCTTTCCCTGCGGGGAATCCTGCCGACACACGGGGTCTTCTGGAGCGATTTCAGCGCTTGTGGCCTCCTACTTTCACGGGTTCTCACAGACCCGAGGAGGCCGAGTTCTGGCTCGACCGAGTGTCGAAGATTCTACGCATGTTGCACTGTACCGAGGCTGAGCAGGTAGAGCTGGCTACCTTCCAGTTTGAGAGAGAGGCCAGTATGTGGTGGGATAGCATATTGCGGACTGTTGCGGCAGATTTCGTGTGGACATGGGCAGCATTCGAGTTCCGCTTCCATGAGAAGTATTATCCCCAGACCTACAGGCACGAGAGGGAGAATGAGTTTCTCCGTCTCAGGCAGGCAACGATGACGGTTACTGAGTATGAGCATCGGTTCACAGAGTTGGGCAGGTACGTCCCGACGATTCTGGCTGATGAGCAGATGCGCATACGGCACTTTTTGGAGGGCTTGCGACCGGATATTCGGTCGAAGATGTGCTGTGTCAGTTTCTCCTCCTATGCGGAGTTGGTTCACATGTCCATGCGGGCAGAGCAGGACGTGGATCGACTTGCGCGATCACGAGGCCCGACTACTTCCAGGCCGCGACCGGAGTTGCCAGATAGGCCCTTCGCGGGCAAGAGGCCTCGCATTGATCCTCCTACCAGGACCACGGCGCCAGTAGGACCGTTTCGGCGTCCTGATTTGTCATGCACATACTGTGGGAGGACGCGCCACCTAGCGCAGAGTTGCTTTTCGAGGATGCGGGACAGTGGGTTCTCGCCGCCGCAGAAGATTGATCGTGTACGTCCACAGGCGATATCAGCACCGCCTATACGGTCAGCTCCTGCGCATTCCTCTTTCAGACCCACAGTATCGCAGATTCGACAGCCCCCACGGCCCTTGACACAGCGGCCGAACCGGCCACAGCAGGCTCGAGTTCATGCACTGACCGCTGAGGCAGCTACGACGCCGACTTTCCAGCATTCAACCTTCGAGGTCACGGGCCATATCGGAGGTACTCCCGTTCTTCTCATGGTGGACACTGGTTCCACGATTTCTTTGATATCGCGTGCCGTAGTCAGACTCTTGGGTTGCAGACTATCACTATGGATAGCGTGCGAGTCCTTGCAGCTCATGGAGATTATTCGGATGTCACCCAGATGTGTGAGGGTTGTTTAGTTGATCTGGGAGGCAGGACGATGACTCTTGATCTGGTCGTCGATCCCTCGCTCGTATATCTCGACGTCATTCTTGGCATGGACTGGTTGACTGCAGCGAGAGCCGAGATTGACTGCGAGGCTCGTGTGGTGACGGCGTATGAGCCTGAGGGCACGCCTTTCACGTTTTCAGTGCGGGTAAATCTTCCTTTCCGCATACTTAGCTACGCCACTCTATTGCGCGACGCTGGTGCCCAGGTACTTGAGCAGACGCCAGTTGTTTCTGAGTTCGGGGATCTATTCAGGAAGATCCCTGGTTTGCAGCCCCGACGTGAGATCGATTTCACTATCGATCTGATTCCTGGTTCTACACCCGTCTCACTGCCGACGTATCGCATGACACCATGTGAGATGGAGGAGTTGAGGACGCAGATTGATGGCCTGCTAGAGCTTGGCTTTATACGGCCTAGCGTGTCTCCTTGGGGAGCACCGGTCTTGTTCGTGAAGAAGAAGGATGGTTCGCTGCGATTGTGTATTGATTATCGCAGGCTGAACCAGCTCACGGTGAAGAACAAGTACCCTTTGCCCAGGATCGATGACTTGTTTGATCAGTTGAGAGGAGCGCAGTACTTCTCGAAGATTGATCTTCAGTCAGGATATCATCAGCTGCGCGTCAGAGATGAAGACGTGCAGAAGACAGCATTCAGGACCAGTTTTGGTCATTACGAGTTCCTTGTGATGTCGTTCGGTCTCACGAACGCACCGGCCGTGTTCATGGATCTGATGAACAGGGTATTACGGCCTTTCCTCTATCGATTCGTCGTTGTCTTCATCGACGACATTTTGGTATACTCTAGGAGTCGAGAGGAGCATGAGGAGCACTTGCGTTTGGTCCTTGATACGCTCAGACAGCATCAGTTGTTCGCACAGTATAAGAAGTGCGACTTCTGGAAGCAGGAGGTGAAGTTTCTGGGACACGTGGTGTCCAAGGATGGCATGGCAGTTGACCTGTCTAAGGTAGCTGCGGTGCAGGACTGGGAGCAGCCTGGTTCTGTCACTGAGGTGAGGAGTTTCTTGGGTCTCGCTGGCTACTATCGGCGCTTCATTTGGGATTTCTCGAAGATCGTGAGACCCTTATCTCAGTTGACACGGAAGGACGTGAAGTTTGCCTGGAATGATAAGGCGGAGTCGGCTTTTCAGGAGCTGAAGGACAGACTTACGTCCGCCCCTGTGCTAGTATTGCCAGAGCAAGGGGTTAAATACACTATATACACTGACGCGTCTAGCGTTGGTTTGAGTTGTGTCCTTATGCAGAGGGACAGGGTAATTTCGTATGCCTCGAGACAATTAAGGAAGCACGAGGAGAATTACCCTACACACGACCTGGAGTTGGCAGCCGTGATATTCACACTGAGACTCTGGAGACATTACCTCTACGGAGAGGAGTTCGAGCTCTTTTGCGACCACAAGAGCCTCAAGTACATATTCACGCAGCGGGACTTGAATATGAGGCAGCGGCGATGGATGGAGACGCTGAAGGACTTCAAGTTTGAAGTCTCTTACCATCCTGGGAAGGCGAACCTTGTGGCTGATGCGTTGAGCCGCAAGAAGGTGATAGAGTTTGCGGCTCCTCTGATGGTTGCCGAGTGGGATATGGTTGAGTTTTTGCGAGACTTTGAGCAGAAACTCACCGTAGAGGAGCCATTTGAGTTCATCGCACACGTACAGGTGCGATCCCAGATCGATGACCGTGTCATCGAGGCGCAGAGGGACGACGCGCATCTTACTGAGCTTCGAGAGCAGGCCAGTGATGATACTGACGCCGACTGGCGAGTCGGTATGGATGGGGGCTTACGTTACCGTGGCCGCCTATGCGTCCCAGATGTCCCTGACTTGAGACGAGAGATTCTCGAGGCTGCGCATTCTACTAGACTCGCGATGCATCCTGGCAGCACGAAGATGTATCGTGACGTGAAGAGGACGTATTGGTGGGAAGGTATGAAGACCCACATAGCTGAGTTCGTGTCCCGTTGTCTTACTTGTCAGCAGGTGAAGGCAGAGCATCGCCGACCACCTGGACTTTTGCAGCCTATGCCGATTGCAGAGTGGAAGTGGGATTTCATTTCCATGGACTTCATTTCTGGGTTGCCGAAGACGAGGAAGGGGCATGATTCCATTTGGGTGATCGTCGACCGATTGACGAAGTCGGCGCACTTCCTACCGATCAGAGTTACGAACTCTGCAGACGAGCTGGCTAGATTGTATATTAGAGAGATCGTGCGTCTGCATGGAGTTTCGTTGGAGATCGTGTCGGACAGAGACACGCGGTTCACTTCTATTTTCTGGACTCGCATTCAGGAGGCTATGGGTGTGAAGTTGAAGTTCAGTACTACCTTCCACCCACAGACGGACGGACAGACGGAGCGAGTGAACCAGATCCTGGAGGACATGTTGCGAGCTTGCGCATTGGACTTCAAGGACAGTTGGGATGACTGTCTTGCATATGCGGAGTTTGCGTACAACAATAGCTTCCAGGCGAGTATCGGCATGACACCTTATGAGGCGCTGTATGGGCGACCTTGTCGCGCACCGCATTGCTGGTTAGAGGTCGGTGAGCGCAGCTTGATTGGCCCAGAGTTGGTGCAGGCGACGTCAGAGAAGATTGATATTATTCGACGTCGGCTTCTTACAGCGCAGAGCAGACAGAAGAGCTACGCCGATACGAGACGGAGACCACTAGAGTTCACAGTCGGGGATCATGTGTTTTTGCGAGTTTCCCCTATGAAGGGAGTCCTTCGATTCGGGAAGAAGGGGAAGCTGGCACCGTGATTCATTGGTCCATTTCAGATCCTCGATCGTGTGGGAGCAGTGGCTTATCGATTGGCTTTACCCACGCCCCTCGCGAGCGTCCACAACGTATTTCATGTTTCTATGCTGAAGAAGTACGTTGCTGATCCTTCTCATATCATCAGATGGGAGCAGGTGCAGTTAGGAGAGGATGTTACTTATATCCTGCGACCGACACGCATCTTAGACCGGAAGGAGCAGGTACTGCGTAGCAAGGTGATTCCCCTTGTGAAGGTACTATGGACGCATCATACTGAGGAGGAGGCTACTTGGGAGACAGAAGCCGAGATCAGAAAGAACTACCCACAGCTTCTCGAGGAGTACGAAAAGGTACAAAATTTCGAGGACGAAATTATTTAAGGGGGGTAGATTGTAACGCCCGTGAAAAATCCATACTTGGGCTCGAGTACCAACTCGACCTGAAATTGCGTAGAATTCATTCCTTTAGAAAATATGACTAGGTTAGCTAGTGCAACGTTAGAATAGCTGGGAAATGGTCCCTGATCACTTTAAATACGTTCTACAAGGCCCGAGGCGAGTGGAACCAAGGGTGCTATAATGCTCTAAAGCATCGGATCAAACTCTAAACCGGTTTGTTCTCTGGACCACTTTGAATCTTTGTATTGGATCTAGACCGCACGTTGAAAGTCCGATACCTCCTATCTTAGACCGTTAGAACCGTCTAGCTGGACTTGACACTCATTCCAAAAATCAAGTCAAACCGATAATCACAGGCTATTTCATTGAGCCCGGACCGAAGAGAGTGAGAATGGGGTTAGAATTGGAATTTGAAATTCAAATCTGGCACACAATTTGACGCATCAGTATTGAGCGTTCTAACCGTCAGAATACAGCCAAATTACACCCTTGGATCAGGAAAAATATCTATTATATATCACGAGACTTATAGGCCTGATCTTGGTGCGGTGACCGTTAAACTGAAACTGGGCTGCCACGTGCGATCTGGGAACCCAACCGGTCTGAAAACTGGATGTGTGCTAGATCCAGTATGCATGAGCTTAAGTCCGACCGCATTTGGCCTGGGGACCTCTAGAAATGCCCTTTTGGACCGAAACGGCCCCGATTTGGTTAGGCACCAAGTAAACATTGTTCCCAAGCCTATTTTGGGCATGTTTTAGGCTATAAAAGGGGTTGAAACCCTCACTCCTCTCTCCCATCCGAATTTGAGAGAAGCCCTAGCTTGGGAGAGAGAAAAAGAGTGAGAGATTGTGAGAGAGTGGGAGAGTTCTTCCTGCCACTTGTGCTACGTGTTGCACGTGCTTAAGCAACACTCCTCTACCGCTTTCCCGGCGATTCCACCGCGATCCTAGGTAAGTAAAAACCCTAAATAGTTGTTGATTTGAGTTTTCCTTGTTTCCATAGCGATGTAGCTTATGGATCTTATGTATTAGGCTCCTTACTCGCCGTAGATGAAGCATATACGCTCCGCTTCAATTCCCGAGTCTACAAGACACTAGGTGAGGATTTTAGACGCTTTGATTGACGGTTCCCAATGCTTTCAATGTCGTTTAATAGTAGATTCTTGACGGCATCGCCGTTTGACATGTACAAAATGCTCTCCGTTTCCCGTTTCGTAAGCTAACGAAGAATATGAGATTTAGGGCATTTTAGTCATTTGTAGGAAGTACTGTTTACATTCATATTTTGCTGATGTGATTGACATGGTTTGTTGTCGCATTAGGAAGTTAGGAATGCGTGCATAATTAGTTTGGCGAAGAGATTCGCCTAGTTGCACACTTTGGGTCGACATACTATATGTAGACTTAAGTGTGTAGTGTACGTGTTTGTATAAATGCTTATATTAGTATGTATTGAATTAAATGATGTTATTTGATAGTTTGTGATTGATTTTTCAATTAGTATGCTGACCTAAATGATTTTCTACATGTTGACAAAATGCATGATTTCATTACATGCATGGAATGTATGTGCTTGAGGATTTGCTTAAGTTGAATGTGCATGGGAAATATGCCTTGAAGATTTGCTTAAGTTGAATGTTATAACATGTGCTAACATGCTCACATGATGTATTTCAATTCCAATACTTTTTTTATAGTAATTCCATAGATGTGTGGGACTTGACTTAGTCCAGGCAGTCGGTAACCGAGCGAATTCGTGGCTGACTGGTCATAGCCACGAACGACGCGTCGATGAATGTGATTCGTGTTGAGAGTTGGCGGCAGTGGTTAGGCCACGCGAAGTGTTTTACGCACTTCATGTCGTTCAATTCGAGATGCGATCGCGCTAGTCGAGCCCGTCAAGTAACCCGACTGGCCGATGTTTGTTCACCTTGTATGTATCATAACTGCTTGAACCTAGGGTACTGAACTTACCATTGTAAACCCTATTAACCGTGGTACCTTGATCCACGAAGACTCATGAGCCGGGCATGGTGGTATGGGACACCGTGGTCGAGCTGTCGGCCTACGCTGGGGCCACAAACCTCCCCGTAGTGACCAATGAGCACCTTGACTCGTGAGCAGATTATGGTGGTATGGGACACTATATTCTAGCTGTCGGCCTACACTGATCAGGCGACGAGCCCTTTGTAGTGACCGCGAGCGTATTCTGAGTTCACGGGAGGCGACGACCCTTCCGTGCAGTAGAGTACAGTAGGCCTGTATTGATAAGGTGATGGGGGAGCGGTGCAACGAGTGCGAGCAACAGCCCTGGCAGCCCTTGCAGTGACCTACGAAATGTACATCGTATGAGATTACTAGGAGTGACGACCCTAGACAGGATCCGTGTTGGGATTGATACAAGGGAAGTACCTTAGTTTCTCAATCCTGCTGTTTGAATGGATTAATAACAACTTGGTAATCATATCACCATAGCATTGCATGTGCCTGGAAGATGTGGAGCACTCTAGGGAGTGTGGCATGCCGCGGTCGTAAGATGTTGCCGTATGAGGGTGATCGTCGGTGAGGGCATACATCACGTCATATCATCTTGCATTAACAACAGTATTAGGATTTGTCTGATTTACTGCTTTACTATTATCGCGTGATTGAATTGTGAACATGCTAATCTTTGCTCTATGATTCCACTGAGTTGATCACTCATTCCCACGTTACGGGATGGTGTTTGCAACACCCACCAGACCCTGTTGTAGTTGCAGGTGACGACGAGATCCAGGAGGTGGAGCCGGAGATTGACGAGGACCAGGATGAGTTCTCGTATATGCAGTATCACGACGGCTTCCCGTAGGTGACTTGGATCGAGGGGGACTTCAGTGGGACTATTTTGAACTTATTCTTTTGTATATTTACATGTATATGAGACTCAGAGATGTAGTCATACTTTGGAGACAGTTGAGATTACTTTGTTTTTCCATACAGTGATATATATATTGTTTAGTCTTCCGCTTGCTTTTATCACTGGATCTGAAGTATGAATTGCAGTTTTGGTATACTTTTACTCATGTGAATGCTTTAAATCAGACAACATTGAATCATAACCATTTTTGTTGCATAAGTGACGGTCTGGAACTCGGGAGTTGAGTTTATACACGACCCCCGATTTTCAGGGTGTTACAGGGTTGTAGGCCCAACTTACTTGACTAAATGCATTATATTTGCCCATTTGGTTTGACCAATGGGCTACCCACCAGGCCACCAAAATATATGGGATTAGTGACCTTTATGTTGGACCCTGACCTTTTCCCTATGGGCCCATAGTGGAATATATGGGTTGGGCTATGTGTGTTTCCCTTTGACCCATGCTTTGGATATGCCTTGGGCTTCCCTTTCTAAAGCCCAACATGAGTGTTTGTGGTATGATTATTGCTGTCCATTTCTTATTTCTAATGTTGTGTGGGCCTTAGGCCTTGATCTATGATCAATTAGAGATGAGCTACCTCTTGGGGACCAATTGTGGTTGGATGTCTACATTGGTGGCCCTAAAGTAAGCCTATAGACTTCTATGGGTGGTTAAAGGCCCACCATAGAACCTTGCTAGGCCCGTTTCATGTATTTAGGCCTATACCATTGTCCTCCTTAGTCTCGTGGGCTACCCCAGGTAAATGGGCCCCCACTAGAGATTGTATTCCGTATGAGGAATTGGTTAAGTACCTAAACCCTTCACGAGTAGGTAGAGAGTTCATCTTCACCCCACTGGCACCCCTATTCACTTCATGGCTCACTCTCATATGTAACATATGCATGATTGGTTAATGTATGATTGCCCATGGTTGTGCCATTGAGTAGGACACATTGGTATCTCCCCGAGGGGTGGAGTTTTCCCCTCTGGAGCACGATGGGTGCTTGGGATTAATGTATGGGTGATTGTGTGATTTATGCATCTGGCATTGCATAACATGTGGATATCTGCCCTTGTTTCATCAGGGCCTTACCTCCACAGGGATATTCGTGGATGACCGTGTGTGTGGACACCGAAAATATTAGTTGAGCATAACGGGTGCATAGGATGCCCATGGGTGAAATTTTTAAAACTTTCATGGTACCAAGGATCTGCTCCGACGCCGTGACCGAGTGGAATACATGAGCGCACGAGGGCCTTATACCATTAGGCTGCGACTCCCACTGTCATGTAATCGGTTAGATAGGAGTGTCGCCTTACCTGTCCGGTGTGTAGGGGGCATTGCTAGACTGAGTCTGACTAGCTCGTAAATGGATCCACTACCGTCAGGCCTTACTAGTGATTGACTCTTCACAGGCAGGTAGTGGGGTCTCTTACGCTCGTTTGACTGTGCGGGGTCTGTAGAGCGACAGTCATTCAGCAGTGTAATGGACCCCGGTGATTTCTTTATGATTGAAATTGTACTCGACTTATGGTTTAGATATGAGCACTAGCATTACTTGCATCGCATTAGCATTGACTGTGTAAGCCCCTTCATGCATTGCCTTCGTATGACGTCCAGTACTCATCGCATCGTATTCATGATAAGCCTTGGTAAGACTACTGATATTCTCATTGAGCATGTTTCCCTTCTTGCATCTCCTACTATTCTTCTATGCACCATGTCGTACACTTACACCACCCTCTAAGCTTCTATAAGCTTATGCACAATTGATGCGTGCAGGAGATTTTATGCAGGCGTCGTAGGAGCAGAGCGTGGAGTAGAGCTGAGCATTTGAGGACTCCAGTTTTGCTGACCTTTGTCTTTTCCTATTATCTCATGTATGTCCTTTTGGACCTTATGGATGATTGTAAAAGTTCAAATTTTTAGTGGATTTTACGATGTGTGCCTTTGTTCTTCTCAGATGTACTTGCTTTGATCTTGGTATGCTCGTATTGGAATGATTATATTATTATGAAAATCCTCCTTATAGGATTCCAGGATCGGAACCAGTCTTAGGAACTGAGAACTGGGTACTACGGAGGCTGTTACGACCAGAACCGGCCATCGGGTCCCTTGTGAGTCCGGTTACCGAGTCTGGGGCGTGACAGGAGTTGGTATCAGAGCATAGCAAGTAATTCTAGAATGAGTCAGGAGAACATTGCATGACTGCCATGAACATGGGGCAAGTAGTGTCCCAAGATCCTTCCTTTCGCTCCGTATTGAGCCTGTAATTGTCCTGATTCCTTGTGTCGTCATTATTTTGTAAACGATGTCGCGTGGTCGTGGCACCCGTGGTCATGGTGTCTGTGGTCATGGTGCTCGTGGATGAGGCACCTGAGGTACCCATCCTACTCGAGCACGTCCTGCTCCAGTAGTTGAAGATTTGATTCCTGAGGTCCCGATCAGGCCTGTTCCTTCTGTTGGGCCCATAGCGCCTGTACCTCCAGTTGCTCTGGTTCCCCCACTTATTCCTCCACCTCAGCCTGCTGTTCCAGTTATAGAGGCTCCAGTTACTCCGGTTCCCTCACCTATTCCCCCTCCTCAGCTGTTGTTCCAGTTACTGAGGCTCCTGCCCCATCGGCTGCACCCGTGCCTCCGCCCGAGGCGAGTGCCGCCCCTGCCTTTCCGACAGTACCTATAGGAGCTGAGCATTTTTAACAGTTGATGCAGCTTATTTTCACCGCATTCCAGATCTGTCAGCCAGCTACCGCTGAGGTTTCTGGACAGTTTGACTTACCGCGTGCTAGTGTCATAGCCCGAGAGTTCCGACAGCATGATCCCCCGAGGTTTAGTGGTGATCCTGACCCTTCTACTGCCGAGGCTTGACGCACTAAGGTTGTTAGGATTTTTGACACTATACAGTATCCTGCGGGCCAGAGAGTATCCCTTGCAACCTATCTCCTTCAAGGTGAGGCCCGTCATTGGTGGTCATCCGTATCTAGGATGGTCGGGCCCCAGTTCGTTTGGACATGGGAGGAGTTCGTGACCCGTTTTGAACAGAAGTTCTTCCTTGAGCATGTTCAGATTCAGCGGGCGATCGAGTTTGAGACCCTAGTGCAGGGTGATATGACTGTATCTCAATATGAAACCCGTTTCTTGGCCCTATCTAGATTTGTTCCTCATCTCACTAGTGATGAGAAGATGAGGGCCCGTCGTTTTTTGACTGGGTTGCGTCCCGCCCTTCGTAGTCGTGTGGTAGGGCATTGTTTGAAGACGTTCGACCAGGTTGTTCATCGAACACTGGTTTATGAGGAGGACTGGGCTATGACCCAGAGGTTGAGAGAGAAGAGTTCCAGTGGAGACCAGAAGAGGAGAGTGTCAGCCGGCAGTTCCAGATAGCACCGTCAGCAGAGATGGAGGGGCAGATCAGGATTTCAGCAGCCTGCGGTTTAGACAGTAGCTTCTTCCTCATCATCAGCACCGCCAGTCGCTTCATCATCCGGACCCTTTTCTGGTGTATGCTTCGGCTATGGACAGGCCAGGCATCGGAGGCGTGAGTGCCCTCTCCCCATTCAGCAGCAGAGGCCACCACAGTTGCCTCCTCCTCATCCTCCTCAACAGCAGAGAGCATAGCTTCCACACGCCGCTCCTAGGGCTCCTTAGCAGTAGAGGCAACCAGGCAGACCTCCTCAGTAGAGACAGCAGCAGCAGCTACAGCACCAGCCGCAACACCAGTAGAGGGGATATCCGTATGTTGTTCGATCCCTAGGTCCAGTGTGTATAGCAGCCCAGCAGGCTCAGACTCAGAACCCTCAGTCTTCCGGATTGCTTCCCCTACTAGCTCAGGGCCGTTTTTATTCTGCGCAGCAGGTGCCAGGCCAGGACCGACAATCATCGACCAGCGGAGTCGTTGAGGGTATTCTTCTTGTTTCTACTTGCATTGCTCATGTTTTGTTTGATTCTGGTGCTTCCCATTCTTTTGTGGCTGAGTAGTTTTGCCAATCGACCGGTATTCCATCGGATGTTGTGTATGAGGCCTTGACTGTTTTGACTCCCATGGGGAAGTCTTTAATATTGACCCGTCGCTGTCCTTCTTGGCTGGTGTTGGTGGGCGAGATGTTTCTTCCCGCAAACCTGTTCGTGATCCCGATGTCAGGATTTGATGTGATTCTGGGTATGGATTGGCTTGCGGAGTATCATGCTGTCTTAGACTGTGCTGCGAGGACAGTTACATTTCATATTCCAGGCTTACCAGTGTTCTAGTTTGTCGCCAATCTTAGAGGAGAGCCGTTATCTAGCTTCTTAGCTTCAGTTTTTGAGGGTTCTGTGGCAGAAAGTATTGAGCAGCTACTAGTTATTTGTGAGTACCCAGATGTGTTTTAGGAGATTCCGAATTTTTCACCATGTCGGCAAGTAGAGTTCCAGATTGATCAGGTGCCCGGTACCGTGCCTATCTCGAAGGCCCCCTTCGGATGGCACCGATAGAGTTGACGAAACTGCAGGAGCAGTTCGATGAGCTTTGGGAGTTAGGTTTTATTCGTCCCAACAGTTCACCTTGGAGAGCCCCAGTATTCTTTATAAAGAAGAAGGATGGTTCGTTGCGACTCTGTGTAAACTATCGCGAGCTCAACAAAGTCACCATCAAGAACTGATACCCGCTTCCCCGTATTGATGATCTGTTCGACCAGTTGCAGGGTGCATAGTATTTTTTTAAGATAGACTTACGTTCTAGATACCATCAGATCCGGGTCTGGGAGGAGGACATTCCGAAGACGGCTTTCCCAACACGTTATGGTCACTTCGAGTTTCTGGTCATGTCGTTTGGGCTAACTAATGCGCCCGCCGTATTCATGCAGCTGATGAACGAGGTTTTTTGGCCGTTCCTCGATTAGTTCGTGGTGGTATTCATTGATGATATTCTTATAAATTCGAGGACCCGAGAGGACTATGCTGAGCACCTGCGGATTGTGCTTGAGACCCTCCGTGCCCACCAACTGTATGCGAAGCTGGAGAAGTGTGAGTTTTGATAGGAGGAGATGAAGTTCCTCTGTCACATGGTGATGAGGGAGGGTGTCGCCGTGGACCCCTCGAACGTTGATGCAGTCTGTCAATGGGGCCAGCCCACGAACGCGTATGAGATTCGCAGCTTCCTTGGTTTAACGGGATATTATCAATAATTTATCGAGGGTTTCTCCCGTATTGCAGCATCGCTGACCTAGTTGACGCGGAAGGGTGTTGAGTTCGTCTAGAGTGATGCTTGCGAGAAGACATTTGAAGAGTTGAAGGACCGCCTCACGTCCGCTCTTGTTCTTACTCTTCTTGATGGGAGTGAGGGTTTTGTTGTTTTTACTGATGTCTCTAGAGTTGGCTTGGGTGCTGTACTGATGCAGCACGGGAAGCCAGTGGCATATGCCTCACACCATCTCAAGGTCCATGAGCTGAACTACCTTACTCATGATTTGGAGCTTGCAGCAGTTGTCTTCGCATTGAAGGTGTGGAGGCATTATCTATATGAGGTCAGGTTCGAGCTCTTCTTGGATCATAAGAGCTTGAAGTATCTATTTTTGCAGTTCAAGTTAAACCTGTGGTAGAGGCAATAGATGGAGTTGCTGAAAGATTATAATTTTGATCTTCAGTACCACCCGGGTAAGGCAAACGTGGTGGCGGATGCGCTCACCCGTCAGCCACGAGACCTGGTGGCACATATGATGGTTTGACAGTGGCAGATGCTCGAGGATGTTTCAGAGTATGATTTTGAGTTCGGCCTGCGGTCTTCTATTGTTCAGCTTTCGAGCTTATCGATTCAACCTCTTTAGTGGCTAGGGTGATCGAAGCTGATCAAACGGACGAGTTACTTCAGGAGTACCGAGCAGAGGCCACATCCGTGGAGCAGTCAGACTGGCAGATTGGTTCCGATGGTGGATTACACTTCAAAGGCCGGTTGTGTGTCCCGGACATACCAGAGTTGCATCGTGATCTGATGACCGAGGCACATCGATCGAGACTTACTATCTACCCGGGCTCCACGAAGATGTATCGTGATATAAGGAGGCAGTACTTCTGGCAGGGGATGAAGCGCCAGCTTGCTAGTTTTGTAGCCGAGTGTGACACATGCCAGCATGTCAAGGCCGATCATCAGAGACCCCCTGGTCCCTTGCAGCTGTTGAACATTCCAGAGTGGAAGTGGGAGCACATATCGATGGACTTCATCGTAGGTTTGCTCAGGACTCAGTGCGGTCACTATACCATCTAGGTTATCGTCGATCGTCTGATGAAGTCGGCTCATTTCATTCTAGTGCGTGCTTCCTAGTCGAAGGATCGGCTTGCAAAGGTGTTCATTGAGGACATAGTTAGACTGCACGACGTCCCAGCTTCGATTGTTTCAAACCGAGACTCTAGGTTTACATCTCAATTTTGGAGGAGTTTCCAGCAGGCGCTAGGGGTTACTTTGCATCTCAGCACCGCTTATCATCCGCAGACGGATGGGCAGACCGAAAGGGTCAACCAGATCCTTGAGGATATGCTCAGGGCTTTGTGATCGACTTTACGGGCAGTTTACATACAACAATAGTTATCAGGCGACTATCCGCATGGCTCCTTTTGAGGCACTTTATGGTAGACCGTGCAGATCTCTTAGTTATTGGACCGAGGTTGGAGAGCGTCGTCTCTTAGGTCCCGAGCTTTTACAGGAGATGTCGGAGGCTATTGATGTTATCAGGCAAAGGATGCGAATAGCTCAGAGCCGGCAGAAGAGTTATGCTGATTGTCGGCGTCAACCCCTTGAGTTCGCAGTCGGGGACATGGTGTATCTCAAGGTCTCGCTTATGAAGGGCATGGTTTGCTTTGGTGTGAAGGGCAAGCTCGTCCCAAGATTTATTGGACCTTTTGAGATTATCGAGCGCGTAGGCGATGTGGCCTATAGGCTTGCCTTACCTCCAAAGTTGTCCGCGATGCACGACGTGTTTCATGTTTCTATGTTGCGAAAATGTGGGTCAGACACTATTCCCGTGATTGATTAGGAGCAACTTGAGGACCGTGAGGATGCTTCTTACATTGAGCAGCCGATTCGTATTCTTGATTGGAAGGAGCAGATCCTCAGGACTAAGGTTATTCCCTTGGTGAAAGTGTAATGGGGTCATCATTCAGAGGTCGAGGCATCTTGAAAACGTGAGGCCGAGATTAAAGAGCGTTATCCTCAGTTGTTTAATAATTGATAGATATATGATTGTTTGTATTACCTTTCTTGTATGATGATTGGAATATGATGGTGGTGTTTTATTTTTTATTTTTTCTTGAATTAGTCAATTTTGAGTATGAAATTTCTTTGTTGGTGGGGAGGGTAGTGAGACCTGACCCGAGTTCGCATGTGTGCATGTATAAGTATACATTTCGTTCATTTTGGTCCCGCGATCCTACCGGTCAAATTTCGGTGACCCACGACCTTCGAATAGTGTTTGCGGTCACCCTTGAGTTTGGGCATGTAGCTAACTCGGATTGATCAAAGACCTACGCCGTTGCGACCGCATTGTCGTCGCGGTTCCAAAGACGGGTCTCGTGCGAAAATTTGTCATATCCCTCAAAAGTTATGTGCCATACATTATTTGGACCATTGATCGCATTTTTGGTAGGAACCACATGATTTGTACATTTCTCCATGTGCACGCTTGCCAATGGTGATGACATCACCATTTTCATGATGTCATATGGCCTAGTCTAGTAATGATGGACTCCCTTCTCTAAACTCATCATGGCTCTTTCTTTTTTTTCTTTTCTAGAAGTCATCATGGGATTTTTTTTCTTCCCCATGCAATTTCTCTTCCCCAATCTTAGTTTTCTGAAATTTCTCTTCTCTAAGGAGAGAGAGACAACTATATCCATCTTTTCTAGCAAATGTAATTATCACTTTGAATAAAATCTCCTTTCTCTCTTTTTCCCTCTCATTTCTCTCTCTCCCTCTCACTTCTCTTCTTCTCTAGCAACTTTTCCCCATTTTTCTAGCTCCCTTTCACTCATAGATCCCCCCATCTGACCATTGAAATAAGATCTCAACCTTAAATCTATGTACCTTGGAACTTGAAGACCATCTTAGAGGTGTTTGCTTGAAAACCTTGTAAGTGGGTGTGCTTGTAGTTAGAACCTTAGGATCTCCATTCCCTCCTCTTATTTCTCTTCTTCACCTCATGCTTGAAGCATGTGGGGCCCACAAAATGATGGTGGAGGCCCCATGTCTTTTTAGATGTGGCCATTGGCCCATCCTTTTGTGAATGCATTACTCATGGGTGGGGCCATTCTCCATGGACCCCACCATGGTTTCTTTTCTTAGTTTGAAGGATCTTTAGGTCATCTAAACCCTTGATCCTTGGTGGAGATGGCATCTCCACCATTAGATTTTGATTTGAAGATGCATGCATGGGTAGATCTTGTAATCCCATCAATATAGTGGAATGTGTATGCATGAGTGATGAGGGGAAGGGCCTCAATGTGGCGGAGACCCTTCCCTTGTGGCTAAATCTTTATTTTCCTTTGTTAATAATCTTCTGATCATGAGTGTGTGGCCCACCTTGTGGACCAAAAATATGCAGACCCTCCATGGAGGGTGGACGTCCATGACAGTCCACCCTTAGACGTTGGAGCCCCTAATCCACCTATATGGGGCACATGCAAAGGATATTTTGTAATGGGAAGGGTTTGAATGTTTGTGGGGCCCACTAGGGTGGTCCATACCATGATTTTCTTGTATTAAATCCCCTTTTAAATAATCTTTATATTTATTTATTTTCGTTTATATGTTGCTGTCCAGAACCATCTGGACAGATTTTTGGGTCATTTTAAGGCTAGATTTTTGGACATTCGAAGGGTTGTTTGGTCCCATGTAATGTATGTTTCTTAAAGGTGTGGACCCCACCTATAATCATGCCAAATTTCAGCCCCAACTGACCTTCATTGGGATCCCAAAGGTGTGGTCCACTTGATGTGGACAGTCTGGATTTTCTGCACTGTTCCAGCAACATTCCACCCTGGACAGGTTGGATTTCTAAAATTTCTTAAAATACCTGTGGGTGTTTAAAAATTATAAAAATTTACAGGAGGGTGACCCACTCATGGTAGGACCCACCTACAAAATTTTGGGGCCAATGGACACCTGTACACACCATGGCGGTGGCTGGACCGGCCCACTATAATATGGTGTCCAGATCAGTTCGATTTTCAGGACAAATTGATTTCTTTAAATGAATTAAAATATTTATAAATGTCTAAAAATTTTAAATTTTTTTAAAGGCGTGTTCCACTCATGGTAGGACTCACCTACCAAATTTTAGGGCCAATGGACCCCTATACACACCGTGGCGAGGTCCGGACTAGCCCACCACGTTGGGAAGTCAAGGTCTGTCCGATTTTCTAGACAGACTGTATTGTTTAGATTAATTAAAATATTTATAAATATCTAAAAATTCTGAAATTTTGTAAGGGTGTGTTCCACCTATTAAAGTGTCACTCTACAAAATTTCAGGCCCAACAAACATTTAAGCTGACCGTTGTGAGGCTGGGAGTGGTCCACTAGGCGGGGACTCCCAGGCTGGGGTGTCCAGCCTACCTTGTGGGCCCAGCTATATGTGTTGTATATCCCACCAAATTGTGATGATCTTAAAGAAAATAATTTACACCTTTCGTCTCTTAAATGTTGGGCTTAATAATGCACTTTTGAGGCCCACCACAGTTAGAGTCAATTGGGTCCGTGAATGTAGCTAGTGGTTGAACTCTTTAAGCCCAATTGGGCTGGAACTTTCTAGATATATAGGCCCGTTGAACTCTTAGTCCATTTTTACTATACTATTATGTTAGGCCAGTGGGCCGAAATTACACAAGTAGATGAACCCTTGATTGGCCACCAAATCAACTTTATACTTGGGCCGGGTTGTAGGCCCAACTTACTTGACTAAATGACCCATTTGGTTTGAGCAATGGGCTGCCCACTAGGCCACCAAAATATATGGGATTAGTGACCTTTATGTTGGGCCATAACCTTTTCCCTATGGGCCCATAGTAGAATATATGGGTTGGGCTATCTGTGTTTCCCTTTGACCCATACTTTGGATATGCCTTGGGCTTCCCTCTCTAAAGCCCTACATGAGTGTTTGTGGTATGATTATGGCTGCCCATTTCTTATTTCTAATAGTGTGTGGGCCTTAGGCCTTGATCCGTGATCAATTAGAGATGAGCTACCTCTTGGGGACCAATTGTGGTTGGATGTCCACATTGGTGGCCCTAAGGTAGGCCTATGGGCTTCTATGGGTGGTTAAAGGCCCACCATAGAACCTTGTTAGGCCCGTTTCATGTATTTAGGCCTATACCATTGTCCTCCTTAGTCTTGTGGGCTACCCCAGGTAAATGGGCCCCCACTAGAGGTTGTATTCCGTATGAGGAATTGGTTAAGTACCTAGACCCTTCACGAGTAGGTAGAGAGTTCATCTTCACCCCACTGGCACCCTTATTCACTTCATGGCTCACTCTCATACGTAACATATGCATGCTTGTTTGATGTATGATTGCCCATGGTTGTACCATTGAGTAGGACACGTTGGTATCTCCCCGAGGGGTGGAGTTTTCCCATCTGGAGCACGATGGGTGCTTGGGATTGATGCATGAGTGATTGTGTGATTCACGCATTTGGCATTGCATAACATGTAGATATCTGCCCTATCTTCATCAGGGCCTTGCCTCCACAGGGATATTCGTGGATGACCGTGTGTGTGGACACCGAAAATATTAGTTGAGCATAACGGGTGCATAGGATGCCCATGGGTGAAATTTCTAAAACTTTCATGGTACCAAGGATTTGCTCCAACGCCGTGACCGAGTGGAATACATGATCGCACGAGGGCCTTATACCATTAGGCTGCGACTCCCACTGTCATGTAGTCGGTTGGATAGGGGTGTCGCCTTACCTGTCCGGTGTGTAGGGGGCATTGCTAAACTGAGTCTGACCAGATCGTAAATGGGCCCGCTACCGTCAGGCCTTACTATTGATTGGCTATCCACAGGCGGGTAGTGGGGTCTCTTACGCTCGTTTGACTGTGTGGAGTCTGTAGAGCGGCAGTCATTTAGCAGTGTAATGGACCCCAGTGATTTCCTTATGATTGAAATTGTACTCGACTTATGGTTTAGATATGAGCACTAGCATTACTTGCATCACATTAGCATTGGCTGTGTAAGCTCCTTCATGCATTGCCTTCGTATGGCGTCCTGTACTCATCGCATCGTATTTATGATAAGCCTTGGTAAGGCTAGTGATATTCTCATTGAGCATGTTTCCCTTCTTGCATCTCCTACTATTCTTCTGTGCACTATATCACACACTTACACCACCCTCTAAGCTTCTATAAGCTTATGCACGATTGATGCGTGCAGGAGATTTTATGCAGGCGTCGTAGCAGCAGAGCGTGGAGTAGAGCTGAGCATTTGAGGACTCTAATGTTGCTGACATTTCTCTCTTTTCCTATTATATCATGTATGTCCTTTTAGACCTTATGGATGATTGTAAAAGTTTAAATTTTTAGTGGATTTTGCGATGTGTGCCTTTGTTCTTCTCAGATGTACTTGCTTTGATCTTGGTATGCTCGTATTGGAATGATTATATTGTTATGAAAATCCTCCTTGTAGGATCCCAAGATCGGAACCAGTCTTAGGAGCCGAGAACTGGGTACTACGGAGGCTTTTACAGCCAGAATCGGCCATCGGGTTCCTTGTGAGTCCGGTTACCGAGTCGGGCGTGACAAAAATTGTCGTCGCTAAAAGTCGGTTCCATGATTTTTGGCTACGAAAATTTTCATAGCTAAAAGTAATCCATTTGAATTCTTTAAAAAATTGTTTGTAGCGTTTAGTGATGAAAAATTTCGTCACTAAAAGTCTGTTCCATGATTTTTAGCTACAAAAATTTTTAGAACTAAAAGTATTCCATTCATTTTTAATGAAAAATTGTTTGCCGCCTTTGGCGACGAAAATTTTCATCGCTAAAAATCTCGTCCACGATTGTTAGCTACCAAAATTTTCGTAGCTAAAAGTAATCCAAATTGCTCGCAGCCTTTCGCGACGAAACGTTTCATCGCTAAAAGTCTCATCCACGAGTTTTAACTACAAAAATTTTCGTAGCTAAAAGTAATCCAGTCGTTTTTTTTAAAAAAATTGATTGCATCCTTTAGCAATGAAAATTTTCATCGCCAAAAGTCTCATCCATGATTTTTAGTTGCGAAAATTTTCGCAGCTAAAAACCCTCTTTCTTGTAGTGGCCCTTAAATGACATTGAAGAATAACAGGAAAATCAAGTTTGGTTGCTAGACAAATTGGAGGTAGTCTTTGATGACATCGAACCCAGTCTTAGATGACATTGAAGGTTGTTCAATGACATCGAAGGGTTTACGCGGAGCCTTTTTTTAAAAAAAAAGAATTAAACCGAACATGGGACTTCCATTAAAGCCTTATTTTTCTTCTACTTGGGGGTTTTTTTTTTCAAAAAAAGTGGGCTCTTGCCACAATTTCATTAATCACAAAAAATATACATCCCTTCGGGTGTGGCCCAACAGTAAACACGGGCCACACCTATCATGTGAGATTAACTTCTAAAAACCAAACCAGCACTACGCTATACAGGGAACCTACTCGGAGTGAGCAGTTTTAAAGCAGTTTTTGATTTTTTTTTTAATTTTTTATTTTTTTCAAATCTGCTTGAAGGAGGGAGTTCCTGACCTATAAATAGGGCATTTTAGGGCATTCCTAAGAAAATTATCCAAAGCATTGAAGAACATTCTAGGGTTTTTCTAAGTTTTTCTAGTTTTTTTTAGAGAGCTTTCAAGTTTCATAGTTCTTATTTTCTTTACAAGTTTTTGTTTATCTATTTATTCTTTCTTTTCTTGTTATTTTTTTATTTCTGTAATTTAATTATATTTTTCTAAGTTCCCTCTAACCCAATCTAGAAAAGAAGCACACTAGTTTAATATTTTTATAGTTATGATGATTGATTGTTTGATGAGAAGAATGGTGTATGAGTTTAATTTTTAATCCTCCTATGAGATCTATATGTTTTCATCATATGAGATCCACATTGATGGATAGGCTTACCCTGAATCAATTAGATTTCCTAGATATGAGAGGTTCTCAATCTGTTACATTTCTTTAATTCATTATCTCATGGATATTAATGCTTAAAATCACTAGCGCTTGAGAATATATATCAATGGTGCAAATCCATAATTTTCTAATCTTTTATATCATTTATTTAAAATATTTAATCTATTTTATTTTTCGATTAAGCCAACCATAGTGCTCAGATCCTAGTTGTGTTATCTAAGTCATCATGATTTTAGAACATTAAGCTATGTGTGGAACTTTGAAGCTTGAGTGTTGTTTTAATTCAGTTGAATTACATCCATTCAAAACTCCCAAAATTAAATTATCAGTTTAGTTTTTATTAATTAGTTTATTTTACATTTAATTTTCTCCTTCTCTCAATTCATCTCCCTGTGGGATTGATCCTGTATTTATAGGATATTACTTACAATCCTCTGCACTTGGAGGTAAGTAATCAATATCCCATCGCTACCAACCTCACTTTATATCTATCCTATTTTTTTTTGAATAACTACTTGCATCCAATCACTTTTTGGCTCACTGGAAGCTCCACCAACTCCTATGTGTGATTTTTTTGCAGCGAATTTATTTCATCATTCATAACCGCCTAACACTTTTTTGCGTCAAACCTATCAAGAGCCTCTTGAATAGTTGACGGGTTCCCCTCATCTGTAATGAGGACATATGTGATATTAGATTTGTCCATGTATCTTGCCAGTAACCTGCGATCACGCGATGGGTTCCTTCTTACAGTCAGCTGCTTCACCTGCTCCTATACCTCTGTCTGCGCATCTGTCTCTGCCTGCGTATCATCTTTGTCAATTTGGACATCGACGATCAAACTTTCTGGTTCCTCTTGCTCCTCTTAATCATTTTTGTTGAATTGAAAACTTTCATCAAATCTAAAGTCACGACTAGTGATAACCTTGCGTGTGACTTTGTTAAATAACCTGTAACCTTTCACACCAATACCATAGTCAACAAAAATATATTTTTTGGATCCAGGGTCTATCTTATCTCTCTCAACTGATGGTACATGCGAGTAAGCCTCACAACCAAATATGCATAAATCTGAGTAGTCTAGCTTATGACCGCTCCATACTTCCTCTGAGATTTTACATTCAAATGCTATAAAAGGAAACTAGTTCACTAAATAGTAAGTCATGTTAACGGCCTCAGTCCATAAGTCCTTGCCTAACACAGCACTACTTAACATGCATCAGGCCCTCTCCAAGAGAGTCCGATTCATTCTCTCAGCCACACCATTTTGTTCGGGTGTGTGGTGGACTGTGTTGTGCCTAATGATACATTCATCCATGCAATATTCATTAAATTCATTGAAAGTGAATTCTCCACCATTATCAGTCCTTAAAACCTTTAAGGTCTGTTTAGATACACATTTTGGGGTGTATTATATTGTATTAGAAGTTATGATTTGACATTTGCCATGTTTGGATTGGAGTGAATAAGAGTTGAATTCCATGCGTACGCATGCAAACTTCAACCAAATTTTCAAACCGACGGTAGAGTATTGTGAGTGGATTCTATTACCGTTAATACTTCGTATTCATTACACTGTATTCGGCAGCGGATGAAAGTTTGAAATTTGTACGATTATAAGATATTTGGTACCTATGCAGTGTAAGATCAGGACCGTTCATTTGTACATTTCAACGTGAAAATCATTTGGGCTAGAAATCAGAAAGTTCCATACGTCAAACAGGCCACCCGACCCAATTAAGATTGTATAATACGTAGACATAATACGTCCTATCCAAACATTGATCTGTATAACGTATTGTATACTATGCCAAACAATACCTCCTATCTAAACATTGATTAGTATCTGATTGATTTTGATGTATTCTAAAAACCGTCCAATGTATACGTGAACAGTACCCAAATACAATACTATACGTGAATCCAAACAGGCCCTTGTTTTTCGCCCTGAATGTTTTTTCACCATTGCCTTTCATTGTTTGAATATGATGAAAACTTTGGATTTACGTTTCATGAAGTAAACCCAAACTTTTCTAGAGTAGTCCTCAATGAATGAAACAAACCATGACGACCCCCCAATGAAAACCTCTGGTGATGGTCCCCATACGTCAGAGTGCACATAATTAAGTACTCTCTTACATATATGTTCTCCAGTTTTAAAAGATAATCTTGATTATTTACCATATATATAACGCTTGCATATATCTAAATCAGAATTCTTAAAAGTTGGAATCAAACAACGATCAGATAGTACCTTTATACCCTGCTTATTCATGTGGCCCAGACGAGCATGTAATATATGTACAGAAGTGAAATTTGTAACAGTTTCTACTGCTTTACCTGCTAAAGTTCTTCCAATCAACCTGTAAATGTTTCTGTACATTTACTCTCTCATAACTACGAGTGTCCCTTTTAAAACTTTAAGGATACCATCAATACCAATGAACTTGCACCCTACAGCCTCGAGTGCAACGAGAGAATTTAGACTTTTCTTCATATCAGGAACTGCCTGACATCAGTCAGAGTATGCTCTATCTCATCAAACATCTTGATGCTCACCGTACCAATGGCCACAACATTACAGGCATTGTCATTGCCCATAAAAACATCACTACCAACAAACTGGCCATAGGCTACGGATAAAAGCCGTAGCTAAAGGTCTATGGCTATGGTTTTACTCCGTAGTACGACCGTAGCCATAGGTACCATAACCATAGGTCTAAAACCCATAGCTACGGATTTATTCCGTAGCTATATCTTATAATAGCTACAGATATAATCCATAGCAATCATTTCTGTAGCAAAAAGTACAAACATCAACGGATAGTATTTGTAGCTAAAAGTAGTGCTGGATCCATAGCAATATGCCAAATTTAATAACAGTTATGGTTGTTAGACTACAAGCTACGGTCAACATCTGTAGCTATTGTCTACATTTAAAAAAAATTATTATCGTTCATTAATTCAATTACCCACTACACAATCATTCATTCAATTACCACCTGCACAATCATTCATTCATTTAATTACAATCATTCATTCAATAATGAATCAATTACAATCCTTCATTCAATCAATTGCAATAATGCTAAGAACATAAAGAACAGGTCATCATCCTTTTCTTGGTGAGTCTGGTCCCCAACTGATGAATATCCCAAATCTGACACGTGCTACAAAGATCCTCTTCCCTTTGCACCATTCCCCTTTACATTTCTCTCTATTTTGCAAGAGGCAATACCTTTTCATCTAGCCATTCTTGTTTCCTTCAAGATTTCTTGCTACTAGTAGAGAGGATATAAAAATTCAATATCAACATAACATACATTTTCTATTGCATTGAAACTGAAATAACCAACACAGATTGATGAACAACCAAGCATGTTTTGCAAACGCCAACATGATAAAGAAAAATCTTAAAGAAGCGCACCTCAATATCCTCTAGCATATTTTCTGAAAGTGCTGGTACTATCAAATATAACGGATGCAGTGCAAATACAAAGAGCGAGCTGTCAATCCAAAAAAAATTAAATGAAAATCACTTAATCATTCCCTGATACAAACTGAGCACTGACTTCAGTTCACAGTGCATGCACCAAGTTGGTGCACCTTTATCTCCATCCCTACTCAAGAGGTAGTGAGGTGTGTAAAAATCATATGTCCAAATGGTCAGAGATATCTTTTTTTAATATAATTAAAATTACCATGGTTCTACTAGATGCAAATCCACAAACTTCACTCATTCTGATCATTGCACAAGTTTCCTTTGATCCACATACTTCACTTGAGCTTTGGATTTGCAATTTACCTAAGAAGCAATAGACTAAGAAGCAATCATATTTTCCAAACACATGAGCAAGGAAATTTTCGTTGTCCAATAATGAAAACGAAATTTCTCAAAATGGCCCATAGAGATGAAAATGACAGTCTTGAAAATGCAATCAGTTACTTGCTTAATACAGCAAAGTTCTGTCCTTTTCTGAATAAATATCTTACAACTCTATAATCAATGCTTGTAATGGGAGAAAAACACTAATGGCAACTCAACTCCATGTTTGTGTGATGCAAGGGAAGCTAACACGAGCCCTGCAACGGCTTGACATATTAGTTCTATGCATGCATGGTGACCGGGGATGTAGATCTTGTGGGCCACTGCATGGATGGATTGTTGGAAAAACACCGCAGTGATGGGACAACCCTAACCATCTAGCTATTATGAGCTTCACCGTGGAATTTGGACCATTGCTCTGTCTTCGAGTGGATACCACAGTCCGATAGCTAGATTCATGGGAGTGGTGTAAGCACTTGCAAAGCATCCCATAGAATGCCTATTTGTTTATGGTAATGTTTGGTTGCAGCACATATCATGAAATTTTATTATATTTTACCTATTTCAGTATTTTTGCAATCTATTCTCCAAAATGCCTCCTCACCAACATTAACATTGTTTGTACTTTGTACTATTTTCTATTGCTAGTAGAAAATACCCAATTAGTTAGCCTCTTCCTACTTAGGCTAAACACATGAATTATCTTCCCTGCAATGAATGAACCTGAATGCATCACCTTGCTACATGATTACATGCATTTGGATTATTTCATTGTTTAGCCAATCTAGGAATATGAATTGACTTAGGCTCTTCAAAGATTGGTCAAATTCCAAGATTGAGAGCAACTTTGGAGCCTTCAAGTAGTGACCAATTCCAACATTAATGGGCCCACCTTCTACCCCCTATTCCCAAAAGCTGTGATTAACAGATTTGGGTCTTGGAATTAACCAATGTTAAGATTGATGAGCCCACGTACTGCTCAATTCCCAAGAGTATAGATTGACAACTTTGAGATCTTCACTAATTTTAAGATTAATGGGACCCACTTGCTGCACCCAATTCTAAAAAACTGGCATGGACAACTCTTATAAAAAAAGGTCATATCCCACCCGAACGGACGTGAAAGAATCCATGAAATGTTGGTATTGTAGTGTAAAAGCTAAAAATAGCTTAAAACTAGGGAATAAGAAAAAAAATACCTTAGTAGTGGCGGTCATGTAATTGTTTGTTTCCCAAGATCAATCTACACAGAGATACTGGCTTATGACAGATCTATACTTGAGCCCTCCAGTGCCTTGTTAAAATAGTCAATAACCTGCTCCAAATCATGTAATTGGACTGTAAGTTTGAAGTTCAAATAAGATATCAAAGAAAGGCTCAAAAAGTGCTACTAATAAAAGAAAATTTAGAAACCAAATCATCCAAACGGTCACATTCTGACATAGAGCAGGATGATCAGATCGCAATATTCGCCAATAAACCATGGACAACTTGAAACAAATGTAGACAAACGTAGAGGCCACGAAATAGGCTGTAAATCCTGATAAAACAATCCTAGCTTCTAATCCATTAACACTTGTTTATGGCAAAAGGACCGTTGGGCATGAAAACATTTTTAATAATCCACTAAATGTTCACTATTTTGATAGTCAGACAATCAGATGGTGTAAATTTTGATTCATGATATATCTAAATTGAGAACCATTATTTGAACAGTTTAATTTGACTTGTATGGCTTGCATGCAATTTATGTAATTTGTAAGTGCCTACATATCATCTATTAAACTCTGTTACACCATCAAAAATGGGGTGCCCACAAGCAAATCTAAAGAGATGCAGTTCAGGAATAGCTAAACAAATAGCTCATCATGCTCAATGGTTGAAGAACACACAAGCAATGTCAGGAGAAAAAAAAAAAAACAAAACAAATTTTTGTACACTGAATTCATACATGCATATACATGTATGGAATTATGAAGTACAAAAGATTAGTGTTCTTTTTTCCTTAATGAAATCTCTTTTTTTCAATTAAAATTTATAATAATTAAAAAAAAACCAGAATTTTTGGTCCATTTTGGTGTTTCACTGTAGTGGATTTCCCAATCCTAGGTGGAATAACAAAACTTGAGTGCTTTTGGATGCTCAATCCAAATGAATTGCAATTCATTGAATGTGAATTGATCCAAGTTTCATGAAATATTATGATCAAACATTACAGAAGTCATATTGAAGTATAGAAGATTGGTAGGAAAAGATGTAGACATCGTCATGCTATAATTTGAAAATATCATCCAAACATCTCATACCATTCATAAATGAACTTGCATTAGTGACCATTCACTATGTCACATCCATTTGCCTCACACAAGCCAAGTAACTTCTACTACAAAAGAAAGACCGCAAATCAGATCTCTAGTTAAAACTTAAAAACAATGTTCTACTATTTATACTACAACAAGTCATGAGCCTGTTACAATCTGGCCTGGCTGGTGATATTCTAGACTATAGCTCTGATGGGTCTCAATTTGGACGGAGAATGTCCCCAGATTGGAAGTTCCTAATCCTTTGATCAATGGCCTAAGAGTAAACAGTTAAGGAAAAAAAAAATATAGTAACAAGCCTAGGAAAAAGGACAAAGATTGTATGGTTAGGAACTTTTTCCTGGATCTGATTAGGGCCTGATAGAACAAGAGCTTGTAACAATTAAGAACAATCACTAATGGAAAATTAATTTTTAGTGCAGAGAGGTAATTACCATTCTCATTCAATATGGCTTGAAAGTATAAATCCACAAAGTTCAAACATCTTGAACCTTATTGTCATTTAAAATAAATTTTCAAGTTGTGCTACCTGACATCTTAGCATGATGATCCTTGAAATGTAAGTCCTTTCCCATCATGGGCCTGCATTAGCCATTCATGGAATGTGCATCAACAACTGAAGGAACTCGAAACATTTTACATAAAAAACAATAATCAATAATGATTAACCAATGATTGCTCTGCATTCAAACTCAAGAACTTATGACATTGATAAGATTCATAAAGTTTAACATAGAACAGAGTCAATAGGATGATGAAACAGCCAGATATTTCATAAATAAGAACATGTTCTGAAAGGGGAAGATGAAAAACTTTACACAACAAACAAAGTTAGACCATAAATTGAGTTTGCATTGAATAATCCTTTTTGTTGGGACCCTCCTGAAAGGCTGTAAATTTTCAAGAGTAATGAAATCTTCATGGATTTTGTTAAAAAAATGTGAGGAAGAATATGAAAAATGTGATTATTACAAAGTTTCAAAACTACATGTTTGAAACCAAAACTATGGAAATGAATAAGAATATAACAGAAATGACAGTAGCCTTCCCCCCCAAAAAAAAAGACAGTAGCAAAAGGAAATGAAGAAGAAGAAAGGAAAAAGACCTTTTTTACCCATGATTTATGCATCTTCTTTTGCAGCCTTTGAAGTCACTCTCTGCAAGCAATCTTCCCATTAAACAATCAACAGTTCTTACTTCTTCTCAGATCATCTTCTTTTTGAAAGAAAAAAAAATAGCCTAATTTATCATATTAATCCCACACATCCAAGTTTGCTCTGATTGATAATTGAATTTGAATCACAGGAATTAAAGCTTAGCAGAGAGGAATTGAAAAAAAAAAAAAAAAAGACTGAAACTACAAATTCAAATGATTTTGAGTCTAAATTAAAATACATGATATGCAATGCCAACCTCATTCAAATTAGAATAATGATACCTGATTCAAGATTGTTTTTTTTTTTTTTTTTCCATTTTTCTTTTTCCTTTAGTTCAATTCAACTGAGCATGCCTTACATCCAAAGACGCCTTACATTTAATATAACAACGTACAGAAATCTCGACATGATTTGCAAAGTAGATATGATTTTCAGCTAAACCACCTGCAACCAGCAAACCAAGCAAATTTATTTCTTTTTACAATGCAACAAAAAGGAGAGGGAGTTACCATTATTGATCGAACTTCATATACAACAAACCCACAACCTGCGAAGAAAAAACCACAACCAGTTATACTAGCAATCAAGTAAGCAACTAAAAGAATTCTTTAATATGAGTAGGGACATTGCATTGCATTTAAGAAGTTTGAAGGCACTTACCACCTCACCAGTTAGCTTGTATACACCTTGCTATACAGTTCCAAGGTACCATCCCCAACTTCCTCAATTACCTTGTACCTTTGACATCCAAATCTTCTTAAATAAAATGGATTGGACGGTAACCTACATTACATTGTTAGAAATCTCATCATTACTTCAGATTCACAACTTTCACCAACACAAATTCATACCTTTTTGATGAATGGGCTTCAAAGCCTTATTCACTAATGACTCTTCAAACAAAGCTTCAACACTGCTGTGCGGTTGCAGGCCATATGACGAGTGTACCATACACCAAACTTCTTAAAAGAAATAGAAATACCAAAAAGTGAAGTTAGTGTTATTTCAAGCATTAATGCTACAATAATAATCAAGATCAGACTCAAAGAAAAAGAAAAAAGCACATAGAAAATGGAACAAGCTAGTATAATATCATTAAACCCACCAACACATGAAGCACAATCCCTAGCACCAGGAGAACCTAGTGGACTGTCAAAATGGCCATTAACTAAAACTAATGTATCAGTATCCTTTGACTCTGTTTATGAGATCCAACTCATGAACACCAGCAATGGTAGTTCCTGCAGGTGATGCAAAATCATCTTTGAGTTGTCCTGGGTGCTTTCCTGAATTGATAGCCATAACAGCTGCTCCCAGAACTGTTTGGGAAGCTAGCTTCAATGCAAGATCTTGTGGAAGACAAGCAGTAACTCCTCCATCAGCCATAGCCTCCATTGCTATAGAAATATGTATGCTGGTCCACTGCCACTCAAGCCTGTGACTACATCAAAGAATTTTTCGTTCGCTCTCCATATCTTGCCAATTGCTCCAAAAATACACTCTACAAGTTTTTCAACTTCTTTTGTTGCCATTTCTCCCGAGTTCATAACTGTTGCTGCCTCACCAATAGTTGGAGTATTTGGCATTACCCTGATTATTCGACCATGGCCAGCCCATTCCTGCAAATCTTTTAATTTTGTTCCTGTAGCAATGGACACAAGAAGTTTCTTCCTTGAAAGCAGTGGCTTCAACTCCAAAACCACCTCCATTACATCTTGAGGTTTTACAGAGAGAATGATCATTTTTTTTCTTATTCAGTCCACTTCCATTGATACCACACAATGCCAAGATAGTCTCCTTTACCTCCAACCCAACAAAAACATGCGCAGTCCAAAGAACGATCAAGAAAAGTACAACCATGGAGGGGCAGTTTCTAGGCAAACAACTATGCACAAAGCACCCACAAACATGAAAGGTAATGCTCAAGGAGTTGGCTGCACAAAATAGAAAAGGAACCCGCTATACATGATTACAAACATGACTCACATGCTAATAAGGTCACAACTGTTACTGAATGTGATATGATAGTTAATGAATGTGACATGGGCCTAACTTGGACCCACTTAGATGGGTTCTTATAGTCTAAAACATAAAGGAGATTTTTTGCTTTTATTATTAAGGGAAAATAGTTAATGAAACAGAGGATAATTTCAGTTTTGATGTAAATGCCTAAATCATACACCACAACAGTTATGAGATCATTTGATTAGAAACATAACTGCGGATATCAATATTTGTTATATGTTTCCATCAACACAAAAAATGTTTATATGGATCTGTACATTGTCATAGGAGATCTGATTTCAAGAGATAAGCATAAGCAAATGTGACCACCACTGAGATAGACCAACCTAAGATGAAAGATTTGCATTCATAAAAGGGCAACAAAGAACCTTCAAACACCCAATCAATCTAATCAATACCCCCTCAAACCCCCAATCTACTTCCATGAAAAAAGACAGAAATATGAATATTCAAAAGAGAAAAAAAGAAGATAATCGGTCTTGCATACCTAAAATGGACGCGGATTATCTAAACCAGGGGGTCCTAAAGCACCAAACATGAAAGTGGGACCCACAGTGCACCCTAAAAAAACTATCAAGGTTGGAGTATCTGAATCATCCAATCATTATCCATATTTTCCAAATGAACATCTGCATATTTTTTCCCAAAACAATTTGCAGGTCAAGAGATTAGGATCCTTCCAATCTAGGAAGCTTGGGGAATCAACCATCCACAGTGCAATCAGTTAACCATAGCGCCCACTCCTACAAAGACTGGAAACATCAGACGCCATATGTCCTGATGCATCAGAACCTAAAAAATCATTAAACAAAATCTTGAAGAAAAAGAAATCTCTAAGGACAAACATCCCAAGCTTAATTTTCATGTAAAATGTCAAGTTTCAAAGTAAAATTTTCAGATTTTCTTCAAATAATCCTACAAAAACAGGGACTTTTTAAAAGATCTTATAAAATATCCATAAACAGATGGTGTCAAGTCATAGAAAAATCTACAGCAAAAGGTTCAGATCCGCACCACGCAAAAGAATCAAAAGCCAAATTTGAACTGAAATGAAGAAAATCAAGAGCTATTCCTCAGAATCCATACTCAGTGAATAGAAACACCAACTTTCAAAGCCAAATCAGCAATATCACGGGCAAAAATCCTTCAAAAATGTGATGTTTGAAACCATTACTCACATTATCCTACACTAACAACGTCAGATTTTCTCAAAAACAGAGATTCAAAACCAAAATGAACAGACAAATCAAAAGGCAACATCACCTCTTCTGATTGGTAATAGGTTGGAGTTCAACAATGTCTATTGTTGTTGATGACTGGAGATGCGGTAGGGTTTCAGCGGCTGGTGGATGCAATGTAAGGATTGCAGATTGAGAGTCAGATAGGGAGAGGGAAAATGAGAGAGAGACAGAAGGGGAAAACCAGAGCCCGAATAGAGATCCAAGTTGCAGCATCTACAATAGGCTGATTGATTTGGTGCTCTTGTTGGCGCTTTCCAAGATGGAACTTGCTCTGACGTGACATCTCTTGTTCAGAGATCGGGCTTGGGAGAAGGAACCGCGAACCGATGGCAAAAATGGGATGGATTTTAATGATCCAGGGCTGGGAAGAGTTGAGAGTCCATGGATTGAGGTGACGTAGAGGGATTTGGTAAGAAGATGGAGTAAAATTGGGTTGATTCTAGGGTTAGGGCTTGGTAGATTTGAATGATTTTAGAAAGGGGTTGGTGGGAGAGAGCAAACGCAGACCTCCGCGTTGAAAGAGATGCTTCACTTCTTAGTGCAGATGCCACACCAGATCCAGCATTTGAGAGGAAAATGGATGGACGATGGCAGCCACAAAATAAAACAAAAGGGAGGATAGAGAAACTTTCGAGCCTGGGAATGGGGTTTTTGCCAAGGAGTGGAGGGAAATGAATCATTTCGTGAGAGGGGGGAAAAGAAAAAGGCAGCGCAGTTTTTGCATTTTTACCTACTACGGTCTTTCTACGGTTTTAAACCGTAGCTATAAGCCCTCTTGACCGTAGCTATAAGCCCTCTTGACCGTAGTGATTGCACTATCTTTCGTAGCCCCTCCACATACGTACATTTTACGGGTTTTGGATGGACGGTCTTGTCAAGGGCCTTGTGTTGTCCATCGTGATGCATTTGATATATCCACTCTGTCCATTAATTTTGTAATTTTTTTATAGGGAATGACCCCAAAATCTAGGCAAATCGAAAGTCCAATTGAACCACACCATCAATCAATGGTAGGTATTAATCTCCAATATTTTCTGTTGTGTAGTCCACTTAAGCGTTCGATCTACTTCCTTTTTTGGGCTCTTGCCCTAACATTCTCTTTCAAAATGGATAGACGTATTAGATGTAGTACACACATTTTCATGGGCCTCGTAGAGTCCATTATGGGGCCATCCCATATTGTATGAATGTGTGGAGGGACTAGCTTTGAGCTACAGTCTGGACATATTTAGCTACATTTTTAAGCCGTAGTAATTTAGCTACAGTCTATGTCCGTAGCTAAAAACCAGCATAGTCCGTAGCCTTTGATCATTTTTTTGGTAGTGCATGTCCACCATCGCATTCTCTGTAACTGGTGAACCAACTCCAATGAGGAGTCATGTGATTTGACACTTCTGTGTTGAGGATCCACTCATCTTCATGATTATCGTGCAAATTTTCGATAATGGACACAGACGGTACATCACCACCACTTGTCTCTTCATCAGATGTGATAACATTGACCTCCTTAGAAGAAGCTACTAAATTTTTTTTCTTTGCTTTAAGATTGGTACAATCCCTCTTCATGTGTCCAGTCATCCCACAATTCTAACACTTTAGTAATCCTTTGCCCTTGCCCTTGAATTTAGATTTAGGTCTTGAAGATCTTGTACTTCGTCCAGAATTTATGCCTCTCGTAACCAGTGCATCGGAAGATGTCCCCATGTCGTCATTTAGCTTCTCATGGCTTTTCCTTGAAGGGCTAAGATAACGGTGTTAACACTCAAGGTTTTATTTGCAGTCATATCGTGTCCTTGAATGACTCATATGATAACGGAAGAGAATTCAACAACATACATACTTGTTCCTTATCTTTGATCACTTCCTCCATATCCAGCAATTTGTAAACCAATTTATTAAAATTGTTGATGTGGGCCTCCAGATCTCCACCCTCTGTCGTCTTAAAGTTATACCACTATAGCTTCAAGTGTAGGTGATTTTCAGAGAGTTTTTTCGCATAGATGTCCTCTAACTTCACCCATAATTTAGTCACAGTTTTTCCTCAAAAAGTTATAGATAACCTCATCAATGAGATATAAACAAATGGAGGCTAAAACATTATTATCAAGAGTATCTCATTCTTCATCTTTCATAATCGATTTTCACTCCTCAAGAGCCTTAACTTCGCCTTGCTTAGTTAATGGATTAATCATTTTAATCTTCCATAACTCAAAATTATTTTTTCCTGAATACTTCTCAATATCGAACTTGGTGTTTCCCATTATTACTAATCTTGCATATTCAGATATGTGCCCCAACAATATCTTTGATACCACTTGTTGGGGATTGTGTTGCGGAATCACATAGAGATGGATCTAGGATAGCAAGCCAAGAGCACCAAGCAATCACAAGAAATATAGAGATTTAACGTAGAAAACCCTTCAAGAAAAAATTACGGCACAAAGCGATAAAAAATTTCCTTATGAAAGCACAAATTACAAAGATAGAGGACTTATCCGACTTGAGCAATCCTCAAACCTTTCTCTTGCTTCACCCTTTTAGAAACCCTTAGAATGCCTTAAAATTCTCTTAAAATAATACCTCTCGATTCCGTTTACACCCATATATATACTTTTTAGAAGAATCCCAAACAAAATTAGAAAGAATTATAAATGAAATCGGAAACAAATCTCGCACTTTCGCAGTTGTGCAAAAAATCTGCGTAGAATCTAATTAGATTTAAGACATCAAATACAACAATTTAATTTCCTTATAAAGGGTTATTTCCATTGTAAAGGATTACGATGAATTTTTTAAGGATGGATAATGGTTAAGATATGCATTGTTATCATAGATGTTAGATGGAAACAGTTGGTTAGATCTCTTAGGATAGATAGCATATACCTACGAGTCCAGTATCAGAACTGTATCTCTCATGCCATGTTAGCTTTACATACTACATTATTGTAATCTTGTGGATATTGTATTGAGAGGAATACCAAAATATATTAGAGAAATACCATAAGAAGAGATCTATATTGATGTACATACAGCTGTCCATATCCTAACCAATACCTATCCTAACATTTTTTATTATCCTCTGTGTCAATGAGGCCACTTCCACTTCCACTAACCCTTTTAACTCTGGCAGGTGGATCTGTGAGATGTATTTATAGTGAAAATACAGAGAAGAATGATAGCCAGTCAAACTGGGCGAAATGCCTGACCCGTACGGGTGAACGGTCAAGGTGAAATGGTTTCTTACCCCAAATGGGTCAATGGATAACCCGACCCATTTCTGTTCTATTCTGACCCACACCGGTCCCACCGTCCACTCTGATACAGGTTTTGAAATCCAGGATTTGAAGCTATACTTTATATATTTCTTTATGAAATTGCCCTTAACTCCAGTTTTAACTTTAGTGATTAGCAAGGGCAATTGTGGAATATTTGTACCAAAATGTTGACTTCTAGAATTGTGGATCCCAAATTTCTGCCATTATAATAACAAAAGATGGTGCATAAGCATTACAATATTTAGCATATGGATATATCTCTACCTAAAATATATGCAAGTTGAAGTCGTGACCAAAAAGAAAAAAAAAAGTCATGACAAATACAACCATATCCATCCTATCATAAAACTATACAATATCTATCTATCACTTTCTCTGAGCTTTCGTTAGGAAAATAAATAAATAAAGAATGGATTTGCCAAGTCCACGCTTGTATTTATAGCCGTTCATGCTGAATATGGTTGCGAGATCCAAGCCATCAAGTGGGCCACTTAACGCAATCCAAGCCATCACGTGGGCTGCCATCAAACGCAAGTCATAACTATCCTAATGAATCCGAACAATATGGCAACATGGTTAAAATACTGCTTTTAATAGTCCATTGGGTCAATTGAAGCATCCCCATTAGTTACTAACACTTGTCCTTGATCCATAGCTCAAGTGGTAGATTGAGTGAAAGATAACTCGTTTCAACACTGAGGTCCTGTCATCGATTCCCCAGTAGGGGTGGCTAACAATGAAGTATAAACTTACGGTGGGTGTACTAACTAGCTAATTGCCAAAGAAAAAAAAAAAACCACTTCTCCTTGCTAAATTTGAAAAAGAAAACTCAAAAATTAAGAAAAATGGAAAGAAGATAGGTCTGCCACATCAATGGCCCGTCCCTTGGAGGGTCATCTGTACATAGCTACGCAAAAGGGGAGTATCTGCAAGATGAGAGTTCTTGCCTTCTTGCCTTATTTGTCAATCGACTTGCTAAAAACCAATCATCAGCTAGTGGCCTTTTAAGCTCCAATTTTGACGAGTGAGGAATTAGATGGGTTTTGGCCTTTTAAGCTCCAATTTTGATAAGTGAGGAAATAGATGAGATTTATGAAAGTGCCACCAAACGCATTAAGGTAGGCACTTTAAATCATTGGGATCATAGTGTTCCACCATGCTCCATAGCCTAAGCCCACCGTGGCCCGCTCTATGGCGGTACTCACTTTGGCCTTTTGTTTAGGTAGTCCTTTCTTAGGCATGGCGGCTGCACTTTGGTTATTTAGTACCCCTTTTCACTTGCAGCACTCACTTTGGAGTACCATGTGACTCGAAAACAAAACATAATGTTGGCGATGATAACAAATCAAGAGTATCCACGCCCTAACGTAATGTCTTCTCAAGTGAATACGTATCCACGCCTCTTGGAATACGTTTCCATGCCTCTTGGAATTCACAGGGGTTATAGCCAAAAAAATTTTGAATCGGATTCAAGTCTGGTGGTTGATTTGCTCAATAGTGATGCAACGTTGGGTTGGAAATGGAAGATGTGGTTACATAGGATTCATCAGTTGCAGCGAAGAGTCCGAATCAGATTTGTGCATGTTATGCGGGAAGGGAACATGCCAGCAGATTTTATGGCTTGGTTAGGGAGTGCTTCTCAATCATATGCTTAGTTCGAACGTCAGGTGGAGCTTCCTCAACAGGTTAGAGGCTCTATCTTTTTTGATAAGGTTGGATTATGTTCTATTAAGATAATTTGATCCCCTTGTTGATTTCTTTTTATAATTAATACGTGTTTGTCATGGATGACCTCCTATTTTATGTAAAGGGATACTTCAAATGTATAGGTGATGATTTTTTTGAAATGGAAGAAGTCTTTCCAAAAAACAAAAAGGTGAATAAGTACTTATTCGTAGTTCAGTAAAGAAATTCAACGTGCATTCAAAGGGACTACAATGCAAATCAAAGTGACATGCATTTGATGGGGCACACCTTAATGAATGTATTGCGTACACGTGCCACCCATCTTTTTCATTAGGCCATTTGAATATGATATATCAACACATAAGCCGATTGAAATTTTCAGTGGACCACACCAATATAAAAAAATGGTGAATGGCTATTAAGACCATTTTGTAAACAGGAATTTTGACGCTATGATGTGGTCCACTTATGACATGGATTTGCCTCATTTTTTGGCACAATGCCATAAAATGTTCTGAAAAAAAAAAAAATTTTGGTTGGACATTATCCCAAATTCGAATCATATCCAAAGCTAGATTAGACCACACCATTGGAAATTGCATAAATAATGATGTCCACGTTTGAAACCACCGTGGGGCCCACAATGATGTTTATTTATCATCGAACCTGTTCATCAGCACACATAGACATGAAGGAAGGGCAACACAAATATCAGATGGATCCAAGACTCATGTGTGTCTTTTATCCACATCGTCTATCCATTTTTGACATGTCATTTTAGGGGTTTGAGCTAAAAAAGGAGTTAGATTGAAGGCTCAAGTGGATCACAGGAAGCAGTGGGGATTGAAAGCTTGCATTTGAAAACTTCTTAGGGGACATAGGAGTCTTGAATCGACCTGATATTTGTGTTTTCCCTTCCACTATGTTTGTCTGTACTTACGAGCATGTGGATCTCAAATAAACATGCAGTAGCCCTTAAGAAAGTTTCAATGGTGGGTGTCATTGTTCAACTATTTCCGGTAATGGGTTCACTTGAGCTCTGGATTTGCTTCATTTTTGGGTTATAGCCCTAAAATTATCTCACCAAATAGATGAACAATATTGATGTAACACATACATCATCATGGGGTCAACCTATCTTGGTGATGTCACTTGAGTAGCCTAGATAGCCATTGAAGCCGTCAATAACTAATCTACGTCCTTAGAAAATATCTTTCATTGGAAATCCGTATACAGGACACGATCTGGGGATCCCAATGGGTGGATCACTAACTATGGAGCCCACTCTCATGTCTTTTATAAGCATACATACCTAGAGTTCTCCATGTAAAAGATAAAAATAAAAAGAGAAAAATGTGATAGCATTACATTTGTGCTACGGTTATAATCCATAGCCATAGGTCCATCTCTGACCCAATGTCTTTTTTTTTTTTTTCCCCTCATGTAATCCCCACCGATTTTTGTGGGTTTCATTATGAGGTATGTATTATATCCAAGCCGTCCATCTATTTAGAGAACTCGTTTTAAGGCTTGAAATGAAAAATAAGACAGATCTACCTATCAAGTGGACCACATTATAAAAGGCAATTGGGAATTGAACTTCTACCATTGAAACCCTTTTAGGGGTCATAGAAGTTTTGGATCATTATGAAATTTATTTTTCTTCTTCATCCAAACCTTTGTGACCTTATGAATAGATTGGATGGAAAATAAATGTTATGGTGTGCCCTACTAAATTTTTAACAGTGAAAATCAATTTCCCCGCTGCTCTTTGTGGTGAGGTCTATTTGATCATTGGATATGATTTTCTTTTTTTGGATAATTCCTCGAAATGATCTCAAAATATGGATGAACCCTGTGGATATAATAAATACATAGTTGTGGGGCCATGTAACTTTGATCTCTTCTAAGCCGTTCCTACAACTCTCAATTAGAGGAGCGTCAACGATGAAAAGGAGGGTAGTTTCCTCCTCAAAGTTGTTGGCTGGGTGCTGGGTACTGTATTAAATAAGAATAAGAGGGTTATCCTGTGCCATCACATCCCATCTCTCGTTTGAGATGATGGGATGTACCTCGCCCTCATAAATACCACCCTTAGTTAATATGGATTATTTCCCATAATGTAAATTTTCACCTCTATGTGGGACTCACTAAGATAACAATGAGATATAGAACTACATTTAGCTATAAACCTATTTTAAGGTAAATATAAAATAGTGAGTAGGGCACACCGGGAAGCAATGTAAATGCAAACCTATCCATTCGGGACGGTCCAAACAAGCTGATGTATAAGGCATGTATATCTCATGGGCTATCTCAAACACATTCGATGAAGGGACAAACACTGACCAACGTCATTGCCTTAAAACCCATTCTACACCACCTAATCCTGGAAGATAACACGCCCATAAGTTTGTATTCCTACGTAAAACCCGCTGGATAAAAGGTGATCATTTCAAAAAAGTCATCGTTTCCTGATTTTAAATTAGTGGAAAAAATTAACACTGTAGACAAGTCCGTATAACGCTATGATACGCTAGCAGTGGTACGATGTGGCAGTATTAACTCAATCTAAACCGACCAAATCGTATAATATACTGTCTCTAAGATATATGTATAAAATCAGATTGTTTGAAAAATCCTATCCTTTGATTCATGGACATTTGTTTTCGAAATAGGACTATGATATTTTAATTTTGTAACCGTCCAATAAATATCCATTAATCCGATATCTAAAAATATTATTAAATTTTAATTTTCCATTTTTATCACATCTGAAATGGAAACAATTATTTGGACAGTTTAATTTAACTAATATCTGCCAAGTATGCAATTTCTAATTGCCTGCGTATCACACATCATAGTCTGCCGGAGTATAATTTTTTTTCCCCTCTTAAAGTACAATAGCGACACTTGTCTTACTTTATAAAGAAGAAAGAGGTTTACGGATTTCACACGCGTGGAGAGCTGCACAAATACAAGCTTGCATACGTGTCAATATAGAAAATTTTTACGGAATCTGTCCTTTCCATCTGATTAAAAATAATATTAAAATAATCATTTTTAATAATCATTTCATTTTGGGCTACAATTTAGAATATGAACTGATGGTTAAATAATCTTCATTATCCATCCATTTAATTTGCATTATTTAACTCATATCATTATTTTAATGATTTAAGTTTATTATATATATATATATATATATATATATATATATATATATATATATATATGTAATTTTTTCCCAACTGATGAAAGGATCCGATTAATTATATATATTCCATATAGAGGTACTTCTGCATATGAATGGAAATATTCTCCTACGCGCATGAAATTACTAAACGTCATAGTACCTTTCCTTCTTCGATACTCATCTCCACGTCGATTCGAAGCGAGCGTTTGAGAAATTTACAACTGTACGCCCAGTATATGGCCCACAACCTTTTTAAGCCCACTTGCATTTTACCTTCCAAGAATAATCCTCAGGTCTGAAATGCCCCTGCTTTCCTTCCTGAGGCGGATCGCCTGTGCTCGAATACGAGCGCTTACGCTCCCCAAACTCCGAGTTGTATGAACGGTTCAAAAGATATCAAAGTTATATGGGCCCCACAGCTATGTATGTATTATATCCACGAGCGATTCATCCATATTTCGAGATCATTTTGGAGCATTATCAAAAAAAAAAAAAATCATACCCAAAGATCATCTGGACCATGCCACAACGAACGGTGGAAAATTTGATTTTCACCATTAAAAATTTTTGTAGGGCACACCATAACATATATTTTCCATCCAATCTATTCATAAGGTCACAAAAACCTAGATGAAGAGGAAAAATAAATTTTATAATGATCCAAAACTTCTATGGCCCATGAAAGGATTTCAATGATAGATATTCAATCCTCCACTACCTTTTACGGTGTGGTTCACTTGATAGCTAGATATGACTTATTTTTCGTCTCAAGCCTTAATACGAGTTCGCCAAGTAGATGGACGAATTGGATATAACACATATATCATAATGGGACCCATAAACAGCGATAGAATTATAACAGGGGGAAAAAAAAAACCAGCCTGACCAATCGACCGGGTCTAAACTCGATTGACCCCGACTCACTGTCCCACTGACCCACTCAACTGGGTCCAAACTCAGTCGACCCCAACTCGCTGTTACACCTTTGTACTTTATTATTACTATTATTATTATTTAAATAATTAAAACTTTTTCTCTCCTACATTTTTCTCTAATACATATTTAAATAAATATGTATATATAAGCATATAAAAAAGAAATTCTCTCTTTTTATTCATTTCATTCTTTATTTATTTAATAAACATATCTCTTAAACCAAAATGAGTTACTTAACGTACCATATAAGATTTGGGGGTAGGAGATGCTACTTTAGCTAACCAACCTACTTATTTTCTAAGATTCCATCAAGTCGATGGTCGAAAATTCATTTCATTCACTTCGTGGCCAGTTTCAATCAGTTCGTAGTCAATTTCATTCATTTCATTTCACGTTCAATTCCATACATTTCACGATCAATTCCCTTCACTTTTACAGTCAATTCGCTTCACTTCACGATCTATTCCATTCATTTCATGGCCAATTCGCTTCACTTCACGGTCATTTCCATGCATTTCATGGTCAATTCCCTTCACTTCACAGTCAAATTGTTTCTCAATTCCCTTCACTTCATGGTCATTTCCACACATTTCATGGTTAATTCGCTTCACTTCACGGTCATTTTCATGCATTTTACGGTTATTTCTGTTGATTCTGTGTTGATTCACGGTCATTTCCACAGATTTCACGGTCAATTCTATTCACTTCACGGTCATTTTCACACATTTCATGTTCAATTCGCTTCACTTCACGGTCATTTCCATGCATTTCACGATCATTCCCGGCGATTCCTGTTGATTCACGGTCATTTCCATGCATTTCACAGTCAATTCCTGTAACAACCCAGATTTTTCCCTTCACTTCACATTCAATTCCCTTCATTTCACGATCATTCCCATGCATTTCATGATCATTCCTGGCAATTCTGTGTTGATTCACGGTCATTTTCACGCATTTCATAGTCAATTCCCTTCACTTCACGGTCATTTTCACGCATTTCACGATCAATTCGCTTCACTTCATGTTCATTTTCATGCATTTCACGGTCATTTTCGACGATTCCGTGTTGATTCACGGTCATTTCCATGCATTTCACGATCAATTCCCTTCACTTCACGGTCATTTTCACTCATTTCAAGGTCAATTCGCTTTACTTCATGGTCATTTCCATGCATTTCATGGTCATTGTCGAGGATTCTGTGTTGATTCACGATCATTTCCATGCATTTCACGGTCAATTCCCTTCACTTCATGGTCAATTCGCTTCACTTCACAGTCATTTTCATGCATTTCACGGTCATTCCCTGCGATTCCATGTTGATTCGTGGTCATTTCCATGCATTTCACGGTTAATTCCCTTCACTTCACAGTCAATTCGCTTCACTTCACGGTGATTTTCATGCATTTCACGGTCATTCCCGCCGATTTTGTGTTGATTCACAGTCATTTCCACGCATTTCACGGTCAATTCCCTTCACTTCACGTTCATTTTCACGCATTTCACGGTTAATTCGCTTCACTTCACGGTCATTTTCATGCATTTCACGGTCATTCCCGATGATTCCATGTTGATTCACGGTCATTTTCATGCATTTCACGGTCAATTCCCTTCACTTCACGGTCATTTCCATGCATTTCACGGTCAATTCGCTTCACTTCACTGTCATTTCCATGCATTTCACTGTCATTCCCGATGATTCCGTGTTGATTCACTGTCATTTCCACACATTTCCCAGTCAATTCCCTTCACTTCACGGTCATTTCCACGCATTTCATGGTTAATTTTCTTCACTTCACGATCAGTTCCATACATTTCAGGGTCATTCCCGGCGATTCCGTGTTGATTCACGGTCATTTCTATGCATTTCACCGTCAATTCCCTTCACTTCACGGTCATTTTCATGCATTTCATGGTTAATTCGCTTCACTTCAAGGTCATTTCCATGCATTTCATGGTCATTCCCGGCGATTCCGTGTTAATTCACCATCATTTCCATGCATTTCACGGTTAATTCCCTCACTTCACGGTCATTTCCACACATCACCGGGAATGACCATGAAATTCATGGAAATGACCTTGAAGTGAAGGGAATTGACAATGAAATGCGTGGAAATGACCGTGAATCAACACAGAATTGCCGGGAATGACCGTGAAATGCATGGAAATGACCGTGAAGTGAAGCGAATTGGCCATGAAGTGTGTGGAAATGACCGTGAAGTGAAGGAAATTGACCCTGAAATGCGTGGAAATGACCATGAATCAACATGAAATCGTCGTGAATGACCGTGAAATGCGTGAAAATGACCGTGAATCAACACGGAATCGCCGGGAATGATCGTGAAATGCATAGAAATGACCGTGAATCAACATAGAATCACCTGAATGACCTTGAAATGCATGGAAATGACTGTGAAGTGAACCGAATTGACCATGAAATACGTGAAAATGACCGTGAAGTGAAGGGAATTGACCTTGAAATGCATGGAAATGACCGTGAATCAACACAGAATCGCCTGAATGACTGTGAAATGCATGGAAATGACCATGAAGTGAAGCGAATTGACCATGAAATGCGTGGAAATAACCGTGAAGTGAAGGGAATTGACCTTGAAATGCATGAAAATGACCGTGAATCAACACAGAATCGCCGAGAATGACCATGAAATGCATGGAAATGACTGTAAAGTGAAGGGATTTAACCGTGAATTGTATGGAATTGACCGTAAAGTAAAGCGAATTGATCATGAAATGAATGGAATTGATCGTGAAGTGAAGCAAGTTGACCGCGAAAGTGAATGGAATTGACCGTGAAATGCATATAATTGACTGTGAAATGAAATGAATGAAATTGATCATGAACTGATTGAAATTGGCCACGTAGTGAATGAAATGGATTTTCAACTATCGACTTAAAGGAATCTTGAAAAATAAGTAAGTTGGTTAGCTAAAGTAGTATCTCCAACCCCAAAACTCCAAAATCCTATATGGTACGTCAAGTAACTCATTATGGTTTAAGAGATATATTTATTAAATGAATAAAAAATAAAATGAATAAAAAAAAGAGAAAAAAAAATTATGTGCTTATATATACATATTTATATAAATATGTATTAGAGAAAAATGTAGGAGAGAAAAAGTTCTCCTTGTAAATTTTAAAAAAAGAAAGAAAAATATAAAGAAAAATACAAAGGTGGAACAGTAAGTTGGGGTCGACCGGGTCAGTGGGATAGTGACTCGGGACCCGGTCGACCCCACTCGCTGTCCACCCTTTTGTAATTGGTGAATTATGGTTATGGCTATAGCTACTGTTATAATCCGTAGCTGAAGGTACCCTAGCTTCCGCTTACCATGAGGCTGAAAATGCAGGGCCAATTTCGACCTGAGAACTGGGGCCGACAGCTGGGGCTTATCCTGGGGAGGTAAAAAGCGAGTGGGCATCAAATGGTTGATGGCCCATATATGGTTCGTACAGTTGGAAATTACTCCGAGCGTTTCGTAAGGACGAAATGATACGATAGAGCTGTGAATATCATGTATTATGTACACATCCTTCCAATCTTCCACGTGAAATTGTATATAAAGAATGTACATTCCCTCTCTATATATAGTCTATTATTAAACTTTAATGAAAGGATGAAAATTTTAATAGTGATCTCAAAATGGGAAGACAGATAGACTTCGTTGCTAAAATTTTTGCGGTTGAAGGTGATATAAATAAAGGGAATGTATCTAATTTTTAAATAATGTGCCATCTCATGCATGAAAAACTCTATGAACGGTCTCGATCCACCATCTACTTTTCCAAATAGACGCTGTAAACGGACGGCGTAAGGTGGTTTTATCAGTTATGATAGGAACGTGCCTATCATATCATTTGCCTTGTAATAAATACGCCCTTGAACGAATGTCAGATTAGGTCGGAGGTTATTCAACTATTATGGGAGTGCGGCTGGTATTGTCCTTGCATCGCCATATATATATATTAAAAACGTACTATGCGCTCAAGCTGATGGGACTGTCTCATGAGGTCGAGCTGTGTGGGCCCCACCGTGATGCGTTCCGAACATCTACCTCGTCAGTCAGATGCACCATTCCATTGTGGGCCTAAGTCTCAAAAATGAAGTCTATTTGTGACTTTTGTGGGCCACACCACATACAGAAGTGGAGAGGGGCCATGCACCATTAAAATCAAGTCAATCCGTGACTTTTGTGGGCCACACCACATACAAAAGTGGAGAGGGGTCATGCCCCATTAAAACATTCATAATCATTTTTTGGACCCACTGAGATGTGGTTTACAAATCCAGCCCATCCATTATGTGTGTCCCACTTAGACGAGGGTTCAGAACAAGTTTGAGAAGCATGAAAATTTCAGGTGGCCCCACCAAGTGCTTTTATATGTTTTAACGGTGTCTTCATATGATTTTAGATGTTATAGCGCACCTGAGTTTTGTATATGACTGATTTTTAAAATATTTCATAATTTAAAGGGGACCCATCAAATACACGGTATTGATGGTCGACACGCTTCACAGTGGGGCCCACACACCTCAATCTCACGGGAGCTTATCGTGAGGTCGAGGGCATAGTACCACACGGTTAAAATTTATTATACTAAAACGCTTATACTAGATCAGCCTCCTCGCCAACACGTAAAGTCCTACCACACATGGTTAAAATTTATTAAGTTGCTAGCTCTCACAACCGCGTCAACCATGCATGTGAGCCAGCAATTTAAAAAGCTAATGACATGTCACGATAATAGATTGACTTTGACTTCAATCCCAAGCCAGACAAATCAGCAGAAGCAAGAGACTTGCCAGGCCACAGCAAGTTCCTGTGTTCTAAACCTATGTTGGGCCATGGCAAATCCAGTCCATCCATTAGTTTCTCCATACCATCAGAAAATAAAAAGTTAGGAAATCAAGCAGATCCAAAACTCAGGTGGGCCGTATCACAATAAGCAATGAGGATTGAATTCCAACCATTGGAAACTTTGTAGAGGATATAATTCCAACCATTGGAAACTTTGAAGGGACCACATAAGTTTTGTATCAAGATGATATTTGTGCCAACAGTTTGAGTGGTAATAACCTTATGGACTGGTTATGACGCCGATGTCACACTGAGCCAAGCGCATGAGCCCCTCATGATGGGGCGAGTCCTGTACCATATAGGACTCATCATGGGGCGAGTCCTGAAAGCTAGGCGGAAACATGTAGAGTTGGTTGGAACTATGAGGCTTTGGAAGTTCATCTTCTAGTGCACGTTCATCAGATGAACTTGTCTGGGGATGTCTGAAGAGAACTGAGGGGACGGGAAAGAACAGAAAACAAACAGCTGTTTGGATGTTGTTTTCATTTACTAAGTTAATTTCGGCGACTAATCCAATCGTTGGTCGGTTGTTTTTATCAAAAAAAAAAAAAAGCGCATGAGCCCCTCCAAGATAGACTCAATGCACCCAGTTATATCTGAACCTAAAAACATCTTTTGATCCCCGCCATAAGATATTATTTGCATGCATATTTTAACACCCGTTTCATTTGCATGCACATTTTAAAAGACGTTTCTTTGGACTCATGTACCCATGTCTAATCGGACACACATGACAATGTTTTTAAGACAATGCAAAAAAGTATAGATATCATATAGTAGATAAACTGCCCTATTTTAAAATCTTGGCTTTCGTCTGCAAGTGGGCGAAACTGTTTTTTTAGTGATAACTATTGGAGCATAGAAAAAGTCTAGATTCGAACAGGTTGGTCCACCTAATCCCAATTGTTCTGAATATTTAGCATGTTCCAAAAAAATAAAATAAAATTTCTACTCGTGAAGAGGATGGCAGTAGAGAAAAAGCCTACGTTCCAAAATCATTAGGATTATCTATTATTGGTTCATTTCTATCCAACGGGTGCTAAATCCAAATATAGTTGTCATGGGTAAAACTGGACTGACGAATTAATTGGAATAAGATGAAGCAAACTCAAGGTCAACAGCCTGGATGAGAGGTCGTGAACGAGTTCCGCCTATGTTGAGCACAACCCCCATGACCAATCCATGCATCAACCATGGTTGGTAACCCTGTTCATCGACTTAAGTTATCAACCTCAGTCGATCAATATGACTTCTACAAGTGACTTAAAGGTCGGTCTCTGCTATCAACCTCGACCTTCTCGGATGCTATCTAGTAGGATATATCCCCTTCATATACGAAAATGATTACCTCCCTAAGATCTTTGTGGAAAACCTGGCCAAGATTAGTATGACGTATTCGGGAGAAGATCCTAATCGCATCTACCTAGTAGATGCATTGACATATATGTAAGAGGTACCAAAGAATTATAAATAAGGACCCTACATACGGAAAGAGGCGATAAGACCCTAACATGACTAGACCTATTGTGTGCTTATTTTAACTTTGGCATCAGAGGGTTCCCAGTTACAACCAAGGAACTCGTTGTCACTTTGTTTTGCAGGTACAAGACGGGCTAGTAGGGACAACTAGATTTAAGCATCAATAATTTGGTGTTGTTTGTGGGAATGACAATAAAGCCATTCTGAATTTGTTTGTTGATCTTCGTTTACCCTACAATGGCACTAAAGGGAGGAAGAAGCCCTTGTTCGCCATTGCTGCACAAACCCCCATACCAAATGAGTAGCTTACGGATCTCCAGGATCCACCATCAAAACATCATACCGACTCTCCCCTGTGATGGCCATGCAGAGGTCATGCAAACGAGGAGGTTGGCTTATCTCATTAGAAAATTAGGTCAAGCCCCTAACCAGCAATATAAACCGCATAATGCAACTATTGGAGAGTCAGAACTCACCTTCAGACCATGGAACAAAGGTAGGCATAGAAACCGTGTTGTCCCGACCCCCTCAAGCACTTGATGACTCCTGTATAGTCAAGCAGTGAGTAGGCAACATAGTCATGCACCCACGCACACCGTGGGAGACACTGCCCTCATTGATTCTAACCTACATCATACATTAGAGAAAATGAGGCATGGGAAAACCCCTTAGGTGATGGCAGAAAACGAGGCCCCATGAGAGGCTCAGCTTAGGGAAATCTGAGGATAACTTGGCGACATTCAACAAACATACCGCACTCGGGTTCCAACCTCGGTTGAAGCCATGTTAGAGGAAACAAAGCCTCCGTTTACCAATGACATCATGCGATCTCAACTTTCGTGGAGATTCCGAATGCCCCAGATTACTCTTTACTCTAGAGCCGAAGATCCGGCCGAACATCTTGAATCCTTCAGAGTATGGATGGAGTTACACGGTGCTTCAAGTTCAGTAATGTTCCGAGCATTTCCGCTGACATTTTCAGGGGTGGCATGAAAGTGGTACAGACAGTTAAAATTGAAGTCCATTAGCTCCTTTGTTTAACTCAGCAAGACCTTTATCCCATAGTTCATCGGTGGGAAGGAAAGAAGGAAGCCAGTGACCGACCTCCTCACTATTACCCAAAGGGTGGACAATCTACTAAAAGATTACATCATCCGCTTTAACGAGTAAGCAATCCAGGTGGACGATTACTTTAACTAGATAGCTCTGACCACCATGATATCTGGTCTGTAGGAGGGGAAGTTCCTCTTCTTAATTGTCAAGAACCCCCGAGTATCTTGGCTGATCTCTGTTCACAACCCCAAGTGTAGGGTCGTATTGTAGTAATAATCTCGGTGAGACAGAGTTTGAATCCATAAGGACTAATCTTGTACGTTTCTGAAAATAACTAGAAGTAGAAATAGAAGAAGATGTAAATCTAAAATCTAGAATAAAGGAAGTAATTGTAAATATTGTGTAAACTATTAATTAAAAGTGGGAACTAGGGTGTCAAGGATCCACTTATAGCAATTAAGATGCCACCTTGCTTGATTTAAGATATCCAACTGGAGTCAAAGTCCTATTTATCAAAATGGAGAAAGAGATGATTAAATCTCTAAACTTCTCATTGATTTAGTATCAAAGGAGGGGAATTGTGAGGATTTGGAAGGGATTCTATCACCCAACCATGCCCCAAAGATGATGGTAAATGACAGGATTTACCAATCTAACAATCTCAATTAAAAAAAGAATATATCTAAAGCTATCACATATTTATTATAATTTGAGTCATAACAAACCATTGAAAACTGAAAATATTCCTTAAAATCAACTAGAAATTAATGAAGTTCAACATAAACAAGAATCAAAGAAAAGTAAACATCCTCATCAAGTTACAAGCTTCACCTCTTAGTCCTAGCTAAGAGGTTTAGCCAACCTTATACATGATTAAACTAAGAACTCTTAAACAAAACAAAAAGACCAACTAAGGAAGAAGAAAAAAACTCCCGAGCAGAAGCTCCACCCTTTTTCTCCACTACTTGAACCCTAAATGATACTTAGGACGTCCTAGGGACTCTTATTTATAGTTGTGAAGCCCTATATTATGTAACTCCTTGAAATTTTAAGAAACCGCCTCAAGTAACACACTCCGCATAAGTCCCACGTTACACTTCGGTCACACCGAAGTTGGGTTCAGTCGGACTGAATTAAGATTGAAAATCACACTTTTCCGCTGGACAATTATGCGTGATTTCAGTTAGACTGAAGTTGACTTCGGTCGGATAGAAGTTGATTTCGGTCAAACTGAAGTTGATGCTAAAAATTCTTATGCAAAAAATCTGTCAAATTTAGTTGGGACCAAAGTTAGCTTAGGTCGAACCGAATTATCCTGATTTCCTACTAGACAGTTATCTGCGATTTCAATTGAATCGAAGTTGGCTTGGGTCAGACCAAAATGTCTTATTTTCTGCCGCGAATTCTACATTCTTACAAGTCATTTTTTCATCATTTGTACTTGGTTTCCTTAGATCTCTAGCATGTGAATTCTATATTCTTAGTCTCCTAAGATCCATATTTTTTCTTGGTAATTTTTTAGCATTAAAATCCATGCTTTTAGCATTCTTTTCAACCCAAGCTCTCAAATTCACCTTGTAACACAAACATGCATAAAATATACCATTAAGCAGTATCATGTTCATAAAATCAAGATATAAATAGGGGATAATATGCAAAATTTGACACTCAACACACTCCCCAACCAGAATTTTACAAGTCCCGAGCAAAAACATACATGAAGCAATTCTCAATTCTCCATGGTCAAACCTTTTTTGGAAATCAATCCTTTGTGCAATCAAGTATGAATGAGTGGCATTAAGACGAGAAAGTGAGATTTTGAAAACCTAGAGCTGAATCACATAAGCAATCAATCAAATAAGTTCTTTATCAATTACATCAGAGTATAAGCTCATATATCAAGTTTTTTAATGTGCTTGGTGAAAATTAACTTACTATTATTTCATAATGTTAGCCATGCTCACCACTTTAAGATTGGTTGAAAACTCAAGTGTTGATTATGAACTTATGCCCTTTTCCTTCTTTTTCCAATTTTTGATTTTATATCGACGATCACTTGTATTCATGTAGTATTTTCAGTCTCTTTATCTCTATTCTTTTTCAGACTTTACATTCTTTCATTCTTTTTCATTCTTTTCCATTCTTTTCATCATACATGACCTTTTTGTCGATCTCCTGTTTTTTAATTAGTTATTTTAATATTTTAAGGTGGATAAAATTCTTCAGACTTAATTCTTAACATCTATCAATGATTTACATACTAACCATTAGAAATTCTATCATTATTCACAGAAAGTAGCTTAAACTTGTCTTGTGATTTCGATCATCCTGATATTCAAACTTCCTCTTAATCAAATATGTGCAAGAACTGTAAGTGATAAACTACTTAGTCAATCAAACTCCAACAATTCAAAATTTGATTTCTATCTTATGATCATACTCAAAGCATTCTTAATCCATAAATTATCAATTTCCAAACAGGTTTTATCTTGAAAATTTGAAAATTTTCTACAGTTATTTACTCAAAAATAAGAAACTACTAATTAGTTTACCTAATCCACACCCCAACCTAAAATCTAAATTGTCCTCAATGTAAAACATATAAGCATGCAATGCATATGAGATATTCATTATCCCAAGTGTAGGGTTGCGATGTAGTAATAATCTCGGTAAGCCCGAGGTCGAATCCATAGGGACTGAACCTTGTACGTATTCTGAAAGTAACCAGAAATAGAACTATAATAAGATATAATATAAATCAGGAAATTTAAAAGAATAATAGCGAAATATTAAACTAAAACTTATAAAATTCAAAGGTGGGAAACTAGGGTGCCAAGGATCCACTTGTAGAGATCATGGAGATATATGCATGATTCACAAACATAACTGGATTTAGAGTCCCATCTTTATCCAGTTGAAAGATATATCATTAAAAACTAAATTTGAACTTCCTTTGATCCAGTTTTCAAAATATGAGAGGTATGAGAATTAGAATTGATTCCATCACAAAACCATGCCTATGAGACAAAGCAAACAATAGAATTTAAACAATCCACAACCAATATAAAAGAGTTATGAATGTTAGGAAGGATTCCATCATCCAACCATGTCCATGAAACGATGGTGAACTATAACGCCATGAAAATTGAGGGTCGAGCATAACTCAACTCCCGAGTTCCAAAACATCACTTATTTAAGATTTTTAATGATGAGTGAATGTTGTTTGTATTAGTGCATAAAACATGAATTAAATTAAGTCAAATCAGCAAAACATAATCCAAGGACAGTTGTAATACGCAAGTGGAAGACTGAAACGAATAGATAAACCAGTATAAGTCCCCAGAGTATGTAAGCGTTGTCAGATCAAAAGTTACAAGTAATGTTTCAAAATATAAAATATCAAAAAGACTGTAGTAGCCCACTATAAACATAACCCTAAATTCTTGTTAATTAGGACACGGTTCACATGAACCCCCCTGAATACTGCATGTAGGAGAATGCCTCCTCATCATCCTTGAACTCTAACTCCACTTCGCAAGCATCGCCATCATCTGAAATGAAAACAGGGTCTAGTGGGTATTTAAAACACCATCCCGTAACGTGGGAGTGAGTGATCAACTCAGTGGAACTATGAGGCAAAGGTTAAAATGTTATCAATTCAGTCAGGCAGTAATGATAAAGCAGTACAACAATCATAACCTAAATACTCTTGTTAATGCAAGAATGATATGCGATAATGATGCATGCCCTCGCCTGCACTCCTTCGATCTTTATCTCACGGTCGCGCATGTCAGTCACTTTCTCAGTGCACTGCTCAACGCCAAACGACACATGCAATGCGGTGCATGAACGTGATTATCAAGTTCTTATTAGTCCTTTTCATACAGCAGGATTGGAAAGCTAAGGTACCACCCTTTATATCATTTGCCCAACATTGATCCATCTACAGTCGTCAATCCTAGTTAATCATATACGATAGGTAAGTTCAGGTCATTACCACCAGTGCCCTACCAACTAGCAGTCTATTTTCGAAGGCTCGTCACTAACCCGACTGGGGACCATAGCCAAGCTGTGCCAGTGTAGGCCAATAACTCGAATACAATGTCCCATACCACCGTATTTGGCTCACAAGTTTGGGTTACTCACTGGTCACTACGAGGAGGCTCGTCGCCCTAACATAAGCCAACAACTTGACCAAGGTGTCTCATACCACCATGCTCGGCTCATGAGTCTTAGCGGATCGTGATACCAAAGTTAAACGGGCATTTCACTTGTAAGTTTGGTATCTTAGGTTCAAGCAGTAACGTCCATATATGGTGAACATACATTGGGTCAATCTAATTACTTGACAAGGTCGACTGGTATGAGCGCACATTGAGATGATCGACATGAAGTGCGTAAGCACTCCGTGTGGCCTAACCACTGCTGACATCCCAAGCACGGTTCGGATTCATCGAACACATCCTGCATGGCGAAAAACAATCTCAGCCACCAGAACAAGACCTGTTACCGATTGCCTGGACTATGATATAGCCCTAACCGTGTGCATTCACAACAAGTAAGCATATGAGATAAGCAAGAATTAATGAATACTGAAGTCAAATCCTACAATCATGTGAGCATGCTATGGAATATAACTTACACATGAATATACAGTATAAGGAGAAAATTATACACAGTTAAACACGCATAAATAGACTATACAGTACATGGAGGAAATCATACAAATAGCTAAAGTACTTGGGATTCATATCCCAAGTCCCTTATAAATCTCACTTTACTAACTATTAATTCATTCGGACATTTTTACAAACACTTGGACTACACTTTTCAACATACATCACGTATGTTGGTCATAATGCATATTAGGGAAAATCCTCTTGCCAAGGAGTTTTTGCATATATAACAACTATGTACTTACAATAGTTAATCATGGCAATCACAAATTTAGATTTCAAGCACATATAAACATTTCAACAAACACATGAAATACTCTATTCACAACATAGTTCATATATAACTGAAACGCGAAATAAACACCGCATTTGGTATGTGAAATAACACCCACGTCAGTAATAAATCATTAACCGACATTGAAATCCTTGAAAACCATAACCTATACGCATATAGTCCACACCTTACGCCGATAAACGTGCATCGAACTCAGTTTGTATGTCAAGTCACTGCCTACAACATGAGGGCCACCTATAGCATATAATAGGTTAGCTATTTCAACACTTAGACTATTTGAAACCCTGGAACGGATTAAGTTTAGGTTTACTTACCCAAGTATAGCATTGGAGCTACTAGAAGAACTATATGGGATTGGCATTTCAGCAGGTGGATTAGCAGAGAAAAATCCTAGGAATCTACACCAACTTCTCTCTCATTTTCTCTCTTTACTGTCTTCTCTCTCCTAGGGCTTTCCCCAAATTCGTATGAAGTGAAAGAGAGAGGGTTTAAGACCCTTATATAGGCTCAGAACTGATTGAAATGGTTCCAGGGCCAAGGTATACTTAGGTTATGTCCAAATCGAGTCTGTTTCGATCCAACGGAGTATTTCTGAAGGTCCCTTTACTAAATGCGGTCAAACTTAAGCTCCCTGATATTGGATCTTGGTCAAGCTAAGTTTTTAGTCTTATCAGATTTACAGATCGCCCGTGGCGGACTAGTTTCAGTTCAATGGTCATCGGTATTCGATCAGGGCCACAAGTACATTGGCATGTGTGGGACATTTCCCCTGACCCAAGGGTATATTTGGGATAGATTCTAATGGTCTAATGCTTATAATCGGCCCGCAAGTGACACGACTCAGATTACTTAAATTTCTAGTTAATTTCTAAATATATTCACTTATCTCACACACTTCAATCTGGACTCAAGAAAATAGTCTCAGGACATCATCTGGACTTAATTTTCGAGGTGATTATCAAGTCCAACTTGGTAGCCATAATTGTCTAAGTTCGTCACTATCGGACTTTCAATATGTACTCTAGGTCCGATACGAAGTTTCAATGTGCTCCCGAGAGCAACCAGGTTTAGAGATGGATCCTAGGTTTCAGGGTAATGTAGCGTTAACAATTCTACAAGTTTTGGGACTTACAAATCGTATTTAAAGTGATTGGTACTAATTTCACAGGTAATCTAGTTTAGCGCTAATTAATTTTTATTAATTTCTAAAGGATTTAGTCCTAAGTGATTTTTACTTGAGGTGGTACTCGGGTCTTCGTACGAATTTTTCTAGGACGTTACAATCTACCCCGTTAAAGAATAATTTCATGCCCAAAATTGCCTAAGGGTAACCAGCTTTCATTTGCTTAGGGTATGTAATAACTACATCAGCTTAGCTCATATTAGTCTACCCCCCTTAAAAGTTTTTACCTTTGAAGTTTAAAAACAAATGTCAAATTCATTATTATCATGCTAAGTGTTTGATGATAAAGTTTACTTAAGGGTGGTATAATTTACTTTTTATAATTGAGCTAATACGGAAAGACAGTTGTTGTAGGCTCAAATCCGATATGTTGATTGTCTGCCTGACCAAGGTAGACAACGTTGTATCTCTTCCTGATCCTGATGGATCCCGGTCTTTTGCTCGGTCAAAGTAGTGAGTCCTTTGGTAATCACCCGGAATTGAGAATTGAGTTAAGCCGCGAATGCCTCGTAGGGATATGGTTTTGAAATTCTGAAATCTGCTCATCCTAAGTATTTAAGGGGTATTATAATTATTAGGAGGTTCAAGCCTTATGTTTATAAGGTTGTCCTTCGGGTCCTGTTCGACGAGTGTTCTTATTCAACCTATGTTTAACTTGGTGGATGATAAGTTCTTCCATGGTGCTCATAGTTAGAAGACTATGCCAGAAGGGTTTTCAACCTCTTAAAATTATATTTGCATGTTACCATTTTGATCATACGGGTAGGGGGTTAAGGGCAGATTGCACTTTGGTTTTCTTAACTTTGGAAGGGAAGGAAGAATCGAGAGTTCTAAAATATTTCTAGAAGTTTGGAATGTTAGCGCCATAAGGCCACAGGGCAGGAAAGAAGAGGGACATGTCCTCGACACAGTATGAACCTTGAATCTACAAGGGAATAAGAAACTTATAATCTTTTACTATGATCCACCTCCAAAATGAACTTACGGAGTATTAAACTATAAAACCCAATCCTACCTAAGGGTCCTAATTTAATTGTGCAAAAAATGACTATATATATATATATATATATATATATATATATATATATATATATATATATATATATATATATATATATATATATATCTTTACGTATAATCAAATTTAATCACAGGATAATTCCTAAATAGACATCGAATACTAAACTTTAATATAAAAAGGTATGACCAGTCTATTGGTAACTCGAAGTTGTAGATTTTATTTATATATAAATATTTATCAACTCTTCCCTTATTTGTTACCCCTAGTTACCATGTTATTTTTAATCCATCATTAGGCCTATTCTTTCATATGAATTGGTTTAATACTTGGATCTTAGTTGCTTTCCTTCAACAACTTCATTATTGACTTACCAAGGAAGATCTAGCTCCTATCTAGTGACCTAACTTTAAGTATAACCTAGATTAGTTTCATTCAGCCCTGTGCCAGTGGCTATTAGCCCATCAAGCACCCATCGCGCTTATGAGTGGGTAGACTATCAAGATAATGCGCACCTTTCTGTTTCCTAAGTTTATCGGGCAATCCTTACAGAGTTTGGTAGTGTCAGAGAAAATCTCTGTCACAGTAAGGACTCTCAACGCATCCATAGGGATAGTGTTCAACCCCCAAATGCTTGACTGTAGAGCATGACACCCTCAAAATAGTGGACCTAGTGTCTACCAATAGGAAAACAGGTGTACCTTGAATGTGGGCAGTGACCCCAAAGGTCTTAGGTGTTGCGGTTGCTGACTCAGATGTTTCATCTATAAGAGCATGCACACGGGCTTGTTAAGGATGATTTGGTTGCACTGCCACAGGTCGTTGAGGTGGCCTATTTTGAGGCACAGGCGATCGGTAATATGGTTGCGCTAGTGGTACGGATTGTAGAGGTGGAGTCATTTTACCATGTGGTGGCTGACAGGCATCTTTTGAGGTGGTGTGATACCATTGTCTTTCATCTTGGTAAAACAGAAGGGCTCAGTGTGTCCCCCTCTATTACAATATGTACACCAACGTTTCGTTTGCCTGTACTGGGTCAGCAGAGCCACGAGCCTGGGAGGCAAGTTTACATGTAGACTCTTACCTAGGACTGGTCGGTGCTGCAATTCAGGATGAGGCCTCGGGCCCATTGGGTTGCTTATCTGGGAAAATCCATCACTATGTTGTTCAACTCGTAGAGACAAGTTGACTAGCTCGACGTAATTGGGAATGTTAGTGCAACTCGTTCAATCGCGGATATCGAGCCACAGCCCATCTGAAAAACGTCACATTTTCATTGGTTCGTCAGCTAGGATCAAAGGAGCGTTTCTGGCTAGCTCCATGAATCTGTTCTCATATTCTGACACGGTCATCCCTCCCTGTCGGAGGCGAAGAAACTCACCCTCCTTTTCATCATGGTATGTGAGGGGAAAGTACTTGTCATGGAAGTGTGTCTCAAATGCATCCCAGATCCACACATGTCATACAGAAACTGTTCGTAGGATGTTGTCCCACCATAAACCAGCCTCCTTCTCGAACATATAGGTGGCTAGCTCGACTTGCTCTGCCTCATTGCAATGTAACGGCTTTAATATCTTAGAGATGTGATCTAGCTAGTAATCAGCCTCCTCGGATCCATGAGTACCGGCAAAAGTGGGAGGACGAAAATGATGAAAGTACTCAAAAAGTCTGCTGGTATTCATGTTCCCAGCAAGGTGCGTAGGTGATGCAGGTGGAACCACACTCATATTCTGGGCAAAAATACCAGCCATGGAGGTCAAAAACTGCTGCTGTGCTACTGGTGCATTAAAAGCACCATCTGCTCTAGCTTATCAGGAGGCGGAGCGGACGAAAATACATGTGGCATCAACGTAGACGCAAGGTCCTTCTTAGGAACTGAAGGTGTGATAGGTGGTCTCACAGGCGTCAGCCCAGCAGCGGGGCCAATGGCCGGCTGAGAATTCGGCATAGGGTCAAAGTGAGACGGGCCCGAACTGGGGTCCGTATGGGTATCGCTTAGGGTAGAGGCCCTGTCAACCGACTCGCCCAAAGAGAGACGTGTTGAAGTCGTCGTGCCCTTAGGTGGCATGCCCTACATACGACATAGGGTGAAGCTCGTGAGATTTAACATACACACAATCCATCCAAACAGCATTCACATCTCAACTCAAAGAAACATCATGCATCTCATTTAACAAAATTGTCACAATACACGAAGTGCAGAATTACATGGATCACGACAGAGAATGCATGTGAGCTAATACAACTAAGGCTTCAAATACTAAAATAACTACCAAACTACTATGCCCATAAGGGCTACACACAAGAACAAGTAACAAAGAAAAATAAACGACGACTATATATACGACTATTCGTCGGAATCTGGCGATGGAGGAGGGGCACCCTTATTCTGCAGGCAGCACAGGATAGACTTCAAAGTGCGAGTGACTTTCTTAAACTTATGTTTCACGAGGCCCCGCAAATCAATAAGATCCTATCATGGGGTGGCCTGGCCCTCCTCAAGTCTAACTAAATGGGCTTCCCTATCAGCCCAATCAGAATCATGCTCTCGAGTCACAGGAGGAGGGCTCTCATCCGTATCCTAGGCCTCCTCTTCTTCTTCCTCATCCTGCTCTTCTTCTTCTTCTATTTTGGCTCTACCTTCTTCATCACTCTCTCCTCTTCGCTTTCAGTCTTATCCTCACTCTCCTCAAGTAGGGCTTGTCGTTGTCGTAGCCCGATATCCATCTGATTGAGAGTAGTCTCGATGATGTAATGGATCACCGCCGGTAATTTCACCCCAAGTCTGTAGCCAAACTCAAGTGCAATCCTGCATATATGTCAGCCGAATGGGAGCAATTCAGTCCTTCTATTAGAACATGCGGTAAGGACTATCTGTCTTAAGACATATGTAGGCACACACAACTTCTCTTCCTTCCCCACCTGATATAGGAAGTCCATCAAGCGTGTGCACTCACTGTAGTTGCTCCACCTGGGATAGACGTTGAACGTGCAGATGTGATAAAACAAGCAAAAGTTGTCTGGCATATTGGTCACTAAAAGGCTTTTATTAGGCTGTCATTCAAGTAGACGACCACAAAGGAAACGTGTGCGACAATCCCTTTCACGTGCACTACTCAGATTCTTCTCACTTGCATGAACCTCGCCAAGTGGCACATTCAGAAGCTGAGATATGAAAGCAACATTGATTGTGGCCTCCCGATCTCTTCCAAATGGAAGTTTAAACTACAAGGGCTCTAATGTTGGCTCTCGAATGTGGGCATAGAAAGCTCGAACAGTGCCCACATTTGCACGGTGCTCACCCTCAAATAGCGGACCCCACTTAGCTTCTAGCAAGCGCTCGAATAATAAATATTCTCCAAATAGCCACGCATCTACATGAGCTTTAAAAAGGACCCTACGGCCCTCATAAACTCCATGAGACAACTCTGCCAACAAAACCCTTCCTATGGGAGCCCGGGGATTTAGATCCTGCTTCGTCTACAATTCTCGACTGGCGCTTGAACTCGTGACGACACCTCTCAACCTCCTAGAATGGGTGGGGCGACTAGGCCCGACTTCATCTACGGGAGCTCTCTTCTTTCCCATGAAAGAGAGAATGGTGGAAAGGGAGAAGATAGTTATCACGAGCTTAAAAAGAGCCATTAGAGTGGACTAAAAGGTGGGAATAGGATGGGTTATGGGCTTCCAAAAGCATTGAATCATATAATGGTACTTGTGTGTTCAAAATAAGAAGGAATGAAGAAAATAGAAGAGAGATTGTTGGGTTTAGGAATAATGAGCTACCAAAAGGGGATGTGTAGGCTCAAATGGAAGAAAAAGGAGAGGGTAATGGCTGTGAAAGAGGGCTTTAAGGGGGTGGTGTGGAATGGTGCACGAAAATGGAAGGGAAAGTGATTGGAGATAGATTTTTGTGGAGATTTGAGAGATTTTTTTTAAAGAAAAGAAAGGTTGGAGGGATGGTTTGTGAAGGAAAGATGCTATAGGAGGGTTTACATCCGACCAACCGTGCACCAGTGGGCCACACAAGGCCCTAGAAGAATCGGCCCGATCGGCCCAACCCGTCCGGGCCCACTGGGCGGCGAGGCCTCGCGGGTCTCTGGACAGTCCGGCGAGGACTCGATGGTGGGGCGATGTCCTCATGCCCCTTGGGTCCAAAAAAGGTATGGGTCCCATCCTGGATCCCCCTGAAAATGCTCCGTTAGGCCCCCCTACTCAAGTTCGACTTGTTTCGGGTTATTTCAAGTGATTTCTGATGCATATAGAAGTTTATCGATTTTTAACGGCTGGGATGGATGAAACATGGTCTAAACCCATCGATTGAAGGTTTATAAGTGGATTGGGATCATTTTGCATGATCACGGGTGTGTACGGAAACGATCTCGACGATCGTTTTTAGTAATCTTTCTCCAATTGGCGAAACTGGGAATCTTAAATTTTTTTTTAGATTTTTCTCGCACCCTCCTACGTCAAATTTATGTCAGCGTGCATCATGTGACCATAACCCAGGTCTGGTTTAATCCAGAACTTGGCTCTAATACCAACTTATAACGCCCTGAAAAACGGGGGTCGAGCATAACTCAGCTCTCGAGTTCTAAAATATTACCTATGCAACATTTTTAATGATGGGTGAATGTTGTTTGTATTAGTGCATAAAACATGAATTATATTAAGTCAAATCAGCAAAACATAATCCAGGGACAGTTGTAATATGCAAGCGAAAGACTGAAATGAATAGATAAACCAGTATAAGTCCCCAGAGTATGTAAGCGTTGCCAGATCAATAGTTATAAGTAATGTTTCAAAATATAAAATATCAAAAAGACTGTAGTATCCCACTATAAACTTAACCCTGAATCCCCATCAATCAGGACACGGCTCATATGAACCCGCCTGAATACTGCATGTAGGAGAATGCCCCCTTATCATCCTTGAACTCTGACTCCGCTTCGCAAGCATCGCCATCATCTGAAATGAAAACAAGGTCTGGTGGGTGTTTAAAACACCGTCCCGTAACAAGGGAGTGAGTGATCAACCCAGTGGAACTATGAGGCAAAGGTTAACATGTTATCAATTCAATCAGGCAGTAATGATAAAGCAGTATAACAATCATAACTTAAATACTCTTGTTAATGCAAGAATGATATACGATAATGATGCATACCCTCACCTGCATTCCCTTTGCGATCTTCATCTCACGGTCGCGTATGTTAGTCACTTCTTCAGTGCACTGCCCAACGCCAAATGGCACATGCAATGCAATGCATAAACATGATTACCAAGTTCTTATTAGTCCTTTTCATACAGCAGGATTAGGAAGCTAAGGTACCATCCTTTATGTCATTTGCCCAACATTGATCCATCAAAGGTTGTCAATCCTAGTTAATCACATACGATAGGCAAGTTCAGGTCACTACCACCAATGCCCTACCAACTGGTAGTCTATTTTTAAGGCTCGTCACCAACCCGACTGGGGACCACAGCCAGGTTGCACCGAGGTAGGCCTATTCGTACTCGAGGTCACTCCACTAACGCCCTACCAACTGACAGTCTATTTTTGAAGGCTCGTCACCAACCTGAATGGAGGCCACATTTAGGTTGCGCCAGTGTAGGCTAAAAACTCGAATACAGTGTCCCATATCACCGTATTCGGCTCACAAGTTTGGGTTGCTCACTGGTCACTACGGGGAGGCTCGTCGCCCCAGCATAGGCCGACAGCTCGACCACGGTGTCCCATACCACCATGCCCGGCTCATGAGTCTTAGCGGATCGTGGTACCAAGGTTAAACGGGCATTTCACTGGTAAGTTTGGTATCTTAGGTTCAAGGAGTAGCGTCCATACATGGTGAACATACATTGGGTCAATCGGGTTACTTGACGAGCTCCACTGGTATGAGCGCACATCGAGATGATCGACATGAAGTGCGTAAGTACTCAGTGTGGCCTAACCACTGCTGACATCCCAAGTATAGTTCGGATTCATCGAACACATCCTGCGTGGTGAAAAATAATCTCAGCCACCAGAACAAGGCCTGTTACCGATTGCCTGAACTATGATATAGCCCCAACCGCGTGCATTCACAACAAGTAAGCATATGAGATAAGCAAACAGTAATGAATACTGAAGTCAAATCCTACAATCATGTGAGCATGCTATGAAATATAACTTACACATGAATATACAGTACAAGGAGGAAATCATACACATAGTTAAACATGCATAAATAGCCTATACAGTACATGGAGGAAATCATACACATAGCTAAGGTAGTTGGGATTCATATCCCAAGTCCCTTATAAATCTCACTTTTCTAACTACTAATTCATTTGCACATTTTTGCAAACACTTGGACTACACTTTTCAACATACATCACGTATGTTGGTCATAATGCATATTAAGGCAAATCCTCTTGCCAAGGTGTTGTCGCATATATAACAACCATGTACTTATAATAGTTAATCATGGCAATCACAAATTCAGATTTCAAGCGCATACAAACATTTCAACAAACACATGAAATACCCTATTCACAACATAGTTCATATATAACTGAAACGTGAAACAAACACCGCATTTGGCATGTGAAATAGCATCCACGCCAGTAATAAATCATTAACCGACATTGAAAGCCTTGAAAACCATAACCTATATGCATATAGTCCGCACCTTACGCCGGTAAATACGCATCGAACTCAGTTTGTATGTCAAGTCACTGCCTACGACACGAGGGCCACCTATAACACACAATAGGTTAGCTATTTCAGCATTTAGACTATTTGAAACCCTAGAATGGATTAGGTTTAGGTTTACTTACCCAAGTACAATGTTGGAGCTACCAAAAGAACTATATGGGATTGGCGTTTCAGCAGGTGGATTAGCAGGAAAGAATCCTAGGAATGTACACCAACTTCTCTCTCACTTTCTCTCTTTACTCTCTTCTCTCTCCTAGGGCTTTCCCCAAATTCATATGGAGTGAAAGAGAGAGGGTTTAAGACCCTTACATAGGCTCAGAACTAATAGAAATGGCTCCTGGGCCAAGGTATACTTAGGTTATGTCCAAATCGGGTCTGTTCTGATCCAACGGAGCATTTTTGGAGGTCCCTTTACTGAATGCGGTCGGACTTAAGCTCTCTGATATTGGAACTTAGTCAAGCTACGTTTTCAGTCCGATCAGATTTACGGATCGCCAGTGGCAGACTAGTTTTAGTTCGACGGTCACTGGTATTCGATCAGGGCCACAAGTACATTGCCATTTGTGGAACATTTCCCCTGACCTGAGGGTATATTTGGGACAGATTCTAATGGTCTGAATGCTTATAATTAGCCTGCAAGTACATTGCCATTTGTGAAACATTTCCCCTGACCCGAGTGTATATTTGGGACAGATTCTGATGGTCTGAATGCTTATAATTGACCCGCAAGTGACACGACTCAAATTACTTAAATTCATATTTAATTTCTAAAATATTTACTTTTCTCACACACTTCACTCTGGACTCAAGAAAATAGTCTCAGGAGATCATCTGAACTTGATTTTTGAGGTGATTGTCAAGTCTAACTTGGCGGTCATAATTATCTGAGTTCATCGCTATCGGACTTTCAATGTGCGGTCTAGGTCCGATACGAAGTTTCAATGTGCTCCCGAGAGCAACCGGGTTTAGAGATGGATCTTAGGTTTAAGGGTAATGTAGCGTTAACAATTTTATAAGTTTTGGGCCTTGGAAATCGTATTGAAAGTGATTGGTGCTAATTTCACAGGTAATCTAGTTTAGCGCTAGTTAATTCTTGTTAATTTCTAAAGGATTTAGTCCCAAGTGATTTCTACTTGAGGTGGTACTCGGGTCTTCGTACGGATTATTTCGGGACGTTACTTGAACAACTGGTCTTCCTAACTTCACTATCATAATAATGAAAAGAACATACTTAAAGCTATCATAGATCCATTGTAATTTAAGTCACAATAAACCATTAGAAACTATAATATTCTTTTCAATCAAACCAAAATCAAAGGGAGTTCAACGTAACATGAATTAAAGCCATAAAAAACACCCCATCACACTACAAACTTCACCTCTTAGCCCTAGCTAAGAGGTTTAGCTTATCGTAAACATGATATTTTAAATCTCAGAAAAAATGACATAAAAAGGAAAGAAAAACTGAAGTAGAAGGAAGAAACTCCCAGCCGGCCACGCTCTCTCGCTCTCTCTCTCTCTCTTCTTTCTCCTCCTTGCACATGTCCCAAGATGCCTTTCCATGTCTCTGTCTCTCTCTCTTTTATAACCACATGAGGCGGTAGCTTCTGGGGTTAGTGGAGGGAGCTTTTATGTAGTAAATCGTATGCGAAGGAAAACACAAAATAGTTTGCGTTTGAAATTGATTTCCGGGATGTTGACATCCCAAAACTTGATTTAACTTCATGAATAGGGTCGTGGTCACCTGTTGCAGCGTGTGGACAGTCCGAATCATGGATCCGACCGTGTCCATGATCACAGAACGACCCACAACGGCTGGATTTCACGGACTTAGGGCCTGCAAAAATCAGCTTGATGGAGAAATCTACTCCATCCATTGGATGTGCGGCGAAAAACCAGTTGGGAAGGGGTATTTTTGGCCGTTCATTAATGGGTCCACTTAATCTTTGCTTCCACCATCCATCCTGCGTTTGAACTTGATTTCCATGTGTGCATGTGCATGGCAGTACTTGGACACCATAACTATGGTCATCCCCACCATCTAGATCGAATGAACAGTTCAGATCATCCATTGGGACAATGGGGATGACCCATTGATCATCACAACGTCCATTGATTGCAGACACTTTGCGTAATTAGAAAGCGGATCGAGTCAACGACCCTTGACCGGTCTGCCTGGTCTGGTGCAGTGCGAGAGTGCACCTGCTATGCACATGCATGTGTACATGTGGGGTCCACTATGATGTATATGAGAAATCCGCTATGTTCATCCATTTTTCCCTCTAATTTAAGGGGTTGAGACCAAAATTAAAGCATATTTAAAGATCAGGTGGGCCCCAGATAAGTGATATATGGGTTAATTTATCTGTTGGGCTACTTCCACAAAGATTCAAGGGATGAATTTCGACGTGTATGGTTAATTTAGGGTCCTCAGGCCAGATATAAAGTTTCGAGCCAAACGGATGGTGGGACCTATGATCTTACATTCAGGACGACTTTCAGGCCACTTTAACTTTAATCACTTGATTTTCTTAGATCTTTGACATGTAAATTCTTCGATCTCAGTCTCTTAGGATCCGTTACTTGCCTTGGTGATTTATAAGCATAAAATTCATTCCTTTAGTATCATTTTTCAGTCCAAGTTCCTAAATTCATCTTACAACATAATGACGATTAAAATAGAATATTAAACATTATCATGTACATAAAACTAAGTAATAACTGGGGGTTTAATATGCAATATTTGACCTTCAACACAATCCCTAACCAGCATTTTTCTAGTCTCAAGCAAAGTACGTGAAAAATAAGTTGAGAATCACAGGATAATTTCTATAAACTCTAGTGATTTTTGAAAAATAATATAAATAATAGAATTCTTAGATACATGAATGTTGGGCATTACTTTCTCTTAAACTCAAGCCCACTGTAAACTTCATAGTCAAGTTCAAATATTAATCCATTCATTAGAACAATTCTAAACATTGAGTTCCATGGGTGTATAGTGTAATCTCGGCTTATCATCATTAAGACCAATCGCCATTTTTTATGATAACATTGATAATCAAATAGAGAATTCCTAAATAACCCAACCTAACCCGAAACTTGCCTTACAGTTCAGCCTTTTTATTCTTCCAGCTTTTGATTTTTCCATCGATGGCTTCACTCTGTGTCAACCTTTTTAAAGATCTTTAATAGGTACCGTTTTCAAACACAACTGTTTTTTTTTTTTTTAACTTCTTCTTCTTTTTTTCTTTTTCAATGAACATGATGGATAAATTCCCCAGGTTAGTTCCTCCCATGCTTAGTGATTACTAGGTTAATAATTCAATATTGAACCGAAACCTTCATATGTAAGTTAGGTGTGACATGTGAAATCATGACTCAATCAATGTTTAAAATGTCTAATCATGGATTATCAATTTGAACTTAACAGTGAAATCTAACAAGTAGTTGAATCTAAAAGTCATAAATTACCAACATTACGTATCTTATATTTCTAAATCAAAGATGGCCATCAAAATTACTTTGAATTCACAAAAATTTTCAGAAAAATTTTAAAAATTTTCACAATTTTTACTCAAGACCAAGAAAATACTGATTGGGTAACCTAATCTCTCATCCCAACCTAAAATCTACATTGTCCTCAATGTAAAAGATATACGCATGCAATGCACATGAGACAACGAAAATAAAGGAGAAGTGATGGAAAGATAGTACCTGACGAGGAAATGGAATGGCTTTTTCCAAAGAGATCTCAAAGGGAAGGAAGCTCGGCACAAGAGTTAAACTAACAAAGTAAACTATCCTATAACAACTGGAAAGCAACCTATCCTAACGGCATAAAGCCGACTATCCTAAAACGACAAAAAGCAAACTACCCTAGTCCTATGAAAGCTGTAAAGCTACCTATACCTTCATCAGACTAGGAGATCAATCCTGATACACAGGATCCGTCGGAAGCATGGACATGTCCTCTACATCAAATTTCTCAACAAATGGCTTTAATTAATGTCCATTCACTTTAAACTCATTGCCATTATCTGGATTTCGAATCACAACAGCCTTATGAGGATAAACATTGATAACAGTGAAAGGGTTAGTCCAATGAGATCGAAGCTTACCCGAAAAGAGATGTAATCGAGAATTATACAAAAGGACTTTCTGACTTGGCGTGAATCATTTTCGTAGAATATGTTGGCCATGAAAAGCTTTCATCTTGTCCTTGTAAATTCTCGAGTTCTCGTACGAATCATTCTAGATTTCTTCGAGTTCATTCAACTGAAGTTTGTGTAGCGAGCCTGCGTTGTCCACATTGAAGTTCAGATTTTTAATCGTCCAGTAGGCTTTATGTTCCAACTCCACAGGAAAGTGGCAAACCTTCCCATAGATAAGTCTAAAGGGAGATATTCTAATAGGGGTTTTAAATGCAATGTGGTAAGCCCATAAGGCATGGGTCAATTGGATTGATCGATGCCTATTGTTAGGGTTAACTGTCTTTTCCAAAATGTGTTTGATCTCCCTATTGGAAATCTTAACTTGCCCACTTTTTTGTGGGTGGTATGGAGTGCTCACCTTATGCAAAATACCATATTTCTTCATTAAATTCTCGAATGGTATATTATAAAAATGTGAGCCTCCATCATTAATGATGGCTCAAGGCGTTCTGAACCGGCCGGAAAGGATGTTCTCTTTTAAGAATTTAATGACCGTTCAATGGTCATTGTTTCAGCACAGAATCGCTTCAACCCATTTAGTGACATAGTCTACGATGAGCAAAATATATAAATTTTCAAAGGATTGGGGGAATGGTCTCATGAAATCAATGCCCTAGCAATCAAATACTTCTATGATAGGAATGGGGTTCAAGGGAATTATATTTTGACGGGACAATGCTCCCAATTTCTGATAACGCTCATAAGATTTACAAAACTCATGAGTTTCCCTGAACATAGTGAGCCAGTAAAAGCCACACTACAGAATCTTAGTCGTGGTTTTTTTAATAGAAAAGTGCCCACCATAGGCCTGTGAGAGACAGAAGGAGATGACATTCTGTTGCTCATCGTCTAACACACATCTCCTTAAGATTAGGTTTGGACAATATTTAAATAAATATGGATAATACTAAAAGAATTTACACACTTGGGTGAAAAATTTCTTCTTATCTTGCGCAGTTCAATGTGTTGGTGTGAAACCTGTGGTAAGATGATCGGAAATATCAGTGAACCAAGGTGAATGGGAAGACTTTGAACAATTATTCGTCGGGGAGCATGTCATTAATATGTGTCATCTCAAGAAAATCAGAGGGATTAAGGAGGGAAAGATGGTCGACCATTACGTTCTTTACTCGCTTTTTATCCTTTATTTTTAAATCAAATTCTTGAAGTAAGAGGATCCATCTTATCAAGCGTGGCTTAGCATCGTTCTTATAAAGAAAATACTTGAGTGTCGCATGATCTGTGTAAACATTATCTTGGATCCAATCGAGTAGGACCTAAATTTGTCCAAAGCGAACGCTATGGCGAAGAGTTCCTTTTCCATAGTCGAGTAGTTCACTTGGGCAGGATTTAGAGTTATACTTGTGTAATGGATAACATAGGTCTTCTTTTCTTTTCTCAGGCTTAAAACTTCCCTAAAAGCATAATCGGACGCATCACACATAAGTTCAAAAGGAAGGCTTCAGTCAGGTGGTTGCATGATAGGTGCAGTGGTTAACATGACCTTAAGCTTAGTGAAAGTTTTCTGGCATTGCTCAGTCCACTCGTATGGTGCATCCTTTTGAAGTGGATTACACAAAGGATAAGAGAGGAGACTAAAGTCCTTTATGAATCTTCTGTAAAACCCGGCGTGTCTTAGGAATGATTACATATCTCGTATGTTTTTGGGTAGAGGTAGGTTAGAGATAAGATCAATTTTTGCCTTTATTTATCTCGATTCCTTTGGATGAGATGATATGTCCAAAGACAATTCCCTTACGAACCATGAAATGACACTTCTCCCAATTGAGTACCAAATTCTTTTCTTCACATCTTTTTAGCACACATTTAAGACTCTCTAAACACTCGCTGAAAGATTGACCGAAGATAGAGAAATTGTCTATGAAGACCTCTAGATATTACCCCCACCATATCAGAAAAAAATACTCATCATGCATCACTAAAAAGTAGTGGGGGCATTACATAGTTCAAATGGCATCCTTCGGTAAACAAAGGTGTCATAAGGATATGTAAATGTAGTCTTTTTCTGATCTTCAGGGGCTATCTCTAACTGATTATAGCCCGAATACCCGTCAAGTAAATAGTAATAGGAATGACCAGTTAACCTTTCTAAAATTTGATCAATGAAGAGCAAAGAAAAGTGGTCCTTCCTCATAAAGGTATTCAACTTCCTGTAGTCAACGCACATTCTTCAACCAGTAGTAACTCTAGTTGGCATGATTTCATTATTAGCATTGGCTACGATGGTGATTCCAGACTTCTTAGAAACCATCTGAGTTAGACTCACCCATTGACTATCGGATATGGGGTATATGATACCCACATCGAAGACTTTAAGAACCTCATCTTTGACCACTTCTTTCATGTTTAGATTTAGTATACATTGTGATTGCCAAGAAGTCTTCACATTATCCTCAAGATATATATGGTTAGTACAAATCGAAGGGTCAATTCCCTTGAGGTCCACAATCGTCCATTAAAGGGTTCCCTTATGCTCAATGAGAGTAGATATGAGCATACTCTCCTGTTCTTTCTTTAGGTGGGAGGAGATCATTACCAGGTATGTCTCATCTTGACCTAAATAAACATATTTCAAATTAGAAGGTAAAGGTTTTAGGTTAAGCTTCGGTGGCTTAAGGTTAGATGGTAGAGGCACTTCATCAGTTTGGGGTAACTCTTCAAATTATGACCTTCGTCGGTTAACTTCAAGAACTGACATATTATCAAACATGACACCCATTTCCTTAATCATGTCATTATCAAAATTATGAGAGTGGGCCAGACACGTCTCTAGAGGATTAGAGGATAAGGTTAGAGGCATTTTATCTTCCACGAAAGAGTTAATCATATTAATGTCATGGAAATCGTCACCATCTTCTAACTGTCTGCTTGTATTGAAAAAGATATTTAGCTCCAATGTCATATTCTCAAAAGACATACTCATGACTCCATTCCTGCAATTAATGATTATGTTTGAAGTGGCAATGAATGGGTGACCAAGAATGACGAGAATCTGAGTGCTCATGTTACTGATGGGTTCAGTATTCAGGATGTTAAAATCTACAAGATAGTAGAATCTATCAACGTAGACCAACATATCCTCAATTATCCCTCTCGGTACAAGAACAGAGCGATCAACAAGTTGTAATATTGTTAAGGTGGGTCTTAATTCACCTAATCCTAACTATTTGTACACTAAGTAGGGAATCAGATTTATGCTCGCTCCTAAGTTAAGAAGTGCGTGCTCAATGTGTAATTCCTAATTACATAAACGATGGTTGGGTTATCGGGATATTTGAATTTCTGTGGCACATCTTCCTTTAGGATGACACTCACTTTCTCAGTTAAGAAGATTTTTTTTGAATATTTTGTCAACTTTTGGTGGTACATAAGTCTAACAAGAATTTAGTATATAAAGGTTTTTTTTTACGGCATCAAGTAGAGGAATATTGACCTTCACTTGTTTCAACACCTCTAGAATGTCTTGAGAGTTAGAGAGATGTTTTGGTGCAACCAACCATTGGAAAAATGGAGCAATCAGCTTCCCTTGAGGTTTTAATTCTAATTCTTGTGGAGCAGTTTTACGTTTATCATCTTTATCCTCTTTTGCGTCCTTAGGCTTTTCAACCCTTACTAGAATAGATTTGTCAATTATCTTCCAACTCCTAAGAGTGATGATAGATTAAGCTTGCTCCACCTAATTTGAAGAGCTTGGATCACTTGTCTCGTATTGTGGTTTAAGATTGGGGAGAGGTTGAGCAGGAAGCATCCCCCTTTCTATAACCGTAACACGTGAATCCATCTTTTGTATATATTTCATAAGATCTCGTATTGCTTGAGTAAGCTCTTGGGTTTGTGTGGAATTTGGAACAGTTCTTCTTGAGATTTCACTTGATTTGGAATTTGATTAAATAAACCTTGTAGGGCAGCAGTTTATCTACTCCTCCAACTGAAGTTTAGATGATTTCTCCAACTAGGATTAAATGTATTAGAGGTAGGTCCATTGAAAGGCCTTTGGTAATTGTTCACGGCATTAGATTGCTCATTCAACACCACTTAGAAGGCAGGTATTGTTAGACAATTTTCAGTTGTGTGAATGTTGTAAGCACAAATACCGCAAATAGTTTCCTTAGCCTTATCCTTCTTTAATTCCATAGCTTCAAGTTTCCTAGTAAGATTAACTACTTTAGTACTGATATCATCGTCCTCTTTTAGGAGATACATTCCACCCCTTTCCTTAAATTGAGTCGGCCTACACATGGTGCTTGATTTTGGAGAGATGTCCCATGATTGTGTGCTTTCGACAAGTTTATCAAAGAAGTCTCACACCTCATCGACACCTTTATTCATAAATTCCTTATTACACATTGCCTCGACTAATTGGCGCATGGGTGATGTCAGTCCATCATAGAAAAAGTTCATGATGTGTCATGTTTCAAAACCATGTTGTGGGCATGAACTAATAAGATCCTTGAACCATTCCCAACATTGGAAGAATGTTTTATCTTCTCTTTGGGTGAAGTTCATGATTGACTTTCTAAGGGTGCTTGTCTTATGGTATGGAAAAATTTTCTTCATAAACTCTCTTGTCATGTCATTCCATCTGCCAATAGGTCGATGACGTAGTGAATGTAACCACGTCTTAGCTTTCTCTTTCAAAGAAAAAGAAAAAAGTTTCAACCTGACCGTATCATTAGACCCGTTAGGAAAGTATAGAGTGGCGATAATCTCATCAAACTCTTTCAGATATAAATATAGATTTTCTGACTCAAGCCCATGAAATTTAAGGAGTTGGATCACCCTTGGCTTGATATTCATGCGTCCCGTATTCTTTAGAAAAACCATGCATGAGGGCGTCCTAACCCCCGCCGGTTGTAAATAATCTCATAGAGTATGAGGCGGGGATGCTTGATGCACCTCATTCTCATACTTGACTTCCCCAACCCAACCCTAGGTTGAGGTAGTCCTTCTAGTTAATTGGTCAGTTGATTTGCAGCCATAACCTCAATTAACTTTAGGGATCTCAAGTAGTGTTTAGTCTTGCGATGGATAGTCAACCCCTCAACCAATCCTCCTTCAGTCAAGAGACATCGAGTGTTGTCACAGACCTACTTGGGCATGAAACACTCGTCGCCCTCAATCTCAGATTCTAACCTAAAACTAAAGAAGAAAATAAATAGAAATCTAGAAATAAAGAGAAAGAAGAGTTGAAAAGAGGTTACTAAATTAGAAGTTCCTAAATTAAGATCCTGCAAAACAAAACAAAACAAGTCAGTTTCTAAAAACAGAAAGTGTAAAATTAGAAAGTTCTTAAAAAAAATAGAAAGTAAACTAGTTTCTAAAAAAGAAAAATTCCTAAAAAAAAGGAAAATAGAAAGTTTCTAAAAATAAATTAGAAAAGTTCTAAACCTAAATTAGAAAGTAATTAGTTAGTTTCTAAAAATAAAAGAGATCCTAAAAATACAAAGTTTCTAAAAATCGAAAATAAAACTCTAATCCTAAAAATAGAAAAATAAAAAATTAGAAAGATATTACTAATTTAGAAAGTCTAACTCAAGGTCCTGCAAAACAGGAAAGTTAGGTTAGTTTATAAAAAAATCAAACAGAAAAACCTAAACTTAAAGTTAGAAAATATAAAAACATAATCTTAAATTAATCCCAAAACTAGTTAATCTTTAAAAAATATAAAAACATAATCTTAAATTAATCCCAAAACTAGTTAATCTCAGAAAAATGCAACCGTCAGTCCCCGTCAATGGCGCCAAAAACTTGTTCACTACCCTAAGTATAGGGTTGCAATGTAGTAATAATCTCAGAAAGACTAAGGTCAAATCCACAAGGACTGAACCTTGTATGTATTCTAAAAGTAACCAAAATTAGAACTAGAATAAGATGTAATCTAAATTAAGGAAATCTAAGAGAATAATGGTGAAATATTAAACTAGAACTTGTAAAATTCAAAGACGGGAAACTAGGGTGTCAAGGATCTACTTGTAGAGATTAGGGAGATCTATGCTTGATTCACAAACAAAACTGAATTTAGAGTCCTATCTTCGTCCAATTGGAAGATATATCATTAAAAACCAAATCTGAACTTCCTTTGATCCATTTTTCAAGAGATGAAAGGTATGAGAATTATAATTGATTCCATCACAAAACTATGCTCATGAGACGAAGCAATCAACAAAATTTAACCAATCCACAACCAATCTGAAAGAGTTATGAACGTCAGGAATGATTCCATCATCTAACCATGTCCTTGAGACGATGGTGAACAATAGGGCTTCCTAACTTCACAATCATAATAATGAAAAGAACATACTCAAAGCTACCGTAGATCCATTGTAATTTAAGTCACAATAAACCGTTAAAAACTATGAATATTCCTTTCAATCAAATCAAAATCAAAGAGAGTCCAATGTAACATGAATCAAAGCCATAAACAACACCCCATCACACTACAAGCTTCACCACTTAGCCCTAAGTAAGAGGTTTAGCTCATCATAAACATGATATTCTAAATCTCAGAAAAAAATGACAAAAAAAGGAAAGAAAAACCAAAGTAGAAGGAAGAAACTCCGAGCCGACCACTCTCTCTCTCTCTCTCCCCTCCTTGCTCATGTCCCAGGATGCTTTTCCATGTCTCTCCCTCTCTCTCTTTTATAGCCACATGAGGTGATAGTTGCCGGAGTCGATGGAGGGAGCTTTTACGCAACTCTTTATGCAAAAAACTGTGTGCGCGCAGGAAAATGTAAAATAATTTGCATATGAAACTGATTTTCGGGATACTAATCATCCCAAAACTTGATTTAACTTCATGGATAGGATCGTGGCCACCTGTTACAATGTGTGGATGATCCGGATCATGGATCTGACTGTGTCCATGATCGCAGAACGGCTCACAGTGGCTGGATCTCATGGACGCATGGCCTTCGGAAATCAGTTTTCGTTGATGCTTGGGGGCCCATAATTGAAGCCGATGGAGAAATCCACTCCGTGGATGCGTGGCGAAAAATCGGTCAAGATGGGGTGTTTTTGGCCATCTATTAATGTAGCCCACTGAATCTTTACTTCCACCGTCCATCCTACATTTGAACTTGATTTTTGTGTGTGCACGTGCATGGCAGTACTTGGACACCATAGTTAGGGTCGACCCTATCGTCTGGATCAAATGAACAGTTCAGATCATCCATTGGGACGATGGGGATGACCCACTTATCATCACAGCGTCCATTGATTGCGGACATTATGCGTAATTAGAAAGCAGATCGGGTCAACGACCCTTGACCAGTCTGCCTAGTCCGGAGCAGTGCAGGAGTGCACCGGCTGTGCACAGGCACATGTACATGTGGGGTCCACTATGATGTATATGAGAAATTTTCTCTGTTCATCTGTTTTGCCCACTAATTTAAGTGGTTGAGACGAAAATTGAAGCATATCCAGAGATCAAGTGGGCCCTAGATCAGTGATTTATGGGTTGATCTGTCCGTTGGTTCACTTTCACAAAGATCTAAGGGATGAATTTTGACGTGTACAGTTAATTTAGGGTCCTCAGGCCAGATATAAAGTTCTGAGCCAAACAGATGGTGGGAACCATGTGATCTTGCATTCAGGACGACTTTCAGGCCCCTTTAACTTCAATCACTTGATTTTTTTAGATCTTTAACATGTAAATTCTTCGATCTCGGTCTCCTAGGATCTGTCCCTTTCCTTAGTGGTTTGTGAGTATAAAATCCTTATTTTTAGTACCCTTTTTCAGTCTAAGCTCCTAAATTCACCTTGCAACATAAACACGATTAAAATAGAATGTTAAACATTATCATGTACATAAAATCAAGTAATAATTGGGGTCTAATATGCAATATTTGACCCTCAACATGTGACAATGAAAAGAAAGGAGAAGTGATGAAAAGGTAGTACCTGAAGAAGTAAAATATACATTATTTTAAAGATCTCAATGTGAAGATTTTTTAGTATAAAGATTAGACAAACCAAAAGAAAACTATCATAATCCTATGAAAGAAATAAATTCTAATCCTAAACTAGGAAAGCATGAGAAATCTACTCAATCATGCAGTAAGGTTCCTCCTCTAGCCAGTATCTTGATAAATTTCTCGGTAGGTTTCTCGACAAGATAATCCAAAAGTTTTTTTTATGATAAGTTTGGATGCCCTGGAGCATATCCAGAAAAATTTATGTACCTCACCATAAAGTTTTCTTTTAATCTCCTAAGGTGTCCAAAGTATATATGATTCACCTATGATAGAAAAATTTTCAAAGTTAGTACAATATGGTGAATCAGAGACGACGATTATGTGAAATTAAAAAAAAAAAAAAAATCCTTAGTAGCTGGTGTAGTCTCAACACATTCTGAAATTTTAGACTTCGGTTCAATTCTCAGCTTCATGTCCCTTAATACTAAAAATTCAGGATCTTGAGAAAGAGGTTTTTCAGAATAAGGATTTCCTCGGTCAATAACAATTACCGAGGCATTGTCTTGTAAGGCATCCACTATTTCTTGAATCATGTAGTCATTAAGATTCTCAAAGTGTGCCAAACAATCTTCTAGAGAGTAGAGAGATTCAGTTAAGAGGGACTCATTTTTCACATTGAGGTTTGTGATGATATACCTAAGGACTCAATCATATTTGAGAATAGAGTGAAACATGCTCTTACTCTTCATCTTGGTGAGAGTCGATCATCATTGGATACATCTCGCCTTGTCCTGCATAGATAGATTGAGAATCAAAAGGTGAAGATTTAATGTGAAGACTCAATTCATTAATACTAGTCAATAGAGGCATTTTATCATCAAGGGATGACTGTTCCAGTGGTGGCCTCCACTAAGTATTTCAAATACCGGAGTCATGTCTAGGAAGTCGTCCATCTTCTTAATCAAATCATCATTTAAATTAGGGGAGTGGGCCGAGCAGGCCTCAAAAGGGTCATGCAGTTCACTAGGAATGAACCGCCCTCAACATTTAAATTAAATGTGTCAGATAGGTGGAGAAGATCATTATGGTCAACAATTCCATGTACTTCTTGATCATTTACCTAGACCATAATTGAGATTGATTCCCAGGAAATTTGGGCTGTAAACTTATGGTTGTCATCCCACTCCTCGTCATTGTCTAATTCAGTATTGTTCACAAGTGAGTTGGGATCACTTTCCTCACATTGTATTTCTATGTTAGGTTGATGCTCAAATAAACTAGTCTCGTCCTCCTCATTGAGATCAAATGTGTCATGTGAATGAAGTGTGTCAGCATTATTATATTTGAAAGATACTCATGTCTCTTGATCATTCATTTGGACAGTCATCGAAATTGACTCATCGAAAAATTGAACCGTATGCTCATTAACAAGATCCAACTTCTCATTCTCAATTTTAGTATTCTCCACACTCGCAAAGCGTGAACTTATCTCTTGCATAGCTTTTGAAACTTCTTGTAATGCTTGGATGAGCTCTGGAGTTCATGTGGAATTTTGAAGTGAATTCTCTTGGATTGTTTCTGTTTGTATTTTAAAAGTATGGGATCCAAGAGAATTGCTATTATAATCCATTATTGGTTCATCTTCTAATCTTGATGTTTCCACTGATCATAGTCATACGAGTCATAGGTGAGAGAGTTTGATGGTTGTTGGTACACATTATCACCCCAATAATCATAATGACCCCAATAATCATGTACTATTCTCTAAATCGGTGGGGTGTAATTATTCACCCTCATATGATCGCATATACACTTCTTAATCGGTGGAGCATTATATTCCAGTCGGTTCTTAATCATGGTTTCAGCAAAATTTTGAGACATAAGTTGTTTTCTAACATAATCATCTGACAGCCATTCACAATATTTCTCATTTTCTAGAAGTAGCTTAGCATACTCGTTCCTACTCTTGCATATGCATGGAGAAACCCTAATTCTGAATTTAATTCCAAAGAAAAAAAATCTACAGCAATATAGAAAGTAAGTAGATGGAAGAAGTTACTAGAAGAGAAGAACTACAATTGAAAATCCTACAAAATCAAAACAATCAAACTATGTTAACAATCTTAGAAGAAGAAATAGAAAAGATAAACAAATGATAAATCCTAAAAATAAAATATAAAAGCTGAAGAATCCTAAAAGCCCTAATCTTAACCTAACTAATTAATTTCATAAAAACGTAACCGTAGTCCCCAACAACGGTGCCAAAAACTTGTTCACAACCCCAAGTGTAGGGTCGCAATGTAGTAATAATTTCGGTAAGACCGAGGTCAAATCTACAGGGAATAATCTTGTACATTTCTGAAAATAATTATAAGTAGAACTAGAAGAAGATATAAATCTAAAATTTGGAATAAAGGTAGTAATTGTGATGTCACCTTGCTTGATTCAAGAGATCCAACTAGAGCAAGAGCCCTATTTTATTCAGTTGGAGAAAGAGATGATCAAATCTTTAAATTTCTCATTGATCCAGTATCAAAGGAGGAGAATTGTGAGGATTTGAAAGGGATTCCATCACCCAACCATGCCCCTGATACGATGACAAACAACAGGATTTACCAATCCCACAATCTCAATTAAGAAAAGAAGATATCTAAAGCTATCACAGATTTATTATAATTTGAGTTATAACAAACCATTGAAAACTGAAAATATTCCTTAAAATCAACTAGAAATCAATGAAGTTCAATATAAACAAGAATCAAAGAAAAATAAACATCCTCATCATGCTACAAGCTTCACCTCTTAGTCCTATCTAAGAGGTTTAGCCAACCATAGACATGATTAAACTAAGAACTCTTAAACAAAACAAAAAGACCAACCAAGGAAGAAGAAAAAAACTTTCAAGCGGTGGCTCCACCATTTTACTCCACTCCTTGAACCATAGGTGATACCTAGGAACTTCCTATGGACTCTTATTTATACTTGTGAAGCCCCATCTTATGCAACTCCTTGAAATTCTTGGAAACCACCTCAAGTTATGCACTCCGCATAACTCCTGCGTTATGCTTCGGTCGGACCAAATTAAGATTGGAAATCACACTTTCTCACTGGACAATTATGCACAATTTTGGTCAAACCGAAGTTGACTTCGGTTGGACCGAAGTTAATACTAAAAATTCTTGTGCAGAAAATTTGTCAATTTTAAGTCGAACTGACTCCAACTGAAGTACTTCGGTCAGACCAAAGTTAGCTCAGGTAGGACCAAATTATCTTGATTTCTTACTGGCCAATTTCTTACGATTTTGGTTAGACCGAAGTTGGTTCGGGTCGGACCGAAATGTCCTGTTTTCTGTTGGGGATTCTGCATTCTTTCAAATCTTTTCTTCATCCTATGTACTTGGTTTCCTTGGATCTTTAGTAGGTGAATTCTTCATTTTTAGTCTCCTAAGATTCATCTTTTACCTTAGTGATTTTTGAGGTTTAAATCCATGCTTTTAGCATTGTTTTCTATCCAAGCTCTCAGATTCACCTTGCAACACAAACATGCATAAAATATACCATTAAGCAGTATCATGTTAAGATACAAATAGGGGAGAATATGCAATATTTGACACTCAACAATCTCCTTAACCAAGCCCAAACATAGTCTAACACGGAGGGGCTTTTTAGCTCATAGAAAGCTACTAGGAGCAAATGTAGCTCGGCTACTGAGAGGAACCACAAGGGGTGGAGGGAACCACTCACCGTTAACAATAACAAGAGAATGGATGATGATCCGAGCAGAGGTCAGTGACCGAGCCGATGACTGAAGAGCAGGTTCTTCTCATATAGCCCACTGAACGCGACTCCCAAGCAAGTCCTTGTGGAGATTCGCGACAAAAGGATCCTGAAGTGGCAGAGCAGGATGAAAGCCGAGGCAAACAAGACATATAAGTGGAAGTACTGCCACTTCGCCATGACCATGGATACATCATCGTCGAATGTTTTAACCTCAAGGAAGAGATCGAGTCCCTCATTCGAGGCGGACACCTACAGGAATACATTAACGAGAGGAGGAATGAGCGACCTGATAAAAGGGACAAACCACAAGGTGATAGAAATACAATGAAGTGACAGGTGAAATTCACACGTTATTAAGAGGAACCACAGGAGGTGAGGACTCGAACAGAGCTCGTAAGATTCATTCCAAAAGCATCAGCAGTAACAACACAGAGCATCACATACACCTCACAAGTAAAGTTGCAAATGAGCAGAAGTTGATTCCCTGCAGCTTGACCTTTACTGAGGAAGACACTCAAGGAATCCACCACCCACACAATGATGCCTTGGTAGTGACCATGGTCGTAGCCAATCTTCATCACCATCTTTGATAAAATGGGAATTGGGAGGTCCAGACTATGTCCTATCCACAATCCCTTACTCGGGTTCGGGGTGACTACTGTCCGTGGCTGCAGGAGATGGTCACAAGTAGACCATCGTGATGATCTACTTCCTTGTGGTCGGATGCCCCTCCTTTTGCAACATAATATTGGGACAACCATCCCTTTATGTCATCAAAGAAGCGGTATTTACCTACCACCTTGCGATGAAGTTCTCGACCAAGCATTAGTCAAGTCAGGGGCGATTGGCATAAAGCCTAACAATGCTACTCAACGACAATTAGGGCAAAAGCGCATTGGCAGATGATAACAATTACATCTCTAGATCCCTGAGAAGAATTTTTAGAGAGAGGGCCTCTAGTGAAAGATCCAGTGGCCATACCTCTCTACGAGACCGAAGTAACTCGAATAGTTCAGGTCGACTCACTATTAGTTGCAGATCAACATGACGAGATCATCGGCCTACTAAAGCAGCATGCTAACGTCTTCCAATGGTCACACCAGGACATACCTGGCATCAATCCAAAGGTGATGGTTCACAAATTAAAAATCAATCTCGACCATCGATCTGTGAGACAAAAATGATGAGCGTTTGAACTAGAGCGGTACACAATCATCGATGAAGAGGTCGACAAACTTTTCGAGGCCATATTCATTAAAGAAATCTACTATCCCGACTGGATAACGAATGTCGTGCTGGTGAAGAAATCAAATGAAAAATGGTGGATATGCGTTGACTACACAAACTTTAATAAAGCGTGCCTCAAAAGATAGTTTTTCTCTACCAAGGATCAACCACCTAGTCAACAGTACAGCTTGCATGAGCTCCTCAGCTTCACGGACACCTACTCAAGTTATAACCAGGTCGTCATACACGAACATGACAAGTAGAAAGTGACCTTTGTCATCGAAAAAGGGCTCTACTTCTATAAGGTCATGCCTTTTGGATTAAAAAATGCTAGAAAAACATATCAGTGCCTTGTCAACAAGATGTTTGTTAAGAAAATCGGGCATTCTATAGAAGTCGACATCGACGACATGTTGGTCAAGAGCACCAGAGCTACAAACCACATGGCTGACCTCGAAGAAACATTTGCCATCCTGAGGAAATACCAGATCAAGCTGAACTCTAACAAGTGCGCCTTCGGGGTAAGCTCTTAAAAGTTCCTCGTCTTTTTAGTGAATCATAAGGGAATTGAAGCAAATCTAGACAAGATCCAGGCACTGTTGAACATGAGCTCGTCCAAAATTACAAAAGAATTTCAGTGCCTCACAAGAAGAATTGTGTCCCTCAAAAGATTTGTCTCTAGAGTTATTCCAACAAATGAAAGGCAAGATGAAACCAACATGGGATGATGATTGCGAACATGCCTTTCAACAGCTTAAGTAGTAACTAAGGTCATCCTCATTGCTATCCAAGCCTGAACTGGGAGAGCCACTATTGCTTTACTTGGCTGTCTCAGTCGCAACAGCTAGGTCGGCCTTGACATGGGAGGTTGGAGGTAAGCAACTTCCTATGTATTACGTGTAACACCCCAAAATTTTTAATACCCAAGTATTAAAAATTCTTGAGTGTTACCATGAAATTTAACTTAGTGTGTACATGTGTACGATACCAATTTAGCTATCCCAACCTTACATCTATTCTCTAACATGACTCTAACTGTTGAGAATGATCTTTATCCATAGATCAAGTCATCTGACCGATGATTTTAAGACAAACCATCATATATCTAAGTATCCTCACTTATACATCCTAATCAATTGCCTAGTCAAATATTCACTACTAGATAGAGACATCTGACCATCCACTTTGATTTTGGACCACCAGATCATAGTAAACTACCTACTTGATCTCTACATCCATTTGTGCATGCTTCAGATTGAGATTCTGATCCGTTCATCTTGTTCACCACTAATGAATATGCCTAACCAACCATCAAAACTATAATCCGAAAAACTTACACATGTGAATAAGTCACTTGAATCTAACAGTATACATGTTCTACCTCTTGATCACTCCAAAAACCTACTTGTGATCATCTATTTACAAAACTGACCGTACATTCACATACATACATGATCAAATTACTAACCATTAAGTTTTACTATTTTTAATATGTCATCTGACCATTCGTTATGTTGGTTGATATATGTACATCCCCTTAATTAATTTGGTGAATAATTTTTTATTCATAAATATTTAAATATAAGTTTCCTTGTAAGAATTACTTAAAAACGTGCCTATAACAATGTAGAACCATTAGATTTTTCACAACTCGAATATCAAAAATAATTATGAAAATGCCATTAACCTAGACCCTTGAATTCTAGATCACATATTTCTTATGATCTGTTTGATGTAAAATTTTATACCATACTTATGTATCATAAACCCTCACTTAGGGTGGCAAAAGTTCAACCACCGTCTCCATGACCATACGGGCCCCAATGGCCTAAGCTTAGGCAAACGAAGCTGACCCGACGACCGCCTCAACCGTAATGGCAGTAGGAGCTAAGGCCGGCACATCCCCTGTGACCTCATGAGTGATAGAAGAAGAAGGTACAACCTTTCCCTTACTCTTGGTGGTCGGTTTCTTCTTCTTCTGAGCAAGCTCGGTTGTAGGGGGTGCCTTTCTCTTTGATGCCTTACCTCTGACATATCTACATAATAGAAAAACTTAGCAAAAAATCTACAAATTATGACATATCCCCAAGTGACCTATTAAAAGACTTATACCTGTCAATAAAAGGTCAAGACCCGACTTGAGGAGAAGCTCAGGCGTAAGGAGCAACCTCCAAGACCACAGGTCGATATCTACCGACCGAGCTTCAACAATCCGAGTAAGGGTCTCTGCACCCATTGCAGTAGGATATTTGGGAACAACTAGAAAAAAAAAAAAAGAATACTAGTTAGAACAAAAGCAATGAGCAAGAAAAGCAAAGCGGGTCTGAACATACCGACTTGGCATAGAAAAGGAGGTCGGGACCCACGAACGCAGCCCAGAGATCCCTGACGCCTCCCACTCCCCTGACACCCATAACCATTTTTCTTCCAATTTTCATTGGACGTTGGGACATTTGTGATCAAGGCCTTGCCAGTCCCCCTCTAGGAGGAGAAATAATACCAATCCTCATGTAGAGGGTTAGATTTCACTTGGTAATGGTTAGCTCGGGTTGCTTGAGATCAGACCAGAGGATGAATGACCGCACCAACGTTCTCCAAACGTTGGGGTTAGCTATCTTAGAACTAACCCAAGATGCGCAAGTATTTACCTCATTATAGCCTAAGGTCGCATTGGAGGGCGACCTAAAAAATAGCCACCTCTCCTTCAGGGGGGCTCATTGGGAAGCTCGACTGTTGAGGTAGCTCGGAGTACCACGGATTCTGGAATGTGGTGTCCTGACCTTATCCTCACCATGTCAGCTTTCTTCAGCACAGACTCTACTTATCCCCTTTCCTCTGACTCCGAGGGATTTTCTATCCTTCGTCGCCACTGGGAAAGTCCCCTCTGTCTCTGTTGGCTGCTCTGCCAGGGACTGTTCAAGCATTGGCGACGCATGGGACACCCGAAAATCAATGTTGCTCATCATCATCAGCGATGATGGTGGGTTCAACATGGGGCGAAGATCATCTACCTCGCCATCATGGGTGGAATTCCCCTCCCGCGAACTTGAGGTTTTTGGCATGACTGTAGGCCCAAAAATGCCGAAAGACTAGAAGAAGAAAAAAGAAAGAAAAGGGAGGGGAGTAACGGAGTAGAAATGAGGCTCACTAAGGGAAATAGTCCGCTTGAGAAGGATGTCAGAAGAACACTCACCAAAAATTGCCTAATACAAAGGAAGGAGACGCACGCGAAGGCAGGAAAGGGCAAGTAACCCCGCCCGACATTAGGGCACCCCCTTTCATAGTGGATTCACACATACAAGCATTCATTGCTCGTAATCAATGCGTAGCCGAAATGGCTCCTCGGCTCTCCCATCTCGACATGTGGTGCGCTCCCACTCACCGTATGACTCCACAACCACGAATAGGCCACGCATCACTGCCTCACTCGCATGACACTAAAAAGGTGCCTTGACAACCCACATGACCTTGAGTCGTGGTACGCCACCTCGGGGGTGCCATATTATGTTTACCAATATGCCTCAATATTCGTGCCTATTGCCTTATTGAACATTAATGATGGGATAACCCGACACCGTAAGTAAAAACAAACTAACTTGATCGGGTCCAACTTACTTCTCAATCCTGTTCCGCAGACTTGAAAGTAGGGGGCCTTACTGCTATGGGGGAAAATAGACCGACCCATGGGAGTAGGTTAGGTTGGAACCTTACATGCTCAACCAAACAAAAGACGACAAGAAGCTCAGTCTCCATGAGGGCCCGCTTCCTACTCAATCCATGATCGAGGAATGTGCCTGCAAAAGCACCTCCTCCGACAATTTCAATATCTCTAGAGTTCGTCAGGAACTTCCGTTTCTCTACTCAACTAGGGAGGCAGGTCGGTATGTCCTAGGTTGGCATGACACAAGTCGGCATGTCATAAGTCGGCATGACCCAAGTTGGCATAACCCAGTCGGTGTGACCTAGGTTGGCATGACCCAAGTTCGTATGACCTAGGTAGGCATGGCACAAAGTGGCATACCACTTCCAAGTTAGGTTAGCCAACGCCACCTTGGCCTCCCACTGCACATCTCTAATGGTTTCGAGTAATCAGACCTCATCTATGAGAGATCCACTCGAGGTTTTCTCCGAAGATCTTGAAAGATATCCACAACACGCTCGGGATCTCAGGATCTTCACTGAGGATCTCGGAATATCCTCCTACTAATATGGGATCCGAATCCACTTACGATATGCGCCTATTAAATAGGAAGATCTCTTCCACGTTACTGCCTCTCCTAAACTATAAATATAGATGCCTATAATGGTTAAAGGTACGCACAATCTTTAGCAAAAAACTCTCAATACTCAACTAGACCTAGATTCCCTACCTGACTGAGGCATCGTACTGTCTTCTGCTCTCAACCAGGGTTTTCCTTATTTGTTCCTTATGCAGGTACACGGGTCCAGAGAGGGCTAACCAGATTTCTGCACCAACAACATGTAACCAGTGTAATTTTTATAACTTCTAAGGCCATTTGGTCAATTTCTATGTAAATTTTAAGGGCTTGTTGAGCTGTGCGAGGGCACTGTGGGTAACATTCCCAATGGAGTAAGTCACCAATTATTTAGGATGTGCAACATATTCACAAAAGTCCTACAATTATTTTGCAATTTAATTTAAATCAAATGGTCTCCAGAGTTACCTGAGAATGGATTTAAATAAGTTATCCTTTAATATCAAAATTGTAAAAGAATGAATCTAAAATAAGTTATCCTTTAATATCAAAATTTTAATGGTCCTTAATCTATGGATGAGAATCAATGCGGGGCACACCAAATTAATCAGAGGGCTGAATGCACGACTTGGACAACCTGAGAACATAATCAAATTCTACACATTCACGGTGAAGGGTAATATGCTACAAGAGTTCACCGTGTGGCAGATCGAAGTCACTCACCATGTGTGGATCCGTGGATATGCCCTAGACAATAAATTAGGCCTGTCTTCACATAAGTGCACCACATTTGAGAAAACTGGAAAGAGTAAAAAGACTGGTGAGGTTTGCATTCACCGTCCAAGTGTCGTGTACTTGACGCGATAAGCCTGGTTTTTGGACCTACTTAATGAATGAGCTGAAACTTACACAAATTCCAGGTCAGCACGTGTTGATTGCAGATGGCCTTTCAAATCTTATCGTCAAGGAAATGGTATTACGATTACTCTAATCTAATTAAAAATATAGAAGGGATCGCGTCTTTCTAGATTAGCACGCAAAGAATAGGAATATAAAATGGGTATTGCTTGTAGTAATTGGAGAATGACAGTGGCTTAATTCATAAACTGACTTTTGTGGTCCTTTCATTTTGGCATTCACACTATTGATGAAAAAAAAATCTGATTTACTCTCGCTGAACTGCTAGACCTCAAAACACCTGCACAAAAAGAAGATAAAGGAGACCCTATCTAGAGCAGGGACCCTCCAATACTAAAGTCAGGCTAGTAATCTGAATTTAGTAGTAACAAGGGGTTTTGGGTGAGAGATTCTGTGTACATTTACTCATGTCAGCGTTTTTATAACCTTTTGAGTGCATGTCATGTATCGCAAGGCCTCTTGGAGGGTGATTGGAAGATATATTCTACGTGATTGATTTTCCGAGATCCTTGGCGAATATTCTGAAAGATAATCATATCTCATGTTAATAATATATTGCAAGTGTATTTGAATTCCGAGGTATATCCGAGGAGGTTGGTAACCGAGGCCAACCATGGCCTCTGACGCCCGAGGTCGACCTATAAGAAAGAAGACCATCTCAACGAATTTTATATATAGATGTCCGTGTTTCTCAGCCTTGAATGCACTTTGAATCCCAATAGCTCCTTTAGCTTTCTTTTTTCCTCGGGTTTTATGAAAATAAGGATGGCTACTCACATCCTTGTACTTGCCCTTCTCGTAGTCACTTGTTCTCTCACACATGCCTATGACCCCAGTCCCTTACAAGACTTCTGTGTTGCCATACTAGAACCACATCCACCAGGTTCCTATGCTCTTCTTTGCATTTGGTTTTGAAACTTCATGATGCACTCACTATCTCGTCTCTGATTTTATACATGCAAGATGCAACCACCAGTGTATTTGACATCACATGTGACAACATTTGAGATCCAACTCACCCATCAGGTGGGCCCAACTTCGTTGATTCCCTGGGCATAGAAATAGACCAGATCATGCGTCTGGTGGGCCGAATTTATAAAATTTAAATGCTCAATTAACATCTTCCTAGCTCAGATGATTGTCATGTCGCTTGCCATATGAACTAAGCTAGATGATGTTATAGAGCCCACCTGATGAGTGGCATGGATCTTTCATGTAAGGCCGGGACCACACGAGTGAGCCTAATTGGCATTTTTCTTTAGAACTTCAATATTTGAAGACAAGCGTTCTTCTTCTATCTTATGGTAACATTTATTTTGCAGTATTTGTAAATGGGTTCGCGTGTAAGGACCCAAAGATGGTGCAAGCTGATGATTTCTTCTTCAGTGGACTAGACAGGCCAGGCAACACTTCAAATAAGGTTAGGTCCAATGTTACATTAGTCACTGTAAATCAGCTACCCGGACTCAACACTCTCGGTATATCCCTTGTCCGCATCGACATTGAACCTTACGGTGTCAATTCTCCTCACGAGCATCCACGGGCTTCAGAGATCTTGACTGTCATAGAGGGCACACTCTACGCTGGGTTCGTCACCTCCAACCCTGACAATCGCCTCATAACAAAGATCCTAAATAAGGGTGATGTGTTCGTCTTCCCAAAAGGCCTCATTCACTTCCAATTCAACATTGGCAAAACCCATGCGGTTGCAATCGCCAGTCTTAGCAGCCAGTTCCCTGGTGTCATGACCATATCTAATGCCGTCTTCGGTTCGAACCCGCGTATCCCTGATGATGTTCTCGCAAAGGCCTTCCAAGTGGACAGCAAAGTGATTGATTTACTCAAGGCACAGTTCTAGATAATTAAACAGTTAAATATGTTATCCCCAAATAAGAAATGTTTTCTTAACCTATTATAATAAAAACTTTCTGCTTGAATAAGTCAGCTTAATAATAAGAGGTTTTATTTGGTTGGTTTGAGAAATTGTTCTTTTTCAAGTTTATTTGTTTATTTATTTGTTTTTCCAAACTACCCATTTGTCATTGAAGGCAGATGAATTTGATCACTAGCATCGGCATCAAGCAGAGGTAGAAGAAATTGAAGTTGAGCATCCGCATGCGTGGCAGAGATAGGCCAATCATTAGCCAAGAGAGACACGAGCCCTGGCCCAAAAATCAGCTGAATCCAATCATTTGGTGCATGAAACTTTGTACGAAATGTTAGATGTTGTTTGCGGAATTACTAGGATATCTATTGTGCATTGGATATGGATATGGAGGTTTGAAGAAGGTGATGGCTTACCCTTTTTTTTTCCATTAATCACAGCAATATACAACCCTTCAGGTGGGTCTGAACAAAAAGAAACGGACCACACCTATCATATGACCAGGGACTCCACAAAAGAAGAAGACAGAAAACAAAACACCAAACTAGGAAGAGAAAAGAGCAACCAACGAGACCAGGGAACTACTCTAGTCCACTACATCGTTCTGATTGAACCCAGCCCTACTCTATCGAGGGTGATGCCTTACCTTATTGTGATGTCATTGCTGTGAAAACAGAATGCTAAGGTCTTCCTATTCTTACTCCCTTTAGAGAAGATACGGTCGGCTTGAGTTTCTTTCGGTGGTGTTGGATTGGGAGCCAACCCTGTTAATATAGATTAGAGGGGTGAGGAGTTCAAAACCCACCAAAACTCCTCTCCCCAAGGCTCCATACGAATTGGTAATCCTAGTTCTTCTAAATTACTGTGCGTATCACAGTTGTAACACTCCACCCCTTATATGAATCTCTGAATGTATCACAACTTAGTAGGGCCCACTGATGCACCCGATCACACTATCCAACCTTTAGGTTAATCTAGACCGTTGATCAATAAAGCCCACCATATATGATTCTTACGTTCTCCCACTTGGGCCACATTGATCAATGTCAATGATTAAACTTTTGAAAATATTTTAAAATTTTGAGAAAACATCCAAATGATTAACCAATTTTATCGTTGGATAATACGAGTAATGCTATTATAATTTGGTCCATCAACACTGTTAGTATCGGATCGCGGCATCCATCATAACATTTAATCTAAGCGAAGTGAGACTAGGCACGGTCACAAATACTATTAGCCTTGACGACTTAAATTTGGAACTAGAAAATGTGGTATAAGAATTACACACGTAATGTGATTATCTATGTCTATCCTTAAGAGGTTTTGAAGCTTTAAAATATCTCAAATGCGATATAACTATAATTTTACTTACTCGAAATTAGATTACGCATACTTAAAAAGAAGCATAAATAAACTTTGTATCGAAATCATCAAAACTTTATCAAATGAGATCTCTCGAATGTTTATGAAAATAAAACACGTTCAAGTCCCACTAACTGAAAACATCCATGAGATCAATGAGTCCCATAGATGCTACATGCTCCTAAAATAGCGTGATAAGGATCCTTTTAGTGAGCGGATCTGCAATCATCTGCTTAGTGCCGATGAACTCCACAGACACTTGATGATTATGAACTCTTTCCTTTACAATAACATATTTGATGTCGATGTATCTTGACCTTGACGAATGCTTGTTGTTACTTGATAAGGAAATTAAAGTTGAATTATCACAAAATATTCTCAATGATTTCAGAATATGCTCTATTATCGACAAACTTGACAAGAAACATTGCAAGCATAATGCCTTATTAGATACTTCATGACAAGAAATTAATTCAGCTTCCATGGTGGTTGAGGCTGTGGTTGGTTGTTTAATGCATTTTCGAGACAGCCCCACCAACCATCATGAAGATGTAGCCTGAGGTGGACTTCTTAATATCAATGGGGACAACATAATCTGCGTTTGAGTATGTAACAAACTCCAAATGGTTAGATCTTTTGTATGTGAAACTGAAATCTTTTGTTCTTTGCAGGTAGCGGAATACTTCACTACCAAAAAATGAGCAAAGGCTACGGACTATGGAGGTCTATGGCTACGGCTACGGATTTAATCCGTAGCTAAAACATACTTAATCTGTAGCTAATTCATACTTCCCCATAGGACCTTATTAGAGACTGACGATCTTAAGGGGCTCAAAGGAACCCATTGCAATATATTTGTTTTATCTAATCTGTCCATCAATTTTGAAATATTATTTCAATGCATGAGCCCAAAAATTAGAAAGATCGAAAGTCTAAGTAGACCACACCATGAGAAAGAATGAAAAATAAATTTATATCGTTAATATGTGGTGTGGTCCACCTAAATCCTATATCTGACTCATTTTTTGGATGAACCCTAAAAATGAGCTGTTAAAATTAATGAACGGAGTGAATAATTAACATACACAACGGTGGGCCCCACAAGTCCTAAAATAAATCACCCCTAAAATCCTATCACGCACCTCTCCCGCGCACCCTATTTCACAAAATCAAATCTCTCTCTCTCTCTCTCTCTCTCTCTCTCTCTCTCTCTCTCAATCTCTCACGCTCCCTCACCCTCTCTCTGTCTCTCAACTTCATTTCCCTCTCTGTCTCTCTCACTAGGGTATTCAAAACCCCCTTTTGCTACAAGAATGAGGAGGAGGAGGAGAAGGAGAAGAACGGTTACTCTCTCTCTCTCTCTGTTTAGTATCTTTTGATGGATGGCTGATACTGATGGCTAAGATAACTAATGGGTGTTTTCTCTTGAATATAACATCCAATGAATGTATCAGTCTCCCCTATTAAGCTTATGTTTGGAACTCGAACAATCATTGAGATTTTGTTTGGAATTCGACTGAGCATCACTATGTGGAGCATTTTTGGGAGAGCCACCTTGGAATAGATGTTAAAGCCATTATATCTTCTGACCCTACTTCAGGTGATTGTATGATTGTGATTACCTGTTCAAGGAATACATTTACCTTTTGTAAAGTGGGAGATGTAGCATGGACAGCCTTGGAAAGAAATCCCGATCAATTTCACTGCATATCTGATATCACATTCTATAATGGGCGCTTACTTATAGAAAGATATATCTCTGTACTCAGTATTTATGAATTGGATCTCAGTCCTAACTCTGCAAAATGGAATCCGCTTCTCCTCCCTGAAATAGAATTTCCTCATAATGTTGTTGTGAGGCATGTGCGTGGAATCTATCTAATGGAATCATGCAAGGAGTTGTTAATGGTTTTAAGGTTATATTATTGTTTTCCTGAATATATGCATCGTACTAGATATATGACAACATTCCGCCTTTTTAAGATGGACACAAATGGTTTAGGTTGGATCAAGGTGGAAAGTTTGGGTGATCAAATGCTTTTCTTAGGCTACACTAAGTCTATTTCAACTATAGGATTGTCGGGCTTCAAATGGAATTGTATTTATTTTACAAAGGATATTTTTATTTGTAATCATGAATCGGGTGTGTTTGACTTAGAGGATGGTAGTATCTGGCCATTTCCTTCAAGCATTCCTTCATGCATTTACTACCCGACTCAGTTTAAGCCAATCTGGGTAACACCATATCCACCAATGGAATAGTTTTTATGCACTACCAAAAAAAAAGACAAAGGCTATGGATAAAAACTATAGCTAAAGGCCTATTCCTACGGTTATAGTCCGTAGCACGACCGTAGCAATTGGAGGTGTAGCTAAAGGTCAAAATGCTATGGCTACAGATTAAATCCCTAGCAATAGATGTCGATGGGTACAGATATATTCTGTAGCTATATTTTTTGTAGCGAAATGTACATACAACTACGAATAATATCTGTAGCTAAAAGTAGAATGAAATCCATAGCAATATGCTGAAGTTAGCAATAGTAATGGTTTTCAGAACAATAGATATGGCTAAGATCCATAGCAACTTTTTTTAAAAAATAAAAATAAAAATTATAACAATGGTTTGTTACCATTGCAAGAACCTAATATGATTGATCAACTCATCTAAGCTAATACAATTAATGCTGCTAGGAATAGTATATAAAATGCAATCATGAAAGAAAACGATGCATTCATATTACAAATAACAATCAAATCAAACAATGCATCATACATTCACATTTCTAAATAAACAAATTTCAAAATACAATAGATCGCCGGTTATAAGTATAATAGGAGTAGAGATCGTCCAAATGCCTTATCAGCTCCGGCACCACAATAGTATGGCCCCTGCACAAACCGACACACACAGCCTTAGCTCTAGTAACATGAGAGATATTTAGATGGCAAAGATACACATTGGAGGAGATACTTTTCTTAACTATGGTTTGTGAAGTTAGTGACATTTGGGACCTTTTATACAAATCTTGTTTCTTAGAAAAGATAATTTTTGAACATAAAACCTGAAAATTTTGATAAAGAAAGGTACCAATTAAAGTTGCAGTTGAATGCTCACTACACTTAAGCCTCTTATCAAGGACGTTGCATCTTGGGCATGTGAAATTAGCAGCAACCTAAAAGTGATTCATTCTTTAATTTGATCACGACAAGAATGATGACAATGATCCTGTCTGAAAATTAGTTTCCAAATGGCATTGCCAAAACCAGCATTCATTTTACCACAGATTAGAAGTTAAAAAGTGAGCCAGAAACTTAAAGCAGCTATAGGTAACAATTACCCGTGTTCCAGACACAAGTATGTCCAGTTGAATGATGACAAGATTGTCATCACAGTCCACAATGCATATTCCCTGGTCATCAACTTCTCCAATCACATTTAAAGTATCTCCAGGTCCAATGAGACTGTAAAACCAAAAATACGTAAAGAAACTGTCAGGATGCTTAAAACAGCATATGGTTGCCCGAAGAATGAAGTGAAGCAACAACAAACTTGGGTGTGAGGGTGGGGAAGCATTTGTTTCAAAAAACAAACAAATAAATAAATAAATAAATAAAAATAAAACAGACAACTATAAAGAGCAAGGGAGTGGAAGCGGAAGTCCAGCACAAAGTGGGAGTGGATCTGGTTGGATGGATCATGAAACTAAGAAACAGAAACCCTCCATTTCAAATCAATAAGAAGGTAGAAACATTTAGAAGGTTCCATGACAAGAATGTCCAATGTTCTTACCATTCATCATACAAGTGCAAAATCCGCTCTTCTCCACTATGTTCATTCAATAACCGAAAGACATGGAAATAACATCTTCATTACTTACCAACAACATATAAAAAATAGTGAAATGGCAATGCCATTATGGCAATCCTTCAATGCGCACCTTAAAAGGGTTTTCGGCACATGATGGATCTGGACCTCTACACCTCTCAGAAACCTGTGTCAATGTTTACGGCAAAGATAGTGAAATCACCAAGAAGATTCAGCAGTGTGTGGAGATGACCATAAGCAAAGAAGAAGCAGACCTCCAATAATACAAGAAAAGTTACACTAGAATGACCATGACAGACCCTTTCTGATGGAATGATTAATGCTTTCTCTAGAGAATCAGTTCCCACAGACATCTCGTGAGACATCTTATCTTGATCATCCAATGCCTAAAAGAAGGAAACAATATTCAAGTCCCTCTCTTTGTCAAGTGGCTCAGGCCTCGCCCAGGATGGATTAAATTGAATGTTGATGGCTCCTCTCGTGGGAGCCCGGGGGAGAGCGGTGGAGGGGGTGTTTGTAGGGATGCGAATGGCCGCATGATCTTTGCTTTCCACAGATATTATGGCCATGGTTCCAATTCCTTGGCGGAGACCCAAGCCATGCTTGACGGTATTCTTCTTTGTTCTAAGCTAGGTCTCTCTAATTTTGAAATTGAATCGGACTCTGCGGTGGTCATTGAAGCTGGGTCCGACCCTCTTGCGCCCTGCCCGTGGAACCTTTGGTACGGGATGAGCCTCATTCACCACTTCTCCAGATCGCTCAACCTTTCTTTCAGGCATGTTTTTCGCAAGGGCAACTTTGTTGCCAATGCTCTTGCAAGAATGGCCAGCGAGGGATGCCCCAACAAGTTCTACATGACCCGTGCAACGCTTCCTAGGACCATTAGAGGTTGCCTGAACCTCGACGCTGCCGAGATTGGTAACCTTCGCCTCTAGAGTTTCCGTGTGCAGTTTTGTCCTAGCCTGAATTTTTTTCTTTCGATGGGTGCGGTCCTTTATTTTTTGTCGGGACCACCCTGATTTAGTTGTACAGGTTCTCCTTTGAATATATTTGGTGGCACCGTTCCACCTTTCATTTTTTTTTTTTTTTAAAAAAAGGAAACAATAATAATATTATTATGATGGTGATGGTGGTGAATAATGTTGAGACCTGAGGTACGGTCGAATTTAATAAACATTTCTATGTAAAGATGAATAAAGCTTTAACTTAAGCAGTTGAACCTTGCTCAACCATTGAGCATGAGGAATGTTATGGCAAGATAGTACACACAAGGACTTATATAAAATGGTAATTAGAAAGTCGAAAAAGGGAATAATATAACTAAAAAATAAGTAAAAAATAGTAAACTCACATATTATGAAAAATGCAAGGCTCACAAGCGTGCACCAAGCATACCTTTCTATGTTGTTGTGAATCTAAATGATCAGATTCTCCATTACAGACAACACCAACATTGGACTGCATCAAATAACAGGCACTTAAGTTCCATCAATCAAGAATGCACATTATTTTAGTACATGACAATATCAATCATAACAGGCACTTAGTTCCATCAATCATACAAAGTGTAGCTTATAAAAAAAATATGACCTCTCAGAGAAAGGACCACATGACCATGCCTCCATGAGACTGAAATGAAAGTTGATATTGACCAATCATCACAGAGATCAAGGAAGAAGCACAACAGAGAACCCGCCTCAAGGGAAGTGGATACAGAGATGAACTACACTCTTTGGATGCCAGACAAAGGACAAGCAGGCATGGATGAAGAGGTGATCTATGATTTCTTCAGCCAGATATTTATCATGACATCCCTGTGTTGGGAATGATCAACCAAAAACGACCATCTTGCAGTCCAACAAAAACCAATCATTTTCAGATGACCTCAAATGACCATAGACTACTCGTAAAGGTGATCACACCTCTAGCCTAGGAAGGTACCTATAGAAAGGAGCCAAAACTATCCTTCTGGAGCCCATATCCATGCTCCAATTGTACCTACGAATTCCTAAAGAACAAACCCTTTACGTGTGCTATAAAGTCTTCCAACTGACCAGAAGAATGTAGATCACATCTAGTCTATGCACAAACTCATGTTGCTAAATTAAGCACCCTACACATTTTCTATGGCAATTCATAAACAAAAACAGGCCTGGTGGACATATGGCTCCATCTGATGCAATAGCTCATATCCCTGTAAGAAAACCAGGTCACAAGCTTTTAGAGAAGCACTAGAGAAGAGCAGCAAACTACATTCAATAGGACAGTGAACAAGGAAATCGTATGCGTACTTGTTTGAAATAACGAATAAGGTGAGCATCCATTACCCCACTAACAACTTCCAAAAACTCAAACCTCTTCTTGGCCTCGACATTAGAAAGAACTGTGACCTGGAAAGAGAGAATATGACAATTGATGGCACCAGCCACTAGCTGTCATTAGACATCTGTATCCAGGATCTCATATCAATGCATCTCTGTTGGAAGTATTAGTGTTGAACATGGATAGAATAGTCTGCGTGCATAAAGTTGTAAATACCAGATTGAAGCAAGCCTGCTCAAATGAAGACCTTGCAATGTGGTCCTGAAATATGCCTATAACTAAATTAATATTTCTATCTTAAGGAATTAAGCTGACAAATGAAATATTAAAAACAAAATGTCAGATTTTCTATGAGTGAGGATTAGAAAAAGGCCTCTCAGTTGAAAATAGGATAATACCTCTTCTAAAACAGTAGTAACATCCGACTTTGTACCTTTCCTCAACGATAAAAACTTCTCACGAGCCTGTAACACAAAAAAGAAATTGCAAAATAGGCCATTTGATTTCTTATTCTTGTCTTCTTCATGTAGAGGGGATCCAAAAAAAAATCCATGATCCAGCAGACTTCTTGGTAAGAGACACCTCATTTCAGCCTTCTGCAAGATTAATTCAATCCATTAATATTACAAAAAACAAATTACTTCTGAGGAGAGAGCTAATTCCAACCATTTCTCACTCATCAGAATCATAAAAACCAACTATTAGGCTATACGCATAATATTCCCTGAAAATTGAAATACTAAAACCAGGAAACATTTTAGAGAAAAAGCTAACCAGTATTTCTAGAAGCTGCACTTTGGAATCAGCTATTGTAACACTCTGAAAGGCTTCCATTGGATAATGAACCTATACCAAATTGTAATCAGATTGCCAATTTTTTCGTCCAACCGCATGTTGATTAGTTATATTAATTACCATCATACTCTGCAAAACATAGGATGGAATGAAATTGGACCAAATAAGCATTTTCTGGAAGATAACCTCAAATTGTACTGGCGTCCTCACAATTGCGGCTAAAATCACTAAAATAGCTAATGGAGGAATGTGAAGGCTAGTAGTATTGGAAGGCATTACCATGAGATAGTCATCTGAATTATTGTTGATGACAAATCCATACAGGTACAGTAACTCCTGCAACAAAGGAAATAGGCTATAGTAGTTTAGAAGTTCTGTTGGGAACCATTCAACCTATGGACATTCTGTTGGGAACCATTCAATCTGTGGACATTCTGATGGCAGCGTGGACCTTCTTGTATAGATCTTCAATGCCATCAGGCTCAATTCCTTTATTGATGTACTCACTGAAATATGACTAGTATTTCTCTGGCTCATCCTCCATCAACGTCTGCAAAATTCTCATTCGTATTAGTGGCAATATAACAGTCAATAAATTGCAGGTCTATTAGAGGCTTGGTGGGATGTGTTCAAATCTTATCTCAGATCCAGTACTGTGATTTTAATCACTAGCAGAGTTTTCCTAAATGAGAGGTTCAAGTTTTAAATCTAACCCTTATGTAAGAAGCAATATGACCACTGAAGATATACTTTCGGTGAACCTCATGATTAAGTTGTTTGTCCTCCTTTTTAAAACCAGCAAACCTCTTGTCACTATGAGGAATGTCAAATCCACCATCTAAGGCACCTTAAGAAAGACCCAAAACCACATCTATTTATCAGAATGCATAAAAATAACTACACAACCAGAAATGATTTGATTAAAATGAAAGGAACACACCCCAATTGTTTCTTCTTTTATTGAATGATACCAATATCTATTCATTGATGGACTTGAATTTGGAAGGTGAGGAGCTTTGCATGGTTTCCACACCCATATTGTTGTATCATGTAAACAGTGATTAGAAGTTGGAATTTTTCTTAATTTGGGTACTAAAATGAGTTTGAAAAAGAGAATTGATATGATTTCTCTCCTACCTGCCACTCGTATAGAACATCCAAACCGTGAACATGGTATGCCCCACCCTTCTCGCTGATCTGCGCTCTAGGTGGGCCACACCAATATGTCAAATCAGATGCTCGTCTATCCATTGATTCCAACAGTTTGGCGCATCTGATGAGCAGACTGTCCTGATTTTTGTGCCAGGTGAACTTCATGATGGGGCCTACCATTTTCATGTTCATAAGAAAGATGGTATGGCGCCACACGGGCAATGATTTATCCTGAAGGTGATCCATTCTCTACTGAAAAAGTGTAGTTTAAGAAATGATCTTCTAAAAGACTAATATATTAAACAGAGGAATTTTATCAAATAGATAGCATGCGTGAAATCTAGCCATTTCATCAAACAGATGGCATGTCATTTCATCCAACCATTTCAACAAATAGATAGCAGGTCATTTCATCAAACAGTTAGCATGTATCAAATTTAAAAGACAGAAAAAGAGAAGAAGATATCAAACCTATGGAGAGGAGCTTCACGGCATGTGTTTCTTCAGGTAGGAGCTTCACGGGTGCTGCAATGGAGAGAGATAGAAGAGACGACAGAGATGCATTAGAGAGAGAGGGAGGAGAATGAGAGAGATGGAGCAGAGATCGGGAGGGAGAGAGAGGATTGGGAAACAGAGAGAGAGGATTGGGAAACAGAGAGAGAGGAGATAAGGGAACAGAGAGAGAGAGAGAGAGAGAGAGAGAGAGAGAGAGAGAGAGAACGAGAAAGAGATAGAGAAAAAGATAACGTCGTTTTGGGCGCAGCTCTATTTTTTAACGCGCGCCCAAATTTGGGCATCGTTTTGTGAGACGGACCGTGGATGATCCTGACAGGGGCTCCGTGGGCCCACCATGATGTATTTGGTTTTTCAATTCTGACCATTAATTTTATTAAATTATTTTAGTCTATGATCACAGATTTAAGGTAGATTAAAGGCTCAAGTGGACCACACTATAGAAAGCAAATGTGATTTAATCTCCATGTTTCTTATCACGTGACTTACTTGAGCGTTCGATTTAGCTGATTTTTTATTTCAGGCTCTAAAGTAATATTTTCAAATTGATAGACGACTTAAATAAAACATATATATATATTTTAGGCCCCATAGAGACCCTTACAACATCGTTAATTGTTAATGATGGGTTAACTTTTTAGCTACGGATTTAAACCGTAGTAAATAGTGCTACAATTTTTTTCCATAACAAAAAACTTGCGTCGTCTGCATCTTTTACCCCCTTTTTTGATAGTGATGTACATGTTTACTTTTTCTTTTAATGATAGTTGTTTTTACATTCAAATAATTTATTTATATATTAGATCAATTATATTCAATTGTTAATAGCTTGATTTGAAGATTTTCATTAATCAGGGTTCTCATACTATATTATTATGTTAGGGAACGATCACAGGCATTTGAATGTACGTGAGTTCTGTACAACTTCATTGTATGGGACCCACCATTATATGCCTGTGTCATCACCTGTTAAACTCACAACAAATGACAGGGAGGAGATCCTGCACAAGAGGAATTATATATGATACACGGGCCACATATTTTCATCAATTCTTCAATTCCCATACTGTCATGCTTCAATTGTTTGGTAGTTAGGACCATTTGTCCTAGTGTGGATGGAGTGCCCCAAAAAGTTAAAAAAAAATGTCTTGAATTGGAAGATCCCAAGCAATCAATATTAGGAAGCTTTTCAAGTTGAATGCATACCATTGTTGTGTTTCTATTCCGAACTACATGTCTTAATACCACAAATAAAAGATGTTAAGATCTTCTATTTAGGAGATATCTGATGCATGAACAATACATGGTGAGACACAATAGATCAATGGCCGGCATTATCAACAGTGGGCATCCCTGACCTGATATCTAAATTGATAACAGTTTGGATAATCTCAATCAAAGTAGTTTCAATTTGGATAATCTCAATTAGAGCACTCTCTCTCTCTCTCTCTCTCTCTCTCTCTCTCTCTCTCTCACTCACTGAGATGGATCAAAATATAGTTTCGATCTTTTCTATAGATTTGTTGTCTCTTGTTCTGAGTTAAATTTTCTACTTTTCATCTTTCTTTCGACGACATTGTATCGTCACGAGATTCAACGCATATGGCAGAGGGCTAATAAATTCTAAATCCTTATTGGGTTAGGATGCTTGCACAATGTGGATCTGATGGCTTATAGACACTATCTTGTATGTGGATTCTTCGTCTCCCAAGTTCCCATATGCTCATGAGCAGGACATGCATAATTCTTCATCTAAAAATGCACATCATTTTGAGTTGGTTTAGTTACATTTCGTTCTCATATGTGAATCCATCCATGTTTTGTAGATGACGAGTGATTTGTAAAAAGAATCTCGGCTGTAAGGACAGTGAAGCTGTCCATCACCCCTTATATCATTTTTGTTATCTTTATGTTTCTCCATCTTTTGCTTGTTTTTTGGCATATTTTAGTTGAATGTCTTTCTTACTTTAAAGAATGCTGGATCAGGCTGAAGTTGTGGAGAAATCTTCAAAATTAACACTACACAAATCTGTCACTGGGGATCCAATATGTACATTATGTCTATGTCTTTTCTTTAATGCTAGTCCAAATCTCCTTCATAATCAATTATTCTTGATGGAACTTCTGTTTTTGTTTCTCTGTCCTCTAGCCTTTACTTATCCAGCTCAGGTTGTTCTACAATGGTTGCGCTGTGAAGGGTACCTTGCTTGTCAATAAAAAGGTACAAGTATTTTCATTTTCAATTTCAATTTTTTTCCATCAATTTTTAGGTGAAACTTTTAAAGATAATGTGAGATTTTGGTTAAGACCATTATTAACACTTGCGTAATTGTTGTGGTGCTTCTCATTTAGTAGTACTAACTTTGTTGGCAAATGTGTTATGGAGAATATTTTAGATTTTTATTTCTTTGACTTTCAACATGAGTCCATGCCTGTTTGATTGGTGGGAAAAAAAAGAAATAGAAAATAGAATGTAAAAGTTATCCAATAATGATTTCCATGACTGTAATTGAAAATGTATTCCCATGAATTCCATTAATGCCACCACATTTTTGGGCACCTCAACATGCACCATATGTATGGCCATTGTTTTTTGTTTTTTTCCTTCTCAGCATGCACCTCATTTCAAGTGATTTCTCACACCATGTATATTTTTAAGTTTTTCGCTTAATTTATGGCTCCTTCTCTGGTGGTAGACACTACTGTATTGAAGTCAGAATTCACAATGATATACATCTAATGGTCCAGTGAACATGTCCTACTATTTATGTTATTAATAAAATGGGTCATATGACTGATTTTCATGAAGGCAGACACTTGTGCATTCAAGTCATAATTCACAATGATATGCATCTAATGGTCCACCTAACTTGTCATGCTTATGTTGTGCTTTGTATGCTATAAATAATGTGGCAAGAGGAAACTTTAGGTGACTACTCTCGTCAATCACCTAAGAAAATAAATAATTCACAAAAAGATAGACCACAGAAGTCTAACTTCTGTCATTCCACACCCAATCACACAACAAGAAATCCCACCTTTACTGACGAAATTTTCGTCACTAAAAGCCAAATTTTCGTAGTTAAACACTTTTGGCGACGAAAATCTTCGTCGCTAAAAAACCGCCACAAAGGTTTTTATCAACGAAAAAATTGAGTTGTCGCCAAAGGTAAGATTTTTAGCAACGAATTTTTTCATTGCTAAAACCAGTTTTAGTGACGCAACATTTCGTCACTAAAAATCATTACAAAATTTTTAGCGAAGAAAATTTTCGTCGCTAAAAAATCATTACAAGACTTACCGACAGAACTTGTCGTCACCAAAAATCTTGACAAAACTTGTAGCGATGAAACTTTTTGTTGCTAAAAAATCATTACAAAAATTTCGCGACAAAAATTTTCGTCATTAAAAAATCATTACAAACTTTTAGCAATGAAAATTTTCGTACCTAAAAAATCATCCTTTTAGTGATGAAACTTTTCGTCACTAAAAATCATTACAAAACTTTTAGCGTCAAAAAATTTTGTCGCTAAAAAATCATTACAAGCCTTTTAACGACGAAACTTTTCGTCGCTAAAAATCATTACAAAACTTTTAGCGACGAAAATTTTCGTCGTTAAAAAATCATTACAAAACTTTTAGCGACGAAATGTTTCGTCGCTAAAAAACATTACAAAACTAATTGTGGATCTTTTAGTGACGAACATTTTGGTTGTTAAAAAATACATAAAAACTTTTAACTACAAAAGTTTTCGTAGGTAAAAGTCTCTTTTTAAAAAAAATATTTTAGCACAAAATTCCTGATACACACCTGTTAACAATATTTCATCATATTCATCCTGATATACACCTGTTATATAATATATTTCATCATATTCACATTCATATTCATCTAAACTCAAACTAGTAAATCCATCCAAACATAAACTACATTCATCTAAACACAAACAATCTTATCCACATCACATTCATTCACACATAAATACATATAAACTTAACATCATAAACAAATATACAAAAAATTACAAAGATGAAGGCAGTTGTGGTTGGCCATCGGTGGGTAAGCGTGCAGCAAGAGCCTGAAACATCTTCGTCATTCGTCGCTCATGCTCCACCCGCATCTCCTCCATCCTCCTCTCCTACTCCTCCCTCTGCCTCGCCAGCTGATCCTCTATCCTCCTCTCCTGCTCCTCCCTCTGCCTTGCTAACTCCATCATCTTCCTCTCCTGCTCCTCCCTCTGCCTACCCAGCTGATCTCTGATGTCATCGACGACAACCCGTAGCTGTTGAACCTCTCTCTCTCTCTCTGCAGTATCAGCTTAGTGTACAGCACTGTAGCCAACGACGATAAATCGGCTGGAGGCAGCTCTAGCGGGTGTCATGAGCTTGGCACCATGGCCAAGCCCATGCACATATCGAGAACAGGTGCCAAACACCTAACTCAGGATCTCCGGCTCACTCTCCTGAGTACCATCGGGAGTGAGCTGACTGCGTAAGGTGTTTATCTCCTCTTATAATGAAAGCATATGAATTATCATAATAAATGGTATTATTATAATTTAATGTAATTAAATTTTATAATGTAAGAATTTTTACCTAAATCTCGCTGGCTCTAGGATGTACTCAAGATCCCGTCGCCTGCCGACAGTGAGTTCCTCTGTACAAGTCCACTGGTTCGGGCTCCTGTCCAGTCAGAAAATCTCACTATGCAATCAAAAGGACAATATAGTTAATATAAATGCATGAAAACAATATATAAACATAATAATTACCAGTAATTTCTTACCATGTCGTGACTAAGTCGCACAAATGACTTTGAACCAACTACATGGTTCACTTCTAACTTTCTCCTGTTGTCAGAATTTATTTTGCTCCTCTTCTGAACACATTATTCATAATATATTGTTATTAATTGTGAATTTAATTATTATGTTAAAATATTATAAATATGTAAATATTACACAAAAAGAATCATATGAAAACCTATCGCAGAGTATCTGCCAGTCCTCAAGGGTCACGTATGGCGGTGCGGACTATGCGGCCTCCTTGTGGCTCATGTACTGCCTGTACTGTTAGTATAACTTATTGCGGTAATTCTTGAACCGCTCCTTGATCATATCGTCGATGGCATGGGAGATGTGCAGAACACTCAAATCCAAGTCAAATTTATCCTGTAATTTCATAAATAATAGATTAAGGCAATAAACTTATTAAGAAAATAACTTAACTATAAATGAACTTTTATAAAATAAATTTTAATTTATTAAAATTTACCTGAAGGCACCGACGAATGAGCTGGTGCACATCATCTGTCGCGTCTCCCCAACGGGGGGTGGGGGAGATTAGAGATCAGCATAAGACACTGACCTCCAACGTAAACAATATGACATTATTCCCAACAGGTCTAATGCAGTCCTATAGGAACTCTACCGTCACCCTACCCTCACGCATAAGTCGCTCTAAAAGTAACCCACGTGTGGGTCCACGTCCTCGTCGGTTGGTCAACGATGCAGTTGTAAAAGAAATATATAAGTCAAAACATAAACAGAAATCATTTTAAGAAATATATGTCTAGACTTACATGCAGTGCCTGGTGTATGCACGACTAAGGGATCAAACGCCTGCGATGCAACATGTGACGGCAATGCTGGCTTCGTCGCATCACGGGTAGAAGGGGTAGATCCAATGTGCGAAAGACGTGGCCTCCCACCTGGTGCCATCAATGAATATGTGTGAACTACGAACTTAGAAATTTAAACAATGTCAATACAAGTAGAATATACTAAAACATTATACAAGTAGTGTTGATGGTACAATGTATTTGTACTTATGCTTAGAGAAATTATTAAAATATAATTAGACCATTACACTATAATGCAAGCAGAATATAATAAAGTTATAAACTTTAATCTATAACCATTGAAAATTTTATTACACAATGTTATTCTATATTAAATACACATATTTTGTTGTAATACGAAACAACTTTGAGGTAAACTATCTGAAGTACTCCCTACGTAAGTTATCATATGCATCAGAAGCATATGTCATGTTGTGTGAAGTACTCGACATTTTTACAGCCAATATGTTAATCACAATAGGAGAAATCTGGTCTCTCAGGACTTCATTTAGATGTGCAAGTGACAGAGTCACATCTTCCATATCTCGTTTCTCATGGTTATATATCTCCATCAGCCCCAAAAAAATTTTAAGATGGTATAATCTTTCCTCTAAGTCTTCAATGATATATTTCGCTCTATACTCATCGACCAGACAGGGTATCTCTATGGCCCTACTAGAAGAAGATAGGACCGAAACGTCCATCTGCAATAGCTGATGAAGCAAGTTGCGTGCTTCTACTATGCTCCGGTTTGAGGAGGACATGATCAGAAATTCACTCAACTGCAAATGTGGATTATAAACAAGTCAATAAAAGAAATTAATCATCACTTGTAATTTTCACGTATACATGGAATACATAAATTATTTGAATTGAAAAATGACATGTAAATCATGTGTACATTTAATAATCCTCGTCTGTATCACTATCGCTTAGGACTATTTCTTCTTCACCATCACTATTATTGATCAGTATTTCCTCCTCATTGTCTGCAACGTCGTCATCAATGAAACCGCTATCATCTCTAACAATGTCATATATTATTGAGGCATCAACATGATCAGGTGGCACATCATCTCTGTCTAATTACACCACATCAATATCGACACTTGAATCAATCCCTGTATCCCCAGATGGCATGTCTTCTTGATATGCTTGTTTAACCTTAGACGCGTCATTTCCCCCGTCTTTGCTATCTTCAACTTTTGGTACGAAAATGTCAAATACGTTCCTAGGCTTTATTTTCTGCACAACATGCTAAGAGCCACCTAACTTGGTGTCAGTGAGGTAAAATACTTATTTAGCTTGGCTGGCGAGGACAAATGGGTCATCCTTAAACCACTTTCGAGATAAATTTACGCCCATAAAGTAGTTGTCAGTCTGTATTCCCAACTTCTTATTTTCAATGTCCCACCAATCACATCTAAATAATTACACCCTCTTTCTCATACAATAACTCAGCTTAATAATATCTGACAAAATGCCATAAAAGTCAATTTCATTCTCCTCATTTATTCCATTCATAACCACCCCACTATTTTGTGTGGTCCTATACTTCTCACGTTCTTCGGTGTGGAACTGAATTCCATTTACAATACAACTTGTATATCTAGATACACGTCTATCAGGGCACACACAAGTGAATATAGTGCATCAAATGCATCCGCAGAGTTGCTCGTGCGCAACGTCTTCATCTATTATTATGTACAGAACATAATTGTTTAGAGATTTTCTTAAGTTAAAATAATGTGCAATATAACGAAAATTCTAAGTGTAGTGAGATACAATGTGAGATCTTACACTTTTGGCGAACCATTCTGGAAACTGATCCTGATGCATTCGATCATAATTTTTGGAGAATTTAGACTTCATCTCGTCTATTTGTTCGCTACACATAAATGGCATGTCATCAACAAGAAACATTAAGATCATCGTATGTAGAGAAAACAATAATCGAGGGAAGACTTGCTTCAAGTATGACTTTATTTCTTCACAATTATGCAACATATACCACTGCACCTTTACTAGATCCCCAAGGTGTATATCATGAAATGTTGGGGATCCTAAAGGACGAACATTATGTGCAAATACAGATATGAGTCCTTGTTCATGCTCTTACCCTTCATCAGCATTCCAATCTTCTCGGTTGAATCTAGTCTTTATGCCACGAAAATATATGGAGAAAAATGTAAGGCACTCATTATACGCTTCAGCTATTAACTCCTTTGGTCATGCCTTATTCCTCACAAATCGTTTGAGTGTGTGAAGGTATCTATACATAAAACCACTATGTTATACTTATGAAAACATGTATATATGTAGTTTATGGAATAAATAAAAATTTTAATAGGATATACTACCTTTCGATTGAATACATCAAATGATATTGTACTGGGCCTGCAAGCTTCACCTCGTATGGTAAGTGAATCGTTAGGTGTACCATGACATCAAAAAATGCATGTGGAAATATTCTTTTAAGTTTATGAAGGATTATGACAATTTTCCTCTCCAGTCATTTAATAACATCTACATTCAATGATTTTGAACACAAATCCTTAAAGAATATCCCTAACTCAATCAGCACCGCATTGATATCCTTACTCAGGAATCCACGAATCGCAACCGGTAGTAGGAGTTGCAGAAGGATGTTACAATTATGACTTTTTATTCCTGTTACCTTACAGTCCGTAATGTTTACGCGCTGAGATATGTTTGACGCATACCTATTGAAAAACTTTACCGATCTCAACCATTCACATAAATGCTTTCTCTTTAGTTTTGTGAACGTGTAGCAGGCTACTGGTATAGTATACGAATTTTTATGTAGTTGGATATGCAACTCTTTCCTTAAACCCATTACTTGTAGATCTAATCGAGCCTTAAAACTATCTTTTATTTTCTTCTCTATGTTCATCAATGTTCTAAAGACATTGTCACATATATTTTTCTCAATATGCATGACATCCAAGTTGTGTCATAATTTTAGATCACTCCAATAGGGCAACTCAAAAAAAAATGCTCTTCTTCCTCTAGTTATAATCCAATACTGTATGTTTCCTCTTCTTCAAGTGCGATGCCTTACTAAATTTAACTTCTCTAATGTTACTCAGTTGTTGCATCATATCTTCTCCAGATAACTCTTTCGGGGGTAGCCTATAATCTTGTTTGTCATCAAAGATCATCATCTTCCTGCGCCAACTATGATCGCTTAGAAGGAAGTGACGATGGCCCATATAACACATTTTTCTACCATGCTTCAATGACAATGAACAAGTCTCAACACCACATGTAGGACAAGCCAACTTGCCCTTTATGCTCCACCCAAACAAATTTTCATATACGGAAAAGTCATTTATTATCTACAAGACCGCTGCATGCAATTGAAATGTCTGTCCTGCAAATGTGTTATATATTTGTACACCTTAACTCCACAACTCGTTTACATCTACTAACGGTCACAAATACGTATCAATGTCATTCCTAAGTGACCTGGGTCCAGGAATAAGCAATGACATCATGAAAAAATGACTCCTTCATACACAACCAAGGAGGTAAATTATAGGGCATAAGTACCACTGGCCACATACTGTACAAGTTACTTATATTATCAAATGGATTAAAACTATCACTTGTAAGATCTAGTCGAACATTGCGAGAATCCTCAGCAAACCAGTCATATTGCTTTTCAAAATTTTGCCAAGCTTCAGAGTCCGCAGGGTGCTTCAGTGTACTATCATCATGAACACGTTCTACTTATGCCACCTCATATCTTCAGCCATTTTACGAGACATCATTGCCACACATCCAAGTAAACTGTTTTGGGCCCACTAGACTGTCCTGTGTGTCTTGCCACCTGTTGCCTTGGATCATGCAAGGAGGAGAAGAAAAAAAGGAGGGAAAAAGTGGGTGAGATTTACTCGTTTTAAATTAATAGGTAGTCATTTCTTCTATTTTTTTATGGTGTGGTCTACTTGAGATTTGGATATGTTTCAATTTTGGATGGACAACATGGATAAGACACCTACATCAAAGTGGGCCCCACTGAGTTACTGAGTAACCAATCCAGGTCATTCATCAGGATGCAAGTTGCGTGACCCCATGTGAGATCCACCAAGATTTCATGAGAAATCCACCCTGTCCATTAGTTTGTCTAGCTTATTTTAAGACATAATAGCAAAAAATGAGGTGGAGGCACTACAAAAAATCAACCCCATTGGATGATATCTGTCTGGGCCCACAATCCAGCAGCTTATAAGTAGCTAATGTAACATGAATGGACTAATGATCGTGTTATATACCTCTTGTGCAGTAGTCTTCTGTGAGGATCGACAGTCAGAAGACTGGAAATCAACTGCTTTGTGGATGAAGAGACTGGAAATCCTAATTTAATATTAAAATTAGGATTTTTTTCGAATTCCATATCTTAATATTGGAGATTTCAGTCTCATAACCCCAAAATCCAGCAAAGATTAGGGATTTCAGATTTGATTCCCCAAATTGGGAAATTAGGGATTTTAAATTTTAAATCCCCAAATCTAGAAATTAAGTTTTTCAGATATGAATACCCAAAAAATTAGAAAATCAGGGATTTTCGATTCGGAATCCTCAAATCCATTAATTAGGGATTTTCGAATCCCATAAAGGCTAATTAGGGATTTCGATTCCCAAATCCAAAAATTAGGATTTTCACTGTTTCGAATCCCATACAGGCAAATTAGGGATTTTGAATCCCAAATCCAAAAATTAGGGATTTTCGTCAACCATTGAATACCATCAATGGCGAGAACGGTCAGAGAGAGAGAGAGAGAGATACTTATGTGAGTTGGAGCCCTAATCACGGTCCACCGAGAGAGACAAAGATAGAGGATGTGCGAGAGAGAGAGAGAGAACACCGAGAGAGACAGAGAGACAGAGAGAGAGGGCGCGGTTGAGAGAGGGTACGAGAGAGAGAGAGAGAGAGAGAGAGAGAGGGTGCGCGAGAGTGAGAGACTGAGAGAGATTGAGAGAGTGAGAGACTGAGAGAGGTTGAGAGATTGAGAGATTAGCTCTCTCTCTCTACTCGCGCTGACATCAACTCCCATGGCTGGTGGTTGGTGTTGTGTGGGCCCCACCATGTTGTATGTGTTTCATCCCTACCGTCCATCTATTTTTCCATATCATTTTATAGTATGAGACAAAAAATGAGGTATATCCCAATCTCAGCTGGACCACATTATAGGAAACAATGTTGAATGAGCGTCGACCATTGAGTCACTTTTGGGGACCATATACAGTTTTAGATCAATCAGATATTTTTTTTTTCCCTTCATTTGGGCCTGTATGACCTAATCAATAGATTTGATGACAAATAAAAAGTATAGTGGGCCTTAGGAGGGTTTTAATGGTGGATATCCAATCACTATTGTTTTCATGTGGTGTGGTCCACCTAAGATTTATATCCCTCTCATTTTTGGTATCAAGCCCTAATTTTTTTTTCCTTTTTTTTTAAATTTTTTATGTGAGGGAACACCAACACATCTTCCATGAATGTTGTTGCTCCACAAGGACTCTTTTATTTATTTATTTAGAAATGCTCCAATGCCTACGAACAAAATTAATTATAGTGCTCCCATTTTTATTCAGAACCTAGATGGTCCAAACCATTGATCAATACGGTTCATCAGGTCTAATCCATATTTCAAGAGCTACCATGAAAATATCACACTGATTTAGTAAATTTGACAATTCAGTAAATGGAATTAAAAATGGACGGTCAAGATCATTTACATAAAAATAGGTCCAATCAACATTTCGATTCATCCATTTGTTAGTATTATCATGGTTTGCTTATAATTGTAAAGAATCACATTTATTAGCCAATTATAACCATCCATCCATGGCTTTGGATACATATGGCTACAAAAAATAAGACCATATTAATGTTGGATTAGATCACCTTATCAGTGTATTTTATTGTTTTGCATTGTGGACTATGAAATGTGTTATGAGCCTAATGGACAGTTCGGATCAATCAATTGGACTGTCCAAGTGTTATAATGCAAGTAGGGGTTGTCACGCCCCAAACTCGGAAACCGGGCTCACAAAATTTTCGATCACCGAATCTGGCGCCGACAGCCTCCGTAGAACCCCATTCTCGGCTCCTAGCTCCCATTCGCAAGGTTCCGATCCTGTGATGCTACGAGGAGGATTTTCAAGATCAGTTTGAATTGTGATAAGCATAACCAAAGGCATAACCCACAAACAACAACCAAAAACTCCATTACATTTTCACTATGATCAAAAACTTTACAAGTACAATGAGCATAAAGGGAAATACAATGATGATGAACAAAATCTCCAAAAGTAATCTATAAAGCGCTCCTACCTCAGCGCTGCTGTGCCCCAACATCACCTGCACGCAACAGTCATGCATAAGCTTATAGAAAGCTTAGAGGGTGGTGAAAGTGTGTGCGCAAGGTAGTAATATGATCATGCAATATCAGAGTAATGTGGAATATACTGATGGATCCATGAATACCGTTAGCCGTACCAAGGCTATGCGATGTAAAGCATGAATGATGTCAGCCATACTAGGGCTATGCGATGCAAGATGCAAGTCAAGCATACAATCCTCATCTAAGTCCACATATCAATACAACTCAAATCTGGGATATCATCGGGTCTAGTACACTCTAAACCAGATCATCGCCCTATCGTGGGCAATAAGGTAAGTGGAAGAGACCTCATTATCCGTCTGCCAATATCGGGCTCGACTCGTCGATAGCGGATCCATTCCTCGAGCTGGTCAAACTCAGCCTAGCTTTGCCCCCTAATCTCGGGTGGGTAAGGCCGCACCCCTTTCCAACCGAACACGACACAGTAGAAAGTGCAACCGTCTGGTAATCAGCATTCGGTACTCTTATACCCACTCGATCTAGACGTTGGAGCAACCTCTTGGAACCATAAGGGTTTAGGAACTTTCACCCAGGGATATCTATAGCACCCCATGTAGAACGAGATTTTTGGTATCTAATCCTTCCAACCACGATACGCCTGTAGAGGCTACAGCCCTGATGTCGCTAGGGCGTACAGTAATAATGTCATACAATGCGAAATGCATGAATCACACTATTCAATCATGTGGCAAATCCTGCGCGTATCGTGCGCTCATGTGGGGCAACACTGCCTAACCGGGAGCACCTAAACAATCTTCCGAAGGTATATGCTATGATCAGTCACTTCTCATATCAAGCATACATATGATGCGTATGATCGTGAGTCATGGAACTATACTAAACATGTGATAAAGTAATGAAATATCCTTATAATGCAGATGGGCCTAGACAGCCTATACACAACAAGTACGGGCCTAACAATGGGCCCTAGGGAGAGTCGTAATGTGGACATCCAACCAACATTATAGTCACAATGTGGACGTCAAACCAACATTGCTCCCAAGGCACGATCGTCATAAACATTGTTACATAATCCGTGTTGGGATCATACATTGCAATGGACCTTAGGTATATCCCATTGAGCTTTAAATACGTCAAATGGGCCATATTGTATGGGCCTTTTATTCATCAAATGGGCCACATAAATGGGCTGCACCAATGGGCCTTATGTGCATTGCAATGGGTCATAACCTGTGGGCCTTAGATTGCATCAAATGTGCCTAATCTTATGGGTCTTATATGTAACAAATGGGCCACACCAATTGGGCCCCATATGTACACCAAATGGGCCTCAACCCATGGGCCCTAGTATATCTCAATGGGCCTTAACCCATGGGCCCCTAAAACATCAAATGGCCTAATCCCATGCGCCTTAGGATACATCAAATGGATCTAATCCCATGGGCCTTAGGACACATCAAATGGGTCTAATCCCATGGGCCTTAGGACACATCAAATGGGTCTAATCCCATGGGCCTTACATCCACATCAAAGTGGGCCCCAATGAACTACTACAACTACAATAAGATACGCCTCAAAACAGGCCAAGGTGGGGTCCACTTGGACTATGGATCTAGCTCATCTTAGCCTCAAGTTATGAGCTTTTAAAATGGATAGACGGTTTAGATGCTACACATGCATCACGGTGGGTCCACATGAGCTAAGGATCTGACTCATTCTTTAACTCATGATATGAGTTTTCAAAATGGGTGGACGGACAGGATGCAACACATGCATCATGGTGGGTCCCACTGTCAATTGACAGTATGAATAGAACACATGCATCAGCGGCTCCACCGTCCAGGCAGACGGTGGAGATAAAACATACATCATTGTGGGCTCCACGTGGGGTCCACCACCATGTTAAATGCCATCCAACCCGTTGACAAGGTCATATAGACCTGAGTTAAAGGAAAACATAAATTTCATCTTGATTCAAAACTTTTGTGGACCCAAAAGAAATTTCAAGGGCAGCCACCCAATCACCACTATTTCCAGTGTTGTGGGCCACCTGAGCTTTGGATTGGGCTGAGTTTTGGAGGGTAGCCTGTTGCTCTCAGGGCCCACAAAATGGACGGTGCAGATATACAAAAATTACATCAGGGTGGGGCTCACAGCCTGGCCGTAGGGCTGCTCGTCCGCCCGCCCGCCCATGCAACAGGCGCTGCCTGCGCTGTCTGACACAGGCAGCATCAGCTGCATGGATGTTTATTTTTTTATTTTTTATAATCCTGTGGTTTTTCACAGGTGGGACCCATATTAAAAAAATCCATTCTGACCATGGGATTCTACAGCTCGAAACAAACAAAATGAGCCTAAAGTTTGAAATTTTTGGGTGCATAGGAACTTCAGGCTATGTTTCAACGGTAACCACCGCAGTCTTCAATGTAGTGGCCCACCAAATGCTCAAATCAGCCTCATCCTTCTACTCAACGGCTAAAATAAGGTTGGTAAGAGGATGGACGGCTTGGATTGGATACATACATCAAGGTGGGGCCTATGTGAGTGGGTCACCCCAAAGCTTGGAAACGAGCTGATATTTGTGTTTTATTCGACCCACGTCCAGCGTCCCTGGAATCTGGACGTTGCACATGAATACATTAGAGGTGGGCCCTACTTATGGTGGGCCACCTCATGGAGGATTGTGTGGGTACAATACATTTAAGGTGGTGGATAAAATATATACTTCATAGTGGGGTCCATCCGAGCGGGCCACACAAGTACATCATCATCCCATAAAAAAATATGAAAAAGAGAGGGAGAGAGAGGGAAAGAGTGTGGGACACTCGTGTGATGGAGGGCTCCGCCACTATGAGCCCTCCCTTAAAAAAAATAATACAATCAAATGGATCCTTTTACACATGGGACCACCGAAATTGAAAATCAACGGTGAGGATCCTTTCCCCACCAATATGGACGGTTTAGATGGCCTTCCTAATGTAATGAAATAAACATCATGATGGGGTCCATGGACAATGGCCCCATCATGGATGATCATGATGATCAAAGTGGGCCATCGGCCACAACTTAGGGTCCCAAGTGAGATCCAAACCATTGATCGGTTGGTCTCACTTGGCCCAACTTGAAAACATGAAAAATTACTATCATCAAGCACGCACCGTTCGATCTTCTTGCTCCTATGGGTTCCTTAGCTCCTTAGCTTCGATTTCAATGGATGAGATGAGGTTTGGATGGTTGAGATGGGAGATGAAGGGGTAAGAAAGGTAAGCCACACTTGGAGTTTTGAAAGAGAGGGAGAGGCTTGGACGTGGGATGCTTCTCTTGCTTGGAATGTTTTTTTTTTTTAAATAAGAAAGAGAGAGAGAGTTGTAAAGGGAGAGAGAGAGTGATGGGTGATGGAGTGATAGATGTGGTGGTGATGGGTGTATAAGACATCTTTTGACTTTGGTGGCCATTTATGTAAGAAAGGTATGGGTGGTGTAAGAACTTTTTTGACTTTGGAGGCATTTTGTGTAAGAAAGGTATGGGCTTGTAAGAACTTTTTTGACTTTGGAGGCATTTTGTGTAATAAAGGTATGGGCTTGTAAGAACTTTTGGACTTTTGTGGCTTGCTTGGGAAAGGGTGAAAAGTGATGTTTACTTGACATGTGCTTGACGTGTGATGTGATGGGATTGATTGATTGATGGGATTGATGTGACCCTCGTAAATATTCTCTTGGATTTCGTAACGCGCAGCGTTTTCCTCGCACTGAATGCTGACTCATATCTCCAGACCATGGTATCACCTCGGTGCGCGAGGCGCGGCATCGGAACCATAGCGACAGCGCGGTCACTATGGTAAAGATCTTGGGTTGAGTCGACTTGGGTTGACGGCATACGAATCAGGGTCGCGAGCAAATATAGATTAAGGGTCGAAGGTTGCCGAAATTCTACCGGTAAGGCAGCGGAAGTCTTTGAAACGGTACGGTCTCGGATACGGGGCTTACAACTCTCCCCTCCTAATAAAAATTTCATCCTCAAAATTTACACAATCATCGCAATTAGGTATGACTCGCGAGGAATAAGAAACATAACATCATTATATAAAACTAGAGATAGCATACAAAATACATCACATGATCAAACCATCAAAGAGATGAGGATAACGCTCTCGAATCTCGGCCTCACGCTCCCAAGAAGCCTCTACAGAATGGTGACCCCACTGAACCTTTACCAAAGGAATGACCTTAGTCCTGAGGACAAGCTCCTTTCGATCAAGGATACGAACTGGCTGCTCGATGTAAGAAGCATCCTCACGAACCACCAGCGCCTGCCAATCAATAACGGGAACTATGTCTGACCCACATTTCCTCAACATGGAGACATGAAAATTGTTGTGGACACCAGACAACTGAGATGGCAAGGCAAGCGGATATGCCACGGCGCCAGTGCGCCCAGTGATCTCAAAAGGTCCTATGAATCTCGGGGCAAGCTTGCCCTTCACTCCAAATCGCACTACGCCCTTCATGGGTGAGACCTTGAGATACACATGGTCCCTTACATCAAACTCCAAGGGACGACGCCGACGATCAGCAAAACTCTTCTGTCGGCTCTGAGCTATGCGCATCCTCTGCCTGATGATATCAATAGCCTCTGACGTATCCTGCACAAGCTCGGGACCTAGGAGACGACGCTCTCTAACCTCGGTCCATCAACTCGGTGATCTGCATGGTCTGCCATATTGTGCCTCAAAAGGAGCCATGCCGATGGTCTCTTGATAGCTGTTGTTGTATGCAAACTCAGCCAATCGCAGATGCTTATCCCAGCTACCCCCGAAATCAATCGCGCAGGCCCGAAGCATATCCTCGAGGATCTGGTTGACCCTCTCGGTCTGACCATCAGTCTGCGGATGGTACGCGGTGCTGAGCTGTAAATCAGTCTTCATCACTTTCTAGAAGCTCCCCCAAAGCTGAGACGTGAACCTCAAATCTCGATCAGAAACGATCAAGACTGGAATGCCATGCAGTCTCACGATCTCCTCGATGAATAACCTCGCAAGCCGGTCCATAGACCAAGTCGCAGGCATCGTAAGAAAATGTGTCGACTTCGTCAGACGATCCACAACAACCCAAATGGCGTTATGACCACGCTGAGTCCTCGGCAAACCCATAATGAAATCAGTCGACACGTGCTCCCACTTCCACATTAGGACACTCAACGATTGCAATAGACCAGGAGGTCTCTGATGATCTGCCTTGACATGCTGGCATGTGTCACACTCAGCCACAAAACTGGTGATCTGACGCTTCATCCTTGCCCAAAAATACTCTCGCCTCATGTCACGGTACATCTTCGTCGAGCCAGGGTGGATAGAAAATCACGATCGATGTGCCTCTGTCATAAGCTCTCTGGGTAACTCTGGAATATCCGGGACACATAATCGGCCTCTGAAGCGAAGTCCACCATCTGCACTAACCTGCCAATCTTCCTGACTCTCAGATGCCGCCTCAGCCATATAACTCTGTAACGACTCATCAGCTTGCTGAGCCTCGATCACCCTAGCGAAAAAAGAGGGTTGAATCGACAAGCTCGATAACTGCACGATAGAAGACTGCAGGCCAAACTCAAAATCATATGCTGCGATATCCTCAAGCATCCTCTACTCTCGGATCATCATATGCGCCATCAGGCCTCATGGCTGACAGTTGAGGGCATTTGCCACCACGTTTGCCTTGCCCGGGTGGTACTGAAGATCAAAATCATAGTCTTTTAGGAGTTCCATTTAGTGCCTCTGCCTCATATTCAACTCAGACTGTGAGAAGAGGTACTTCAAGCTCTTGTGGTCAGAGAAGAGCTCGAACCTGACCCCATAAAGATAGTGCCTCCACACCTTCAGTGCGAAGACAACTAAGGCCAGCTCTAAATCATGCATGAGATAGTTCAGCTCATGGATCTTGAGCTGACGAGACGAGAAGGCCACTGGTCTCCCATGCTGCATCAGGACAGCACCCAACCCAATATGCAAGGCATTAGTAAACATAATAAATCCGTCACTCCTAGAGGGAAGAGTGAGGACAGGAGCGGACGTCAGATGGTCCTTCAACTCCATAAATGCTGGCTCGCAGGCATCACTCCAAATAAACTCTGCGCTCTTCCGAGTCAACCTGGTCAGCGGGGCTACATACAAGAAAAGCCCTCAATGAAACGCTGGTAGTAGCCCGCTAAACCAAGGAAACTACGGCTCTCTGTCTCAGTCATGGGCTGGCCCCACTGATGCACTGCCTCGACCTTCGAAGGGTCCACTGCGATGCCCTCCCTCGTCACCACGTGACCAAGGAACTTCACCTCCTCCTTCCAAAACTCGCACTTCTCCAGCTTCGCATACAGCTGGTGTGCACGGAAGGTCTGCAAAGTAATCTCCAAGTGTTGTTCATGCTCCTCACGGGTCCTCGAATAGATCAGAATGTCGTCGATGAAGACTACAACAAACTGATCGAGATATGGGCGGAAGACCTCGTTCATCAACTGTATGAAAACTGTAGGTGCATTGGTCAGTCCAAAGGACAAGGCCTGGAACTCAAAATGACCATAACACGTCCTGAATGCTGTCTTCGGAATGTCCTCATCTTGGACCCGAATCTGATGATAATCGGAATGCAGGTCGATCTTCGAAAAGAACTGTGCACCCTGCAGTTGATCAAACAAATCATCAATCTTAGGGAGCGAGCACTTATTCTTGATCGTGACTTTGTTAAGCTCACGGTAGTCAATGCAGAGCCTCAACGAGCCATCCTTCTTCTTCACGAAGAGTACCGGCGCTCCTCACGGTAAACTGCTCGGACAGATAAAGCTTAACTCGCGCAACTCGTCCAACTGCTTTTGTAGTTTCCACAACTCTAACGGTGTTATGCGATACAGGGCCTTCGAAATATGCGCGGTACCGGGCACGAGATCAATCTGAAACTCGGTGAGTCGACGAAGCGGTAATCCCGAAATCTCGTGAAACACATCGGGAAAATCACAAACCACGGGCAACTGATCGATGCTCACAGCTATAGGCTCCTCTATGGCACATGACATCATACAAGACAACTGCTCTCCTTTAGGCTTTACAATGAACTGAAACTGCGGCACACCGGGTATACAGAATGTGACTGTCCTCACGGAGCAGTTCAATATGGCATAGTACTCGACAAGCCAATCCATGCCTAGGATGACATCAAACTCGGCCATCGGCAACGCAAACAAAACGGCAGGTAGAAAGGTATCCACGACTAGAACGGGACAAGACGAACAAAATCAGCCCAACACTGTAGTCTTCCCTAAGGGAGTCGATACTGATAGGCTCTCACAAGAAGACTCCAACGGTAAGCTAGTCGATCGACAGAAGCTCTCGGCCATAAAAGAATGTGATACACCGAAATCGAATAACACACGTTCAATGCATGCAGAGACTGAAAGTATACCCTTGACGACTCCTCCGGATGACTATGGATCCTGCTGAGCTGCATAGAACTTAGCCTGACTTGGCTGGGGAGGTGCTTGTCCCCTCTGACCGTGCTGCTGCTGCTGCTGGGGTCGCTGAGGTGGTCGAAACTGCTGCCCCTACTGCTGCGACCTCTGAGGCTGATGCTGATGCTGATGATGATGCTGCTGCTGAGGTGACCTCGGTGATGGGGGCTGTTATCGCTGCTGCTGTGGAGGTCTCTGCTGCGGCTGTGGTGGAGGCTGTTGTGGACCTCTCTGCTACCGTGGACCTCTCTGCTACTACTGGGGACTGGGACACTCCCATGAAAGTGTCCCGTCGCACCACACCTAAAATAAGTACCGGTGAACTGCCTCAGAGGTGGTGCTGGAGGTGCTACTGGCGCTCGAAAAGCTGGGTGACCTGTGCATCTCTGCTGTGGTCGACGTTGCTGAGAATCACTAGAAGAGGCCTGCCTCTTCCGGTCTTTCCTCTTATCGCAATCAGACTGAGAACCGGCCCACTCAGCCTCAAAGATCTGGGCCTTCCATACTACTTCCTCAAAAGTCGAGAGCTCATACCCAATAACACGGCCGCGAAGACCGTAACGTAAGCCATCTTCAAAGTGGCGGGTTCTCCTCTCCTCATCATCTACAAGGTATGGTGCAAACCTAGACAGTGCTACAAAACGAGCTGCATACTGAGCCACTATCATATCACCCTGCACCAGGGCCTAGAACTCCAACGCTCGCTGTCATCGGATGTGATCAGGAAAGTATTGACGGTCAAACCGATCCATAAAATCCTCCCATGTCCTTACAAAATCGGCGCCTGCTACTCGAGAGACTGATGCCTACCAGTGCTCAGCCTTACTATGGAGAAAAAATACAACTAGTCGAACTCGCCGCTCAGTCGTACATCCCATTGTCTCAAATATCTTCTCCACATCGGCATGCCACCTCTCAGCTAATGTCGAGTCTGGCTTACCCTGAAAACGCGAGGGATCAAGCCGTCGAAACTCACGAAGAAGGGCGCTCGCGCGCTCCTGCTCTACATGGGCCGTTGAAACAACTGGCTGCCTACCCTGTCCCTGAAGTATAGTCGTCACAGCCTCTAACATCTACTGCAACCGAGAGGCACTCACGGATACGGTCGGGTCTTCGTCGGTCTCTGGTGGAGGAGCAGCATACTTAGGATGGGCAGTAGGAATCTCTGGTGGTGAAACGAGCATCGTAGGTGGTAGTGCGGGAGCAGCAGGTGGTAGAGCAAGATCCTCAGGTGGTAGTGCGGGAGTCAATTGGGTCAGTCTCCCTCACGCCATATCCGACAGGAAAGAGCGAAGGCGCCTATCAACTTTTGAAAGTTCTCGAAGGCACGCACGTTAAGGGTTGATAATAAGGGATTGCTAAGCTATCCGAACTTTGGGATCTAGTCATTCTAAACTCAGAACAGACATGTAATGTTATTCTCGGTTATTCCCAAGTTATGCTCTGATGCCAACTTCTGTCATGCCTCAACTCAGAAACCGGGCTCACAAAATTCCCGATCACCGAATCTGGCACCGACAGCCTCCGTAGAACTCCATTCTCGGCTCCCAGCTCTCATTCGCCAGGTTCCGATCCTAGGATGCTACGAGGAGGATTTTCAAGATCAGTTTGAATTGTGATAAGCATAACCAAAAGCATAACCCACAAACAATAATAAAAAACTCCATTGCATTTCCACTATGATCAAAAACTTTACAAGTACAATGAGCATAAAGGAAAATACAATGATGATGAACAAAATCTCCAAAAGTGATCTGCAAAGCGCTCCTGCCTCAGCGCTGCTGCGCCCCAACGTCACCTACACACAACGGTCATGCATAAGCTTATAGAAAGCTTAGAGGGTGGTGAAAGTGTGTGCGCAAGGTAATAATATGATCATGCAATATCAGAATAATGCGGAATATACTGATGGATCCATGAATACCGTTAGCAGTACCAAGGCTATGCGATGCAAAGCATGAATGATGTCGGCCATACCAGGGCTATGCAATGCAAGATGCAAGTCAGGTATACAATCCTCATCTAAGTCCACATATCAATACAACTCAAATCTGGGATATCACCGGGGTCTAGTACACTCTAAACCAGATCGTCGCCCTATCGCGGGCAATAAGGTAAGTGGAAGAGACCTCATTATCCGTCTGCCAATATCGGGCTCGACTCGTCGATAGCGGATCCATTCCTCGAGCTAGTCAAACTCAACCTAGCTTTGCCGCCTAATCTCGGGCGGGTAAGGCCGCACCCCCTTCCAACCGACCATGACACAGTGGAAGTGCAACCGTCTGATAATCGGCATTCGACACTCCTGTACCCATTCGGTCTAGACGTTGGAGCAACCTCTTGGAACCATAAGGGTTTAGGAACTTTCACCTAGGGATATCTATAACACCTCATGTAGAATGAGATTTTTTGTATCCAATCCTTCCAACCACGATATGCCTGTGGAGGCTACAGCCCCGATGTCGCTAGGGCGTATAGTAATAATGTCATACAATGCGAAATGCATGAATCACACTATTCAATCATGCAGCAAATCCTTCGCGTATCGTGCGCTCATGTGGGACAACACCACCTACCTAAACAATCTGCCCGAAGGCATATGCTATGATCAGTCACTTCTCATATCAAGCATACATATGATGCGTATGATCATGAGTCATGGAACTATATTAAACATGTGATAAAGTAATGAACTATCCTTATAATGCAGATGGGCCTAAACAGGCTATACACAATAAGTACGGGCCTAACAATGGGCCCTAAGGAGAGTCGTAATGTGGACATCCAACCAACATTATAGTCACAATGTGAACATCAAACCAACATTGCTCCCAAGGCACGATTATCGTAAACATTGTTATATAATCCGTGTTGGGATCACACATTGCAATGGACCTTAGGTACATCCCATTGGGCCTTAAATACGTCAAATGGGCCATATCGTATGGGCCTTTTATTCATCAAATGGGCCATATAAATGGGCCGCACCAATGGGCCTTATGTGCATTGCAATGGGTCATAACCCGTGGGCCTTAGATTGCATCAAATGGGCCACAACAATTGGGCCCCATATGTACACCAAATGGGCCTCAACCCATAGGCCCTAGTATATCTCAATGGGCCTTAACCCATGGGCCCCTAAAACATCAAATGGCCTAATCCCATGCGCCTTAGGATACATCAAATGGGTCTAATCCCATGGGCCTTAGGACACATCAAATGGGTCTAATCCCATGGGCCTTACATCCACATCAAAGTGGGCCCCAATGAACTACTACAACTATAATAAGATAGGCCTCAAAACAGGCCAAGGTGGGGTCCACTTGGACTATGGATCTAGCTCATCTTAGCCTCAAGTTATGAGCTAATGGATAGACAGTTTAGATGCAACACATGCATCACGGTGGGTCCACATGAGCTAAGGATCTGACCCATTCTTTAACTCATGATATGAGTTTTCAAAATGGGTGGACGGACAGGATGCAACACATGCATCATGGTGGGTCCCACTGTTAATTGACAGTATGAATAGAACACATGCATCAGCGGCTCCACCGTCCAGGCAGACGGTGGAGATAAAACATACATCATTGTGGGCTCCACGTGGGGTCCACCACCATGTTAAATGCCATCCAACCCGTTGACAAGGTCATATAGACCTAAGTTAAAGGAAAACACAAATTTCATCTTGATTCAAAACTTTTGTGGACCCAAAAGAAATTTTAAGGGCAGCCACCCAATCACCACTATTTCCAGTGTTGTGGGCCACCTGAGCTTTGGATTGGGCTGAGTTTTGGAGGGTAGCCTCCTGCTCTCAGGGCCCACAAAATGGACGGTGCGTATATACAAAAAGTACATTAGGGTGGGGCCCACGGCCTGGCTGTGGGGCTGCTCGTCCGCCCGCCCGCCAATGCAGCTGGCACTGCCTGCGCTGTCTGACACGGGCAGCATCAGCTGCATGGATGTTTATTTATTTATTTATTTTTTATAATCCTGTGGTTTTTCACAGGTGGGACCCATATTCGGAAAGTCCATTCCGACCATGGGATTCTACAGCTCGAAACAAACAAAATGAGCCTAAAGTTTGAAATTTTTAGGTGCATAGGAACTTCAGGCTATGTTTCAACGGTAACCACTGCAGTCTTCAATGTTATGGCCCACCAGATGCTCAAATCAGCCTCATCCTTCTACTCAACGGCTAAAATGAGGTTGGTAAGAGGATGGACGGCTTGGATTGGATACATACATCAAGGTGGGGCCTATGTGAGTGGGTCACCCCAAAGCTTGGAAACGAGCTGATATTTATGTTTTATCCGACCCACGTCCAGCGTCCCTGGACGCTGGACGTTGCACATGAATACATTAGAGGTGGGCCCTGCTTATGATGGGCCACCTCATGGAGGATTGTGTGGGTACAATACATTTAAGGTGGGCCCCACTTGAGGATAGCTTGGATAAAATATATACTTCATAGTGGGGTCCATCCGAGCGGGCCACATAAGTACATCATCATCCCATTAAAAAAAATATGAAAAAGAGAGGGAGAGAGAGGGAAAGAGAGTGTGACACTCGTGTGATGGAGAGCTCCGCCACTATGAGCCCTCCCTTAAAAAAAATCATAGAATCAAATGGATCCCTTTACACATGGGACCACCGAAATTGAAAATCAACGGTGAGGATCCTTTCCCCACCAATATGGACGGTTTAGATGACCTTCCTAATGTAATGAAATAAACATCATGATGGACCATGATGGGGTCCATGGACAATGGCCCCATCATGGATGATCATGATGATCAAAGTGGGCCATCGGCCACAACTTAGGGTCCCAAGTGAGATCCAAACCATTGATCGGTTGGTCTCACTTGGCCCAACTTGAAAACATGAAAAATTACTATCATCAAGCACCCACCGTTCGATCTTCTTGCTCCTATGGGTTCCTTAGCTCCTTAGCTTCGATTTCAATGGATGAGATGAGGTTTGGATGGTTGAGATGGGAGATGAAGGGGTAGGCAAGGTGGGCCACACTTGGAGTTTTGAAAGAGAGGGAGAGGCTTGGACATGGGATGCTTCTCTTGCTTGGAATGTTTTTTTTTTTTAAATGAGAAAGAGAGAGAGAGAGTTGTAAAGGGAGAGAGAGAGAGTGATGGGTGATGGAGTGATAGATGTGGTGGTGATGGGTGTGTAAGACACCTTTTAACTTTGGTGGCCATTTGTGTAAGAAAGGTATGGGTGGTGTAAGAACTTTTTTGACTTTGGAGGCATTTTGTGTAAGAAAGGTATGGGCTTGTAAGAACTTTTGGACTTTTGTGGCTTACTTGGGAAAGGGTGAAAAGTGATGTGTACTTGACATGTACTTGACATGTGATGTGATGGGATTGATTGATTGATCGATGTGACACCTTGTAGAGATTCTCTTGGATTTCACAACGCGCAGCATTTTTCTTGCACCGAATGCTAACCCATATCTCTAGACCAGGGTATCGCCTCGGTGCGTGAGTCACGGCATCGGAACCCCAGCGACGGCGTGGTCGCTATGGTAAAGATCTTTGGGTTGAGTCGACTCGGGTTGACGGCCTCGAATCAGGGTCGCGCGTAAATATCTATTAAGGGTCGAAGGTTGCCGGAATTCAACCGGTAAGACCGCGAAAGTTTATGAAACGGTACGGTTTAGGATACGGGGCTTACAGGGGTACTATAACTTACTGTGCTCTCAAAGCACTGGAGCATTTCTTTAATTAAATAATTGAATAATTAATTATTTTTATTACATTTTTGATGGTACTACTATTATAAGTTGTACCTTACATGTACTCTCTCTTTTATCTCTTTTACAGTGTGCTAATTTTTAGATGGTGGTGAACCAATCACCTCACGAGCGGCACACATGTATGTCAATCGAGAGGGCCCAAATCTGTGGACCATCTTTGATGGAACATAGACCCAAAATAGTACCGATCAGTGATAATGAAAAGGGATCATTAAAAATAAAACATGCTCCAACCCACTCAAAATTATGTTATGCAATAAAAAGACACCATTTTATGCGCATCTCTTGGCGTAGAGATCTATGTGAGATACCTTGACGTGTGGAATCTGATCTGAATAGATCACATGATCGGATGAAATCTTAGGTATTAAATAATGTATTATAACCTTTGTGGAGTCATTGGACAGATTGGATCTAATCTCTACAGTTGAATATTTTGTAAGGGGGAGTAGCCAATTTGCTCCTCATATTTGTGGTGTGGTCCATTTAATCTTTGGATATGATTCATTTTTTAGAAAATTCTCTGAAATGATCTCGATAAATGGATGAACGACGTGGGTTGATCCCAAATTTTAGGTAAATCCGAAAGTCAAGTAGATCATGCCACTTGAAACAATGTGGAATAATGATTTCAACTGTTGATACCCTCCATGGGTCCACAGTAATTTTATTTGACATCCAACATGTTCATAATATCAAAAAGATATGAATGAAGAGAAAACATAAACACATCAGCTTGATCTAAAACTTATATGGCCTCTAAGAATTTTTCAATGGTAGATGTTCAATCACACTATTTCTTGTGGCGTGGTCCACTTGGGCTTTTGATATGCTTCTATTTCTTCTTTATACCTCAAATTATTTGTTTACTCTAGTGAAAAAAACAGTGGACCCCACAGAGTTTACTCTAGCAAGGGTAATGAGTAACTCACCTAAGGGCCTGTTTGATTTCTCATTGCAAGTGTAAATACCGGGTGAATGGATAATTATGACCCTTTCACCCGTTTGGAAATTCCTGCCTTGAAACCGTTCAAAAGTGCTAGTTGGAATTTTTGGACCTCACTGTGACATATATGACATATTTGTTCCATCCATCTGTTTTACCACAACATTTTGAGATATGAGTTGAAAAATTATGTAGATCCAACACTCAAGTGGCCCACACCAAAAGAAACAATGGCCCTAAGAAGTTTTTAACGACAAGTACTTGATTCACTTTTTTTTTTTGTGCATGGTCCACTAGAGCTTTGGATATGCCTCACTTTTTGGCTCATGCCATAAATTCATCTATCATAATGGATGAACGATGTGGATAAGCGGCATGCATCACGATGGATATGTGAATTTTGACTAGTTACTCACCCCGATCACGCTACATATGAGAAAGATATTGGACAAACAAAATTAATCAACAATTTGAATGAATTTTGATTTAAACATCCGAAATTATTTACTCTTCAATCTAGACTGATCAGATTGTCCAAAAACAGTTAAAGATTCAATTAGTGGATGTGCATAATAATTGAGTAATTTTATTTTTCACAGGTAAATTTCAATTTTCTTTTAAAAATAACTTCTTCTTTTTTCAAAATGTATATTTTTTCTCTTTTTACAAAATATCATTTTTATTAAAAAATATTTCAAAAATTATTTAAAATACAAATTCTGATTTTTTTATTCACTAAGTCTCAATAATTTTCTCATATTTTAATTTTTCAAAAATTTCAAATTGCCGATTTTTATCTTCAAAAGCATTATTTAGTTCTCAAAATTTTTCTCAAACATTGTTAAAATTTCTAAACTTCTCAATATTCTTTTTTATGTGATATTACAAATCATTTAAATATTACCTTTTAATTATATATATATATATATATATATATATATATATATATATATATATATATATATATATATATATATATATATACTGACAAAAATTTGTAAAAAGTATAACATGTTTACATTATTCAAAACACCCTTTAGCAACGAAGATTTTCATAGCTAAAGGTGTAAAAATTCAAATCACCCTTTGGCAACGAATATCTTTGTCCCTAAAAGACACCTTTAGCTACAAAATGGATATCGTCGCTAAAAGGAAAGTTTTCAAATATTCAAACCACCCTTTAGTGACGAACATTTTCGTCGCTAAAGGTAACTTTTAGCTAAAATTCAAAATAGCATTTAGCGATGAATATTTTCGTCACTAAAGGTGCAATAATTGAAATCACCCTTCAGTGACGAATATCTTCATCGCTAAAAGACACCTTTAGCTACGAAATTAATTTCGTCGCTAAAAGGAAACTTTTCAAAAATTCAAAACAACCTTTTTAGCGACGAAAAATTTTCACAGCTAAAGGTGACTTTTAGCTAAAATTCAAAACAGCCTTTAGCGACGAAAATCTCCATTGCTAAAAGTGAAAAAAATTCAAATCAACCTTTGGCGATGACTATTTTCGTTGTTAAAAGACACCTTTCTCTATGAAATTAATTTCGTCGCTAAAATGAAACTTTTTAAAAATTTAAAACACCCTTTAGTGACGAAAATGATTGTCGCTAAAGGTGGCTTTTAGCTAAAATTCAAAACAGCCTTTAGCGACGAAAATTTTCGTCGCTAAAGGTACAAAAATTCAAATCACCCTTTGGCGATGAATATCTTCGTCGCTAAAAGACACCTTTAGCTACGAAATTAATTTCGTCACTAAAAGGAAACTTTTCAAAAATTCAAAACACCTTTAGCGACGGCAATTTTCGTCGCTAAAGGTGACTTTTAGCTAATTCAAAACACCCTTTAGCGACGATAATCTTCGTTGCTAAAGGTGAAAAAAATTCAAATCATCCTTTAGCGACGACTATTTTCGTTGCTAAAAGACACATTTATCTATGATATTAGTTTCATCTCTAAAAGGAAACTTTTCAAAAATTCAAAACATCCTTTAGCGACGACAATTTTCGTCACTAAAGGTGATTTTTAGTTAAAATTCAAAACATCCTTTAGCGACAAAAATGTTCATCGCTAAAGGTGTAAATATTCAAATCACCCTTTAGTGATGAATATTTTCATCGCTAAAGGTGCAAATATTCAAATCACCCTTTCGCGATGAATATTTTCGTCGCTAAAGGTGCAAATATTCAAATCACCCTTTAGCGACGAATATTTTTGTCGGTAAAAGCCACCTTTAGCTACGAAATTAATTACGTTGCTAAAATGAAACTCATCGACTTTTTGTTTTTTTTCAAAAATTCAAAACACCCTTTAGAGACGAAACTTTTTGTCGCTAAAAGTGACTTTTAGCGACGAAAATTGTTTTCGTTGCTGAAAGTCACCTTTAGCGAAGAAAATAATTTTCATCGCTAAAAGTTTTATCGATAAAAACCCTATTTTTTGTAGTGTCAATAGCCCAATTTCCACCACCACTGGTCATCACCATCCATGTCACCATCATGAATAATCATCATCATACATCATCAAGCACATTCTTGGTATAAACACATCACCATCCATGTCATGCCTCATGAAACAACATCAAGATCTCAATGCTCCCTCATCTTTTACTCCTGTACAAACAACAAAATCACCCTTCTCACCATCCTTCATTCCATTCCATTACCTTACATCCAACCATTCAATTCATGTAGCTGACCCAAAACCCATTTTTCATTAATTTCTTGTAGCACCCAACTCACCCAACTCTCTCTTCATCAAATGATATTGTGAAAAGTCCTAAGGTGGGTAGAAGACTAGTTCTCCCTTCCATGTGAACTCCTTTCCCTCATTACTTTCCATTAATGCACTGTTGCACTTTCAGCTTCTCATTCTTTCAGCTTCTTCTTTTCTTTTTTACTTCTCGATTAACTTTTTGTATGAATGCTTGAAAAGGAAGGGCTATGGGTTTTTATTCCTCTGTCTGATTCTTTTTATTTTTGATTTTTTAAACTACTTCTGAAGGATTCCTCATGTCTCCTAAGCAACCTAGTTTTGCACTTTATTTTCTGGGAATTTGATCTGTCTTGGGTTCCAATCTTTTGATTTCTCTACCTTTAAATAACCTTGATTTCGATCTCTATTGCATAGAGCTTTGATGGGTATTTCTTGTTATCTCATGGGATTGTGTTTTTGAGACCTATATTTGTGATTTTGTGGTTTTTAGCTTCTTCGCTTTTCTAATCATTGCAAATACCTAATTTTTTCTGTTTTCTCCTTTAATTTTGATGGGTATTTCTTGTTTTGAGGTTTTGGGTTTTTGATTTGTAAGACCCCATACCTCTGGTACACAGGTGTTACCTTATCTCAAAATCTACATCAACTAAGGTCTAATTACTAGGCAACTTGAACTTCGACATGTGCAGGTGGGACTTCCAGATAACATTAAAGCCATTCCTCGGGGTGGGAAGGAGCCAAGTATAACCTAGCACCAGTCAGAAAGGTAAGACTCAGCAAGCACATATAGTTAATAAAGCTTGTAAATAGATTAATTAATCAAGTCATAATGCACCCACTAACGACTCTCAAAGATGAATGAAGGTCCAACCAAATAAGCAGTATACTCTAAAACCTCAGTTAACTGTTGAAGTTTAATATTAACTCAATCTAACCATCGGATCAGCAGTCTTGGGGCTAAATAGAGCCCGGGTCATGTGAAACGGCCCATAAGGCCTCGAGTCCACCAAAGATCAGGCCAATACACCCCCATAACCACTTAAAAGGCATTTGAACGGATCAGATTCATCGGGATGATCCCGGTGGAACTCATACAGTGGGATGCACATGCACTTGAAATACACTAAAACGGCTAGCTCGGTCAAACAAGCGTTGACTGAGCACCTTTCAAAAAATTGGGTTTTTGCATTCTCCCGTCCTCCTCTCTATTTGAAACCAACTCACTTCAAGCCCCTAAGTGACCCACTACGATCACTTTCCGGGCCATCCGGACCGTTCAAACTCCTTGTGGGGCCCATACGATCAAAATCGTATAGGCTTTTGGACCCTTGCAAATAGACGAAAGAGATGAGTGCAACCGTCCATCTCTCATATAAGGTGGTGCCCCTTTTTTCCAAAATTAGCCAAGCAACGGCTGGTATGTTGGAAACAGAGGAGAAGCTTTCCTCTTTGGGAAAGATGGTGGTAGGTGAGATCTCGGCCATCCACGGTAAGAGGAATCACAGTTGTTCCTCTCTCTCCCTCCACATCTATAAATAGAGCTCTGTAGCTCTCAAGGAAGGGAGAAGAAAGAAAGTGTAAGAGAGAAAAGAAAGTAGGGAGACCGACCCCCTATTTTAGCTAGGTGAGCCTTCTCTCCCTTCCATCCCCTATAATCCCAAGAAATAGTGGTGTTCGATGCTGGAGTTGAGCCAAGCAATGGCTCTACTTTGGGCTACAACATAGTCGAGCCAAGCACCATTAAGGGTGCCCATTTGAGTGCTGTTTTGAGCTCTCAATAGAGCTTTGAAACAAGCTCAAGGATGGAGCCAAATAATGGCCGGAACTAGGTCAGGACCAAGCCAACAAATGGCTGTCAGTCTGACTAACAAACCAGCCGTAGTTGGGTCCCTGTTCTGGACTGAAACGGAGCCAATCCATGGCCCTGTTTTGAGCTAAAAACTAACCCCACTGAAGCTCCGTTTTAAAGCTGAATATGGACCAAACAATGGCCATTATTCTGAGCTAAAACTGGGCCTAAAAACACCTCCACTATTTTCTTTTAATAAGCTGTGATTAGAGTCGAGAATCAGGCCTTCGTCAGGCTCTGTTCTGAGCTAAAACGATGGCCAAACACGGCCCTGCATGAAGGCTACCTGACTCAAGATCAATGGCAGGAATGTGGGTCAACACCACGCCAATCCATGGCTGGGAAGATGACCCTAAACCAGGCCGCAAACAAACCTTCATATGGTTAGAAACATGCCTCAGTCGGCCTTGCTAAAACGGTGCATGGTATTGACGTAGGCCTCTTTTATGTGAAATGCAAGCGACAGATGGGCCCCACCAAGCTGTGGGCTCCATGGAAGACTTAGTTAGGCCATGAATGGGCCCAAAACGCACCTCAACCCAACTTCCATACACTGTTCTGAAAACATCTCCCACGACATGCAGAAGAAGAACCTGTTTCATGTGGAACACTGGCGGGCTGCGCCAGTCTTGGGCCTTGCACAAATGCAGGTGGGCCTCACCCAACGTCAATGGGCTGACCTTGACTGTGAGCCTTGCATTAACTGTGGGCCCCACCAAATGCTGGTGGGTTGCTCTAATGTCAGGCCACCATGGGCCATTTGAGTTTGGGCCATCCATCAGGGATGTTGTATCCAAAAAAAGGCCCTGGGCTGTACGTCCAGTACTAGGCATTAGCAGTTAAAAGAAACTATAGTATTATAATATAATATCAGGATATATACACATGCACATGCATAAGAACTCATACGTGTGATGTACCACAAGTAGTGGGCCTCACATGGGACCCACCTTAATATATGCATTTCCATGTCCTCACCGTCTAGGTTATTAGACGGTGGGTACCCACTATGTTGTACATGTTTTGTCCCAACCATCCATTGCTTGGACGGTAGGCCAACATGCCACATGGTCGTGGAAATTGCTGCATCCACGCTAGTGAATCTGTGGGTCCCGCGCACTGTATGTGCTTCATCTATGCCATCTATTAGGCGGACCGCACCACAAGGCTATGGGCCATGCACTATACAAGTAGTTGGGTCACAACATATATTGGTGGGCCCTACCAAGTGCAAGTGGGTTACATATGTTAAAGTGTCCCTGGCGGCAGCAGGGTCCCTAGACTCCCGTGTAATTGCTATTATAAATGGTAACTTACACTATAGATACGTGGTGGGCCCCATGAGGGACCCACGTTGAGGTGTGTGTGTGTATATATATATATATATATATATATATATATATGATGGCACTATATAGGGCAAACATACTTGTGAAACCTACCTTGTGCATGTGTTGGACGTAGACCATCCAAGGTCTGGATGTGGTCCACCTTGGCGCATAACCACTCCGTCCACCTATTTGGCCAGGGGAGTGGGGGGCCCTGCACATCATACATATGTGGGACCTACCATGAGGAATGTATTATGTGCTCCACCATCCAAGGATCGGATGGTGGGAGGCAGCTTGGCTGGAGTAAGTCACAACAACTGAATGGCTGCTATACTTTCCAGTTAGTCCTATGGGTACACTTGCTGTGATGACATCAACAACTCTGTGGACCCCACCTTGATGTATGAAATTTATCCACACCATCCATTTAGTGGGCGAACTCGTCCTAAGGGTTTGGGAAGAAAATGAAGCAGATCTAGTGATCAAGTGGGCCCTGACTGGACCCAGTTTGATTAAAACAAAAGCTCATGCTTGGTGAGCTTGATTACCCTTGATTACAAGCCCAAGTAAACCTTGGTTTAAGGCCTTCCAACTCTTCACCTACCCTCACATATTAAACCTTATGACTCATTGTTTGTTATAAATAAATTTGTTCAGGGAGCTACGTGAGCGGTGTAAACTCATTACCTTCTCAAGGAAACTTGCCTCTAGAAGCATTCTACGCTTTGCCTAGTGATGATTTCTTTCCCTTGAACTTTCCATCCCTAACTAGACCAGAAATAGTAATTTTGTGAAGTTTAACGAATAGTTGAATTAAGGATAAATTGTGTATAGGAATGAACTGCTTTCACTTGGCCTATCTATCTACATAAAATGATTCTCGTGCTTGTCATTAATTAACTCATGCAAATGTAGTTAATATGTACTGATGAAAATATATGCATTGTTCTTCATTTCTCCATTTATGATAAGATCTATGTTACTAATATGATAGTATGACACACATATTGTTAAAACCTCTCTATAGGAAGTCTGGTGAAAGAAGAGTCCGTGCTTGGGGTGTAACTAGCCTAGTTATAACATAAGTTGGCCCCTGACACGGAGGTTTGTTGATCGACCATCCGTTGGTGGGTCTTACTCATATCCCAAGACGGTAGTCTCATGGGCCAGGGATGGTAGCCATGGGATACTAGGCCCAAGCCGTCGGACTACGCTGGGCCATGTGCTCCCCGTAGTGACCGTGAGCTTATTTAAATTGGCTGGTTACAATTGGGCTAATAACGGGTTGGATAATCATGCATGCATAGCACAGACCAACATCTATTACTATCATACGTAACATACAGATTTGCTTGTCTGGATGTTTTACCTGAGGCACCAACCATCATCTATTGTTATCGTATATATTTGTCTGTCTGGATGTTTTACCCAGGTCGATGATTGTACGGGTGACGACCCCTATGTCCATCTGGATGTTTTACCTGGGACCATGGTTGCACTAACGCATCCATGCATATAATACGACTGCATTTACTCTGTTTTAGAATGTCTGTATGTTTTATGTTATTCCTTGTTTAGGGCGGCCGTGTGTAATCTTGAGGGGAGATCACACTGAGCTGGCCACTCATTCATTAATGTTTAACTGTACAGAGGATACAGGGTTAGATGGACTTACGATGGAGCTGAAGGTGGCTGAAATCGAGGAGGAGCCTTACCTTGAGAAGCCGTACCAGGAGACGGTTACTTATTTTGGATTAAATCAGTAGACTATTTTGTTTGATTTCATTTCAGTTCATTTTGGGATTGAGATTTTGTATATGGGCCTCAACGGAGTCGCCTAGGATATTGTTACTGCTTGAGCTTTATTTATACTACACTTAGTTCCATTAATCGCACTTTGATTGGGTTTAATTATCCCTTGTTTATCAGTTAACACCCGAATTTTTAAGATCAAAGTGACCTACTTGGGTCTCGAAAACCGGGGCATTACATGATTTCTTAGCAATATTTATTTTGGGATTTTGGGTTTTTGGAGTGAGAGTTGCCATGTTCACCTATCTACTGATATCTGTCATCTAAGACACCGGATTTTGAATTCTCTCGCTTTGAATTTTGATGGGTATTTCTTGGTTTCCCACAAAATTTCTCGGTACCAGATTGTTTTCTGGGTTTCTAGTTTACGAGTTCATGTTGTTTCCTCTTCTTTTGGAGTCTTTATTTTAATTTTCTCCGCCTATCCATATCGTTGTAGCACTTCAGTGGGTAGTGTCTCAGAAAATGCGATTGGGTTTTGATTTTTCTACTCTTCTATCAATTTCTCTTTTTTTGAGGATTCAAGTCCTGTTTAATTTCAGGAACATGGGGTTATAATTTGGAATTTTTCCATTTAATTTACACCATGAAACTCCTTTGGTTTGTTGGGTTGTTGGTTTTCTTCTGGTTGGGAGCACTTTTGAATGATATCTAGCCCAAAAATTGCGCTGATTAGAAGCTTATAACCATCTGTCCATCGCCTGTTTTGAAATGTTGAGAAAACTTTAGAGAAACTATCTACAAAATTGGTCTATAAATCAAATGGCTGAAAATATCCAATCACTGGAACTTTTGACCATTGGCCATCACGAGGTGGCCATTAGGATTGATTAGCACATTTTTTAATCTTATAGACTAACTTTTATCCGAACGTCATCCAGTCTCATATCTTGTGTTTGTTCACTGATCAATTGATGCTTTCCTTTATTTCATTTATAGTTTTAAATTTTCGTAGTCTGCCAATCTTGATTAGATAGTCTAATTCTCATGCTTTGGTTTGACGAGTTTTATAATCTGATAAGACTTCACATTGTTGACTTGGTTTTGAGTCAAGGAGGTAACTTGATATTTTACTTTGAGACAGGTCAGTCATCATCCAATGATTGTTGCATGTCACCGTGAAGGTAGAGGATGGAAATTTTGGGGAGATGGTAATTTGAAAAGCAAATTTTGGGCTCATTCAATCCAGCTTGATCCTGTTGGTCTTCTAACTCTTAAGTTTGATGATGGTGAAGTTTTTCAATGGAGCAAGGTAAGAAAATCATGAATAAAAATAATAACTTTTGTTTCCTCATAGAGTTAAGCTGAAATGTGTACTGCAAAAGAATTGTGTGAAATTCTTGGTAGTTTTCACTTATACTTTTTTTTTAAAATAACTGAATTTCATATAAAAGGAAGGGATACAGGGACTGTACTTTAGGCGACCCTAAGAGTCCACCTAAAACAAAGACTCTAGCCACCTATTGTAAAGAAGATATACAAGAGCCATCACCTTGATGGCACCCCACCCCACAGGAAGATACTCCCCAGCACAGACAGAGAGAGAATCGAAGGGATGAACTACCTATAGCCATATTTGCGGATCAACCCTAGACCAACTTTATCAAGGAAAAGCAACCCGCTAACGACCTGAGGAAGGTCAGTTAGGGAGGAAAATAGGGATGTAGCTTGATTGGAGCTTCCCACTTGAGTCATTCTATCTGCCGACTCGTTTCCTTCTTTGCACACGTGACGAAACCTGATTTGCCCATTTTTAGCGAGAGTGTGAATTCTAGTTTTCCAAATTTTCCATCTCCAACCCAAGAGAGAAATGCTTGTCAACAAGTTTACCACCAGCAAAGAATCCGATTCTACAATTATATTCTTTAGCCCGTGCTGTAAACAAAGGCTAAGGCCATCATGAACTGCCCTCAGTTCAACCCTTGTGTTGGAAGCAATTTCGTAACCTGCAGAAAAAGAAAACTGAAATTAGTCATTCACTCCTCTGCACACTCCCCCACCTCTAGCCATACCGGGGTTACCACGGGATGAGTCGTCGACATTGAGTTTTACCCAACCCGGAGGAGGTTTCCTATAATGCACCACTTGGGTGGTCTCAAAAACTCTTGGATGAGCAAAGATATCCATGAAAGACAAATCCCTGCTGTTCCCATGGTTGTGAGCACGGATATTCCACGTCCTAACTATCCAGCTCACCCAACATGAAATGCGCATTATGATTGAGACCGGACTTTGAATTGAGTTATCAAACTTGGAGGAGTTCCACGCCATCCAAAGCTCCCAATGTATGAAACAAGGAATGAGAGCTCGAAAAGGAGCGGAAGGAGCAAGATCCAACCCAGAATCCCACCAACGACCTAGACGCTCCAAAACTGAATCTCCATTAGACAGGCTTATTACATAAACCCTGGTAAAATGATGCCAAATACTAGCTATGTGGGAGCTATACAGGAAGGTGTGATTCACCATTTCAATAGCTAGGCTACCGTTGAATTCCTAGAAACAGCAATAGCACTTGGACACTAGATGGACCCCACGGGATTTAATAGCTTCATCCACCGGTACCACTGCCCTAATGATTTGCTAGACAAGAAAAGATATCTTAGGAGGGATTTTGATGTTCCAGATCTTTCCACCCCAACTGGTTTGAAGACGGTGAACATGAGAGATTTCCTAAGCCGTGGAGACTGAGAAGGCGCCCGTTTTTTAATGGGGCCAGATTGGCATATCATGCTCGAACATGAGACAATGACCTTCTTAGAAAATGGAATTAAGATCCTTTTGGGATATGATCGTCAACATTGCTGACAGGGCCAGTGGGCCCATTCTACTCAGGAAATCGTGAACCCGCAAATTAGACAACAACGGTGGCACACCAGTAGGGATTCTGTCCCTCAGAGGCCCGAGCCCTGACCAGATTGTGGCCCACAAATTCAAACTACCGTCTCCTATATGCCACTGAGTCGATGAAGCTGTTAAAATGCAACTGATGCCATTGTTACCATTATGTAAAGGCTGTTATGGCACACCATGCCTATAGCTAAATCTAATGTGGTTGTCATTAGCTGAAGGATAACTGGGTTTCTACCTGCCCATAATATGTATGTTGGAATCAACTACCCTTGGTAAGATGACTAAAAACAGAGGTTGCTCTATGCAGTGGCCTTTTGGAGTAGTTACATAAACTCATAGGCAACCAATTAATCGAGGAGAAAATGTGGTACTTGATTATTATTTTTTAATGCAATGATAATGAATGGACAATTTTTTTTCCCAAATTCATGGGGCAACCCCTTTCCAACAACTGATCCATATTGGGACTTGGTCATTGCCATTGATATCCTATTATGTAAGGTTTATTGCTATATCTTATATCAGTACTCAATAATATGAACGAGTAGTTAAAGGCAAAACTTAGCTTCTTCTTTTTTTTTGAAAGGTGAAACTTTATTCTTTGAAATCCTTGGAAAAATCAATCAAGTGGTTGAGTACTCGACAAGGCCTCTTCTTTTCTTCTTTTTTTCATTTTCATGTGGACTCTCTCTCTCTAGATTATGTTAAAATCTTATGAGCATGATTTATTGCATGTCATTTCTTACTCATAATTATGTTGTTTCCTGGTTCCAAATGTTGTGTATGGAGCTTAAATTTTGAGTGAAGTAGATTAGGTTAGTAAACAATGCATCTTGTCTACTACAAGAAGTTCAGTCCTATTAAAGTTCGTTCTTTGAAGGTGCAGCTTGTCTGCTACATGCGCTCTTGCACCTCTTGCCCAACAAAAACAATGCTGTCAACATCCTTTACAAAGCTATCGCTCAGTTGGGAAACATGTACCAATCCGTCTGTGAAAGCTGCAAAGTCGACAAAAGCACCGAATGGCAGGACGGATCTTACTTTCCCAGTGAAAGTAGCACCTGGGATTAGCACCTCGTTCTTCACAGGTGGCATCTCGCTCTTCCTCACGGTTCTTGAGCATTTGGATTGGGCAGTAGGAGTAGGACCTGCATTTTCTATTGAGGAAGCCTCACTTGTTTCGACAGCATCAGGCGAAACTTCGGAGGTTTTGTCATCAACATCTTCACCCTCGACCATAGAATTGGCTCCTTTATTACTACATTTGTTCCTATCGCAGCCAATATTTGGATTCTTGATTTATTATGTACATCACTGGTGTTGTACTTCTAAAATAAGCTTAATGAGATTGGCCGAAGCAGCAGAAACCTTTGTGGAGGGAATGCGGGTTTTGTGTATTTTTTGAAAAGCTTGCATTTTGTTAGTCTATTATCTTTCCTTGAGGTGAAGGTAGATGTAAGGAAGAGAGAGATGTTCCCAACTGAACAAGGAATTACAGGCATCATGTTGAATACAGTTGTGCACGTTAAGAGTTCTAGTTTGCAGCTATATATATACCTCATTCTTCATTAACCTGTTAAAATTCTGTGGGAATGTAAGAAGAGAAAGAGGGTTTCTTTCCTTTTTGTTTTTCCAAAGGAAGGGAAGACTCTCTCACTCTCTCTCCCTTACATCATAGCTAAAGGAAATGAAAGACGGGGCTTTAAAACCTTATCCCATATCAGAGTTTTTATTTTTATCCTTTGCTTCTTGATGGAACTTCTTTTCTTTTTTTTTCTCTATCCTCTAGCCTTTACTTATCCAGTTCAGGTTGTTCTACAATGGTTGTGCTATGAAGGGTACCTTGTTTGTCAATAAAAAGGTACAAGTATTTTCATTTTCATTTTCATTTTTTTTTCCATCGATTTTTAGGTGAAACTTCTAAAGATAATGTGAGATTTTGGTTAAGACCATTATTAACACTTGCCTGATTGGTGTGGTGCTTCTCATTTAGTAGTACTAACTTTGTTGGTAAATGTGTTATGGAGATTTTTGATTTTTATTTATTTGACTTTCAACATGAGTCCATGCCTGTTTGATTGGTGGGAAAAAATGGAAATAGAAAATAGAATGTAATAGTTATCCAATAATGATTTCCATGACCGCAATTGAAATGTATTCCCATGGATTCCATTAATGACACAGCATATATGGGCACCTCAACATGCACCACATGTATGGCCATTGTTTTTTTTATTCCTTCTCAGCATGCACCTCATTTTCCAGGTTTCTGGTTTACGGGTTCTTGTTATTTCCTCTTCTTTTGGAGTCTTTATTTTAATTTTCTCTGCCTATCCGTATCGATGTAACGCTTCAGTGCGTAGTGTCTCAGAAAATGAGACTGGGTTTCGATTTTTCTACTCTTTTGTCGATTTCTCTTGTTTTAAGGATTTGAGTCCTATTTAATTTCAGGAACATGGGGTTATAATTTGGAATTTTTCAATTTAATTCATGCCATGAAACTCCTTTGGTTTGTTGAGTTGTTGGTTTTCTTCTAGTTGGGAGCCCTTTCGAATGGGTTGAAAGGACGTGTTACTTCAAGGCCCCCTTTTGTGAACATTGGAGCTATTTTCACTATCAACTGTACCATTGGAAGAGCTGCAAAGATTGTCATTGAGACTGTCGTAGAAGATGTAAGCACAGATCCCAGCATTCTTGGTGGGATAGAGCTGAAAGTTAAGATGCAGGACTCTAATTGCAGTGGGTTTCTTGGAATTGTTGAAGGTAATTGCTTTCTTGTATCTTGGTTTAAGATACTATGTGTGTTGAATATAATTTATTGAATGGTATCAACTATATAAATCCTTGAATTGGTGCAATTTGGTAATGGATCCATGATAATTAGTGGACCACCTCTTGAATAATATCTGGACCAAAAATTGCGCTGATTAGAAGCTCATAACCATCTGTCCATCGCCTGTTTTGAAATGTTGAGAAAAGTTTAGAGAAACCATCTACAAAATTGGTCTATAGATTAAATGGCTGAAAATATCCAATCACTGGAACTTTTGACCATTGGCCATCACGAGGTGGCCATTAGGATTGATCAACACATTTGTTAATCTTATAGACAGTAACATTGATCTGAACGTCATCCAGTCTCATATCTTTTATTTGTTCACTGATCAATTGATGTTTTCCTTTATTTCATTTATAGTTTTAAATTTTCATAGTATGCCAATCTTGATTAGATAGTCTAATTCTCATGCTTTGGTTTGACGAGTTTTATAATCTGATAAGACTTCACATTGTTGATTTGGTTTTAAGTCAAGGAAGTAACTTGATATTTTACTTTTAGATAGGTCAGTTATCATCCAATGATTGTTGCATGCCACTGTGAAGGTAGAGGATGGAAATTTTGGGGAGACGATAATCTAAAAAGAAAATTTTGGGGTTGTTTAATCCAGCTTAATCCTGTTGGTTTTCTAACTCTCGAGTTTGATGATGGTGAAGTTTTTCAGTGGAGCAAGGTATGAAAATCATGAATGAAAATAGTAACATTTGTTTCCTCATGGGGTTCAAGCTAAAATGTGTATTTCTTTTTTATTTTTTTTCCTTCAGGTCACAACTTTTGTGTTCTACCAATCACCAAGCACCAAAACTTGGACTGTTCCCTTTCAGGAGATAATTGATATGGTGGGACCATTCCTTTTGTGTCAATTTCATTCCTCTTTGAGTTTTTATTAATTCATTAAGAAAAAAAGAAGAGAAAATGGTCATACATAATGCACTTCTTTCACTTTGTCTTTTTTTCCCCCAATGGTCATTCCGATTTATGTGATGGAATATATGAAGTTGTTGCAGGAAGTGACTTTGTCACTACTCGAGTTGCATTTTGAGACAACTCTTCAAAGTACTATATAAATGACCGTGGAAGTAATTTTACAGATGTCACTAAGAAATTGAAAGGAAAAGGAGTGGACTTAGACAATTATAATTTTAGCATTATTGTAATTGTAATTGTAATTAAATGAACGATTGTAATTGAATGAATGAATGATTGTAATTGATTGTAATTGAATGAATGAATGATTATGCAAGTGGTAATTGAATGAAAAAATTATTATATTTTTTTAATGTAGGCAATAGCTACGAATATTGACCGTAGCTGCTAATCTGACAACCGTATCTATTATTAATTTCAGCATATAACTGCTACGGATTATATCTGTAGTTGTTGTATTCTATAGCTACGAATTAACTCCGTAGCCATAAATACAACTGCTACGATTATATCTCTATGTACTTTTCGCTACAGATATAAGTGCTATGGATTATATCTGTAGCTATTGTAATCTATGGCTACGGATTATATCTGTAGCCATAGGTTTAAGACCTATTGTTACGGCACCTACGACTACGGTCGTGCTACAGACTAAAGTCGTAGCCATAAGTCTATGTCTACAGCTTTTATCCGTAGCCTTTGCCCAGTTTTCTGGTAGTGCTTTCTTTGTAGCTGTCCAATGTTGCATTCTTGGATTAGATAAATACTTTCCCAACATTTCAACAACAAAGGAAATATCTAGTTAGATGCAGAGTGGAGCACACACGATGCTCCCTTCTACTAATGCATACAGAAATTCCTTCATTTGATTCTTTTCCAAATTATTCTTAGGCCACTGGAATTGGCCAAAATCTTCACCCTTTACAATGGAAAACTATCCAGGAACATAATTTTACATGACATACCTTTCGAGTACCCTAGTAATATATGTCCTCTATGACAGGCTGAGCAGTACATATAATTGTCATGAATCTCAATGTTGATGACATAAGAGGCATCACAAAGGTCCATTTTAAATATTTAAGTTAAGAATTTCTTAGTGTCTCTCAACATCCTGATATCATTGTTATTCAATAGAATGTCATCAACATACAAAGTCATCATAACAAACTTACTCCCCTTGATTTTAATGTAGATGTTATACCCCGAACTTTACAATGAAGTTCTCGAGTGTTATCAAGAAATTTAACTTATTATGTATATGAGTACAATACCAATCTAGCTATATTAACCTTACATCTATTGTCCCACATGAATTTAACCATTAGGAATAATCTCCATTCATATATCAAGCAATTTAATCATTGTTTTAAGATAGAATCATCATATACCTAAATATTGTCACTTATCCATCATAACCAACCACTCAGTTAAATATGCACTACTAGATCGAATCATCTAATTGTCCACTTTGATTTTGGATCACCCGATCGTAGTAAACTAGCTACTTGATCCCTACATCTACTCGTATGCACATCAAGTTGATATTCTGATCTGTTCATCACCTATGAATATGCTTAACCCCACATAAGAACTACAATCTGAGAAACTTACATATGTAAACAAGACACTCGAATCTAATGATACACATGTTCTACCCCTTAATCACTCTAGAAACCTACATTGTATTCTTCCATTTATAAAATTGGTCGTACATATACCTATTACACTATTAGAGCACCAACCATCAAGTTTTCCTATTTTAAACATGTCATCTAACTATCCATTGTGTGGTTTAATATATGTATATTCCCTAATTAATTTGATGAATAACTCTTTATTCATAATGATTTAGATATAAGTTATTTTGTAATAGTTACTTAGAAACATTCCTATAACCAAGTAGAACTATTAGATTTCTCAAAACTCTCATGTCAGCAATAATTACGAAAATGTCAATAACCTAAACCCTTGAATTCTAGATCACATGGTTTACACAATCCGCTTGATGTGAAATTTTATACCATGCCTATGTATCATAAATTAACCATACATGTCAAATTCCGGCCCTTAGATCATTGTAAAATTGAATCAATTAACAAATCAACCCCTTAACCGTTGATTTTGATGTCCATCGAGTGAAGAAATCTCATGAGTAGTCGTAGTAGGATATTTCTCTTCATATGAATGACTTGGATTGCCCATAATGTGGATCAAGTGTGAAATATGAAGACCCTACTTTAGTAAGCTTTTCCTTAGGCATGAAGTTATCCATATCGACTCCTTATAAATCTAGATCTTTTGATTAAACCACTCCTTCCGTCCATCGTAACTCAAATTTGGACCACACTTTGGCGTCATATGACTACGAGGTTATACAAAATTTAAACCCCGATATATGATCTTACACCATTAAATGCTGATGTCAGTTCCTTCATTTTGATGCAAAAGGTGATATTTAAAATATAAGTCTTTTTCCACCATTGATCAACTACCAAATTTTTTCCAACCATTTTCCTATCACATTTCCCCCAAATCATTAAGTGTGAACCGTTAATTGAGATCAAATTCTTTTTGACACCTGTTAGGAGAATTTTCAATATTAGCCAATATAAATTTTGAATCATAAAGAAAATAATATACCTCGAATATATTTGATGACCCTGACACAATGGACGAATTAGATTTAAAGAAAGATCGTTAAAAAATAGAAAAATGGAGAAACCCAATCCAAGTGTGATGTGAAAACACGCTCCTCTCATACGCCTACTCCCTTTTAAAAAGCGGGCATGCGTTCCCCTCTCCATTCACGTGCCCAACGCCCAAGGAGAAAGAGAGAGAGAGAGAGAGAAAGAGAGAGAGAGAGAGAGAGAGAGAGAGGTGATACATGCTCATATGGATCATTGGTATAACATCATGATACATGCTCATATGCATCATTAGTACACCAATTATGAGGGGTGATTGATTATAGTATATGCCATTGTATTGATATGTTTATGGGATTCCTTGTGAGACGGAGTTGTCCCACATGATCACGCAATACACGTAGGTTTGATGCATGATTAGATGACATGACTCATACATCTCGCATTTTATGTGACATGATCAACACACTAAGAACATGCTTAGTATAACATCATGATACATACTCATATGCATCATTGGTATGCCTGGTATGAGGGGTGATTGATTATAGTATATGCCATTGGGCTGAGATGTTTACGGGACTCGTGAGACGGAGTTACCCCACATGATCGCGTGGTATGCGCAGGTTTGATGCATGATTGGATGATATCACTCATGCATCTCGTATTTTACAACATGATCATTTGACACCTTAGCGACATCAGGTTATAGCTTCCACAAGCATATCGTAGATAGCCAGATGGGACACCAAAAATATTTGGTTTGAGCATATGGGCACGTTTGATGTCCTTGGGTGAAAGTCCCTAAACCCCCATGGCCAGGGGATGCTCTAACGTCGACACTGAGTGAATACATAAGCGCACGAGGGCTGTATACCATTAGGTCGCGTATCCCACTATGTCGTGGTTGGTTGGAAGAGAGTGTGGCCTTATCCCCCCAAGTGTAGAGGACATAGCTAGGCTGAGTTTGAACAACTCATAAATGGGTCCGCTATCGATGTGTCGGGTAGATATAGTCTGACTATTATCCAGGAGGATAGTGAGGTCTCTTCCACTTGCATGGTTGTGCGTCTATTGGGCGGCGATCTGGTGGTATACTAGACCCCGGTGATATCTCAAAGATGTATGGTACTGATATGTGGACTTATTGAATAGGAGTTGTGTACTTAGCATTTGACTCATTCATTCGTTCACTCACTATCCACTTGGGTTGGTGGCGTGTAACCAAATCATTACGTGTACCTTCACAATGGTCAGGATTTTTGTTGGGCGCACAACCAACCTGAGATCAGGAGTTTACACATTAAGTCTGGCTATCCAAATTTAGGTATGAGACCGGTTTGGATAGAAATCTCTTATGGTGAACCCCACACCTTGCGATACCACGTACTATCATCCCGACTACACACTCTAGCTTTATCATTTCTTTTGCATTATATACTGCATTGCATCCTCTGTATATAATATATTGTGATGTTCTGTCACTGTGGTTACATGTGGGGGCACACGTGGGTAGACGCTGATGTGGGTAAGGCCAAGTGGGCCTGAGTGAGCTACCAGTGGTTGGCAGGCTACTGTGCACACATTGAAGGCAGAACTTTATCCCATGTATTCGTGGACTTATCAGGATTTGCATATTGTATTGCATCCTCAGTACATGACATTTGGCTTACTATGTCTCCACATTGCAAAACCGATCTACATTGCTTCCTCAGTATATGATATTGGCTTATTATGTCCTTACATCACATAGCCTGGACAAGACTGATGATATTTATGGATTTGCCAGTATTTTCGCTTGCTCTGATATTTATATGCTTAACACGTGCACTGCACACACATACACCACCCTTTAAGCTTCCTGTAAGTTTATGCATGATAGATGCATGCAGGTGACGCTAGGATGTAGCCGAGCTGAGGCAGGAGCGTGCGGCTAAGCTTCTGAAGCTTCGATATCTATTTTGTATTTCCCTTTCAGCATTGTACTCGAATGATTTTATTAGTGGATACGTTGTGATGATGTTATTGTTTGTATCTGGGTTATGCTTATAAATATGTTTCTTATAAAAAAAATTGTACTGAAAATCCTCCTTGTAAGATCCTATAATCGGAACTTGGAAAATGGGTGTTGGGAGCCAAGAATGGGGTACTATGGAGGTTGTCGGCACCATATTTGGTGATCAAAAATTTTATGAGCCTGGTTTCCGAGTTTGGGGCGTGATATTACTTGATTCAAGTATTCACATTTGGAATTGGAGTCTTATCCTATCCAATTGGAAGATATAGCCATTAAATAAATCTAAACTTTTATTGACCTATTTCTCAATGGATAGAGAATTGTGAAGATTAGAAAGGATTCCATGACCAAACCATGCCCATTGTACAATGGTAAACAACATGATTTACCAATCGCACAATCTTAAGACAAGGAAAAGTAGATACTCAAAGATATTACAGATCTATTGTAATTTGAGTCACAATAAACCATTAAAAACTGAAGGTATTCCTTAAATATTAAACTAAAATCAAAGAAGGTTCAACATAAATATGAATCAAAGTAAGAGAAACAACCCATCACGCTACAAGCTTCACCTCTTAGCCCTAGCTAAGAGGTTTAGCCAACCATAGACATGATTGAACTGAAGTCTCTTAAGAAAATCATAAAAACAAGTTAGAGAATAAAAAGAAGAACTCCTGAAAAGCGACTCCACCTGTCACTCACAAAATTTTCGATCATCGAATCCGATGTCAACAGCCTCCGTAGTACCCCATTTTCGGCTCTCAGCGCTCATACGCCAAATTTCATTCCTGGGATACTAAAAAGAGGATTTTCAATAAAAAAAATTTGTAAAAAAGCATAACCACAAGTATACCCAAATCATAAGAACAACATCATCACCACATATCTACTAATATAAATATTAGAATATAGTGTTGAAATGAAAATACATAAATAACAAAATCTCCAAAATGATCTTCCACAAGCTCCTACCTCAACGCTGCTACGACCTAACATCACCTGCACGTAATGGTCGTGCATAAGCTTATTAAGAAGCTTAGAGGGTGGTGCGTGAGTGTGTAATACATGTGCCAAGCACACAAATATCAAAGTAAGCGAAAATACTGGAAAGTCTATGAATACTGTCAACCATAACAAGGTTATGTAATGCAAGACATAGTATGTTAAATGTTATATGCTGAGGATACAATGCAATGTGCAAATCCTAACAAGTCCACGCATACCATTAGCCTTATCTAGGCCATGTAATGCAGAAACATAGTAAACCAAATGTCATATACAAAGGATGCAATGCAATATATAATGCAAAAGAAATGACTAAGCTGAAGTGTGTAGTCAAGATGATAGTACGTGGTATCGCAAGCTATGAGGTTAATTATAAGGAACTTCTATCCAAACCAATCTCATACCCAAATTTGGATAGTTAGACTCAATGTGATAAACTCCTAATCTTAAGTTGGTCATGTATCTAACTGAAATCATGGCCATTGCGAGGGTACACATAATGATCTAGTTACGTACCACAGCCCGAGTGGATAGTAAATGAATGAATGAATGAGTCAAAATATAAACTTCTACTAGTAAGTCCACATATAACTACCGTAGCACTTCTGATGTGGGACAAGGTGTCGCCTCACTATATGTATAGTAGCCTGTCAATCATTGGTAGCACACCCAGGCCCTTAGGCACCGCCCACATCAGCGTCCGCCCACGTGTGCAACGGTGACGGAGCGTCACAATATCAGTACCGTACATCTCTAAGATATCACCAGGGTCTAGTATACTCCACATTGGTTGCCGCCTCCCTATGCTCACAACCAGCAAGAAGAAAAGACTTCACTATCCGCTTAACCAGAAGTCTAACAATACCTACCCGGCTCATCGATAATGAACCCATTTACGAGCTGTTCATACTTAGCCTAGTTTATAGTCCCCTCATTCGAGCGGAAAAGATCACACCCCTTTCCAACCGACCACGACACAGTGGGAGACGCGGCCTACTGATATTCGACACTTGGGCACTCATGTATCCACTCGGTCTAGATGTTAGACAACCCCTGGCCACGGAGGTTTACGCACTACCAAAAAATCAAGTTAAGGATACGGACTATGCCGGATTATAGCTACGGTTTAGATCCGTAGCAATATTACTATGGGTTGAGTCCATAGCTAAAAGTGTAACACCCTACACCTCGGGTACACGAGCGTTACCTTCTTAAGTTCACAGTAAGGGAATAAAACAGGGTAACCAAGTTAGTTGAACATTATACATGCAGGATGTGAACTCCAGTCATCCGAGAGGCCTAAAGGCTGAGGCAAAATCCTATGATAATCGAGAAGGTAACAATTAACCAATTTCATTAAATTTTAAATAGTTTTAAGTAAATTAGTGTGAGGTAATTGACTAAACGCCCTATTAAGTTAGTCTTCACAAAATGATAGGTGGCAAATTAAGTCACCACTGCGCCTGCGAACCACTTTTGACCGTTGGGACCAAAAGTCAGGCCAAGTCAGCCGTTAAGTCAGTTGTATTGACCACTAGAAGGACTGAAAAGCATGATACAACTCACCTGGGCCCAGGCCCCACAACCTAATGGGTCGGGCCCCTATTCCTGGGCCCCAAGAAAAATGGACGGAATGGATTTGTCACAAATAACACGATGACCCCCCCCCCCCCCCCCCCCCCCCCCCCCCCCCCACGGTGTGCGTGTGCACCCCATGCATTTGCGCCTGGTTTGCGCTGGGACGATGGGCTCGGTCAAATGACCTTTGACCGAGCCTTATTAAAAAACGAGAGGAATGGCTCCTCTCCCGCCCATTTTAAGTTCAAACTGGTGAACTTCGGACCTCTAAGTGGCCCACCATGGCCACTTTCCGAGCCATCTGATCCGTTCAAATTCTCTGTGGGGCCCAACTCAACAAAACGGAATAGCCTTTCGATCCCTTGTAAACGGATGAAGGAGATGGGCTACCACCGTTCAACGCATTGCACGTGGAAGGCATCCGAGAGGTGGGACGGTGATGGACGATTCACGATCAGTCCGATCATGCAGTCCCGTCCATCCATTTTCTCGACTGAGGTGTGTTCTCCCTCTTTGCCAAAAACGGCCAAGCAGGGCCTGTAGGTGAAAAAAATGGGAGAGGACTTTCTCCTCTAGGGAAAAACAGAGGGGGGGGGATCGTAGCCATCCGTTGGCTACGTGAAAATTCGACCATTGGTGCCTCCCCTCCCTTGCTATAGATATGGTCCTATAGCTCTTGGGATTCGAACCAGCGAGAGAGAGAGAGGGTGAGAGAGGAAGAAGAGTGAGGAAAGAAAAAAAATCGAAAGGTGGCTGGGAGCTGAACCAGGTAACACGTTGCCTCCTCTCGCCTCTCTATCCTTCTTTTTTTTCCAACAGTGGGAACGCCAATAGGGGAGCTGGTGTTGACCTCCTTCAGGCCATGGACTCGGGTCGTGCCAAGCTCCAACGAACCAGGAAGCCGAGCCGGAAACGGGCCAACCGATGGCCGTTGTCCAGGATGAGGAACCAGCCAACTAATGGTTGTGCACTCAAACTGAAGCTAGGCTTAAACCACAGCTGTAACCAAGCCAAACTGCGGCCATAGCTCAGGTGAAAACAAGCCAATCCATGGCTGTATTTCAGACCTGAAGCTGAGCCAAAAGAAATAGCATTCTAGGGGGCCCGAGGTGGGGCCGTTTTATGGTCGTATTACATGCCAAAACAAGGACCATGGGACAGCTCAGTTTCAGCCCAAATCTAGGCCGCTCAATGGCTATGGTACGGGCCGAGTTTATGTCCCTATTTTTAGTCTGAAGCTAAGCCGATTAGTGGCTCTGTTTCGTAGACCATGCGATGGTTGTGCCTTAGGGCTGAAATCAGACCCAACTGTGGCATCTATCTTGGGTCAGGATCAGGCCAAACAGTGGCTGAGTTTGGGCCGGAATGGTGGCAGGGATGTGTCCTTTTTTGTGCTGAGTAACATGGCTCAGATGGGCCAAACAGTGGTCATATATCGGGCAGAAATCAGGCCAATGCAGTGGCATTTTTTGGGCTAAAAACCAGACCAAATTACAGGGCTGTTTCCGACCTAGGCCAAGCCAATTAATGGCTGAGTTCTGGGCTGGGGCTGGGGCTGGGGCAGGAAATGGACCCTTACTTTGCTCAAAAATATGCTGAAACCCTGGCCTGCATTAGGCCATGTGTCGACCTGAAAACCTAGCTCTCACCAAGCCATGAAGGCGCTGCGAGCAGGCCCTTCGTTGGGCTAAAAGTTTGGCAGGAATCAGGCCCTTTTGGTCTGGGTTCCTAAACAAGTTAAGGATGGCCTGCAGCGGGCCATTGTTTGGGCAAAAAACAGCCCTTAGCTGGGCTACAATCTGGGCCGAGACCAAACCCAGAAGCGGGCTGGAATCAGTCCAGTTCAGGCCCTGCTCGTTACATGTGGGCCACACCTAGATTCACTGTGGGCCACACCTAGATTCACTATGGGCCGCACCACAGCTGGTGGGCCACATGTTAGCATCAGGCGGGCCTCACCACACTAAGCACTGGTGGGCCACACTTATTCTGGTGGGGCTGCTTCCATGCAGCTGGTGGGCTGCAAAGATGGGGCCAAGCAGGGCTCACCACGGCCCAGTTTGGGTTGTTTAGGGACAGCAGGTGTGTGCCCTGATCGGGCCCAGTTTGGGCTACAACCGGGCGGACGAGATGGGCCAAGGGCAAACCCAGTTTAGGACTTGATTAATGGGTCAAGCCCGGCCCATGGTTGTATGCAAGAAGGCCTTTATCAACTTTCTCTAATGGTCCACTTATTACCACAACTCTTGTTTGGAAATGATCTTAGGGTGTCCCTCGTTCGACGTTGGACCATCAACTAACCTTAGGGAGCAAAATCATGAAGGGACCTGGTATGACTTATCTAGTGATGATTCGTTTACCCTTGGGCTTTCCATCCCTAACTAGATTAAGAGTAGTTTTTCTTTCCTTTACAACTATGACTAGTAGTCTAGAAATGTAGAGGCACTTAATGGTTACTTGGAGTTTATGATGTTCAAGTGATTGGGTTATTTAGACACTACTTCGAGGAACTATAAATAACTTAGTAATGGATTGTATTGGTTTAATAAATCTGCTTAGTAAATGATCCATATGCTTTAGAAATGATAATGAAAGTAATAGGATTGTTTAGTATATTTGATTGAAAGCATGCCATCTATACTTGGTTAACTCTCTTGAACATGTGTACTAAACCCGTCAAAGTAAGTCAACTAGTTATCCATTATATGCACAACATGTTGCTCCATTGAGTACGACTATTTAAATTGTAAACTTACGATCATGTGACTCGTAGAAATACTTATACTGCTATTTAATTCCTCATTCTTGATTTAGTTCCATGATATTGTATGCAACACACACACTGTTGAAATCTCTCCTTGGGAAACTCTAGCAAAAGAGAGTCCGTGCATGGGATGTAACTAGACTAGTTGTGGCGTAAGTAGACCCCTGACATGGAGGTTGTGGATTGTGGTAATTAATTTTGGGGCTTCTATCCATATGTGGTTCCTCCTATCTGACTATGGAATGAACCTTGCAATATTTACGATTACCGTCGTTTACTCGTCTTTTAATCATACATGCCATCATGTTTTAATCGTCGTGCTTAACAAATTTGATAATTTACTCCAAGTCAGTATATGGTAGTAGCCCCTTTACAGTGAAACTGATTGACCACGTGTTGGTGGGTTCTACACACACCCTAAGGCAGAAGCCTCATGGGCGGGGATGGTAGTCATGGGATACTATGCCCGAGTCGTCGGCCTACGCTGGGTCATGTGCTCCCCGTAGTGACCATAAGCTTATTTAAATCGACTGAGTGTAACTGGACTAATGATGGATTGTCTAATCATGCATACATTGCATTCAGGCGATGACGGGTGGCTAATTCTGGATGTTGTAGCACGTGCCTAATAGGATTTAGTTGGGGTATCATTTCGCTAGCTCCCAGACCACCGATTATCGACCCACCATTGGTGAATTTAGCACTATGCATGTACTATGTACTTTCACTGGTGACCGGTCACATTACATGGGTTTTGCCCAAAAGCCAACTAGATGAGCATCCCTAGTTGATGTGCACTCATACATCCATGCACTTAACAAGATCGCATTCCTATATTGTTTTGTATGCTGTGTTGTTTTATGCTACATCTTGTCTAGAGCGGTGGTGTGTAATCTTAATGGGAGATCATACTGAGTTGGCCACTCATCTATCAATTTTCAACCGTACAAAGAACGCAGGTACATGAGCTAATGAGTACGCAGCAGACTTGGAGGCAGTGGCGGTCGATGAGGAGCTATATGACGAAAAACCACAATAGGAGGCAGCCACTTATTTTGGGCTAAACCTGTAGATTAGCTCTTTATTTCTTTATTCCAGTACATTTAGAATTTGAGAACTTGAGGTTATGTAATTGGCCTCTTGCTAAGTGGGCCAAAATATTATTCCCACCTTTAGATCGCATCTATGTCATGTTTTCATTTCCGCTATTTACACTTTGATTCCACTACCAAAAAAGGGGGCAAAGGATTCAGACCACGTTACTTTTTTGCTACGAACATAAACCTTATCTACGATTGCTACAGTTTTAATCCGTAGCTAAAAAGTCAATACAACATTAATAATTAATAGTGTTGTAAGGGGCTCTATGAGGCCTAAGAAAAACTATATGTTCTATCTGAGCCGTTTATATATTTTTAAATATTACTTTAGAGGATGAAAAAAAAATAAATTAGCTAGATCTAAGGCTCAAGTGGACCACACGGTAGGAAAAATTGGTATTAAATTACTGTTGATTCTTATGGTGTGGTCTACTTTGGCTTTCAATATACCTGAAATTTTTTATTATGTAGTAAAATAATTTATTAAAATTATGTAGCGGAATGGATTAACGAAATACGTCATAGTGAGCCCCACGGATCCCTGATCGCAACTTCTGCGTCCATCCATTAAGTAAAACAAGAAATTTGGGCACGCGCTCAAACAGAGCCACGCCCAAACCCGTCTTTCAGTTTCTCAGCCTCTATCTCTCTCTCTCTCTCTCTCTCTCTCTCTCTCTCTCTAATCAGAGCTTTGGGAAAGCTCTTCTTTCCCTAATCCTCTCTCTCCCTCCCGATCCTTGCTCCATCTCTCTCATTCTCCTCCCTCTCTCCAATGCATCAGCCATGAACGCCCTCTGCTCTCTCTCGATGGGTACCTTTCAAAATGGTGGCCAAGCTCATTGATGGGTACCTTTCAGAAGTTGCGCCTGATGTTCATCTGAAGTTGTTGAAGTTCCAATCACTGGCTGGGGTCGTTCCTGACGATGCTAGACTGTTGGATGATGGCCTTTATCATGCGATTGACATATACTTGAAGGCCCACCCATGGCGGTAGGATTTAGGATCATTGTTGCTTGAGATAGGATTCAGCATCCAATCCCCTGTTATTGTAGTTTTTATTTGTTTCTTTACTGCGCTGACCGTCTCTTTTTCAAGGGAAAGCAGATCTATGCCCACCACATTCTCGTGTCAGTCATCCTTAACAACTTCCTCACCTCAAAACTTATCTCTATTTGCTCCAAATCTGGCCATATCTATCATGCCCGCAAGGTGTTCGACGAAATTCTCCATAAAAATATCTTCTCTTTCAACACCATGCTCATTGCCTATTCTTCACACAACCATCACTCTGAATCCCTTAGGCTCTTCTTGTCTTTGACATCATTCAAACTCGCCCTTAAATCTGACAATTTCACCATCTCCTCCCTCTTGAAAGCTTGTCCTCGGTGCCGCTTCCGCATCCGATGTTGGGTAAGGCGATTTATGCTTTTGTGCTTTGGCATGGCTTTAAAATTATGATCTATTTGTTGCCATTGTGCTGGTTACATTTTGTTGTGAGACTAGTGATCACATTGGGAGAGATTTTGTTGTATTTTCTATTTGGATGTGGTATGCTCATGACAAGCAGGCACCTATCTACTAGTTGGATTTTGATTAACTCGAAGAGATCATTGTATCCCTAGATAATATCCAAGATTATTGTCTTTCTTGGAAGGTTAGAAGCCATATTGCTGCATTTGGGTATGGCCACAAAGCAGGGCTGAACTCATGGTACCCACTTCCTATGATCTAATGCTCTGGGCTGGCCTAGTTATTTGTTGGTTTTTAATTGAAGAAGCTTGAAAAAATATATATATTTTTTTAAAAAAATTTGCAGATTGTGAAATAATATCCTAAACCCAACAATATTTTCAATTTTTGGGAGGTTAGAGTAAACTAGAAAGGATTAGTTTTTACCCCAACATGAATGTACGTGTGTTGTAACTGACTGTCGTTGTTTGGGTATAGACTGATTTTGATTGCAATAATTAAGTTGCAACATGATATTTTAGTAAGCACACTTCATTTCAGATTTACCAAATAATGTTTGCACCTTTTTCATCAATTTACCAAATAACAATTAGTGCAACCATTTCATGTCTGGATGTGTCTCATTTTACATTTGGCTGATTTAGAAGTTTGACAAATTAGATATTTTTAATTTGATTATTTATTTTCCGTTTCATTTTGTATTTCTTGATTAAGTCACCTCTAATATGTATGAACAATTCCTACAGAGTGTTGAAAGTGCCACTTTATTTTTATTTTTTATGAAAATATATTATCTAAAATACACAAAAGTCAAAATTGGGAATCTGTGTGAAATTGGGTTGGTGCATTGGGGGGCCAGCTTCTAATTGAATTCCCATGATCTGCCTTCAATTCAACAAAGGGGTAGCTTTTATGCATTCAGATTCTAATTGTCAAACATCGTTTATTGAATATTGTTTTTTTTAAAAAAAAATTTAGTTGTTGCCAACCGATCTTTTTTCCAAGTGCAGCGCAGGAATCTGAGTTACAATTCATATAGAGATGCATAGCTAGAGAACTTCCTTGATTGGTTGCCTTGTATAAAACAATGCTTTCATGGATCCTTTCATGATATTCCAGCTATTGTGACAAATTTCAATATTGTTAGTTATCTAGGAGGTTTCAATTTTAGTAACCCTGTGATCTTATTGCCCTTCATAGTTAACCATCATGTCATGTGTAGATTTCTAGTATTTCTTTTAATTGTGTTGGTGACTCTATTGAAAAGGAAAAGTTGAGGCTTGCTAAATTCACATGGCAGCCCTACCATCCACATGCAGGTTGTCTGAGTAATAGAGAGTAAATCTATTACTACAAAGTGTTAAGATGCAAAAGAACATGATTAAGATAGTGATGTTGGAGACTAGTTGTTGGATTTTATCATTTTACTTGGATGGTGTGTTATTATTTTGATGTGAATGTTTGGATGTGTTGTCAAAACAAATTGCAATTATTTGTACTTATAAACTGAAATGACCAAATTGTAATTTCCTTGCTTCTAAATATACACTTCAAGTCATGATGTATTGTTTGGGTGTTGATTATGTCAAAAAAATGAATTTAAAACATTGACTTTTGTTTTCTTAAATTGCAAATTTAGTTGCATAAGCAGGCAATATAAGTACCTTTTCTGGAAAGAAAATCTGCATGTATTGGTATGCAATAGATAAATCTGGATATATCTTCCAAACAAACTCACATGAATACGAGGAAACTATGAACAAACCCACCATATCCTGTAAGCTTTCATGACACATCTTGTTTATTTTCTATTCAGTCTAAACATTGGCCTAGTTCTTTGAAAATTTTTGTATCAGGAAACATCGCAAAGGAAACATCACATTGAAAAGATTGCACCGTTTGATCACTACCGTTCGATCGTGGTTAAGATTGTTTTCTTAAGAACCATAAGAAATTCCAGGTGATGCCCACTGAAAATGATGGCTATGATTGATGATTGAACTCATTTTGTTGCCCTTATGGTTAAGATTATCCAAGCAATGAGATATTTCATCATGGCCCATATGGAATGGACTATCTAGATCAATGCTAGGATGGTCCACATGCACAAATGTAAATTGCATTTTCATTTCCAATTCTGTAGGAATAATTCTAATCTTAGGAACAATTAATGGTCCACTAGTGCCATCCTTTCACATCTTCATTGTGTCAGAATCATAGTTTAGAATAATTTTTAAAAGGAAAATACGTTAGCGATCGACTCCTTAGATAACTGTACTTAGTTTAAAAGAAAAACACGAGAGGTATATGCTGAACTTATTTATGTTCGGATCAACTCCTTAGATAACTGTACTTAGTTATCTCAATTTACTTCCCTGAGATTTTAAGTGCTGGTGCTTGTTTCTGCATGTCCATTTCATTATGTGGTTATGCTTTTTTTATTTTTGTACTGATTACCTGCTTGGTATTGATTATTTCTAAAAGTTCGTGCTAGTATATTTGCTCCTTGTCCCAATGTAAGGAGTTGTTAAGTTCGGAGAGTGAGGACATGTTAAGCTGGTGACTTTTTTGTGATCTGCAATACCCCACATGATCTGTTGATGCTACTATATTTCTGTTCTCAAAATGCAAATCCATCCAGTTTTTGGTTTTGTTGGGTTGGTTGTTTAGTGTAAGCAGTTGCAGTTCCACTCATATTTGGCAATTGGAGACTTCATCCTTTTGAGCCCCTCAATGTGTAATCAAAACAGGTGTGGTCTATAGAATTTAGAATTCTCAGTTTGTGTGTCTCATGCCATGTCCATAAATCCATATCATATTCCATGTCCTGCCAATGCAAAGTATTTAAAGTTCTTATTATCTGTTGGCTCTGTAATAATTTTTCATGTAGTGAAGTCAATTTCCTTAATGAGATTTTCGTTATCTACCATCTCACAGAATTTGGTTATTGGATTCTTGCAGCTTTCCAATCATGGCTCTTCAGAACACTCGACAGTGAAGGTGGATCCTATGAGCAAAACTTTCTTGTTTGTGAACATGAATACTCCAATTGTATTGCTCACAATTGTTATTCCTGCACAAAAATCAAAGGTTTTTTTTTAAAAAAAAATAAAAAATAAAAAATAAAATATATATGTTTTTCACAGGTACTGGTTGAAAGATCCATTGATTTAACATCCCAAGTAAGAAGCACTTTTGGTTTTATTATTCTTGGTTGTTGATTTTTTATGAAAAAAATAATATATAAATATAAAGAAGGCATGTTGCTGGCCAAAAATAATGTGGTAGTTATGAAAATGAGGATCTTATGATGTATGTTTTTGGCAGGGGATAGGAAACAATTCAAGTGATTACGTGAAAATGGCAGGGTTGTTAAAGAAGGAATATGGTGTCCCCGTGCTAATTGGTAAAGTTTCTCAACTTGACTGGCTGAGGAATGTTGTTGGTTTGTCATTGCCTGTATTCGTGTAGGTAACACATACATAAAAGACCTCTTATGTTTTGTTTTATTTTTGGAATTGGAAATTTATTCTGGCCTAAACATGGTATGCTTTATGTTCTAATCTTAATCAAAGGGCATTTAGGCCATCTTTTGGGATTTCTACTCTTCGTAGAATTTCCTAAATTTATTAAGTGATATTCATGTGCATCTGAAAGACCTCCATTTCTCAAATTTGGAGATTCAAATAAGAGTATACTTTTTTCTCCATCTCTGAAATGGCAATGGATATTCTTCCAGGAATGCTTACTTATATTTGATTTCTATTTTTCAGCAATTTTGCTTGTTTTGTTGTGTAGGTTACTCCAGAAATGCCCCTCCCAAGGACTACTCAGAATAAATGATTATGACCATCACACTCATCATCGTGGTACTGGTTTTGCTCCTTCTCAAACTCACCAATATTAGTCTTTTTCAAATGTTAAGTCAGGCTTAGAAATTTTATAAAAAAAAGTAGGATGTGTTTCTGAATTTTTTATCGAATTGGTGTTTGGCTGCCTTGATAATTTTTGGTGTGAAGTTTCCTATTAATTGTTGTGGGTGTTTTTGGTGTATGGGTTGTTGTCCATCACAAAGCATACTGAAGCATGGACATTTTCTGCATGTAGTACTAAGTGTAGGAAAATTCTATATCATGCTCAAGTAAAATAAAAAAATAAAAAAAGAAAAACCACCAGTAAAGGTCCAAAAAACTGCTGGTAAAAGGGCCAAATACGCAAAAAAAAAAAAAAAAAAAAAAGAAGAAGAAAATAATTGGCATTAAAAAAGAAGTCATCTGTGGATAAAGTGTAAGGAGTACTTTGTTTCTTATGCCACAAAAATCCTGTGGATAAAGTGTGATGAATACTTTGTGAAACTACACATCCAAACAGCCCAATTGTCTTTTTAGTGGAAAACAATTTCCAAGCAGGCATGGATTTTGTGTATCCAAAGATGCCTTAAAAAGAAAAACCCAACATCATTTATAACCTCTTGAAAAGAGTGCAGGATCTCATGTATGCTCAGGTCGAGTCCTTTCAAGCGCATCTTATCAAGGTGAATGTGGCCAACAAGGCCTGTATCCGCTTCTGAACTTTCAGGTATTTGTCTATGCCTTTGGTATTCAATGGAGAAGTCAAAAGAAACATCCTTTAAAGTGACTTTTTTCAGACGATTCTGAACAAAATATGTTGCATTCTCCTTGCAATGCATTTTCCCGCAGAAGCACTCATTCAAATATAGAATAACTCTTCGATCAATAATATCATTCTTGAAGTTAACTTTGCACAAAATTATTTCCTTCATCGATTCCCATGAAGAGTTGTTGCTTTGAGAAGAATCAAGAACTGCTTTATATGCAGGATTTGATACTGCAGTAGCAACTAATACACCAACCGGTTCACCAACAAGAGAACTTCCAGGACTATTTTCATCCACTTGTCCATACTCAAATTGAATTATAGAATTTTTACAGAGGTTTCTCACTGTCCCATCGTAATAGATAACGACATCTCTAAGTGTGGCCATTAGATTTTAAACAAACTTCCTGGTTCAGTAAATCCTTTAGAAGAACGGATCAACACTTCCCTGGATGATATGGAATGGACCAACTCTTCATAGGGGGTCAGACCTTGAAAAGAGGAGCTCTTAACTAACCTAAATGCCTCAGAAGGATAGTCAACACCATTAACAGAATACTTATTTTGGAAGTGGAAACTCATATCCTTAACTAAAAGCCTTGAATATAACTTCCCTCGGTCATAAAGTTAAAGCCCCAAAAAGCCAAACAACCTTACTGATAGCTGAATCATTTTTAGAATCTATCAAATTACCCAAAGCAGATAACTTTAGAATACGAGTCACGATAGCTGAAAGATTCCCCTTGTAGTGAGTCTAATTAAGGTATGGATAATATATGATTTTAGTTCATGGTAAATGGTACCTTTTATTGTGGATCACCCCTGGACCAAAGACCCGGTACCTATTGTTGTAAGTTTATATTGATTTCGCTGATTGTAATAGAAAATAGACTCAAGCTCAAGCTGGGGTAGATTGTTACCACAATTCCAAGTATCGGTAAGTACAATTTAGAAGGAAGATTTAAATTTTATTTATTTATTTATTTTTAAATTTCCTTTAGAAATGCTAATTACATTAATAGAGGTGTTGTTATTAGTGTTGTTTATTAATCTGTCTTGCTAGTGTAGATAAAACCTTTGGTGAAGCCAACCAAAGACATAATGAAAGTTCGTCGCATTAAATATGATTGGCATGAGTTTTTTCTTGAGGGTACTCATCTTCCTTTTGGTCCATGATATCTTGGCTTTTTGTCATTTCATTTGAATAATTTTTTTATTCTGTCAATACAGCTAGGTACACATTGGTGCAGTTATCTTGCTCTAGGCACCTGTAGCTAAATTGGTGAGTTTTCTTTCCTTCATACTATATGATTCATTGATGAAGTGGCCTGGCCATTTGGACAGGCCCATGTTTATATATTATCTCGAAATTGATAAAGTAGATCCGGATGTGCGTCGGAGTCATCGGAATGTTGAGCGGGGGTCCATGGAAGGTGGGAACCGCTGTTATGACCATGATGAAGCAGTCCATTTTCCATGGACGGCATTGGAGGGGACTGGCCATTTGGACAGGTTGTGTTTATGTATTTGCTCGAAATTAATGGAGCAGGCCCGGATGTGCGTCAGAGCTATCCGGAAGAGCGGGGGTCCCTGGAAGGTGGGAACCGCTGTTATGATCATGATGAATCTGTCCATTTCCTATGGACGGCATTGGAAGGGCCTGGCCATTTGGACAGGCCGTGTTTATATTTATATTTGCAGGGACTACACCCTTAACCTAAACTCGAACCGATTCTCAATCCAAAAACCTATAACCTAAACCAAAACCAAAACCTATAACCTAAACTCGAACCCATTCTCAAATCCCAAAACCTATACCCTAAACCAATACCAAAACCTATGACCTAAACCCGAACCCATTCTCAAATCCCAAAACCTATAACCTATCCCTAAACCTTAACCTATAATCTAACCTAAACCTATACTTATAACCTAAAACTATTCCCAAATCCCAAAACCTATAACCTAAACCTAACCTTAACCTAAACCTAAACTTATAACCTATAACCTTAACCAAAACCTAAACCTATAACATAAACCCGAACCCATTCTCAAATCCCAAAACCTATAATCTAGACTAAAACCAAAACCTATAACCTAAACCCGAACCCACTCTCAAATCCCAAAACCTATAACCTAAACCTAAACCTAAACCTTATCCGAAACCTATAACCTAAACCTGAACCCATTATCAAATCCCAAAACCTATAACCTAACCTAAACCCATACTTATAACCTAAAACTATTCCCAAATCCCAAAACCTATAACCTAAACTAATACCAAAACCTATGACCTAAACCCGAACCCATTCTCAAATTCCAAAATCTATAACCTATCCCTAAACCTTAACCTATAACCTAACCTAAACCTATACTTATAACCTAAAACTATTCCCAAATCCCAAAACCTATAACCTAAACCTAACCTTAACCTAAACCTAAACCTATAACCTATAACCTTAATCATAACTTATAACCAAAACCAAAACCAAAACCAAAACCTATAACCTAAACCCGAACCCATTCTCAAATCTCAAAACCTATAACCTAAACTAAACCTATACTTATAACCTAAAACTATTCCCAAATCCCAAAACCTATAACCTAAACCTAACCTTAACCTAAATTTAAACCTATAACCTATAACCTTAACCAAAACTTATAACCAAAACCAAAACCTATAACCTAAACCCGAACCCATTCTCAAATCCTAAAACCTACAACCTAAACTAAAACCAAAACCTATAACCTATACCTGAACCCATTCTCAAAACTCAAAACTTATAACCTAAACTTAAACCTAAACCATATCCTAAACTATAACCTATAACCTAAAATAAAACCAAAACCTATAACTTAAACCCGCACCCATTATCAAATCCTAAAACCTATAACCTAACCTAAACCTATACTTATAACCTAAAACTATTCCCAAATCCCAAAACCTGTAACCTAAACCTAACCTTAAGCTAAACCTATAACCTATAACCTTAAGCAAAACCTATAACCTAAACCAAAACCAAAACGTATAACCTAAACCCAAACCCATTCTCAAATCCCAAAACCTATAACCAAACCTACACGTATACTTATAACCTAAAACTATTCCCATATCCCAAAACCTATAACCTAAACCTAACCTTAACCTAAACCTAAATCTATAACCTATAACCTTAACCAAAACCTATAACCTAAACCAAAACCAAAACCTATATCCTAAACACGAACCCATTCTCAAATCCTAAAACCTATAACCTAAACCAAAACCAAAACCTATAACCTAAACCCGAACCCATTCTCAAATCCCAAAACCTATAACCTAAACCTAAACCTAAACCTTATCCTAAACCTATAACCTATAACCTAAATCAAAACCTATAACCAAAACCAAAACCAAAACCTATAACCTAAACCCGAACCCATTATCAAATCCCAAAACCTATAACCTAACCTAAACCTATACTTATAACCTAAAACTATTCTCAAATCTCAAAACCTATAACCTAAACCTAACCTTAACCTAAACCTAAACCTATAACCTATAACCTTAACCAAAACCTATAACCTAAGCCAAAACCAAAACCTATAACCTAAACTTGAACCCATTCTCAAATCCCAAAACCTATAACCAAAACCATAACCAAAACCTATAACCTAAACCCGAACCCATTCTCAAATCCCAAAACTTATAACCTAAACCTATAACCTATAACCTAAATTAAAACCTATAATCTAAACCAAAACCAAAACCTATAACCTAAACCCAAACCCATTATCAAATCCTAAAACCTATAACCTAACCTAAACCTATACTTATAACCTAAAACTATTCCCAAATCCCAAAACCTATAACCTTAACCTAAACCTATTACTTATAACCTTAAGCAAAACCTATAACCAAAACCAAAACCAAAACCTATAACCTAAACCCGAACCCATTCTCAAATCCCAAAACCTATAACCTAACCTAAACCTATACTTATAACCTAAAATTATTCCTAAATCCCAAAACCTATAACCTAAACCTAACCTTAACCTAAACCTAAACCTATAACCTATAACCTTAACCAAAACCTATAACCTAAACCAAAATCAAAACCGAAACCTACAACCAAAACCCGAACCCATTCTCAAATCCCAAAACCTATAACCTAAACCAAAACTTATAACCTAAACCTAAACCTAAACCCTATCCTAAACCTGTAACCTATAACCTAAACCAAAACCTATAACCTAAACCCGAACCCATTATCAAATCCCGAACCTGATTTCCTAAACCTAAACCTTAACCTATTTTTATTTCCCTAAAGCTATAAGCTATAAGCTATAACCTAAACCTAACCTAAACCTAAACCTAAACCTATAACCTTAACCAAAACATAGGTTTTGAGTTTAAAAGTTCATCCTAGGTTTGAACACATTACTCATGTTGGATTTTGCCATTGTTTAGAAGATTTGAAGGTACATTTTTTATTTCTTCATATATAAGTATTTTTTTTTTTTGTCTTTCTTCCTTTTGAGATGTGTACAAAGGCATGCTTGTTTGATTGTATCTACAAATGCTGTTTTATATAGACTGACAAGCTAAAGAAGTCAGTGGAGGATGAAATTCATTTTCTCAAGGGAAGGGTTTCAGAACTTGAAAGTAATCTTGTGTCGAAGTCTACAAAACTTACATCTGTAGTTTATAAGGTTACAAGGGTTTCAGAACTTGAAAGTAATCTTTTCAGGGTTTCAGAACTTGAAAGTTAGAACGTCTGATTTACAAGGTTGGGATTTTGAAGGACGAATAGACCCTGGAAAGCTATGGTCCATACATTGTAAGGAAGATAAAAGTTTTTTGAAAATCTATTTCTAGCTTCTTCATTCCTTTTACAGATTGTATCCATACATTGTAGGGAAGACAAAAGTGTGCAATTCTTTTTTACATAGAAATATGCCCAATCATTGTTTGAAGAAATGCTTCAAACAATTCTTTGTTGGATGAAATCTGCACATAGCCCCTTTTTAAATGAAACCATGCTACCGGTTCTCTAGTTTAACACTTGTAATTCATTGTCTGGTTGGATGAAACCATTGTCTCCCAATATGTGCCAATTAACTCGCATATATGGTACTTGTAAGTGGATACTAATGGAACCTGCATCAATGACTGTCTGGGAATTTATATTTGAGATCTCATTCATACCCTTGTTTGAACCATCTCTACTGTTGTTGTTGCAATGATGGAGGGGCAATAACCTTTTAGGAACCCTTTTGGTGTGGGTGTTGTTCTCGTGCTTTCTTCAATTGTTTATGGTCTATTGACTGTTATAACTTCCAGGGATATTTCTTACAACCAAATCACTGGAGATATTCCTTACAACATTGGTTTCTTGCAGGTAGTTACATTATATATTTCCATCTCTCAAAAGCTCTTCTATATCTCTTCTTTCATCTGCAAAATAACTATTCATTTCATCTACTAATCAACCAACTGGTATCATTCAGCTGATGATATTTTTGAACTCTTCTGCTTAAACTGTTTTCTGTAGTATACTCCACTGAATCTCCATTACAGCTAATAGTCTGCAACTTTTTACTTTTATTTTTTGCATCTGGTTATCATCCATTTTCTCTTATTGCATTTAATTAGGTTATTTTTCTTAATAATGGTATGTCGACCCTACTGAAAAAACTTTTATTTTTAGGTCTCTTCAGGGAAATAGGCTTATTGGGAAGATTCCAAACGTGATAGGACTCATGTAAGATCTTGCTGTTTTGTAAGTTTTCTATTGTCTTCTCAAATTCTTTTCATTTTTTTTTAAAATTTATTTTCTTCTCATATAATTGCCTGCATATTTTCTTGTGTTGTGAAGAAAACATTCCAGCAGGTGTTGCTTTTGTATTAGTATTAACCTTCAACGTTGGCTTTCCATTTGAACTATCATCATTATCTTAATCTTTCTTGTAACAATTTTGGTTGTGCTTCTAAATGGTTGGCAGAAGTCCTATGATATGTCTGCTGACCAAACCGCATGCTCTCTCATTTACTTGGCATTGGAATTGGCCATGGCAGAGGTGCATATTGTGACAACATTCACATATCATCTCTTAATTTATGCGCTTCAATGGTTGAGTTTCCCCGACTATGGCCTCAATTCTTGGTCATGTTGATGAGTTGTGTGAGCTTTCCTTTGAACCAGTGATTCTTAAGTAGTCTCTTGGTCTCATTTCAAAGTTATATCTTCTATTTTCCTTATATTGCTTAATATATTGTTTCTTGTGCAAGTCTTATTCATCAATAATTCAGATTTGATAACAAGCATCACAAAAATCCATGCTTTTTTGCATCTGTCCAAACTAGTCTGCTAAAGGTTTCCTGTATAATAAAATTTTTGGCTCATTTCCTAGATGTTCTTGTTGAGTGAGCATGGAAGCATGTTCCATGCTTTCCACAACATGACTGGAGGGATGTTGATTTTTTATGCTCATGTAGATAGCATCATCACATGAGCAGATAGCTTGCAAAAGGGAATATACCCAAGCAAGGGCACATGCCCAAACCTACATTACAAATATACTCAACCCACTCCAGATATCAGCAAAACAACACCCCAAAAACTCCTGGACAAAGTTGGCTCATATGGACACCTAAGTCCAAATTTTATCAATCAACATAGCAACTAGCTCCAATCCGTTATTAAATATTCCAATGATTCGGTGATCCAGAAACTTGAGCTGGTGTATTCCACAGTGGGTGGATCGTGCCTCAAGATCGTAGCCCACAAAACATTGGCTGTTTTTCGGTTGAATGTGGACAGTGCCGTATTTCCATTTAGCTCTCTATTTACAAGCCTACAAATTAGATTGGTGATACAGACCATTTTCTGTGGGCTTCATCGGATAAACATTCCTGATTACCAAACCATAACCCCACTTGTACAAATTTTTAGGTTAAGGATCATAAATTCTTCTTAACTGTAACTTTAAGCACATAATATCAAGAGGAAAATGTGATGTTGAACAGTCTTTTTTATCCTTTTAGTTTTGATTTATAACATGTAAATTTTTATTTCTTTTATGTTCAGCCTTTTGTTATCTTTGTTTTTATATTGTGTAAGACCCGTTTCCTAACCCGTATCGTTCCGTAAACCTCCGCGGTCCTCTTAGTCGAATTCCGGCGACTCACGATCTGTAATCAACATTTGCGTGCGATCCTGAGTCGTGTCCCATATATCAGAGTCGGCTCGACTCGAAACTTATATCCTTGTGACCGCGCCATCATCGTGGTTCTGACGCCGCGTATTACGCGCCGAGGCAATACCGAGGCCAGGAGATGTGGGCCTACATTCAATTCAAGGAAAATGCCACGCATTGCGAATACCAAGGGAATCTCTATAACACATTACATCAATCCATCAATCATAAGTCAAGTATAACCCATCACTCACCCATACCTCTCTCTTCACCAAGTCAACAACACCCATACTTAACCATTCCCTTCTTACCAAAATTCAAAAGAAACTATACCTTCCATCCCATCTCTCTTACAACAACTCATCCTCTCTTTCATTTCTCACTCCATCCCAAGCACCAAGGGAGAGCCAATGTCCAAGCCTCCTATGAGAGAGTCAATTTAGTGTGGCCCACTCCTTACCACCTTCCTACCTCCCATCCCCACCATCCAAAGTTCATCTCGATTGTTGGAATCGTTCCATTGGAGCTTTAGATGCTATAGGCGGAAGAAGAAAGATGAGATCAAATATGAGTGATCTTGTATTTATTTTTTTATGATTTAAGGGCCCACATTGTGGGACCCATCTTGATAAATGCATTGTTTAAAGAGGGACCCATAGTGGCGGGGTCCCTCCGCTACTCATGTCTCTCTCTCTCTCTCTCTCTCTCTCTCTCTCTCTCTCTCCCTTTTGATATGTGGCCCACCATGGTCTTATCCACGCTATTCCATTTATGGGGCCCACCTTATTGATGTCTAGTAGCTTGCCACTTGCCTGTCCGCTTAGACAGACCTAGACAGAAGAGAAAATATAAATGTTAGCTTGATCCAAATGGTGGTGGGCCACCTTGTGGACCCACCATGATAGATGTGTTTTATCCAAGGGTTATCCAGTCCCTCGATGTGGACTAGACCCCACATGAAATATATATGTTTTTCATCCACACCATCTAGTGGTATGGACGGTGGGGACCACCACCATGATATATATGTTTTATGTCTAGGCCATCCAGGGCCTGAACGTTGGAGATATTAAAAAAATGATGAAAAATGAAATAAAATATAATATAATATAGAATACACACACACACACACACACACACACACACACACACACATATATATATATGTGTGTGTGTGTGTGTGTGTGTGTGTGTGTGTGTGGTGGGCCCCATGTGGGACCCACCTTCCTGAAGTAAATTGGCTGGTGCATCTCACACCAGCCATATATGTGGTGGAATGACATCACTAAAAATTGTGGTCCCCATGAGGTATGTATTATACCACACCGTCCAACCATTTGACGGTGGGTCCTCCCATGATGTATGTATTAGATCCAAACTGTCCATCCATATACACGGACGTGGGGCCTATTTTGATGGATGCCTTGCATCCACATGTGTGGGCCCCACCTTGAATTATGTGTTCATCCATCCTCCTGGACGATTCATGTGGTGACCCACCCTTGATGTGTTTTTAATCCAAGTCATCCACCTGTTTTGGCAACATGGGACCACCATGATGTATTTATTTCATCCACACCGTCCAAATTATGCTGGACGGTGCTGGACAACGTTGGACGGTGTTGGACTATGTTTAGATAGTGCTGATTTGCATGGACTATGTTTGGACGGTGCTGACCAATGTTTGGATGGTGATGATTTACATAGACAATGTTTGGATAGTGCTGATCATCATTAGTGGGCCATGTGCCCCATGGAAGGATAGTGTATAGTGATACACATGTTACACCTACAACTATTGAAATGCTTTTTGGTGTGGGCCAAGCCCACTTGAGGCCCATTAGTGCGGCCCATCCATGTGATACAACCCATCATGATGTATATTTGAGGCCCATGTGATAGGGCCCACCTACCTTGTATTTAAGGCTCATATAATGGGGCCCACCTGCTTAAATCTGAGGCCCATGGGTAAGGCCCATTGTGATGTATTCGTAGCCTATGGGCAAGGCCCATTGTGATATGTATTAGGCCCATGACGCATGGCCCATTTGATGCATATGAAACCCATGTGTAGGGCCCACATGTTATGTATTTGAGGCTCATGTGCAAGGCTCACCTTTTGTGTATATGAGGCCCATGAGTGAGGCCCATTGTGATGTGCTCGAGGTCCATGTGGTGCGACCCGTTGATGTGGCCCATTTGATGTATATTAGGCCCATTGGTGCAAACCATTGATGCGGCCCACTTGTTGTATATGAGGCTCGATATGATGTAATTATGGCCCATGTGTCAAGGCCCAATGTGATGTATGTACGGCCCGCGAGTGAGGGCCGATGTGATGTATTTATTGCCCATGTGCTGAGGCCCATAGTGATATATATTAAGCCTTTGAGAGAGGCCCATGGTGATATATATTGGGGCATTGTCTGAGGCCATGGGCCCACTATATGTTTAGATCTATGTGGGTCACTCCTGGGGAGCAATATTGGTTAAATGTCCACATTGATAAGTAATAATGGTTAAGTGTTCACATTGTGACCTACCCTTTAGTCCTTTGTTAGGACGAGTTAGATTGTCATGGCTGATTCCGATTGTCAAGGCTGAGTCAAATTGTCGAGGATGATTCAGATTCTGATTGTCGAGGCTGATTTCAATTATCGATTCCGATTGTCGAAGCCGATTCCAATTATCGAGGCTGAGTCAAATTATTGAGGTCGATTCTGATTCTGATTGTCGAGGCCGATTTTGATTCCAATTGTCAAGGTTATTTTTGATTGTCGAGGCCAAGTCAGATTGTCGAGGCCGATTTCGATTCCTATTGTCGAGGCCGATTCCAATTGTTGAGGCCGATTCCGATTGTCGAGGTCAATTGTCGAGGCCGATTCAGATTATCGAGGCCGATTTTAATTCTGATTATTGAGGCCAATTTTGATTTTCGAGGCCGATTCTGATTGTCGAGGCTGATTCTGATTATCGAGGCCGATTCTGATTGTTGAGGCTGATTATTGATGTTGATTCTGATTGTTGAGGCCGATTCCGATTATCGAGAATGATTCTAATTGTCGAGGCCAATTTCGATTGTCAAGGCCGATTACTAAGCCGATTGTTTAGGCAAATTATCGAAGCCAATTATCGATGCCAATTATCGGTGTTGATTATCGATACCGATTATGAGTATGTAACAGCATACCATCATGATACATGCTCATACGCATCATCTACATATTTATTATGAGATGTGTCTGACCAACGCATATGTCATTGGGCAGGTTGCTATGAGACCCATGATAGATGAAGATTGTCTCAAATGAGCGCCTGGTATGCATAGGATTGATGCATGACTGGATTGTATGACTTATGCATCTTGTATTATGTGTTGTGATTACTGTACGCCCTAGCGACATAAGGGTCGTAGCCTCCACAGGCATGTCGTGGATGGCTAGATGGGACACTAAAAATGTTTAGTTTGAGCGTCTGGGCACTTTGGATATCCGTGGGTGAAAGTCTCTAAACCTCTATGGCCAAGAGATGCCTTAATGTCGAGACAGAGTAGATGTGTCGTGGTCGGTTGGGAAGGGGTGTGACCTTACCCATCTAAGTGAGGGGGCAATATGTAGATTAAGTTTGACCATCTTGAGGAATGGGTCTGCTATTGACGAGTCGGGCCCGATAGTGGCAGGTGGATAGTGAGGTCTCTTCCACTTACTTAGTTGTGCACTCGGATAGGGGCGACAAGCTGGCGTAGAGATACTAGACCCCAAGATTATCTCATAGATGTGCAGTACTGATTTATGGACTGATTGAGCAAGAGTTGTATACTCAGCATTGTACTTATTCATTCATTCATTCACTATCCACTCGGGTTGGTGGTTTATAACTAATTATTATGTATACTTTCGCAATGGCCAGAATTTTGGTTGGGGTGCGTGACTAACTTGAGATCAGGAGCTTACCACATTGAGTCTATCTATCCAAATTTAGGTATAGGACTGGTTTGGATAGAAGTCCTTTGTGATAGGCCCCATAGCCTACGATATCACGTACTATCATCCCAACTTCACACTGCAGCTTGGTCATTTCATTTGCACCGTATATTGCATATTGCATATGGTATTTTAGGTTGTTATGTTTCTGCATTCATATGACTTAGATAAGGTTGATGATATTTTTATGAACTTATCAATATTTCTGCTTACTCTGATATTGTATGGTTCGTGGACTTACCAGTATTTTCGTTTACTCTGATATTACATTCTGAGCACTCATATACTGCTCATACACTTACACCAACCTCTAAGCTTTATATATAAGCTTATGCACGATAGATGTATACAGGTGATGTTAGGATATCGTCGTAGCTGAGCAGGAGCAGGAGTGTGCAGCCAAGCCTTGTGAAGATTTTATTATATGCATGTATTTTTTCCTTTCAGCATTGTACTCAAACGATTATATTAGTGGATATGTGGTGATGATATTGTTCTTGTGATTTGGGTATACTTGTGGTTATGCTTCTTACGAGATAAATTCATATTAAAAATCCTTCTTGTAGCATCCTAGGATCGATAACTAGCGTATAGGCACTGAAACCCTAGAATAGGGTGCTACAGAGGCTGTCGGCACGGATTCGGTGATCGAAAATTTTGTGAGCCCGGTTTTCGAGTTTGGGACGTGACACTTTGTCATTCTAGATTTCTACTTTATCAACCTTCATTTTCCATACATGTCTATAGATGCAATGAATGTCTTTGATACCTTAAATAGCATATTCCATTTTATTTAGGAAGTCATTGTTTACACGCACTATGATTAATAAAAATACTAATTTTTCTGCTTTTGCTTATACACACTACAAAGGACAAGTGTATATAGTAGTCAGAGCATGTGCCAATTAATAAAATTCTCTTTATTTTATTTCATTATTCTATTCTCATGAATTTTGAGGTGATTAGTTGTAATGATTTTATTACCCTGATTCTTTGTGACAGGTTTGGATAGCTCCAAGCTGTTGATCTTGAAAGCATTAAACCTGCACTTTAGCACCCTTTTCATGCATGAGGAATAATAAGATCCTTGACCCAAGGAATATGCAAACATACTAAAGTTTTCAATTTGTACTAGTGGGGCCCATGGTTTAATTATTTGGACAATTACTCTTGCTCAGCCCCAACATGAAGGCCTGAATTGTAAGATCTTAGCCATCAATTTTTGCATTTTTTGAGCTGAATGTGGACCGTTGCTGTATTTCTCTTCTTGGCCGTCCATTTTTAGGCCAAAAAATTGAAAGTTTAAGATTGTCTTGTCCAGAAATTTTGGGACATTTTCTTTCTAGTGGGGCCCAACACAGATGGTCTGGATTAATAATCCATGGGACCCACTTGTACATGCTGAAAACGTGAGTTCATTGTAAATTTTGTAATTTGAGGATCCTAAAATTCCTCTATATATTATCCATTCTTAAATGCATGTCCTTATAAAAGAGAAATTGTTAAAAGGCTTGCACATTCCACCTCACCACATGATTAACCAAACTGTTTATCTAGGTTCCACCGTGGATAAGCTGCATCAAAAAACATACTCAACAGAGATGACATTGTCTATACTCTGTTAGAAATGATGCTCCAGAAAGGTAGTTTCTAGTTCACCTTCTACTGGAGTGTGGACCCCTGATTCCTGATATTTTTTCCATGTTGGGCCATTTACAGTGGTACCTCTACATTAACAGTCCGTATCATGACATGGTAAACAGGAAGGCAAGCCATGCTAAGCTCTTAATAGAAACTAGTTCCATTCTATCATTGGCCCTCTGTCAATTACTACTTATAAGAACATGTTTCCTGGCGGTAACTTGCAGACGTATGCATTGAATCTCTCATACAAATAAACAGAACCCCTTCCAATTTAAACATCATGATCTTCTACACGAGGATATGCATTTTACTTGGGTCCAAGGCCATGGTTTAATGATACAGACCAATGATCTGATATGCCCCTAAGTGCATAGTGATGATCCAAAATTCTCCCGACGGGACAATCCCGACTTCTCCATTTTTGGCCTACAGATGGATGGTAGAGAAAAGAAATTGCAATTGTCCATATTCAACAGAAAAGAGGTCAGTGATTGAAGGGATTGTATCTTCCAATTTTAGAGATGTTTGGAGCACATCATCCTCAATGCGACCTATTAGATCAGCAGTCCTAAACACAAAAAATAGACCTCGATTCAGAACTCAAGGATAATGTGCATTTCCTCAAAACCATAAGGTCTTTTAAGTAGAGTTCTCAGAAAGAATATAATATGACCTGATGAATTCCTTTTTCTCAAAGTGTTAACAAGGTTTTAAATATTGTTATTGCACATAGATGAATTCCTTTTTGTTTCTTTGAATTTGGCTCTCCAATGAATTCCTTTTTCTAAAAGTGTTTACATAGATGACCTGACCTTTTGTTGTGCAGATGTATAGAAAGAAATGAAAGAGCTAATTCAACAATGAGATCGTGCTCAATCTCATCTCAATGGCTCATCTCTTTTCTCAATATTTTTCAGGTAATTTAGTGCCCTTTTCTAGAACTATATCATTCATTTCTTGTGAAATTGGTTCTTGTCACTGTATGAGAGACACCATTATTATAATTTCTATTGGGTCATGTACTACATTGGTAAGGGATACCATTATTATAAATTTTACTGTGATGTTCCTTTATTATCCAGCATTCGTTGCACTAAGAACCTCATCATCATGAGCAGCAACAAATCCACATAATCACAACACCTAATCCCTTCCATCTCCGCACAGAGGTTAAAACACTAAACCTTTCCTATTCCTTCTAATTTTAGTAACAGACTTGTATAAGTTAGTCTTTGGTATTTGCCTTTATTTTCAATCAGATTAGGGATCTCGTTCAAGGGCCTATCTAGGCTTTTGAATTGCACCCTTCAATCGGATTAGATGGTTGACTTTGAATTACGCTATTGGAGATTTGTTGCTCTGGTTGTTTTCCACTACTTTTATTGGCTTTCAAACTGAAGCACCAGATTTCCTATCCATCTATTGTAATGTCACGCCCCAAACCCAGAAATCGGATTCACAGGAATCCCGATTGCCGAAGCCAGTTCTGACAGCCTCCGTAGTGCCCCATTCTCGGTTCCCAGCGCAGCGTACACCAGATTCCGATCCTGGGATCCTACAAGGAGGATTTTTCAATGTACATTTGTCTTATAATAAGCATAACCACAAGTTTACCCAAATCATAAAGGCAACATCGTCATCACATAGCCACTAATATAAACATTTAATACCATGTTGGAAGGAAAATACATATGTATCAAAATCAAAGCTCCTGAAAATCGCTGCATGCTCCAAGCTCAACGCTGCTGCAACCTAACGCCACCTACACACATCTATCATGCATAAGCTTACAAAAGCTTAGAGGGTGGTGTAAGTGTGTGTAAGATAAGTGTCAGGTATACAAAAAAGCTCATAAATTATACGTCATCGGGATAAGCAGAAATACTGACAAGATAATGAAGCATACGATATCAGAGTGATGCGAAAATATACGGTAAGTCCATGAATACAATCAGCTGTACCAAAGCTATGTGATGCAAGGCATGAATGCTATTGGCCATACTAAGGCCATGCAATGCAAAACTTAATAAGACAATAACAGATGCTGAGGATGCAATGTAATATGCAAATCCAGACGAGCCATAAATACCATCAATCTCATCTAGGCCATATAAGTGCAAAACATCGTAACCCAAAATACTAAGTACAGCGGATGCAATGTAATGTGAGGTGCGAATGAATTGACCATGCTTGAATGTGAAGTCGGGATGATAGTACGAAGTATCGTAGGCTATGGGTTCCATCACAAGGGACTTCTATCCAAACCAATCATATACCTAAATTTGGATAGCCAGACACAATGTGGTAAACTCCTGATCTCAGGTTAGTCGCGCGCCCAACCGAAATCCTGGCCATGTGATGGTACACATAACAAATAGTTACGCACCACCAGCCTGAGTGGATAGTGAATGAATGAATGAATGGATATGCAATTCCTGCTCAATAAGTTCACATATCAGTACGATTGCTCTTTAGGGAAATCACCGGGGTCTATTACACTCCACGCCGACTACCTCCTCCCTAGCTGCACAGTCCCGCGAGCAGAATAGACCTCACTATCTTCCTGACTAGTAGTCTGCTAATACCTACCCGGCTCGTCGATAGCGGACCCATTTACGAGCTAGTCATACTCAGCCTTGCTTATAGCCCCCTTACTCGAGCGGATAAGGCCACACCCCCTTCTAACCGACCATGATACAATGAGAGACACGACCTCATGGTATAGGCACCGACGCTCATATTCCACTTGGTCTAGACGTTGGAGCAACTCCTGGTACCAAGGAGGTTTTGAGATTTTCACCCAAGGACATCCTAAGTGCCCACAGTGCTAGAACCAATTATTTTCAGGTCCCATCTAGCCATCCACGATGTGCCTATGGAAACCACAGCCCTGATGTCACTAGGGCGTACAATGATCAAGTCACATATATGGGGGATGCATGAGTCACACTATCCAGTCATGCAGCAATCCTGGGCATACGGCGCGATAATGTGGGCAATCCTGGGCATATGGTGGAATCACACTACAATGGGCCTCAACCCATAGGTTCCAAATACATCACATTAGGCCTCAACCTATGGGCCCTATATGCATCATAGTGGGTCTCAACCCACGGGCCTTTATACATCACAATGGGTCTCAACCCATGGGCCCTAATACATCGCAATGGGCCTTAACCTATGGGCCCTAGAATACATCACAATGGGCCTTAACCCATGGGCCCTAATACATCACAATGAGCCTCAACCCATGGCCCCAAATTCATTACAATGGGCCTCAACCCATGGGCCATCAACACACCAAAGGTGGGCCTCAACAACGAGCCTTAAACATGATAAGTGGGCCACATCACTTAGGCTATATGCGTATCAAATGGGCCACACCATTAGATAAGTAGTGGTAATGATTTTCACCATTAAAATTCCTAAGGCGTCCTGTTAAATGGGCCTAAAAACCCATCCAGAGTATAAGATTACGGGGTTGCCACCATCCAATCAGCTCAAAACTTTATATGCAACCTTGGGACTACAAATAAGCAGTACACGTCAAATTTCAGCTCCTGGATCCTTCTGAAAATGGCTAAACTAATAGATCAGCCCCTGAAATCATGATTTGGGGCCCGCCTGATATCTGGATAAGCTTCAAATTCGGTCTCAACGCTTTAAATGGGCTGACAATGCAGATGGATGGAGCATATTTCTCACGATCATCACCATGGACCTATATGTACATTGCATGCACATCACGTACATGCATGACATCTTCTCATTTACGTAAAGTGTTTACACTGTGCATTTAAAATTTTCTTAGTACGGCCTACTCCACATTTAAATCATCGATCCATAACGTCCATTATGTTCAGAAGGAAGATTTAACCCTTACCAAAGTGGCATTCGGAAACCATGTAGGCTGTTGCAACATCCTAGCCGTTAAATATAAGATGGATGGCGAAGTAGACAAACCCGTGGACTGCACGAATTTCACTCCAAAAATAGTCCTTTCTGGATGGTTTTTTGTCCTGAAATCAATGGATGGAGTGGATAAAATACATATATATTGTGGTGGGTTCCACCTCATGATGGACGGCATGAATGAAACACATACCATGGTGGGTTCCAGCTGAACCTTAGATCTGACTCATTTTTAGTCTCAAGCCCTAAAATGGGCTTTCAAAATGGTTGGACGGTGGGGATGCAACACATGCTTCATGGTGGATCCCATTGTCCAAGCAGTGGACAATGTGAATAAACACATACATCACTTGGGGGTCCCACCGTCCAGTGGTATGGACGGTGGACAGAACACATACTTCATGGTGGGTTACACCGTCCACTGCCATGGATGGTGTGTATAAAACACATACATCATTGTGGGTCCCATGTGGGGCCCACCATAACATTTGTTTGCATCCAATCTGTTGACAAGGTCGTACAGACCTGGATGAAAAGGAAAGACAAACTTCATCTTGATCCAAAACTTCTGTGGCCCAAAAAGAGTGTCAATGGTAGATGCTCAATTCTCACTATTTCTTATGATGTGGGACACCTGAGCCCTTGATGTGGCGGAAATTTGGAGGGGGCCCACTGCAGGAAGGGGCCCACCTAATGAACCGGTTGGATGATAAATGAACATTATGGTGGGGCCCACGACACCCTTGTTAGCTGCCAGTCCAAAATGCAGCAACGTGCAGGCGCTGCCCTTTTTTTGTCTTTTCTTTAAAAATAGAATTTCTGGAGTTTTGATACGTAGGGCCCACATTAGGGGAAATCCAACCCTGTCATTGCATTCTATGGCCCGAGATAGACCCATCAAACCCAATATTTGATATGTTTTGGGGTACAAATACATCCGGGTAGATTTCAACGACAGAAAACACTGTTTGTTATGCTATGGCCCGCCAAAACATCGAATTGGGTCCATTTTTCAGCTCAACGTCTAAAATGAGCTAAGGAATGAAATGGACGGAGTGAATTGAATACATGCACCAAGGTGGGGCCTGTATGAGTGGTCCACCCAAATACTTACAAAAAAATCTATTTTAAATTTGTTAGAACTCCCACTTCCTTCACAGCGTCCAACATCCAGGGACACTGGACGTGGACATAAATGTCAAGGTGGGTCCCACATGGACGTGGCCCACCTATATCAATTAGATATTTGTGTTTTTCCCCACCATTAAGGTAGGGCCCACATAGCTTGGATGATATAGATAAGACATACATTAAGGTGGGGTCCAATACATGTGGACCACACAACCCACATCATCACACACCAAAAATAAATAAAAGTAAAGGAGAGGGAGAGAACGAGACACGCGTGTGATGGAGCGACCCCAACACTATAGGCCCTCCTTTACAATCAATCATACATCAAGTGGGTCCCATTACACATGGGCCCACCAAATCAAGAATCAACAGTCGAGATTACTTCCCCACCAAAATGAAAGGTCTAGATGACCCTTATCAACTGGAAAGTAAACATCATGATGGGGTCCATGAAGAATGGCCTCATCATGGAATAATATTGATAATCAAGATGGGCCATCGGCCACATCTTAGGGTCCAAAGTGAGATCCATACCATTGATCGGTAGGACTCACTTGGCCCATCTTAAAACATGAAAAACTACCCTATTAAAGCGCCCCCTATCAATCTTCTCGATCCGTTGGAAAGCCTATCTCCTTGTGCTTCTCTTTGATGGTGGAAGATGAAAAATAGATGGCTAGGATGGAGGTTTTTGGGAAGGAAAAGGTGGACCACACAACTCACATTTGTCACTTGGAATGCTTGGACATCCACCTCTCTTTCTCTCCTTTGTTGCTTGGAAAATGGTGTAGAGAAAGAGAGAGAGAGACAGAGAGAGAGAGAGAGAGAGAGAGAGAGAGAGAGAGAGAGAGAGAGAGATGGGATGTAAGGAGAGAGAGTGATGGATGTGAGTGATGGGTGAGGTAATGGATGTGAGGTGAGTGATGGGTGAGGTGAGAGATGGGTTGACTTGGTGGTTGCTTAACTTGTGGAGAAAGGAAGCAAGGGTGCTTTGTACTTGACATGAGAGGTGATTGATAGGATTGATTTGATATATTGTAGAGATTCTCTTGGGATTGCAAATGCATAGCATTTTCTTTGAAATAAACACCGACCCACATTTCTTAATCAGGGTATCGGATCGGTATGTGAGTCGCTGCGTTGGAACTGCAGCGACGGTGCGGTCGCAATGGTATAAGTCTCAGATTAAGCCGACTCAAATCTATGAGGTATGACTTAGGGTCATGCATAAACATCGATTACTAGTCGCGGATTGCCGAAATTTGACGGGAAGGATCGTGGCAGTCGACGGAATAGTACGGACTAGGATATGGGTCTTACATGTAAGTAGTATGCTTTGAAGGAGAATAGAAACATGGCCTTCTATTTTGATCATACGCTGGTTGATTTTTAGCTCCAGAAATATGAAGTGTCGAACTTTCAATACTCAAATTGTTTAGCATAATCTGCCTAGGGCAGGCTTGACTTTCCTTAAACAGGATTCCCTTGGAGTTTAGAGAATTGGGTTGAAGAAATTAGGCAAATCTTCTAACTGCAACATTTGTAAAGTTTCATTCTCACTATATTCTTAGTTTGTGAAATTAGGCTAACACACATTCGGAGTCTAGTCCCACCATGTGGTATCATATTCAAAGTTTGTTTAGCTAATCTTCAGTAAGCACGTTTGGTTTTCTTGTGATGAAAATTCTGGTTATCTTGGTTCTTCTTACTGCATTTTGTAGTTTATTGTTTGCTTTCTTACTATTGTTAGGATGTATGCTCACTGTTTAGTAATCTTTTTCCATTACAACAAATGTCCTGCATTGAAACTCATGTCAACATCATGGTCTTTGGTCATTGGGCTCGTTGACTAAATGCATGTTATTCTCTTCGTTTGTCACTCTTGTGCTTGTCTTGTGGCTATTCTCAATGTCCATGATCTCCCAAGTAATTCCTCATTAAGATCATGGATAAGGCTTAGATGATGGCATTGCTCAGTAATTTGGCTTAGGTACATTTTTGGGTTTCGATTATTGTTCTTTTTTTCACTTGATAGATAGTTGGGATATTGCATCAGTTGGAGTAGGGTCTATTATACTAGATGATTTTAATTTTCATGAATCTGTCCATCTTGACAATTTTGAGTAAATCATACATTGTGACAAGTCAGAATGCAGGTTTGTCTTTGTTTTGCTGACTTGATGAACATAACTGAGGAGACTTCATTTGGGATTTTTTTTCCTTTTCAGTTTCTGCGTTGTAGAAACATTCATCAATTATGGAGTGAGTATCCAACATAAGATCACATCATTCATTCCTAATGTTGGATTACAGGTAACTTAATGATGGTTTCTCTCTTATTCATCAGATTTCAACAACATTGTTGCATTAGAACCTAGTGCAAGAATAGGTGGTAGCTACCTTATATAATCAGTGTTATTTATGGTCTACCATACACAACACCTTTTTTTTTTAAGAACAACCATCTCTTTCTTCTTACAGTGAAGATCTGTGTCATAGTTAATGTAGTTGCATTTGATTACTCATTTGATGAATTTGATATTAACGTACATGCCTTGTTTTGTTGAAACAACTAGCTATATGCTCATAGGCACATTTTGTTTCCTCTCTGAGTATTGAGAAATATACAATGAACGGGTGATGGCAATGGTATGCTGTGAAGCACAGGCATGTGCAAATACTTCTTTTGTACTTGTATGGTACAGTTCACTATTTTTTGCTAGCAAGACGTCTTGTTTCTATACTTGTTGGTGGAACAGACCATTATGCATTCACACTTCTCACTGATTATAATTGAATGAATGAATGATTATGCAAGTGGTAATTGAATAAATGAATGATTATAAAAAAAATTAAATTAAATGTGGCAAATAGCTACGGATATTGACCATAACTGGTTATTTGAAAACTGTAGCTATTATTAAATTCGGTATATTGCTACGGATCCAGTACTCCTTTTAGTTACAAATACTATCCGTAGTTGTAGGTGCTTTTGGCTACAGAAATAGTTGCTACGGATTATATCTGTAGCTATTGATATCTATGGCTATGGATTAAATCCGTAGCCATAGGTTTTAGACCTATTGCTATGGTACTTACGACTACGGTTGTGCTATAGACTAAAACTGTAACCATATGTCTTTAGCTACGGCTTTTATCCGTGGCCTTTGCCCTGTTTTCTGGTGGTGAGGGATTTTCACCCACGAACATCCAAAGTGCCCATATGCTGAGTCTCAAATATTTTCGGTATCCCATCTGGTCATCCACGGTATGCTTGTGAAGGCCACAACCCTTCCATCATTAGGGCATACAGTGATCATGTAACACAAAATGCAAGATGCATGAGTGATACCATCCAGTCATGCATCAACCTGTGCGTACCACACGATCATGTGGTGAAACTCCATCTCGGAAGGAGTCCCCTAAATAACTTAGCCCAATGGCAATGCTATGATCAAACATTCCTTACAACAGGCATACAAATAAGCTCGAGCTCACGATAAGCTCCCGTGAGGTCAAGCTATGTGGGCCCCACCGTGATGAATGTCGACCATCAACACCGTGCATTTGATGGGTCCCCTTTAAATTATGGGATATCCCAAAAATCAGCCATATACGAAAATCAGGTGGGCCATACCATCTAAAATCATGTGAAGACATGTTAAAAACATATAAAAGCACTTGGTGGGGTCCACTTGAAATTTTCATGCATCTGAAACTTGGTCTGAACCCTCATCCAAGTGGGACACACATAATGGATGGGCTGGATTTGCAAACCACATCTCGATGGGCCTAAAAAATGATTATGAATGTTTTAATGGTGCACGGCCCCTCTGAACTTCTGTATATGGTGTGGCCCACACAAGTAACAGATTGACTTGATTTTTGAGACCTAGGCCCACGATGGAATGGTGCATCTGACTGATGGGGTAGATGTTCGAAACGCATCACGGTGGGTCCCACACAACTCAACCTCATGGGACGTTAAAATCAGCTCGAGCGCATTGTACCTTTTCCCATATATATATATATATATATATATATATATATATATATATATATATATATATATATATATATATATATATATATTATGGGGATAGCCCTGTACGTGGGACCCATCTCTTTTTCTTTTTTTTTTAAGGCTGCAATGTACATCAGGCAGCTAGCTAACTACTGTACCAACGTCCATAGGGTCCGTAGGACCCATCCTCGTCGTCCATCCATTGGATGGGCCACACCATATTGCATGTGATGGTGGGGCCCACCCCACGTGTGGGATACACCTTGATGTATATCACTGTCCAGGCCGTCCAGGGCCTAGATGTTGATATATATATATATATATATATATATATATATATATATATATATATGATGGTGGGCCCTACGTGGGACCCATTTCTGCCTTTCTAGTGCAGCAACTGCACGTGCAACAGCTATATAGCTGCCCCTTTTGATGGCAGCAAGCCCGCAGGACCCACATTGATGCATGTATTTCTACACCGTCCACTGTTTGGACGGTGGGGTCTACCATGATACATATGTTGTATCCATACCATCCAAACATTTTGAGATATCATTGTATGGCATGAGTACATGGATGAGTCAGATCTAAAGTTCAAGTGGACCCCACCATTTAAATAGAGGATAATGACATCCACCGTTCAAACTTCTAAGGGCCACAGTAGTTTCCAATTAAGTTAATATTTGTTTTCACTTCATCTACCTTTATGTTAACTTATGAATAGGTTGGATCTCAAAAATACATAAGGGTGGGCCTGATTTGATATACATGAGGCCCATTGGCATGGTCTGATTTGATATACATGAGGCCCATTAGTGTGGCCTGATTTGATATACATGAGGCCCATTGGTGCCGCCCAATTTGATATACATGAGGCCCATCGATGCGGCCTATTTGATATACATGACGCCCATTGGTGCGGCTCATCACTATGTATTTTGGCCCATGGGTGGGGCCCACCCGTTTTTATTGTTAGGCCCATGTAATGAGGCCCACTTGATATATGAGGCCTAGTATTGAGGCCCATGCAATGAGGCCCATATGACATATTTGGGGTCCAGGTGTAAGGCCCACCTGTTGTGTATTCGAGGCCTGATGTGATGTATGTTGGCCCATATGACAAGACCAATATGACATAAATGAGGCCCATCATGATTTTATGCGAACCCATGGGCCCACTATATGTTTTGCCCTATGTAAGTCACTCCTTGGGAGCAACATTGGTTAGATGTCCACATTGATGGGCAATGATGGTTGGATGTCCACATTGTGAGGCTGAGCACTGGCAGGCAGCTGGCTGTATTTCTTCTACAAGGTGAGGTTGAGCACTGGTGGGCATCAGTCTCCCGAGTGGCAGGCGCCGATTCTGAGTGGACCTAGGAGGACTTTGTTGATCGGTTTGACTGATAGTATTTTCCTGATCACATCTGACGACAGCGAGCGTTAGAGTTCGAGGCCCTGGTGCAGGGTGATATGATAGTAGCTTAGTGTAACACCCTGGTTCTCAAAACCCAGGACAGTTGCTCCTCACTGAGAACCCGAATATTACGCAATGGAGTCGACTAACATTACATCTAATTAGGGGCAAACCTCATAACATAAAACAAGACAATTTTCATGTAAACTAGAATATCCATAATGATAAAAAGGAAGTTTAATACATGTAAATGGAAGCAAAATGGAATCCCTCAATAGGGGAAATTATTATTACAACTCAAACAAAACTTAAAGTCCAAATTATGAAAGCAAGTAAATCGTTGAGCTCCAACGGCTCAACAACATGTACATAGGACTCTTCCTCGCCACAATCCACCACAGCTATCCCTGGAATCCTGTCATGAGGGTCTTCACCTATCATCAATCCTGCATCTATTTGGTGCAACCGCACGATGGATGAGTGAAAACTCAGTGGGAATTTTCCTCATAGATTCAAGCATGACACATCATTCCAAAATGGGTTAACGATTCAAATATAATTCATAGGGCAATACACTAACGATGCGTCATGAATGAATATATCAATGTATGCTCAAGTCACAGATCTGGGGATGCACATCCAGCTGTCAAAATAAAGGGTCGCCCGTGGTAGTAGACTACCTGAAAAAGACCATATATACCGTACGCGATAGATTAACTACTTGAAAAAGGCCATGAAGGTGAGTGCGTCCAAGGACGACCTCCTGAAAAATACTCAGGGTATTCCGAGGAGGTATAAATTCTCAAAAAAGCCTTATGTAAAGAAAGAGTGGCCCAAAGTGTACAAGTGCACAAACCTAATGGTTAGACTTAGGTAATAGAACCTTGCACAACCCAACAAGAGGTGACTTACGATGAACACTCGGAAAAGCACACATATCCTGCGTGGATGTTATGCACCATGACACATATATACATTACTTTGATAGAATAGTAATGACCTTCAACTTTCAAATAAGAAATATCCAAACATGTATTCCACATGAACTTCCATGATTTCTTTACATTCAAAGGAGGGCACACTAAGTATCATGAAAATTTCCAAGTGAGATCACATCATTAACTAAGAGTCCATACATAAGTACGTAAATAAATTCTCATTTTCCATATTGTAAGAACTATTCACAAGATTGTACCTACAAAATTAGAGATTAAAAATATAAAAAAAAATCATGAAAGTAATGTCTCACTACACAATTCACAAATAATGTAGTATGAAAGCTTTCTTTTCTCATCACGTCTAATGGGGATATACACATAGACAAATGATTATAAATGTGGCATGAAATTTTCACGACAATGCCTCATACACGTAATTATAAGGAAACATGACATTAAAATAATTTTTTCATAAAAGTCAAGATAACAAGGAATTAATATTTCTCTAAAATACTCTACATTAAAGAGTTAATCCACATGGAAATTAGTGAATGGAAGAAGCTATGGGGGATGCTCCTCACCTTAGGGGTATTTTCCCTGATTTACAATGCTTCTAAGTGGTGAGATGTGGATGTAAAGATCTGGATTGGTCAAATTGTAGGTAGGAGTGTCCTTTAAGGTAAACAGTTGGTGGTGGCACCTGGATGATTTGTCACAAGGCACCAGTGATTAACAACCAAGTCGACTCGGTTGAGGGTTCTCAACTAACAACTAGTTGAGTTAAGAGATCTACTAATTACAAAATTAAATTAACGATCCACTGGATTCAATGCCTTTTGAATCCTCAGATGGTTCAGCTATTGGTGTCAACCTGACTCAGTTGGGAGGCTGGCCGAGTCAGCCCACAATCGAGTGTAGGGTTGACTCGGTAAGAAAACCGACCGAGTCAACTACAAATGAGCAATTTCTAAGTCGCCACAGACTGGGCTCTAATCTCACTTTAATGAGTTGCATCTCAGGCCCAGTTAAGTCGGGTCTTACTTCTCTAATCCGAAACTGAGTTGCTGACTCGGAATTGACTTGACTCAGTCGAGTCTATTCACCTAACAATGCCCAAAGCCTAGAAGGTGTCCGTGATTGATCCCAGGCATTGGTCCCTACCCAAGGCAGACCAATCACAGATGCGAACTTACCTCAGGGTTTTGCACTCCAAACTTAGATCAGAGCCACACAACTCGTGACCAAGTTGAGAAGAAATTCCAAATGTAGGCAGCGATGTTGGGTTCTATACCTGATTTTCGTTTGACCAAATTGGTGGTGTGGAGCAAGTTTCGTCATATATTGCTAAATCAAAACTGAAATACAGGGTTTGGCCGAGTCAGAAAACTAAGGGTTTGACAATGACTCAGTCACAGACTCGGTCGGGTTGGTTGTCTGTTACCTGAAGCCGTCTGTTAATTGAATGGTTTATTGTCTGACAAACGTTGCTGAAATAGAAGAGTCGATCTAGAATGGTCAGGATCTATGGCGAGTCCAGTTCGTTTACTGGGTAGTCGAGTCGAGTTACAATGGCAGCTGGAAATCGGTTCCAGTAGCTGCCTCTCCTTCCTCTCTCTCTCTCTCTCTCTCTCTCTCTCTCTCTCTCTCGTGCGCGCGCACGCGCGCGCGTGCCTTTTGTCTTCTTCCTTCTTCTTTGCTTCTCTCCTTCTTCTCCTCTCTTTTATTCCTTCTCCTTCCCTCTCAATCTCACTTCTCTCTGTCTACTCTTTCCGATATCAGAATCGCCCGGGCCGAGTCGGGTTGTTACCAAACCAGCAACCCGCCCAAACAGCGTTCCAACTCTCCCACTTTCTTTCTCTTTCCATTTCTTCTTAAGTCATCTTGAAAAATGCCCTAACCCTTGGCTCCTTATAGCCATTCTATTTCTGGAGAGTTCCACAACTAATCACGAAGATTAGCGTGGAAGGAAAACAATTTAGCCAAGAATGGCTCGTCATCAGGGCCACTCCACGTATTAGATCTAGTGTATGGGTCTATAAGGCTGATTCCAATGGGTTTTTCATGTGGTGGGCCACATGATGAACGGTCTGGATGTGTGAAAGGAACAGTTCTATAGGATGTGGGTCCAATGGCTAGATTTGGGAAGATGATAGGCTGTTAATGGCATTTTTTGGCTGGGTGGTTTATCCATAGATCGGGGCCGTTAGAACGGTTCAGATGACTCTTGGGACGCCTTTGGGGTCCCTTCAATGGTGAGTAAGGACTGTTGATCTCGTCCTTAATTCCAAAACGGCGATGACTCGCACTGCTGCAACGTCTCGCCAAATTCTCCTTTTACTACGAGATTTTCGCATCGCCCTAGCTTCAACGCTCGGGATTCATCCGAGAGAGGCTTCTAGAAGCCCATGAGAGGACGAGATGAGTTGTTACTATAAGTGGAAATATTCGTTCCGCTTTCCGGCGAGTAGGTAGTTACTTTTGGAAATGGTAGGGGTGACTGGGATTTCTCGTGCATTCGTGGCAGTCCACTGACGCTTTCCAACAATCGGATTGGTGAGAGATGTTGTAGACGTGGATTCATTGTCCTTGTCAGCGTCATCCTTATTTTCTCCTTGATCAGCGACTGACAGAGGTGGTACCGGAGATTTTTAATCAATTATCTCAGCATGCTCCGGGTCGGCGGGGCCCACAGGTCTCGATGAACGGTTTGGATCACCATTCTCTATTCGAATGGTGGACATTTACTTCATCGAATTGAACGGCCTGGTTTGAATGAGCGCAGGGTGGGAGAACGAGAGGAATTTCTCTTTTTCATTGAATTATCGGGTCAGCGTGGTCAAAGCCGCATGCACAGTTCTGGTGCAATGCGGGTGCACACACAGAAGGTGTACACATACTTACAAGGTGGGGTCCACATGGTGCATTTGACAAATCTACTCCGTTCATTTCATTTGGAGGCCGCACATCAGGTCCTCTGACCAATGGTCAAGCATATCCAAACCTAAGTGGACCATATTTCTAATCTGTTTCGTCCTAATTGTAAATTTATATTGATTTGATGGTTTGATTATTTCATAATTGAACATCAATGGTAGAAATGGTCCAAGGGACTACCTATCTAAAACTCAATGGCTAGAATATAGATTAGATGGCCTAATACATAGTCATAATATTTAATATCATTTTTACATTGTTTTTAATATCCTTATTATTCTTAAATTTGTTATTATATTTTTAAATCATTTATTACTTATATTTAATCTGATGGTTCCTTCGGGAATGTTTTACAAGTTTCTTTTTCAAAACTAAATTACTTATTTATATTTAAGTGTTTATATAATCATTATTTTTATTATAAATTTTCTCTAGATTATTTTCGTGGGTCACACTCTGATCATTGCCATTTATTCATTCATGCGACCCTTATCGGGCTTTAATTAGAAGGATTGAATCATTTTATTTTTGTAAGCGGGTCATGATACATGGGTCTTTACCTTCAGTTATCGATTTATTAAAATTAACGGTTGGATAGAAATTGATCTATGAGTGGAGATTACTCCCGATGGCCACACTTAGGTTAGATTAGAGGTAAATGTTAACATAAGCCAAGTTGGTACTTATACTATGTTTGGTTACACAGTAACACCCGAGTACTAAAAAGCACGGGGTGTTTCAATCTACCCTCCTTAAAGCGAATCTCGTCCTCGAGATTCAATGCTTCTAGAAGAATTGGAGATAATTATAATAAAATTTTGCGGTGATTCTAAGCATTTATTATTTTCCTACGAAGGTTGTTTGTATGCGCAAACATATACCACTAACGGCCAAAATTGAGGTTGTTACAATCTACCCCCCTTAAAGAAGAATCTCGCCCATGAGATTCAATAGTGCATCTCAATTATTATGGTACAAGTGGTAAGGTTATCCCTAAGGTACAATACGATTTTCTATTTCCAGTATTCGAGTTAACACGAATGGATGGTTGTAGTGAGTTGGGCCTGATACGTCAATCCTCCACTTGCGCAGAACATAGGACTTACTGTATCATTTCCTAATCCTGGTAACTCTCGATCTTTTACCTGATCAGGGCATTGAGATCATTGGAATTTTCTAGGATATGGAATTTGGATCAAATAACGCAACTTCGCTTAAATATGGTTCCATCAACACGTGATCTCAATTATTCTAAACTTCCAGGTAATATCATGTGATCATCTAAATTAGCAATGAGAGAGCCTGAAATCTACGTGAATAGACACAAACAACCATCACACTTCCACTGCACACTCTAGTAAATGCACTACTTAAAAATTTCCGGATCAGAATTCCTACAGGGTGACTTGAGTTTGAAATTTGCTAAAATTTATCCAGACTCTCAAATTTATTCATCATAAGCTCAACTTAGGGTCGAAAATTTACTTAAAATTCTATAACTTTATCTCAAATAAATTTTACATGGTGGAATTGTGGAAAACGTTATTTCTAACAAATTCAAATCCTAGATTTCTAAAAATGTTCCCTAGATGTCAAGTTCAAGGATTTTTTTTTTTTTCGACCTTAAATATATCATAGTTAGGATTGGTTTCCCTTAGTGCCTAGGCAGTTTCCATGTTTAGGTAACTATTCTAGTCATTCACATGGAGTTCAAAGTTCTCGTTCGTATGTTCAAATGACTTATCCTAAAAAGTTCAATGGAGGCTAAGGTTTCAAATTTTCATGGAATTTACCATGAATTCGAATGGCATTTCAAATAAATTTTCTAAGGGAACCTAGTATTTGGTTTCTAAGTTCAAACAATTAGTAGTTCATAATGGGAATCTAAATTTAATTTCTACATTTAAACAACTAAACCTGAAATTTCCTAAGATGTCCAAGTTTAGTTCATTCACCGAGTGATGTGACGATGTTATTTCAACCAAGGAAAATTATAGAAACAGTTCAAATATTCCTAGACTTCCAAAAATGTTCTTGATGATCTTAATCACATCATAGTGGGTATTTGTCTTCCCACAATACCTTAAGTCAAATTTCTAAGTTCAATAATTATCAGGGTAGTCTATAGTGGGAGTTTTTTTTTTTTTTTTTAGGTTCTATGGTTATTCAAGCAATTTTCTACATAACTAAAAATAAAATTTTGAGTCTCTAAGTTCATAATTTTCCTTACCATAAAGGAATTCTAGATAAATTCAAGTGGCTATCCTATCAATTCCGAAGGGAACTTAAATTTAATTTCCAAGTTCAAATGACTAAATCTAAATTTCAAAGGAGCCTAAAATTTTAAATTTCTATGTTCTCAACCTTCCCTACTTCTAAGGGAATTCAACATGAATTTAGTTGCCGTCCAATTAATTTGAAAGGGCACTTAAGTTTAATTTCCAAGTTCAAACATCCAAACCTGATATTTTCTAAGGGGCCTAAAGTTTGGTTATCTATATTCTCAGAATTTTCAAAATTCCTAAGTAATTCCAACCAAGTCTGAATGAGTATCTTAATGATTTCAAGGGAACCTAAGTGTGGGTCTTTATGTCCTCAAAATTTCTCCTAATCTAAAGGAGATTCTCCCAAGTTCCAACATTAATTTCTAACATCCTAAGTTAAGGCATTCAAGCTTCATATCAGTTTGTTACCCCAAAGGATAGTGAAAAATCAAAATTTAACTACATACATCAAGATAGATAAGAGAAACACTTTTGGTACTCTAGTGGTGAATGATACACAGGTACTAAGAAATTGTCAACATGACATGTGCAATCTAAAACATCCACAATGATCCTTACTTTAGATAGTAAATAAAATACTGGTGATACTCAAATGAACCATCAACTAATTAGTTAAAATCAAGTGACTGATCCTCATGAAATGAAATTAACAATTCACGCTTACTAATTACAGTTTCTCAAATCAGAGATTATGATCATTCAATTAGTGATATTTTTAGTTTATTATGCTTGAAGAAAGATGTTATAAGAGAATTCAAATTGCGTGGGGACATGAAATCAGAGTACCTACTCGAATTGAAAGTCAAATTTTATAAGATGGCTATCAGACTAGTAATGCTATAGAAATATTGGATAGTTAAAGAACAAGATATTTACAGCTTAGTGCAATTGAAATAAGGATGAGTGAGTGTATATCTATGAAACCTAATGTGATTATGGGATCCAGTACTGGGAATCTAAATTTAATTTCTATGTTCAAACAGTTAAACTTGAACTTTCCTACGGGGCCTAAAGTTCTTTGTTTCTATGTTTGCAATTTCCCAAGTAATTCCAATCAAGTTCAAATGGCTACCCTAATGAGTTCAAGGGGACTTAAATCTAGGTTTCCATATTTTTATTTTATTTTAAAAAAAACTCTCTCTAAATCTAGAGAATTTCTATATAAGTTTGAGTGATTAGCCAAACAATTTTTCGAAGGGAATCTAAGTTTGGTTTCTAAGTTCCAACAAGTACATCTAAAATTTTCAAAGGAGTTTAAAACTTTGCCTCTCTATTTTTAGAATTGCTCCTAACTTTAAGGGAATTCTAAATGAATTCAAGTTTTTATCTTATCAATTCCCAAGGGAACCTAAGTTTGGATATTTACATTCTCCAACCTTCCTAATTCTAAGGGAGTTCCACATGCATTCAAGCGGTTAAATAATTTCCAAATGGGGCCTATGTTTTGTTTTCTACATTCTCAAAATTTTCTAAAGTCTATGGGAGATTTACCTAAGTCGTAACATCTAATCCCATCATCCTAAATTAAAATATTTAAGGTGCGTATAAGTTTGTTTCCCCAAAGGCAAGGTTTGTCTAAACTCTCTCTCTCTCTGATACCATCTTGTAACACCCTGGTTCTCAAAATTCGAGGACAGTCGCTCCTCACTGAGAACTCGAGTATTATGCTATGGAGTCGACTAACATTACATCTAATTAGGGGCAAACCTCATAACATAAAACAAGACAATTGTCATGTAAACTAAAATATCGATAATGACAAAAAGGAAGTTTAATACATGTAAATGGAAGCAAAATGGAATCCCTCAGTAGGGGAAATTATTATTATAACTCAAACAAAACTTAAAGTCCAAATTATGAAAGCAAGCAAATCGTTGAGCTCCAACGGATCAACAACATGTACATAGGACTCTTCCTCGCCACAATCCACCACAACTGTCCCTGAAATCCTGTCATGAGGGTTTTCACCTGTCATCAATCCTGCATCTATTTGGCGCAAGCGCACGATGGGTGAGTGAAAACTCAGTAAAAATTTTCCTCATAGATTCAACCATGATACATCATTCCAAAATGGGTTAACGATTCATATTTAATTCATAGGGCAATACACTAACGAAGCGTCATGAATGAATGTATCAATGTATGCTCAAGTCATAGATCTGGAGATGCATATCTAGCTGTCAAAATAAAGGGTCGTCTGTGGTAGTAGACTACCTGGAAAAAACCATATAGACCGCCCGCAGTAGATTAACTACCTGGAAAAGGCCATGAAGGTGAGTGCGCCCAAGGATGACCTCCTGAAAAAATACTCGAGGTATGCCGAGGAGGTATAAAATCCTGAAAAAGCATCATGTAAAGAAAGAGCGCCCCAAAGTGTACAAGTGCACAAACCTGATGGTTGGACTTAGGTAATAGAACCTTGCATTACCCAACAAGAGGTGACTTACGGTGAACACTTGGAAAAGCTCACGTCATACGTGGATGTTATGCACCACACTACGCCAAAAAGGTCGATTTGCGACGCATTTTTGCAACGAAAAATCCCTTGGTTTAACGACGGATTTAATCCGTCGCTAAGGGAAAAAGTCCGTCGCCAATTCTACCTCTCTACATCCGTAGTTCAAACGTCGCAAACTTTTGCGGATCTAAATCCGTCGCTAAAATCTGATTTACGACGTAAATTAGCGACGGATCAAATTCGTCGCAAATTTTGATTTTGCGACGGAAAATGAATAGTTGCAAATTCCCGCCCAACGCGACGGTTTTCAGTTGCTTTTGCAACAGATCGTGGTCCGTCGTAAAGGACTTTTGCCCTAAACATAATTTTTTTTTTTCATTTTTTTTTAATATGGTGGAAAAATCTGTTTTTTTGTAGTCTAATAATTATTTTTAATAGAATTTCAGTGGTTTAATTATACATATTTGTATATAAGATTATTTTTTAACAATTGATTGAATGCAAAAAAATAAAAAATTTTATTTTTATAACAAGTGGAAATTATTATTTTTTTTAAAATTTAAAACTAATATTTAAATGATTTGTAATATCAGATGAAAAAGAATATTGAGAATAAAAAATTTAACAATGTGATATTTTGAAAAAATAAAAATCGTGATTTAATAAAAATCTATTTTGTGTGGAAAAAAAAAAAAAAGAACATTGAATAAATTTGATAAATTTGAAAAAAAAAAAAAAAAAGCTTTTGATTTTGAGAAAAAAGTAATATCCTAAAAAAGAAAATTAAAAATATTTTTAAAAATGTGAAAATTTCCACAATGTTAAAAAATGATAATATTTTGAAAAAGAAAATAAGGGTTTGTATTTTGAAAACTAAAATAAAATTAAGAAGTTTGAAAAAAATTGACAAGTTCGAATAAAATGCTTGTAAAAAATGGAGAAGTTAAAAAGAATTGAAAATTTTTGTGATTTTGAAAAATAATTGAAAATGTTCAAATTTTGAAATTAAAAGAAAAAGTTATAAAAACACTGAGATTTTGAAATATATATATATATATATATATATATATATATATATATATATATATATATATATATATATATATATATATATATATATATATATATATATATATATATATCATTTTAAAAAAGAAAATTAAAAAGTTAAAAACAAAATGATGCTTTTGAAGAAAAAAAATCGGCATTTTAGAAATTTTGGGGAAAATAAATAAAATTTGTGAAAATTTTAGAGATTTTGAAAATAAAAATTCAGAATTTATATTTTAAATTTTTTTTTAATATTTTATAATAAAATTGATATTTTGTTAAAAGTTTTTAAAGAAAAATTAAGATTAAAAAAAATATATTTACATTTTGAAAAAAATATTATTTTTAAATGGAAATTAAAATTTATCTGTGAAAAAAATTTAATAAATTATAAGGCATATCCACTAATTGAACATTTAACCATTTTTGGACAATTGAATTAGTCCAGATTAAAGAGTAAATAACTTTAGATGTTTAAATCAAATTTCACTCAAATTGTTGATTAATCTTGTATGCCCAATATCTTTCTCATATGAAGCTAGCCTGATTAGGGCGAGTAACTAGTCAAATTGAGGGTATTGATCAGTAAAATAGAGTGAATGGACCAGACATATAAAATTGGTCAAATATTATTGTCAAAATTGTCACCCAACTTATTGACCTCACAAGAACCTAAGAATTGATGTTAGTAAGTTTTGTGGGTCCCATCATGATGTGTGTCGAACATCAATAACGTGCATTTAATGTGTCCCCTTTACGTTATGAGATATCTCAAAAATCATCTGTATATGAAACTCAGGTGAGCCATACCATCTAAAAGCATGTGAAGACATCATAAAAAATATAAAAGCACTTAGTGGGGCTCACATGAGTTTTGGATGTGGCTAAAACTTGATCTGACCCCTCATCCAAGTGGGACACACATAATGAGTGGGTTAGATATGTGAATCACATGTAGGTAGGCCCAATATATGATTATAAATGTTTTAAGGAAACTCATCTCCACTACATTTAGGTGAGTTACTCATTACCCTTACTAGAGTAAACTCTATAGGGTCCATCGTTATTTATTTATTTATTTTATCCACTTCATTCATCCATGTTAACAGATAATTTAAGGTCTAAAGAACAAAAGAAGCATATCCAAAGTTCAAGTGGACCACACCATAGGAAATAGTGTGATTGAACTATACCATTGAAAAATTCTTAGAGGCTATAGAAGTTTTAGATCAAGCTGATCTTTGTGTTCTCTTCATTCATATTTTTTTGATATTATGAACAGGTTGGATGGCAAATAAACATTACTGTGGGCCCAAGTGGGACACACATAATGAATTTTGTATGTGGCTGAAACTTGGTCTAACCTGTCATTCAAGTGGGACACACATAATGAATGGGTTAGATCTGTGAACCACACCTTGGTAAAACTAAATCTCAAGTGGACCACATCACACGAAAAGTAATAATTGAACGCCCACCATTAAAAATTTATTGGGAGCTACAAATTTTTTAAATCAAGTTGATATTTGTTTTTTTGTTTTTTTTTCCTTCCATCGATGTTTGTATGACCTAATTAGCATGTTGGATGTCAAATAAACGGACGCGGATTGCGTCCTACCCTTACTCGAACAGTAATTCGTCTGGGCAGGGCTTTATGGGGTCCAAAGTGATGTAAGTGTTTTATCCACAGTTCATCACTTTTCTTATATCATTTTAAGGGATGAGCCAAAAATTGAAGCATATCTATAACTCTAGTGGACCACATCAAAGTAAGCTGCGGTGATAATGACTCTTACCATTGAAACCTTTCTAAGGGCCACCATGATGTTTTTTTACCATCCAACCTATTAATAATGTAATGTAGATGTGGATGAAATTAAAACACAAATATCAGCTTGATATGAAACTTCTCAAGCTCTCAAGAAGTTTTGAATGGTGGATGTTAAATCCTCACTTTGTAGTCTAATTAAGCCTTGTACCTACCTCACTTTTTAAAATTATATATTAAAATGATTTGAGAAAAATTATTAACGGCGTGGATAAAACACTTATATCACTTTGGCCCCACGGAGCCCTGCTTGGATGGGTAGGACGCAATCCGCATCCCAAATAAGCATTGCAGTGGCCCTAGGAGATTTAATGGTGGACATTCAATACTACTTATTCTCCCATGTGGTCCACTTAAAATTTAGATTTGCCTCATTTTTAAGATCAAGTCCCAAAATAATATCTAAAAATGAATAGACAGTGCAGATAAATTACACATACATCATGGTGGGGCCCACAGATCACCGACCACGAGCAGTAGCTTCACTGGCTATAAAAGAGTTTTAATGTGTTAGTTTTGGATATAATGTAAAATAGTGGTGACTCTTTAATGTCACTTAAGGCAATGATGTATGGTTATCCAGACCATCCAAATAGTGGTTCCACTTGTTGATGGTTAATATTTAAGCTTTTACCATATTATATAATCTTAATCATCTATTAGGTGGGCCCTCAATTGTACAGATGATAATCTATTATATAATATAAATGATGTAAAACAAACACTGGTGCGGATTTGAATAAAAATTCCAATTTCATATAGGGATTCTAACCCTATTTCGATTTCACCTCTCTCGCTCTTTCTCTCTCTCTCTCTCAGTTTCGGAAGGTAGGCAGGAAGCGGCTCCTCCTCCTCCTCCTCCTCCCCCCCCCCCCCCCCTCTCTCTCTCTCTCTCTCTCTCATTTTTGGAAGGCAGATAGCAGCCCCTCTTTCCATCTGGGTTCTTCCCCTCTGCTCCGTAAGTACCCTATTTTAATCTCGTTTTAGTGATTAGATCTGGACTCCTATAATGTTCAAATCTAAATCTCTTGTATCATGCCTAGTTATGGTCTGATTGATGTCCATGTCATGCTCGGAATGTTGTTCATCTCACGATCAGTTCAAGCCCTGTTTCTATCCTTTGCATGACCTAATCATTGTCCAAATCTTGGATGATAAGCATGTAGCTCTATGATTGAGTAGATAACCATCTGATTGACAGCCTGCTTGGACATTGAGCAACCTCTCATCAACATGCAACAACTGTTCATAGCTCCCTGCTTGTGAACTAATTTGGTGAGACTTATTTCCCCTTATTATTTTCATTTCACTGTTACTAGTTACATGAATTAATATAATCATATGATAGTTTTGTAACTGATCAAGAAGGAAAGAAAATAATATGAATTTCTATTTTTATTTCACTAAAGCATTTTACTATTTTCTATATAAAAATTTGCATGCTAATTGTTCGAGGAAATGCCTCAACCAAGACGTTCTTGTGTTAATCATGCTAGAGGTCCTGCATTTCAACTCTCTATAAATGGGGCACAAATTGTTGTATGGTTGGATGAACCCATTGTATCATCCATCTAGTAGACCCTTCTTTGGTGGACCAACACAAATTCACAATGACTGTGGAATTTTCCCCTGTTTACCTTCTTTGTTTTCAAGCATCTGTTGATCAAATGGCTAGGATGATCATGTCAATTTGACTTCTAACTATGTTCCTCCACAATAGGACCTACCAGAAGGATGTTTAAGATCATCCAAATATACAGCTATGCGGAGGTCACCAATGTATAGACCAATCAAAGGACCTCGAGGACTCCACTGGCACAAATGTTCTTAATTTGTAATGCAATAAGGATGCAGTAGCTACTGGATGTCTTTTACTAGTACAACTTTCTTTATTTTCAGTTATCTTGTTTCCTTGATAAAATAAATAAATAAAGAAGAATGTTAGCTTGCTTGTTCAAATGCAGTTCTAATTGGATGTGTAAAAAAGAAGAAGTGTAATTCATGCTCAGTTTATGATATTATTTGCATTATTTGGTGCAGCAATGGTAATTGTCATGAACGAGCATCTGGAACATGATTAGGTAGTCAAGTTGATCATTTTTAATAACCATCATCTAGCTCATTTCTCCATTTTGTTGCATTCTCCATCTGGTAACTCTTCACCTAGCTGATCGCTTCTCCAACATCAACAAGGGCATTGCTAATATCACAGCCACAACCACCGATCACAACAAAGTGTATGCTCCTCTTTTGACTGGTTTTCAAGTTATTTATTTCAAAATGCAAATGTGTAGCATGCATGCCAATGTGGCACATGTGACTGATATCTAAGCAATTCATCAAGTGAGAGCCACCTCAAACAAGAAATAGGGTAAAAGTAGGCCAGTCTAGTCATCTCATGGTCTAGTAGGTGGTCAATACTCAACTACTATTATATCCTTAGTTCTGTGCTTTTTCCTTTGCTCTTGAGTACCATAAGACACCAATGCTCTTGAATTTCAAAGATGACCACCATTCCTTTTCTTCTCAGCTCTTGGTTTGAGCCAATGGGCTACACATTTTATAAAAGTTTGCATTCAACTCTAACATTTGTTCTTTATGCTACATGATATTATGCTAGTTGAGATCCACAACTTATTGACTGCTCAGAAATTTCTAGGAGCTAATAGGCGGCTGCAATTAATTCCATGGCGGCACGTTGGATTATATTTTTTCCCTGTATGTGGATTTTTTGCAGGTTGACTACTTCAGATGATGTTTTTCTAAGGTTTGCTAAGCCCCATGTGTGTGCAGGGCATACCATGTACAAGCTACAACATCTGCCATCATGGCAGGCAGGTGGACTATTAGAAACATGTGGATAGCTTAGAAAAATTCTGCATTTTTTAAAGCCATATATCTGTTTCATAATCTATGGCTCACTTCATTATTGGATTGACCCAATTCTTTAACTGTGGACGTCAGCATAATGGGACCCTTGTGATGGATGATCTGATCCCGTACCTTTATGCATCCATTTGTTTTTGCTATGGTTTTATTCATGAACATGTATTGCTTGCTGCTAGCTATTGCATTGGAGAAAGCTACACTTTTAGATGAGTATTTTGTGAAGAGGAAGCTTTATCCAAACTTGGTTTTCTACTCTGGCTTAATCTATCGGTCTGTTTAAGAAAATTTCTACTCTGGCATCCATTCTTACTTAACACCCTTGACCTTAATTACTTTGCTTAGGATGTGTTTCAGATAGAGTATTAAGTGTTCTGTCAGAGTTTCATTTCATTTGATATATAGTTTGTTCTATTTTTTTTACAAGAGTGGCTTGCCCAGAAGAAAATATTGATATTCTAAATTGGTTTTTGAATGTTAGACATTGTGTTGGAGACAAAGTGAATGTTCTTTTCTAGCCTCTGTTTTTTGGTGATGCTTCGGAAGCATTGTTGAAGTTTTCAGCTTCCAACTGCTTCTTTATTTCCATTGGAATTTCAAACTTTGATCATCAATGTGGGAATTCAATTGAGTTGAATTGGTGAGTTCTAGATTTATGCTCATGACAATCATATTTATAGTAGCTTTTTGTCATTTTCACTTTCATGTTTGTGAAGATTCTCAATTTGAATCAGTCACTGGATTTTAAAAACAGTTTGTTTTATTTTTTGAGTTGATGAATTTCTTTTTCACTTATAGGAAACTGTTGCATCTCATTTGGATAGCATTGATCAGAGAAGAATGAATCCTTTGCAATCTATCATCTATTGGGTTTTACACATCACTACAAGAAATTGACTTTGTTGGCTGGCTTTAATTATTATCTTTTGAATCATAAACTAATATCTATCAGTTGTGTGGCCCACTGTCTAATCTTCAGCAAATGAATTAGTTGTGATCATCTGTAATACATGAGCCCACTAGATAAACATGTACTCAATGTACAGTCTGAGACTACAACTTTGGGTAGTTGGATGAACTACTAAACTAGCATCCTCTTAATTATCAGTTTATCACTGCAGATTTCAACATCAAAAGCATTCCAATTCTTTCTTCATTTGAATATCTTACTTGCAGAAAATGAGAGATGGGGAATGCGGCCTTGTTTTAGATAACATAGGCAAAGACATTCCTGAAACTCTTTTCTTGCTTGATGTAGCTCCTCTTTCTCTAATACCCATCTGGATTCATGATGGATATGGCTGCTTGTTCATGGTTGGATAACAATGCATGAATGAACCATAGACTATATGATTCTCGTTCTTTCCTTCTCATTTTAATTGCAAGGGTACCTTTTGAAGGGTGTGCTTCATCTAACTGATGGGGTGGATGTCCCTCACACATCATGTTGGAGACAACAGAGCTTGATCCCCCCCCCCCCCCCCCCCCCCACACACACACACGCATGTGTATTCATCAAAACAGACAAATAGGTCATTACGGGCATTTTGGTTGTCCGGCATATAAAATTTTCAAAATAATGAAGAGTTGCCATTTTAGAGATCTTGAAACTCACCGATTTTCTGTCATCATTGGGCAGAACTCAAAGGCCTAGAATTACTGACAGGTTACTTCAGCTTAAAATAAATTAAAGCGGCAACCAATAACTTCGATCCTGCAAATAAAATAGGTGAAGGTGGGTTTGGGCCAGTTTACAAGGTAAATTTACGGTTTTGAAATCAAGATCTGGATTTATTTATTTTTTCAAGCTGATATGTCACCTGCAAGCTGATGTCTTATTTGTATCTCAAATTTCATATCCTTAGTCCTCTATGGAATTCTGGTGGCAAAATTCACCTATCACAATTGTAGGGTACACTCTTAGATGGTTCCAGAGTAGCTGTAAAGCAACTCTCTTCTAGGTCCAAGCAAGGGAACCCTGAGTTCATAAACGAGATAGGCATGATATCTGCTCTACAACACCCAAATCTTGTAAAAATTTTTGGATGTTGCGTGGAAGGAAACCAGCTGCTTGTAATATACGAATACATGGAAAACAATAGCCTTGCACGTGCACTGTTTGGTAAGTGCATTCTTGCCATCCATTATACTAGACTTATTCAAGGATGAGTGCACTGAACAACCATGTCATTCTTCATCTTTGTTTGTTTTGAGCAATGATTTATATATCACAGATGATGACTGGAATGGAATCATGTGTAGGTCGTGAGGAACATAAATTGAATCTGGACTGGCCAACAAGGCATAAGATTTCATTGGGGATAGCGAGGGGTTTGTTCTATCTACATGAAGAATCAAGGCTGAAGATTGTTCATCAAGATATAAAGGCAATCAATGTTCTGTTTGATAAGGATCTTAATGCTAAGATATCCGACTTTGGTTTGGCTAAGCTCGATGAACAGGAAAACACACACATCAGCACTCGAATAGCTGGAACCATGTGAGTGATTTCATCTTCTTTTCCAATTCTATTATTTTCTATCATGTTCAATTTGTACTCATCTGATTCAACTATTCATTTTCTATTTATCATTATGGGGCGGCTGTAAATTTTGGAGCCGTCGAAATACTGTTATTTTGACTGACTGTTTAGAGTTTAAACCCAGTCTGACTGATAAATACACCCACCACTTTCTGCGTTTGGAAATGCAATGGTACAAATTGTACTATTTTCTTGCCATTCTTAGAAAAGATAGAATGACTATCAGTTGAGGTGCCATTATCAATTTCCTACTTAAATTTTCCAAATTTCTGTGGTTTTCCAACAGAACCTACTTAGATACATCGTGAAACTATTTGGTATTTCTCGTAAGCATCCCTCACCGTGTACACAAACGTCCAGAAATTACATGCATACATTTACAGAATCATGGAAATACTCTTAATCTCACTCATCCTCTCTTTCCGTTTGCATGCGTTTTTGTTTTAAAATATCCTTAGGATTGTAAAGCAATGGATAGGAATAAAATTGTTAAACAGACGTATATAAGATGAGAAATACTGAATAATGCATAAGAGTTGCTGCTGCATTGTAGTTTCATTACTCCTCATGATGATGAGCTTTCTCAATCATACATGGAATTGTTAGCGGTGTTTGCAGTAATGCAAAGTGCTGGATTTGTTACAGTCAACAGAATATTTAAGCGATGCAACTCATGTGGTGAAAAGTATATTGTTTTTTCAGAGGATATATGGCTCCTGAATATGCAATGAGGGACTACTTAACCAACAAAGCAGATGTTTACAGCTTTGGAGATGTTTTGCTGGAGATTGTCAGTGGGACGAACAACACGAATTACATGCCAAAGGAGGATTTTGTTTATCTTCTTGACTGGGTAAACTAAGCTGTTTTGCAATTCATATAATGACACATGAAGCATACATCACTCTTACACCAAAGTTTGGGTGGACCCTTTAAAGTTTACTCTATGCACCCACCTCTGTGAGCTCTGTGGTTCTTGTTCGATGTCTCAAAATCTGTGCAAAGAGGAATGCTCTTATGCAGCATACTGTGTAAAACTTCTAGGCAGTACTCTCTACTCATAGTGGACGGGGCTAACACATGCTAACATAAGTCGCTTCATATTCACTTCTTCAGCTGCATTTGCAAATACAGTCATCCTAGCTTGAGGCTATCAACCAAACTCATCTATGCCTGTGATTACTTTTTATTTTCAATGGTTGGCATGCTATTATTTTTTCTTTTACTTGTAGGAAAACTCTCAAATGATTAAAATTGTATGTCCTTGAGCGACTTATGTTAGCATGACCAGATACTTTCTAAAAAATTGAAAAGTTGAAAACAAAATGATGCTTTTGAAGAAAAAATTGACATTTCGGAATTTTTGAGAAAAAAAAATAAAATTAAAAGGTTAGGAAAATTTTTGATATTTTGAAAATAAAAATTTAGACTTTGTATTTTAATTTTTTTGAAATATTTTATAATTAAAATGATATTTTGTTAAAAAATTTCAAAGAAAAATTAAGCCTAAAAAAATATACATTTTGAAAAAAAATGTTATTTTTAAATGGAAATTGAAATTTATCTGTGAAAAAATAAAATGTAAGCCGATCGGGGCGAGTAAATGGTGAAATTGAGGGTATTGATCCATAAAATAGAGTGAATGGACCAACATATAAAATGAGCCAAATATCCTGGTCAAAATAGTGACCCAACTTATTGACCTCGCGAGAACCTAAGAATTAATATTAGTAAATTTTGTGGGCCCCATCATGATGTGTGTCGAACATCAACACCGTGCATTTGATGTGTCCCCTTTAGGTTATGATATATCTCAAAAATCATCCGTATACGAAACTTAGGTGGGCCATACCATCTAAAACCATGTGAAAACATCCCAAAAATTATAAGCACTTGGTGAGGCCCACATGAGTTTTGGATGTGGTTGAAATTTGGTCTGACCCTTCATCCAAGTGGGACACACATAATGAGTGGGTTGGAAATGTGAATCACATTCAGGCAAGCCCAATATGTGATTATGAAATAAATCAGAATTTTCATATGCTGATAGTGTTCATAGACATGCAATAAAAAATAATGCATATGCTACAAATGGAAGTCAAATCAAATCATTGAAATTGTGGGGTCCACTTTATATGGATCCTTGATCAAATATTACACTAGATTGATGTCCTAACTAGTAGACTGAGAGACAGCTAAAGGACATTTGAAATGAAAAAATAAAAAATAAATTATCAATTGCTAGGATTTATTTAAAATGGTATGCCATGTTGGAATGTAAATTTTGAAAAGGTAAATCCTAGGATTTATTTAAAATCACGTTTAGATTGATTCATAAAATTAGCAAAAGCCACCATGGGATTTATATCTATACTTTTAAAGAAAAAAGGCCAATGGCAGCCGCTGTACTTTAATCTGTTTCCCTTTTTGCTTTCCATATACTAGGAATTGATGCACTTGTGGCCAATCAAAGTTTCATCTATAATCTGTCTGCTATATACAAAAACTCCTTGCACCTTGGAGACACATTTCCTAGCACATTTTTGACAGTTTTTTAAGCATAAGTTTAATGCGTTGTATGGTTATTGACTGATTGTCCTTTGTGTTTCTCTCATTGTAATTGAGCTTTTATTATGTCATCATTGCAGGTGTCCATGCCTTTGATTTTATCACTTTGGATTACAAAGTAGATTGGCCAGTCAGCATTGTCTTGACTGCAGATGCACTTAAACTATATACTGACATTTTCAGTTTTCTGACTCAAGTTAAGCTGGGTGATGATCTGTTATGATCTCTGATGTTCTATTATGATTTCTGAAACTGTCATGCTTCTTATTTTTGGTTGTATCCACAGATAACTATGATTTCTTTACTGATATATGGTTTTGGGCTTTTGGTTAGATGTCAGCAAATAAGTGCTTGCTGAAATGTATATTACCACTTAAATATGGTTGTGCAAGGTGCCTTTTAGATCAGATGGTTGAGAGAGGTGGTAGCATGGACGGCCATGATCTCAGGCTATGCTAAGAATGGGGAATTTGGTGAGGCAATTAAGCTTTTTCACATGATGCCAGTTGATGTTGTGAAGCCAGATGAGGTGAGATATATGGACAATGCTTTTGAATTGATGTGTATTTTTATTTTTATTTTTATTTTTTCTTTCTTTCTTTTGACCCAATATATTGATATGGTATCATGTTAGCTGATTGTTCAATACTTTGACATAACAAACGGCTTCCACAGTGTTTAATTTGTATTTAGTGAATCAAATTTTGGATGTAATGTGAATATATTCAAACGCGGAAGAAATTGCATTTGGATGTGCATGTAAGGGTGCTAGGAACTTAATTCTTGTCCTATTTTATACATAACTAGTTTTAATACATGTATATGCTTCAAAGTATGGACGTAATGTGAATATATTTGGATTTTGTTTTCAAATTATAGGATGAGGGTTTTAGTGTGCTGCTATTCTTTTTGACATGGCACCAAGTTGTCACAGGAAGTTCATCCTCATGGGCGCCAAGTTGTCACAGGAAGTTCATCCTTATGGGCCTAAGTCACGGACTTGACTAAATTTATGGTAATATTGTACATTACACAGATTTTGCACAAAAAAATCAAATTCCATTTTAGAGCATTATGGAATCATAGATAGAAGTTGGTCTCATCAACTTAACAATTATATAAATTATTAATTGATATTTTATCAATTGAAGTATGAGAGTATTCAACTTTTGAGTTAAAAAATAAATAAATAATCAAAGATCTAGTTGATCGCTATTGTACTTTTTTCTTGATGTATCTACCTACGGACTGAAATTTCAACACTGATGTATTGCTCATGATGGGAATTGGAAGAGTTTGCATGGACCATGCATGAATTCTGGTTAGTCAATCCTTCTTTTAGACCTTTCTTTTAGTCAATCTTTCACTTACAGTTTCCTACATGCACAGCCAAATTGAATTGTAAATGTTCTATTCACTTAAAAGAAATAGTTAAATTGTGATTGAGATTATTTCCTGACCTACCAGATTGTGTGTATGTTTCATCAATTTGGCCTTGTTGTTGTTCTATTCAGAAAAATGTAGCCAATCAACTCTGTATTTAGGACCAAATGTGGTGAAGCTTAGGCTAATGTGATACTGACATGAAAAGAAGATTTAAGCATCCTAAATCCAGAAGCTAATGTATCCCCTTTTTTCCCTGTAAGTTTTTGTAAACAGTATGGAAATGATAGATCTCTATCCAAGCATTATGAAGCTTATCCCATTGAAAATTCTGTGGTGGGAACCAGTTGCTTCCTCATAAAGTTTCATGATAGATAACAAATGTAATCTATGAGAAGGGATACGCCGTGAAAACTATTGTTTAGTGGCATCGATGGTCTGTTTATCATATGAAACATCCATCCTTGTTGTTAGTAGTGAAATCAAATTATCTCTAGTTAATGTGGAACTCCATGATGAAATTGTTTTTATTGATTTTGTCATGTTTTGTAAGTGCTAGCTTCCTTGTAACGTGTGTGAATCTTTTCAAGGGATTTGAGAGGGTGGGACAGATCATTTCCTTTTCCCCGGATAATTGCATGTTATGGGTTCCATGTCTTGTGTCTTCCACTTTTAGCATACCTGTTATGGTAATTGTTTCATTACAGCATGTCAATTTTCCAGGGCTTGATTTCATGCATTTTGTTATTTCAACATGCATACCATGGTGCCCGGTTAGTAGAAGTGGTACTATGCCATCTCGGAGCTGAAGATGGAAACATTATGATAGCTAAAGATATCAAGTTTGGCTTTGCTTTGGCATCACTTTCTCCAATTTTTCTTTTGGTATTCAAGCACACTATCTGGTGCATCTGTATCCTTCGGCTTGCATTTGTTTCTTACAAAATTCATGGTTCTTTAAGGCTCTCAGACTTCCTTAGGAGGTTGCATCTATAATGAGTGAACTGAGCTTGTTAAAAAGCTTAAATGTAAGTTTGATGTCGCAATTCTTCTCTACCTCTTATTTTCTGCACCTTTTTTCATTTTTCTTATGTATAAAGTTTTTCTAGCCCTACACTCCCTTACATCACCCACCTGTTTAACATGGTTTTAAATGATGTTCGATACAACTTGGTGCCGTCCAGTCTTATCATTTTTGGTTTGACCTAAAATGAGTCACCTGACTAATTGAGGACAGAAACTGGGACAGAAAAGGAATGTGCGGGATTGAAATGGATGAGATGGGGTGTAATCATTATTTGGTTCAGACCAGAAATTAAATAGGAATTCGAGTTAATGGAAATGTGCATCTAGATAGTGCTTGCCTATAACATTGGACTTGCTCTTGTACAGACATTGTGTCAAATGTTTATCATTAATGCTGGACCTGGTTTTAGGCTGCTGTGGAGGACAATCAAGTCTTTAACCGATACAAAAACCACTTCAAAGATTCATGTACTCTTAACGAGGCTTTTCTTCTATTTGCATTTAATTAATTAATGTTCTGTCTTCTAGAAATACCGTGATAATTATTGATTTTGTCATGTTTTGTAAGTGTTCTGGAAGAAGTGACCATCAAAAGCTCCTATCGCAAGTATATGTTAGATTTTATTAGGGATTTGCAGGCTTTTGCAAGTCAATGGTTACATGTTGTTATATGAGATATCATATTTAGTGGATTCCATTTATGTGCATGTATTTTTCATATGAGGTATCATATAATGCTTCCAACTTTTTAGTTTGATGAATAGGATTCTTATTAAACTATCATGTGAATAGGATTTATTTTGTGAATAGAATTCATATTAAACAATCATATTGAATTATTTTTTAAATGACTATCAGGTGTAAGATTCAAAAATAAATTTAAAAAAAAAAAATCCGATGATATTTCTTTTAATTTAGAGATATTTTAGCGACGGACCCAATCCGTCGCTAATTTCTGAAGCGACGGATTTAAGGTCCGTCGCTAACACATTGATGACGATTTTTTTCAATTTTTGCGACGGATTTTTTATTTTTTACGACGGATCTTATCCGTCGCTATAATGAGCCGGACCTTATCTGTCGTAGATTAGACGACGGATTTTATCCGTCGAAAAACAAAAACGACCCAGTAAAGTGACGGACAATCCATCTTTTTTGTTTTACGACGGATTTGGTCCGTCGTAAATCTACGATTTTGGCATAGTGCCATGACACATACATTACTTTGATAGAATAGTAATGACCTTCAACTTTCAAATAAGAAATATCCAAACATGCATTCCACATGAACTTCCATGATTTCTTTACATTCAAAGGAGGGCACACTAAGTATCATGAAAATTTCACTGAATTTGCTCCCAAACACTAGAAAACTGCCTGCTTCTTAAAAGTTTTTCTCTGTAGAACCAGGATCTGAATAGGGGTATCAATTATCAAAAGGTAGAGATATGGGAGTTGCGGTGGATTGGAACGGGAGACTGAGGAGATTAAAAAGAAGGGCGTTCAACTCTGGTAATGTGACTGATGGATAAAGTCATCATTTGGAATGCGAGAGGTGTGGCTAACTCGGCCACCCTTAGATCTGCACATAGGATCACTAATATTCATAAGCTGTGGTGGTTGGCGATTTTGGAGCCAATGGCGCTGGAGGAGAAGAGAGTCTCAGTGGAATTAAGGCTAGGATTTCATTGCTCTTTCTCGAACTCGGAGGTCGGAGGTAAAATTTGGTGCTTTTTCAGCTCTAGTTTAAATGTTCAATTGATTCAATCCTCATCTCAAATGATTTCCTTTTCGGTTCAAACTCTCCCCAAGCGAATTTCATGCTATCTATTGTTTATGAAAAATGCTCCAAGTACCAGCGTAGAGAGCTTTGGTCGGAAATTTCATCCTTGGCAAGCAGGATCTCTGGCCCCTGGGCAATTGGCGGTGACTTCAACTGAGTCCTTTCCTCTTCTAAAAGAAGAGGCAGTCGAGTGTTTGATCACCGCAGTGCGTCCGAGTTTGCAGCTGCGATGAATGGTCCTGCTCTTCTGGACGCGGGATATCAAGGTAACCAGTTCACTTGGTGCAACAATCAGGCGGATAATTCTCGGGTTTGGGCAAGACTCGACAGAGTTTTTTACAATGGAGATTGGTTGTCGCGCATTCCTCAGTTTTAGGTTCAGCATCTTCCCCGAGTGAACTCAAATCATTCTCCTCTCCTTCTCACAGCTACCACATGTCCCGCCCCCACGGCTAAACCTTTCCGCTTCCAAAGAATGTGGATGCTTCATCAGGGCTTCAACTAAGTTATTCAGGATGCTTGGTCGCAGGATTTACATGTTCAACCCATGACAAACCTTCTCCTAAAGATCAGGAAGGTCAAAGGCAGATTAAGAGATTGGAATAGGAATGTCTATGGTAATGTTTTCCAGAATCTTAGAGAGGCCGAGCAGAATTTAGCCCACTTGGAGTCCCAGGCACAGCTTACCCTGTCCGATGTCAATCAGTCCTCTCTCGGAAGCTAGGCGGCATTTGGCTAATATGGAGCTAGCGGAAGAGATTTTTTGGAAGCAAAAATCTCGTAAGAACTAGCTATCTGAAGGTGACCGGAACACCAAGTATTTTCACCTTCAAGCAACTGAGAGAGCCAGGCGCGCCGCCATCTCGTCTATTCAACTTGATTCTGGTGAGATCACTTCAGATTTATCCCAGATAAAATCGGCTGCAGTAGATTATTTTGCAAATCTCTTCCAATCTGAATATCCCTCACTCAATGAGAATTTACTGGCCAACATCCCTTCCCTTCTGACAGCGGCAGATAACGCTCTTTTGATGCACCTCCCATCCCTGAGGGAGGTCAAAGACGCAGTAATGGCTATCCTGACCGACAATGCCCCTGGCCCTGATGGGCTCTCGGGGGCCTTTTTCGGGGGCTGCTAGGAAACGGTTGGAACTGATTTACATAGAGCAGTCACGCACCTTTTCCAAGGGGGAAATATCCCGCGTGCGTTCACTACATCTCTAATATGCCTGATCCCTAAAGTGGCAAGTCCCAAGAGATTCCCCGACTTTAGACCAGTTAGTCTTTGCAATTGTGTCTACAAAATAATGGCAAAGGTTATTTCTTCTAGACTTGCAGATATCCTTCCGAAGTTAATTTCTCTTGAACAAGGGGCATTCATCCAAGGAAGGTCGATAGCTAAAAATATCGATTTGGCTTAGGAGCTTTTTAGAGATATTGGCCGTAAGGTTCGAGAGGGAAATATTATTCTAAAGCTAGACATGGAAAAGGTATATGACCGTAGAGTGGGGGTTTCTTAAACAAGTATTGGGTCATTTTGGATTCAGCGACTCTTGGATTAGAATGGTAGAAAAATGTTGGAGTAACGTCTGGTTCTCGGTTCTCATCAACGGGGATAGTGCGGGTTTCTTCAAATCTTCTAGAGGTCTGCATTAGGGGGACCCTCTCTCCCCTAGTCTGTTCATCCTAGCTACGGAAGTTCTCGGCAGAAGCTTTTCTAACCTGATCACTAGTGGTGCTTGTTCCCCTTTCAACCTGAAAAGAGGCTGTCAGCAACTCACTCATCTACTGTATGCGGATGACACGATGCTTTTCCAAAATATAGGTAAATCATCTATTACGGCCACGACTAGATTCCTCTCCTCTTATCAGTCACTTTCAGGTCAAAAGATTAATCTCTCAAAGAGATGCATCTTCCATGCCCCCTCCCTACCTACGGGTAGAAAGAGGCGCATTGAAAGGATTCTTGGCATCAGAGGTTCATCAGCCCCGTTCACGTATCTCAGAGTCCCATTATTCACGAGGAGAATCACTCACTCTCTATTTCTCCCATTACTTGCCAAGGTAGAAGCAAAAATCCTCGTTTGGTCAGCGCGCTACCTTTCCCAGGCTGGTAGAAGCACTTTGATCAATCATGTTCTTGCTAGTACTTCCATACATTTGATGGTAGCAGCTCCAATTCCTTCTCAGATTCTGGTGAATTTGGAATCAAAATGGGCAGATTTTTTATGGGGATGGAAGGAGGGTAAAAAGAAACTCCATTGGATTAGCTGGAAAAAAAATTTTCTCCCTAAAGAGGAGGGTGGTTTGGGCATTCGCAGGCTAAGAGAGGTTCTTACAGCCCTGAGGCTCAAGATAGCTTGGAGATTGCTGTCTAGAACCGAATCCAGCTTGTGGGCATCTTTTGTCACCTCAAAATACAGACAGCCTCTGCCAGTGGATCCTGTTTCTGTTGATCTGCAGGGTGTTTTCCCTTTGTGGAGGCAGATCGTCAAGCTGACCCCTTTGGCAGAAGAGGCCTCCCAATGGAACATTGGTCAGGGGATGCTCAATTTTTAGAATAACAATTGGACAGGCCTTGGCCCCTTAGCCGCTCTTTCCCTTCAGTCCATTCCTGAGGGGCTTCGTCATCTCCCTGTTAGGGAGTTCATTAAGGAGGACGGCCCCCACATTCCAAGTCAAATGTCGAACCTGCTTCCTGAGATGGTGGTTCATCATATTTACGCTGGCGGTTTCTGCACTACATCAGGCCCTGACGAGCGTTTCTAGCCTCTTGACTGTTCCGGGGAGTTCACTGTTAAATCTGCCTACGCTCTTTACAGAGCTAGATCTAATTTAATCTGGTGGTCAGACAGAATTTGGAACCCAATTCTTCCATTGAAGATATCAATGTTCGTCTGGCGCTTGACTCAAGGAGCGGTCCCCTCTGATGATAGAATTCAAAGACGGGGGGTCAATATAGCATCAAAATGCGCCTGTTGTGACCTTGATCAGACTACGTCCTCCTCACATCCGGAATCAATCAACCACATTTTTATCAGCGGTCTCCTCGCAGACAAAGTTTGGTCGCTTTTCAACTGCATCTTTCAATTCCACCTCCCTCGACAGGCACTGGTTTGGGAAAGGTTATCTTCTTGGTTGAACGTTCTGCCCTCATGTAGGAATCCTTCCCGCATTCAATGTGCAATCCCCTGCCTCATTCTTTGGGTGCTTTGGAAGGCAAGAAATGCGGCCAAGTTTGAGAATGTCTGCCCCAACGTGGACAAAGTAGTCAACGGCATCAAGTGGTGGCTTGCAAGGATTAACTGCGGCCGTAATGGAGCCAGACATTTATCCTCAGCTGACCTCATCTCACCCAATCATCTCAACATTAGGCACCGCCCTCCTTCCCTGAATTCAGTTCAGGTAGTCAGGTGGTCCAGACCTCAGGCAGGCTAGATTAAAGTGAACGTTGATGGGGCTTCTTTGGGTAATCCTAGAAATTCTGGAGGTGGGGGAATTGGTAGGGATTCTTCTGGCTCCCTTCTTTTTGCTTTCTCCCATGGCTATGGAATTGGATCTAATAACAGCGCGGAACTAAGGGTCCTTTTCGACGCGATGGAAATTTGCACAATCCGGGGTTATGATCAGATTTTCCTTGAATTTGATTCGAAATGCGTAGTTGATGCTTTTATTGGGAATTCCTCTCCATATTGGAAATGGAGGTACTGGTGGAGGAGAATTAAGATATTAAAAGCCTGGGGCACTTTCGTGATTTTCCATATTCCGAGGGAAGGAAACGGCCTGGCTGATGAGTTAGTTAAATATGCGGCAGCAGCTCAGCACCATTCGATGTACCTCCCTCTCTGAGCTCCCTAGGGGCGTCAAAGGGCTGGTTATATTAGATGGTATGGGGCTGGGTGCCTTGAGGAAAATCTGAGTGGGGTGGCTTTTGGTCTATCTTTGTATAGGGTTGTTCTGGTCTTTCCTGGATCCTTTTTGTCCCCAGGTTTTCCCTAAGTTCCTATAAAAAAAAAATGTGATGCAAGGAAGGGTCTGAAGGGATAATGAGAAAAATCACCAACTTTCTCCTGTGCAAAAAAAAAAAAAAAAAAAAATATTTATCATGAACATTTCCAAGTGAGATCACATCATTAACTAAGAGTCCATCCATAAGCATGTAAACAAATTCTCATTTTCCATATTGTAAGAACTATTCACAAGATTATACCTACAAAATTATAAAATCACGTCTAGTATGAAACAAATAATCTAGTATGAAAGCTTTCTTTTCTCATCACGTCTAATGGGGATATACACATAGGCAAATGATTATAAATGTGGCATGAAATTTTCACGACAATGCCTCATACACATAATTATAAGGAAACATGACATTAAAACAATTTCTTCATAAAAGTCAAGATAACTAGGAATTAATATTTCTCTAAAATACTCAATATTAAAGAGTTAATCCACATGGAAATTAGTGAATGAAAGAAGTTATGGGGGATGCTCCTCACCTTAGGGGTATTTTCTCTGATTTGCAATGCTTCTAAGTGGTGAGATGTGTGGATGTAAAGATCTGGATTGGTCAAATTTTAGGTAGGAGTGTCCTTTAAGGTAAACAGTTGGTGGTGGCACTTGGATGCCAGTGAGTCACAACCGAGTTGACTCAGTTAAGGGTTCTCGACTAACAACTAGTTGAGTTAAGAGAACTACTAATTAAAAGATTAATTTAACGATCCACTGGATTCAATGCCTTCTGAATCCTCAGTTGGGAGGCTAGCCGAGTCAGCCCACAATCGAGTGTAGGGTTGACTCGGTAAGAAAATCGACCGAGTCAACTACAAATGAGAAATTTCTAAGTCGCCACAGACTGGGCTCTAATCTCACTTTAATTAGCTGCATCTCAGGCCAGCTAAGTCGGGTCTTACTTCTCTAATCTGAAACTGAGTTGCTGACTCGGTATTGACTTGACTCAGTCGAGTCTATTCACCTAGCAACGCCCAAAGCCTAGAAGGTGTCCATGATCAATCCAAGGCACTGGTCCCTGCCCAAGGCAGACCGATCACAGATGTGAACTTACCTCAGGGTTTTACACTCCAAACTTAGATCAGGGCCACACAACTCATGACTGAGTTGAGAAAAAATTCCAAATGTAGGCAACGATGTTGGGTTCCATACCTGATTTTTGTTAGACCAAATCAGTGTTGTGGAGCAAGTTTCATCAGATATTGCTGAATCAAAACTGAAATACAGGGTTTGGCCGGGTCAAAAAACTAAGGGTTTGACAATGACTCAGTTACAGACTCGGTCGGGTTGGCTATCCGTTACCTAAAACGATCTGTTGATTGAATGGTTTATTGTCAGACAGACGTTGCTGAAATAGAAGAGTCGATCTAGAATGGTCAGGATCTGTGGCAAGTCCAATTCATTTACTGGGTAGTCGAGTTACAACGACAACTGGAAATCGGTTCCAGCAGCTGCCTCTCCTTCCTCTCTCTCTCTCTCTCTCTCTCTCTCTCTCTCTCTCTCTCTCTCTCTACTTTTGTCTTCTTCCTTCTTCTTTGCTTCTCTCCTTCTTCTCCTCTCTTTTATTCCTTCTCCTTCCCTCTCAATCTCACTTCTCACTTTCTGCTCTTTTCGATATCAGAATCGCTCGGGCCGAGTCGGGTTGCTACCAAACCAGCAACCCGCCCAAACGACGTTCCAACTCTCCCACTTTCTTTCTCTTTCCATTTTTTCTTAAGTCTCCTCAAAAAATGCCCTAACCCTTGGCTCCTTATAGCCATTCTATTTCTGAAGAGTTCCATAGCTAATCACTAAGATTAGCGTGGAAGAAAAACAGTTTAACAAAGAATGGCTCGTCATCAGGGCCACTCCACATATTAGATCTAGTGCGTGGGTCTATAAGGCCGATTCCGATGGGTTTTGCGTGTGGTGGGTCACATGATGAACGGTCTGGATGTGTGAAAGGAACAGTTCTATGGGATGTGGCTCCAATGGCTAGATTTGGGAAGATGATAGGCTATTAATGGCATTTTTTGGCTGGGTGGTTTATCCATATATCGGGGCCGTTAGAATGGTTCAAATGACTCTTGGGATGCCTGTGGGGTCCCTTCAATGGTGAGTAAGGACCGTTGATCTCGTCCTTAATTCCAAAACGGCGATGACTCGTACTGCTGCGACGTCTAGCCAAATTCACGTTTTACTACGAGATTTTTGCACCACCCTAGCTTCAACGCTTGGGATTCATCCGAGAGAGGCTTCCAGAAGCCCATGAGGGACGAGATGAGTTGTTACTATAAGTGGAAATATTCCTTCCGCTTTCCGGCGAGTAGGTAGTTACTTTTGGAAATGGTATGGGTGACTGGGATTTCTCGTGCGTTCGTGGCAGTCCACTGACGGTTTCCAACGATCGGATTGGTGAGAGATGTTGTATACGTGGATTCATTGTCCTTGTCAGCATCATCCTTATTCACTCCTTGATCAGCCACTGACAGAGGTGGTACCGGAGATTTTCAATCGATTATCTCAGCATGCTCCGGGTCGGTGGGGCCCATAGGTCGCGATGAACGGTTTGGATCACCATTCTCTATTCGAATGGTGGACATTTACTTCATCGAATCGGACGGCTTGGTTTGAATGAGCGCAGGGCAAGAGAATGAGAGGAATTTCTCTTTTTCACTGAATTATCAGGTTAGCGTGGTCAAAGCCGCATGCACAGTTCTGGTGCAATGTGGGTGCACGCATAGAAGGTGTACACATACTTACAAGGTGGGGTCCACATGGTGTATTTAACAAATCTACTCCGTTCATTTCATTTGGAGGCCGCACATCAGGTCCTCTGACCAATGGTCAGGCATATCCAAACCTAAGTGGACCATATTTCTAATCTGTTTCGTTCTAATTGTAGATTTATATTGATTTGATGGTTTGATTATTTCATAATTGAACATCAATGGTAGAAATGGTCAAAGGGACTACCTATTTAAAACTCAATGGCTAGAATATAGATTAGATGGCCTAATACATAGTCATAATATTTAATATCATTTTTACATTATTTTTAATATCCTTATTATTCTTAAATTTGTTATTATGTTTTTAAATCATTTGTTACTTATATTTAATCTGATGATTCTCTCCTTCGAGAATGTTTTATAAGTTTCTTTTTCAAAACTAAATTACTTGTTTATATTTAAATGTTTATATAATCATTATTTTTAGTATAAATTTTCTCTAGATTATTTTCGTGGGTCACACTCTAATCAATGCCATTTATTCATTCATATGACCCTTATTGGGCTTTAATTAGAAGGATTGGATCATTTTATTTTTGTAAGCGGGTCACGATACATGGGTCTTCACCTTCAGTTATCGATTTATTAAAATTAACGGTTGGATAGAAACTGATCTATGAGTGAAGACTACTCCCGATGGTCACACTTAGGTTAGATTAGAGGTAAACATTAACATAAGCCAGGTTGGTACTTATACTATGTTTGGTTACACGGTAACACACAAGTACTAAAAAGCACGGGGTGTTACACTTAGTATGTGGCTCGTTTTGTAGCACTATCTAGATTTGCACCATATCTGATAGATGATGAGGAGCGGAGAGCCCGCCGTTTCGAGGGCGGCTTGCGTTTCTATCTTCGAAGTCGTGTTATTGGGCATGAGCTCCCGACTTTTGAGGAGGTGATATGGAAGGCCTAAATTTTTTAGGCCGAGTGGGCCGGTTCTTAGAGTAATCACGGTCAGAGGAGAGACTGGAAGAGACAGGCTCCATCCGGTGACTCCCAACAGCGTCGACCACAACAGAAGCGCACAGGTCACCCACTTCCTACTCTCTCATCTCCCATTTCAACCATCAAAACTTCATCATCTTCTGTTGAAATCAAAGCCAAGGAGTTCAGCGTTCCATCGGACTAAGAAGGAGGCCAATAGGTGGGTGATCCACCACTGATTTTCTGTTAGAAGGCCCACTTATGATGGGGCCCAATTTTTTTATGTATATATTGTAATCATGGAGGGCCCATAGTTGTGGGGTCCATCCATCACCATCCGATCTCTCCTTTTCTCTTTCTCTCTCTTTTCTTTTTTTTTTATATGGTAATAATGATGATGAGGTGTGTGGCCCACCATGATGTTTACATCCATGCCATCTACCGGTGGACCCCCTCCATGTGGGACACACCATGATGTTTATATGTCATCACAACCGTCCATCTAGGACGTGGCCCACCCTACATGTGTGGGTGGGGCCCTCCTTGATGTATTTATTCTAATCCACTCCATTCATCCATCCAAAACGGTGTGGCCCACCATGATTTATGTGTTTTATCGACACCGTCCATCTGTTTTATCTAGGCCATCCAGTAGGCCTGGATGATGAGAAAACACAAATATCAAACCGATCAGGTGGGCCACGTTCATGTGGGACCCACCTTAATGAGGTATATATATCCACACCATCTGTCCAGCGTCCCTGGATGCTGGACGTACCAGTGGAGAAGTGGACTAACAGTGGGGTGTGATTAGCAATGAAGTGTAAACTGACAGTGAGGGGTAATTAGCAGTGAAGCATAAACTGACAGTGGGAGAACTAGCAAGCAAGATATATATATATATATATATATATATATATAAAATATTATATGGGGATAGCCCAGTACATGGGACCCATCTCTTTTTCTTTTTCTTTTTTAAGGCTGCAATGTACAGCAAGCAGTTAGGTAACTGTCATACCAATGTCAATAGGGTCCATGGGACCCATCCTTGTCATCCGCACCATATTGCATGTGATGGTGAGACCCACCCCACATGTGGGATACACCTTAATATATATATATATATATATATATATATATATATATATATATATATATATGGGAAAGGTACTATACGCTCGACCTTACCGTAGGCTTCCATAAGGTCAAGCGTTGGCATAACGCTGGCCGTCGGATGCTGAAATAAAAAATCAACGGCTTGAGTCAAAACAAGATTTTCACGAGGGAAACCGGTCGTTCCGGTTACATTACATCCCTATCCCTGCAACCTTCTCTCCATCGGACTCAATTCCAGCCCTCCCTCTCTCCCTCAACCTTGCCACAAGCGACGTCCGCGTGCAGCCCTCTCTCTCCCTCAATCCCCACCACCAGCAACGTTCACCTCCACCTCTCTCTCTCTCTCCTTCTCTCCCTCAGTCAGTACCACCAACCACGGCCGCCTCCACCTCTCTCTCCCTTCTTCTCTCCCTCAATCAGTACCCCCAACCGCGACCACCTCCACCTCTCTCTCACTCATTCCCTACCACCACGCTGTGCAACCTCGGATTGGGCATTACAGGAAAGGCCTCTGTTTTTTGGTTTTTTTTTTTTTTTTGTATTTTTTATTTTTTCAGATTGAGATGCTCTGGATCCAGGTTTTTTTTCCCCAAGATGATGATCTCATCCATTACTTGGGATGGTTACGAACGGTAGAAAGTTTGGAATTGGATTCTTGTTTTGATCTCTATCTCTTCCCTTCATCTGGTGGGCCGTATTGTATATTTTTGTGGTTCGGACACCAGGCCAATATGGTTGCTATATTTCTATTTTTTAGTTTATTTATTTATTATTTATTTAATTTTTGTATCTGTATTTGTTTTTGTTTTTGTTTTTATTGTTCTTTTGGAAACAAAAACAAATACGAATGGGTTTGCAAGTGGGGCAATGTATGTTTAGGGGTAGCTTTTGTGTTTTAGTGCACGGGTGATGGCTCATCATCCAGAATTTTCTTGATAAACTGTATGTTTATTGAATTTCTCAAATGCATTATTTTTCAATTCAAAAGTTCATGGGGCCACAGATATGACTAGTACAATGTACATCGTATCCATTTAGCCATGGCCAACAGCGCTATGCTCTTTCTAATCAAGCAGTTGGGGAACTGATAGAAATGAATGGTATAAGTAAGATCTAGAAGCCAAATAAGGAGCCAAAACCAACCATAAATCAGTATTCAGTCATATATACTTCTGGCTGAGGTTCAGCTGCAGAAAAAGAACGGAGGGGTAACTTGTTTTGCTCTTAAGTGAAATAGAGTCAACTTGGTTACAGGAGCTTTGGTTCCATGTTCAAAAAAGAAAAAGTAAAAAAAAAAATAGTCAACTTGGTTACAGGAGCTTTTCTTCCATGTTCAAAAAAAAAAAAAAAAAAAAAAAGGTAACAAACAAAAAAAAAGTCCATATGCATATGTCAGTCCCTTGAACTGTAAGGGAACTACAACACTTAAAAGCTACTTTTATAGGGAATTTGATAACACCACCAGAAGCTACTTCTTGCAGCATCTCTTACAGAGTAGAAGGTATTCTAAAGTATAGAATGGCTTCTACTTTGAAAAAAGAAGCCGCCACCAAATGCACTTTTAGCCTAAAAAGTTTGAAATTTAGAAATCCTTCCTAGACTTAAAAAATAGCACTGGAATCAACTAAGATTCCCTAAGAATGTCATAAAATAACATTACTTATTGAAAATTAAGAACAGTTGACCCCATGAATTTTTGATCCCACCAGAAGTGGGATGACCCCATTGTGATGTCAGCATCATTTCATGGTACCTCATCAGATCATGAGTCCTAGAGACCCCCTCCTTTGGACTTGTTTCTTCTTTCAGTGTTCTACTTTCCTATGAGAAGCTGTAATTCTACTCTCTTTTTTTTAGTAATTACTTTATTAATCTGGTAGCTATCTTTATCATGATATCATGATATATCGGTATGTACCGACAATATTATTTTTGTTATGTTAGATTCTTGTACTCTAGGACAATATTGTATTGCTGACTGGCAATACTGAACATGTTAGGTGATATCAACAATACATAGAACACTGAATTTACCATTTCTCTGTGATGGACAGTATTGTATTGTGATTCAAGTTTCGTCCGCATGACACACCTACTTTGAATTAGTTAGGTGTTCAGGGCCATGACTGGTAGGTAGTCCGATGGTGTTAGAGAGGAATTATATGATCTGTGGGTGGGCCTTATCTACCATATGTGGATCCCATAATATGGTAATCCAGATTGTTGATCCTGACCATAAAGACATGCGGATTAAGTAAATGAACACACCCTGTATTGATTTTATGCCTACTAGTGAACCTAAAAAATGTAACTTCATATACCTTAAATATTCTAAATAACAAAAATAAAGCAAAAAGCTTAGTAGAGCTGTAGTATCCATCCTTCACAGTCAGAGTCTAATAACACCAGATATATTTTCTTTTTTTATATCAATGAGTCATCTCTGCTTTCATCTATGACAAAGAGAGCATGATCATACAATCCCTGTTTTCCTCATGTTTTTTACATAGATTGGAAGATCATACAACTCCTGTTTTCCTCACTTCAACACATAAGACACCTATCTTCTTTGTGGCCCACCATAGTCCAAAAAATCAGTTAGATCATTACTCATGTGAGCAACACGCCAACACCACATGAATTAATGGTGATGGGATGCCAACCATAGGTTTCTGTGGTGGGGCCTACCACATGAATTAACTTTGATGGCCCACCATTTGTTCATCGTCGGTAATTGGGCAGTTGGCATCCTTCCATTGGATTTACTTTCAATAGATGCTAGATGGTTCAATGATTGTCCAAGTATTGATGAACAATTGGATGGCTCAATGAGTGGATGAGTGGATGAAGCTTGACTATAGGGAGTGTTTTGTTTGGGGTTGCTACCACCCAAACAAAACACTTTTTCTTATGTAACTTGTGATACGTAGCCATATTTTCCTGCAACAAGGAACTGGTATTTATGGTTTTGTTTATTAGTGCAGAAATACTTCTCAATTCTCATTCTATTTTGTTATGTTCCAATGATGGACATGCTTCTCACTGTCCATAATCTAGAAAATTCAGTGGTCTTCAGAAATTTCCTTTAGTTGTCACACTATTTAAGGATAATGAAACCTTATAACTTCTAAGCCCTGGTCATTATGCCTTAACAAGGCAAACAGAAAATCATCATTACAATCTTACAGCTACACTCGCAAATATATAGGCCACACATGCTTCCATTTGACTGCCTTGAAATATTTCTCTCTGGAGATTCATGTGGCCTCTCATCCTTTTACATAAATTATGGATAGTTATGTCATTTTGGGTAGATTGGAAATCATATCCTTCCTAGTAAACTAGATGGTCCTTTTCTTTTTTCTGCCTGTGCTTAATGTATAATTGGTTTTCTTACAGGCCATCCATGGGTTCAAGTTGACAGTATAGCTCTTGATAAGCCTCTTGATTATGCAGTTCTAAGTCGCATGAAGCAATTCTCTGCTATGAACAAGATCAAGAAAATGGCCCTCAGAGTGACTCAAGTTGCTTGCTGAAATTTGTACTTTATCTACAACTAGTTGAAGGCGAACTTAACCTACAACCCATTTTTACAAGCATTTTTCCCTTGAAAAGTGAATTCAACAGCATGAGAAGAAATGAGTCCCGTTTTTATTTTCTTTGATCAATCTGAATTTTATTAGAAAAGGAGTCAGTGATCGCCACCATCATAGCCTTGTTTCATCTTTCATCTTTTTAGATCCTGCTTTTACGGATCTAAAAGGAAATATATTACAATAAATGTTATTTTGTTATTATATGGATATGTCACTGTTATGTTTCCACAGTGAACATGTCTGACCGCATATTTATACAGATCTCTAGGGTCCTATGTTTCTCTGCTGTTGGGTATGGTCTATTAGGTCATGTACTAGCAATCGCAAAAGCACTGCTATTATATAAATTTTTAACATAGGAAGTAGCTATGGATTTTAGCCATAGCTACTTATATTATAGTCATAGCCCTAGTTCTAGTTTTAGCTGCGAATGTAACATATCTTCAGCTGGCCACAGTAAGACAGTAAAACAGAAAACATGTAGTAAAACAGTAAAACAAAAAACAGTAAACGAAGTGTGATCCACTACTGAAATAGCGGAAAAATGGCTGCAAAACAGTAAAACAGAAAACATGTAGTAAAAAAAAATTATTATTATTTTTTTTTTGCTGCAAAAAATTGAAGCTCCGGGCTGCGAAAGGACAATCTGTGCATTCTGTAACTCGTCCTGCTTCTTTAAACAAGAGTGCTCCAGTTGCTTCAAAGTGGTATCATGGTCTAGAGCCTAGTCAACATTCCTATCCTATATTGTTAATGGGATCTGATAGCTATGGTGCAGAAGCAGCAGATGAAATTATAGCACTAGAAGAAGGTTTTCCTCACCTAGACTCTCTAATAGTGAAGATGGTACCTTTCCCTGTAAATGTTCCTTGAAAGTTACAGGAGTGGTAGGATAAACAGTAAAGAAAGAAAAAAGAAAGAGTTAGAACTTTTGAGATAAGGTGCAGGAGGACATTGGCTTTCTGGGAACAGCCAAAACCTCCTTAACTATTCAGACACATAGCATTGTTCGCACCTTATCCTTTTGAAAAACACAAACATTCATGAATCTCAAGTTGCCATGCACCTCCTTTTAAGTAATGAAGTACATGGCCACTTAACTGTTTGGTGTGTTTACCACTACGAATGTACTGCATGGTACCTACTTGATATGTTTTATTGAGAATGTGGAGCCACATCTAGACCGCCTTCGACCGGTCGTAGGACGTCTTTAACCGGTCGTAGGGGCCTGCTTGACCGGTCGTAGACCGGCTCGACTCAAAGTCCAGCGATGTTGTTTTTTGCTGTTTTGGGCCCTAGGACTAGTCGTAGGGACTGTAAGACCGGTCGTAGGGATCTTACGATCGGTCGTAGCTCTCCTAGGACCAGTCGTAGGTTACGCAGATTGTTTTCAAAACTGATACGGATTGTGAATTTTGGTGTCGCCTTTCACAAGGGTGCGGAAGGAAAGTTACTTAAACTATAAATATGGGTTCCTAGGGCTTTTCTAGGTAGATGAGGAATATTGGAAAATATTTCTAAAGGTGTAGGCTAAGGGTTTTCTATATTCTTCCAAGGGAGAGATTAGTATTTTGCCTTGTAATCTTTGTTTCTTCATAGTGCAAGTTTGCATTCATGGTTTTTTACCCTAGTTTGGGATTTTTCCACGTATATCTTGTCTTGTGTTTTGTTTGGATTGCTTTGATCTGTTTCTAGTTTATATTCCTTTCTGTTTATCGTTTGTGGGTGAGGCCTAAGATTATATCTTGGTCCACTGCGTTGTTGGCGTGCTGCGCAACAATTGGTATCAGAGCTATTGGTTTAGTTCTATTGGGAACGATGGCGGAAGATGGAAAAACTAAAATTGAAAAGTTTGATGGCTCAAACTTTGCCTTCTGGAAGAAGCAGATGGAGGACTATCTGTATCAAAAGGACCTCTACATTCCTCTAAAAGGAAAAGAGAAGAAACCAGAAAAGATGACAGATGATAAATGGTTTTTACTGGATAGGAAGGCTTTAGGACGATCTGACTCTTTTTGTCTAAGAGCGTCGCCTTTAATATATCCAAGATGAAAATGACAAAAGAATTAATGGAAGCCCTAGCCACCATGTATGAAAAGCCCTCAGCATCCAACAAGGTTCATCTTATGAAACAGCTATTCAATATGAAGATGTCAGATGGTGGGAGCGTGGCTGAACATCTAAACGAGTTCAATACAGTCACGAGGCAATTGGAATCCGTTGGCATCATTTTTTAGGATGAAGTCAGGGCACTATTGATCTTATCCAGTCTGCCAGACAGTTGGGATGGTTTGGTGATTGCTGTGAGCAATTCTTCAGGGTCGACAAAGCTAAAATTTGATGATGTGGCCGGTCTAATTCTCAGCGAAGAATCTAAAAGAAAGGCATCAGGAGTTTCAAGGGATTCAGGGAATACTCTAAACGTTGAAGGAAGAGGAAGATCGCAGAACAGAGAAGACAATAAACACGGGTGTTCTAAGTCGAGGAAGAAGTCCAAGGGACTGAAAGATAAAGACGGGTGTTGGCATTGCGGCAAGAAGGGGCACATGAAACATGATTGCAGGGCGCTCAAGAAATAAGAAGGAAGCTCTCAAGGTGGAAAGGATTCAGTGAATCTATCTGAGGAGAGCGACACAAAGGCGTTGATCTTGTCTCTTGATGCAAGGAATGAGTCATGGGTTATAGACTCGGGTGCTTCGTTTCATGCCACTTCATGTAAGAAAGTTCTGCGTGATTATGTGTCAGGTGACTTTGGGAGAGTCTACCTGGGTGATGATGAGCCGTGCAGTATTGTTGGAAAGAGGGACGTTCAGGTCAATCAAAAAGACGAAACGGTTTTGAAACTAAAGGATGTCAAACATGTACCGAGTTTGAGAAGGAATCTGATCTCAGTGGGGCAGTTGGCCGATACCGGTTATGTGACGACATTCACCAGTGATTCCTAAAAGATCACAAAAGATGTCTTGGTGATATCTCGAGGCAAAAAGAAAGGCACTTTGTACGTGACTTCAGGATCATATGGTTCACTCTCAGTCGCATCAACTGGAGTGAATGGGCAGTTGTGGCATCAGAGGTTGGGACATATGAGTGAGAAAGGGATGAAAGTGTTGTTGTCAAAAGGGAAGCTACCAGGGCTGAAGTCTCTTGACTTAGAATTCTGTGAGGACTGCGTATATGGCAAGCAGAAGAGGGTAAGCTTCAAGAAGACAGGACGCGCTCCAAAGACGCATCTATTGGAGCTTGTACACACTGACGTGTGGGGACCGGCACAGGTATCATCTCTTGGTGGCTCACATTATTTTATTTTCTTTACTAATGATGCTAGTAGAAAACTGTGAATTTATTTCTTAAAGCATAAATTCGATGTATTTGATGCGTTTAAGAAGTGAAAAGTTATGGTAGAAAACGAGACAGGTAAAACAGTAACGTGTCTCAGATCTGATAATGGGGGAGAATATTGTGATAAGAGGTTTGAGGAGTATTGTGCAGCAAGTGGAATCAAACATCAGAAAATGATTCAAGGGACACCACAACAGAATGGTGTGGTTGAGCACATTAACAGGACCATCCTTAAGCGCGCCAGGAGTATGAGGTTACATGCAGGGTTGGCCAAAACCTTTTGGACAGATGCTGTGAATACTGATGTATATCTTATTAATAGAAGTCCCTCAGCACCATTAGATGGTGGGCTACCAGAAGAAACATGGACTGAAAAAGAAGTGAACCTTACACATCTAAGAGTGTTCGGTTACACTTCATATGTTCACATTGATGCAGAGCACAGAAATAAGCTGGATGCGAAGTCCAGGAGGTGCACGTTTATAGGCTACGGGCAAGATGATTTTGGCTACAGGTTTTGGGATGCAAAAAATAGAAAAATCATCAGAAGCAAGGACGTAGTCTTCAATAAAAAAGTGATGCATAAGGACAGTGTGAAGGAAAATAAGGCCAAGAAAAAGGAATTCTTAGAGTTGGAAGAGTTATCGGACATGGGTGTTACAGCGGCACAGGATGATCGTGCACAGGAGCATTATGAGGCAGAGCCACAGACACCGGTTGTGAGGAGGTCTACTCGGGAGAGGAGACCCACGGTCCGATACTCACCCTCCTTACATTATCTACTGCTGACAGATAATGGTGAGCCAGAGTGTTTTGAAGAGGCATTACAGTCAGATACACGGGTTAAGTGGGAGCAAGCTATGGATGAGGAGATGGACTCTCTTAAATCTAATCGTATATGGGAGCTAGTCACTCTACCTAAGGGTAAGAAAGTTCTTCATAATAAGTGGGTTTACAGACTGAAGGAGGAGCATGATGATTCGAAATGGTACAAGGCGAGACTGGTTGTAAAAAGGTTTCAACAGAAGGCAGGTATCGATTTCACTGAAATATTTTCACCGGTAGTAAAAATATCTACGATTCGCATGGTCTTAAGTATAATGGCTACAGAGAACTTACATCTAGAGTAGCTAGATGTTAAGACAGCCTTTCTTTATGGGGAGCTTGAAAAAGAAATATATATGCATCAGCCGATAGGATACGTGGCACCAGGTAATGAGAACAAGGTGTGCAGACTAAAGAAAAGTCTATATGGCCTGAAACAGGCCCCAAGGCAGTGGTACAAGAAGTTCGATAGTTTCATGTCGGGAAACGGTTTTAGGAGATGTCATGCAGACCACTGTTGTTACTTGAAGAAGTTTGATGCATCGTACATCATTCTTCTTCTGTATGTTGATGATATGCTTGTGGCCGGTTCAAGCATGAAGGACATCTCAGATCTCAAAAGACAATTGTCTAAAGAATTTGCCATGAAGGATTTAGGAGCTGCAAAACAAATCGTAGGCATGAGGATAAAGCATGACAGGAAAAATAAGAAACTAGTTTTGTCACAGGCAGAGTACATAGCCAAGGTACTTGATCGATTCAATATGGGAGGTGCTAAGCCGGTTAGCACTCCATTAGCTAACCACTTCAAGCTATCTAAGGAGCAAGGTGCAAAGACGCAAGAGGAACGGGACTACATGGCCAAAGTCCCATATGTGTCAGCAATTGGAAGTCTCATGTATGCTATGGTAAGCACGAGGCCAAACATTACTCAAGCAGTGGGAGTTGTTAGCAGGTTCATGAACAACCCCGGGAAGGAACATTGGGAAGCTGTGAAGTGGATCCTCAGATACCTGGTAGGTACTAAGGATGTAAGGCTGTGTTATGGTGGATCGAAAATCAAGCTGCAAGGCTACGTGGATTCAGAGTTGACAGGAGATATCGACAGCAGAAGAAGCACTACAGGTTATATCTTTACTCTGGGCAGTGTTGCAGTCAGTTGGGTCTCTCAGTTATAGAAGATAGTATCTATCAGTACGACAGAAGCAGAATATGTTGCGGCTACAGAAGCATGCAAGGAGATGGTGTGGATGCAAGGTTTTATGGAAGAGTTGGGTAAGAAGCAAGTATATTGCAAGCTACACAGTGACAGTCAGAGTGCAATACACTTGGCTAAGAATTCAGTCTTTCATTCAAGGACCAAGCATATTGCCATCAGAGATCACTTCATACGTTCGTTACTGGAAGATGGATCGATTATTCTGGAGAAGATTCATACAAGTGAGAATCCTGCAGATATGTTGACCAAGGCGGTCACAAGGGAGAAGCGGAAGCTCTGTTCAACTTTGATTAGTGTTCAAGCTTGAAGACAGGGAGTTGGTGTAATCTGAATGAAGAAGACGAAGGTTTTGGCGATGTGTCTCCAAGTGGGAGATTGTTGAGAATGTGGAGCCACATCTAGACCGCCTTCGACCAGTCGTAGGACGTCTTCGACCGGTTGTAGGGGCCTGCTCGACCGGTCGTGGACCGGCTCGACTCAAAATCCAGCGATGCTGTTTTTTGTTGTTTTGGGCCCTAGGACTGGTCGTAGGGATCCTACGACCGATCGTAACTCTCATAGGACCAGTTATAGGTTACGCAGATTGTTTTCGAAACTGATACGGATTACAGATTTTGGTATCGCCTTTCGCAAGGGTGCAGAAGGGAAGTTACCTAAACTATAAATAGGGGTTCGTAGGGCTTTTCTAGGTAGATGAGGAATATTGAAAAATATTTCTAAAGGTGTGGACTAAGGGTTTTCTATATTCTTCCAAGGGAGAGGTTAGTATTTTGCCTTGTAATCTTTGTTTCTTTATAGTGAAAGTTTGCATCCATAGTTTTTTACCCTAGTTGGGGTTTTTCCACGTATATCTTATCTTGTGGTTTGTTTGGATTGCTTTGATCTGTTTCTAGTTTATATTTCTTTCTGTTTATCGTTTGTGGGTGAGGCCTGAGATTAGATCTCGGCCCATTGCATTGTTGGCGTGCTGCGCAACATGTTTTTCTTGCCCGACATGACAACTTGAGAAGAAAGTATTATCTTCTTTCTAAATGTCTACATGTATATTCACATACAGCGGTACAGGCATGACTTGATACTTGCTGTAAACTAAACCTTTCTCAGCCATCTGACATCCTGTTCAAGGAATTTTGTACCGTCTGTAATACACTGCTCTTTTCCTCTCTTCATCAACAAGCATGCACAAACAGTTACAAATCCTTTGAATCCTTTTCAAAGGAAAATTGTTTGTCAGCAAAAATTCTTGAAACTCATTCTATTTTCTTTAAACGACTTTATGTCTGCACGCATGCACCGACATGATTTGACACTTTACGGTAATCTAAACTTTTCTCATCCATCTGAGATCCTGTTCAAGGAATTCTGTAGCTCCTGCAAAACAATCTCAAAATTTCATCAATGGGTCATGCTTTGAGCTTGAATCTTAATTTGGCAAGAACATTCCACAGGACCATCACCAGGTTCATACTGACAAAACTTTTTTTTTTCACATCCAATAATGAAAATTTGTTGTAATACATGATAAGAACATCACCTAAGCAATCATCATTTGTGTGAATTTCCAATCAGCTTTTTTATTGGTTATAAATAAAATAAAAATTATCTAAAGCAACAGCCTTGTTAAAGGACTTTCATTTCAAGATAAGCCAAACATCGATCATTTCATTTAATCATATTCCCATATGTTCATCATACAATCACATCATCCAACTGGGTTGGGAAGGGTCTTCTAATCTGAATGGTTTTCAAGATATGCCCTTCAAAAGTGGGGGCCCATAGTATCAATGGTCTAGATCACTGAACCACAGTTACGTTGACACAAACTGCAAACTGGAGGATACCACCCATGTACTTGGTTGCGGACCATATAGTACCTTCTTATATGTCAGTGAGAGCTTCAGCTGCTCTTGCAGTCGATTGTATACAGTTTCATCCTCCTCTAGTCTCTTTTATTCTGCTTCTAGCTTGTATATCTGCAGATATCAAAATAGCAATATCAGAGGCTATCAAGAAATGTGTGTATTAGAGGTAGCAATTGCCACATGTTGTCTGGCAAAATAGACATGTCCCAAACCTGTTGACAAAGGCAGTCGAATGATGACCTGTCAGCCTTGAATAGCAGTGCCTTTTCTTATTGTAAATTTGCGTTGAATGATCTTAGATCTGCACAAAAACAGAAAAATAGATAAAACAAACTTTTTTTTCTTTTACACGCAAAAAGTGATATTGATTTGGGTTTGGAATCAGGGAAGCTTCAGTTTCAAAATGTTGGCATGTATAATCGGGGTTGTAGATATGCTGGGCCTAGGCCAAGCAACTACAAAATTTTGAACACGTCGAACCTGACAATTCTATATCTAGGCCTAAGTCCTACCCACTGACAGCCGGAACTATGATAATCCCTTGTGATATTCTCGATATTATGAAACCTGCTAGTAAAACTTAATACAAACGATGGTATTTATATGGAATTTGGTTCTGATACATTATTCATGACTTATTCCATAGCTGATCGTTCTAGTATTAAGACAGGGCCTTATGGGCTTGCTGCTTGATATCTTCTCAAATCACTGCCCAAACCCAGAACCTGGATCCAGAGCCAGAGTTTGATCCATGCCCAAACACCCAGAACCTGAATCCAATCAGGAATCATAGGATACTAAACTTCAATAAGCATACAGTTCGTTGAGGTGCAATGACCCAAACATGTGGGGTCTACGAGTGCTTACGTTGTAGGCACTTTGTGGATAGGAGGCCTCAAATCTCCTAGGCAGCAAGATCCTAACTCTTTGAATAAAGGCCTACAAATAAACGATTAAGTGTAACTGTTGAAAGAATGGATGAAGATCCTCTAACCTCGAAGATTTTTGGGGCATCCCCCATCTTGATCATCTCAATCTAATCCATGCCCAGACACCCAGAACCTGAATCCAGAGCCAGAGTTTGATCCATGCCCAGACACCTAGAACCTGAATCCAGAGCCAGAGTCTGATCCATGCCCAGACCCAGAACCTGATCCAGAGCATCTCAATCTGAAGAAAAAAAAAACAACAAAGAAAATCCCAAAAAGCCAATGGAACTTGGAACCCCGGCCCATGGCTATGGAGAGTTCCGTTTGTCACAAAAGCTTGATCGCATTATTGGGAAATCACCAAAACATGTGTATTGTCATTGTTCAAACACTAGAAATATATCAAACACATGATCCAGAGCATCTCAATCTAGAAAAAAAATAAACATAAAAATAAAAAATAAAAACAACAACAAAGAAAATCTCAGAAAACAGAGGACTTGCCTGTAAGGCTCAATCCGAGGCTACACAGCGTGGTGGTAAGGGTCTTACCTGTAATCTGAGACTGCACAGCGTGGTGGTAAGGGTCATACTTGTAATCTGAGGTTGCACAGCGTGGTGGTAGGGAATGAGGGAGAGAGAGGTGGAGGCAGTCACGACTGGGGGTACCAATTGAGGGAGAGAAGGAGGGAGAGAGAGGTGGAGGCGGCCGCAGCTAGTGGTACCAATTGAGGGAGAGAAGGAAAGAGAGAGAGGTGGAGGCGAACGTTGCTGGTGGTGGGGATTGAGGGAGAGAGAGGGCTACACGTGGATGTCACTCATGGCAAGGATTGAGGGAGAGAGAGGGCTGGAATTGAGTCTGATGGAGAGAAGGTTGCAAGGGTAGGGATGTAATGTAACCGGAACGACCGGTTTCCCTCGTGAAAATCCCGTTTTGACTCAAGCTATTGATTTTTTATTTCAGCATCCGAAGGCCAGCATTATGCCAACGCTTGACCTTACGGAAGCCTACAGTAAGGTCGAGCATATAGTACCTTTTTCCTATATATATATATATATATATATATATATATATATATATCATAATATATACATGATGGTGGGCCCTACGTGGGACCCACCTCTGCCTTTCTAGTGCAGCAACTACACGTACAGCAGCTATATAGCTGCCCCTTTTGACGGCAGCAAGCCCCACATTGATGTATGTATTTCGACACTGTCCATTGTTTGGACGGTGGGGTCCACCATAATGCATACGTTGTATCCATACCGTCCAAACATTTTGAGATATCATTGTAATGCATGAGTGGAAGGATGAGTCAAATCTAAATTAGTTCAAGTGGACCCCACCATTTAAATAGTAGACAGTGACATCCACCATTCAAACTTCTAAGGGCCACAGTAGTTTTCAATTCAGCTAATATTTATTTTCACTTCATCTACCTCTATGTTAACTTATGAATAGGTCGGATCTCAAAAATATATAAGGGTGGGCCCGATTTGATATACATAAGGCCCATTGGCGCGACCCGATTTGATATACATGAGACCCAATGGTGCGGCCCGATTTGATATACATGAGGCCCATTGGAGCGGCCTAATTTGATATACATAAGGCCCATTGATGCAACCCGATTTGATATATATGAGGCACATCGATGTGGCCTATTTAATATACATGAAGCCCATTAGTGTGGCCCATCACAATGTATTTTGGCCCATAGGCAGGGCCCGCCCATTTGTATTGTTAGGTCCATGTAATGAGGCCCACTTGATTATGAGGCCTAGTATTGAGGCCCGTATGATGAGGCCCATATGATATATTTGAGGCCCAGGTACAAGGCCCACCTGTTGTGTATTCGAGGCCCGATGTGATGTATGTTGGCCATATGACGAGGCCGATGTGACATAAATGAGGTTCATCATGATTTTATGTGAGCCCATGGGCCCACTATATGTTTGGCCCTATGTACGCCACTCTTTGGAAGTAACATTGGTTAGATGTCCACATTGATGAGCAATGATGGTTGGATGTCCATATTGTAACCTTTCTTTAGGCCATGTTAGGCCCATTCTCATAATTCTCTTGTGAGTTAACCTAGATAAGTGGGCCTCATTCACAATAGACGGATGGTTTCACGCTATTGATTTAATATAACCACAGCTGAGGGCCGATCTTTATATTATGGTTGATCGGTTGTTCATCTATGGACCCCGCCTTGTTTATATGCTGATTATTGGTATCGATTATCGATATTGCTTGTCGGTGCTGATTGTCGATACTGATCATTGGTGCCGATTATCGAGGTCGATGCTGATTATATATGTCGATTATCGGTGTCAGTTATCAATACCAATTATGAGTATGTGATAACATAGCATCATGATACATGCTCATATGCATCATCTACATGCCTATGATGAGATAAGTGATTGATCATAGAACATGTCATTCGACAGATTGTTATGGGACTCCCTGGTAAGGGGAGTTGCCCACATGAGCGCTCGGTACGCGCACGTTTATTATATGACTAGATTGCGTGATTTATGCATCTCCAATTATATGACATGTATACTGTATACCCTAGTAACATCAGGGTCGTAGCCTCCACATGCATATTGTGGTTGGTAGGATTGGACACCAAAAATCTTATTCTACATGGGGTGCTATAGATATCCCTAGGTGAAAGTCCCTTAACGCTTAAGGTACCAGGAGGTTGCTCCAACGTCTGGACCGAGTGGATGCATGAGCGCCAAGTGCCAAATACCAGGAGGTTGCACTTTTCACTATGTCGTGATCGGTTGGAATGGGGTGCGGCCTTACCCGCCCAAGAAGGGAGGGTAAAGTTAGGCTGAGTTTGACTAGCTCGAGGAATGAGTCCTCTATCGATGAGCTGAGCCCAATATTGGCAGGTGGATAGTGAGGTCTCTTTCACTCACCTTGTTGCGCGCGATGGGGCGACAATTTGGTTTGGAGTGTACTAGACCCCAATGATATTTCAGAGTTGAGCTGTATTGATATGTGGACTTGGATGAGGATTGGTGTGCTTGAATTGCATCTCACATCTCATGGCCTTGGTCTGGGCGACATTATTTATGCCTTGAATCACATGACCTTGGTACGACCATTAGTATTCATGGATTCATCAGCATATTCTATATTACTCTAATATTGCATAATTGTATTACTACATTACACACACACTTTCACCACCCTCCAAGCTTTTTGTAAGCTTATGCACGACCGCTGCGTGCGGGTAACGTTGGATTGCAGTAGCGCTTAGGCAGGAGCGCATAGCAAATCATCTTGGAGCTTTTGTCTATTATCATTGTATTTCTCTTTTATGCACACTGTACTTATAAGTTTTTTATTATAATGGAAATGTGATGGAATTTTTGATTGTTGTTTGTGGATTATGCCTTTGGTTATGCTTATTACGAATCAAACTGATATTAAAAATCCTCCTTCTGGCATTCCAGGATCGAAACCTAGTAAATGGATACCAAGAGCCAAGAATGGGGTACTACGGAGACTGTCGACGCCGGATTCGATGATCAAAAATTTTGTAAGCCCGGTTTCTGAGTTTGGGGCATGACAATTGATCTTGAAGATTTTCATAATTGTATGAGATTGGAGTCCCACAAACAAGTCTACCAAAATCCGATTAGGGCCTATTTGGTTTTCCAAAATACAAGCATTGTGATGTAAAGATGTCATCATTACATCTGACGAGCGTTTGGTTTTCACCGTAAATGCATCCACCTGAATTTGGCAGTATTTGGAAGTAAACTAGCCACCCGAGTTGTTAAATCACTGCAGGTAATCGAAAGGATTTCTATTAGCAGCAGAGCTATCAGCCAGTTGATAACATGGTCCACAGGAGTATTGTATCATGTCCACGCGCAACAGAGAAGCTTTTTTAAAACATGCCCTTTTTAGATTCGCAGTTGTCCTCGACATAGAGGAACCGAACCATGTATTCCTTTCATTCATCTCTAAGAAGATACGACGAGGATGAGAAGGTATCTTCAATTGCTCTCTAAAATAACACTCACATTTAAACCACCAACTGATTAAAAGAGAGTCTGATCCTTAGCATATTCTTGTGATGAGTATTAGCACGGATGATTAAATATGGATGAACGGTGTGGATGAAAGATGTACAGAATAGGTAGCACGGATGATTAAACATTGATGAACGGCGTGGATTAAAGATGTATAAAAATTGAGGTTGAGAACACATTGATCGGTGACCTGTGGTCACTGTGAGCAATGGTCAACAATCTGACTTTTTTCATAATTGCAATGGAAATCAAATAGCATTTGCAGCTTCATTAGCGGTGAGGTGGTGGACACCATAACATCCTTTTTTATTTGACATGTCTCTTACACTGTTTAACCAAACACATGACTGGTGATTTTATCTCTAATACACCGTATTTTTTTGTATTAAACAAACATGTGGCAACAGTCAATCAAAGTAATACCAATCATTATAATTACATATAATAAGTAATTATTACTTCTTCACATCCAAATACATTGTAATTTGGAAAACCAAACGGCAATTAGGTTATCAGAATTCGGTAGGTTTTGAGCCGGCCTCAAATTCTAGGCGTCTGATCTGACCAAGTTGAGGCATGGCCGTCATTATTTGTGCCTTGAGGGGATTCCAGTTTGCCCAATGGGGTTTCCTCTAATCTTCCCAAATAAATTATTATCGCTGACGAAATCAGCAATTCGATGTCATGGCCATGGCTGTCTTCAACCGGTCAATCAAATCCATGTCCAACCCTTCTTGTTGGACTCAGATCTGATTCAGATATGAAGGAAAAACCTATATATTTTCAGCATGTGCATGCAATCAGTCCATTACAATCGACCAGATAACAGCAGTCTGCCAGACGACCGCTGAAAGAAATCCATGGCCGATCTGGCCCTTTACTTTCACAACGGCAGTCGTCCACCATTAATGGCGGAATGCATCTTCCCATCAACGGCAGCCCCTCCGATCGCCATTCATAGCCGCGAACCCATCTCTATTTCCTGCATCCATGGCCATCCAGAGACACTGCTTTCACCACAGACAATTGTCCGATTCCTTCGTAAAGTCACCGAACTTCCAGATCTTCGGAGATTTAGGTGAAGATCCGTTCAGTGGCTGTCTGGCTTCAGTCATTTTCGGCAGCGGCATAGGCCACCGGAGATGGAGATGATGGTGCTGATGGCACTTGATTCCGGCGAACTATCACTAGTTTTGGAAACTGTGGACCCCGCTGTTGTCTACGGCAGAAGCGGATAGCGCACTAAGTAACTCGATACCCTACACATACTGAGTAAACTATGTAGGATCCATCATGATATATTTGTTTTATCCATTCTTTCCCAACATTTTATAATTTAATTTTATTTTCAGTACTAAAATTAAATCATATACAAGGCTTAAATGGGCCACACCCAGGAAACAGTGTGAATTGAATATCTACCATTGAAATTTTCATTGGGGTGACAAAAGTTTTGGATCAAGTTGATATTTGTGTTTTCGATCCCTTCATCCTTATCCTTTTGATATTATGAATAGGTTGGATGACAAATAAACGTCACCGTGGGCCCTAGTAAGATTTCAACAGTGGAAATCACTATTCCCACTATTTCCTGTGGCATGGCTCACTTGAGCTTTAGATATGTTTCAATTTTGGGTTCAACCACTAAAATGAGATGGAAAAGAGGATGGACGGTGTGAATAAATAACATGAATTCACGATGGGCCCAATATAGTTTACCCAGTACAATTAAAGCATACTAAGCAACTCAGTACGCAATCCGACTTCGTCTACGGCTTCTAGGGATGTGCGGAGATCCCATGGAAACGGATTGGCTACTCCCCCTGTCACTAGCCCCGTGGTGGGTGGTCAGTGCTCTGTGAGCCCCAACATGATATATTTGTTTCATCCATTCTGTTTATCCATTTTTTAAGATCATTTTAGGTCTTGATCCAAAAAATGAGAGGGATATAAATATCAGGTCGATCACACCATAGGAAAATAATAATGATTGGATATCCATCATTAAAATCTTCTTAAGGCCCACTATACTGTTTATTTAACATCCAATCTATTGATTAGGTCATACAAGCCCAGATGAAGGGGAAAAATAAATATCAGCTTGATTCAAAACTTTTATGGTCGCCAAAAGGTTTTTAATGGTCAATGCTCATTGAACACTATTTCCTTTAATGTGGTCCACTTGATATTGGGAAAGAACTAATTTTTTGGTCTCTTAATTTAAAATGATATGGAAAAATAGATGGACGAAATAGATGAAACATATACATCATGGTGGGGCCCACAGAGCACCAACCACCAGCCATTGGCTGGTGGCAGGGGGAGTAGCCAATCCGTTCCCAGATCCCATGCAATAGGATTTTAGGGACGCGGATTAAATACTAACAGGTTGAGTAGAGAGTCACTACTGAAGTGACGTCACCAAGTTTCGTGGGCTCCATTATAATGTATATGTTGTATCCACACCATCCATTAATTTTGAGATATCATTTTAGGGCATGAGCCAAAGGATGAGGTAGATAAAAATATGTAGTGGACCCCACCACATATAATAGTGGGGAGAGTGATTCCTACCATTGAAACTATCCTAAGGCCCACCATAATGTTTATTTGAAATCCAACCTATTCAAAATTTAAAAAAGACATGAAAGAATGGAAAACTCAAATATCAGCTTAATTTAAAACTTTTGTGGCCTTTTGAAGTTTTTAACGGTGGGCATCATTGTCGACAATGTTTTCTGTAATGGGGTCCACTATAGCTTTGGATTTAACTCATTCTTTAGTTATTGCCCTAGAATGATCTTTCCAAATGGATGGAAGGCGTGAATACAAAACATACATCATAGTGACGCCCACGGACCTTAGTGATGTCACTTCAGTAGCAAGTCTGGCTACTCAACCTATCGGTATCTAATCCACGCCCGGATTTTATGCGGTGTTTAATTTAGAAAGTGGGATGGCGCGAGGATTGTGTGGGTGAGCCTATAGGGTTTCCTTGGAGAATGACTGATGAATTTTTTTTAAAATATGTTTAAAAATAAAAATAAAACTTGTAGCTAGGTTATGAACGATTTTGGTTTTGTGTGGCCTATCTCTTGGGCCACAAATCAGGCCTGTTTCTAGCTAGTTGTAGGCCTAATTTGGGTTCGTTTGGGTAGAATAGGGCCCTGCTCCAACGCCCACTTTGTAAATAAGTCTGGGCCCATTTCTAATCTTTCTCAGGCCCATTGTCAACAAGTTTTAAGCCACATTTGGGCCCCAATATGGGTATCTTTCAAGATCATTTTAAGCCCAACCAATTCGCTTCATGCATTTTTTTAGGACATTTAGGCCCACTTTGGATTTTTGGGCCCATTGTTCGAAGGTGATGCTTTTAACCTTGCAATAATTATACTTGGTCCATTTTTTCAGCACAAATAAAACTCATATGGTTTAATTGATGGTTGGTGTGTTTTACTTTATAGTGTGTATTTAAGTGTGTGTGTAGACACACCACCCAAGCCAATATCTTGAGAAGGCTAAGACAGTCCGAGAACCATGATCCTATCCAAACCTCGAAACCCTAATCTGTACCTCGAAATCCTAATCCGAAACCAAAACCTTGATCCAAACCTCAAAACCCTAATCCACATCCTGAAACCCTAATCTGAACCTTGAAACCCTAATTCGAACCCCCAAACCCTAATCCGAACCTCAAAACCCTAATCCAAACTTCTAAATCTCAGCTTAACCTCAGCCTAGACCCTAAACCTAGCCTAACCTAGATTCCAATCTGAACCTAAACCCTATCAGAATCATAATATACATGCAATTTAGCACGGAAACCCACATATTCGAACCCAAAAGCCCGAAAGAAGACTATTAGACAATCTAATGCACCAAACTAGACCCACCGACCAAAGCCTGGCCCAGACAAGGCCCGGGCGGTAGTTTGACTACCGCCGGCGGTATTCCAATTACCTCCACTTGCGAGACGCATGTGTCATCCAAGCAATAGCTATCTCTATGCCCGAAAGTCAACTTTCTTATGAAATTACCATTCCAACCGATACTATTTACCTTTTTACCAACTCCAAGAGCCAATGGGAGTACGCCACGTGGCGTTTCTCTCTCCTCAATTACTCCCAAGCTTCCATGTCAACTTTCACCCCTCACATTCCTAAAAATTACCACAATACCATTGGAGAAGGCTATAAATAGCCCTCTCCTCTTCTCATTTTGACAACAACACAACACACCAACAACCAAGAGAGGGAGAGAGAGAGAGAGAGAGAGAGAGAGAGAGAGAGAGAGAGAGAGAGTGAAGAAGGGAAGGAGCTCCCAAGCCTTTAAGTTCTGATGTTTTTAGTTACCCCCCAGTCCGTCTTCTTAACCTTTCTAACCCTTAAGCTTAGTCCAGTCTGGTCATAGTTCGATGCATGTTTTAGCCTATTCAAGTTCAAGCCAAAGATCCATTTATCTTATACACAAGTATTCATCATGACATTTATTCCCTTCTCAACCCCCCCCCCCCCCCCCCCCCCCCCCCCCTCCCAGCTTCTCTAAATTTCTAACAAGTAACATATGCTCTTTGACTTGTTGTACATCGGATCCTGTCACATCAGAAATTCCTAGTAGTATAGTCCACTTTTCTTACCTTGTTTGCATAAGCATCATGTCATCCGCCTTCTAGACATGTTGGATGTATGCTCTTGCCACATCAAAAATCCGCGTGTATGCCTAGTCTCATCTTGACTATAGCATCCATCATACCTTGAAATTGTTTTACCACACCAAGTAGAGACCTTACCTTTGTAAGAGCAAAGAGGGTGCATAACATCTTTCCTTTTTATAACCAAGGTCCCTTACCCGGAATCCCGGATCACAATCAGGAGTCAATCTAAGGTAGGAGAGTCTTCAGATTTCTCTAGCCTTACGTATTCCGTGGGTTCTAGCCGACTGTGGGATTCTGAGATTGATTGGCTAATGGCGACTCCAACATCCACAAATCAGCCTAATCACTCCCACCATCAAAATGAAATATACAAATCAGCGTCGGTGCTGATTTCCATTGTTCATAGTGCGTGTGCATGTGTGTATGCCGATTTCCATCGTTCACAGTGTGCGTGCGTGTGTGTGTGTTAAAACTCATGGGAACTTCTCATGAGGATGAGCTGAGTGGGCCCCACCATGATGCATGTTGAACATCAACACCATGCATTTGATGGGTCTCCTTTAAATGATGGGATATGCCAAAAAATAGCCATATACTGAACTCAAGTGGGCCATACCATCTAAAATCATGTGAAGACATGCCTAAAACATATAAACCCACTTGGTGGGGCCCACTTAAAAATTGGATGCATCTGAAACTTAGTATGACCCGTCATCCAAGTGGGGCACACATAATGGATGGGAAATGGTTCTATGCGGTCAAGTTCATGGGAACTTCCCATGAGGTCGAGCTGTGTGGACCCACCGTGACGCCAGTCAAACATCTACCCCATTAGCCAGATGTACCATTCCTTGGTGGGCCTCAGATTTAAAAATCAAGTCAATCTATGACTTGTGTGGGTCACACCACATACAAAAGTTGAGAGGGGTTACCCTCCCATTAAAACATTCATGGTCATTTGCTTGGCCCATTGAGAACTGGTTCACAAATTCAACCTGTCCATTATGTGTATCCCACTTGGACAAGTGGTCAGACCAAGTTTCAAAAGCATTCAAATTTCAGGTGAGCCCCACCAAGTGCTTTTATATGCTTTAGCTATGTCTTCACATGATTTTAGATAGTATGGCCCACCTGAGTTCCGTATATATATATATATATATATATATATATATATATATATATATATATATATATATATATATATATATATATATATATATATATATGGAAAAGGTTCTATGCGGTCGAGCTCATGGGAACTCCCCATGAGGTTGAGCTGTGTGGGCCCCACCATGATGTATGTCGAACATCTACCCCATCAGTCAGATGCACCATTCCATAGTGGACCTAGGGCTTATAAATCAAGTCAATCCGTGACTTGTGTGGCCACACCACATATAAAAGTTGAGAGGGGTTACCCTCCATTAAAACATTCATAATTATTTTTTGGGCCCATCGAGATGTGGTTCACAAATCCGGCCCATCCATTATGTGTGGATGAGGGGTCAAACCGAGTGTCAGATGCATCCAAATTTCAGGTAGGCCCCACTAAGTGCTTTTATATGTTTTAGGCATGTCTTCACATGATTTTATATGGTATGGCCCACCTGAGTTTCGTATATGACTGATTTTTAGGATATCCCATAATTTAAAGGGGACCCATCAAATGTACGGTGTTGATGTTTGACATACATCATGGTGGGGCCCACACAGCTTGACCTCATGAGGAGTTCCCATGAGCTCGACAGTATTGTACCTTTTCCACACACACACACACACACACACACACACACAGAGCAATGGTCTTTTGTGCACTGTATTGCAGGAGACCTTTTATGCACCTTCTCCCAAAATCAGATTGATTAATTATGAGTTACTCACTATACTCTTATCATACGAGTAAACTCAGTTGGGCCCACCTTGTATGTGTGTGGTCTAAACTCAGTTGTATGTGGTCTATCCACGTCGTACATCCATATTTGTTTTTCCATCTGATTTAAGGGAGTGAGCCCAAATTTTAAGTATACGCAAAATATCAAGTGGATCATACCACATTAGATACTAGGGATAATGATTTCCACCATTGAAACCTTGCTAGGCCCCACGGTGATGTTTATTTCTCATCCAACTTGTTAATAAGATCATATCGACATTGATGAAGGGAAAACACAAATATAAGCTTGATCCAAAACTTTTGTAGCCCCTAAGAAAATTTCAACATTAAACATTCAATTCAACCATTTCCTATGGTACGGTCTATTTGAACATTTTATATGCTTCACTTTTGGTCTCAAGCCCTAAGATTATCCAGTAAAATTGATGGATGAAGCAGGTAAAATACATAAATCATAGTGGACCCCACAGAATTTACTCACTCGGTACGCTAAGTATAGTGAGTTACCCGCTACGCAATCGGCTTCCACTTTCCCACCGGTCATGCAACTTGTCTAATGTGTTTGTGGTGGGCATTACTGTGACACGTCCTTCATCGTCCATTAAGTTTTAGATAGACATTAAGCCACAAGTCGCAGAACTTTTGTAAATTTGTGAGTTGGGTAGGCCACAAAAAGGAAAATGGTGGAATCTTGGAAAAGCTAGGCCGCGAACCTATGTATAAATTAATTCTTACGAGGGTATGAATGTAAATATCAGTTTCATATGGAATATTCTTGGAAAAGCTAGGCCGTAAACCTATAAAAAAAAAAATGGAAGCCCATTGCGTCCCACAGTCACTGAATGGATTCGGTCCATCTAGGGGATCTGTGGGTTCTACCGTGATTTATTAGTTTTATCCATACTGTCCATCCATTGTTTTTCATATCATTTCTGACATGATATCAAGAATAATAAATATTAAAGGCTCAAGTGGACCACACCACATGAAGCAGTGATGATAATATTTTCACCGTTCAAAACTTCATAGGGCCCACCATGCATGATTTTTATTTTCCATCTAACCTGTTCATTAGGTCATATAGACCTGGATGAAGGGAAAACACAAATTTCAGCTTGATCAAAACTTCTTCGTGAATAATTTTTTAATTGTAGGTATTCAATCCCCAATGTATGGTCCACATGATTCTTGTATCTTCTTTATTTTTGGGCTCCTTCCGTACAATGATCTGTGAACGTTGATGGACGGCGTAGATAAAAACCCATACATTACTGTGGGCTCCACGGATCCCTTGCCTGGACCGAGTCTGTAAAGGCGAGGCAGGTCGCGATCCGCTGCCCTTTTTGTTTTCGTTTTTTTTTTTTTAAAAAGGGACATGCATCAGAAGCCGTCAAAATTACCAACTACCCCTATTTTAAGCAGGTTTCCTAGGGCAGGCTCTCACGACTGGCTTGAAGAAAGGCTAAGATCAGATCCACCCGATTCAACAGCTAGTTCGGTTTGTGTACAACCCAATCTGGCATAGCGAGGTTGGGCAACTAAAGTAGCTCCTCCACCTACCCAAAATCAAGAAGTCGAATAACTTATCCCGGTTTGTAAGATACTAATGTTTTAAGGTTCTGATGGTCCAAATCACTTCGACATCAGGCCTTCTCTGGTCCATGTTGGACATGAAAGTGTCAGCAACCTACTCTACATCACACCATGGTGCATATCTTCATCAAACCTTGTTTAACTCATTGGTATAAAGCGAAAGTACAAAAATCAGCCTCATCTAAATATAACGCGGGCCACAACGTCTGAACTTAGAGGTTTTAGGATCGCTTGGGTGTTTTACATGTAAAACAGTTGTAGACAATTCGATCTGACCAACTAAAATACCATTCAACTTAGAAAGTTTTCTCTTTCAATTTTCAAAAAATAATAACAATAAGTTACATTACTCTATTAATTAAATATCTTCTCTTCCAATTGATATTAATTGTTGTGGGTCCATGCTAAATTGGATGAAATGTTCAGAAATGAAGAACCAATCCCATTCGTCAAAGTCTTCCTAAAAGAGAATATTAGAAGTTGATTTCTCAACAAATGGATATTTCTCTTTCCATGAAGAGGGACAATCCTTTGGTGATGACAACGTCCTTAAATAAGCTCCACTGTTTCTTGGAACATCAATGGTTTAGACCCGTGTTGCAGACATGGTCTTGTGTATGGGCGTTAATCCAAGGCTCGTTATTCATCGCATCGAATAAAATTACCAATAGGTAGGTTTAAAAATCAAGTCGGTCTATGACTTGGTGGGTCACACCACATACAACATTTGATAGGGTTTACCATCCCATTAAAACATTCATGATCATTTATTGGGGCTCACTAAGATGTGGTTCACACATCTAGCCCATCCATTATGTGTGTCCCACTTGGATGAGGGGTCAAACCAAGTTTTAGCAGCATCCAAAATTCAAGTGGGTCTCACTGAGTGTTTTAATATATGTTTTAGGCATGTCTTTACATGGTTTTAGATGGTATGGCCCACCTAAGTTATGTATATGATTGATTTTTTAGATGTCCTATAACCTAAAGGAAACCCATCAAATGCACAGTGTTGATGTTTAACACACATCTTGGTGGGGCCCACACAACTAGACCACATGGGAAGTTCCCATGAGGTCAACCTTATATATATATATATATATATATATATATATATATATATATATATATATATATATATATATATATATATATATATATATATATATATATATATATATATATATATATATATATATATAACCCCACCATGATGCGTGTCAAACATCCACACCGTGCATTTGATGGGTCCCCTTTAAATTATGGAATATCCCAAAAATCAGCCGTATACGGAACTCAGGTGGGCTAGACCATCAAGGGCTGGCAAGTTGGCTTGGGCCCATTTATTTAAAACTACAAGTTTGGATTTGAAGTTTTTGGGCCATCATTCAGCCTCTATGGTAGGCCCCACGTACGAGATATGAGTAGGCCACTACCTGAAGATTTTAACCTACACCAATGACTGGAGATATATTATTTTATCTGAGCCAAAGTGAACCCCCTACAATCATGGAGTGGAACTAAAAATGGGACCCGGCATAGCTATGCAGATATTTCTGTGCAGAAATTTGAAATGGTCATGTTGGGCCTCATGCCAAAAATCGTATGTGTGCATCCAACGAACCGAACCCTTTGAGTTTTGAAGGCCACACATAAGGCTACCAAGGAAACCTAATGGCATGCCAAAAGGTGGCCCCATCTAATCATAGGACATGTCCAAAAATGACCATAGGTCATTTCTGCACAATTTCTCTGCACATCTGTAAGTGCTAGAATGTATAAAGCACACATTTGTTTGTCAAATTTCACTGAGATAAAATAGCTTATGAAGTGGTCCGCCTAATGTGGATTAAGATGAAAAGTTCAAGATGTAACTTTAAGTCATGAAAGTTCAAAATCTACTAAGTTCAAGACTTTTTTGAAGTTCAAGTCAATAAGTAGATTAAGATGGAAAGCTCAGAATCTACTGCAGTTCTACTACACTTCAAGTAGAAGATCGAGTTCCATCCTTAAGCTCTATTGAAGATTCAAGTACCATCTAAAATTATGTGAAGTCATGACTAAAACATATAAAAGAACTTGGTGGGGCCCACCTGAAATTTGATGCTCCTGAAACTTGGTCTGACCCCTCATCCAAGTGAGACACACATAATGGATGGGTTGGATTTGTGAACCACATCTCAGTAGGCCCAATAAATGATTGTGAATGTTTTAATGGAGGGCAACCCCTATCAACTTTTATATGTGGTGTTGTAATGCACAAGATTTCGGGGGCCGATTAGATACTCGACTCCTTATATACCGAGTGTCACTTATGCTTTGCGGAAGCGGGTTCTATAGTTTGTCTCACCTAGCATTTGAGCAATTCACGGAATTAAATTAGGTTATGCGAAGTACTCTGGAATAAATGTAAATTTTAACGCAAGTAAATTGATCAATAAGTAAAATATGTTTATCCAGAGTATGAGATTACAACTGAACAATATATACAGTTTCAAAAATATAAAATATATTAACTCACAAATCTCATTGACGTCCTGAAACTGTCCTACATTGGCCCATCCAACTACTAGAAATACGAGGAGTCCTCCGAGTCTGTGTGAGCCTCCTCCAACGCATTAGATTCCTAGTACCTGCATGTACAAAAGTGTCTAGTTAGTGTTTTAAAATATCGTCTCAGAGTAGGAGTGAGTAATCAACTCAGTGGTTCCATTAGCATCAAATTACACAAGTTATCAGTTCCATAGGTGCAATTAATGAAAAGCATCTAAGCACAAAATTCCTAGCTATTCTTATTAATGCTCATGCATGGTGATGTGATGATATAGTGCATGCTCTCGCCATCCAACACTCCTTCAAGCGACATCATCTAACGTTCGCATATGTCCAATATTCCCTCAATGCGACCTCAATTGCTGAATAGCCAACCGAACTAATGCAATGTGATTATGAATGTGTTAGCCAAGTGTTTAGTTATGTTCATTTATCCAACAGATTTGGAAAAACTGGGACACCCTAACGAAGTTAATGCCCTTATCCTAATCGTTAGGCCCAGGCGGCTGCGGCGGCTTTGCGCCCGCGATCATTAATCCATTTGAGTTCGTCACTTCCAGGAAACACATACGAAAAGCGACATTGTAAAGTAGGCTTACTCGCAGTCACTACGAGGAGGCTCATCATCCCAACGTAGGCCAACACCTTTAGCATAGTGTCTCATTCCATCATGTTCGGCTCACAAGGCGGGTTTGTACTCTATATTGCTCACTGTCACTATGGGGAGGCTCGTCACCCCAGCATAGGCTGACAGCTCGAGTATAGTGTCCTTTTTCACCATGCCCGGCTCTGGAGACTTATAGACCATATCATACAGTTCGCAACCATATCATACACTGTGCCAAAATTGCGAAGTTCGTCACAAAAGTAGCTTGGTTTAATGACGGATTTGATCCGTCGCTAAAGGAAAATGTCAGCGACAAATTACATGTGAAATTTAGTGACGGACCAAAATCCGTTGCTAAAATCAAATTTGCGACTAATTTTGGTCCATCGCAAATGTGCGACAGATTTAATCCATCACATATTTAGATTTTAAGACTACTGCCAAAAATAACAACCAAAGAAAGATTTTAATTGCATTTGTGACAGATTTGGTTCATCGTAAATTGACTTTTCCCCAAAATATTTTTTTCTTGTTTTTAAAGAATGTTGTGGAAAATTCTATTTTATTGTAATCTAAGAATTGTTTTTTAATAGAATTTAGTGGTTTAATTGTACAAATTTGCATCTAAGATTATTTTTTATCATTTGATTGAATTTTGATTAAATGCAGAGAATTTTTTATTTTGTTTTTATATCAAATGAGAGGAAATTATTACTATTATTTTTTTCTTTAAAACTAATATTTAAATGATTTGTAATATCACATGAAAAAGAATATTGAGAAGTTTAAAAATTTTAACAATGTTTGAAAAAAATTAAGATTTTGAAAAAGAAAATCCTTAACTTAATAAAAATCTATTTTTTGAAAAAAAAAAAAAGAATATTGAATAAAGTTGATAATTTTGAAAAGAAGAACCTGATTTCAAGAAAATAAAAATGATATCCTGAAAAAGAAAATTATAAAGATAAAAAAATGTGAAATTTTTGACAAGTTTGAAAAATGAAAATTCTTTGAAAAAGAAAATGAGAGTTTGTGTTTTGAAAAAAAAAAATAATAATTGAGAAGTTTGATAAGAATTGACAAGTGTGTGTGTGTGTGTGTGTGTGTGTGTGTGTGTGTATTAAATGGAGAAGTTCGAAAGAATTGAAATTTTCATGATGAAACGAGATTAAAAAATCGATACTTTAACCAAAAAAACTGACATTTTGAAAAGGAAAATAAAGAAGTTGAAAAAATTTGTAATATTGAAAAATAATTGAAAATGTTTGAAAATTGAAATTAAAAGAAAAAGTTATTTATAAAAACACTGAGATTTTGAAAAAAAAAATATATCATTTTATAAAAGAAAATTGAAAAGTTGAAAACAAAATGGTGCTTTTGAAGAAAAAAAAATCGCATCTTGAAATTTTTGAGAAAAAAAAAAGATTTTGGGAAATTTTTAGAGATTTTGAAAATAAAAATTAAGAATTTGTATTTTTAAAAAATTGAAAAGTTTGATAATAAAAATGATATTTTGTTAAAAGTTTTGAAAGAAAAATTAAGATTAAAAAAATACATTTTGAAAAAAAAAATGTGATTTTAAAAAGGAAATTGAGATTAACTGTAAAAAAAGTAAGTTTTTTTACTAAATTACCATGCACATCCACTTATTGAACCTTTAACTGCTTATGCGCACAAAGATTCGCTTGTCAAAAAGATGATGGCCCAAGTTTAATGAAGTGTAACTGAGATGTGCTAAGGTTGATCTGAACGGTCAAGTGTATTCGAAACGTACATGCTAATTGGGATAGCGAACAAAAATTGACTCAATATGACTTGAAACAAATCGGATCCATCCAAAATAGTCTTTAAATGGGCATGATCAGTTTGTCTAGATCTAGATTGATTTTGGACAATTTGAACTGACCTTAAACTCAAATCTGACCATTGGATCGCAAGATATGGCCCATTGTATTGTTGATCAATCTTGTCCATCCAATCTCTTTCTCATCTGAAACCCGATCATGATGAGTGACTAGTTAAATCGAAGTTTGAATATAAAAAATTTTAAAAAATCTAAGAAAAAATTGACTTTTCAAAAAAGTTGAGAAGTTTCATTAAATTGAGATTTTTTTTTTTTAAAAGAGATTTAAAATTGATAATGATTGAGAAAGATTCAGATTTTGAAAAAGAAAATGAGATTTTAAAAAGACAGATTTTTGGCGAAAAATTGACATTTTTAAAATGATAATTGAGAAGTTTTTTTTTAAAAAAATTGTGATTATTGAAAAAAAGTTCAAAATTTTGACAATATTTGAGAAAATATGAGATTTTGAAAAAAAAAATATTTAAGATAAAAAAATGAAGTGATTTTGAAAAAAAAAAATGATTTTTATTTTGAAGACAATTGAAAAGTTTGTTAAAAAATTGAGATTTTGCGAGAATAACTTAAAATGACAAGATTGATCTAATTCTTAGATGAAGTCATTCTAAAGTAGATTGGAATGGACTGATCAAATGTATTTATAACATGCAAATTAGGATATACTAGAAAATTCAGCCTATTATGACTTAAAACGTGTCATATTAGTCCAAAACACTTTTTAAATGGGAAACGTACAATTTGTCCAGATCTTGATCAGTCTAGATTGAAGAGTAAATAACTTCATATGTTTAAATTCAAGTTCACTCAAATTTGACCATTAGATCGGAAGATATATGCCAATATCTTTATGATATTTTGCCTGATCGAGGCAAGTAACTAGTCGAATTGAAGGTATTGATTAATAAAATAGAGTGAATGGAACAGATATCCAAAATAGGTCAAATAGTCAGGTCAAAATTATGACCCAACTTCCTGACCTCATGAAAATCTAAGAATTGATGTAAGTTTCTGGGCCCATCATGATGTGCGTCGAACATCAACACCATGCATTTGATGTGTTCCATTTAGGTTATGAGATATCTCAAAAACCATCCATATACGAAACTCGGGTGGGCCATACCATCTAAAACTATGTGAAAACATTATAAAATATATAAAAGCAGTTGGTGGGGCTCATGTGAGTTTTGAATGCGGCTGAAACTTGGTCTGAACCCTCATCCAAATGAGATACACATAATGCATGGGTTGGATAAAACACTTATACCACGGTGGGCCCCAATAGCCCTACTCGGACGGAATACCGCTCATGCCGAGTAGTATTCTAATGGAAGTGGATTGTGTACGGAGTAACTCAATACCCTTAGCGTAGTGATTAAACTATATGGGATCCACCATTATTTATTTATTTTATCCACTTCGTTCATCCATGTTAACAGATAATTTTAGGTCCAGAGAACAAAAACAAAGCATATCCAAAGCTAAGTGGACCATTGAAAAATTCTTGTAACCTTATAAGTTTTGGATCAAGTTGATGTTTGTGTTTTCTCTTCATCCATGTCTTTTTGATATTATGAACAAGTTGGATGGCAAATAAATGTTACCGTGAGCCCAAGGAAGGTATCATCAGTGGAAATCATTATTCCACACTTTTTTATGTGGCATGGTCTACTTAAGCTTTGAATTTACTAAAAATTTGGAATCAATCCACACTCTTTGTCCATTTTTTAGATTATTTAAAAAAATTATTCAAAAAATGAATCATACACAAAGATTAAATCCACCACACACAAATACCAGTAGGAATAATGATTTTCACGTTAAAATATTTATAGGGCCCACTGTAACAGTTATTTTCCATCCAATCTGTTCGCAAGGTCACAAAGACCGAAAGACAGATTTTATATTGGTCCAAAACTTCTGTTGCCCCAAAAAGGATTTCAATGGTAGACGTTCAATCCCCCACTGCTTTTTTTAGTGTGGTCCAATTGATAGTTAGGTCTTTATTATTTCTAGTCTCAAGCCTTACTACGAGCTCGCCAGATGGACGGACGGTTTGGATATAACACATACCTCATGATGGGACCCACAGAACTTACTGACGTCAGACCATCTGCTTCCCTCAGAGTCCGATTTCATTTGAAGACTACTTAGGGCCGGCGCCCTAACCAGTCTCTCTGTTTCAATCTCCTCTCTCCTCTCTCTTCCTTGCTCGATCTCTCTCCCCCCCCTCTCTCTTCCTTGCTCGATTTCTCTTCCCACTGTCTCTCTCTCTATCCCCACCCAAGATCCTGTTGCCGACCGCCCTACCCACGCACACCCTCTCGCTCTCTCTGAAGCTGTGGTTGAAGGTTTAAATTTCCAGGAACATTGAGGTATTTCTCTCTCTCTCTCTCTCTCTCTCTCAATCTCAATGCTGATTTGAGGTAAATTCCTCATGGGTGCGACAATGTTTAGATGAAATTGGTAGCTACTGTTCATAAACAGGCAAAAACTGTCAATCTCACATCAATCTTTCTCTTAAGATCGAGCATCTTCGATGTTGAAACCCTAATTAGGATTTTACAATGGTGAATTTCTAATTAGTGATTTACAATGCTGAAACCCTAATTAGGAATTTACTATGTTGAATCCCTAATTACAACAGTGTTTGGCTTGCATCTGCACAGACTGGACTGATTTATTCTACATTGGCGAGCTGAGCATGTGTTGAAAGAACCCCATAGTAACTTGGTTAGCCCACAAACTGCATGTAAAATGTCAGCTTCTCACGAGGGGAAAATAGGACAACCACAAAAAAATGGCCCAATCAAGTTGGATTTGGTCATTCATGCAGCCTTGCTTATACATGGCGGCCCATGAAATGTATTTTAGCCTTTAGGAACCGTTTAGATGGACTTGTTGGACTGTCCATGCTATCCCAATACAACTAGGAGCACTATAACATTTGGGAATTTGGAGTCGGGTAGGCTCCCATGATTGAACTTTTGCCCAGCACTCATGAGAAATTCCTATTTCGAAGTGAAACAGCGTTAGTAAAGCTGACCCCATATGTCTGGGGCAGTGCTATTATTATAATGACTATTTTCTTAGCTAAGTTCCTTTCTCTCATATTTTTGAGGTTAGAAAGTCTTTTCTTAGTTCTTACACTTTTTCTACATCTCATTTTCAATTATCAATTAGGAAGAATTGGGAGGGTCCATAAGTGTTTGTTAACCTATGAAAGGAAAGGGTTCATCAATCTCACGGGCCACCAACTAGTATTTATATTGTCAAAGTTCTCATTGAGATTCCAAATCAACTCAATGTGAGAAGGTTGCTGACCATGCCTTCTTTGAAACCTTCCATTTTTATGAATTATGCCTTGAGATGATGGCACATAGTTTGGGTATTTAAGTAAACAATCATTGATGCACTCTTATGATGAAAGTTTAACTGCATTTTGTTTACTTTCAAGCAATAGGGAGGAGATGGACAGGATAGAAATTCTTCTAGTTACCAGTCATTTTCTTTTAGACTCTTTTTCCTGCCCTTTAACATTATGTTGCAAGAAAATCTCTTGTTTATATATATATATATATATATATATATATATATTGATTATGTAGTTTAGTTTTCCTTTGGCATTTGGAAACCTCTAAGCATTTGAAAGGGCATTTTTTTTTCCTAGCACAAGAAGGTATAATCTTCATTTTATAGTCACCAACAGATAATGTTCTGGTTTTGCCCTTCATTACCATGCTCCCTTGTATTTGGGCTTGGGTCGGCTGAATCACGAAATACTCAAAAGGTTCTTTCTATCTACCAAGGTGTCATCTAGCTGATTATTTTATATAGCCTCATTGAGAGTGCTCTGACTACTGCATGATTGTCTTTTCTATGAGTGCAGGTATGGATGTTTTGACGAGTGGGGAATATCATGTTGCAGTGCCTAGAGGTCTTCAAGCATCTATTTGCTTTCCTGCTTAGGTGTTGTGATTTTACAAAAAACTGAAATTCAAAATCGGAATCGATTTTGATTTCACTATCCATGCCTTGAAATCCATTCTATTTCTGATTTGGGATTTCAATCAATTCCTCTCTCTCAGCTGGAAGGAGAGCTGCTAGCTTGGCTAGAAACATCAGATTCTTATCTACTTAGGCATCAGTTGATATGAATTGCCCGGCTTTACTGCCTAAATTCTTTTCCTTAAATTAATCCCTGTGAGTTATGTTGAGTGAGCTTTGCCCTGAATTAGGCAACTTGCATCAGTTTCCCTACATATAGGCAAATGAATTAAAAATTGGTTTTGACATATGGTATCACTCACCACCAAAACTCATGACAGTTGATATAGGGCCAATATAGAGTGAGCTCTGTTCAGTCCAAATCAGATAGTTAGGTTTTTTTAATAACTGTTTTCTTAGAGATATGGTTCATCCTGCAAAAAGATGGTTCTGATGGCTGTATTTAGGTGCCTCATTTGAGATAAATGAATGCGAAACTCCTCTTCCATCTCATTAAGAGGGAGTTTAGGACCACTCGATTGGTGCCGTTTAGAGTTATGTCACTAGTGTGAAAACTAGTGCAGGGATTCAACCATTTCTTTGGCTCATTTAATAGACTTAGCAGTGTGTTTGCAGAGACATCTGAAATAATATACAGTTTTATAGAGAAAGATAGAGAATTGTAGAGTGGTCTACACTACATGGTAAAATGCATAGCTTAGAATATTTTGAATGGTTGCAGAGTTCTCTAGTAAATTTTGTTCCTTAGGCCTGTGCCAAAGTAGAGCATTCAAATGGTTATAGAACTGTCAAGTAACAATAAGAGATCAATTCTATCCTTTGGTTTTCATAATAACCACCACCACCATTAGCCTTAATATATTGGAACTGAAAGTAGGGATGCAGCATGGCATACAGTTTCTGTTTGTGAATTTTATAGATGCTTTGTGGAGAGATTTTGTTTTGGGTAGTGGGCTGGCCGTTTTCGAGACTGTTTAGAGATATAATAGTAGTTAAAAACATTATGGCTCGTTTGTTTTGAATATGGGATCTTTTTTTCCAACTGCTAGATTGACGATTTATTCTTGATTTTTTTAAATCTTTGTTTGATCCGTTAATGATGCATGCTTTGCTTTGTGAAGGAAATATAGGCAATGCTTAGCCAGCGATCATATGCACACTTTTCAGTTTGTTCAAGTGCAGCCTAGGGGTTCAACTTTCTTAACCCTTGGACTATTAGGACAGATCATGACCTGTTTTGGCTCTACTAATTTGCATTTGATGTGCTCTTTAAAGAAAGCAGCACGTCAATGGTAGAATTGAATATAACATAAGTATGTGCATACTAAAGATTTGAGGCAGGGTGAATTATCAATCAGGTTCAACTATCTATTTTCTGTATATTAGGTGGCGGATTCAAAATACATCAATGCTAATGCTTATCAGGTAACTGGTGTAAATCATTCCCTAACGGACATTTATTGGATGGTTAAATGAAGCTGTCCATGAGGTGGGTCCCACCATGTAGATGCCTTGGCCTGAGAATATGCTGGTCCAATCATCAGGCCGGCTATACTTTCTTTTAGCAATCAATTGGTTCTTTAAGCCATTTATCTTGTGGTGCGTTATACCCTATGCTTCATTGTCTTACTTCAATATATTCCCAGGTTGTGATTTGGAAATAGTTGATGCCACATACTATTAGCTGTGTTACATGCTAGTCATGTAGGTATCACTGTTACTAGGTCTTGCTATGCTTTTTGTATGCGGTATATTATTTATTTGATTGATATTTCTGTTTTATAACACGGACTCTTTTCAAGTGAAGTTTGGAGTAGCACCAATAGGTAATCATAAGAGGGAAATTTGACTTGGGTAGTTTGTCCATGTGCAATGGAGACCAACCTCTACATGTCAATAGATCAGCCTACTACTGAGAGTTGTAGTAGTTTAGTCTTGCTTATAGAGGTTAAAGGTTGTTTTATCAGCCATGTGAACATATCTATTGATTATTATTTGCAGTGGATTCTATTTGGAGAAAAACATACTATGTATTGTAGGGCTTTGGGGATCATTCTTTGAACCTAGGTTTACGAAGTTGAAAGATCTTCTCTCCTTTTTACACTATCATGTGAATCTGGTATGTATAAATGGTTTTGAAACACTTGCAGATATTTGTGTTTTTGGTGTTGGAAAATAAGGCCTGATTGCTGGAAACACTTTTTTTTTTTTTTTTTTTTTTTTTTTTTTTTTTTTTTTTTTTTTCTCCCTTGTATTTAGGATGTCTGGGTTAGATTATTTGTTTTGAAAGATGTGCTCTGGTTGGATTATATATTCCTACTTGCTGAAAATTAGTTTTCCAGGCTGTTTTGGTTAATAATCTTGTTCTTAACTTTGCATCGAATTAAACCACATGCTCCATCATTTGTGCAGACCCCATCAATTTCTTTGAGTTCCATTCCTGCGAATGTACTCCATAGGAAGATACTTCATTCAGAATTAAACCACATGCTCCATTTTTGTTTTTGTTTTCGGGGGGAAACTGCTTCAAGTGACCACTTTGGCTAGCCATGTTCTTCTTGCTGTGATTCATTAATGTTTTATGCTTTTTCGATACCTCGCTAAAGCAATTTCTAATATAACATTGATGATAATTTGTGCTTTAGTTTCTTTGCAGTCAGCATAAGTGAAATTGAAGCATTGTATGAGCTTTTTAAGAAGATCAGCAGTGCTGTAAAAGATGACGGGCTGATTAACAAGGTAGCCTTCCTTTAGCTGTGAACAAAGGAAAAAAATCTAGCTGATATAATTAGTTGATCTTGATTCCTATGTTATATGTCAGTCCAACCATAGTGACAGCTCTTATTCTTGACAATTTCTCAGCCTGGAAATTTCTTGGTATATTTTCAAATTTTGATGTTGTTCTTGGGATATTATAGGGAAAATTTAAATATGTATTTACATAACAGGTTTTTAAGGTTTTTAGTTCATATTATGATAATATTGTGAAAAAAAACATGATGTTTTAAAATCCATCGAGATTTTCAAATTATCGTGACAATATCACGGTAATATCATTTATTGTATTTTGCGACATTATTGGGAGATTTTCAATATCTCGGCAATATTTGTGACACCAGTCCATCCATAAATTCAACAATTTACATTGAAAAAAAATGTTTAGTCATTTGGAGCCAAAGGACATGATTTTGGGGATGATGTTGAGGTTTTTTTCCAAAGACTTTGTTATGAGTTAAAAAAAGTAGCCACTACCTAGAGGTAAAATGGATATTGCATTCATGGTTTTCCCAGTTCTTCTTCATGATGTGTGCCATCTTCTCTGATTTATTGTACTTTCTTCTTTTGGTTTGAGAGATGCTACTCTCTTTTTTGTGCAATATTGTATGTTCTTCAAAAAATAAGCAGACCTGCTACTCTCTTTTTTGTGCAATATTGTATGTTCTTCAAAAAATAAGCAGACCTGCTACTCTGTCATTGCAGGAAGAGTTCCAATTGGACCTGTTCAAGACAAACAAAAAGGAAAGCTTATTTGCTGACCGAGTATGTGTCGTCCAATGTTGCATTCTAGTATTGGGATTTCCCATGTTGCTCTATTTATCAAAACCCCATCTTTCTTCCCTTGTCACTCCTACGAAAAATAATAAAATGCTATGCTTTAGTTTATTTATATAATTACATGTGAATTGTGAAAGAATTCTCAAAATAAATAATGAATATTTACCTGAAATAACATTTTATATGTTAAAGAAGTTTCACAAAATAAAAGGTAACAATAGGTAAATGCAAACATAAAATTGTTTCTATATATGAGCTATGTTTAGCACTGTCTAATATGCAGACGCATTTAAGTGTCGACATGATGTGACTACATAAAAATGCCTTTCTGAATTTTTAACATAGCTGTCTATTTATTGTAAATGTGGGCAGTTGCCGATTTCTTTTCTTTTGATGTATTTTATGTTGTTCCATTGAACTTTTTGGTTGATCCATGACTGAAAGTTATGCAAGTAGTAACTTATCTTCTGCAAGGAGTATTATGTTTGTGGTTACTATCCCATGGATTGTGCCTAGTTTTTAATGATTTTTCGTATTTGTAGACTAACCATACAGTTACTAGTCATTAGATATCCACTTCTTTCACCAGCAAGTAGGTGATTATTAAACTCTCATCTCACAGGGTCATCAAGACCGGGGAGTTGATAAGTCAATTAATTTAGCCTCTGGGAGACTTCGGCGGTCTTTTTCATATCTCTGCAGTATAGATCTTCAACAAGAGTCATCGATATTTTTTATGGACAATGATAGGTTTTATTAAGAACAAAAAAGAAAAGCACAGTACAAATACAGGGCCAACAGCATGTCCGCATCCAAGCCTAACACCAGAGAAGGGGAAAAAATAAATTAATAAATCTCTCCACCTCTTTTCTCAGCAATGCGAAGTGTCCCTGGTGGCTGGAGAATCCGCCGTAGAATTTGCTTCCTGATGAACGTGAGAGGACACCTCAATGTAGTACCATACAGCTTATGTCAGATCCAGATGAGTCATGTTATTGCCTAAGAGTCCCATCACACATCTTGGTCCCTCGTCTTGCTTCCATCATTCACTTAACTAGTACTGTGGTTTGCAGATATTATAATGGAAAACACTTACATATGGCACATTTGTCTGACATCTTGTGATGTGGCCTGAGACTTTGAGTGTGATCTAGAGGTTGATCGTGATGAGCCCACCATGGTGGTTGCATTGGTAAAAGTTTTCGCGGATTTGATGATTTTTTCGTGTTTTGCAGTACACTCCTGCGATCGATATTTGGAGCATACGATGCATGTTTGCAAAATTGCTTACAGGGAAACCTTCCCTGGAAAGAACGTGGTGCAACAATTGGATCTCATGATTGATTTGCTTGGAACTCCACTGGAATCCATTGCCAGGGTCAGTCTTCCCTTCCTGATTGCAAATTGCAGTTGGCAGACATCAACTGCAAAATTTGTTGGGAATTTTGGGCAATTCTAGCAATCCCGGTTAATGACATGTTAGAGAGCTTTGGGCAACCGGATTGCAAGTCTGCTATATTGTAGTGAAATATGTAGAAATTTGACCATAGTGGAGGTGGGACATAGCGACAACCAAAGTCTTTGCAATTCCATGTTTCACGTCATACTTGAAACTATGGGAATTGTTGTTTGAGTTGGCCCCACTTGGGCCATTTCCTCTTTACTGAATTTGAGTTAGCAAAAATAATCATGTGAATTGTTTTTTGAATGACTACCAGGTGTAAGATTGTAAAAAAGAAAAAAGAAAAAACGAACAATGATATATATATATATATATATGTAGAGGAACGCTCACCTGCGAACTGGTTCGTACGTACTACGTACGAACTTTTTTGAGAACCCATCATAGGTGATGTGGATCCTAAATCTGAACCGTTCGTGTGAAGCAGCACCCCGTGAAACCCCTCTGGCCGAAGTTTTAATTTGATCCAAAACTTGATGGGCCATGAAATATGAAAACAGTTTCCTCCCTTAATTTGCATCTCTTTGCTATGGCCCACCAGCATTTTCGAAAAAAAACTTCGGCCCTGGGGGTTTCACGGGGTGCTGCTTCACATGAACGGTTCAAATTTAGGATCCACATCACCTATGATGGGTTCATAAAAAAGTTCGTACGTAGTACGTATGATCTCGTTCCAGGTGAGCGTTCCTCAATATATATATATATATATATATATATATATATTTTGATATTTTAGCGATTGACTCCTTTTTTATGTTAGAAAACTGAGTGATTTTATTTGTTGGTAATCTACGACGGACCTTATCCGTCGCAAAAAAAGTGACGGGTGGACAACCATGTATAAAGCGATGGATGTAATGCATCGTTTATTTGGTTTTACGACGGATTTGGCCCGTCGCAAATTCACGATTTTGATGTAGTGATAATTATTGTAAGTAGGAGCTACGTGGGTGTAGGTGTCTCAGGTTCAAACAAGTGTGGTTATACATGATTAACAAATATGGTTGGTTAGTGGGCCAATTTGTCCTATTCAGGCGAATTGCAGGACACCCGACATTAAGTGTGAGCATTCCATGTAGTCCAACTATTGCCGACTATCCGTGTTTAACCTAAATTGGCCAGATTGGTTGTTGGGCGACCCAACCGATGGGGCTGCCCATGTGGGCCTTGAAATTTTGCTAGCCAACCCAGAAAAAGAATTAAATCACTAAGCATCGTATAGAAGATCATGAACTACTCCTAGTTGCAGAGAATTTAGGTATGCATGTCAATAACCATACGCATTTGACCCAATCTAAGCATCTTGATGACATGTGGTATATTACCCTAAAATCGTTGTAGGTTTGGGGATAAATCAATTTTAAATTTTAGATAATTAAAGGGAAAGGAAAGAAACGAGCAGCAATTTAATAACTTGGCCTAATCTAGCATGGAAGTCAAACATTTATTAATCTAAACATAAGCAGATTTATAGTGAAATAACTACTAATGAACTTCTTACAATAAGCATGCACGGTAAATTTACACACAATCATTAATTTTGGCTTAGGTTTAATAATTGGTCACCTAAGGCTAATGGTCCACACATAGGATATGTCCGACGGTTCAGGATGCTGCTCCTACGGTTCTGATCCCGCAGGTTGGTGTTTTGGAGCCCTATATCGATAGAACTTGCATGTTAGAGCATATGCAAGTGGCTTAGGATACTTAAAATTTTGGAAGGAGTTAGATTGATTACCTTTTTATGGTTGGTGGGCCGCTTCTACGGCGGCAGAGTCGCGGGCTTCGATGTGAGTTGAGGTAGGAGGGAGAATTTCTCAAAATTCATCTCATTTGGAGCTCCCTCTGTAACAACCCTAAATTTTGGTGCATTTAAAAAAAAACTAAATTAAATATTTAAAGATTTTATTTTTAAATAAAAAATAAGAATAAGTCAATAATTGAGTTGGCAGAGACATTCTTAGTTGAGAGAGGTTTATGGATCGATTCTTAAAGTAATAATAATAATTTTTTTATTAAATGTTATAAAAAAAAAAAAAATTAAATTTAGGATAAAGGAGGATGTGCTTATCGTATCTTATGTGAATTTTCTTTAAAACGGGATACGCAAGTTTTCTACATGAGAAGTAAAAAAAAAAAAAGAGATAGGAAGCCTTAAAAAAAAAAAGGAAGGGGAGATTTTAAGAGGGCTTGATCAAGTAACTCTTAGATCTTTTTTTATTTTTTATTATGTTGTTAATTTCTTCCTGATCTCTACAATGGATGATGTCATACAATCATTGTATAGGTGTGTGTAGACAATTTTAACAAAATGATGCTTTATGATTTCAGATATGTTAAGTAATTTTAGAAATAAATTTAATGAGTGCAATCTGATTGTGTTAAGATAGATTTGAACGGGTCATTTGATCCTAAGCAACAAAAGATAACAGTGCCTTGAATTTCTGATTGATCTAATCATTCGATGGGTTACCCCGATCAAGTAATTTCCGATCAATTTTATAATATTAAAAAGAAAATAAAAGATAGAAATCTAAAATAAGAATTTTAATTATTTGATCATTTTGGATTTGACCACCTAGGATGTTAATCAAAGGTGGGCCCCACCATATAATAAAAATACATGAATAATAATATCGTTGATATAATTGATAGGACCTCGAAATTCAAACTAACCTAATTATCTTGCAGAGTCTATACTACTAAACCCAGGTGAGTAACTCAACTTGTCTTATAATTCACTAAAATTAAAATAAATCGTTTATGATTGTTTGATTGATTAATATGTTGATTTGAGTATTTTGTTATGATAATTGTATGTTTTATTCATATGTGAATATTCTGATCAAGATAACTATGCTAAATATAAAAAATATGCATTTACATATCATCCATTGCATTTGTATAATGCATGGTTGATCCTAGGGGCCCTCTCTAGAAGAAATGTCGATTTTGGTAGAGCGTTACTAGATGCAGGCTATGCCCAAGCCTACCGAAAGGTGGAAGCCTACCCAACGAGTGGATGCGGGTTGACGACCTCCAGCCTAAGCAGATGAACGATCATCCCATCTGATGCATTCATATACTATTTGCATCTATATCATTGTGTATAGCCTGCATATCTATTTGCATCTGATGCATTCATACACTATTTGCACCATTTTTATGTTATTTTATTTGCTATGATTATGAACCATGCTGAGTTATTTTACTAAGTCTGGCCAGCTTATCTTTTTATTGATAGAAAAACCGTACAGAGGAGTCATTAACAAATAATGTGGCGCAAGGACTGGAAGGATCTACCATATTTGAACACTGCCCATTAGAAATGCGGTTATACTTATCTGAAGATGAAGTGGCAACATTAGACCATTTCTGATTATGTGATTTATTTGTTAGCATAGTTTGATTAACGTATAATGCATATTGGTATTGATTTTGAGATTTTAAGAAATTATTTAGATTTATTTCATTGAAACAATATTAGTATGGAATAAATATATTTGTAGTATGATGATATAATAAATGAATGATTTTTAATATTTATATTATTTTAAAAATCGTTAAGATTTAAATATACCTGGTTGATTGGTGCTAAGTGTTATATATATATATATATATATATATATATATATATATATATATATATATATATATATATATATATATATATATATATATATATATATATATATATATATATATGTGTGTGTGTGATTGAAGTTGAGGCGGAACTTAGACCGAATGTAATTATCATCTCTAATTAAACTGATTAGAGAATTAAGTTAGTACACTTTGTGTACGAGTTACGAACTAAAACTCGAGTCCTGAGGGTGCATACTCTGTACTCGAATTTCGGGGTGTGACACCCTCTCTCTCTCTCTATGTCGTAGCAAAATCCGTATAGGAGTGAGGGAGTAAATTTCTTGGACTTATATAGTCTGAAATTTTCATCTAAATGACCTTAGAAGCTCTTATTGTAACATGTATACCCCTAGTGGGTTGATTTCTAGCCCTTGGGGCCATTCCAGTGGCCCCCTGACCCATTTGTGTCATGGGACAGGTGCCCCATCGTTGGATGAGTGGTTGGTTCGAATTTGACGGCAAACGGATGACTCGATTGGCCGAGGGGGCCTGATTTGTGATCAACGGTCACTGATGATCGATCGGGCTCACAACTATAGGGATATGAGCAGGAAAATACCCTTAACTTATGCCTTGAGTTTGGTTGCGATCTAATGGTTGGGAAAGACACAACTTCGCAAAAGAGTGGAATGTCTATTTCACTTAAGTTTTCAGATTTCACGTTTCAAGCACTTGGCTTCTGGCTTGAGTTGAATAGTTTTAGGCATTTCTTAGTTTTCCACCCGTGATAGACATTAATCCTAGTGATACAGACATTATTCTATAATTTCAGAACTAGTGGGCCACTAACGAGCGGTCTGTAGCTTGTTCTGATAATCGGGGCATTTTTTGAATAAATTGGGTAGGGAGATTTCTTGTCCGCAATTATTAGGGTTTGGATTAACTATGGTCATAGTGTGACCTATTCGAAATTAGCAAAAACGGCGGTTTAGTCATGATCACTCTAAACCGTTGGTTCTTAAGCTAATTGAGTAAATATGTTAACTTGGTTCGTTAGTTAAGATCTGGCCCAAAGTCAGTTCGGCTTTGTGTAGATCTTTAATTTAGTTACGGTTGTTTTCATTAGTCAGTGATATGTCAGTTTGATTTGGGCTCTAGATAAACAATTCATGAGGCTAGACTTGAAGTTTAAGTGATAAGGTGAATTTGTTGGTTTTCTATGGTTGGTTAATTGGATTTATGCGGTTCTTTATCGATACCACCCACGTATAGGCTCATTTCAAGCATTAAGATTTGGTAAGTGATGACGTGGGCTAGTTTTTTTTTAAAAAATTAAAGATTTTGAGCCATCCAAAATAACGAAAATTCAGGATGTTACAAGTGTGGTCTACATAAGTCATGAATTGACTTGATTTTTAAGCCCTAGGCCCACCATGGAATGGTGCATCTGACTGATGGGGTAGATGTTTGACGCGCATCACGGTGGGGCCCACACAGCTCGATATCATGGGAAATGGGTCCCCTTTAAATTATAGGATATCCCAAAAATCAGCCATGCATGGAACTCAGGTGGGCCATACCATCAAAAATCATGTGAAGACATGCCCAAAACATATAAAAGCACTTGATGGGGCCCACCTGAAATTTGGATGTGTTTGAAACTTAGTCTCATCCCTCATCCAAGTGGGACACACATAATGGATGGGTTGGATTTGTGAACCACATCTCGGTGAGCCCAAAAAAATGATTATGAATGTTTTAATGGGAGGATAACCCTTCTCAACTTTTGTATATGGTGTAGTCCACACAAGTCATGGATTGACTTGATTTTTAAGCCTGAGGCCCACCATGGAATGATGCATCTGACTGATGGGGTGGATGCTCGACATGCATCACGGTGGGTTGACACAGCTCGACCTTATGGGAAGTTTTTATAAGGTCATGGATTGACTGATGGGGTGGATGCTAGACATGCATCACGGTCGGAAAAGGTTTTATGCTTGCAAGCTCATGGGAACTTCCCATAAGGTCAAGCTATGTGGGCCCCACCATGATGTATGTCTAACATCAACATCGTGCATTTTATGGGTCCCCTTTAAATTATGGGATATCCCAAAAATCAGCCATATAAGGAACTCTAGTGGGCCATACCATTTAAAGTCATGGCCAAAACATATAAAAGCACTTGGTGGGGCCCACTTGAAATTTGGATGCATCTAAAACTTGGTTTGACCCCTCATCCAATTGGGACACACATAATGGATGGGCTGGATTTGTGAACCGGTTCTATGTAGGAATATTTTTATGAATGGTATAGATGTAATTGAAACATCACTTTCGACTTAGGGAGGTTTCAACGGTAGGAATTTTCCTACCCACCTTTTACTTTAGTGTGGCCTACTTGAGTCTTGAATCCGGCTCATTTTTGGCCTTATATGTTAAAATGATCTCCAAAAATTGATGGAGGGGGTGGATTTCTCACAAACACTCAGGTTGGCCTTAGCCGAATACAGTGTAACCCTGTCCACCCCGAGAATGTCTCAGTGATAGAAGTTCAATTCACACGGTTTCTATTCACTTGGGGTGCGGATTAGCTTGACAGGTTGAAGTGATGTCACCAGTTCTGTGGGCCCCATCATGATGTATGTTTTGCATCCACACCTTCCATCCATTTGGAGAGATCATTTTAGGGCAATATCCAAAGAATGAGTTAAATCCAAAGCTCCAGTGGTCCCCAGCACAGGAAAACAGTGGAGACAGTGACAACCACCATTAAAAAACTTCTAAAGGCCAAGTTTTAGGTCAAGCTGATATTTGTGATTTCTACAGGTTGGTGGGCCTCAGGATAGTTTCAATGGTGGGAATCACTCTTCCCATTGTTTTCTGTGGTGGATTTCAAATAAACATTATGGTGGGCCTTAGGATAGTTTCAACGATGGGAATCACTCTCCCCACTGTTTTCTGTGGTGGGGTCCACTACGGCTTTTTATTTGCCTCATTCTTTGGCTCATGCCTTAAAATGATATCTCAAAATGGATGGACGGTGTGGATACAACACATACATCATGGTGGGGCCCACATAACTTGGTGACATCACTTCCGTAGTCGACTTGCTACTCAACCTGTCAGTATCTAATCGCGTCCATTCACTTCGTATTAAAAGGCCCGGTGGACTCCAACACTAGCTGGACACGGATTAGCTAACAACAGGTTACGTCACCAAGACACCCAGATCCATGTCTCAAGTGGCGAGTGAAAGATACCTCGTTTCAATGGATCCATAGCTAAAGTGGCATGCTGAGTGAAAGATACCTCATTTCAACACTGAGGTCTTGGCGTCGATTCTCCAGTACCGGGGTGTAGGGCTGAAAGTTGGGCGGGTTCAACCTGACCAACCCGTGACCGATCCGACGTTGGATTGGGCTCGGACAGGATATTTCGGGTCCGATCTTAAGCTTGGGCCATACAAACACCGACCCGATAAAACTTGGGTTGGGCTCGGGTTGAGGTCTCGGGTTGCCCGACCCAACCCGAACCCGATCAATATATAAGTTACTTATAAATTATAATTGAGTGTGGATCGTTTGTATTGAAGGCACACTAGTGGTGTCGAGTCTCATTTGTCCACGTCATTTCCAAGGACTCAAGCTAACAAGATATGCCAGATTTCTCTCTCCCAAATAGACTTCATACTATGCTACATGACTTTTAAAGGAGTAGTTGTCTTATATTTTAGCTTATTTTTTAAAGGAAAAATGAAGTTCTTTATAATGAATAATCACATATATAATTAATAAAATTATAGATACAAAAAATAAGTCCTATATTGAAATATAATAAACTAATGTAATAACGAAAATATTAGCATATATATACCTGACCAACCCGATCAACCTGACCGAGCCCGCTTGGGTTGGGCTTGGGTTGAGAATTCCCAACCCGAGATTGGTTGGGTTGGGTTAGGGTTGAGGTATAGGAACCTTGGGTTGGGTTAGGGTTGAGCACCAACCTGACCCAACCCACCCGACTTTCAGCCCTACCGGGGTGGCTAACAGTGAAGTGTGATCTGACAGTGGGTGTACTAACAAGCTAACCCAAAAAAAAAAAAACAAAAGTTACGTCACCAAGTTCTGTGGGACCCACCATGATGTATGTGTTATATTTATACCACCTGTTCACTTGGAGATATCAATTTAAGGCATGAGACAAAGAATGAGATCCAAAGCTCGAATGGATCCACGCTCGCCATTAAAAATTTCTAAGGGCCACAAAAGTTTTTGATCGAGCTGAAATTTGTGTTTTCCCTTCTTTCATGTATTTCTTAACTTACGAACAGGTTGGATCTCAAATAAACATCTTGGTAGACCTTAGGAAGGTTTCAACGGTGGGCATCACTCTTCCCACTATTTTCTATCGGAGGGTCCACTAAGGATTTGGATCTTACTCATTCTTTGTCTCATACCATAAAATGATCTCTCCAAATGAATGGTTGATATGTATACAACACATACACCGTGGTGGTACCTCGGAACTTGGTGAAGTCACTTCGGGATTTGGTCTGGCCACTACTCAACCTGGGGGACCTCGGTGTCTAATCTGTGTCCAATGTCAGCCTTGTTCCCATGCTTTGAGGAGCTTCTCTGTAAAGTGGCACCCGGAAATCCTCAACTGAACTTTGGTCTTAATTTATGTGGTTAAATCTTTAAAATCCACACCATCTATCTATTTTACCAGCTCATTTTAGGACAATTCAAAATTAAAGCATATCAAAAATAGATCAAGTGAACCACACCACAGGAAACAGTGGGGATAATGCGTTCACGGTTAAAGCTTTTCTAGGATTGGGGGCCATCTTGATGGATTTATTATATATCCATGTTGTCCATTCGTTATTACTGCTCATTTTAAGTGATGAGTTTAAAAATAAAGCAAATTAAAATTCCAAGTGGACCACACTATTGGAAACAACAGGGATTCAACGCCCACCATTAAAAACATTTAACAGGCAACAAAAGCTTCGGATCAAGCTTTAATGGTGGATGGCCAATCAATATTGTTTCTTAGGGTGTGGTCGACTTGAGAGTTGGGTCTGCTTAATTTATGAAATCATGCCTTGAAATAAGCTTGAAAAACAGATAGATGGTGTGGATATACAATATATATATTAATGTGAGCTCCGTGGAGGGCTGCACTTTGTTCGTTCAGGGCCAACCATAGTGTTTGTGAGAAATCCACCCTTTCCATCCATTTTTGGAGATCATTTTAGGACATAAGACCAAAAATGAACCGAATACAAGACTCAAGTGGGCCGCACTAAAGGAAAAGGTGAGTAGAAAAATTCCTACTGTTGAAACCTCCTTGAGTCGAAAGTAATGTTTCAATTGTATCCATGCCGTTCATAGCATCATTCCTACTTAGATGAATTGAAAACACAAATGTTATCCTGATTTAAAACTTCTGTGGTCCCACGAATAGTTCACCTATAGACATTCAATCCTCATGTTTTCGGCTAACTTGAGTGTTGGATCCATTTCATTTTTGGCCTCTTGTCCTAAAATGATATGGAAAAGTGGATGGATAGAGTGGATTTTTCAAAGAAAACCATGGTAGGCCCTACCTAGGTTTCCAGCACAAGGCTTTTACAGAAAATGCGTGTGAGAGAGAGAGAGCTGGTGGGGTATTTTAATAGAAATCGGATTGTGTACTCGGTATGCTCTTATCGTTCTGAGTAAACTTTGTTGGACCCACCATGAATGTATGTGATTTATCCACACCGTCCATCCATTTTCCCAGCTCATTTAAGGAGTTAAGACTAAAATTGAAGAATATCCAAAGCTAATGTTGATTGTACCACAGGAAATAGTGGGAATAATGATGTCCACCGTTTTAACCTTCCTAGCCCCTAGTGATGTTTCTTCGTCATCCAACCTGTTCATAAGATTTAAAAAAAAAAAAAAGCATGGATGAAAGGTAACCTTGAACCAGAACTTTTGTGGCCCTTAAGAAATTTTCAACGATAGACATTCATTCAATTCACACTATTTCTCCTGGTGTGGTCCATTTGAGCTTTGGATATGCTTTATTTTTGGGCTCAAGCCCTTAAATTATCTGATAAAATGAATGGAAGGAGTGGATAAAATATATAAATCACAGTGGACCCCATAGAGTTTACTCAGTATGCTTCCGTTTTCATTTTAACAACCAGTTTCATTAGTTTTGTTTCTCGAATTTTTCACTAAAATCTCCTCATTTGGGTTGTCGAGCGCATAGTACCTTTTCCATATATATATATATATATATATATATATATATATATATATATATATATATATATATAAACCGTAAATAAGCTATTTACGGTTAGGTTTGTTAACCCATTCAAGTGGGCCCTACCACGATGCGTATGTAAAATTCACTCCGGACATTAGATGCAGTATCCCGCGTTAGGCATGGGGTCCAACAGTCTACACTATTCATGATTCAGGTGGGTTGCACCTTGATTTATTTTCCAAACAAACACAGCACAAACAGCGAACTAGCGTTAAGTTCACTGATTTCGTAGTGAGGCACCCACCACCCTTTACATGGTGTGAAAACTTTGTGGTGTCCAACATGATGTATGTGTTTTATCCACGTCCCATCTGTTTTTCCGGATCATTTTAGGTTCGAGACCAAAATTAAAGCATATCCAAAGTTCAAGTGGACCACCCTACCGGAGACAATGGGAATTGAATGACTACAGTTGGTACACAATCCCATGATCAACGGATCAGTCTGAGCATGAGCAAGCAATCTACATAAGTAGTTTGGGTCACCAGCCCTAACAGACCCTATCACTGTTGTAAACCATGTCCCAAAATTACAATCCAAACTACAAAGAAAACATGCCCAAGCAATCTACATAAGTGATTTGGATCCCCTGCCCTAACAGACCCTATCACTGTTGTAAACCATGTCCCGAAATTACAATCCAAACTACAAAGAAAATTTTGGTATGAATTTTATACATTTATTTTAAATTTGGTTCCTTTGTTTGCTACAGATAGGGATTTCATATTTGCCTATCATTCTAAAAGTAAAAAGAAATTTTTAAAAAAAAAGAATAAATAAAAACTTCAAATTTCTTCCGACTGTTTAGGCATCTCGAACCGGCAAAGCGGACAAACATGGTTAATCTCCAACCATTGAATTATGCATTCAACATCAAAAATATGTGAGCACGGCATACTTATGACCTCCATCCCTGTAGAGAACTCATTCAGACAAATTGTACACTTGATTTCTTTGTTCTCTCCTTTGTTGAATGTCATCCTCTCCAATGCTTCCACTGAAAATCTTGATGCTGGGACCGCACCAGCCCTCCTCTGATCAGCCAAATCAACTGATTCTGTAAAGACATCCGCTAGTGTTTCTTCTTCATCCTCTTCATCTTCTTCTTGAAACACATTCAAAACCTTAAACTCAGTAACAACATGTACCAGCTTCTTTCCAACTTCATGGCCTTTCTTTGCAATGTCAGTAATCTTCAAGGCCACTGATTCAAGACAGTCTATATGAATGTTCATGTGTGAAACCATCTCAGTAAGACGGCTTTTACACATCTCAACTTGCAAGAAATAGCGGAGCTCGTAAGAGAACGTCTCCACCTCCCTACAAACTTCTGTCTCGACATGATTCGCCCATACGTCTACCCACCTAGAGCGTTCTTTCTTGTGAATTTCCATCGATAGCGTGGGTATTTGGGCTTCAGATGGTATTTCAACTGATTTTTCATGGATACTTGGCCAATAAAAGCACGTGATATTTCCATACATTGACATGTACATGTAGGATTCATCAACGGGGAAGGGGAAGTTGAACTCATCGTCGGAGTCTTCTTCTTCAACGACGGACATGATTGCTGTTGTGTATTCACCTGAATTTATGAGTCGAGAGAAAGACAAGAAAGAGAAGTTGGATACTCAAGAGAAAGAGAGTAGATAGGGTTAGGAAGGAACGCTTCTCTTCTTTATCTATACCCGTTGTTTCTAAGTCTACACGCATTTATAATTCAGCTAATGCACCTCCGCAAGGACGCGGATTTCCTGCGGAAGCCTTTCGCAGTAAGCTCATGCAAGGAAAGCTAGGTGAGGCCCACCCTGATATTTTCGAGAAATCTAATCCGTCCATACGTTCTTTGAACTTTTTGGGACCTGAGACCAAGAATGATTAGCATCCAAGACTCAAGTGGGCCGCACTACAGTGATATTTAAATTGCATCCATACGTTTCGTAGCATCATTCATATCGAGATGAACTGAAAACGCAAATATTATCTTGATTTAAAACTTTCGTGGCCCTATGAATATTTTAACTATGACGTTCAATACTCACGTTTTCGGCCCACTTGAGTCTTGTATCCGGCTCAATATTGGCCCATGTCTTAAAATGATCTCAAACAACTGATGGACGGGTTGGATTTCTCACAAACAAAACGGTTTCGCCCCACACGGGTTTTCAGCGCAGGAACTTCCAAGCAAAGGCTTTCTCGCCGCGTCCCCCGGTAACGGGAGACGGATTGGCTACTGCCCGGACACCAGCCAATGGTTAGCGGTCGGTGCTCTGTGGGCCCCACCATGATGTATACATTTTATCCATGCCGTACATATATTTTTCTAGATCATTTTATGCTATTAGACAAAAAATGAGGTATACCCCAATCTCAAGTGGACCACATTATCAGAAACAGTGTTGAATGAACGTTGACCATTAAAAACTTTTCAGGGCATAAAAGTTTCGAATCAATCTGATCTTCGTTTTTTTTTTTCTCTCTTCATCTGGGTCTGCATGATCTAATCAACAGATTGGATGTAAAATAAATATTACAGTGGGCCTTAAGAGGATTTTAATGATGGATGTCCAATCACTATTGTTTTCCTGTGATATGGTCCACCTGAGATTTATTTCTCTCTCATTTTTGGCATCAAGGCATAAAATGATCTGTAAAAATGGATAAACGGAATGGATGAAACATATACATTATTGTAGGGCGCACAGCATCGGCCACGGGCCCACGGATTAGGTACTTCCCCGTCTGTTCCGAGCTCGGACTGGTGGAGGCTCTGAGGGACACAGAGGGCCTAACATGATGTTTTAATTTTATCTAAACCGTTCATCCATTTTTCCATATCATATTAGAATACTGAATAAAAAATAAGATAGATCCAATGCTCAATGAGACCACAGCACAGGAAGCAGTGGTGCTAAGGATGCCCACCATTGAAACCTTTTTAGGGTCCACCGTGTTTTTTGTTTTTTTAATTATTTTCCATCCAATCTGTTGATACAGTCATATACACCTGGGTGAATTGAAAAAACAAATATAAAAAAATAAATGGATGATGTAAATAAAATTAAAACATCATGGTGGACCCTTAGTTGAGAGAGAAGTTCCTAATCCATACCTCGTGATCAGATCCACAAAACTTGCAGAAGTCAGTATAACAGCTATATAGCTGATGTGAGGTAGACTAGCCAAGGATCTTGCCGAAGTCAGTATAACAGCTATATAGCTGATGTGAGCTAGACTAGCCAATCCGCTTTCGATTTCCTGCTAAAGGCTTTGGCAGGAAATTGCTGAGCTTTTCCGATTTCTTGCCAAGGCTTTGCCAGAAAATCCTACACTGGGAACATTGGTGGGGCCATCGTGATGTTTATGAGAAATTTATATCGTTTATTTGTTTTGTAAGCTCAATTTAAAACTTAATAAGAAAAAACTAGCTGGATCCAATGTTATAGTGGGCTGAAAATGTGAGGATTGGACTTCCCGGTTAAAAATACTCGTGGGGCCATGGGAGTTTTGAACGAGGATGATATTTATGTTTTCGTTCATTCCAGTAAGATCAGTATGGATAGCTTGTAAACGTCACTGGCAACTTAAGGGAAGTTTCAACAGTAAAAATTTTCCTACCAGCCTTTTCCTAGAGTGTACTTTTAGCCCAGGTCTAACGATTAGCTAACAATCGGAGACGCGGATCCCTGCCCGTCTCTAGCCCCGAACGGGGCAGTTCCGTGGACCGTAATGTATCCGTTTGTCCAAGCTGTCCATCCGTTTTCTATGAATCATTTAATGGTATAAAGGAAAAAAATGACACAATCCAACTCTTAAGTGGAACACACCAAATAATAAGCTCGGTTGCATTAAATGCACTGAGCAGTAAATGCCAGTTGCATTAAATGCATGAGCCATCTGTGGTGTGGTCCATTTGAGCGTTGGATCTGGCTCATCTTTGTGCTAATATCTTAAAATGATAAAAGAAAAGAGATGAACGGTTTGGGTAAATGGATACATTACGGTGGGCCCACCCATAGAACTGCCCATAGGAGGCTAGAGACGGGTTGGGGTAGGACGCAGTCCCCGTTCCAAAAACGTATAGACAGGATGGATGTCTCACAAACATCACTTAAAGTTTCGAACTTCCTGCGGGGCGTGGATTGGATACTGAAAATGTCAGTAGCTAAATCACTGACCTCACCATAGATCCCACCATGATGCATGTGTAGTATCCATACCGTCCAACCATTTGTAGAGATGGTTTTATGATATTACAAAAAAAAATAAAAATGAGATAGATTTAAAGTTCAAGCAGACCCCACCATAGAAACTAGTGGGGACAGTGACATCCACCGTTAAAAACTTCTTAGGGGCCATGGTAGTTTCCGATAAAGCTTATATTTTAGTTTTTACTTCGTCTATCTCTTAGCGGCTGTTCACTCCCCAAGTGCAGGGTTGTGATGTAGTAATAACTCGGTAAGACCGAGGTTGAATCCCAAGGGACTGAAACTTGTACGTTATCTAAAACTAACTAGAACGAGAACTAGGCTAAGATAAATTCTAAATCAATTAGCAATGGAGAAATACTTGTACAATAATTAATCTAAAACTTAAGAGATATCAGAGAAGGGTAACTAGGGATTCAGAGGATCCACTTGTAGAGATCAGGGAAAACTTATGCTTGCATCAAAAATTATGAAAATTACTGAATTGCCGTTGATCTAGTTTTCAAAGAGATGAAAGGTGTATGAATTAGAATGGATTCCATCACCAAACCATGCCCACAGACTATGGCAAACAACAGAATTAAACTAATTACCAACCAATCATATGTATGCAAGTTAAGAAGGGTACCGTCATCCGACCATGCCCAGGAGACTATGGTGAACAACAGGGCTTCCTGACATCATAAACATGAAAAGAAAATAGAAATATTCAAAGCATTGCAGACCCATTGTAATTTCAGTCACAACAGACCATTAAGAACTAAAAATATTCCCATAATAATCAACTAAAATCAACATCGATTCATGAATTAAAATTAAAATAAAATAAAATCTCCCATCTCACTACAAGCTTCACCTCTTAGCCCTAGCTAGGAGGATTTAGCCTGCCATGGATGAGCTCAATCCAAATAAATAAAGAGAAAAAGAAAAGGGAAAGAAAAAACCAAGCTCCTCTCTCTCTCCTCTGCCCACGTTGAAACCCAAGCTCGAGCCCTCTGTTCTTCCTCCCAAGACCCTGAATGAATGCTCCCCACGTCCAAAACCTCCTTATATAGTTGTTGGAGTGGTGAAAATCGGATTTGAATCGGATTTGGAAAGCTATGCATGCCCATTGAAAGCTTTTTCGCAGTCAAGTTCGGTGCCTCGAAACACGCCACTTTCCTTGCTCAAATTTCAAAGAAACACCGTCCCTTAGTACTTTCTTGGGTCCTCTACATGATAGACGGTTCAGATCTGCCATATGATCAAAGATGGTGGGCCAAAACTGCCTGGAAAAGTCGGTTTTCGCGGATGTGCGAAACCTTTCGCACCATTTTGCTGTTGTGATCGGTGGGCCCCACAGAAGCATTTTCTGGAAAATCCACCCCATCCATTGGATTCAGAACGAAATTTTAGTCAAGAATGGGTGGTTTTGAACGTCCATTGACGTGGCCCAGAGAAGAAATCACAAAAAGATCAGTTTTGAACGCTACCGAGCAGTCCTTTTGTGGCCTCTGTATCTCACACGTGTGCACGCATGGCTGCAAAAGGTCAGTATGGTTTTGTAGTTCTCGAAGCCCTCTACACGGTGGACGGATCAGATCAGACATACGAGCAATGGGTGGGGCCCACTACCGTCCGCAAAATGGACGCCGGTCGACCGTTACGCAGCCGTGGTGCTTAAGAAAAACTTTTTTTTTTTTTTTTTCCTTTCTTTCGGTCAGATACGTCAACCCGTCTCTGACGCTTGCCGTGCACAGCTAGTGCATATATGCACTATGCATATTCTGTATATGTGGGGTCCACGATGCTGTGTTTCTAAAATCTGATCCAGTCATTCATCTTCTCATATTATTTAAGCCATCAATACCAAAGTTGAGGCAGTTCCAGATATCAAGTGGGCCCAGAATCAACGGTTTATGGGCTGATCTATCGGTTGGGGCACTTCCCGAGATCTTCAATGGCTGAAATTTTATATGTACGGTTAATTTATGGTCCTCAGACGACGTATGAAGTTTCGATCCGAACGGATGGTGGAAACCTCATGATCTTGCATTCTGGACGTCCTTCAGGCCACTTGAGCTTCAATTTCTAACTTTTCTCGGATTTCTGACCGTGTATATTTGTCAATCTTGGTCCCCTGGAGTGTGTCCCTTGACTTTGGCGTCATCAGATCGTTAAATCTCAACTCTTAACGTCCTTTTTCCATCCATGCTCTCAATTACACCTTGAAACATAAACACGATAAAAACAGGCCGTTCGACAGCATTATGTCCGTAAATCTAGGCAATATCTGGGGTCTAATATGCAATATTTGACTCTCAACACAACCCCCAACCAGCATTTTACTAGTCCCGAGCAAAGTATGCGAAAAATAAGTTGAGAATTATAGGAGAACTTTCTATGAAATCGAGTGAGATTTTGAACAAAATACGAGAAATTTAATATTCATGAATGTTAGAAATTGTTTTCTCCTAAGCTCAAGCGCACGGTAGACTTCATAATCAAGTGTAAAGCATTAATCCATCAATTAGAAAAATTTTAAACATTGAGATCCATGGATGTATAGTGTTATCTCAGCTAATCAATACCAAGATTCAATTCTCTATTTCAAGATGTCATTGGTAATCAACGAGAGAATTCATGATGACCAAAACTTGCCTCACAGAGTTATTTATTTATTTTATTAATAGTAATGCCAAGAAGGGGAATCAAATCCTCACCTATAGGGAGCAAACCTATGGTGAAGACCGTACACCTGACTCTTTTTCACATATCATTCATGGGGAATTAACTCTACACCTATAGGGAGCAAACCTATGGTGAAGATTAATTATCCAACCTTTTCAATTTTTATACCATGATGGCAAGATACTTCAGACTGGTTCCTTTCATGCTCAATGATTACCAAGTTAATCCTTCGATATGGAACTGGAATCTGAATGTGTCAGCAAGACGTGTCCTGAAATCATGATTCAATCAATGTTTAAAATCTCTAATCATGGATTGATAATTCAAACTCAACTGTGGAATCTATCAAGTAGCTAAATCCAAGAGTCATAAATTATTAACATCACGTATCTCGTAATTCTAAATCAAAGATATATGTCAAAATCAAGTTAAATTTACAAGAAATGTCAGAAAAATTTTAAAAATTTTCACAATTTTCACAATTTTTGCTCAAGACCAAGAAAATACTGATTAGGAAGCCTTAGGAAGCCTAATCTCCCACCCCCAACCTAAAATCTACATTGTCCTCAATGTAAAATATATAAGCATGCAATGCACATGGGACAACGAAAGTAAATGAGAAGTGATGCGAAGATAGTACCTGAATAACGAATCAAGAGAGTTTCCAATAGATCACGGCATGGAAGCTTGTCAGCATGAGAGAGAAAGCAGAACAAAAATAACAAAAATAAAATCCTACCTATACCACTTTCGCAGGTGCTCTCGATTGCATTTAGCGTATACAACAAGCCTTTAAACCCCTAGGTTACCCCTAGTGGACGAGTTGTAGTCTCGTGAGGGTTTGCAGTAATGTTCCCCACAAATATTGAATCGATCACAAAACTTGATCATGCCATAAAGTTCCTCTTCCGGCCAATATCTTGATAAGTTTCTCAGTAAGTTTCTCAATAGGATCATCCAAAAGCCCTTTTTACAATAGGCTTGGATGCCCTGGAGTTTAACTTTCCAGAGAAACTTATTTACCTCATTAAAAATGTGTTGATGATTCGCCTGAGGTATCCAAAGTATAAATGATTCACCTGTGTCAGAAAAAGTTTCAGAGTTAGTATCCCATGGTAAATCAGAGACTACAGATAGATCAAGTTGAGAAAAATTTTCAGGAAGTGGTGTAGTCTCAACACTTTCCGAAGTATCAGACTTCGGTTCAATTTTCAGCTCCTCCTCCCCTAATGGTAAACATTCAGGATCTGTGGAAGAAGGGGCTTCAGAGTAAGGGTTCTCTCGGTCAGTGCTGACTGCCGAGATGTTGTCTTGCAAGGCATTCACTATGTCTCTTATCATGGGATCATTTGAATCTATAAAGTATGTCAAGCAATCATCAAAAGAGTTGGGACATTCTTCTGAGAATGACTTATTTTCCACCTTGGAGCTCGTGATGATCTGCTCAAGGAATCCATCATCCTTAAAAGTGAACGGATGTATGCTCTCTTGCTCCAGCCCTGCACAGACAGATTGAGGGTCAGTATGCGAAACATTGATATGATCACTCTGTTCATTGAAATTACTCAGACGAGGCATTGAATCGTCCACATTCAACAGTACAGATGGTGGCCTCAACTGGGTGGTTTCAAATTCCAGAGTCGTAGCGCGCAACTCGTCCTTCTCCCGAATCATATCATCATTCAATTCAGGGGAGTAGTCCAAATATGTTTCACAAGAGTTATAAGGGTCGGTCATAAGGGGCTCCTCCACTTTTAGATCAGACATGTCAGGTGAGTGAAGTATCTCATTATGACCATTCTCTTCGCGTACTTCTTGATCATTAACTTGGACCAAACTTGAGATTAGTTCCAGGGGAATTGTGGTTATACATTCAGGATTGTCATCCCAATACTCATCATATTTTGGTTCAGTGCAGTGCACACTTGGGATGAAATCACTTTCCTCATATTCTTCACCTAGAATGGGTTGAGATTCGCATAAACTAACATCTTCATCATCATTAGAATCTAGTGTGTCATGTGATTGAAGTGTATCATTATATTTGAAAGACAGCCATGTCTCTTCCCCATTCTTTTGAACAGTCATAGAAATCGACTCATCGGTAAATTGGACCGTATGCTCGTTAATGGAATTCAACTCCTCATTCCAAATTCTAGAGTTCTTCAAAGGCGAGTTAGGATCACTTTCCTCGCATTGTATTTCTGGAATGAGTCGTGGCTGGGATGACCGAGCCTCCTCTATTCTATCAAGGTGCGAATTGAGTCCTTCCATTGCTTTTCTGAATTCCACAAACCACTCCATGTTATGCTGAATTGAATTTTTCTGGTTCGTTTCTAGTTGAATCTCAATGGTAGAGGGTCCAATAGAATAATCACTTGAAATAAGTGATTCCAAAGTTTTTATACTTTCTTCACAACGTGCTAAGTGATACTGAAATGAATCCTCTTGTATCGTTTCTGGTTGGATCTTAATGTTAGGGTATCCAAGAGGATAATTCTTATAACATGTTATTGGTTCATCTTCACAGCTTTGATGTTTCCACTGGTTATAGTCATACTGATCATACATGGGAGAATATGATGGCTGATAATAATCCACATTCCCATAATTACGATCGTATACAGCCCTATTAACCGATGAAAGATAACATTCTAGTCGGTTCTCAATGTCTGTTTGTGATGGAGAAAAATCTTGAGGTATACGTTGAATTCCACAACCCTCGGGCATTCTCCAATATCTCTTATCCATCTCAGCGTATGCACGTACCCACGATTCCATGGTAGAACCCTGACTCTAAGTCTAATCCTAGAACAAAAGAAAAGTCCTATAGAAATATGGAAAGTAAGAGAAGAAGTTAGAAGGGTGTTACCAAATAAGAAGTTCCTATGTTAAGATCCTGCAAAAAAAAAAAAAAAAAAAAGTTAGTTTCTAAAACAGTTAGTCAAATATTAGAAAATTTTTAAAAACCCTAATAGAGAAAAAATAAAGAAATTAGAAAAAATATCACCAAATTAGAAGTTTCTATCTCAGAATCCTACAAAACAGGAAGAATAAGTTAGTTTCTAGAAATTAGGAAAATAAAAATAAAAATCTACGGTTAAAATAATCCTAATCTTAACTAATCCCAAAACTAATTAATTTCAGAAAAACGTAGCCGACAGTCCCCGGCAACGACGCCAAAAACTTGTTCACTCCCCAAGTGCAGGGTTGTGATGTAGTAATAACTCGGTAAGACCGAGGTCGAATCCCAAGGGACTGAAACTTGTACGTTATCTAAAACTAACTAGAACGAGAACTAGGCTAAGATAAATTCTAAATCAATTAGCAATGGAGAAATACTTGTAGAATAATTAATCTAAAACTTAAGAGATATCAGAGAAGGGTAACTAGGGATTCAGAGGATCCACTTGTAGAGATCAGGGAAAACTTATGCTTGCATCAAAAATTATGAAAATTACTGAATTTCCGTTGATCTAGTTTTCAAAGAGATGAAAGGTGTATGAATTAGAATGGATTCCATCACCAAACCATGCCCACAGACTATGGCAAACAACAGAATTAAACTAATTACCAACCAATCATATGTATGCAAGTTAAGAAGGATACCGTCATCCGACCATGCCCAGGAGACTATGGTGAACAACAGGGCTTCCTGACATCATAAACATGAAAAGAAAATAGAAATATTCAAAGCATTGCAGACCCATTGTAATTTCAGTCACAACAGACCATTAAGAACTAAAAATATTCCCATAATAATCAACTAAAATCAACATCGATTCATGAATTAAAATTAAAATAAAATAAAATCTCCCATCTCACTACAAGCTTCACCTCTTAGCCCTAGCTAGGAGGATTTAGCTTGCCATGGATGGGCTCAATCCAAATAAATAAAGAGAAAAAGAAAAGGGAAAGAAAACACCAAGCTCCTCTCTCTCTCCTCTGCCCACGTTGAAACCCAAGCTCGAGCCCTCTGTTCTTCCTCCCAAGACCCTGAATGAATGCTCCCCACGTCCAAAACCTCCTTATATAGTTGCTGGAGTGGTGAAAATCGGATTTGAATCGGATTTGGAAAGCTATGCATGCCCATTGAAAGCTTTTTCGCAGTCAAGTTCGGTGCCTCGAAACATGCCACTTTCCTTGCTCAAATTCCAAAGAAACACCGTCCCTTAGTACTTTCTTGGGTCCTCTACATGATAGACGGTTCAGATCTGCCATATGATCAAAGATGGTGGGCCAAAACCGCCTGGAAAAGTCGGTTTTCGCGGATGTGCGAAACCTTTCGCACCATTTTGCTGTTGTGATCGGTGGGCCCCACAGAAGCATTTTCTGGAAAATCCACCCCATCCATTGGATTCAGAACGAAATTTTAGTCAAGAATGGGTGGTTTTGAACGTCCATTGACGTGGCCCAGAGAAGAAATCACAAAAAGATCAGTTTTGAACGCTACCGAGCAGTCCTTTTGTGGCCTCTGTATCTCACACGTGTGCACGCATGGCTGCAAAAGGTCAGTATGGTTTTGTAGTTCTCGAAGCCCTCTACACGGTGGACGGATCAGATCAGACATACGAGCAATGGGTGGAGCCCACTACCGTCCGCAAAATGGACGCCGGTCGACCGTTACGCAGCCGTGGTGCTTAAGAAAAACTTTTTTTTTTTTTTTTTTCCTTTCTTTCGGTCAGAGACGTCAACCCGTCTCTGACGCTTGCCGTGCACAGCTAGTGCATATATGCACTATGCATATTCTGTATATGTGGGGTCCACGATGCTGTGTTTCTGAAATCTGATCCAGTCATTCATCTTCTCATATTATTTAAGCCGTCAATACCAAAGTTGAGGCAGTTCCAGATATCAAGTGGGCCCAGAATCAACGGTTTATGGGCTGATCTATCGGTTGAGGCACTTCCCGAGATCTTCAATGGCTGAAATTTTATATGTACGGTTAATTTATGGTCCTCAGACGACGTATGAAGTTTCGATCCGAACGGATGGTGGGAACCTCGTGATCTTGCATTCTGGACGTCCTTCAGGCCACTTGAGCTTCAATTTCTAACTTTTCTCGGATTTCTGACCGTGTATATTTGTCAATCTTGGTCTCCTGGAGTGTGTCCCTTGCCTTTGGCGTCATCAGATCGTTAAATCTCAACTTTTAACGTCCTTTTTCCATCCATGCTCTCAATTATACCCTGAAACATAAACACGATAAAAACAGGCCGTTCGACAGCATTATGTCCCTAAATCTAGGCAATATCTGGGGTCTAATATGCAATATTTGACTCTCAACAGCGGCCACCGTGCAAAACTTCTTAGGGGCCCAGTATTTCTGGTCATGATGGAGGGAAAACACAAGTTTCAACCTGATCAGAAAAATTTGCGGGCCCCACTAAGTTCCAACAGTGGTCGTCAATCACAACTTTATTTTTTGTAGTATGGCCAATTAATTTAGGTATTTGATCAGTATTGTTTTTTAGTCTCATCCTAACATGTACCGTCGAAATTGATGGACGGAATGGATTTTACACAGGCATCCAGGTGGCCCCATGGAGCTTTCTTCAGCGGGAAATACATTGGTGTTACAAGAAACTAGCGATCCAACCGCATATGCCAGCGGTGTAGAGACGAGTAGCCGTAGGGTTCGGATTCGGTAGTGACCCCTCCAATACCGAGAACTGGATACTAGTAGGTGCTGAAAAAGCTATGTGTGCCAACCATTATATTTTATCCATGCTGTTCATCCACTTTGGATTACTATTTTAGGGTATAAGCCCAAAACTAAGGTAAATCCAATTCTCAGGTCGCCTACACTATAGGGAAACAGTGGTGATTGAACACATGTCATTAAAAAGTTCCCCAGGCCTACTGTAATGTTTATTAGCCATCCAATATTGATTAGGTCACACACCTGGATGAGGAAGCGGATTGGCTGGTGTACCACATACACTGACCTGACTGGTGTGTCGACGTTACCAAAATTTGTGATCCCATCTTATGGCATGTGTTATATCCAAACCGTCCATCCATTTGACAAGCTCCTCGCAAGGCTTCAGAAAGAAATTAGAGACAGATCCACAGTTCAAGTGGGCCACACTGCAAAAAGCAGTGGAGGATAGAGAGTCTACTATTTAAACCCTTTTGGGGCTGAGAAGTTTTGGATCAATATAATATTTGTTTCATCTCTTCATCTAGGTCTACGTGACATTATGAATAGATTGGATGGAAAATAAAGATTACGATGGGTCCTGCGAATGTTTTAACAATGAGAATCATTGAGAATCATTGCCGCGGATGAACAAATGGGTATAATAAATGCATCAGTAGGGAACATGTAACTTTGACATCCTTTGAACCGTTATTACAACCAGCAGCACGACACGTACCCACACCAGCAAGATTGGTGGCGGCTAGCTGATACACCAGCCAATCCACGTTCCCTGAATAAAGAAGGGAAAATACAAATATCATACTGATTCAAAACTTTAGCGGGCTTAAAGAAGGTTTTAATGGTGACCGTTCACTCACCACTTTTTCCTATCTTGTGGTCCACCTGAGATTTTGATCTACTTCAGTTTGGTTTAATAATACAAAATGGGATAGAAAAATGGTCAGCATGGATAAAACACATGCATCATTGTGAAGCCCACGACACTGACCAGTTCAGTAAGCTCCCACAGTGGAGCTCTCAAGAGACATGATCCATGTGTTTTATCCACACCGTCAATCCCTTTTCCATATAATTTTAGGTAACAAGCCCAAACATATAAAAGACTGATCCTAGGCTCAGGTAGACCACACAAAGTGGATTAATATGGTATTTTTGTGTTACATTCATCCAGGTCTACGTGACCTTGCGGATAGGTTGGATGGGAAATAAACATGTCGGTGGCCTTAGCAAGTTTTCAACATGGGCCTCATCATCAAGGCTGTTTCTGTGTGTGGTCCAATTGAACCCTAGATCTGCCTCATATTTACATTAGCAGCCTACAATGATATGGCAAAATGGATGGACGGTGTAGATAAAACCAATACATCACGATGGCCCCTCAGAGTCCTATCATGTTACGAACTATTTATCTAATCAGCATCCGTCCGCATTCCCAGCTAACCTGCCACGTGTACAGTAGTGAAAAGAGTGCACTCAATTATATAAAGAAATTAGAAAAGCCATAGTATCATATTACTCCAAAGAAACATAAGTCCTAATCATATTATGACAAGGAAAATACGTTACAGAAGCCCGTAAGCGTGTATAATTCCGTGAATATACACATCATCATCACGTGTGACAACTTGGCAGACAGTGCAAGCGATTGCCAATGGGCTCCACAGAGCTGTGTTGAAAGAACTCAACTGGGTTAATGTAGATCGTTAATTGTAAACGCACTGATTGTTCATGGGGTCAATCTTAGGCATGTTGTGCCAGGTCATTATGGTCCATGTTCTAATATAGGACATTAAGGTGGGTTTGGATCGTAAGTTATTTTGCATAAGTTACTCAAACTTTAAATAGCTTATCTTAATTTTTATTTGGTAGTTAAGTTTATTACTTATTTGTCAAAAAATTAGAAAAGCATGTTAGTTTCCGGCATAAGTACTTTTTTCTCAAGTTTGTTTGGTCTATCAATGATGTCCACCATCAATCTTCTGGGCCAACCTTTGATGTAGACTATTTATCATATTGGATCTACTTTGGCACTATCTTAATATGAATCGTCAATCTTGTGGGGATTACCTTCAATGTCGATCATCTACCTTACGAGGCCCACCTTCAATGTAGATCATCCTTCATGTAGGGCCAAATTTCAAAGTGGGATGTCCATTACACAACCTACCTTGGATGTGGGTCATTCATCAGTAAGGGTCAACTTTCGATGTGAATTATCTTCATGCAGGGCCCACCTTGATATGGGTCATCTATCATGTGGGGTCCGCCATCAATGTTATTGTCTATCATTTAGGGTTCACCTTTAGTATCCACCGTCCATCATTGTAGTCTGGTAATGGATAAACTTTCAAAATTTGACATCTTATAGATCTGAATCTAGATGTAGGAGGTAAATCCCAAATAGAGTAACCACGCTCTAATACCACTTAAAAAATGAGCTATGAATGTCTTAAAGGGAGGGGGAGAATTAATAGGATAATACCAAATTCTTTAAAATCAAGTAGAATAAACAATCTCAATCGCACGAAGTATAGAAATCTTGATTCCAAATAATTCATTAGACAAACTTTACCTAGTAATTTAGGTAGAACAACCTTATATTATGATATCTTTGAAATCAAACTCTCAAATTAATAAGAGACAATAAAATAAATATAACATTTACTACAAATAATGAAATAAATATAACATTCACCACAGATAATGAAATTAACAATCACTACATAGGCACAATGGATTATAGTGGTTCAATGCTTAAACCCACACCTACTCCACTCCCAAAATTACTACTTTGGTAATTTTGGCTTTCACGATATTTCAAAGTTTTCATAGGTTCACCTAACATTTTACAGTTCTTGTGATTTTTATAGACTATCACAAATCAATCCACAGAGATTTCTGGGCTATCTCAGAAAAACTCAAATAAGAAAATTATAATTAACAATTTGTACTTATCTTTAAATGACGATTGAAAGATGTAGTCGACGCTTAAAGCAGCATTTTTCTTTTTTAAGTGTCAAAGAGGTAGTATATGCTCAACCAAAAAGAACATAAAGATCTAATATATTTCAAGGAATATAAACTCTAATAATGCATATTTAATTTTATACTTCTTAGGTAGAGTATAGATTAATCTCTAGTTGCATTTAATATTAACTTAAGATAGGAAATTGAATAAGCTAAACAGAAATAGTAATTACCACACAAATAGGTTGGGAAAGACTTGAGTTTCTCTTTAACTTGCATATGATTTATCAGTGAATTTCGTTATACAATAGAATAAGAGAATGTCCCTATTTATAGCCAAAGGATTTGAAAATTCAGTCAGCTTAAAAATCGGTTCAACTGGCTAGATTCGAATGATTTTACTCCAACGGCTATCGAATTACGCAGACAAGATTTATCAAAAATTTGGTTAGCCCGAGCCAAAATTTGGCTGGCTGAATCTCCAATTTAGCTAGCTAAATTCTCAATTCAGTTGGCCGAATCCCTTCGAAAATCCAACAATTCATTGTTGGAAACTAACTCGAAACTGCTTCAGGCCTACTAAACCCAAAGTTGGGCTGACCGAATTTATAATAGATTTTTCAAACTTTTAAATCTAAAAACTTCACCGAAACTGAAGTTAGGTTAGCCTAAGTAAGTTGAGTTGGTCGAACCTAAAGTTGGGCTGGCCGAACTTCAATATGAACTTACAATATAAATTAATCGTTTTAACCATTTTTCGAAAAGGCATAACCTAAGGTCTTTCTAGGGTCATTCCACCTAGTGGTTGACATATACAGAGATCTTAATCTTGAAACTATGCAACGTCTTTAAGTCTTGAGATGTAGAGTCAATCTTGAGCTGATCTTCATGAGATGTCGTAGAAGACTGAAGTGTACTTGCGATCTAACCGCTAGCTTTGTCTACGAAATTTGACAGCTCATGTGTCCTACAAATAAGAGCACTTACAATCTCCCTAATTGTAGGCATTATGACTTCTGACCCTCGAGAGAAACCCACTTGCACGACTATGTTTTCGAGGACACCGAACAACAAGTAGGACATCCTAGCCACTATCAGATACTACACCTTATAGACATCCACTCCTGGCCTAATGATCTCCCGCACCCAAGCAAACACCTAGAAGATCCCTAGGCTTACAACGCTATCGACTTCCACAACCTCCCTAAAAGTCACGGCCAAATCCATGATAGATGAATCAAACCAGGAATGAGTCGGGATTCCAAATAATCGGATCCAGACTCCGTCACTACCTAGAACCAAGTCTGGAGACCAGGTCTCAACTCTAGATAATCCCATAGCTTGATGGAGGATCAAATCTGAGGCAAAGGCACTCATCTCCTCTCTCGATTGGAAGACCAACGAAAATTTATCCAGTGCAATTCGTGTAAAATCTATTTGCGTGGTAGTGAAGGTATAAGGCTGCACAATATTGATTAGCTGTAGGATGGAGACAGACCTGTTAACCGTTGACCCGATCAAAGCTGAAATTAATGCTTCCCTCTTTGTGGCCATTGTCGCTTTGTCTGCCCTAGCTGTGATGTTGTCCATCTGCGATCCTTACCTACTCACTTCTCGTAGAGGCAAAGGCCCCAGGGTTGGGTCCTGGCCAAGAGAATGTGAACTAAGGCTGTACATGAGCCAAGGGTTGGGTCTTTGCCTACTCACTTCTCATATAACTAAGCTCATTTTGAAAATGATTTGAGTTTGAACATAGTGGAGTTTGACTTGACTTGACTCGAATTCGACTCAGCTCAAAGGTCGAGCTCATCTTAACTCATATATATATATAACAAAATTTAAAACTTAAAACTTAAACACTATCATACCAGTTTGTCTTTTTCCTTACCCTTTTCCTTCCTTATCCAACCTACCACGCCTAAGCTCCTCTCTCTCTCTCTCTCTCTCTCAACACCAATAACAAGGTAACTCCATGGATCGAACCATCTAATATATATATATATATATATATATATATATATATATATATATATATATATATATATATATATATATATATATTATATTAATTGAATATTTGATTTCGAGTTGCGTCGTGTTGTTAGGTTGGGCACAGGCTCGATTCAAAAGGTTTAGCAAACAAGCCAAGCTCCAATGGTAAGCTCGAGGTCGATCTTAAACTCGAAGAGAGTAAGGACAAGTTAAGCCAAGCTTGCCCCACCTCGACTTGACTCGGCTCGATGTACAACCCTGATTCAAACCTCCTCCCCTGGCAATTTCCAAAAATGTTTGGGGACCTATGGGAACCCGTGGTAATTAGTAATGGGGTTGGGGCCGGTAGCTTAGAATCTAAGAAGGAAACTGTTGGCCTTGGTTTCTCTTCCTTGACCGACACTATCAGTCATTGATTCTCTTCCCGTTGAGGACTCCTTTCGTTGCATTCGCCTCATCTTCAAAATGGAATTGAACAAACACAAAGCCCTTTAGTTGACACAAGGTATAGTCGAGGGGAATGTATGCGTCCAAGATCTTCCCGAAATGATCGAAGATGCCTCTCAGATCTATTGTGTTGTAATCTAAGGGGAGATTTCACACCAAGAGGCTTAAGCTGTTTCGAGGTGGCTTCCTTGCTCTCGCTAGGTTCCATTGGTGCTCCTTATCTGTTGTCTACGATCTGCCTTTGCTCCACCCATGGTGTGGCTGGGGTCGAAGGACCGTCCTCTCCTAGATGGGCTCAAACCCAGTTATAGACTAATTTGAGACATCTATAACAAATTTTAATGGTCAATGTTCAATGACCACTAATTCCCATGATGTTTTCACCTGAAATTTGTATCTACTTATTTTTTAGAAGCATGTCCTAAAATAAGCTAGAAAAACATATGAACGGTGTGGATATACAATGCATATATACATTGAGGTGGGCCGCATGTCAGGGCCTCACCTGCATCGCATAGCTGGTTTAGGGCTGCAAACAGGTTATGCTCTGAGGAAGCAGATTGTGTAGTGAGTAACTCACCGCCCTTAGTGTACTGAGTAAACTCTGTGAAGTCCACCATGATTTATGTATTTTATCCACTCTGTCCATTCATTTTACCAGATAATTTTAGGGACTGCGCCAAAAAATGAAGCATATATAATGTTCAAATGGACCACACCACAGGAAACAGTTGAATTAAATGTCTATTGTTGAAAATATTTTGGGGGCCACATAATTTTTGAATCAAGCTTATATTTTTGTTTTCCCTTCATCCATTTCTATATGATCTTATGAATCAGGTTGGATGACAAATAAATATCACTGTAGGGCATACAAAGGTTTCAACGGAGGAGATCACTATCCCCATTGTTTCCAGTGGTATGATCCACTTGATCTTTGTATATGCTTCAATTTTGGGATCGACCCCTTAAATTAGATCGAAAAATGGATGGACGGCGTGGATAGACCACGTATGTTTAAAGTGGGCGCAACTAAGTTTACTTAGTACGATAAGAAGTCCTGATCATAGCATGCATAATACTACACGTCACTACATATGACAGGATAGAGGTGGGCATCGAGTCGAGTTGGACCCACATTGAGTTGAGTCAAACTAGATGGGTTCAAATCGACTCGGTTCGAAATTTTCAATGCACTAACTCGAACTCGATCTGATCCATTACACTGCTAGCCTGACCCGAACCGAGTTCGACTTGGTCAGGGAAACCAAGTCGGATCAGGTTAGGTACGATTCGGATTGAATCTTCTATTTTATTTTTTTCCTAAAATAAAAAAATAAAAAAATAATTTTCACCGTTAAAAAATTCGTAGGGCCCACCATAACGTTTATTTTCCATCCAATTTGTTAATAAGGTCACAACTACATGGACGAAGAGGAAAAACAAATTTCATATTGATCCAAAACTTCCGTGACACTGAAAAGAGTTTCAATGGTAGATGTTCAACCCCCCACTGCTTTTTACAGTGTGGTCCACTTGATCTTTCGATCTGTCTTATTTTTGGGATCAAGCCTTAAGATGAGCCCGCTAAATGGATGGACGGTTTATATATAACACATACCTCATGATGGGACCACAAAACTTGCTGACATCAATGGTGTGTGGTACACCACCAATTCGCTTCCTTTATATTCATTCTTTTCTTATGTCAGAGCTCGATGCTCGATGTACCTTGAGCCATGAGCTGAGAGGATGGATTGGCTACTCCCCCTACCACCAGTAAATGCTTTGTGGACCCCACCATGATGTACTTATTTCATCCATATCGTCCATTTATTTTTCTAGATCATTTTATGGTATTAAACCAAAAATGAGGTATATTCCAATCTCAAGTGGACAACATTACATGAAATAGTATTAAATGAACATTGTGTAGATTGAATCAGATCGGATCCCAAATCAGATCGGTTCAGATTGACCACTGATCCGAACTCGACTCAATGTATAGTTGGATCTAAGTGGGCCTTCTCGATCCAACATGATCCTCACCTTCGGTTCGAATCAGATCGGGTCGGATTTTACCTAGCTCTATGATAGCATGGCAGACAGTTGCAAGCAAAATCGGATTGCAACTCTGTATGCTCTTACCGTACTGAGTAAACTCTGTTGGGCCCATCATAAATGTATGTGGTTTATCCATGCCGTCCATCCATTTCCCCAGCTCATCTAGGGGATTGAGAACAAAATTGAAGCATATCTAAAGCTGAATTCCTACATGCCACAGGAAATAGTGAGAATAATGATTTCCACGGTTGAAACCTTGCTGGCCCCACTGTGTTGTTTATTTGTCATCAAACCTGTTAATAAGATCACAAAATCACCGATGAAAGGGAAAACGCAAATATAAACTTGATCCAAAACTTCTGTGGCCCTCACGATTTGTTCAACGGTATATGTTCAACTCACACTATTTCCCATGGTGTGGTCCATTTGATCTTTAGATATTCTTTATTTTCATGTTCATGCCCTAAGATTATATGATAAAATGGATGGAAGGAGTCGATAAAATATATAAATCATGGACCCCACAGAGTTTATTCAGTAGGCTTAGCTACTGGGTTACTCACTACGCGGTCCGCTTCCGTTGCAGGCGATCAGCGGGGGAGTTACGTGGATTTCCCACCGGAACCTTTACCAGGAAGTTCCTGAGCAGTAAAGTCACGGCCCCCCGTGATGTTCATGAGAAATCCAAATCGCCCATCGGTTTTGATAGCTCATTTTAGGATGTGCAATTAAAAATCAGACGGATCCAAGACTCAATTGGACTACATGAGAGGAAACAGTGTGGACTGAATTACCACCGTTGAAACATTCATATGTCCGCACAAGATTTTGTATCAATCTAATGTTTTTTTTTTTTTTTTTTTCAGTTCGTCCACCTCATAAGCGGTTTGGATGCATATGATATATAAACATCAAGAAGTACACCAGGAAGGATTCAACGGTAGGCATTTCTTTCCCCAGTTTCTCTCCTAATATGACCCACTTGAGTCTTATTTCCATCTGATTTTTGGTCTCATGTCCTAAAATGATCTGAAAAAACGGATGGACGGGGCGGATTCCTCACATCACAGTGGATCCCACTTAGCTTCACAACCAAGTAACGTGGGCCTTCGCAGCAAATCTGCGTATAAACGCGCACGGATTGGCTACTGACAGGTTGAGTAGCGAGACTGCTACGGAAGTGACGTCACCAAGTTATGTGGTTATGTTTTGTATCCACGCCGTCCATTCATCTGGAGAGATAATTTTAGGTAGGATTCAAAGAATGAGTCACATCCAAATCGCCAGTAGACCCCATCAGAGAAAACAGTGGGTAGAGTGACGCCACCCGTTAAAAACTACTAAAGGTCAAAAAAGTTTTCGATGAAGATAATATACGTGTTTCCCTTCTTTAATATCTTTGTTAACTTTTGAACAGGTTGGATTTCGAAAAAACATCATGATGGACCTTAGGAAGGTTTCAACGGTGGGCATCAATATTACTGCTTTTTTCTGTGGTGGGGTGCACTAAAACATTGGATCTGCCTCATTCTCTGGTTCATGATTTAAAATAATATCTCCAAATGGGTGTACGTTTTGGATACAATACATACATCATAGTGGGGTCCACAGAACTTGGTGACGTCACTTAATAGCGATTCTCGCTGCTCAAACGGTCAGTATCTAATCCGCGTCCACGTATAACTGGAGTTATTTAATTGTAAACGCGTGTTGATTTAGAAACACCATTCATAGATACAAAGAAGAAGAGCCTCTCTACCCAACCGTTTTTACACTCTTTTTTTCTTCACAATTCAATTTCTCTTTCTTGTTTTCACCTGGACTCATGAATTCAACTGACTACACAACAGAAACAAACATGTCTGAAGTTGAAGAATTCAACGAATTCGACATCTTCGACATTCTAGATGACTTGGACATGTCCTCCGACGATGAATTTGATTACCCTGAATCTTACATATTCAGCCATGGAAATATCACGCGTTTTTATTGGCTAAGCATCCATGAAAGTTCAGATGAAATACCATCTGAAACCCTAGAGCCCACACTGTCACTGGAAATTCAGTGGAAAGAATGTTACAGACGGTCATATATAGAAAGACATCGATCTGAGCCCACCACTGAAGATTTGGAAGTTCATAATGTGGTGGATACGATCTCGGATAATCTCGACCTTTTCTTACAAGCTGAGACATCTAAAATCCATTTCGCTGAGTTGGTTTCACATGTGGATATTCCTCCATACTGCATTGAATCAATGGCCTTGAAACTTACTGACATGGCGAAGAAAGCCCATGAAGTGGGAAAGAAGACGTTACGTGTTGTTGCTGAAATTGATGCTTTGATATTGGTTGAAGAAGATACTTATGAAGAAGGGAGAGTGGCTGAGGCACAAAGACAATCAATGGACTTCGTTTATCAGGGGAGGGGTAGTGTAGTCCCAGCATCAAGATCTTCAGTTGAAGCGTTGGAGAGGATGGTGTTCGACAAAGGAGAGTCTGATGAGATCAAGTGTACAATTTGTTTGAATGAGTTCTTTACAGGGATGGAGGTCATACGGATGCCATGCTCACATATTTTTGATAGTGAATGCGTAATTCAATGGTTGGAGATGAACCATGTCTGCCCGCTTTGCCGGTTCCAGATGCTGCCTCAACAGTTTGAAGAGATTTGATATTTTTCTTTATTCTTTTTACCTCCATAGATAAGCATGCAGGAAGTCCTTAAAAATCGACTCTACCGAAAATCAGATGAAGGAATACCTGTGATTTTGCAAAGAGTGAGTCTTCATAAGCAATTTCAGGACTTTTGGCAGGGGGTGACTGTTGGATGTATGTGTTCCTTCGGATCCAGGGACCTCAGCCGTCCGATGTTAACTGTGAATGAGCTGACTGCAAGAACAGGATGTGGGTATCCAATGATGCTTGCCTAGGACTGTGAGTTGTGTATTTTGCATTAGGTGCATGTGGTGCATTTGCATCTATCTACGAAGGGACGCTCCATTCTCTTGTCGTTGTATCTTTGCACGGGAGAGGACCATCCATTTTATTGGTAAAAATAAAAATAAAAATTTCAGGACTTTTGGATATTTTCTTGCTGGCAACGCTTTGGGTGTAATGGGTTTTGCTCTGGTGGTAAACTCTCAGGAGTTTCAACTCCTGGTCAAGGGTTCGAGTACCCATAGGTGGTGAGTATACAACTAGGGCTCCAAAAAAAGTCTCAATCCATTAACATACGGTGCACATGCATAATCAGGGCCATTTGTCAATCAGGCTCTGCCTTGCATGTAAATAAGCTCCGTGAGTTCCATGTGCAGCGTAAGCTTCTGGGAAACGGATTGGCTACTCCCCTGCCACCAGCCAATGGCTGGTGGTCGGTGCCGTGTGGGCCCACCATGATGTATGTGTTTCATCCATGCTGTCCATGTATTTTTCTAGATCATTTTAAGGTATGAGACCAAAAATGAGATATATCCCAATCTCAACCGGACCACATTACAGGAAACAAGGTTGAATTAACGTCAACCATTAAAAACATTTTGGGGCCCATAAAAGTTTTGGATCAAGCTGATCTTTGTTTTTTCCCTTCTAGTCCTGTATGACCTAATCAACATTGGATGTCAAATAAACAGTACAATGGGCCTTATGAGGATTTTAATGGTATAAAAACGAAGCAGAACTTTTAGTTTCTAACTGTTCATTAAAAAAATTAAAAAAAACCATAGCTCAATTGATTAGTGGATGGGCTGATTTTTGTTTTTATCAAAGTATCCACTGTGCAACTTGATTACTTGGGTGGGTTATTGATGCGCATATATACATTTCTATGGTTGTTTTTATCAGCATTCTTCCTAGGATCACTTTTAGATGGAGTTTTCGTGATCCATCATGGCCAAGTGGCGATCTGGGATTACAATCAATTTTTTATGAAAATTTTGATTTTATATGTTTGGAATTTGGATAGTGAATTTAGTTTTGATTTCAATTCTGATTTCTTCTTTTGTTGTGACTTAGTTCTTCATATATGTTGGTTAGTTTGAGGCTTCTAAAAACACGCTTATGAAATGGGTGTGTATTTAAGTTAGTTTTGGATGTGTGCATTGATTAAGCAATTTGCTAGAGATAAATGGAGGTGAGCAATCCACTCGCGATAATTTTTAAAAAATTTTAGTAAGAAATACCAACGGCTAAAAACCGTCGGCATAATCCTTTCCCGATGGCTTTAAGCTATCGGCCGCCGTAAGGAAAGGGAGCATCGATGATGCTCATTGATGGTTAAAAGCCGTTGGAATTACCGATGGTTATGGCCGTCGACAATGGGAATGGCTTTAAACCGTGAGCAACATCAACATACCCTTTTCCGACAACCCTTCGATTTTCTAAAAGTTGTTAGCGAAGGACTACGCCAACAGTTCTTAGCAGTTGGCCTTGTAGCGTATTTTTTGGTAATGATAGCTAGCTGCAAGACAGGCCTACTACGTATAATGTAGGCCTGCGATGGGCCAAGACAAACAGGCCCAAGCCTGCCCATGATGATTATGCAAGGACCTACCACACTATTGTGCAAGATATTAACAAAATACCCAATCATGCATGATATTCACAAAAATGCCCTTAGAACCTAAGGGCTCATTTGGTATCTCTACACTAATTCAATAAGAGATATCCAATTAGCTCTTTTTATTTTAGGTGTTGTTTTAAATAAGCTCATTTGGTAAAATCATTTTTCAAGTTTTTTTTTTTTAAGTTCTTATTTGACATAGGCACGTTTGGTAAAACCTTCAAATAAGAGTCTGTTTTTTTTTGGGTATTTAATGTCATTTTTAAAAGATTACAACAACTCTACCATAAAAGCAATCCATATGGTTGATCTCAAAAGAATGGATGGCTACAATCTTCAAATTTTAAGATATTTGGGTCATCTATTATGTCATACATTAGATGTGGATGAAACATCATATGGAGCCCACGTTTGACGTGGATTGTCTAGTAATTATGTGAGCCAAACCTTCAAAGTACATTGTCCATCATACAAGGCCCATCTTGGATGTGGACAATTCATCATTAGGGCCCCACCTTGATGTAGTTCATCCATCATGTGAGGCTCACAATTAATACTAATTGTCCTTTATGTGGGGCCCCTCAATGTCCACTACCTACCAAGTCAGTTCAAATTTGATGTGTCCATAGTGTGGGCCCTACCTTCGAAGTGGATTGTCCATCATGTGGCCCACTTTGGATATGATTCATCCATCATGCGAGACCTTAGATGTGGACCATCCATTAGGTGGGGCCCACTTGATGTGGACTATCCATTGTGAGGGGGCCACACTTTGATGTGGGTCATCCATCATGTGAAGCCCACTGATTCGTCTATTATGTGGGCCCACCTTGAAGGACCATTTATTGTGTGGGGCCCTACTTTCAATATGGATCGTTCATCATGTGGACCCACCTTTGATGTCAACTGACCATCATGTGGGATCACCTTTAATGACCATCATCCACCATATGGGTCCCACCTTTTATGTGGACTAACCATCAAATGGGACCCACTTGATGTGCATGTTCCATCATGCTGGGCCACACTTTAATACAGGCCATCCATCATGCGGGGCCTACCTTTGATGTCAATCATTCATTATGTGGGCCCACTTTGATGTGCACCATACATCATATGGGGCCCCACATTCAATATGAGTCATTCATCATAAGGGACTCACCTTTGATGTCCACCGTCCATTATGTAGGCCCCACCTTTACTGTGGACCTTCCATCATGTAAGTCCCAACCTTCAATATGGATCATTTATCATGTAGGCCCACCTTTAATGTTAACCTTCCATCATGTGCTCCCATATTCAGTGTCCACCATCCGTCAAGTAAGGCCTACTTGATGTGAATCGTGCATCATGTGGGGCCACACTTTTTTTTGAATCAATATATAATTTTATTCACATTGGATCAACGCTAGACATGAGATATTTTTTTTCGGGTGGGGGAAGCACAAAGAGTTGCCCACACCTATCATATACCCCTGCTAACACAGAAACTCAAAAGAAGGAAAAACATAAGGCAAAAATCCCGAAAGTTAGGATTTCCTGATATTCCCAAGCCCCACCTTATTAAGGAAGATATCAACCTGGATTTGGGGTGGAACTAGCACTAAGGAGTGGAACTTGACGGTCTCCTGCTAGCTGCTACTCAGTTTAGCGAAGGCGTCAGCGACTCCATTCGCCTCTTTAACTATATGGTGGACAGTTACCTTGGCTCTTTGAAGGAGAAGCTTGAGACGGGCGCTCCAGTACCACAACCGTAGGGAGTAGCAGAACCCCTTGGCAGCCATATCGACCATACCTTTAGAGTCACTTTCAACAATAATTCTACGATATCCTCGGTATAAAGTGAGGACAAGGCCCTTGATCATCGAGCGCACCTCGACTCGATTGTTGGAACCCATGCCATGCATATCCTGCGGCAAATGCAAAAATGAAGTTCCCCTCATTGTCTCTTAAAATTCCCCCTCCACTAAAAAGCCCCGAGTTTCCTCGGGAGGAGCCATCCACATTAAGCTTGACCCACCCAACCTCAGGCTTTGGCCATCTCACCACCTCGAGCTTAACTTGTCTAGGCGGGGGGCCTTTAATCCTTAAAGCTTGCTGGAGAAGATGCTAAGAGAGAGGCTGACGACGATGAGGGGAGGTTCAAACCAATCATGCTTAGCTAGGAGCAGATGCGCGCGATGATTCTCCTATGGAACATGCTTTTTCCTTCCATCGTACTGTCGTTCCTCTCCTTCCACACTTCCCAAAATAGAAAACATGGAAGTGGGCCTAAGAGAGTGGGGAAGGTTCCATATGAGGAGTTGGAGGAGGCCTTAGCCCAACAGTGGGTTGCTCTAGCAGCTGCACCTTGGTCAAGCGGAGCAAGGAGATCAAACATCGACACTACAAGAAATTGGCCTTTTACTGACAAACATATTTTCGACGAAATTTATTTCATCGGTACACATGACTTTCACCGACGAAATCATATTTTGTTAGCTAAAGATTCCCGCCTCGACCAAATATGTTCTCGCCACCATTTACAACGATGGCCTGGAAACTTTTCCCGACGACATTATATATCATTGGTGAAAACTATTTTCCCGACGATTATTTCGTTGGTAATTGTAATTTTCCCAATGAACCAAATAGTTCGTCAATAAAAGATCCCTTGGTGTCCTTTCCATTGACGGAGAGACTATTTTTACCGATGTTATAAAATATCATCGGTAAAGGTACTTTTTTACCGACGAAATAGACACATTGTCGGACAAAATGAGTGGTGGACATATTATTTCAATCTGTGGGGTTAATTATGTATGTTGATTTGTTATTTTTATTTTTGGTGTAGCTAATAAGTATATTTAAAAACATATGTATGGAGTGGATAGGGCTGATAGAGCATGGGTGGGCCCAAATATTTTTGAAGCCTCTTGTGGATGAAATGTAAAAAGTATTATCGACAAAAAGTTTCGTCGGTAATAATGATGTGTTTTAACTCAAACCGACTTCAGCACCCATCTCTCTCTCTCTCTCTCTCTCTCTCTCTCTCTCTCTCTCTCTCTCTCTCTCTCTCTCTCTCTCTTTCCTTTCCCTCTCCGTTCTCGATCTCTCTCCCCTTTCCCTCTCCCCTTTCCCTCTCCACTCTCTCTCACTCTCGCTGTCGCTCTCTCACTCCAACCCTGTTGCGCATCAGGTATCTCTAGCTCTCTCTCTCTCTCTCTCTCTCTCTCTCTCTCTCCTTATCTATCCATTTCATCAATTTGGGCAATTTTTAATCCTCAAGTAGTACTATTATGCAATGATTTGTGTATTGGGAATTTTTGAGTTTTTGAATCCCTAATTAGGGATTTGTAGTGTCGATTCCCTAATTGTGGATTATAAATTAAAAACTAAATATCCCTAATTAGGGATTCGAATTTCAAAACCCTTAACTACGATTTTTTTTTCTAACGAATAAACCAGAGAACTATTGGTTAAATACGAGAAAACTTTCAATTTTGGCAAGTGTGGCACATTATTTAGGGTTGAAATTCCCCGTCTTTTTTTTTCAGCTCATTTATTTCACATAAATTGCTGATTTCTTATCTTGTGTTGTGCTAATTTTTGGTTGCATTTGTTTTCACATTGTCAAGGGTTAATTAATGTCGTCTACTGATTGTAGTTGTTTATTGATTTCATATGGCTTTGCCATTTTGATTTGTTTATTTCTTGTTTTTCTTCTATATTTCATCTGGTAATTACTTCTACAATTAATGTTCGTATTACACTGTTAAGTCACATGCTTGTAGCAATAAAACAGATGGACAGAGTAGATGTAGAATATATACATCAAGGTGGGCCACACGGTAAGGGCTACACCCTCTTTGGTGAGGCTATAGTGGCACCTAATCCGCTCCAGATTTTATTGGGCCATGTGGTTAGGACCCTGACTGTGGGGCCACTGTGATTATGTGACTACATCCACACCATGTATTGAAAGCTCATTTGGAAGCTTTTTAGTGCGTATAAATCCCTATCAAATGATCTTAATTAAAATGGAAGCACATAATTTATATTGGAAAGAGTTATACGACTATACTGTTGGACATACATTCTAAGTCATCATCACCTTTAACTGCATCCTTGTACATGGCACCTATATGGGGCATAGGCTACTCTTCCATTGGGCCCTACCATGCGTGGAGCATATCCCAAAACTCTTTGCTAGTTGGATAATCCTAGCAGCTGATTGGAGGACTTCTGTGGACTACTAACAGATGATTAGAGAAAATTTCAACCAACTGCCAATAGTCAATGGACAAGAATCCTCCAATCAGTGTCTAGGATTATCCAATCCGTGCAACTTTTAGTTGTCACCATCCATTGTAGGATCCAACAAAATGCCTATATGCTGTACATGTGAGCCATGCGTATGGATATGAATGCTTGATAACTAACACATATTTTTGCATCTGGCACTGTATCCTTCCACTATCTTGAAAGGTAAATAGTTCCGTGATATTGTCATTTATAAAATTTCATGTCAGCTGCAATTGGTTGCATTGCTTGCTGCTTAGACCATCAATTAAGAACCTCTGATGTTCATGGAATCAGTCTGTTGATGTCTTAATTGTAAGGTCAATTTTGAGTCCAATAGCATTTTCTACATTTCCAGTTTATTACTTGGGCATGAATAGAAGGGTTTAAGGATGACTCCTGGCAATGCGGACAAATAGTATTAACTTTTCAGTATTAAATAGTAGTGAATAAACTGCTTGTACAAATTGCTTATACAAACTAATATTTTCTAGGTTAATTGAGAAACCACAACATTCACATAGAGGAAGTAAGTTATAAAATTCACTGAGCCCTTTCTAGGAATTGCCAAATGCATGGAAGTAGCAAAGAGATTCAAGAAACCTGAAAGTTCATCATCATCCATACAAGTTCATTGTTATGCATTCAATATCTAGTGCAGTTGTTGTATCTAAGTGCATGTTCAAAATATGGCAGGGTATACAAATCAAAATCTATAATTAAGAAAGTTTAGAAAGAGATTATATGAACACCCATAACCATTATGCACCCACTGTGTAGAAAGTTTGGATGCAAACTGTTCTTCTTATTTTGTAGAGTTAGTACTTTAATTCTATTTATCATGATCGTGAGCTTATAAACTTTTCTTACATTATTTCATGAGAAGAGCTTTTCATTTAATATACTTATTTGTTTATAATTGTGACTTGTGAGGAAGTTTTTTCCTCAAAAGTCAAGCAGTTTTACTCCTCAGTGGGCCACAATATGCAAAGTGAACTGACAAGCAAATTGATGCTTTCTATCCATCCATTTGTTCTATATGCTTTAGCTCACCTAAGTTTTGAAAGAGCATGACCCACCTGATGGAGCATACCCAAATGTGCGTCGGAGCTATCTGGATGTTGAGCGGGGATCTCCGGAAGGTGGGAACCATTGTTATGACCATGATGAAGTTGTCCATTTTCTATGGACAACAATATGGGTGGCTTGGCCATTTGGACAGGCCCGTGTTTATTTATTAGCTCAGAATTGATGGAGCAGACCCGGATGTGCGTCGGAGTTATCCGGATGTTGAGCGGGGGTCCTTGAAAGGTGAGAACTGCGCACTACCAAAAAAACTCCAGCAAAGGCTATGGACTTTGTAAGCTTATAGCTACAGATTAAATCCGTAGCAATTTTGCTACAGATCTAATCCATGCCTAAAACCTAATTGATCCGTACCTAAAGCCTACCTCGTCATCATAGCCGTATTAGCTATCGATGGTGCTTAAGGGGCTCCATGGGGCCCATTGAAATATATGTGTTTGATCTAAGCCGTCTATAAATTCTGATATATAATTTCAGTGGATTAGGCCAAAAATTATGTAGATTAAAGGTCTACATGGACCACACAATAAGAAATCATAAAAAATAAATTTTTATTGTTAATATATTGTGTGGTCTTCTTACAGCTTTGATCTGACTCTTTTTTGCATCAACCATTAAAATAATATTTTAAAATTAATGGACAGAGTGGATAAATAACATACATCACGGTGGGCCCCACGATCCTAATAGGCCGTCTGTCACGCACCCCTCCCAGATGAAAATTCATTCCGTCATTTTCTCCCGCCCACATACCTCTCAAAACTAGGGTTTTTGTGTCTGCCCGTTTCTACCTCTTTCTATCTCCCAGGCTCCCTCACCCTCTCTCTCTCGCATTCAGCCTCTCCCTCGCCATCTCTTGATCTCCCACTCTCCCTCACCCTCTCCCCATCTCTTGGCTGCATTCCCCTCTCTTTGTTTCCCAATCTCTCTCTCTCTCTCTCTCTCTCTCTCTCTCTCTCTCTCTCTCTCTCTCTCTCTCTCTCTTTAGCGTTTTCAAAACCCCCTTTCGCCGCAAGAAGGAGAAGAACGGTTAGTCTCTCTCTCTCTCTCTCTCTCTCTCTCTCTCTCTCTCTAACATTTTCAAAACCCCCTTTCGCCGTAAGAAGGAGAAGAATGGTTAGTCTCTCTCTCTCTCTCTCTCTCTCTCTCTCTCTCTCTCCTCTCTCTCTCTCTCTCTCTCTCTCTCTCTCTCTCTCTCTATTTCCAAAATCAGTTGTGGTTGGATGCGCCATTGAAATCTCTATTTCTATATCTTGTAATATCTCTCTCTGTTTCCGAAATTAGTTGCAATTTGATCACTGGGACATGATGTCGTCTGATCTAATGGAGGCGGGATCACAGGCGGGGCAGTTAGTGCCTGATATCCGAAAGAGGAAGGGTTTGAAGGAGCAAATGACACCTCTTTCTGAATTCGAGGACAAGCTCTGAAGCGTCTAATTGGCAATGGAGAGATTCAAGTAGTAGGTAAGTTGGTGTCCATTTTGTCTTCTTTTTTGTTTTTTGGTTTTTTTGGTTTTTGTTTTTGTTTGGTTTTTTTTTTTGTTGTTTTTTATCCATAGTTTCTCCTGTCTACATGTTCTAAGGGGATGAGGATATATACTCTGTTTTACCTAACTTTGTTTTACCAAACTTTTTTATATAAAAAATAAAAATTGTGATTCTGTTTTGTTTTGAACAAACTTTTTATGGGATTATGCTTTTTAGGAAGGAATGTTGTTTTTATAAATCCTACTCATGAAATGTTGCTTTTGTTATTTGCTTTTGAAAATTTCTCCACTTGTTTTAGGCTTACCATAATAGCAAGAAAATACTCTGTTCTTGTGAAAATAAGTCTTCTTGTGCTATGTAGTTGATTTATGCTTGTTTCAAATATAAGTCTTGTCCATCAGGTGGGCCTTGCAGTGAATGTATGAATTCAGGTTGGTTGTCATTAGCTGAAGGATAACTGGGTTTCTACTTGCCCATAATTTGTATCTGGGTAGCTAAAGCTAATGTGGTTGTCATTAGCTGAAGGATAACTGAGTTTACTATCATGGTAGGCTTTTTCTAGTTTGAACTTACTGGCTATTGTATCTAGTTTTTCATAGATTACATTTAATGGGCATTCTTGTCTACAGTGGGCGACACTCGCAAACATGCTATCTGGACAGTTGCACCTTTTCTTCTGTATTTTGAATCCATAGTTTTATTATTATTATTATTATTATTCTTTGGAATTCGTATAGCAATTTGGCTTCTAAATCATATTATTTAACTCATGTTTCTGTTGCATGTATCTAGCCATGAGGTTAGCATCATTACTTTTGTTCATTGGGAATGCTTTTGACAGATTGTCTTTGTTTTTTTTTTAATTTTTTTATTTTATTTCATGAACGACACATTTTATTAAGATGAAAGAGGCACAACCATAACAATGGGAAGACTCTCCCTAACAAGGGAAGGGCACTTATCATGGCTATTGCCCCAGGAAATAAAATATGCATAGCTCCAACCTTTGTTTCATTTTGCAACTGAATTCACTTCACTCTTGCATTGGGATTGAAAGGTCAATTTTCAGTTTATGGGTAGTGATTCATTTCATTTGAGCTCATTGGCTGCAGTATTTACAAGAATTAAATGACATTCCCACCCTGTGGTTTAATATTCACTATATTTTTATCCTATAAAAAATTTTCAACACATTTTTTTTTTTTTTCATTTCAGGTGATCTTGATGAGTGGTATCAATAGCCGTGCTCTGGAGGAGCTGCGTTTTGATAAAAGTTCTGATGACAGGATACCCCATCTTAATATTATCCCGAGGTTTGCAATTCTCAGGAAAGATCGTTCCTTCATGGCAATTGGAGGCCCATGGAATGCAGCTCAGGATGGTGGAGATCCCTTGGTTGATGATTCGTCCTTGGTTCAGTCAGCTCTTTGGTGCTTACTACTAGGATTTTTGTATCTGCTAATCCATCCAAAAAAAAAAGAAAAGAAGATCCCATAATAAATTTGTCTTTAGGTTCTTGAATTTCAAAATATACAGATGGTATTTTGTTCACTAAGATCTAGAGTTGATTTCTTTGACAGACATGTGAAAGTTTAACCCAACTTGATCTGCGAGATTCCCAACACTGGAATCGGTTTCTTGAGGTAGTCTTGGCTCCTTTTTGTACTTTCTTAGTTCGTGTTTTTGTGCTACATGTCTATTGTGTGGTTGTGATTTTTGTTTATGGAAGTTTTAGATAAAAATTTATGATTAATCATTAGAGGAATGATGATCTAATCTAATGCTAACTTGGTTAGAAGTTAGGGATGAACAGATAATCTCAGGTATTAGTGATTTAGTGTACTTCTTTCTTGAGTTTATTTTGCTGCACTAGCAGTCAATCTAGGTTTTATATGGTTCAGATTGATTGCCATCTCCAGACTCCAGTTCCAACGGTACATTACAAGGTCCACAATGAATTCCCAACACCAATTTTTGTAAATCATAGAAAATAGTTATGGAATCAGCAATTATTCACAAATTTCCAGGCAATTAAACCTAATTTCTGCACTAGAATCAAATTGACGGCAACTCAACCAAAATTTCCAACAATTTCGTGTAAACAAGAATTAAAACATGATCTTTAGTTATGAGAAACTTTCTCAGCAATAACTATAATTTCCAGAATCTACAGTAAATTCTAGCAATGAATATCAAAATTACTCTTCTGGTCTCAAAAAGGAAAACAATGTAATTTTTCTCTGATTCTCTAATCGGATGGTAAAAGCCTTTATATAGTAAATTGAACCTTAAATTGCCGTTGAATCCTAGCCATTGGCTGTAATACATCTCAGCCCTTATAACAGATGTGAAATGATAGTCTAAGTAAATCTGTCTGCAATCCTATGTGACATAGACCCATTATTGTTTCAAGCCCCAATTTGTGTGTGATATAATCATGAAGAAGCCTGACCCCAACAGCAGTAGAATGGAACATGTTGTCAATGCACAAGACTGATCTTGAAGACAACAGAATGGAACATGTGCAATATAATCATTCTGATGCGTGTGATCCCATCAGAATGACATTGGTTTGCACCACACTCTCTATTGGAGCATGTTATCGATGTGGAATGATATTAAATGCTGTTAGGATACTGTCTGCTCACTCCCTTTATCCACCCAAAAGACATTATATGGCTTTAGAATATTTGTACTAGTAGCTGTAGCTTCCTGGCATTTGTTCCAAAACAAAGTTGTCATGAATTGACGACTTGTGCTATCTATAATATTCATTTCATGTTCTTCTCATACTATGAATTGGATGTGGAAAGTACTTCCTCCTGACTATTTCTTTTGGGTAAGGTGGATTGACTTCTTTGAATCATGTGTCTCTCTCTGTTATGACTCGAAAGATTTCGTACCAAGACCTGAGTACCACCTCGAGAAGAAATCACTTAGGATTAATTTCCTTGGAGATTAAACATAAGTTAACTAGCGCTAAGTTAGACTAGCTGTGAAATTAGCACTATTCACTTTAAATACGTTCTGCAAGACCCAAAACTTGTGGAATCGTTAACGCTATAATACCCTGAAATCTAAAATCCAACTCTAAACCCAGTTGCTCTCGGGAGCACTTTGAAACTTCGTATCGGACCTGTACCGCATGTCGAAAGTCTGATAGCGATAAACTTAGAAGATATTGACTGCGTAGTTGGACTTGACAAGCACTGTGAAAATCACGTCCAAATGATGCTCTGAGACGATTTCCTTGAGTTCGAAGTGAAGAGTGTGAGAAAATGAAGATTTTTAAGAAATTAAACATAATTTTAAGAAATCTAAGACGTGTCACTTGCGCGTTATTTCTAAGCATTTTGACCATTAGATTTTGACCCAAATTTACCCTTGGATCAAGATAGGTGGCCCTTACATGTCATAGTACTTGTAACTCTGATAGAATTCCTGTAACCGTTGAACTGAAACTGGTCTGCCACGGTCGATTTGGGAACCCGACCGGACTGAAAACTTAGCTTGACCTAGATCCAATATTAGAAAGCTTAAGTCTAACCGCATTTAGTAATAGGACCTCCAGAAATACTCCGTTGGATCGGAATAGACCCGATTTGGTTATGACATAAGTATACCTTGGCCCTGGGTCTAATTTGGTGAGTTTTTAGCCTATATAAGGACCTTAAACCCTCTCTCATTCCTCACATACGAATTTGAGAGAAACCCTAGGAGAGAGAAGAGATAAAAGAGAGACATAGTGTGAGAGTTGTGGGAGAAAATTCCTGTTACTCTACCTTGCCATCATACGTACTTAACCATCCCGATCTAATCGCTATTCTGGCGATTCTGACTTCATTCCTAGGTAAGAAAATCTAACCCTAACCTGTTTTGGGGTTTTCATCGATACAAGTAGCATGATAGCTAACCTAATTCGTATTGTAGGTTGCCATTCCACCGTTGACAAGACTCAGTGTCTAAATTGAATTCATTACACGTTTACCGGCGTAAGGTGTGGAATTTAGACGTATAGGTTATGGTTTTCAAGGATTTCAATGTCGGTTAATGATTTATAACTGACAAGGGTGCGATTACACATGTAAAATGCGTCGTCTGTTTCGTTATACGAGTTTACATAAACTATGTAGAATATAGTGTATTCTATGCATACGTTGGAATGTTTGAATATGTTTGGAATTTAGATTTGCACTTAACATGTTTATTTGTCATGAATATAAGCCTAATACATGTGCGACAACTCCTTAGCGAAAGGACTTGCCTAAAATCACGTCACGGCAAAATACGTTATATGTGACTAAGTGTGTAGTCAAAGTGTTTGTAGAAATGTTTGAATGAACATGGAGCTCGGATTCATGCACACCATGGTTATCTGTCGTGGGTATAAGCACGTGGTATGTGGGGCAACTCCCTAGTGAAAGAAATTAGCCTGGCACATGTGTAATCCTCATACATCATGAAAGTGATGTATGTAGTCTTTGTGTTTATGCAAATGTCTGAATGTGTTAGTGATCACCTAGATTATTTTGTAGGAGGATCGAGATACGAATCTCGGTTACCTCAATTATGTTTATGATTTTCTACATGTACATTATAGTGTAATGTCTGTTTATTTCGTGAAGTGAATGTGTGTGAAATCTTGTTTATATTGTACTTCATAACATGCTTCTTGATTGTAAGAATTGTATTACTTGTTTAATCCTGCTTTAACTATCTCAAATATTTCTTGGTGATATAAAATACAGTTGGGACTATGATTTAGTCCAGGCAGTCGGTAACGAGATTGAATTAGTGGTTGAGATTCATTCGCCACGTAAGACGTGTTTGACGAACCCGAGCCGTACTTCGGTTGGCGACAGTGGTTAGGCCACACGAAGGGCTTATGCACTTTATGTCGTTCAACTTGTCGTGCGCTCGAGCTAGCCGAGATCGTCAAGTAACCCGATCTGTCCAATGTATGTTCACCATGTTTGGACGCCATTGCTTGAACCTAAGGTACTAAACTTACCAGTGCAACCCCGTTAACCTTGGTACCTTGATCCGCTAAGAGTCATGAGCCGGGCATGGTGGTATGGGACACCATAGTCGAGCTGTCGGCCTACGATGGGGCCACGATCCTCCCCGTAGTGGCCAGCGAGCAACCCAGACTCGTGATCCGAATATGGTGGTATGAGACACTGTATTCGAGCTGTCGGCCTACACTGATAAGGTGATGGGGGAGTGGTGTAACGAGCATGTGTAACAGCCCTGACAGTCCTTTGTAGTGACCTCGAGCATACTCTGAATCTGCGGTGAGACGACGAGCCTTCCCATAGTAAATAGAGTATAAACTAGGCCTGTATTGATAAGGTGATGGAGGAGCAGTGCAACGAGTGCGTGTCATAGCCCTGACAGCCCTTTACAGCGACCTAGAATGGTATCATCGTATGAGATATGCTAGGGCTGACGAACCTAGACTGGATCATTGTTGGGAATTAATATAGGGGAGGTACCTTAGTTTTCCAATACTGCTGTATGAAAAGGACTAATAACAACTCGGTAATCATGTCCATATCACACTGCATGTGCCTGGAAGATGTGGAGCATTGATGGATGAAAGTATGCCGCGAACGTAAGATGGTGTCGCATGAGGGAGTATGTTGGCGAGGGCATGCATCATTATTGCATCTCATTCTTGCATTAATTACAGTATTTAGGAGTGTTTGATTGTACTACTTTATCATTACTGCTTGATTGAATTGATAACATTTTAACATATACCTTATTGTTCCACTGAGTTAGCTACTCACTCCCATGTTACAGGACAGTGTTCTGGACACCCACCAGACCCTGTCTTAGATGCAGGTATTGGCAAGGCGCAGGAGGCTGTGTCTGACTATTACGATGATCAGGACGAGTTCTCATATATGCAGTTCTCTGATGGTTTCGCTTAGGCCATTTAGATTAACGGGGCTACAGGGTTCACCATGCTAGTGGAACTATTCTTTTGACATTTTGATTTTTATACTATGACATGTATATGGTAGCTCAGTGATGTATTCATACTCTAGAGACCGAACATGATCTTTTTGACTTATATACATTTATATACATCTTTCAGTCTTCCGCTTGCGTTTTATAACTTGATCTGGAGTATGAATTACTGTTTTGGTATAATCCCACTCATGATTAATGCACTAACACAGACAACATTCAATCATAAGCATTTATGTTACATAAGTGATGTTTTGGAACTCGGGTGTTGAGTTGCTACTCGACCCCCGATTTTCAGGGCGTTACACTCTCCTAGCCCTATGAGTTGACCTCTTCCACTTCTTTTTTTCACCCTCACCCACTTATTCTTTCTCAATAACATTAATATTCATGTTTGACTTATTTTTATTGCAGCGACACTTTAGTGCTAATGATTAGTTTTGAGGTTTTGACTATTACTTTTTATAGTGGGCTGATTTTGTTACAAACAAGTAATTTTTAGGTTACTATTTTTTCTTACTCTGTTTTTTTTTTTTTCACATGTAAATGATTACAGTAAACTATGAAAGCGTATCTCTAATATGCTTTGTGTGGATGTGTCATAAAGTCAAGCTTCTATAATAGTCATGTTGGGTGTCTTGTATCTGTTTTTGACTTGGCAGACATGTCAGTTTCCAGTTTAGGTAGTTTTTCTTTAAATTAATAAAAGCTTATGTTGTAATATGATTTTATGTATGTGGTCAAATTTTTATTTGTTTTAATAAAACAAACTTGCCTAGGGTCTTGGTTTTGTGTACTGAGGAATTCTTCAAGTGTTTGATTTGTTGGTTTATTTATTTTTTGGCTTTGCTACATCCAACATTTATTCTTTTAGCCCTAGTGTGAGATCTGCGATGTCTGTGTTTTGGTTGAGACAAACACTTGTAAAGCATGCTTGGGTTCTGCATTCCCTCTAATGATACTTCCCATTTTCAGGCAAGAAATGATGAAGAGGTAGCTGATCTGCAAGGCAAGCATGACAAGGAGACAACTGTTGGCATAAACAAAATGGAGGAACCCACATATGTTGATAAGTCTGATGCTGCCGCAAAGGAGTCGGTTGTTGATAAAGAACTATTACAGGTGTGTAACTGAACTACATCTTTGCTTATCTAATCAAACATCAACTCAAAAAACATTTCCAGCAATTCTGAGATGGGCTTTTTAAACTTGGAACAGGCATTTGGATTCTTCAACAGGAACTGGGTGGGCTACATCACCTTCGAATGGGTCCTTTTGTCACTTGTAAGTTTATTGTAAGCATGTTATATAACTGCAGTTATAATAAGCTCATTGACTTGGTAGGTTGAAGATCTGAGGTTGAATATTCACAACTTGGGGAAATTCCTCTATCAAGGTAGTGAGGCTTCTTATATGCCTAGCATATTTCCAACTTTTCTGGTTTCCTTTTAATTAGTGATCCATACTTATGTTTTCTTCTTCCCTTTCACTCTGTTGCTTCTGCCATGGTTTTGTGGTAATTGCATCTCTTTTCTGCTTTTGAAACATTTAATGGGCATTCTTGTCTGCAGTGGGCGACACTCGCAAACATGCTATCTGGACAATTGCACCTTTTCTTCTGTATTTTGAATCCATGGTTTTTTTTTTTTTTTTTTTGGAATCTAGACTATAGCAATCTGGCTTCTAAATCATATTTATTTCTTGCCCATGACAGATACATACAAACAAATTTAATGGTGCTAACCTCACTAGCAAAATGTTTCATGAATAAGGTGAAGATTCATGATCTAGAAAAGGTTTTGGAGCCATTGTTCTACAACTGGAGGCGCAAATGCCAACAGGGAGAATCTTTCGCGATTTCACAACCCGCCTGGTGAGTACCCAAGTTTATATTTGGGTCATGTTATTTACAACATCTGAATTTCTTCCAGCTATACTTGCAACTCGAATTATTTCATGGGTTTTGGGATCTGAAATTTAACAAATGTCTAATCATTTTTAAAAGAACACTACCACAGAAAATTTCTATATCAGCAGTGTCTCAGTGCTTGGTTTTACCCCATTTTCATCTACATATAATTCCTGGGGCAACTAATAGAAAATCTGAACGGTTCTATACTGGCAAAGTAAGCATACATTAAGTTTCTTCCTGTCCTACGCAGGACTTTGACAAACTGAAAGAGATGGTTGAGAAGTGTGAGGGCATAGTAAAGGCACCAACACAATTTAATCTAAAGCTTTTTGCTGACAAAGACGCATATGAAATCATGGATGAACTTGCAAAGCTGCAGAACAAGACTGCTCACCCGCTGGCCATGGAAGTCACCCGCAACTTTGTTGCCACCCAGCAAAATGGCAAAAGTGAATGATTAACCCCTATTTTTAGCTGTTGCTATTTATTAAATAAATACCAATTCAGATGAACTTATCTTTTTTCTTTTTCTAAATCATGGATGAGTGAGACTTAGTTGAAAAGAACTTGAGATATGTAACCATCTACCAGGCTGTTGCATCGCTTTCCCTTGTACAAACAGTTCTGATTTTGATTTATTTTTTTTTAATACAAAGCGATCCCTTTGTCATAAGGCCATGGTATGAAATGAAAGTGTTTCTCTTGCCTTACTTCAATTTGAGGCAGCTCATATGAGGCCAGAGAATGGTTCTTGGTTCACCATTGCTGAATGGTCTTGTAACTCTTCACCATTAGTACATGAAGCTTCATCTTCCACTGAAAGATCTTCCAGCTCCAAAAACTAGTTGATTACTGTGGGATCTTTTGACTCAAATCCATCAAATGAGACCATGTGATTTTATTGGACAGTAGTAGCATAGGCATCATCATAGGTATCCCCAACATCAGAATCTTGCATTTCCTTTTCCAAAATCTTTTGACTCAGATCCATCAAATGAGACCATGTGATTGTAATTAACTGAAGGAATGATTGTAATTGACTGAATGATTGTAATTGAATGAATTATTATGCAAGTGGTAATTGAATGAATGATTATGCAGGTGGTAATTGAATGAATGAATGATTAGACAGGTAGTAATTGAATGAATGAATGGATGAATCATTATGCAGTTGGTAATTGAATGAATGAATGAATGATAATGCTGGTGGTAATTGAATGAATGAATGAATAATTATAATTTTTTTTTAATGTAGGCCACAGCTACGGATATTAACCGTAGCTGTTAATTTGACAATCTTAGCTGTTATAAAATTTGGCATATTGCTACGGACCAACTCTACTTTTAGCTACCAATAATATCTGTAGCTGTAGGTGCTTTTGGCTACAAAAATATTTGCTACGGATTATATCCGTAGCTATTTGATACTATAGCTACAGATTAAATCGATAGCAATAGGTTTTAGACCTATTGGCTTGGCACCTACAACGACGGTCGTGCTTTGGATTTAATCCGTAGCCATAGGTCTATGGCTATGGATAAAATCCGTAGCATTTGCCCATTTTTCTGGTAGTGGCTGTTATAACCATGATGAGGCTGTCTATATCCTATGAACAACAATATGTGTGGCTTGTCCAAATTGATGGAGCAGACCCTATTATAACCCTAAACTTAAACCTACTCTCAAATCCCTAAACCTAAACCTACACCTGAACCTAAACCTATAACCCTAACCTAAACCTAAACCTATAACCTTAAACTAAACCTAAACCTAAACTTAATTCACTTAACTTAAACCTACACCTAAACCCAAACCGATAACCCTAACCTAAGCCTATATGTATTTGTGCGTGGATGAATGGCTAAAGGAAACAATTTCCTCCTTTAATTTGCCTCTCTTTCTGCAATGGCCTACTAAAGTTTTGAATCAAGTTGAAAGTTGGGTATCTAGGGTGCCACATCACATGGACCAGATTTTGGGCCTATATATATATATATATATATGAGTAATGCTCACACACAACTAGTTGGACATTACATTTTCATCCAACTAACTGTACATTTAATGAAAACTTTCTTCCTAAAATGATGTAACACCCTGAAAATCGAAGGTTGAGCAGAAGCTCAGCTCTCGAGTTCCAACGCATCACTTATGCAATATAGGTAATGGTGATTGAATGTTGTTCATATTAGTGAATAAACATGAGTGGGATTAAGCTAAAATAATAAAACATAATCCAGGGACAATTGAGATTCATAAGTGGAAGACTGAAATGAAAATATAGCATGTATAAACCAAAATAGGTCCCCGAAGTATGTATGCATTGCCAGGTCAAAAGTATAAGTCAATAATTATAAGTATTGTTTTCAAAATACAAAATTTCAAGTTCCACTACAAGTACAAGCCCTGAAGTCCCATCGATCAGAATGGTCTATAAAAACTCGTCTAAATACTACATATAAGAGAATGCCTCCTTGTCGTCATCGAAGTCTAGCTCTGCCTCACAGGCCGCACCATCATCTGAAACTACAAAAGGGTCTACTTAGTGTTTAAAATACCGTCCCAGAACGTAGGAGTGAGAGATCAACTCAGTGGAATTATACAACAAAGGTTAACATGTTATTAATTCAGTTAAGCAGTAATGATAAAGCAGTAAAACAAACAAGTCATAAGTACTCTGATTAATGCAAGAATGGTATGTAGTAATGATGCATGCCCTTTCCTACACTCCCTTAGCATCTTCATCTTATGGCGTGTATGGCATCATCCCGAAAGTGTTCTTCCGTGCCGAAGCACAATGCGGTGCAAGCACATGCTTAGCCAAGTTCTTACTTAGGTTTATTTATACAGGAGGATTGGGAAGCTAAGGTACCTCCCTCATATTGATCCTCAAACGATGATCCATTCTAGGGTCGTCAGTCCTAGTAAATCTCATACAATGTTGCGGTTCTAGGTCGCTGTAAAGGGCTCGTCACCTTTTAGGGCTAGTTGATACTCTAGTTACTACGGAAAGACTCGTCGCCTCAACGCAGCCTCAGAGTATGCTCGAGGTCACTACAAAGGGCTCGTCACCTAATCAGTGTAGGTCGACAGCTCGAATACAATGTCCCATACCACCATATTTAGCTAACGAGTCTGGATTGCTCACTGGTCACTACGGGTGGGCTCATCGCCCCGGGATAGGCCGACAACTCGACCACGATGTCCCATACCACCATGTTCGGCTCATGAGTCTTAGCAGATTGAGGTACCAAGGTTAAAAGGATTTTCACTTGTGAGTTTAGTACCTTAGATTCAAGCAGTAGCGTCCAAACATGGTGAACATACATTGGGTCAACCGGATTAGTTGACAAAATCGACTAGTATGAGCATACGTCGAGCAGATCGACATGGAGTTTCAATCCAAATAGCATGGCCTAACCATTGCCGACAAGCAATATAGGACTCGGATTCATCGAGCGTGTCTGACGTGGCTAAACAGTTCGGCCACCGATCACATACCATTACCAATTGCCTGGACTACATTTTAGCCCCAAGCACATTCCAACTGATAACATTCACATAAAGTAATCCAAATAGCATGTGACAACAGAAATCAAATATAACGCTTACTCAAGCAATTTAACAAACACATACTATACATACTATCATACACAAGCATTTCGTCCATACAACACAGAGTTATATAAAGGGTACTATAACCATAGTTACAAGAATTGTGAATCTCATCTTAATACTCTAAATACGTACATTTTCACATTCAGGAATTTCAACAAACACTTAGGCTACACATATGAAATACATGTAAGTAATTATAATGAGTATTATAGCAAATCCTTGTACAAAGGGTTCACCATATGCACAATAATCATGAATTCTTAGTCAGTAAACATGGCAAGCACAAATCATAATTCCAAATTCATTCAGGCATTTCAACGAATACATGGAATGCATTAAAATCAACATAGTTGGTATCTATATATAATATATAGAAAACTTCGTATCTAACACATGTGACAGCAATCAAGTCTGTCATAAACCATTATTGACATTGAAAGCCTTAAAAACCATAACCTACGCATTTATAGTTCGCACCTTATGCCGGTAAACGCGTAACAAATTCGTTTTAGACACCTAGCCTTTTTCAACGGCGGATTGGTAACCTATAACATGAATTAGGTTAGCTATTTCATAACTTACACTATCTGAAACCCTAAAATAGATTAGGATTAGGTTTTCTTACCCAATTACATTGTTAGAAACGCCAGATTTGTAATACAGATAGGGTGGCTAAGTGTGTTGAGGAGCGGGATCAAATCCCAGGATGAATCTCAAACTCACTCTCTCTTTCTCTCTCTTTCCTTTCCTTTTCCTCTCCTCTCTTTCTTAGGGTTTAAAATTCATATGAAATATGAGAGAGAGGGTTTAAAACTCTTATATAGGCTCAGAATTGATGAGAATAACCCCAGAGCCAAGGTATACTTAGGTTATATCCAAATAGGGTCTGTTCCGATCCAACAGAGCACTTCTAGAGGCCCCTTTGCTGAATGCAGTCAGACTTATGCTCCCTGACTATAGATCTAGGTCAGAAAAAGTTTTCGGTCTGATCGGATTTACAGATCGCTCATGGCCGGGCAGTTTCAGTTCGACGGTCACCGGTATTCGATCAGGGCCACAAGTACACTGACATGTGTGAAAATTTTTCCTTGATCCGATGGTGTAATTAGGTCAGATTCTGATGGTCTGAATCCTTATATTTGGGCCGCAAGCGACACGACTCAGTTTACTTAAATTCATATTTTATTTCTAAAGATATTTACATTTCTCACACACTTTGCTTCGAGCGTAAGTTAAACATTTCTAGACACAATTAGGACTTGATTTCCGAGACGGTTGTCAAGTCCAACTAGATGGTCATAATCGTATAGTTTCGTAACTATCGGACTTTCGACGTGCAGTCCAGGTCCAATACGAAGTTTCAATGTACTCCCAAGAGCAACTGGGTTTAGAGATGGATCCTAGATTTTAGGGTAATGTAGCGTTAATAATTCTACAATTTTTGGGTCTTGCAGATCGTATTTAAAGTGATTGGTGCTAATTTTACAGGCAAACTAGTTTAACAGTAGTTAATCCTCGCTTAACGTCTAAAGGATTTGGTCCCATATGATTTCTGCCTGAGGTGGTACTCGGGCCTTTGTACGGATTTTTTCAGGACATTACAGTTTATCCCCCTTAAAGAAAAATTTTATCTTTGAAATTAGTACCTTTTCGTACTCCTCAAGAATCTGAGGGTAGTTCTTTCTGACCTCGACTTTCGTCTCCTAAGTAGCCTCTTCCTCACTGTGATGCGTCCACAGTACTTTCACAAGTAGGATAACCTTGCCACGTAATACATACTCCTTCCTATCCAGGATACGCGTCGGTCGTAGCACAATGTAGCATCCTCGCTCAACTGCACCTGCTCTCATCTGATAATGTGGGAAGGATCAGGAATGTATTTCTTCAGCATGGATACATGAAATACATTGTGCACGCCTACAAGTGGTGTGAGCAAAGCAAGGTGATATGCTACTACCCCCACTCGGTCTAGTATCTGGAATGGGCCAATGAATCTCGGCGTGAGCTTTCCATTCTTACAAAACCGAAGGACTCCCTTCATGGGGAAAACCTTCAGAAACACATGATCTCCAACCTCGAATTCTAACTGTCGCCACCTCGTATCGGTGTAGCTCTTTTGTCTACTCTTTGCTGCAAGAAGTCGACGCTTGATAATGTCGATCTTCTCTGAAGTCGCCTGAACTAATTCTGGGCCAATCAGACTCTTCTCACCAACCTCTGCCCAGCAATGCGGTGCTCGACAGGGATGCCCATGTAAGGCTTCATAGGAAGCCATGCTGATGCTCGCCTAAAAACTGTTGTTGTATGCAAACTCGATATAAGGAAGAAAGTCATCTTGCTGGCACGTGAGACAGCGTGATACATACTCTACTATGTGGGCCCTCATGTTGTCCTACCGATACAACCTTTTCATGTCGCAATACATCTTCATACTACCAGGATGTATTTCCATTCTTGAATTGTGATCAGTCTCAAGAACTTCTTTCCTCAAGTCAGGAAGGTTCGGGACGCATAGGCGGCCACGGTAACGTAAGCCCCCATCCATACCAACTCTCCACTCCGAGTCCTCGTCCGCACTAACCTGCTCTCTCATCTTTGCCAATAGCTCATCATCTACCTGAGCTGCGATAATCCTGTCGTCAATGAGGGGCTGTACTCGAATATATATAATGCCCTCATACAACTCCTCTACCATGAGTTTCTGCTCAAAGTCTTGCACAAACTCTACCATGTTTCACTCTGCTATCATCAGCGGAGCCATAAACTCTATGGTCTTCTTACTGCTCAACGCGTCTGCCACAAGGTTGGCCTTGTCAGGATGGTAGGAGACCTCAAACTTGAAGTCCTTTAAGGTTTCCAACCACTATCGTTGCCACATATTCAGATCCAGCTAAGTGAATATGTATCTAAGGCTCTTGTGGTCGTAAAAGAGCTTAAACTCCTCTCCATAGAGGTAATGTCTCCAGAGATTCAGTGCAAAGATGACGGCTACTAACTCTAGGTCATGTGTAGGGTAGTTCTCCTCATGCTTCCTCAACTGCCTCGAGGTGTAAGTAATCACCCGGTCCTTCTGCATAAGGACACAACCTAGACTAACTCGGGACACATCAGTGTATATCATATACCTAACCCCTTGCTCTGGCAATATTAGCATAGGGGCGGTCGTTAGCTTGTCTTTCAGCTCCTAAAAAGCTGCTTCCGCCTTTTCATTTTAGGCAAACTTTAGATCCTTCCGTGTCAACTGAGACAGTGGTCTGGCAATCTTGGAGAAGTCTCTAATAAATCGACGATAGTACCCTACCAGACCAAGAAAACTCCTCACCTCACTAACCGAACTGGGCTGTTCCTAGTCCTGAACCATGGCTACCTTAGCGAGGTTAACTGTTATCCCTTCCTTAGACACCACATGTCTTAGGAACTTGACTTCCACCTTCCAGAAGTCACACTTCTTATACTGTGCAAACAACTGGTTCTTCCTAAGAGTATCGAAGACCACTCTCAGGTGCTCCTCGTAATCTCCTCGACTCGTGGAGTATATCAGAATTTCATCTATAAACATGATGACGAATCGAAAAAGAAATGGCCGAAACACCCTATTCATCAAGTCCATGAACACAGCAAGTGCGTTCATAAGGCCAAAGATATCACAAGGAACTCGTAATGCTTAAAACTAGTCTTGAAGGCTATCTTCTGTACGTCCTCATCCCTGACACGTAACTGATGATACCCCGACTGTAAGTCTATCTTTGAAAAGTATTGTGCCCTTTTCAACTGATCAAACAGATCATCAATCCTGGGCAAGGGATACTTGTTTTTCACCGTCACCTAGTTCATCCTGCAATAATCAATACATAATAGCAGTGAACCATCTTTCTTTTTCACAAACAACACGAGCGCTCCCCAAGGAGACACACTAGGTCGTATGAAACCGGCCTCTAACAAGCCATCGATCTACTTCCTCAACTCCTCCATCTCACATGGAGGCATACAATAAGTTGGCAATGAAATAGGTGTCAAACCAGGCGTCAGATCAATGATAAAACCAATCTCTCGCCATGGAGGCAAATCAGGAATCATTACAAACACATCCTTAAATTCCTGAACTACAGGCGTGTTCACAAGCATTGGACTAGCGATACCCTCCAATAGGGAAATGTAATAACTCAACCGGGAAGGGTGACTGACCTGAATAGGAAAAGTAAAAATCGTGCCCTCAGGTCCGTGGGCTGTCACCACCCTAGTCTCGCAATCTATCTCTACCCTCATCTCGGTGAGCCAATCCATCCCAAGAACAACGTCGTAGTGCCATAGTGGGGCGACAATTAGGTCAAAGCCCACCGTCCTACTACCCAAGTCTACTAAGCAAGCCTCACAAGTCTGGGTAATATTTGAAAAGGTCCCTGTAGCGGTAGTGAGTCTGACGCCCTTCGTAGGAGCAGTATCCAACCCTAGTCGCTTGACTGCAACGGACGAGATGATCGAAATAGTAAACCTAGTGTCCACCAATAAGAAGACAGGCATACCTTGAATCTGTGTGGTGACCTCCAAAGCCATCGGTGCTACGTTTGATGTCTCAGATGCCCCCACTGTTAGTGAATGTACCTGAGCCTGCTACTAGCGGTTCGGTTGCGGTACCATAGGCCCTTAAGGTGGCCTGAAGTGAGGAGCAGGCGGCTTGAAGGATGGATGTACTGAAGCCGATCGACCATAGAGGCAGTGCTGATATGGCCTGAGGGAGCTAGCGGTTGATCCTCTGAGGTGGCAAAAATCCGTTGTCCCTCATCCTGGTGAAACAATACGGATCTGTATGACCAGTCTTCCCGCAGTACAAGCATTGAAGGTATGTCCATCCCAACTGAGCTGGTGACGGAGGGGTACCCTTATCCCATAGGCAGCACAGGATAGCTTTCAAGGTGCGAGTCACCTTCTTGAACTTATGTTTCACGAGGTCCTGAGTATCAATAATCTCCTGTCGCAGGGCAGCCTGGCTCTCCTCAAGCTAAGCTAGGCAAGCATCCCTAGCAGCCTGATTAGTGTCATGCTCCAATGCCGTAGGAGGGGAGCTCTCATCAGTGTCCTCAGCCTCCTCTTCTTCTTGCTGTTCCTCCTCTATCTCTTTCATGCTTTCTTCCTCGCTTTCATACTCCTCACTAGACATCTCGTCCTCACTCTCATCCAGTCGAGCTTGCCGCTGTCGTGGCCCAATCTTCATCTAATTGAGAGTAGTTTCGTTGATGTAATGGATCGGCATCGGCATTTTCGTCCCAAGTCTGTAGCCAAACTTACATGCAATTCTGCATATGAGTCGGCCAAATGGAAGCGAATCAAACACTCTAGTCGAGCGTGTGGTTAAAATTATCTGTCGCAAAACGTAAGTAAGCACACACAACTTCTCTCCCTGACCCACTTGGTAAAGGAAATTTACCATCAGGTGCATACACTCACTACAATTCCTCCACCTGGGGTAGACATTGAACGTGAAAATGTGGTGAAGTAAGTAAAAGTCGTCTGTCATATTAGACACCAGGAGATTATTGTTTGGCTACCAATGAACTAGTCGGCCACAAAGGAAACGCGTGTGGCGATCCCTTTCACGTGCACTCTTCAGATTCTTCTCGCTCGCATGGACCTCACCAAGTGGTATTTTCATAAGCCGAGCTATCAACCCTACATCAATTGTGGCCTCCTGATCTCTACCACTGGGATCTTAAACTGTAAGGGCTCCAACGTAGGCTCTCGAAGGTGGGCGTAGAAGGCTCGGACAGTGCCCACATTAGCATGATACTTACCCTCAAATATCGGACCCCACCGGGCCTCTACCAGCCATTCCATCAACAGATGCTCTCCAAAGAGCTTCTCATCCACGTGTAATTTAAAAAGGACCCTGCAGCCCTCGAATCTTCCATGAGATAACTTCGTCAGCAGAGTGCGATCAAAGGGAGCCTGGGGATCGAGATCCCGCTTGTCCTTATCTCATACTCGACGCTTGTGCTCGCAACGACACCTCTCGATCTTCTCGATCGAGTGAGGCGACTAGGTCTGGCTTGTTCCACAGGAGCCCTTTTCTTCCCCATGAGGGAAAGAAGTGTGGAAATGGAGAAAGTGGCCATAATAAGCTTGAATAAGGCCATGGGAAAAGAGAAAAAGTATGGAAATGGGATAGGTTAATAGTTTTCCATGGATTTGAGACACAAGGTAGGGTTTGAGTTCTTAAATGGAAGGAAATGAATAGAAAAATCAGCTATGAAAGAAGGATTTGAAAGGGTGGTATGAGTGGTGCATGAAAATGGAAAGAAGCAACACTTAGAGGGGCAATTTGAGTGAAAGTCTTGAGGTTTCTTGAGAAAAGGAGAGCTAGGAAGGATAACTTATGAAGAGGAACAGTTGTGAGAGGGTTTTAAAACAACCCAACACACATCAGTGGGCCACACAACGCCCTAAAGGCGTCAGCCCGAACTGGCCCGCCCGTCCAGGATGGCCAGGCGGCGAGGCCTCGCCGAACCAGTGAGGTCCTCGCCGACCTTTGGAGGTTCCGACGAGGGATCGTAGGTGGGGTGAGGTCCTCCCCTCTAGGTCTCAAAACATGTGGGTCCCACCCTGGGTCCCCCTGAAAGTGGCTCGTTTGGTCCCCGACTCCATTTTGAGTCGTTTCGGGTCATTTAGGTTTCATTAGTGATATAAATCTGCATTTATCGATTCTTGCTAGCTGGGATGGGGCAAATCGTGGTCTAAACCCGTTGATTGATGGTTAGGGGTGATTTGGGGTCGTCTCAAGCAATCACGGATGTGTACAGACCCGATCTCAGTGATCGTTTTCAGTAAATTTCGCCAATTGGTGAAATTGAAAAATCTAAACTTGTTTCTATAATTTTTTTCGTACCCTCCTACATCAAATTTGCGTCAGCATACATTGTGTGACCATAATCTAGGTCCAGTTTAATCCAAATCATGCTCTGATACTAACTTTTAACACCCTGAAAATCAGGGGTCGAGCAGAAGCTCAGCTCCTGAGTTCCAACGCATCACTTATGCAACATAAATAATGGTGATTGAATGTTGTTCATATTGGTGCATAAACATGAGTGGGATTAAGCTAAAATAGTAAAACATAATCTAAGGACAGTTGAGATTCGCAAGCGGAAGATTGAAATGAAAATATAGCATGTATAAACCAAAATAGGTCCCCGAAGTATGTATGGATTGCCAGGTCAAAAGTATAAGTCAATAATTATAAGTATTATTTTTAAAATACAAAATGTCAAGTTCCACTACAAGTATAAGCCTTGAAGTCCCGTCGATCAGAACGGTCTATAGAAACTCGCCTGAATACTGCATATAGGAGAACTCCTCCTCGTCATCCTTGAAGTCTGGCTTCGCCTCACAGGCCGCGCCATCATCTAAAACTACAAAAGGGTCTGGTTGGTGTTTAAAACATCATCCCAGAATGTATGAGTGAGTGATCAACTCAGTGGAACTATACAACAAATGTTAACATGTTATCAATTCAGTCAAGCAATAATGATAAAGCAGTACAATAAATAAGTCCAAAGTACTCTGATTACTGCAAAAATGGTATGTAGTAATGATGCATGCCCTCGCCTACACTCCCTCAGCGTCTTTATCTCACGACGCGCATGGCATCCTCCTGAAAGTGCTCTTCTGTGCCAAAGCACATGCAATGCAGTGCATGCACATGCTTAGTCAAGTTCTTACTTAGGTTTATTCATACAGCAGGATTGGGAAGGTAAGGTACCTCCCTTATATCGATCCCTAAATGATGATCCATTCTAAGGTCGTCAGTCCTAGTAAATCTCATACGATGTTATGGTTCTAGGTCGCTGCAAAGGGCTCGTCACCTGATCAATGCAGGCTTAGTTGATACTCTAGTTGTTACGAAAAGACTCGTCGCCTCAACACAGCCTCAGAGTATGCTCGAGGTCACTACAAAGGGCTCGTCACTTGATCAGTGTAGGCCGACAGCTCGAATATAATGTCCCATACCACCGTATTTAGCTAACGAGTCTGGGTTGCTCACTGGTCACTATGGGTGGGCTCATCACCCCGGCGTAGGCCGACAACTCGACCACGGTGTCCCATACCACCATGTTTGGCTCATGAGTCTTAGCGGATCGAGGTACCAAGGTTAAAGGGTTTTCACTTGTGAGTTTAGTACCTTAGATTCAAGCGGTAGCGTCCAAATATGGTGAACATACATTAGGTCAACCGGGTTAGTTGACAAACTCGACTAGTACGAGCATATGTCGAGCTGATGGACATGGAGCGTGTAAGAAACTCCATGTGGCCTAATCACTGCCGACAAGCAGCGTATGACTCGGATTCATCGGGTGCCTGACGTGGCTAAACAGTTTAGCCACCGATCACATACTATTACCGAGTGCCTGGACTACATCATAGCCCCAAGCACATTTCAACTGATAGCATTTACATAAAGCAATCCAAACATTATGTGACAATAGAAATCAAATATAACGCTTACTCGAGCAATTTAACAAACACATACTATACATACTATTATACATAGGCATTTCGTCCATACAACACATAGGGTTATATAAAGGGTACTATAACCATAGTTATGGGAATTGAGAATCTCATCTCAACACCCTAAATACATACATTTAAACAAACATTTTCATATTAAGGCATTTCAATAAACACTTAGGCTACACATATGAAATACATGTAATAAAGTAATTATAACGAGTATTATAGCAAATCCTTGAACAAAGGGTTCACCATATGCACAACAATCATGAATTCTTAGTCAGTAAGCATGACAAGCACAAATCATAATTCCATATTCATTCAGGCATATCAACGAACACATGGAATGCATTAAAATTAACATATTTAGTATCTATATATAATATATTGAAAACTTTGTATCTAACACATGTGACAGCAATCAAGTTAGTCATAAACCATTACTGACATGGAAAGCCTTGAAAACCATAACCTACACATTTATAGTCCACACCTTACACCGGTAAATGCGTAACAGATTCGTTTTAGACACGTAGCCTTTGTCAACGGCAGATTGGTAACCTATAACATGAATTGGGTTAGCTATTTTATAACTTACACTTTTTGAAACCCTAAAACATATTAGGTTTAGGTTTTCTTACCCAAGTACGTTATCAGAAATGCCAGATTTGTGATACAGATAGGGTGGCTAAGTGTGTTGAAGAGCGGGATCAAATCCCAGGATGAATCTCAAACTCACTCTCTCTTTCCTTTCCTTTTCCTCTTCTCTCTTTCTTAGGGGTTAAAATTCGTATAGAATATGAGAGAGAGGGTTTAAAGCCCTTATATAGGCCCAGAACTGATGGGAGTAGCCCTAGGGCCAAGGTATACTTAGGTTATAGCCAAATAGGGTCTGTTCTGATCCAACGGAGCACTTCTGGAGGCCCCTTTACTAAATGCGGTCGGACTTAAGCTTCCTAACCATGGATCTAGGTCAGGCTAAGTTTTCGGTCTGATCAGATTTACAGATCGCCAGTGGCGGACCAGTTTCAGTTCGACAATCACTGTTATTCAATCAGGGCCACAAGTGCATTGACATGTGTGGGAAATTTTCCCTAATCTAAGGGTGTAATTAGGTCAAATTCTGACGGTCTAAATTCTTATATTTAGCCCGCAAGTGACGCGACTTAGTTCACTTAAATTCAGATTTTATTTCTAAAGATACTCGTGTTTCTCACACACTTTGCTCCAAGCGCAAGTTAAACGTTTCTAGACACAATTAGGACTTGATTTCTAAGATGGTTGTCAAGTCCAACTAAGTAGTCATAATCATATAGTTTCGTAACTATCGGACTTTCGACGTGCGATCCAGGTCTGATACAGAGTTTCAATGTGCTCCCAAGAGCAACCGGGTTTAGAGATGGATCCTAGATTTCAAGGTAATATAGCGATAATAATTCGACAAGTTTTGGGTCTTGCAGATCGTATTTAAAGTGATTGGTGCTAATTTCACAGGCAAACTAGTTTAGCGCTAGTTAATCCTCACCTAATATCTAAAGGATTTGGTCCCATGTGATTTCTGCCTGAGGTGGTACTCGGGTCTTTGTATGGATTTTTCAGAGATGTTACAAATGATCTCTCCAAAATAAAAGAAGGGATAACATAAATATCAGCTTGATCGAAAACTTTTGTGGCCCCAATTAGGTTCAAGGTCCACTTAAGCTTTGGATCTACCTCATTCTTCAGCTCATGCCCTAAAATGTTCTCTCCAAATGGATGGACGGTTGGATACAACATATACATCATGGTGTGATCCAATTCTGAGGTGGACCACAATACAGTAAAAAATGGTCCATCGTGATTTATGTATTTCATCCACTCCGTTCATCCATTTTAACAGATAATTTTACGACCTAAGACTAAATGAAGTATGTATGTGTGTGTGTGTGTGTGTATTAAATGAACCACACGTATAGGAAAGAATGTGAATTGAAATTGTTCCATTCAAAAATTCTTGGTGGGCCACGGAAGTTTTAGATCAAGTTGATATTTATTTTTTTACCTTCATCAATGTCTGTGTGATCTTGTGAACAAGTTGGATGATAAATAAATATCACTACAAGCCCTAGAAAGGTTTCAATGATGGAAATCATCATACCCACTGTTTCTTGTGGTATGGTCCACCTTAAGCCTAAACCTAAACCTAAAATTATTCTCAAATCCCTAAACATAAACCTAAACCTATAACCCTAATCTAAACCTAAACCTAAACACGAAGACCTAAACCTAAACCTGATCCCAAACCTGAACCCAAACTTGAATTCCTAAACCTAAACCTAAACTTGATCCTGAACTCGAACCCGAATTCTTAAACCCTAAGCCTAAACCTAAACCTAAACCTATTCTCAAATCCCTAAACTTAAACCTACAACTTAACCTAGGCCTATAACCCTAACCTCAACCTAAACCTAAACCGGATCTCGAACCTGAACCCGAATCCGAATCCTTAAACCCTAAGCCTAAACCTAAACCTTAAGCTACATCTATAACCCTAACCTATAACCCTAATCTAAACCTAAACCTATAACCCTAACCTAAACCTAAACTTTTCCAGAATCTTTTGACTCAAATCCATCAAATAAGACCATGTGATTGTAATTGACTGAATGATTGTAATTGAATGAATTATTATGCAGGTGGTAATTAAATGAATGATTATGCAGGTGGTAATTGAATGAATGAATGATTAGGCAGGTAGTAATTGAATGAATGAATGAATGATTATGTAGGTGGTAATTGAATGAATGAATGAATGATTATGCTGGTGGTAATTGAATGAATGAATGAATGATTATAAATTTTTTTTAATGTAGGCCACAACTATGGATATTAACCATAGCTGTTAATTTGACAATCATAGCTGTTATAAAATTTGGCATATTGCTACGGACCAACTCTACTTTTAGCTACTAATAATATCTATAGCTGTAGGTGCTTTTGGCTACAAAAATATTTGCTACAGATTATATCTATAGCTATTTGATACTATAGCTATGGATTAAATTCGTAGCAATAGGTTTTAGACCTATTGGCTCGGCACCTACAACGACGGTCGTGCTACGGATTTAATCCGTAAACATAGGTCTATGGCTATGGATAAAATCCGTAGCCTTTGCCCATTTTTCTGGTAGTAGCTGTTATGACCATGATAAAGCTGTCTATATCCTATGAACAACAATATGTGTGGCTTCTCCAAATTGATGGAGAAAACCCTATTATAACCCTAAACCTAAACCTACTCTCAAATCCCTAAACCTAAAGCTACACCTAAACTTAAACCTATAACCCTAATCTAAATCTAAACCTAAACCTAAACTCAAAAACCTAAACCTAACCTCGAAAACCTAAACCCGAACCCAAATTCCTAAACCCTAAGCCGAAACCTAAACCTAAACCTATTCTCAAATCCTTAAACTTAAACCCACAACTTAATCTAGGCCTATAACCTTAACCTCAACCTAAATCTAAACTCAAAAACCTAAACCTAAACTCGATCCCAAACCTAAACCCGAGTTCGAATCCTTAAACCCTAAGCCTAAACCTAAACCTAAAGCTACATCTAAACCTAAACCTATAACCCTAACCTAAACCTAAACCTGATCCCAAACCCGAACCCAAACCTGAATTCCTAATCCTAAACCTAAACCTAAATTCAAATCCCTAAACCTAAACCTACACCTAAACCTAAACCTATAACCCTAACCTAAACCTAAACCTAAACTTGAAAACTTAAACCTATACCCAATCCCGAACCCAAATCTGAATCCCTAAACCCTAAGCCTAAACCTAAACTTAAACCTAAACCCGATCTCGAACTCGAACCCAAACCCGAACCCGAATTCCTAAACCTAAACCTAAACTCGAAAACCTAAACCTAAACCCGATCCTGAACCTGAATTCCTAAACCTAAACCTAAACCTAATCTCAAATCCCAAAACCTAAACCTACACCTAAACCTAAGCCTAAACCTATAACCCTGACCTAAACCTAAACTCGAAAGCCGTATGATGTATGCTTTGTGTGTTTATTGAGTTGAGTTATATTGTGAGGCAAATGCTTTATGAAACTTATCATAATAATAACCATATGATGTATGGTTTGTATGTTTATTGAGTTGACTTATATTGCAAGGTCATATCAAAATTTATGCAAATCTAGTGCTCACCTGAGTCACAATAGAAAAATATAAATTTAAGCAGTAAGGTTAATACGTATTAATTTTTTTTTCTTAAATTATTATTGTGACTTGTTAGTTTATAGTTGTGATTTGTGATTGTGATTTGTAAGTTAGATAATTAGTTACCCGTTTGAGAATTTCTATGTGGCCATACATAGATATGGTGTATTTTTGGTGTCATAGAAATCGCTCAAATTGTCCCATTTTAGACAGTTCAAGGTTAGATGGATAGTATGTTTTCATATAATTTATTTAAATGTTCATGCCTGATCTGCGGTCCATCTCTTCATTTCTCTCTGAATATGTTTCTTTCGTTCCGTATTCAATGCCAAATATCTTTACATTGCTTTAGATATTTGGCATCAGAATGTAACGTAAGATCAACTTATCTAGAGAGGCATGGGGAGATGCTGTCGAATTTTCAACGTAGACGTTTAAAACAGAATATGAAAGTTTTACAATCTATTCAACCTTGGATGGGTAACTAATTTAGGATTTAATTGTTACTTGTAAGTTAGATAATTAGTTACCCGTTTAAGCGCAGGGGTCCGTGGAAGGTGGGAACCGTCATTATGACCATGATGAACTGTCCATTTCCTATGAACATTAAGATGGGTGGCTTGGCCATTTGGACAGGCCCGTGTTTATGTATTAGCTCGAAATTGATGGAGCAGACCCAGATGTGCATCGGAGCTATCCGGATGTTGAGCGGGGGGCCGTGGAAGGTGGGAACCGTTGATATTTATTTCTTCCCTTCATCAATGTCTATGTGGTCTTGTGAACAGGTTGGATGATAAATAAACATCACTACAGGCCCTAGAAAGGTTTCAATGATTAAAATCATTATTCCCACTATTTCTTGTGCTATGGGCCACCTGAGTTTTGGATATGATTCAATTTTGGTATAAACACCTTAAATGATTTGAAAAAGCAGATGGACGATGTAGATAAACTACATATATTTACAGTGGGCCCAACTGAGTGTACTGAGTAACTCATGACGCAATCCGATTTCAGGCGTAACTAGCTTAGTGGGTTAGGCCTTGACTGTGGGACCCAACCCGATTTATGTGTTATACATCTATGCCATCCATCTGCATTTGTAGCAGCTCATTTTAGAGGATGTCCCAGATTGAGGCACATACAAAGATCAAGTGTGGATCACGCCACAAGAAAACCTAAACCTAAATCGAAACTTAAATCCCTAAACCTAAACCTATTCCTAATCCTAATCTCAACTCCCTAACCTAAACCCGAACCCGAACCCGAACCTGAATCTGAATCCCTAAACCCTAAGCCTAAATCTAAACCTAAACCTATTCTCAAATCCCTAAACCTAAACCCACACTTAAAACTAAACCTATAACCTAAACGTAAACCAAAACTCGAAAACCTAAACCTAAACCTAAACCTTAAGCCTAAACCTAAACCTAAACCTAAACCTAAATCTAAACCTAAACTCAAAATCCTAAACCTAAACCTAATCCCAAACCCAAACCCGAATTCCTAAACCTAAACCTAAACCGAAACTCAAATCCCTAAACCTAAACCTACACCTAGACCTAAACCTATAACCTTAACCTAAACTTAGACCTTAACTCGAAAATCTTAACCTAAACCCAATCCCGAACCCGAACCCAAATTCCTAAACCTAAACCTAAAACGAAACTCAAATCCCTAAACCTAAACTTACACCTAATGTTGATCTCAACTTCCTAACCTAAACTTGAAAACCTAAACCTAAACCCGATCCGAAACCCGAACCTGAATCCAAATCCCTAAAACCTAAGCCTAAACCTAAACCAAAACCTATTCTCAAATCCCTAAACCTAAACCTACACTTAAACCTAAACCTATAACCTAAACCTAAACCTAAACTCGAAAACCTAGGCCTAAACCCAATCCCCTGAACCCGAATTCCTAAACCTAAACCTAAACTTAAACCTAATCTCAAATCCCAAAACCTAAACCTACACATAAACCTAAACCTATAACCCTAACCTAAACTTAAACCTATTCTCAAATCCTTAAACCTAAACCTACTCCTAAACCTATAACCTTAACCTAAACCTAAACCTATTCTTAAATCCTTAAACCTAAACCTACTCTTAAACCTATAACCTTAACCTTAACCTAAACCTAAACCTAATTCACTTAACTTAAACCTACACCTAAACCCAAACCTATAACCCTAACCTAAACCTAAACCTAAACTTGAAAACCTAAACCTAAACCCAATCCCGAACCTGAATCCCTAAACTTAAATTTAAACCTAAACCTAAACTCAAATCTCTTAACTTAAACCTACACCTATTCCTAAACCTATAACCCTAACCCTAACCTAAACCTAAACTCGAAAGCCTAAACCTAAACCCGATCCCGATCCCTAACCCGAACTCGAATTCCTAAACCTACTCCTAAACCTAATCTCAAATCCCTAAACCTAAACCTACTCCTAAACCTAAACCTATAACCCTAACCTAAACCCAAACCTATTCTCAAATCCCTAAACCTAAACCTTAACCTAATCCTAAACCCTATCCATAACGCGAAACTGAACCTAAATCCCTAAACCTAAACTTAAACCTAATCTCAAATCCCTAAACCTAAACCTACACCTAAACCTAAACCTATAACCCTAACCTAAACCTAGACCTAAACTTGAAAACCTAAACCTAAACCCAATCCCGAACCCGAACCCGAATCCCTAAACCTTAAGCCTAAACCTAAACCTATTCTCAAAATCCCTAAACCTAAATCTACACCTAATCCTAAACCTATAATCCTAACCTAAACCTATTCTCAAATCTGTAAACCTAAACCTACACCTAATCTTAAACCTATAACCCTAACCTAAACCTAAACCTAAACTTGAAAACCTAATTCTAAACCCGAAACCGAACCTGAATCTCTAAACTTAAACTTAAACCTATAACCCTAACCTAATCTTAAACCTATTTTTGTAAATTGACTCTAATCTTCTTCTTTTTTTTGTAGAGGTGGATAAGAGTTGGATGCGAGATAGGAACAGGTTTGGCCAAGAGTATAAATAAGGGGTTCAAGAGTTCATGGAATTTACACAATATCGGGCAGATTCAGGCAATAAGATTAGGTGTCCATGTTGAAAATGCAAAAACATGGTTCATAAGACTTTAGATAAAGTAGAAGACGATTTGTTTATAGTTGAGATTAACCAAGGTTATACTTGGTGGATCCATCATGGTGAAGAGTTCCACCAAAGAATTAAGGCCACTTAAGTCCTTGCTGATCCAATTGTGCTGGATGACGAGGATGAAGACGTTAACGAAACGCAAGATATCATAGGAGATGTGTTCAGGGGAACAATTGTGGATACTAATTTTGCAGCAACAAGTAGTAGCGAAGATATTCCTCCTATAGATGATGTCGAATCAGAAAAGTTTAATAGGTTGTTGAGGGATGTGCAACGTCCACTTTATCCTGGGTGTGAGAACTTCTCCAAGTTGAATTTTCTTACAAGGTTACTTTATTTGAAGACAATAAATCATCAAATCGTTCAACATATTGCTGGACTTGTTGAAAGAAGCATTACCGGACGGTGAAATATTACTTAAGTCTCATTACGAGGCAAAATCCTTGATGCGAGACTTGGGCCTTGTTTACATCCCCATACATGCATGTATAAATGATTATGTATTGTATTGGAAAGAGCATGAAAATGTTAAAGAATATCCGGAATATGGAGAGTCTATGTGGAAGTATGACGAAGCCAAGCGTAAGAAAATTTCACAAAAAGTGTTAAGGTACTTCCCATTGAAACCTAGATTACAAAGATTGTTTACGTCTCGCAAGACAGTTGAAGATATGAGGTGACATAAGGAGAAACGCGTTTATGATGATAGTACACTGAGGCACCCCGCAGACTCTTAAGCCTGAAAAAAATTTTGACAAGTAATATGACTGGTTTACAGAGGATTCTCGCAATGTTTGACTAGGTCTTGCAAATAATGGTTTTAATCCATTTGGTAATATGAGTAGTTCGTATAGCATATAGCCAATGGTACTTATGTCTTATAATTTACCTCCTTGATTATGTATAAAAAAGTTATTTTTCATGATGTCATTGCTTAGTCTTGGACCCAAGTCACCCAGGAATGACATTGATGTGTATTTACGACCATTAACAGATGAGTTAAATGAGTTGTGGAGTCAAGGTGTATAGACGTATGACATATTTGCAGGACAGACATTTTGATTACATGCAACGGTCTTGTGAATAATAAATGACTTTCCCGCGTATAGGAATTTGTTTGGGTGGAGCACGAAAGGAAAGTTGGTTTATCCTACATGTAGTATTGAGACTTGTTCATTATCATTAAAGCATGATTAAAAAAATGTGTTATATGGGCTCTCGTCACTTCCTTCTGAGTGATCATAGTTGGTGCAAGAAGACGATGATCTTTAATGGCAAACAAAATCATAGGCTACCACCGAAAGAGCTATCTGGAGAAGATGTGATACAACAACTAAGTAACATTAGAGAAGTTAGATTTGGTAAGACACCACACATGAAGAAGAGGAAACATATAGTATTGGAGTATAACTGAAGGAAGAAGAGTATTTTTTTTAGTTTCCCTATTGGAGTGATCTGAAATTGCGACACAATTTGGATGTCATGCATATTGAGAAGAATATATGTGACAATGTCTTTAGAATATTGATGGACATAGAGAAGAAAATAAAAGACATTTTCAAGGCTCAATTGAATCAACGAGCAATCAGTTTAAGGAAAGAATTATACTTGTAACCACATGAAAATTCATATACTATACGAGCAGCTTGCTACACATTAACAAAATTAGAGAAAAAACGTTTATGTGAATAGTTGAGATCGGTGAAGTTTCCCGATGGGTATGTGCCAAATATATCTCGGCGTAAAAATATTACGGACTGTAAGATAACAAGAATGAAAAGTCATGAAAGTAAGGATATCAATGTGGCGCTGATTGAGTTGGGAATATTTTTTACGGATTTATGTTCGAAATCGTTAAATGTAGAGGTTATTAAATGACTGGAGAAGGACATTGTCATAATCCTTTGCAAACTTGAAAGAATATTTTCACCTGCATTTTTTGATATCATGGTATACCTAGTGATTTACTTACCACACGAGGCGAAGCTTACAGGCCTAGTACAATATCGTTGGATGCATCCGATCGAAGGGTGGTAGAACCTATTAAAATTTTTATGCATTCCATAAACTACATATATCCATATTTTCATACGTATAACATAGTGGTTTTGTGTATAAATACCTTCACACACTAAAACGATTTATGAGGAATAAGGCACGTCTAGAAGGATCTATTGTTGAGGCGTACATTGATAATGAGTGCCTAACATTTTACTTCATGTATCTTCGGGGCATAGAAATTAGATTCAACCGAGAAGATTGAAATGCCGATGAAGGGCAGGAGCATGAAAAAGGACTCATATCTGTATTTACACATAATGTCTGTCTTTTAAGATCCTCGATGTTTTAGGATATGTACCTTGGGGATCAAGTAAAGGCGCGGTGGTACGTGTTACATAATTATGAAAAAATAAAGTCATACTTAGAATAAGTCTTCCCTCGATAATTATATCTCTACATACGATGATCTTAATGTTTCTTATTGATGATGTACCAATTCTGTGTAGCGAATACATTGAGGAGATAAAGTCTCAATACCTGACAAATTATGATCGAATACATCAAGATCAGTTTTCAGAATGGTTCATAAAACATGTAAGATTTCACCGTGTATCTCACCATGCACACTTAGAATTTTGTTATATTGCACAATATTTAAACTTAAGAAAATCCCTAAACAATTACATTTTTGTACGTGATAATAGATGAAGTCGTTGCACGCTAGAAACTCTACGAATGCGTCTGATGCACTCTACTCACTGGCATGTGGCCCTAATAGACATGTATCTAGATATATAGGTTGTATTGTAAATGAGATTCGATTCCACACTAAAGAGTGTGAGAAGTATAGGATCATAGAAAAAAGTGGGGTGGTTGTGAAGGGAACACATGAGGATGTAGAAATTGACTTTTATCACGTTTTGACAGATATTATTGAGCTAAGTTATTGTATGAGAAAGCGGATGTACTTATTTAAATGTGATTGGTGAGACATTGGAAATAAGTTGGGAATAAAGACTGATAACTACTTTACGAACATAAATTTAGCTCGAAAGTGGTTTAAGGACTACTCATTTTTCATTGTCAGCAAAGTCGAATAAGTATTTTATCTCGTTGACACCGAGTTAGGCAACTCTTGGCACGTGGTGTAGAAAATAAAGCCCAGGAACGTATTTGACGTTCCCGAACTAAATGTTGAAGATAACGAGGATGAGGGAAATGAAACGTCTAGGGTTGAACAAGCATATCAAGAAGACATGTCATCTGGAGATAGAGAGACCGATCCAAATGTTGATATTGATGTGGTGCAATTGGACAGAAATGATGTGTCACCTGATCATGCTGATGCCTCAATAATACATAACATTATTAGAGATGATGGCAGTTTCATTGATGACGACGTTGCAGATGATGAAGAGGAAATACTGATCAACGATAATGATAGTGAAGAAGAAATAGTCCTAAGCGATAGTGATACAGACGATGATTATTAAATGTACACATGATTTACATGTCATTTTTCAATTCGAATAATTTGATTATTACATGTATACATGTTTTACAAGTCATGATTTATTCCTTTAATTGACTTGTTTATAATCCACATTTGTAATTGAATTAATATCTGATCATGTCCTCATTAAACTGGAGCATAACGGAAGCATATAGCATACTTCATCAGCTGATGTGGATAGACTTTTCAGCCCTATCTTTTTCTAGTAGGGCCAAAGAGATACCCGGTCTGGTCAATGAGTGTAGGGATGAATATATCAACGATGAATCAAATGAAAGATTATACAATCTCAAAGAAATTTTGAACTTGATGGAGGAATATAACCACGAAAAACTTCGTATGGAAGATGCAGTTTTATCACTTGCACATCTAAATGGAGTCCCAAGAGATCAGATTTCTCCTTTTATGACTGACATGTTAGCTATAACAATGTCAAGTGCTTCACACAGCTTGACATATACTTTTACAACGTACGATAACTTACGAAGAGAGTACTTCGGATAGCTGATCCGAAGTTGTTTCATATTACAATGAAATATATGTATTTAATATAGAATGATAATGTGTAATAAAAATTCTAAATTTTACTAGAATGTTTACGATTTTATTATATTCTACTTGCATTATAATGTAATGGTCTAATCATATTTTAATCATCTTTCTAAGCATAAGAACAAATTCATTCTACTAGCAACACTACTTGTATAATGTTTTAATATATTCCACTTGCACTGTAAAGTTTAACGTGTTTATTATATTGATGTTTATATACTTGTATTGACATTGTTTAAATTTATAAGTTCATAGTTCACATATATTTAATCATGGCACTAGGTGGGAGATCAGGTCGTTCGTGCATGGATCTACCCCTTCCACCCTTGATGTGACGGAGATAACATCGACGTTACATGCTGCATTACAGATGTTTGATCCCTTGGTTGCGCATACACCGAGCACTGCATGTATGTCTAAACATATATTTCTTTTAGTGACTTCTGTTTATATTTAGACTTACATATTTCTTTTACGACAGCATCATCGACCAATCGACAAGAGTGTTGACCTATGCCTGGGTTAATTTTAGAGCGACTTACGCGTGAGGATAGGATGATGGTAGCGTTTTCATAGGACTACTTTTGACCTATTGGGGATAATATCATATTATTTACGTCGGAGGTCGGTGTCTTATGCTAATCTCTGATCCCCGCCACTACCCCTTGTTGGGCAAACATGATAGATGATATGCGGCAGCTCATCCATTAGCATTTTACGGTAAATTTTAGTAAATTAAATTTTCTTTTATGAAAGTTCATTTATGGTTAAATTATTTTCTTAATAAGTTTATTGCCTTAATCTATTATTTACGAAACTATAAGGATAAATTTGTCTTAGATTTGAGTGTTTCGTACATTTCTCATACCATCGACGACATGGTCAGGGAGCGATTCAAGGAGTACCGTGCAGAGTTACACTAGCGGTACAAGCGATGAAGGACCCACGATGAGGCTGTACTGTCCACACCACCGCACGTGACTATAGACAACTCCCAGATACTCTGCTAGAGATTTTCGTCTGAGGCTTTTCAACTAATATTTACATATTTACAGTTTCTTAAGGTAACAATTAAATTCACAATTAATAGCAATGTATTATAAATAATGTGTTCAGAAGAGGAGAAGAATAAATTCTATGAACAAGAAAAAGTTACAAGTGAACCACGTAGCTAGTTTAAAGTCATTTGTAAGAAATTATTAGTGATTATTAAGTTGATATTTTCTTTCCATGCATTTATATTAACTTTATTGTCCTTTCAATTGCGCAGCGAGATTCTGTCACCGACCAGGAGCCTGGACCAGTAGACCTCTATAGAGGGACTCACTGTGAGCAGGCGATGGGATATTGGGTTCATCCTAGAGCCAGCGAGAATTGGGTAAAAATTCTTACATTGTAAAATTTAATTGTATTGAATTATAATAATATCATTCGTTATGAAAATTAATATGTTTTTATTACAGGTGACGATGGACACCATATACAATCAACCCACTCCTGATGGTAGTTAGCGGAGTGAGCTAGATATCCTGAATGAGGTGCTTGACACCGTTCTGGATATGTGTGTGAGCTTGGTCATGGTGTCAAGCTCATGGTACCTGTTAGAGCTGCCTCCAGCCGATCCGTCGCTGGGGAGAGTGTCCTACGCCGAGCTGATATCGCAGAGAGAGAAGTTCAGCAGGTACGGGTCATCGTCGATGAGATCAAAGAGCAACTGGAGAGGCAGAGGGGGGAGGAGCAGAGGCATAGGGAGGAGGAGCAGAGGCAGAAAGAGGAGGAGAGGTGACGGGAGGAGGAGAGAGGAGGAGAGGTGACGGGAGGAGCAGGAGAGGGGGATCGAAGAGATGAAGGTAGAGCATGAACAACAGATGCAGGAGATGTTTCAGACTCTCACCGCACGCTTTTCCATCGATGCCCCACCACCTCCGCCTTCATCTTTATTATTTTATTTTATTTTATTTATGATTTATTTTATATACAAATGTTAAACTTATATGTATTTGTGCGTGGATGACTGTGATATGGATAAGATTGTTCGTGTATGGATGTATATGGTTTGTGTTTGGATGGATGTAGTTTGTGTTTGGATGGATGTGGATGTGAACATGATGAAAATGTATTATAACAGGTGTATATTAGGAATTTTTTTCTGAATTTTGAAAATAAATGAAACCAGGAAGAAATAGACTATTACCGACGAAATATTTCATTGGTAATAGTAAGTTGAAAACTTATACCAACGAAATATTATTTCGTAGGTAAAAATTAATACAAAAATTGATACTGACAAAATATTTCATTGGTAATAGCAGTTGAAAACTTAAACCGATAAAATATTTCGTAGATAGAAATTAATACAAAATTTTATACCAACGATCTATATATGAGATATACCAACGAAATAATTCATCGGCAATAACGGGCTTATACCGATGAACATACTCGTCGGTAATGTCGATATTAGCGGGCTTATGCGACGAACACACTCATTGGTAATAGTGGGCTTATATCGACGAAATAATTTGTCGGTATTATTGTTTTACCGACGAAGATATTTGTCGATATAATTTATGTTTACCAACGAAATATATTATTTTTTTCTACCAAAAGCAACATGTTTGGCCGACGATTTTAGTCGTTGGTATTTGTTTTATCATTGCCGATGAAGTCATATTTCGTCGGGAAAGCCTTTAGCCACGGTCTTATTGCGACGATCTTAGCGACTACATATTTCGTCGATAATAATCATTACTAACAAAAAAAGATGAAATACCGATGAATTATGGTGTCGGTAAAAGAGCAATTTCATGTATCTTAGAGAAGAAAGCCCAAATTGTAGATTCCTGATTGCCTGTGGCGAATAGGTGGTCTGGCGTCTCAATGGACATGGCTGCATCGGGTGGGGGTCGTCGAATTACAACATTCACAACTTGAGGTTAAGGGGACGCCCCTGGCCTAAATTCTCGTATTTACTAGGACTACCTTCTTTAGGAGCTTCCAAATAAACAAAGATATTTTGGGGGGCAATTTAGCATGCCAGACCCACTTGACTGATGTTTCAACAAGAAACAAATGCATTTGTTTCTTTTTGAAACAAAATGGTGACTCTGTTGCGGCATCAGGGAAGGAGGACACCGTCTGGGGTATATTGTTGGAGGAGCAAGTTCAGAGTTTTTTCTAGCTACATTTCGTGTTACTAGCCCTCCGATTCTGTGCCGATGGATTCATCTTGGCACTCACAATGTTTCGGGCTTTCGATCTTTGGTATGACATGACAACCCAATCGTTCCCATTTTCTTGTGTCAATGGTGAAGCAGTTATGACCGTAGCAGCGGCTCGCGATTCATTATGTCTGACCAGCGTAGACTTTTTCTTACCATTTGGAGTTTGTTTGCCAGTGTATTCTATCACAAATCCAGTCGTTGTAAAGTAAAAGACCGTCTTATTCGTAATGGCTACCATTAGTTGTACTCTTTAAAAAAAAAAAAAAAAAATCTTTCCTAAATCATTGTGAAATGATATAGATCAGTATTTAAATAAGGATATGCTTTATTTTGGAGATAAAAGGGAGGATGTTCCCATTGAGAGTCACCATTTTATTTCAATAAGAAACAAACGAAACAACTCAAGACTTGTTGAGGGAGGGAGAGCGGTAGGCGTTCTAAGTTGACGGAAGTTAGAAGGAACCCAAGGCATCTAAGGGCCAGACACACCTGTCAGGCCTCTCTGACGTGCACAGCCCCTCTTCCACAATTCTGTCCATGATATATTGGGGAAGGAAATCACCAAAAACACTATGATGGAGGATACTATCAGGGCCCACTGCTTCTTTATCTTTCAGGATCTGCAAAGGGGGGAACATCCCTTTGGCACTAGTCCGCCAAGGGGTCAAACCCCATCGAATCCTCTAACTAGAAGTTACACTCTCCACTGCCCACCAACCACTTCACATTTGGGCTCAGGTTCTGAAAAAAGGGGGACATGTTTACCTCGGATCTAGCTTGCCCAAATCCATACATGGAATGTAGGAAGTTTTCCCAGATTCCCCAGAGTTGGTGTACCTGAAGCACCAAGCAAGTTTCATTCTGAGACTATACATCACATCCTTTAGTCTTTTGATCTCCAGACCCCCCTCAGATTTTGGCCTTGCCATCCACAACCAGATCACCTAATTAGCTTTCTTTTTTCCTGCATCACAACCCTAGAAAAAGTTGGCAAATATTGTTTCTAGGCAAGCAATAGTTTTTACTGGGACCTGAGTTACTGCAAGGGTATGGATGGGGATACTATGGAGCACATGGTTTAGTAGGACTAACCTACCCCCCTGATTTAGAAGTCTGCCTTGCCATTTGGCCACTCTACTTTGGATTTTCCTGAGAAGGGGATGGAAAAGGGTGGCCCGTGCTCATCCATGACTAATCGGGACCCTAAGGTAGATGAAAGGAGATGGGGGAGTGTTTGATGTGCAACAACCTCTCCATCAATCTGACCCGAGCCACTAAGAGCTTCTCAGATGTGAGGATGGCGCTCTTGTCCATTAAATTTTTGAGTCGAGCATTTCTCATAGGATGCTAATAACTTGCTAATCTGCCGAAGGTTAGACAAGCCTTCATTGGTGAACAGGATTGTGTCATCTACAAACAAAAAGTGGGATACAACCTGACACCAATGTTTTAGTTGGTACGAGTGGCAGAAACCTCTGTCGATCATTCTCTTAAAGCTCCTGCTAAATGCTTCAGATGCAATGATAAATAGGCTTAGGGATATGGGATCTCCTTGACGAATCCCATAAGCGTGTAACTACATATGACAACGTGGCAGACAATTGCAAGCGATTAGCGTGGGCTCGACGGAGGCAGATTAGCTACTGAACTTGACAGTAGTGAAGCTCGCTACTGAAGTGAAGTTACCACATTGTGTGGGCCCCACCATGATGTATGTGTTGTATCCACATCGTTTATACATTTGGAAAGATTATTTTATGGCATGAGCCAAACAATGAGGTAGATCCAAATCACAAGTGGATCCCACCACAAAAAAATAGTGGGGACAGTGACGCATGGGAAGTTCCCATGAGATCGACCGCATAAAACCTTTTCCACACACACACACACACACACACATATATATATATAGAGAGAGAGAGAGAGAGAGACACTTAGCTGCGCACCAGTTCACACATCGTTACATGCGAACCTTATTATCAACTGTCGAATAAGGTAGATGGTCTGGATGAAAGCGATCTTATCTGCGAGTTTGAAAGAGCGAGTTTTCTTCTCTAACATGCCTCTTCATCCTATTCTCTAACTCTCCGAAAGCTGTGGCGGAAGCCTTTCACATTAAGTTCTTTCGACGGGATGCTAAGTGGGTCCCACCAAGATGTTAGTGATAAATCCACGCTGTCCATACATTTTTAAAAATAATTTTATGATATGAACCCAAAACTGAGGTAGATCAAAATCTCAAGTGGGGCACACAGTGTTAATTGAACTCTCACCATTAAAAACTTCCTGGGCTACCAAATTTTTGGATCATAGTGATATTTGTTTTTTGCCATCATCCAAGTCTATATGACCTAATCTACAGGTTGGATGTCAAATAAACATCACGATGGGCTCTAAAAAATATTTAATGGTAAGAATCATTATCACCACTGCTTTGTGTGGTGTGTTCCACTTGAGATTTGGATCTACCTCAGTTTTGGGATAATGCCCTGAAATGTCACGCCCCAAATCCGGGAATCGGATTCATAGGAATCCCGATTACCGAATCTGGTGCCGACAGCCTCCGTAGTACCCCATTCTCGACTCCTAGCATTCATATGCCAGATTTTCGATCCTAGGATCCTATAAGGAGGATTTTTTTTTTTTTGTACATATAACTAGTAATAAGCATAACCACAAGATTACCCAATTCACAAAGGTAACAGCATCATCACATATCCACTAATATAATCGTTTGAGTACAATACTGAAAGAGAAATACATAAATAAAAATCAAGCTTCTAGAAGACCACTGCACGCTCCAAGCTCAACACTGCTGCAACCTAACATCACCTGCACGCATCTATCGTGCATAAGCTTATAGAAAGCTTAGAGGGTGGTGTTAGTGTGTGCACAAGGTAAGTGCCAAGTATTCAATACAATGTCATAATCATATAATATCGGAAAACTAGTAATCCATAAACCATACAATGTTTGAATAAGCAGAAACACTAACAAGAGCAGGAATTATCAGAGTAAGCAAAAGTATGGACAAGCTCATACGTCAATCAATATCAGAATACGCAATATATAACAGCTATACAGTAAGGAGTAATAAAGAGTCAGATATCAATGCCGAAGATGCAATGCAATATACAAATCCTACTAAGTCTGCCTAGGCCATATGAGTGCAGAAACATAAGAAATCAAAATGTCATATACCTACAAATGTAATGCAATATGCGATGCGAATGGAATGGCCATGCTGGAGTGTGAAGTCGGGATGATAGTACGTAGTATCGTAGGCTACGGGGTCCACCACAAGGGACTTCTATCCAAACCAGTCTCATACCTAAATTTGGATAGTCAGACTCAACGTGGTAAACTCCTGATCTTAGGTTAGTCGCGCGCCTAACCGAAATCCATGCCATAACGAAGGTACACAATAATTAGTTGCGCACCACCAGCCCGAGTGGATAGTGAATGGATGAATGAATGAGCATGCATCTCCTACTCAATAAATCCACAAATCAGTACGGTTCCTCTCTGGAAAATCACCGGGGTCTATTACACTCCAAACCAGATTGTCGCCCCATCGCGCACAACAAGGTGAGTGGAAGAGACCTCACTATCCGCCTGCCAACATCGGGCTCGGCTCGTCAATAGCGGACCCATTCCTCGAGCTGGTCAGACTCAGCCTAGCATTGCCCCCTCCTCTCAGGCAGGTAAGGCTGCACCCCCTTCCAACTGACCATGACACAGTGGAGAGCACAACCATCTGGTCATCGGCACTCGGCGCTCATCTACCCACTCGGTCTAGACGTTGGAGCAACCTCTGGAACCAAGAGGGTTTAGAGACTTTCACCCAGGGATATCTATAGCACCCCATGTAGAACAGATTTTTGATGTCCCATCTGGCCATCCACGATATGCCTGTAGAGGCTACAGCCCTGATGTCGCTAGGGCATACAGTAATCACAACACACAATGTAAGATGCATGAACCATACAACCCAATCATGCATTAGTCCTGCGCATATCGTGCGCTCATATGAGATAATCTCCACTTATCAGGGAGTCTCACAACAACCAGCACTATGACATATGCAATGGTCAATCATATCTCATAGCAGACATGCAGATGATGCGTATGGGCATGTATCATGATGCTATGCAGTCACATACTCATAATCGGTATCAATAACAGGCATTGACAATCGACATCGCCAACGTGAACATTTAACCAACATTGTGCCCCAAGGAACGGCCTACATAAGGCCTAACATATAGTGGACTCATAGCCTCACACAAGGGCCAAATATATAACACCATGGCCTCACTCAAGAGTTTAATACACATCACGATGGGCCTTTCCCATGGGCCTAACATACATTACAATAGGTTTTATCGCCTAGCTCTCAAATGCATCATATTGGGCCTAAAACACGGGCTGGATACACATCACAACGGGCCTCAAATATGGGCCGCATATACATCACATTGGGCCTCGACAATCGAAATCGGCGATCAGCCACGACAATCGGCCACGATAATTGGCCTCGATCAATAATCACCCTCGATAATCAGAATCGATCAATCGGCCATGACAAACAGAATCGGCAATCGGCCACGTCAATCAACAATCAGCCACGATCGGTAATCGGTCACGATAATCAGCCTCGATCGGTAATCGGTCAATCAGCCACGACAAACAGAATCGGGAATCGGCCACGATCGGTAATTGGCCTCGACAATCGGTAATCAGTCATGACGCAAGACGGGGTTCATAGATGGTCAACCAATGATGGTCCAAGCAATATCAATGGGGCTTATTCATTTGGGTTAACCTACTAGAGAATGATGAGAATGGGCCTAACCAGGCTTAAGGGAAGGTCACAATGTCGACATCCAACCATCATTGCCCATCAATGTGGACATCTAACCAACATTGCTCCCAAGGAGTGGCCTACATAGGGCCAAACATAAGTGGGCTCATGGCCTTATATAGGGGCCTAATATACGACACCATGGCCATAAATATACATCACAGATGGGCCTTACTAAATGGGTCACAAATACATCGCAACAGGCCGCATCATTTGGTCCGGAATACATCACAATGAGCCACAGCATATGGGCTGGAAATATATTACAATGGGCCTCTACCCATGGGCTCCAAATACATCACAATGGGCCTCAACCCACGGTCCCTAATATATCACAATGGGCATCAACGCATGGGCCCTAATACATCACAATGGGCCTCAACCCACGGGCCCTAATATATCACAATGGGCCTCAACCCATGGGCCCTAATACCTCACAATGGGCCTCAAACCATGGGCTCCAAATACATCAAATAGGCCGCATCATTTAGGCCTCATATATGTCAAGGTGGGCCTTAATGGACGGGCCACAAATACATCAATATGGGCCTCATCAATATGAGCCTGGTATACATCACATCGGGCTTCTCAATCTGGGTCCGCAAATCCATCATAATGGGTCATAACCCGTGGGCCTCAAATACGCATCAGGTGGGTCCCAATTATTAGAGCAGCAGCAGCAGTGTGGACCTCTTGATCGGATGGTGTGGATCACATCGCCCATCATGATGGGTCTCACGGGTCAGCCACACAATCTAGAACTGGATAAATGGTGTGGATTAAAATATACGTGTTGGTGTACAAAACACATACACAATGGTGGATCCCACCGTCTCTTGCTGTATGGTGGGGATGTAATACATAAATCATGGTGGGCCATGAAGATGGGGTCCATGTCCAGCTAGATTGGATGATGTGGATACAACATGTATGGCGGATACTACATGTATAGTGTGGTGGCCCACGCACTATCGTCCTAGGATGGACGTTGTGCACAAAACGCATACATCATAGTTGGCCCCACGCAGCATATCGTCCAAATGGGCGGTGTGAAAGGAAAGTAGGTAGACGGCGTGGATGAGAACACATTAATAAAGGTGAGTCCCACTGTTAATGGACGGTTGATACAAACATCAAGGTGGGCCCTGCACGCTGCAGGTGGGCCCGCAAATGAACGGCCTGTACGAAACACATACATCACGGTGTGCTTGGCATGACAGCACCGTCCAAACATCGTCCAGGTAAATTAGCATTGTACAAACATCGTCCAGCACCGTCCAACACAATCTGGACGGTGTGGATGAATATATACATCGCGGTGGTCCCATCTAGCAAAACAGGTGGATGGCTTGGGTAAAACACATACCAGGGTGGGCCCCACCCCCTAGATGATGTGGATATAATAAGTACATCTAGGTGTGGCCCACCGTCCAAATCTGCTGGACGGTGTGCATACAATAAATACATCAAAGTGCGGTCCACCTGATAGATCTGCTCCATTTTTGTCTCAAGCCTTAAGGCAAGTTTGCCAACTGGATGGACGGTTTGGATGTATCACATACATCAAATAGGGCCCCACCGTCCAGGGTCTGGACGGTGTGGTAAAACACATTCATCAAGTGGTGCCACGTACTGTACTGAGCACATCACCAAGGTGGGCCCCACGTTCATAACACACATACATCAAAGTAAGGTCCACTGTCCAGATGTACGGACAATAGATATAACAAATTCATCAAGGGGACCCACAGAACTTGCTCACGTCATCACAGCAGCTAAGTGCTGCTGGGTCCACAATACTGACGTCAACATATCAGCTAGGAGTAGGGGTCCACATGGATGGTCTGGATGATCAGACCCCAACTGCTGCTGACGCTAATATAGTTCTCACAGACGTGGACGGTGTGGAGTACAAAATACATAAAGGTGGTCCCACCGTCTTGTGGTGTGGACGGTGTGGCTAAAACGCATACACCGTAGTGGGTCCCACGTAGGGCCCCCTATAACGTTTATTTGTCATCCAACCGTTGCTGAATGAAAAGGAAAAAAAAATACAAATTTCTTATTGAACCAAAACTTCTGTGAACACAAAAAAATTGAGTTTTTAATGACAGCCATTCAATCACCATTTTTCCTATGATGTGGGCCACCTGAGTCACTTATACGGATGAAATTTGGAGGGTGGCCCACTGCCATAACGTCCCATGAAATGGACGGTGTGGATGCTCCACATGCATCACCGTGGGGACCTGAGGTGGGGCCATTCTCCCTGCCCGTTTCCACAAACAGCAAGACGCTGCAGCAGGCAGCGTCAACTTCTTAAATTATTTTTTTTTGTTTACTTGCAGTTCTCACAGGTGGGGCCTTCATCAGGAGAATCCACTCCGTTGGATGGATTTTTGGACTCGGGACAAGTCTAACAAGCCCTGTTTAAATATGTTTCGGTGTGTGGAAACATCATAACGACCCAAACAACTAATAACACTCAAAACCACTAGTTTTCATAACATGGCCCACAAGACATTCAGATTAACTTCATTTTTTGGCTCAACGCCTAAAATGATCTAAAGAAGAGGATGGACGGCTTGGGATTAAGTACATGCATCAAGATGGGGCTTACATGAGTGGCCCATCGAAAAGTACAATATAATTATTATATTATATTATTATTATTATTTTTATAAGCTTGGTGGTACTCACCCATGTCAGTACACAGCAACACCTGCCTCACGTCCAGCACCTAGAGACGCTGGACGGCTGGGATAAACACATCACAGTGGGTCCCACATGCACGTGACCCACTGCATATATATACATGTATAATATATATATATATATATATATATATATATATATATATATATATATATATATATATATATATATATATATATATTATATTTCATATAAATAATATATACTATATTATATATCATATAGATATATTATATAAAATATAATATATAAAAAGAATGGGGTATTGGATCCATCTAAACAGCGCATGGTGAGGATCATCACCTGTAGTAGGGTGGGCCACACCGTCTGATGTTGATGGACGGAGTAGATATAATACATATTGGTGGGATCCACACCATCACAATAGAAAGAGAGAGAGAGAGACACCCACATCATAAAAATGGAGAAATCTAACCTAAAGATACACCCACCTTGATCTCCCCTTCCTTCTTCCGCCAATGCATGATAGAGCTCCAAAGGTACAATTTCAACGGTTGTGATCGATTTTAGAGGGTGGGATTAGATGGTAGGAAGGTGGGCCACACTAGCTCTCTCATGGGGAGCTTGGACGTGGGTGGCTTGGGAGGAGAAAAAAAATGATAGAGAGAATGAAAGAGAGAGAAATGAGAGATCTGATGTAAAGAGAGAGAGAGGGATGGGTAAGAGAGTGATGGAGTGATGGGTGAGGTGATGGAAAAGTTGACTTTTGGGGATGAGTAGTTGTACTCAGGGATGGGTGTACTTTTGACAAATGATGTGATTGATGTGATGGATTTTCTTGGAATTTGCAACGCGCGGTGTTTTCCTTGAACTGAACGCGGGCCCACAACTCCTAGCCTGGGTATCGCCTCGGCGCGTAATACGCGGCGTCAGAATCACGGCGACGGCGCGGTCGTAAGGGTATAAGTTTCAGGTTGAGTCGACTCGGGTTAACGGCGTGTGAATCCGGGTCGCGCGCAAATGCCGGTTAAGGGTCGAGGTTGCTGAGATTCGACCGGGAAGACCGCGGAAGTCTACCGAACGATACGGTTTAGGATACGGGTCTTACATGAAATGATAAGGAAAAATGGATGGACGGTGTGGATAAAACTCATACATCAGGTGACCACTCAAAGCTCCTACCCATTCATAGTTAGAGACGGGCGGCGGTAGGACGCGATCCATGCGAATTTCGCGAGAAGTTACCAGACGCGAATTAGCTATTGATAGCAGCGTGACTGGATACTGAACTTACGTCATCTGTAGGATCCATCATGATGTATATATGTGTTACATCCACACCGTCCATCCATTTGGAGAAATTATTTTAGGGCATAAAGCAAAGAATAAGGAAGATCCAAAGTTGTAGTGGACCCCATCACATAAACAATGGGGAGAGTGACGCCCACCGTTGGAAACTTTCTAAGGTTCACCATTATGTTTATTTAAGATCCAAACTGTTTATACGTTAATGCAGACATGAAAGGAAAAACATAAATATTAGCTTAATAGAAAAATTTTGTGGCCCTTAGAAGTTTTTAATAGTGGGCGTCACTCTCCCCACTATTTTCTATGGTGGGTCCACTAAAGCTTTGTATGTGGCTCATTCTTTGGGTCATGACCTAAAATGATCTCTCCAAATGGATAGACGGTTTGGATACAAAATATGCACCATGGTGGGGCCCACATAACCTGGTGATGTCACTTCAGTAGCAAGTCTGGCTACTCAACCTATCCATAGCTAATCCGCTTCCGAAGTCACCGGAGACTGATTGGCTACTCCCCCTACCACCAGCCAATGGGTAGTGGTTGGTGCTCTGTGGATCCCACCATGACGTATGTGTTTCATCCATGTCGTTCATCTATTTTTCTAGATCATTTTATGGCATGAGACCAAAAATGAGGTATATCCCAATCTCAAGTGGACCACATTACAAGAGACAGTGTTGAATGAAAGTCCACCATTAAAAACTTTTTGTTAACCATAAAAGTTTTGGATCAAGCTTATCTTTGTTTTTTCCCTTCATCTAAGTCTATATGACCTAATCAACAGATTGGAAGTCAAATAAACAGTACAGTGGGCTTTAACAGTATTTTAATGGTGAATATCCAATCACTATTGTTTTCCTGTGGTGTGGTCCACCTGGGATTTATATTCCTCTCATTTTTGGTATTAAGCCATAAAATGATCTTTAAAAATGGATTAATAGATTGGATGAAACAAATACATCATGGTGGGGCCCACAGAGCACCGACCACCAGCCATGGGGTTGGTAGCAGAGGGAGTAGCCAATCCGTTCCTGATGTAACCACGCTAGAGGGACGTGGATTTCCTGCGAAAGGCTTCTGAGTTAGAAACCTAGGTGGGGCCAATGTGATGTTTTTGTCAAATCTACCCTATCCATCCATTTCTCCTTATCATTTCAAGGCATTATCCCAAAACTAAGGCAGATCCACATCTCAAGTGGACCACAGCATAGGAAACATCGGTGATAATGATTCTCACCGTCAAATATTTTTTAACGCCCACCATGATGTTTATTTGACATCCAACCTATAGATTAGGTCATATGGACCTGGATGATGGCAAAAAAAAAATATCAGCTTGATCTAAAAATTTGGGTAGCCCTAGGAAGTTTTTAATGGTGAAAGTTCAATCAACACTGTGTGGCCCACTTGAGATTGTGATCTACCTTAGTATTGGGTTCATACCATAAAGTTATTTTTAAAAATGTATGGATGGCATGGATTTATCACTAACAACTTGGTGGGACCCACCTGGCATCCTAGTGAAACAACTTAATGTGCAAGGCTTTCGCCACATTCTTCAAAGAGTTAGAAAATAGGACGAAGCTGTGCCAAAAAAGGAAACTCATGCATAAGAGTGCTTTCATCTAGACCGTCTACCTTATCTGACGGTTGATAGCAAGGTTTGTACATAATGACATATGAATCGATGTGTAGCTGAGCATTTATATATATCGCTATTTTATATAGAGGGGTGTGAATAAGTAGCTTTTGGTATATTGTTGGTAATGCCCTTATGACTATGTCACATTCATTCCCTACATATATTATGCTTAAAGGAAACTGTAAATCATATAACTAGAAAAAATCTCAATGAGTTTGAATTACTGAAACCATGATCTCTTACTTCTTGAAGGGCTGCAACTTGAGTTCAAGTAATAGCCCACATGGTCTGTCAAAGTCCTTGGTTTGGGTTTGGGTTGAAAAATGTAAACACTATTAATTAATTCAGCTTGGATTTAGGCTGATTAGGTTTGGGATTGTACACAAGTTGAGCTAGTTCGAAAAGCTTTCTTGGCTTGATGCGATCTAGATTAGTTTGACTCGGCATGAACGGTGATTCGAGGCAAGCTAAGCTTTATATGACATGACTCATTTTGAAAACAAGATGAGGTCAAGCAAAATAGAGCTTGACTCGGCTCAACTATATATATATATATATATATATATATATATATATATATATAGACACACACACACACACACACAAAGACCCTACCCGACCTATCCCTTTCTTATCTTTTCCTTTCCTTACCCAACCATCATGCATGCGGAGCTCCTCTCTCTCTCTCTCTCTCTCTCTCTCTCTCTCTCTCTCTCTCTCTCTCTCTCTCTCTCTCTCTCTTCCCCCCCCCCCCCCCTAAATTGGCCACTCGCATGAGCTCAACTCAACGTCTGCCCGGCTCAAACTCTCTCTCTCTCAAAAGTAAGGTACCTCTAATCTTTTATTCTCTTTTATTTATATAATTTTTTGAAAATAGAAAATTTTCAAATTCCAAATTTAAGATTTGGGGTTTTGAATATTTGATTTGGGGGTCAAGTCGGGTTGGATCAGGTGGGGCTAGGTTGGGTTGAGTATGGTTTAGGTTAGGGTTGGGTTGGATCGATGTGAGTCTTTTAGGGTCGATTTGATTGAGTTGGTTAGGATATGTTGGACTTAATATTGTTGACTTTTAATTTGTATTTTATAACAAAAAATATAATAAATTGAGGTGGGAACGGGCTTGTCTCGACACGAGGTATGCTCTTCTTGACTTGATCCACTTGCTCACCTCAAAAGGTTTATCAAATAAGCCGAGCTCCAATGGTAAGCTTGAGGGCAAGCTCGCATGGACGAGTACTCAAACCAAGCTTGACCCACCTCAACTCGATAAAGAGTCCCAATATTGTTCAAGTCATCCCTGGCATAGCTGAATTAATATACCTGACATTTTCAATTTCTGTGCCAAAGCATCCCTACTTGATAACTACCATGCAGGGCTAGTTCGAACATTAGATGGCACATGAATGTTAGAGATTAGGACCATCCTTCAATCACCATAGGAACATTATCCTACACCAACAAAAAATAATATCAATCTAATCAGATAGATTACATTTGTGTGAGAAAAATGAGTGGTCAGAACTTCAATTGTCCAAATTCAAGGGACTTGTATTTCACTAGATGAGTGTATTACAACAGTATTAGGAAAATGGATTATATCAAAATTCAAAACCCTTGCTTTAGGAGTATGTTATTACTATCGAAAAAGTTTCCAAACTCGGGAGAGCTTAATGCTAGAGGTCGGTTCCTCATGTCTAGATTTATGCTACCGGCACAGTCCCATCATCCCGACCTAAAATCCTTTTGATTAGCCCAATCCCAGCACATCTCCAAGAAAAAGTCCAGAATGTTGGCCATGCTCTGCCCATTGTGCCCATGATCAGCTCAAGCCAGCCCTTGGCCATTTGCACATGCCAAAGTAAAGACATTAAAATTCAAATGCAAATTTTAGGTTCTTTCAGCTAAGTTTAATGAAAAAAAAATCACAAATTCTGCTACAATCAACGATGAATTTTATATCAAAAATGTAAAATGTCGCCGATGCTTGTTCGCTTGCTCTTTATACTTGTCGTTCGAGGCATGTAACTTGGCTTGCACCTCCATACGAATGCCCATGATTATCCCCACCATATGATCTATTGTAATGCTTATGCCTAGGAGCTTAGGCAAAGGGACCAAGTCGAGTATGTGGTGAGGCACTCGACCAAAAATAAGCTAGAATGGAGACTTCCCTATCGACCGATTTAGCATGTCGTTGAATGCAAACTCGCCTTGAGACAAGGCCAAATCCCATTGTTTCAATTTTTTACCTGAAATACATTGAAGGAGGTTCCCCAACGTTCAATTCATAACTTCAATTTACCTATTAGTCTGTGAGTGGTAAGCACTAATAAATTGAAGTCGTGTACCGAACTGATTCCACAAAGCCCACCAAAAGTGGTTAATGAACTTTGTATCACAGTCAGAAGTAATAGTCTTGCGAACCCCATGTAGCTGCACAACTTCTTCAAAGAATAAATTCGCTACATGTGTTGCATCGATGGTCTTCTTAAGACTGTCCATTGGAGACCTGGCAAACATAACAACGCTTCACCACTCTACCCATGTCATGTACTTATAACTGCGGCTAGTAGTACTGTTCTTCAACAAGAGTTCGCGTTTTGTCTCATCCAAGGTGTCCACTAAGGCCACCTACATGTAGCTCTTGAATGATCTGCTCCCTTAGTGAGCTTTTAGGAATGCACAGTTGATTCCCTTTGAAAAGGAACCTTGTCTTGCATATGTAAGCCACTAGGGTGACCTTATTGACATCTAATTCATTCATCATCGAAGTCATCATTGTCTGCATACATGTCTTTGAGGTGCTCGAACCTGACAACCTCATTACTCATAGTGACTAACAAAGTTGCATGACGACTAAGTGCATCAGCTACCTTCTTCTGCTTCCCAGACTTATGTTTCAACACAAACATGAATTCTACAAGAATGAAATCCACTTAGTATATACACAATTCACATTAGTTTGGCTATTAATTAATTTGAGAGCTTGATTATCTGTGTAAAGAACGAACTCTCTCTAAATTATGTAATGTCGCAATGCCTAGACCACTACGTACAATTCGAGCTATAGGTAGACCACTTTTTGCATGCATCACTAAACTTTTCACTGTATAAGGTTACCGACTTACCTTTTTGAGACAAAACTCCGCCAATTCCAACAAAAAAAGCATCACATTCAACTATAAGAATTGGAGTTGTGGACAACTTATGTTTAATTTCAACAAAGCTCATGATGGCTTTGTCAGTCCACTAAAATTCTTTTCTTCATGCAGTCCGTAATTGGTGACACAATAGTGTTAAAGTTCTTCATGAACCGGTGATAAAATTTTGTCAATCCATTACTACAAAAAAAAAAAAAAAAAAAAAACCAACGCCAACAGTGGTACAGTAATTTACCCAACAGTCTGTAGCCGTTAGAGTCGCCGACGGCTAAAACCTGTCGCAAACACCATTCACTGCAATTTTTAATGATAAACATTCAATCACCTCTATTTTCCCGTGGTGCAGTTCACTTCGAGATTTAGATCTGGCTCATTTTTGGAATCAAGCCCTAAAATAATCTTAGACGGTCTGGATAAAACGCATACATCATGGTAGGCCCACAGAGCACCAACCACCTGGCCACCTAGTTAGTGGCAGTGTCACAAGCCAAACCGTGTGCCTCTTCCCCCGAAACCAAAATGCGTCCCTTCCCTCGAAGTCAAAAAATCCCTGACGCCCCCAGAATCAGAAAATTTCTCATTCGCCCCGAACTCTCTACCTCCGGAATCCATCTCTCTCTCTCTCTCTCTCTCTCTCTCTCTCTCTCTCTCAGGGTTTCCTCTCAAAAACCCAAGATCTGATTTCCGCACATCGAATCGATCATCGGCTGCTTAGATCGCTCCTTTTCTCTTCTTTCGTCATGCAATGGATCGATCGGATTCTATATCTTGCTCATATTCATTGCCGGCCGCAAGCCCTAGATGTCCTCCATCCAAGGTTTGTTTATTGGTCTTTAATGTAGGGATATTTCAATTTTATTGTTTTTTTTTTTTTTTTTCTCATTTATGTTTCTGGATTGTAGTTGAGCGGAGGAAAAAAAAAAAAAAGAGCAATTCGGATTCCAAGGGCAGATTGGAGACCCGCAAGAGGATTAAGATGTAAGATCTCGATTATGCCTTCGATGTGAGATTGATTTTGATCTAATTAAACTTGAGATATTCTTCTCTCTATTAGAAGTACTTTTTTTTCCTTTTTAATTCTTTTCCTGGTGGAATGTTTGTTTGAAGCTTGTAACTCTTACCAAGGTCGTGTTTATTGTTGAACAGGAACTGTGGATCCTGTTTCACAAAATTTTTGGAATCCCTTGCCGCATGATTCTCTTCTTTACAAAGTTATAAACTATTTGTTTCTTGCTTTGTTAGTTTTTCTTTCTTTTGTTTTCTTTTTTAATGGTGTTGGTGGATGACACCACTGAGAAGTATGTAGAAATGAAAAAGAAAAGGATACACCTATTGAGTCAGGGGCACATCCACCTTATTCCCCGAAAGCTGTCACAAAAAGAATCCTGCCTAGTTAGAATCCATACATCATCTCAACAATGAAAAACCAAATGGCCATGAATTATTATTATTATTATTATTATTTATAGTTCTTTTGAAGAAATTCATTTATTTGTTCTTTTTTTCAAATGCTTGGTAGTCTTATATATTACTTAATGCAGGTTTTGTGTCAACTTTTCCTTCCCCTCAAGGATCTTCACCCTATGAAATGCTGGCACTTGATTGTGAGATGGTAAGCATGAGACATGCCACTTTTGATTCTATAACATGCATGTATTATGAGCATTGCATCAATTGCCAATAATAAAATGTAAAATATTGCCAATAATAAAATGTAAAATAGGGTGAGGGTTGCTGTAGAACAATTATGAATACGTAGTGACCAAGAATCAATTTCTTTCAATTGTCAAATATGAGAAACTTCTGCTGATGGATGATGAACAAAAGCATCTAAAAGACTCTTATTTGGAAGACTCCTGTTTTGACTTGCCATTTAGGTGTTTGGTGAAATGTTTGAGTGAAGTTCTATCCGTAAATTTGAGATAGTTTTGATGCATTGGCTTACTAGAGATCTTACTATATGGTTGAATTATCTTATTTTCAAAATTGAACTACTATCCTTTTGAATTTCGTACATGATTGTAATACATCTAGTAGTTGTGCAACCATTGAAATGCCTAGGTGAATGATTTTGGTAGCTATGATGCACACACACATGCACATTGCACTTATTTTATTATTGCATTTTTATACACAACCATGTTCTTTTTTCCACCATGCAATCATATCAACCAAAAACCAGAAATTAAGAAGAACCAAGTCCCCATGTTCAATCAGATTTCATTCGAAGTCAACAAAAGAATCCTCATTCTCCGAAATCAGACATAAATGAAAGAAACCCCACACTATTTTACCATCACAAATTCAACATTCTTTTTTTTTTCCAAGTATAGCTCAACCCAAAAGATTGTGTAGCTCTATTCAAGTTTTTAAGTTTTTACAAGTGGAGCCCATGGTTCACTAATCCAAATAGATGATTGCAGTGGATGCGATGTCCTCACCTTTTCATGGCGTTCAACCAATAGATGTCTAATAAAGAAAAAGCAGCAAGAGTCCATGCCATGATACCATTCACATATCTTTAGTCAAGGCACTACAAGAAAAACATCCATAGCCGACTGATGGGGCTATCTTTGCTGGCGGCCAGTTTTAGCGGCCGCGGCAAAGGGGCCCTATAAATAAAAAATAAAAAATCTGCAGCCCTAATTTCATTTCTCTCTCTCTCTCTCTCTCTCTCTCTCTCTCTCTCTCTCTCTCTCTCTCTCTCTCTCTCTCTCTCTCTCTCTCTCTCTCTCTCTCTCTCTCAAAACCTACTAATTGTTGGGACAAGAACCACTTGAAATTGCTGTCGAGAATCTAACAGATTCAAGGTATGAAGCCCAAACATTGAAAGATTTTTCATCATCATCATCTTCTTCTTCTTCTACATTGGGTGAGTCTTTGAGAAGAATGCTGAGTAGGAGTAGATCAGAATGCGAGTTTGTATATTTTCTCAATAAATAAACTAACCATTATGTCATGTTAATGTCTCATGAGATTTTCAAATTCTACTAATTTCAATTTTTCACGATTTTTATCTTGATATTATTGCCATATTTAGGGTGCATTTTGGTTACACCAAATATTCATGATATTTGCACCCTATAAATACATTCATTATAATTTAATAACATTTACTGATTTATGATAAATATTTTTAATATTTTACTCTTTGTGAGGGGTTACATGAGAGGCGATTGCCTGTGACCAGGCACAGAGATATTTCTATGGCCAGGGCCATGTGGAGCTCACAAAGATGTCCATGACAAATATACTCTGTTCATTTGTTTTGAAAGACCACTGTTGAAGCCTTCTTGGAGTAGACCATGATGTTTATATTTGCAGACTACCTCTTTGATGAGTTGTTTACCTGAAAATCATGCTGATCGGAAATGCATAACCATCAGAAGCAGATCAGTCAATGAAGGTCTGGAGGAATCGGTGTAGATTTGTTTTCAGTGATTGGATTGTTGGAGAAGTTGATGACTGAGATTTCTGATAATTGGGCCACTGATGAAGTCGTCTACCAGTTGGTTGATTTGAATTGATCAGTGCGTCTAAGAGTCTTATGAGTTTTAGGGTTTTAATGATCTGTCCGTCTAAGACTACCTCACAAAGATCGGGGATCTTGGCCTTGCTGCCATCATCAGGAAATCTTATGCCGCTCATTGTGTCGGTCAGTTCCTGCGCATCTTAAGCTTCTATCAGATTTCCCAATGTATGGTTGATGCATACATCGATCAGGCGACCATGAAATGGTTTGTGGTTAGTTGAGATTTGGGCGATATGTGATTTTATGCAGGCACACCAGAATTCATGGCCCCTGAGGTGTATGAAGAGGAATACAATGAAGTGGTCGACATCTACTCTTTTGGGATGTGTGTTTTGGAAATGGTTACCTTCGAATACCCATACAGCGAATGCACTCATCCAGCTCAGATCTACAAGAAAGTCATCTCTGTAAGAATCCCCATCAAACCATCTCTCTCGTAGATTTTCAATTCAAATTAGGCCTTGCTTTATCTGTTCCATTCTCCTGCAGGGGAAAAAGCCTGAAGCTTTGTATAAAGTCAAGGATCCTGAAGTTAGGCAATTTGTAGAGAAATGCTTGTTGACAGTGTCCTGGAGGCTTCCCACCTAGGAGCTTTTGAAGGACCCATTTCTCCAAATAGATGATTTCGATTCCAATTCAAGGTTGCTTGAGGATGAGCATAATGGGATTGACTTCTTCGCTGGCCATGAGGATGAACTTTCGACGATTGTGGACATCACAATCAAGGGGAAGAGGAGAGATGATGGGATCTTTCTAAGGCTGAGGATTGCAGATGAAGAAGGTCAGTGATCCAAATTCATCTTTTACGGTGTCTTTGGATGCTCAATTGAACCAAATTGCATTGATTAAATTAGATATTAAGGAAGTGATCAAGATGGGAAGTGGGATCATTTCAATTCATAGCAATAACCCTAATTGCAATTCGATGTGTTTCAATCTCAAGTTGTGCTTGAAGTGCTTATGGAGTCTTAGTCTCTCATAATGAATGGTGTGGGAATACACCCTCTTCAATCATATCTATCTTTTTTAATTGAGTTGTTGCATTTCAATCCGATTGAGCATCCAAATGCAGTGTAATACCTTGAGCCTAATATCTTTTTGGGTGGTTCTATTTTTCAATGTCAAATTACCTGATACAATATTGGACCCATCACTATAATTCATCAGTTAACAGGAAATGACCAAAATGGAGGTTGGCCCATTTTAGTTCATGACAATGATCAACCTCTACTTGCAATTCCAAGCTTTTCAAGTCAAATTCCTACTTGGGGATGGCTATTTCATTACCTCATTTACCATTTCTGCTTTATTTAATTGAAGTATTTGAATTCAATTCAATCAAGCATCTAAGCACAGACTAAAAACATTACTTGTGTTTTTTTTTTCTTTCAATCTCTCATGAATTTTACTTTGTAAGTTAATAAGGTTTATAAAATACCAATGATTCAACTGTATATGTTTTTACTTTCTAAGTAATACTTGAATCAGTTTACTATTCTCTAACTTTTGCCGACGCCACCATCACCAGCAATTGCCTGACTGCCGGAAAATGTTCTGCCAGTGGTACCGCCGGTAGAAGGTAGTTTTCTTGTAGTGAGCGGACCCACTGATTTGGAGTGGCTCCACAAAAGTGCAGAAGAGTGTTCTAAAAAACTGTCCATACGGTTTTGTGGGCCCTAGATGATGTCTGAATGACAAAAAAAAATGGTCCTGTTTTGAAAGCCTATTGATATAGCTCTCGAACAATCAAATATCATGGACTCTTTATGTCATTTTTCTTACATGTGACTCTGATATCATTTAAATGAACTATTATGATGGAATTAGGTAAGAGTAGTATGATGGGATTTAGATAATTTGTCATTTTTTAAATATATTTTTTTTAAAATGGATGATCCTAATTAGAATAAAGAATGTTTAATACTAAATCAGGGTTAACTTGCTTGGTTAAAAATATATATGCATGTAATTCTTTTATGACCGAATGATGAATGGAATTTTAGTTTACTTCTCCCAACTCATTTTGTTTCTGTTTCATTTTAGTCTACTGACTTGTTTTGTTGCTAGATGACAAGACAACTATGGCTGTACTTCAATCTTGAAATCTGATTCACTAGTCCTAGAATGTATTTACACAATTTCCAGAACAATGCCTTTTGGAAATCTAAACTCAGCAGACCATAACATAAACGCTTACTATCAAAAACATCAACAGCCTATGTGATAGATTGTAGAAATTATTATGATCAACAAAGCAGCATTTTGACCCAACCCAAGCTATTACAAATTAAAGAATAAGAGTATGAATAAAGTCAGTTTTTTTCACCTTTAGAGTGTTTGTCCAATCAAATAGGTCATGGATTTTTGAATGGTTCAATAAGTTCTACAATCTCTGCAACTGAAAACATCTGAATTTAAGAAAAAATAAAATAAAATTATATCATAGCAATGCCGAAAATGATATAATTAGTAAAAGGTATCAATCTAAAAATTATAATCAGTAAAGAATCAGGTAACATTTAGTTAAAGGTATCAATCAAAAAAATCAAATTGATAAAGAATCCGGTGAAAATCTGGTCACATATTATCAATCTCATGTCTCACATAATTGTTTCTAGAGTTTGGCAACATTTCTTAAATGATGTTGGTGACCTATCTATTGTATGTGCGGCTGACACACATTTGTTTCAATTCAGACTATTGAAATTGTGCGGTCTGTTTTTTATGGGGCATACACTTACAATTGCATTGGTTCTACTGTGTTAACCATCTGATTAACGGCCATCAATTGGCTGGCTAAATGAAAAATTTCGTCAATTTCATTACTATATTTGTCCGCTATTCTAATGTGCTTAATCATGTGATGGTTTGTCTTCAACATAATCACATGCAAATGCAACCCAGATCTGAATAGTTGAATGTGGACTGCATTTCTAGATTTAAAGCCAAGGACTTCAAGAAAACATCCACAGGTGAAGCAGCCAAAAAAAAAAAAGGGACTTAAAATGCTGGATTATCCAGGCTACTGATCAGCCATATGCTAGTATCCATGCGTAAAACAGAACTTCCTATCTACTACCTGCTGTCACAAAAGCAACAAAAGCTGGAAACTCTTTTTTGTTTACCCTTTATCTGTTCATGAACCCTTCTAGGGGATTAGTGGGGAAGAGAGATGGAAGGAAAGGGTGAGGCCACATGCAGGTGAGATAAAGAGGGAAGGGATCAATGTGCCTGGTTTGAAGGGCCACACAGATGAAAAAAAAAAAAAAAAAGAAGAAGAAGCAAAGGTTTTGTACCTCCCCATGACTAATTGCAGCAGTAAATTTGGGCAAACACTGCTTGCATTATATATAGTATAGATAACAAAGATCTGATGGAGATTGTAGAGTTCTGGACTCTTATTATTCTAGATTCTAAAACATGACATAAGCCAATAATAGAAAGACACTTGAACTACAACCTGAATGTAGATGCACTTTGTAAGTTTATCTTAACATACAAAGCTTTTTATTTGATCTGGGTCCATTTATCTTTACTAATTCAAAATATTCTTGCCTTGTATAGGGATGTCAGTAACAATAGCATTCACGGCATAATTCCTTTGTTTTTTCCCCCCCAGTGCAACCCATATGTAAGATGTTTATAACTTTTTACATCTTCCTTTTCCTATATAGGATTTAATCCTTTTTTTAATTATTTTTTTATTTTATTTTTTATAAATCTGACTGGTGTGATTCTTTCAGGGTGTCCCATAGGTTGTGTAAGTTTTTAACTATGGACAGTCCAGATTCATTCCTTGAAGACGGTTGCCTAAGCAGAAATTGTTGATGGCACTGTATGATGGCTGATAGATGAATTTTTATGATAGTGGTTGGTTTAGTTAGTTGATTTTGTCATAAGAAGCTCAGATTTTCTAGAGTTTAATTTTTAAGTTTATTCTGAGTACTTGCTTCCTTTGAAACAAACTGCAGTTTATAGTAGCTATTCATGTATGGTTGTTGAATGGATGTCTCCTAGATATTTTTTTCTTTTGTTTCCAAAATTACAGCACCATATCTAAGTTGAAGGATATACAAACAGGGGAAATTGTTGCTTTGAAAGAGATATTAATAGGTTCTCCAACAAAGGAGGTATGGTGTTTTTTTCCTGTTGATTATCGTAGTCTATAATCTATTCATTGTAACTTATGACCAGGAAAGTCGCTTTAGTGGTATATTCAATCACCCCTGTTTCCTGTGGTGTGGTCCACCCGAGATTCGGATCTGCTTTATTTTTGGGCCCATTCCATAAAATCAGTTGGAAAAATGGATGGACCGTCTATAACACTAGCTAGTCTATCTGAGGTTTTAGCCTTTGCAGTTGGAAGTTTCATTCCAATGCCTGCGTTCCATGTTTGCAGGTGAGAACATTTTTCTATTGATAATATTCATTTTTCACTTTGTTGCAATGTACACTGATCTATCTGATTTATTGCAGCATTGGCAGTTTTCTCACATGGACCTCCCTTGTTACAGATGATCAATCCATCTGATGCCTCTAAACATACATGATTTAGAAATGTATAGCAATGGCTCACATGCTCCACTTTTCGGCAGTTTCTTCTAGTTAATCACTATCTTTGGAGTGTTCAAATTTGAGAAACGATCTATTTAGCTAAGTGTATAGAAACCAACACATGTACATTGATGCATTTGGCATCCAAAGTCCCCCCTATCTAGCTAATTAGTATTTGCTTCACTTTTGAGTTTCATCCAATTATTTTCTGTGTAGGACCATCAGAATGTGAGATTACTGTGGCATGACTTGAAGAAAGGCGATTTCTTTTTTATTGTATATGGGCCGTGGAACAAATGTCATTCTGTCTGATAAATTACAACAGATTTGTAAGTTAATAAGGTTAGTGCCAAACATATGCACGATAATAATGTATATGCATCAAGTAATCTCTACTGTGACTTTTCACCTTCTACTCTGTTTTATATATAAACAATTAATGGTCCTATTCTAGCAAAGAAGTGTCCACTATCGTCCAAACATATGCATGATAATAATGTATATCCATATATCTGCTTGTATTATAGCTACTTTTAATGGTTGACTAAAATAATTTTTTTTATTGGTGCTATGATGTCCTTATTCATTTTGCAGCTCTTATCTCATAAGATGTGAGAACATTTTGTCATCATCGGATATAAATGTAGACAAAAGGTTTTATTCCGGAGTGCCAGTTCAACAAAAATATCTATTTCTTTGTTCCTTGACAGGATAGATGAATCTCAGCATAGATTTTAACTTCCTAAAACTTGGTGATGCCCTGTTTTGAATGGTAGCTGACACTGGATTTTGTTTTTTCTGAAAACTACTATGAATCCTGATTTTTCTTATTTCTTATTTTCTAAATGTAAACCTCTATTAGAGACATCCCGGAATGGATATCTTGCAGCGATTTCATAATCAAGTTATTCCTGTGTCATTGTTCAAGCATTTCATTCCAACATCTATATTTGTTTGTATGTGCAGTCAACTTACCATCTGAACATGTGGTCCATGTAATGTTGCAGGTGGTGCATCAACTTCTCTCACATACATTGCTGCTGAAAGGATCATTCCTGGGTAACTTGATTTACACACCCTGTGATTTTACCCTGTGATTTTAGCAGCCCATATAAATCAGAACTATCATCAAAGAAAGGATTCTTATTGTTAGGCAATCATCTTAAAGGATTAAAAGCATGCATAAGTGCTCAATTAGTTGTTGTAGCAAAGGAGCATGTTGTCTATGGCGAAATCACAGAATCAAAAGTGTCTTTTTTCATAATGATTCCAAGATTATGGCTGGATCATTTGCTTAAGATTATGAAAGTTTAAGTTATTCTTTCCTTATTTGATTAGTTAACACTTTCTTTCTTCCGAATAGGCGTTCAATATGAGTTGGTGGATGCGCTTGATCCTAATGTATGATAATTTTTCAGTCCAGAGGAATTGCAAGAGAGACGGGTCAATTTGGTTTTACCAATATTAGTCATTTTTGTCTTTGCCTTAGGAGTGCTTTATAAGGTATGGATTTATACTTATGTTTCGTTCTTTACCGGCAAAGGCAATGTGGGATCCAGAAATTCAGAACATTCTATCTGACCCCATCCTGTGTGCAACGTTAAACTGCAGGTTCTTGCCCACAAAAGATAACCTGGGGAGAGGAGAAATGGACAGAGAAGTGCAAGCTATTATGAGACGAGGGAGATGGCTATGAAAATGGGAGAAGCTCATATTGCGAATGGAATCTAATTCAAAGAATCCCAATATCAAGGGAACTCCAATAGCATGACTATTGAAGATGTGATAGATGAGTGCAGACTACTTGGCAGGGCACGGGACCACGTCACCTTTTATTTTTTTTATTTTTTAATTAGAAAGATTTGCTATATGGCTAAGGATTTTTGGAAGCCGTAACTTCTCTAGCTACGGATTTAATCCGTAGCTTTTTACCATTTTTTGAACTGACAATTATGGGCGTCCAGAAAACCGCGGGTAAAGATCCCTGACCGCCAGCAAAGCCTTTGCAGACGCAATTTTTACCGGCGGTTAATGCCTGTTTTTTCTTGTAGTGAGCAAGTAAGCTATCATTCCTCAAGAAGAAATAGGGACAGCTTCTTATTCAAAAAACTGTTTCAAATGCAGTACACAATAGCTAACAGATTTTATGCTTGAAACAAAGGTAAATTTTTATTTTTTATTTTTCCTTTCCTACGTTGCTTTGCTATTGATTTCATATAGCTTTTTCTTTCTTCTTTAAATAGTTTGTATGATGATTTATATTTTTTTTACAAGTTTTCTGGAGAATATATGTGTGTAGGACCACTTTGGTCAGTTCCATTCTTGATTTCCATACAAACAAAGGTAAATTCTTGATTCGTAGTTCTAGATTCTTGATTTTATTTTTTATTTTTCCATTTTTCAAGATATTATTCTGCTGGTTTAGGCCGGGGAAGAGTGTAGGTCTACTAGGCCACTCCTCTTCCCTTTTTTTGTTCTGTTCATTTTTATTTTTCGATTTCAATTTTGAGTTTGAGACATTAGAAATGATCATGAACAGATGATAAAGTAGAGTCACAAGAATCAGACTATGGTAGGGCCATATATAGTACAGCACACATGGCACAATTTTGTACCAATCAGGTCAACCCATATACTGATTTATGGCTCATGTATCAAAATCACACCTATTAGAAATTCTTATCCATCTGATCATGGCCATCAAGCCAATGGAAAAATGAAAGATTGACACTGAAATACTTAGTGGAGTAAATTGAATAAAGGTGGTAACTAGGATTGTATAGCAGGGATGAGTTCTACATAATAAGACATCCTTAGTAGGGCCCAGTAGATGGATAAACCAGATTGATAATTCAACCTGCAAGTTGTGTTGTGGAAAGATGGCCCTGCCACATTCTATTCTTCCCCCTCGAACACATGGTATGTATCATCATCTCACCCCTAGTCCACCACTGCTTGGGATGAAAAACGTATTATTAATGTTTTTTTTCCTAATCGGATATCTGGTGGATTAGTTATGGCAAGGTATCCCAACTATATCAGAAAGTGTGCCAACGCCATAGCTTTGCGAGATCCATGACCACATGATGAGTGAGGTTGCTTAAATTGTCGAGTCACCACATGTTAAGAGTGGGTTCCACCTATGAATGGCACTAGAGTCTCAACCTTAAGAGTGGGTTCCAATGAATTATGGCACTAGATCGAGCGCTGAGCATTTGTTTTTCAATCAAACGTTGCGACAACGCAAATCATCTTGATTTTGGGAAAAACACTACATGGTGGGGACCACCCACCCATGAACACAAATAAAGCACTTGCTTCTATATAGAGGCTTCTTTTTTCATATACAATACAAATTGTGCTAGCTATGTGTTTTAGGGGTCATTTGCCAACCTAGAATTTAGAAATTACTAAAGAATTTATTTCTATGAAACAAATTATCCGAGAAATTGAATCAATTGGTTATGTCTAGAAACTAGGAATAAAATTCTGCAGTATCTAGAAATGTGCTTGGGAAGTTGGAATTCATTACTGATGTAGAGTGGGTTGCAGACAGTTTCATGGCCAAGATGGATCAAAAAAGGCCCGGTTGATGACAGAAGTGATCTTTTTTTTTTTTTTTGGAAGGATCACAAGAATTGTATTAAAATCGAAAAGGAAAAAATGGGGAAGAGGATAGAAAGTCTGTTGAGAAAGCAGGGAAGAGGATAGAAAGTCTGTTGAGAAAGCAAAGACGATAGAAGTGATCCGGACCGTTAGACCTTAAATCAGGCATATCTCGCAATCCGCAATGAGTTATCGGACGTAAAATATATGATTTTCGGGTAGGAAGACCTACTTTAGCCACCCAAACTGACTACACTGGGTTGCGTAGGCCGGATTTGTGAAATACCATCAAATCGACGGTTGTTTCCCTATTTTAATTCTGTTTTTACTATAAATAATAAGTTTTAGTTTGATTATAAATCTTCATCCGTTGGGCTTTAGGAGTTGTGCCCAATGTGAAAAGTGCTTAGAATAATTAGGAGAACAACTTGGTGAAGCGAAATAGGACACTTACTATTTTTGGCCGAAATCCTTGCGCACTAGTGGAAATCACGACCGTCTATAAATAGTAAGTTTACTATTTATAGTAAGTTGTGAATTCTATGAGTTTTAGTTATAGTTTGATTCTGAAAGTTCTCTCATTGCTTGATATCCCTATTTAAAGGATTGTGAACTCGTTTATTTCATTCATCAATCACTTTTGAATTTTATAGAATTTATTTTCTATTTTCTTGTTCTTTTCCTCGTGGATTCGAGGAGTATCTGTGAGGAGTCCAGAGAAATTCTGTGGATTCGGAACCACTATCCCCTTGAGGAAGACAACGCTCGACCTCACGTCCTTCCCTATGTTAGTTTGGTATCAAAGCGAGGCTTTTCCTTGGATATATGGCTTCTAACGACAGGTCGGGCAACAATCCCATGGACGGTGCTTCAGGGAATTTACCTTTAACGGCGGCAACTTTTAAAGCAGCGCAATGGGAGAATCGGTGCAGTGTTGTCATGTTTGCCAAATATCCAAGGGGCAGTCTCAGAATACGGGCCTCTACACACCATTACCCATACCCGACGGCCCTTGGGAGGACCTATCAATGGACTTTGTGTTGGGTCTCCTACAGACACAGCGTGGCATGAATTCGGTATTCGTGGTAGTAAATCGTTTCTCGAAGATGACTCACTTCATACCATGCAAGAAGACTCTCGACGCGACACACGAGGCAAATTTGTTCTTCAGAGAGGTTATGCGGCTACATGGGGTCCCCAAGACTATCACTTTTGACCATGATACGAAGTTCATTAGCCACTTCTGGCTGACTTTGTGGAATCAGTTTGATACATGACTTCAGTTCAGCAATGCCTACCACCCACAGACCGACGGGCAAACCGAAGTTGTGAATTACACATTTGGGAACCTCCTTCGATGTATTTCAGGAGAAAAGTTGAAGCAGTGGGATTTAGCCTTATCTCAAGTGGAGTTTGCATTCAACAATATGGTAAACCGTTTGATAAGGAAATCCTCGTTCCATGTTATTTATGGCCGAGTGCCTCGCCACACACTTGATTTAGTCCCTTTGCCCAAGCTCCCATGTATGAGGGTTGTAGCAGAACATATGGCAGACAAGATCATGGGTATTCATGCTGAAGTACAAGACAAGTTACACACCTGGAACAACAAGTATAAGGAGCAAGGTAACGACCTTCTGGGCGACATGGAGATTTCACCGAGTATCATGAACCAAAGTAAGATGAGTTCTTTTAAAGTGGAGGGGATTGATGTAGAGCAGGTTGCGGACAATTTCATGGCCAAAGATGGATAAAAAAAGGTCCGGTCGACGATAGAAGTGATCCAGACTGTCAGACCTTAAATTGGGCGTATCTCGCAATCCAGAATGAGCTATCGGACATAAAATATATGATTTTGGGTTAGGATGAGCTACTTTAGCCACCCAACGCCGGGTTGCGCAATCTGGATTTGCAAAATACCATCAGATCAACGATCGTTTCCCTATTGTAATTCTGTTTTTACTATAAATAGTAAGTTTTAGTTTGATTATAACTCTTCATCCGTTGGGCTTTAGGAGTTGCGCCCAACATGAAAAGTGCTTAGAATAATTAGGAGAAAAGCTTGGTGAAGCTAAATAGGACACTATTTTTGGCCGAAAACCTTGCGCACTAGTGGAAATCACAACAGCCTATAAATAGTAATTTTACTATTTATAGTAAGTTGCAAATTCTAGGAGTTTTAGTTGTAGTTTGATTATGAAATTTCTCTCATTACTTGGTATCCCTATTTAAAGGGTTGTGAACTCGTTTATTTCATTCATCAATTAATTTCGAATTTTATAGAATTTATTTTCTATTTTCTTGTTCTTTTCCTTGTGGATTTGAGGAGTCTCCGTGAGGGGTCCAGAGAAGTTCCGTCGATTCGGAACAGTTATCCCCTTGAGGAAGACAGTGCTCGACCTCATGTCCTTCCCTGCTTCAATTACATTGTAATGTCAATTTATATGACAAATTAAAGAAATATGCACATTTCCCTTGGGATTTGCAAGCTAGCCTCAGGCCAAGAATTCAAGAACTAGCCTTTTTCTAGATTTGGCTTGATAACTTGATAGGATTGTATTCATTAGCTGATTCTCTCTCTTTTATTTTTTTATCTGACATGGTTATTTTTTCCTTTATATTCTTATGGCTTACATCGATGATGTAGGGGATGTAATGATTCATGTTTTTTGGAAACCAATCAAGGCAGGAGTTGGAAATTGAGGATCTTACTTATTTGAATCCTCTGTTTTGATGTACCCCATGGCTTATTTTCCCATTTTTGGAATCCACTTCTATATCCCTTTGTCACCTCTATAGCTAGCTGTGGACACTTTATCAACATCTCATTAGTTTATATATATAAATATAAATCAATTTCTTCACCTAATCTTGTGTTATTTACATGTGCTCAAGTTTTTGATGTGTTTATTTATCTGTATGTCAGAAAGATGACCTTAGAACTGTGGTGTCCTACTACGGAGCAACCCAAAAATTTCATGCATAGGTCTTTGGGGACGATCTATGGGTACTGTCACAAGGTAGTTAATCACACAATCTTAGAATTGATCATTTCTTGATTGCTGAATTATGGTATCTTGATCTATTAGCTGTAATTTTAAGGCCATTTGTGCTAATTTATTTCTACTTGTAAAAATCTGCATTTGTTTGCCTCTCTCTCTCTCTCTCTCTCTCTCTCTCTCTCTCTCTCTCTCTCTCTCTCTCTCTCTTATGTACACAAACCATCTTCTGTACTTGATATTAAGATCTATCTATTTCAAATTTGGCCCTTCATTCAGACATTCAAATGGGAATAAGTCTGCTGCATGGATTTGTAATTTGATTCAGACACTTCTTACATCTTTGGTTTCATTTTTCTCATCTTAAAAATGACTACAGGGTTGAAGAATCATAACAAATCACATCGTGCCTTATAATTTTTCAAAACTATGCTGTCATGTTTTTCTTTTTAGCTGATCTGTTAATGTCAGCAGGCTAATGGTGCAAATTGAAGAAGTTTGAATATAAAATAAATTAGGTTTGTAGATGTTTTCAAGATATTAGTCATTGCATTGAGATTTTTTATTTTTTCTGTTTTTTTCTCGATCAGGTTTTTATGTTCAATGTTCACACTGGGTGAATAACAATATTTTTGGAAGGGAATGTGCCAGATAATTCATATCTTTTGATTTACGGATATGCTTTCACTGGGATTATTAGCAGCATTAATGTAATATAAATAATCTTTTCATCTGAATTTAATTTCAATCTTTTCTTATAATTACTATGGACGAATGATGTCAAATGCCTATAATCGAATGTCCCCAAGTCAATGATACCCCCAAATTAGGTTTTTTTTTTTTTTTTACCAACAGATTAATGTTGAGATCCAATTGACTTGTAATATAAATAATCTTAACTTGTGCCAAACTTTAAACACTTAGCATGGGTCATATTATATACTTCTGGTTTACTCTATCTAAGACTGATTTAAATGGATATCTTCTATGGCTAGGACTACTGCTATAAATGTCAAAGGTTTCAGAGAAATTGTAATCCATGGATGCCTAGACAAATGTTGCAAAAATATGGTATTGAAATCTGGTGAAAGAGATTTGGATATTTGTCCAGTGAGTGGCCCTCTGTCTACCAGGTTCTGCATTTTTGGTTTTAGTTTTCTTTAATGAAATCCTCTTTGATTTCTAATTAAAAAAACGTTGTGGCTTCACAAGATTGGCCAGAGGTCATTAAGTATGCTGGTTTGGTTTGTGCACAAGCTCATCGCCAGGAGCTGATCCAAGATCTTTTTAAAGTCTGGCAAGCTCCTGTATGGGGCACCATTACGGGTGGCATGATCAAGTATTGTCTCTTATTTTCTTTGAGCTTTTAAATAAAGTGGTAGATTTATTATTTATGATCGATGTGCTCTTGTGGGTTTTCACACGTGGCCATCTTAAACAAGATCTATTTAATGTAGCGGCTTAAAATAAAGAGAGGGATTTTAATATCACTCACTGTTCTTTTAAATCCAGGGAGCTTCTGATTTCTTTCCGTCGGGCAACTGGGCAGAAGCCTCAGTTTTTAAAGGGATCTGTCCTTCTCTGTTTTTGTTTGTTATATAATGTCAACTTACCTTACCTTTCCTGTAAATCTTGATAGTTGCACTGAATTCAGATTTCTAGAGATACATTAAAAAAAATAGTTACATTGATTAATAAAACTGTAAATGAATAGAATGGGTCATAGGTGTTTCAAGTTAAAGCCACAAAACTGTATACGAATAGTACTGAAGAATAGGACACTTGTGTTTGTATTTGTCCCCTGAAGACAATGAAGACGTTCTGTGAAACCATCTTCAATTTTGAATAAGATATGGTGATATTTTCGGGTTTAGATTCATTTCACTATCACTGTAATGGAAGATCTGCAAGGGCCTGAAAAGGTGATTGGTTTGAGAAGGTAGTTCTTGTTTGCAGGCACCACAAGAACAGAAGGAGCTGATGAGCAAGACTTCGTACACGCTTTCTCAAATTCCTGTCCAAACCCCACACACACACACACACATGGGGAAAAAAAAAAAAAAAAAACATGCCTATTACATTAGAAATAATTAAGCCAATGGATTTTCTCTATGTATCCCTGCTATGCAGGTTAAAAACAAGGAAGCTAGGATGAAAGAAGATATAATAGCCGAGGTAACACAATCTGGTGGTCGAATGCTATTGCATCGTGAAGAACTTAATCCAGTGTCGAAGCATTCCAGTGTAGTAGAGTACTGGGAGAACATTTTATTAGATGACATGAAGACAACAGCAGAAGTATATGCCTCTCTGAAAGCTGAAGGCTACAATATTGAATACAAGAGGATACCGCTAACACGAGAAAGAGAAGTCTTTTAGATAGATATTGACGCAATCCACTCATGTCAAGATGAGTATGTATCATGTATCAGACAGCTAGCAACTATTATCTGTTTTACAGTGATTTCTCTTATATTTAACTAAGATTTTTTTTCTGTTAATTTCAAGTGATGTAATCTAACTGAAGGACTTTTTCTTTCCTGCAGATCTGCAGGTTGCTATCTTTTTGTGTCACACACTGGTTATGGGGGAGCTGCTTATGCAATGGCTATCACTTGTCTTACACTGGTTATGGTGTGCCCCGCCATGATGTATGTGTTTTATAACATGGTATATTCATTTTCTAAGCTCATTTTAGGTCATGAGCTAAAAAAATAAGGCAGATCCAAATTTCAGGTGGACCACACACAAAAAAAAAACAGGAGTGATTAAAACTTACAGGGAGCCACAAGTTTTGAGTGAAACTGATAATTTTGTTTTCCCTTCATTAAGTTGAGGTAACCCGATAAGAGGTTGGATGGTGAATAAACATGATAATAGGCATTAAGAAGTTTTTATTGGGGCCATTTAATCACTGCCATTTACAGTAGTGGAGCCACCTGAGATTTGGATCTATTTCATATTTTAATTCATCCCCTAAAATGAGTATTGAAAAATAGATGGAAGGCTTAGGCAAAACACATAGATGGGATTTATTAGTGACCCCTCCAGTACTAGGTAGGTCTGGAAAGGCTTCCACCATTGTGGGGATGCTGATTGCCTACTGACCCATCATCTGGGGCACACCATAGTTTATGTGTTTTATTCAGGCTTTCCATCCATTTTGTCATATCATTTTAAGGTGTGAACCCAAAATTGAGGTAGATCCAAAGCTCAAGTGGACTGCACCACCAAAGGAAATAGTGGGAATTGAAGCATTAACCACTGAAAACTAATTTCTTTTTGCAAGCTTCAAGAGAATTTAGTAACTTAGAACATATTCCTGTGTCCTTTACAAGAAAAGAAAGTGGTTTTTATATTCAGAATTGTTTTCACTCCTTTGGAGAGTGAGATGGAAGTTTAGTTGGCCTCATATGTAGGTTCAAAAATCAGAACTTCAAGGCTATTTACTGCAAGTGGTTTCAATAATTTCACCCGGAGAGAGAGAGAGAGAGAGAGAGAGAGAGAGAGAGAGAGAGAGAGAGAGAGAGAGAGAGAGAGAGAGAGAGAGGAGATTATATGAAAATGAGCTTAAATCTCATGCTTTGGCACTAATCTTTGTGCGTCTTCATTGATCCTAAATGACAATCCATTTCTGTGCAGGTTTTGTTTCATGATCCCAAGCACAAGAAAATTTATGCAATTGAAGGTCTAATGACTGAGATTTGCTAGGTGCACATGCAGGTATAAGGCAGCTAATCTTAAACTTTTAACTCTTTTTTTAAATTTAAAAATATATATATATTTAAAATGTACAGATGTTGTCATTTGATGCCCATTAGAAATGAACTAATATTTATATATATTTCAAAGTAGATGCTTGAGCCGCATTTTGGTAGTATTCTTCTTCTGTTGATATAAAAAATAATAATAATAATAATAATAAAATTAAAAAAAAAATAAAAAAATTTAAAAATATTCGGTTTCTGTGATGCAAGTCTTTGTAGGAACTTTGCTTTACTCTAATATGTCATAGCATGCAGTCTGTGCTTCTCAATTCATCATACTAGTTTTCACAACTTGAAATAAGTTTGCATGAATTCCTTAATCCTTAATTCAAATTCATGAGGGTCTAATCGACAACAAATAATGACCTTTTCTTGTTGCTTCAAGTTCATGAATGCCTACATCTGCATGTTTACTAGTTTTTCTTTTGAAAATTTGTTAATTTGGATTTCATCCCTAATCAATCCCAAGTGTAATATATTAGCCAGCCAAAAGTCTGTCTGGATGTACTTTAGAATGAGAATTGAAGAGAATGAGGTCTGACCCATGTCCGATATGCTTGAGAAATATTAAGACAATTTAGCATGACTCACCATTTTATTTATTATTACTATTTTTTTGAGTTTGATGTAGTGGGATTCCATAGCACTTCTTCTATTTTATGTCGATGTTCAAATGCTTGGCCTTGACACTAGCAATGCTGGAAAAGCTAAGAAGAGATTTTCTATGGCATGGTAAGGAAGAGAAGAAGAAATTTCATTTGGTTGATTGGAAGGAGGTGTGTAAGCACGTACAAGAAGGCGGGGCTGGTATAAAAGACCTTAAGAGTATGAATCGGGCCCTCTTAGGCAAATGGACCTAAAGACTAGGGACGGAGGATGGGACCCTCTAGAATACATTAGTCAAGAAAAAGTATGGGCATTCAGAGGGGAATTGGTGGACCAAGGACTCATCCAACTACAGAGCTTCGGCGTTATGGAAAGGGGTGCTATACATAAAGGAGGTCCTGAAAAGGATAGGAATTGCTATAGGGAAAGGTGATAATACTCGATTTTGGTATGACATCTGGGTGGCGACGTTGCATTGAAAGATGATTTTCCGCACATATTCTGCATTGCCTCTAATCAGTCCATTGTGGTTGTTGGATGTTATGCCGTCCTTGGGGTGAAGTGGTGTGGAATCCATAATGTAGAAGAAATCTCCATGATCATGAGGTTGAAGAATATGTAGCCCTTCTTAATCACATCAAGGACTTCAAGCCAGATCTGTCTAGTGCGGACAAATTAGTTTGGAAAATTGACAAATCTAGAGAATTAATTCTCAGTTAAATCTTTCCATAGGAGCATTGACCGGGCTTCCTCAATAGGAGAAGAGACCCAAACTAATCATGTTTGGAAATACAAAGCTCCTCCCAAGATAGTGGGTTTCAGCTGTCTGGTTGGTAAAAAGGTCCTTATAGTTGATAATTTAAGAAAAAGAGGTATGATTATCACAAATGTGTGTCTATGCTGCGTGACGAGTGAAGAATCAGTGGACCATCTCTTCATTCACTGTCCCTTCGTCAGTTGGATCTGGCCAGATATCCTATCTTGTTTTGATATTCGTTGGTCCTTCCCAAATTCGACAAGTAGACTCCTTAAGGCTTGGCATGGCCCAAGATTGGGCAAACAAAAGACCAATTTATGGAGAATGTCCATCCTCGCTATCTGGTGGATAGCGTGGGAAGAAAGGAATTGAAGATGTTTCAATGGTGTCTCAAATTCTCAAGAATCCATTGCATTTAGAGTGAGGTGGTTTGTAGTCAAGCGGGTTTCTAATGCAGATAAATTAAAGGGCTATAATCTTCAGTTTATAGGAGTGTAGCAGTCCCGCTACCTCAGCAGTTTAGCTATCTCTGTATTTCTCTATCTATTAATATAATTTGTGATCTTTCAAAATAAAAAATTTAAAAAAAAATTGTGTTGTGCTCTCCCAGTGATTGCATTGCGCTGCTGTGTATTGATTCCAACATCTAAAGATCTTTTCAAACTGTATTGTGCTCTCCTAGTGAATGCCATGAAGTTAAGAAATGCTCTTAACTAAACCACTAATGGATAGGATGAATTCTATTTTTGTTTTGTTAATTGGTTTCAGTTGACTAAACTATTGACTTTTCATGGATTGAAGTTGGTTGTTTGTAATATATGAAAGGTTGATTAAACTATAGATGAATAGAAAAAAACTAAAAAAGCTAAAATCAAATAGAATATCATACATACCAGTAATAATTTGACAAGACTGGTTATAGAAATAAAAATAAAAAATAAAAAATCAACTTTCTTGCATGTGCTTCATTGGGCATCTCAAATCGACAGACTGGGCATACATGTCTTTCCTCCAACCATCGGATTATACATTGGCCTTGAAAAATATGTGAGCAAGGCATACATAATATCCTAACCCTTCTCAAGAATTCATCTCGACATATTACACACTTACTAGCATCAGATTCTAAGCCTATCCCCTCCAATGCTTCAATAGAAGATCCTGATACAGGGACCACAGGGGACCCGTCAAAATCCTAGCCATTGAATCTACGTCTCCATCGTCTTGCACCAATGACAATGTCACTATATTAATCTCCATGGCCATATGTAACTCCTTACAAGCTTTCATGGCCCGCTTTGCCATATCGCTAGCGCCAATGGCCAAGCTCTATGCAAAGAATTTACGGGCCATTAGATGAACATTGAAGTAGGACATAGTATTTTGGAAACATAAGGTGGATCTATTACGTTGGCAGTGTCGATGAAGCTTGTCTGAGAATATCTGCATATTCTTAGATTCCTTTGAATCCTCGATTTTGTATATTTATCCATGGGAGGTGGCCGTGAGCCGCTGGGACTGCTCGTTCAAGGTGATTTTAATGAGGAGAGAAGGTTCATTGTTTTCAGGCACTCATTCAAGAGAGGCACGCATGCGAACTGAGCAGCGGCTCTAGGTACTAGCGTTGGAGCTAGCAGATGGTTTTGGTGTCCTGATGGAATCGGATATTATTAGATTTGTAACAGTGTGTATTATCTTATTTTAGCATAGAAGCCGAGATTTTATTTCTTATACAGTTGTAGCAATCTCCTTAATATAGATTGCAATTGACTATATAAGAGGATGTTCCTCTTCTCAATGAATATACGAAAGTTTTACACAACTTGTCATGGTATCAAAGCCAATCCATCTGGCCCATTGATCATTGACCCCATCTCTGTGCTAGGCCATTCATCACGGCTAGTCTCTGGATCAGTCATGATGCTAATCAACCATAACAACTCAGATCCAGTGGTCCTCCGCCGACTCACCCAATCTGTTACCATCATCTCAGCAGCATCTCCAATCATGTCATCGTGACAACCCCCTGAAAAATCTGTTCCCCAACATTGTTGCCCTCTTCGGCAGATCTTCCGGCCGCGCCCCCAATCATTGTGTCTCCATCCATCGCTACCCCTGTGCTCGTGTTTGCCCGCCGTTGTGTCCCCTCCACGGATACTCTCATTTCGAAGGGGCATTGAGATTTTGGTGCATTGTATATACACCACGACCGACTTTCCATTCACAATCTCGATCTACATGGCTACTTCTTCATATAGCACTTTGTCTATTTCAACCAATGTATCTACTTCAACCAATATTCTGGCAACTCCAGACTCCTCAAATCCACTCTATCTTCATCATTCTGATCAGCCAGGTATTACACTTGTTTCTCAACCTCTCATCGGTGATAACTATGCCACTTGGAGTCGCGCCATGATCGTTGCTCCTAGTGCCAAGAATAAACTATGCTTTGTTGATGGCTCCTACCTACAGCACTACTGCTTCTAATTTTGCCTCATGGACTCAATGCAACCATATGGTTCTATCTTGGAACCTCAATGCTCTCACTAAAGAGTTATCAAATAGTGTGGTTTACATTGACACTGCTTATGCTGTTTGGATTGATCTGCATGACCGTTTTTCTCAAAGCAATGGTCTGTGCATATTTCAACTCCGGTGCTCCATTCGCTCTCACACACAAGCTCAGTCTACCATTGCTACATACTTTTCATAGTTGAAATCATATTGGGATGAACTATCCTCCTACTCTGCTCTCCTTGTATGTACTTGTGGAGCAGCAAAGGATCTCACTTCCTTTCAACAGCAGGAACTCCTCATGCAATTTCTTATGGGGCTTAATGAAAGTTACTCTGCCATCCGAGGTCAACTTCTTCTCATGAATCATCTTCCTTCAATTAACAAAACATATACTCCTTATTACTGCAAGAAGAAAAACAACGAGAGGTCTCTACTTCTCACAAACTTTCCGATGATGGTATCGCCTTGGTCGCTACAAACTATCCTTCTCATCCAAGCTCCTCTCGCAATTTAGGACGTAATCTTTCCAATGACAACCGTGCTAGACGTCACACTCAGCTCACTTGTGATTATTGTGGTTGGACAGTTCACACAAAGGACAAATGTCATGCATACATGGATATCCACCTGACCATCGCCTCCATGGTACTACTTCATCCAAACCTCGCAAAATTCCATCACATGACAATACGGGTCCTACCAATTCCACCACGTCCACTCCCAACTTCACTCCAAATCAATATCATCAAATTCTTTCAGTACTGCTCAATAAAGGTACTACACAACCTGAGGCAAATCTTGTAGGTAATTTCTCTTGTTTTTCTATTTCTTCCTCTCCTTCCACATGGATTATCGACATTGGTGCCACTACCCATATGACCCATTATTCATCTTTACTTCAATCTTCCTCACATTCTAATACAATTTCTTCCGTCACATTACTAAATGGTCATTTTGCCAATGTCACCCATGTAGGTTCTACTACTCTTACACCCACTATTTCCCTTACTAATGTTTTCTGTGTTCCATCTTTTCGATTTAATCTTCTCTCCGTCAGTCAATTAACTCGTTCATTAAAATGTTCAATCACATTTTTTCCTAATTTCTATCTATTTCAGGACCTGGTCACGAAGACGACGATTGGACTGGGTAAGGAGTAAAATGGCCTTTATCACTTCATTCCACATGTTCCTCCAGCCGTTTTATCTACCAACCACCCTTTTTCCTCTACATTATGGCATTGACGACTTGGCATCCTTCCCAGGCTCGCATTCAACATCTGTCTAGCATTTTACCTTCTTTTATATTTTCTAATAAATTTCATTGTGATGTTTGCCCTTTAGCCAAACAATCTAGATTACCTTTTCCATCTAGTTCTATTTTCACTATTGATATTTTTAACTTAATTCATTGTGATATTTGGGGACCATACTCAGTTCCATCTCATTCTAGTGCTCATTATTTTTTAACTATTGTTGATAACTTTTCACATGCTACTTGGACATATCTGATGCATTCTAAATCAGATACTCAGTTTTTTCTCAAATCTTTCTTTGTCATGGTAAAAACTCAATTTAAAAAACAAGTCAGGCAAATTCGCACTGATAATGGACTGGAATTTTTCTCTGCTAATATCAACTCATTTTTTCAAGAAGCTGGCATCATCCATCAACATTCTTGTATGGCAACTCCGCAACAAAATGGTGTCATTAAAAGAAAGCATAGGCACATTCTTGAGGTTGCCTGTGCGCTTCACTTTCATGCCACCTCTCACTTGAATTTTGGGGAGAATGTATTCTCACTACTACATATCTTATTAACCGAATTCCCACCGCTCTTTTTTCTAGCGTCACTCCTTTTCAGACACTCACCCAAAAACCACCCATTTACACGCATCTACGGGTTTTTGGATGCCTTTTCTATGCTTCCACCTTATTTAGTCATCGGGACAAATTTCAGCCATGTGCTCGTAAATGTATTTTTATTGGCTATCCATATGCACAATAAGGTTATCGGGTTTTTGAACTCTCGTCTCGGGAAATCTTCATCTCCCGCGATGTTGTTTTTCATGAGGACATATTCTCTTACACCGAAATCTCATCTTCCTCCTCTTCCCCTTCTCCAGTTCTTCTGCTTCCAGCTCCAGAAAATGCTCCCACCTCTTGTCCTATAGAGGTACCATAACCACAAATCTTATTTCCCTTGAGACTAGACCCTCTTCACCCCCTCCATCTTCTTCTGCTCCTCGTCATTCTGACCGCCTACAACGTCCGCCTACATATGGCTTCTTGATTTTGAGTGCTCTAATGCTGCCATGCAACTTCCCCAGGCCTCGTCAACTTCCACAAAGGTTCATCCTTTTCCCCTAACTAATTTTCTTTCGTATTATCATTTTTCTCCTTCACATAAAGCATTCCTTGCTAGCATTTCTTCTCTTGTTGAACCTACGAGGTATTCTCAAGCTGTGAAAGATCCGAATTGGCGTGATGCCATGGATGGTGAAATTAAAGCTCTTGAGCAAAACAATACATGGAAGCTTACAAACTTACCTCCTGGCAAAATTCCGATTGGCTACAAATGGGTATATAAACTTATAAAGTTCTGCTCTGACGGCACTATTGAACGATATAAAGCCCGTCTTGTCATGAAGGGCTACACCCAGTAAGAAGGACTAGATTATCATGAAACTTATGCTCCCATTGCTAAAATGGCTACCATCTGTTGTCTCCTTACTATTGCTGCTACTCGCAAATGGGCCATTTACAAAATGGATGTTCACAATGCTTTCTTACATGGTGATCTAGATGAAGAGATACATATGTCACTTCTCCCTGGTTTCACTCAACAAGGGGAGTCATGTGTTTGCCACCTAAACAAGTCCCTCTACGGACTCAAACAGGCCTCCCGACAATGGTTCGCCAAGTTTTCCACGGCCTTATAGTCTGCCGGATACGTCCAATCCAAGGCCGACTATTCTCTCTTCACCCGAAGCGTTAGCACCTCATTTACGGTAGTCTTAGTATATGTCAATGATGTCCTTATTACCGGCTACGATTTAAATACCATCTCTACTTTAAAGGATTTCTTACAAAGTCAATTCCAAAATAAAGATCTTGGACCACTGAAATATTTATTTGGGAATTGAAGTATCTCGTTCTCATTAGAGAATCTATCTTAGCCAACGCAAATACATCCTTGATATTCTTTCTGATGCTAGTCTACTTGCCGCTCGTCCTACCGATCTACCTATGGATGCTAACACCAAATTGTCTGATGATGATGACACTCTACTCTCTGATCCGATGCCATATTGTCGCTTAGTTGGCCGCCTTATCTACCTTACCATTACTTGGCCAGACATTGTTTATTTTGTACAGACTCTTAGTCACTTCATGAATAAACCCCGCCAACCTATTGGGATGCTACTCTTTGCATTTTTCGCTTCCTCAAAGGCACTCCAGGTCAAGGCTTACTCATGTCCTCCTCTAGTCCACTTATTTTAAAAGGATACTGTGACTCTGATTGGGCCAATTGCCCCATGACTCATCGCTCTTTGACTGGTTACTACACTTTTCTTGGTGACACTCTTATTTCATGGAAGACAAAAAAGCAATCCACTATCTCTCGTTCTTCAGCCGAGGCTAAATATCGATCCATGGCTTCCACATGTTGCAAACTCACATGGCTTCTTTCTCTCCTCCACGATCTTCACGTTCGCAATGTCCACCCGGTGCTTTTATTTTGCAACAACCAAGTTGCACTTCACATTGCTACTAATCCGGTCTTTCATTAACGAATGAAGCATAGTGAAATTGATTGTCACCCCGTTCATGAAAATATTCAATTAGGGATAATCAAGACTTCTTACGTTCCATCATGTCTTGAGCTTGCCGATTTATTCACAATACCCTTAGGCAAGGATTCATTCCAAAGATTGAGATCCAAGTTGGGTGTTTTCAACGCTCACTCTCCAACTTGAGGGGGAGTATTAGATTTGTAACAGTGTGTATTATCTTATTTTAGCATAGAATCCGAGATTTTATTTCTTGTACAGTTGTAGCAATCTCCTTAATATAGATTGTAATTAACTATATAAGAGGACGTTCCTCTTCTCAATGAATATACGAAAGTTTTGCACAACTTGTCAGATATTAGCTTCCCCACCAAATGACATATGGCTGCTTCTGTAGTAAGAGAAAGAAAGGAGAGAAGTAAAAAAGAAGTGAGAAGTGTTTGAAGATTAGTTGATAGATGAGTTATATTGAATTATTTATAGAAACAAAGAAGCTGAAGAAACAAAGAAGCTGAAGTTTGTAATTAGTAACTTCATTCTTCAGATAATGGTATTTAGAAGGTTTGCATATAGCAACTTTGGACGCAGCTTCAGTGGATATATAAGATCCACTGAGTTGCATGTTGGGCCCACCGTGATATATGTGTCTTATATCTATACCATCCATTTGTTTCATAAGCTTATTTTAGGTTTGATTAGTAGATCCAAAATATCAGGTGGATCACAACACAAGAAACATTGGTAATTGAACGCCCACCATTAAAATCTTCTACCACCCACCGTAATGTTTATTTTCCATCCATGTTGTTGATAAGGTTATGCATATCTGAATGAAGTGAAAACACAAATATCAGCTTGAATGGTGTGGTCTATCTTTGATTTGGATCTACTATATTTTTTGTATTGTTTCATAAAATGAGCTGGAGAAAAGAATGGATGACATGGATATGATACAAATGCATCAAGGTAGCCACAGAGTCAGGGTTCCACCGAAGCTGCGTCCTGAAGTGTCTACCACCCCGTCCCACATGGTGATATCACGCACTTATGAGTTTAGAAGCCGACATCTTTTCCTTACTGTACTATGAGTCTATGACTAGGACCTCTATTTCCTGTCCTGCCACTAGTAGGGGTGTACATCGAGTCGAACCGAGTTGAGTTTGTTAAATGTCATCACCACCTCTCTTGAATATTCCGAAGTCTTCTAGAAACTTCCGGACATTTCTGAAAAATTCTAGAATTTTCTAGAATTTTTTAGAAACTTCTAAAGTTTGATAGAATTTTCTTGACTCTTGCGAAATGTTCCAGACTATGCTAGAACCTTCCGGATTCTCTTAGAATGTTTCGTAATATGATGAGACCTTATAAGATATTTGGAAGCTTCTAGAACTTTTTAGAGTTATGTTGATTATAGAATCTTCCATAGCCCTTTATAAATATGAGAAGAGTCTCATTATATATATATAACAAAAAAGAGTAAGTTCAAGTCTTGAGTAACAGTAAGGTGTCCAAAGTGTTGAAGTATTAAGAGTTCAAAAGAGTTTTTCTTTGTGTGTGAGAGTTGTCATTAAAGAGTGATAGTTTGTGAGTGTTGTAAAGTGTACCCTTGTTGTGTACAAGTATTTATAATCAATAAAATTATATTTACTTGTCGTATTCAACTCTTCAATTTGGTATCAGAGTAAGGTTTGGCTAGGATCCGTTTTCTAAGGTAATCGTGTACGGTTTGGAGACTGTGAAGTTTGTTAGCTTGCTTGGTAAAGGAAGTGATAATCACACCAAGTCACAATGGCGGATCTTGTGAACATAACGAGCAAAGTTACGATGCTTAACAGTCACAACTATCAAGTTGGAGGAGTCACATTAAGTCCTACCTTGAAGGACAAGACTTGTAGGAGATTGTTAATGAGAACGAGATTCTCCCACCTCCTAAGAAAAATGCTAAAGCACTCCGAAAGTGGAATATTAAGGCCGAGAAAGCAATGTACATGCTCAAGTCAACCATTGACGATGAGTTATTCGGACGAATCAAGGATGACGATACACCCAAGATGGCATGGGACACCTTTGCATCATTGTTTTCAAAAACAAATGATGATTGGCTTCAATATTTGGATAATGATTTAATGTCTACCACCCAATGAGGTAAGTCTATAAGTGAGTACTTTACAAGAGTAAAAGATTTATACCATGAAATTTCAGAATTAGATCTTAAAGAAAATATTCATGAGGAAAGGAGGATAATTATACATGAGTTAAAGCTTGAGTATAATGCTTTTATCACGGCAATACGAGGTTGGCTTACTCAACCTATTCTCATAGAGTTGGAGAATTGTTGGCCAATCAAGAAAGTTTATTTAAACAAGTGGCTGGAGTGTTGATAAACAAGGAAGAGGAAGCACTCTATTGCAATAATAAAAAAGGTGGACATCAATAATAGAACAGAAAGAGCAAACAAAGTTTCGGAACTTTGGAAAGTCCAAGAAGAAATAAGTGCAAGGAAGAAGTCCTCGGATAGGGGGAGTTCAATCCGACAACAACACAAATGAACGACGATCCTCTGTATCTCGAAGGTATGATATAAAGTGTTTCAATTGCGGCAAGAAAGGTCACTTTGCAAAAAATTGTTGGTTCAAGAAAAAATCAGCCAAAGGTAACTTGGTAACTTTCAGAAATCACCAAGAAGATAATGAAGATGAATGGGACTTTCAGGCATCCTTAGCGGTGTCTGAATCCATCAAAGGAGATTATTCAGAGAAGGAGATAAATTTTGATGAACTACTCAAGCAGTCTAATACAGTCACTGACGAAGTAACTGCTTCCTCAATAGTGACAAAGACGGGTGAAATAGACCTCACCGTAGTTTCCAATCGTGGAGCTATCAACTACAGTGATGTTTGGATCATTAATTCAGGGTACTCAAATCACATGACAGGTGATAAGAAGAAACTGTCAAGCTTATTTGCCTATAAAGGAGATCAGGTGGTGGTAACAGCTAATAATTCAAGGTTGCCGATAACTCACGTAGGTACGACTACTATCACACCTCGATTTATCCCTAATCAAGTAAAGTTGCAAGATGTTTATCACGTGCCAGAGATGAAAAAAAATATGTTGTCAGTATCACAAATGACATCTTCTAGTAATTATGTTGTATTTGGACTGGAGGATGTTAAGGTGTACTGAAACCTTATACCGTTAGGTACACCTATCATGGAAGGACGACACTTGGAGTCAATCTACGTAATGTCAATAGAATCAACTTATGTAGATAAGACTCGAAAAAATAAGAATGCAGATCTCTGGCATGCACGTTTAGGACATGTGAGTTATCATAAGCTGAAGATAATGATGAAGAAGGCTATGCTCAAAGGTCTTCCCTAGTTGGATGTTCGAGAAGATATAATTTGTGTAGGGTGTCAATATGACAAAGCACACCAATTGTCATATGAAGAGTCAAAGTTTAGATCTAAAGAACCCTTGGAGCTTGTACACTCAGATTTGTTTGGATGGATAAAACAAGCATCGGTTAGTGTCATGTGTTACATGGTGACCTTCATTGACGACTTCTCAAGGTACATTTGGGTTTACTTCATGAAAGAGAAGTCAGAAACTTTATTAAAATTTAAAGAATTTCGGAAGAAGGTCGAAAATGAGTTCGATAGAAGGATCCAATGCTTGCAAATGGATAATGGTGGAGAGTATACGTTGAATGAGTTCTCAAATTATCTAAAGGTGTAGAATCCGACGACAATTGACTTGTTTGGGCACTCTACAACAAAACGGCGTTGCTGAAAGGAAAAATTGTCACCTTGTAGAGATATGTCGGAGCATGCTACATGTTAAGAATGTGCCCAGCCAATTCTGGGCAGAGTGCATGCAGACGGCAGCTCATGTGATCAATAGGCTACCACAAGAAAAACTACGCTTTATCTCACCCTTCGAGAAGTTATGGAACATAAAGCTCAAAGTAAGTTACTTTCGAGTCTTCGGATGTGTATGCTATGTGTTTGTGCCTGATCACTTGCGTAACAAGTTCGATAAAAAGGTGATTCGTTGCATCTTTTTGAGCTATATCAGTAAGAAGAAAGAGTGGAAATATTGCAACCCTGCAACTGGTCGCTGCTATACATCGAGGAATGTTGTATTTGATAAAGCCTCATCACGGTGGTCGCCACTGAAGAAAGAGCTGCCAAACTCTCAAGACTTAGAAGATAAACTGCATGAGAAGATGAGAGAGACAAGGGAAGGAGAAGAATCTCTTAGTTCAACTAAGGAGTTGACGCCTACAGCAGGTGATGGTGAGCAAGTGCTAATCTGTCTGGAATGCCAGATAAATCTATGAGTCCATGACAAACTGGAGTACATCAAAGTAGTCCAAAAGAGCTTCATCTGAGTCAACAGGAGATTTCAATAGACAACCCACCACTTAAGAGGTTGACTAGACAGAGAAAGTCTAACTCAAGATATGTGGATGCTGCCTTAGCAGAAGAAGAGATCGTAAAAGAGCCAACGACATTTAAAGAAGCATCTTGAGACATAGAATGATAGAAGGCGGTGGAAGAAGAGATTAAGGCATTGAACCAAAATCAGACTTGGGAACTAGTTTCAAAACCCAAGGATATGAAGTCGATATCATGCAAATGGGTGTATAAAGTCAAGACTCACCCTGATGGATCAATAGAAAGGTACAAAGCTCAACTAGTGGCAAGAGGATTCTCATAAGAATATGGGTTGAACTATGATGAGACTTTTTGCCCAGTGGAAAAAATTACAATGGTACGAGTACTACTAGCACTTACAGCGAGCAAATCTTGGAAGTTGTGGAAGATGGATGTGAAGAATGCCTTTCTACATAGAGAAATTGATCGAGATATCTACATGGAGCAGCCCAGTAGTTTCCAGAGTAAAAGGCATCAGGATTACGTCTACAAACTAAAGAAGGCCTTGTATGGGCTTAATCAAACACCGAGGGCATGGTACAGCAAGATAGGGGAATTCCTAGTGCAAAGAGGGTTTCGATGGCACGTGCAGATTCTAGTCTCTTTGTAAAATTCTAAGAAGGTAAACTAGCAATAGTGCTAGTGTACGTGGATGATTGATCATCACTGGAGATGATGACTGTGAGATTGAAAGGACAAGAGAGTACTTGTCCGTATGATTCCAAATGAAGGAACTTGGAGAACTGAAGCATTTTCTTGGACTGAAAATTGACCGAAGCAACGAAGGCATATTCCTCTGTCAGCGGAAGTATGCCAAAGACCTATTAAAGAAATATGAGATGTTCGAATGCAAGCCAATTGACACACTTATGGATGCTAGTGCCAGGCTATGTTCGGAAGAAGGAAAAGACTTGGAAGATGTAACTATGTACCAACAAATAGTTGGTAATCTAATTTACCTTACATTATTGCGACCAGATATAGCATATGCAGTTCGTGTAGTTAGCTGCTTCATGCAAACACCAAAGAAGCTGCATCTTAAAGCAGTACGTCGAATACTGAGATATGTGAAGGGTACAATAGACCTTGGTCTATTGTACAAGCAAGGTGGAGCATGTAAGATAGTTAGGTACTACGATACTGACTATGGTTGTGATCATGACACACGACGATCAACTATTGGATACGTTTTCAACCTCGGCTCAGGAGATTGCAAGAGACAACCTACAATATTTTTATCAACCACGGAGGCTGAATACAGATCAATGGCAATGGCAACATAAGAAAGCACATGGCTTATGCAGTAATGAGGGATCTTCATCAACCAGATGACTATCCAATGATATTGTGTTGCGACAATCAATTAGCAGTTTGCTTAGCTGAAAATCCAATGTTTCATGTCAAGACCAAGCATGTGGAGGTATACTATCACTTCGTGAGAGAGAATATACTTCAAGGAGAAATCAAGATGAGTCATGTGAAGACCGACGACTAAATTACAGACATACTCATGAAAGGACTTAGCAATGCTAAGTTCACCGAATTCAGAAAGCAACTTGGCATGATGACCAAGGTAAAATTGTGAGAGTTGATGCTGAGGGGAAGTGTTAAATGTCATCACCACCTCTCTTGAATATTACGGAATCTTTTGGAAACTTCCGGACATTTTCGAAAAGTTATAGAATTTTCTAGAATCTTCCGGAAACTTCTAAAGTTTGATAGAGTATTCTTGACTCTTCCGGAATGTTCCGGACTATGCTATAATCTTCCGGATTCTCTTAGAATGTTCTAGAATATGATGGAACCTTATAGAATATTTGAAAACTTATAAAACTCTTTAGAGTTGTATTGATTTTAGAATCTTCCATTGTCCTCTATAAATATGGGAAGAGTCTCATTATCTATATACAACCAAAAAGAGTGAGTTCAAGTCTTGAGTGAAAGTAAGGTGTCCAAAGTGTTGAAGTATTAAGAGTTATGTGAGAGTTATCATTCAAGAGTGATGGTTTGTGAGTGTTGTAAAATGCACCCTTATTGTGTGTAAGTATTTGTAATCAATAAAATTACATTTACTTGTTAAGTTTAACTCTTTGGAGTTAAGACGCTCAACTCGGCTTGGCCACTAGCTGACCTCAGCTAAAACTCGGCTCAACTCGATTGTCGAGCTTAACTAGCTAGCTCGGATCAGTTCAGTCAGCAACTCGAGCCAGTTCGAGTCAAGTTCACCTATGCAGCATTTTCATAAACACCTGTACTACACCTTTAAAATCTCACGGTATGTAAAACAACAGCAATGGTTTTACAGGTATTTTATCAAACACCTTCTAAGTAAAATAAAAATCAAGAAAAAAATGGTATTTGTTTTATATACACCTTCCTTGCCACCAGCCACACTTCGTTGAGTCATTTCATCAAACACTTGGTGAGCAACATCAATATTAAAGTAACCGAGTCACTGAACTAGTTCGATCCGAGTTGAGTCGAGCTGGGGCCAACTCGAACTCATTTTCGAGCTCAAAAAATCAGCTCGACTCGACTCAAACTCAGCTTCGAGCCGAGTCGAATCGAGCTTTTTCGAGTCGAGTGGAGCGAGCTAACCGAGCTAGCTCGGTTCGTGTACACCTCTAGCCACTAGCCGTACTCTGTGGGCCCACCATGATGTATTGCTTCATCCATGTCGTCCACCCATTCTTCTAGATCATTTTATGGTATGAACCTAAAAAATGATGTTGAACCAAATCTCAAGTGGCCGCAATGTGTTGATTGAAGGGACACCATTAAAAACTTTTTGGGGGCCACAAGTTTTGGATCAAGGTGATATATATTATTTCCCTTCATCTAAGTTTTTATGACCTAATCAACAGGTTACATGTCAAATAACCATTACAATGGACCTTAGGAATTAAGCTCTTAACGGTGGACATTCAATCATTATTGTTTTCCCATGGCGTGGTTCACCTCAGATTTAGATCTACCTCATTTTTGGGATCAAGTCCTAATTTTGTCTTTCAAAATGGATTGACGGCGTGAATAAAACACGTACATCATTATAGGGTCCTACCACCGACCACTAGCCACTAGGCTGGTGGCAGCGTCATTAGCCAAACCGCGTCCCTATTTCCTGTAAGTTTTATGATACTCGAGCTGTTTATTTTTTTATTTTTTTATTTTTTAAATATGATACTCAAGCTGCCGATGCGTAACACACATGCATTAAAATAATTGCACACGTGGCATACATTAGCTAAAATAAAACGGGAGCGGATTACCTGACCCTGACTATGGGGCCGCTGTGATGTACGTGACTACATCCACTCTGTTCATCCCTATTGAAAGTTCATTTTAAGGTATAAGCCCAAAAATAAGCTTTCAATACAGATGGAGACATGGATGTCGTCGCATACATTACAGTGGGCCCTGCGGGCCTGATAGTGAGGAGTCCCACCCACCTGGCTGCATGATTCCAAGGTCTCACCTAATCCGCTCCAGGAAATATTGGTGAATGAATGCCTATCATTGAGAACTTCCTGGGGTGTACTATAATGTTTTTATGCCTTTCAATGATATAATCTGTTTCACATGCATTTTTGCCACGTGGCCCCTCTCTAATAAGGGTGAGAGCGTGCCCTGTGAAATTAATAAGAGGAAAGTTTGATTGTCTGAGAGTGATGGCTGATGATACACAGGTACTAAGGGCTTTCACATATGGATATGCAACTTGAATTAACACGTTCAAAATATGATTTCCTGACGGTCCAATTGGTCCATATTTAATTATTTCTTTAAATGAAAAATGCCAGCGGCTTAACAGAATAATGAAATGCCCTGGGGCTCACAGTGATGTTTATGGGCTCATAGATCTGAGGTTATGATTAACACATCCACCGGTATGAAGGGATCACAACAAATATCATCCTGATCCAAACTTCTGTGAAAATATTAAGGTTTCAATGATGAGCGTCCATTTCTTACTTTTTCTTCTGGTGGGGTCCACTTAATCTTCGATCTGTTTCCGTTTTGGAATCTCATTGTAACATGAGTCGGTGAAACTGATGGATGGAGTGGATTTCACCCAGACATTGAGATGGATCTCATTGAACTTTTGTGTTAGGGGAACTCCCATGCCAGGTGGCGCGGATTGGACACTGACGCAAGGTCAGTAGCCACATCGCTACTGAAGTGACGTCACCTAGCTCTGTCGATCTTACCATGATGCGTTTGTTGTATCCATACCGTCCAACCATTTTTAGAGATCGTTTTATGGCATTACAAAGAGAATGAGATGGATCTAAAGTTCAAGTGGACCCACCATAGAATATAGTGGGGACAGTGACATCCACCGTTCAAAACTTCTTAGGGGCCACAATAGTTTCCGATGAAGCTGATATTTTTGTTTTCACTTCATATATCTCTATGTTAACCTATGAATAGGATGGATCTAAAAAATAAATCACTGTTGGCCTAATAAATGTTTCAACGGTGGGTGTGACAGCTCCCATGGTTTTCTGTGGTGGGTCCACTTGAAATTTAGATCTATCTCATGCTCTTTGTAATGTGATAAAACGATCCCTACAAATGATTGGATGGTATGGATACAACACATGCATCATGGTGGGGTCCACAGAGTTAGGTGACGTCACTTCAGTAGCGATTCGGCTACTGACCTTATCAGTATTCAATCCGCGCCCTGTATGTTACTATTTCTGCTACGCTGGCATATGCAGTTGGGGGACGCGGATTTCCTGCGAAAGCCTCTCGCAGTTAGTTACTGCACAAGGATGTTAGGTAGGGCCCATTGTAACGTATGTTAGAAATCCATTCCGTCCATCCGTTTTTTTTAATCTAATTTTAGGACGTTCCACCAAAAATGAGATTGATAAAAAGTTAAAGCGAGTCACACGAGAGAGAAAATTGGTAAAAGAAATTTCTACCGTTGAAACTTCCCTGAGCTCCACCTTGATGTTTATATTCTATCCAAACCGTTTATAAGGTCATTCTCAATGGGATGAAGTGAAAACATTGAAAATATAGCCTGGTATAAAACTTTTATGGCCATAAGAATGCTTCAACGGTTCTCACTGAATTATCACTGTTTCCTCTCGTTGTGGCCCAATTGGATACACTTCATTTTTATTAGTACATCCTAAAATGATCTTGGAAAACGGATGGACGGAGTGGATTTCTAAAAAACATATCGTTGAACCCCACCCATCGTCCCTGCGCAGGAACTCACTGCGAAAGGCTTTAGCCGGAAATTGCCCGCTTCGCTGCTGGGGTGAGGTGGGATGGTGATGTCTTGGGTACTGTTGTGGAGAAATCGGATTGCGTACTTAGTGACTCGGTATGCTCTTAGCGTAAGAAGTAAACTCAGTTAGGCCCACCTTGAATATATCCAGTGTATCCACGCCATCCACTCGTTTTTTATCTTAAATAAGTGGTTAAATCCAAAATTGAAGCATATCCAAAGATCAAGTGGATCATACCACTGAAAGTAGTGGGGATAATGATTTCTAACGTTGAAACCTTTCTAGGCCCTACAGTGACGTTTATTTGCCATCCAACCTGTTCATAAGATCGTATAAACATGGATGAAGGGAAAACACAAATATAATTTTGATCCAAAAATTTTGTAGTCCCCAAGAAATTTTCAACGGTAGAAGTTCAATTCAATTGTTTCCTATGGTTTGGTATATTTGAACATTGGATATATTTCATTTTTAGGTTAAAGCCATAAAATTGTCTGGTGAAATTGATGGACGGAACGGATAAAATACATAAATCATGGTGGACCTCGTAGAGTTTGCTCAGTACGCTGAGCGTAGTGAGTTAATACGCAATCCGCTTCCTGCTGTGAATGGGTAAGATGGCATATAGACGTCAGCGTTATCCCAGGAAGGCTTTAATGGTAGGCGTTTCTCTCCCTACTGTTTCCTGTGGTGTGGGCCACTTAAATATTTAATCTCTCTCATTTTTGGTATTTCATGCTATCATGAGCTTGTTACACGGTTGGACGGAGTGGATTCCACGTGGACATGACATTGGGCTCCATAGATCTTTGTGTTTCGTAAATTCCCTGGAAACTCGCGTGAATGTAGACGCACTTGCGATGCACTCCGGAATTGTAGACGCGTGAGGAGTTGAAAACACCGTGTCTATAAATAAAGAAGACGAGCCGAGACTCTCTTCCCAACAAATATTTACTCTCTTTCTCTTCAGCATCCAATTTCTCTTTCTCATCTTATTCTCAACTCATGAACTCAGGTGAGTACACAACACCAACCATGTCCGTTGTTCAAGAAGACTCGGTCACACCACCAATCATGTCCGTCGTTCAAGAAGACTCGGTCACACCACCAACCATGTCCGTCGTTCAAGAAGACTCGGTCGCACCACCAACCATGTCCGTCGTTCAAGAAGACTCGTTCATAACACCATCCCATGCTGAATTCGACCCTTCCACCACCGTTGAAGATGACTCCGACACGTCCTCCGATGATGAATTCGATTTCTCCATTAATGAATCATACAGGGTCCGCTTTGGAAATCTCACCATTTTTAATCGGCAAAGTGTCCATGGAAAATTGAGTGAAATAGTATCTGAAGCCCAAGTGCCCACACTATCCATAGAAATTCAGTTGAAAGAATACTCTAGACGGTTAGATGCAGGAGGACATCGATCAGAGCCCACTGTGGAAGTTCGTAGGGTGGTTGAGACATTCTCAGATGATCTTCACTATTTCTTGCAAGCAGAGACATCTAAAAGCCGTATTGCCGAGATGATTTCCCACTTAAACATTCATCGAGACTGTGTTGAATCAGTGGCCTTGAATATTAATTATATAGCAAAGAAAGCCCATGAAGCAGGAAAGGAGATTGTACAGATTGTAGCTGAGTTTGAGATTTTAGAGATTTTAGAATTGATTGAAGAAGAAGAAGAAGAAGTAGAAGACGAAGAGACACTGGCTAGGACGCTGAGAGAATCAATGGACTTGGCTTTTGAAAGGAGGGATAGTGCAGTCCCAGCATTAAGATCTTCAGTTGAAGCCTTGAAGAGGATGAGTTTCAACAAAGGAGAGTCAGACGAGATCAAGTGTACAATTTGTCTGAATGACTTCTCTATAGGGAAGGAGGTCATACGGATGCCATGCTCACATATTTTTGATAGTGAATGCATAATTCAATGGTTGGAGATGAACCATGTGTGCCCGATTTGCCGGTTCGAGATGCCGCCTCAACAGTTTGAAGAGATTTGATATTTTTCTTTGTTCTTTTTACCTCCATAGATAAGCATGCAGGAAGTCTTTAGAAATCGACTCTACCGAAAATCAGATGAAGGATTAATGGCTGTGATTTTGCAAAGTGTGAGTCTTCGTAAGCAATTTCAGGACTTTGGGAGATTGTGCTTGCTGGCAACGCTTTGGGTCTAATGAAGCAAGAGAATGACCGATTACACAAGCAGTAATGTAGAATGGATTATTAAAAAAGCAATTCTTTATGTTGTGGAATGGGCTCATTGTATAGGTGTTTTGGAAGATTTTTATTTTTATTTTTTTTTTCACTATTTTTTTTTTAAAGAAAGCTTTTATCAACAAATTGGTTCTAATTTTAGATTTATCTAATTATATAAGTCTGATCAGATAGACTACATTTGTGTGAGATGGGGTTAGTCCAAGCTCGGCCCAAAGTTGCTTGGTCTTTTATACCTAAGCCTGTGCCCGAAATACTTAACCAGCCCATAAGCCCATAGGTTGGCCCAGCCTATTGACCGTAGGTTCCTTTGAAGAGATGGGTCACACACCCAATCCGTCCATCATGTGTGCCCCTCATTTTCTCCCAACCTTAGTATCATCCACAAATCAGGTTGCCCAAGCAGTGCAAAAACCTGTTTAAAACCTTTAAAATTACGAATGGCCTACCTCGGTTTTGAAATGCCCTGATTTGCCCAGTCATGGTGGTGGAACCCATCTTTTGAATGGATCAGATGGTTTATAAGAAAGAAAGTCGTTCCCAGAAAGAAGATGGAAATTTTTAATGATGAGAAACTCATCCAAACTCTCTCATGTTTTGTGAACAACATAGGTTTTGTATCAAACTGGTTTTTGGTATATAGTGAGTGAACTTGAAGGGGCATTTTATGGACGGATTGGTTGTGATAACTACAACACGGTGGGCCCCACGCACTGCAAGGTAGAATAAGGTTGTTACACAAACTTTGCAGAGGAAGCAGTCGACAGAATATGACAAGAGAGTATATCGACATACGGTACAACCACCACCAACCGTTACCATAGTCCGCTACAACACGTGAGGCATCCACCCCGTCCATCCAGCTCTATCCTAGGTGAAATACACGAACTAGGTGCACCGATGGGTTGGGATGCCACCCATGGGTTTGTGTGGGGCCACCATGGTGCATATATATCATCAACAACCCCTCCTGAGCTACACGTCCAGCCCGTCCTGAGCTCGGGACGGGCGGGGGTGTTGGGGATTTTGACCTGCGGAATTTCTCTAGGCTTTGCGATGGCAGAAAAAAAGGACGGATTGTGTACAAGAAGCTATGATGTGATACAAAAATAAGAGAAGAGGTCAAGAGGCTACATGGTTGAAGATTGAAGACATAGTGAAGATTGTTGCGAGATGTCTTAAATATAGATCCTTTCGCAATTGGGATGCGAAAGGAAAGTTTTTTAAACTATAAATAGGTATTCCTGGGGCTTTTTCTATGGTATGAGAAATAATTCTAAAGCTTTCTAGGGAAATTAAAGGGTATAGCAAGGGTGAGATTCGAGGTTGTTCGAATCGGGTAAGTCCTCTCTCTTTGTAATTTTTATTTTCATAGTGGAGATCTGTCGCTTTGTGCCGTGGTTTTTTTCCGCAAGGGTTTTCCACGTTAAATCTGGATGTTCTCTGTGTTCTCTTGTGTGCTTGGTGCCATTGGATTGCTATCCTAGATCTAGATCTGTGTGATTTCGTAGGTCAAAATTTCCAACAAGTGGTATCAGAGCGAAGTTGGGGCACAGATCTGAATCTGAGGGATTAGTAATAATGGCGAGTGTCAGGTATAAGTTTGAGAAGTACTCAGGAAAAAATAATTTTGAGTTATGGAAGGTTAAGATGATTAGTCTGTTAACCAAGCAAGGCGAGGATGATGCTCTTGAGGAACGGAAGTCTACTATAAATGATGTTGATTGGAATGCTCTTGATAAGAAAGCTTTATCATCGATCCGTTTATGTCTTATGGATGAGGTTCTCTACAATGTCGTGAGGGAGAAAACTGCGGCTAAGTTATGGGCGAAGTTAGAGGATATCTATGCGAAGAAATCCTCGAAAAATCGCCTACACTTGAAGCGGCAGTGGTATAACTTCGAGATGACAGAGGGTGGAGATCTGGAGGCTCATATCAGCAACTTTAATAAATTAGTTTACAAATTACTGGATATGGAGGAAGTGATGAAAGATGAAGATCAAGCATGTATATTGCTGAATTCTCTCCCGACGTCATATGAGGCATTCAAGGACACTATGTGCAGCATGAATAAAACCCTGAGTGTCGACACAGTTATCTCAGCCATTCAAGGAAAAGCTATGAGACAACTGAACAGCGACATGGGGACATCTTTTGATGCACTGTTTACAGTGGGTAAGAATTCTGGACAAGGTACAGGTTCTTCTGGTTCTAGATCCAAATCTAGGGGCAAGGGCAAAGGAAAGGTAAAGTGCTGAAATTATGGGAAGGAAGGACATATGAAGAGGGATTGTGAAAATTCTAAATCGAAGAGGAAAGATTCTGAGGCTTCATGCAGGGAGGCTAATGTTGCCACGTCAGATGGATCGAGTGGATGTGATGGTGATATTTTATCTGTGTTTTTGCTCAAACGGTCATACGATGATCATAAGGATGAGTGGATGCTAGACACAAGGACATCTTTTCACATGACTCCTCATCGGAGTTGGTTCACCAGCTATATGGAGTGCGATGGTGGACAAGTATTTATGGGTAATGATATTGTGTGTAATGTTGTGGCTGTTGGTTCTATGCGCATCAGGATGTTTAATGGGGTGGAGCGTACCTTAATAGATGTGAGGCACATTCCTGATTTGAATGTGCTTGAGGCAAAAGGATGCAAATACACAGGTATTGATGGTGCTCTTAAAGTATCCAAGGGGGCACGGATAATCATGAAAGCGCAATGACTCGGTAACTTATACAAGTTGATCGGGAGCACTTCAAAAGGTGGAGCTACAGTGGATATAGCGGATTTCACCTCTGCACATGTGTGGCATGTTGGGCATGGTCACATGAGCGGGCAGGATAGGAAGGCTGAGACGCGCGGATAGGGATACAGAGCAGGTGGAGCAACCACCTGTGAGAAAAAACACACGGCATGATCACGGGATATCGGCGAGGTACATGGACAACTCTAATATCGCAGGAGTATTCATCTTTTATTCAGATGGCTCTAGGTGAGCCTGTTACTGAGAAGTAATAGGTGACTATGAGCGATGTGATGGATTCGTTGTACCAGACCGACATATGGGAGCGGATGGAGCTTCCAGTGGGCCGGAAAGCGGTTGGATGCAAGTGAATCTTCAGGAGGATACAGCATAGATACAGAGTGAGGTTGGTGGCAATGGGTTATGCTCAGGGAGAAGGGATTAGCTTCTCAGAGATATTCGCGACAACGGTATAGCATGTGTCTATTAAATCAGTGATTAGTGCTGGTTGGCCAATGTGATCTTGAGCTGGAAGGATGGATGTGGAGCTTGCACTTCTTTAAGGGAAAGTGAAGAGCAGATCTACAAGAAGCAACCAGAGCGGTTCGAAGTTAAAGGGGCTGAGAAAAGACTTTGCAGGAGGTCGTGGTTCGACCTATCGCCTAGGCAGTGGTTTTGATTCCTTTATGGTGAGTCAGGAATTGATGACATGTAAATCGTCAATTATGATATGTCTGAAATCAATGTACTGAAGACTCGGTTAAGTGGGACATTCAAAATGAAGGATCAGGAGGCCTGCAAAGATGGTTCTCAGCATTGAGACTGAAGGAGAAGTAAGCTTTGGTAATCACAGGAGGAATACCTTGTGTGTTGGTATTGATCAAGGATGTGATGGGCCAGGTAAAGCCGGAGAGCGTTCCCTACGTATCTCTCCTCAAGTTTTCCTTAGGATTTGTCCCAAAACAAATGAGGAAAAGTAAGGTATCTCATGAGTCTTATTCGAATGCGCTGGGCAATGTATACCATGGTCTAGATTAGACCAGTTATTTCACAGGCTATCAGTATTGTGAACAAATACCCCGACAACCAATATTGGGTAGCGGTGATCATAGTAAGAAGACTACGTCTTTTTCTTTTTTTGAGAAGACAGGAGCAAAGGTGGCTGAGCACGTGGATCTTTGTCTGTGAAACTTCTCTAGGTTTGGCGATGGCAGAAAAGAAGAACGGAGTGTGCACAAGAAGGTATGATGTGATACAGAAATAAGAGAATAGGTCAAGAAGCTACACGGTTGAAGATTGAAGACATGGTGGAAATTGTTGCGAGATGTCTTAAATCTGGGTCCTTTCGCAACTTGGATGCGAAAGGAAAGTTTCCTAAACTATAAATAGGTGTTCCTAGGGCTTTTTCTATAGTATGAAAAATAATTCTAAGGCTTTCTAAAGGGGTTCTAAGAAAATTAAAGAGTGTAGCAAGGGTGAGATTCGAGGTTGTTCGAATTGGGTAAGTCCTCTCTCTTTATAATTTCTGTTTTCATAGTGCAGATCTGTCGCTTTGTGCCGTGGTTTTTTTCCGTAAGGGTTTTTCACATTAAATCTGGGTGTTCTCTATGTTCTCTTGTGTGCTTGGTGTCATTGGATTGCTATCCTAGATCTAGATCTGTGTGATTCCGCAGGTCAAAATCCCCAACAGGGGGTAGTACCTAATCCGTGCCCGATTGCCACCGGGATGAAGGGATTTAAACAAATATTATCCTGATCCAAAACGTTCCTGGGCCCACCGTATGCCACCTAATAAGATTTCAATGTTCAACGTTCAATTATCGTTGTTTCTTCTTATGTGACCGACTTAATCTTTGATCTGATTCAGTTTTAGAATCGCATTGTAATATGAGCCAATGAAACTGATGAATGGAGTAGATTTCACCAGGACATTGAGGTGGGCTCCACAGCACTTTGTGTTAGGGAACTCCCCGTACCAGGTGTTACAACGTTGCTTGGATATTACTCTTTCCGCCACGCTGGCATGGAAGCGGATTGCGTACTGAGTAACTCACTACGCTTAGCCTACTGAGTAAACTCTATGTGGTCCACCATGATGTATGTATTTTATCCGCTCCGTCCATCCATTTTATCAGATAATTTTAGGGCTTCGATTCAAAAATAAAGCATAATAAAATGTTTAAATGGACCACACCACATGAAACAGTTGAATTGAACGTCTACTATTGAAAATTTCTTGGGGGCCACAGAAATTTTGGATAAATTTATATTTATTTTTTTCCCTTCATCCATGTCTGTATGATCTTATGAATAGGTTAGATAACAAATAAACATCATCGTTGGGCCTAGCAAGGTTTCAATGTGGATATCATTATCCTGGCTGTTTCCTCTGGTATGGTCCACTTGGTCTTTGGATATGATTCGATTTTTTGCTCAACCCCATAGATTAGATGGAAAAACAAATGGAAGGTGTGGATAGATCACATACATTCAAGGTGAGCCCAACTGAGTTTAGTCTGTACGATAAGAGCATACCTAGTAACTCAGTACGCAATCCAATTTCTGCTGGCATATGCAGTTAGGGACCGCGGATCAGATGGTGTTGCCCACAATTGATTTATGTGTTTTATATCCACACCGTTCATATGTTTTGACAGCTTTGAGTCCCACTTTGATTTATGTGTTTTGTATCCACACCATTCCTATGTTTTGACAGCTTATTTTAAGAATGAATTGGTGAAAAAGCAAAGCAGTTCTGGAGCTCAAGTGGACTACACCATAGAAAATAACCTTGATTGAATGTGCCCCATTAAAAACTTCTTGAGGGCCACAAAAGTTTTAGATCAAACTGGTGTTTGTGTTTTCCATTCAAGTCTGTGTGATCTTATCAACAAGTTGGTTTGGCAAATAAACGTTACGTTGGGCTGAAGAAAGTTTCAACCGTGAATGTCATTATTCCCGCTCTTTCATGTGGTGTGATCCAGTTAAGCTTCGGTTCTGCTTCATCTTACTATCGATAGCATAAGATGAGCTGGAAAATAGGATGGACGGAGTAGATATAAAACACATACATTAAAGTGAACCCACATCACCCACCGTGTGATGGTGCGGCACCAAATCGTGCACCACTTGATACAAAGATTTCCCAGAACATAGATCGCTTTGTGGAGCCCACCGCATTACCTGCGTAAAATCCACTCTGTCCATCAGTTTCGTCCGAACATGTTAGATGAGATCCCCAAAAACAAGGTAGTTCTAAAGACCCATGTGGGCTATATAACAAGAAACAGTAGTGATTGACGGTAGTAATTGAATAATCACTGTTTTCTTTCGTATGCCTCCCTTGATTTTCTCGTTTTAGGTGGCATATCCTAAAATGATCTCACAAAACGGATGGACGGGATGGATTTCTCACAAACATCACAGTGGACCCCACCTTCATCCCAGCGCAAGAATTGCCTGCGAAAGTCTTTGGCGGGAATTCCGCGTTCCTGGAAACCTGCGTTACTGTAGCAACGCAGCACTTGCCGATCCCTTGAGAGAGGGATTGTAAACGCGTGATAACTTGCAAACACCATCCATAAATAAAGAAGACGAGCCTTTCTTCCTAACCATATTTACTCTCTTTCTCTTCATCATCCAATTTCTCTTTCTTATCTCTTTCTCAACACAAGAATTCAGGTGACTACACAACACCAACCATGTCCAACGTTCAAGAAGACTCGGTCACACCATCCCATGCTGAATTCAACCCTTCCACCACCTTTGAAGATGAATTCGACATGTTCGCTGCCATTGAAGATTACTTGGACATGTCCTCCGACGATGAATTTGATTTGCCCATTGATGAATCATACATGGTCCACCATGGAAATACCACCCGTTTTTATTGGCAAAGTGTCCATGAAAAATTGGATGAAATAGTATGTGAATCCCAAGTGTCCACACTATCCATAGAAATTCAGTTGAAAGAATACTGCAGACGGATAGATGTAGAGGCACAACGATCCGAGGAGGAACTTCGTACGGTGGTGGAGAAGTTCTCGTATGATCTCCACAATTTCCTGGAAGCCGAGACATCTAGAAGGCATGTTGCTGAGATGGTTTCCCACCTGAACATTCATACAAATTGTGTTGAATCAGTGGCCTTGAATATTAGTGACATAGTGAAGAAGGCCCATGAAGTGGGAAGGAAGATGGTACACGTTGTTGCTGATTTTGAAGTTTTGATATTGGTTGAAGAAGAAGAAGACGAGGATGAGACACTGGCTGAGGCCCTGAGAGAATCAATGGACTTGGCTTATGAAAGCAGGGCTAGTATAGTACCAGCATTAAGATCTTCAGTTGAAGTGTTGGAGAGGATGAGGTTCAACAAAGGAGAGTCAGACGAGATCAAATGTACAATTTGTCTGAATGAGTTGTGTACAGGGATGGAGGTCATACGTATGCCATGCTCACATATTTTTGATGTTGAGTGCATAATTCAATGGTTGGAGATTAACCATGTGTGTCCTCTTTGCCGGTTCAAGATGCCTCAACAGTTGGAGGAGATTTGATATTCTTCTTTATTTAAATCTTTAAAAATCGACTGACCCCAATTCGCTTGGAGGAATGTATACTGCTTGGCAAGGAGTGAATCTTCAGTAACAAATTCAGGCTTTTGAATATTGTGCTTGCTAACAGTGCTTTGTGCCTAATGAGACGGTGTTCTATCAAGATAAAAGCATTAATTAATATTAGAAAAGCAATTCTTTATGTTATGGAATGTGCTCATTGTATAGATGTTTATAAAAATTGTTTTTTTTTTCTCTTTTTTTTTTTTTACTTTTTTAAGGGAAAGCCTTTATCAAAAAGAATGTTTCAACTCTCTCTCTCTCTCTCTCTCTCTCTCTCTCTCTCTCTATATATATATATATATATATATATATATAACTTTTCTAGAACTCGTCTCACATGAAATGAGTCCAAAATCTATATGGTTCATGTAATGCAGCACCTCGTGTAACCATTTTGGCCTAACTTTTACCTTGATCTAAAACTTTGGTGGGTTATGGCAAAAGAAAATTAGTTTCTTCCTTTGCATCTTTCTTCTTCCATAGACTATCAAAACTTTGGAATAAGGTAAAAGTTAGGTGGGTCCTTACTCTTGCTCCGGTAGTAGACTCTAGGGAGTTTCAACGCCTGGTCAAGGGTTCGAGTATCCATAGGTGGTGAAATTCCATTTAGGCCATTAGGGTTTCATGGGGTGCTTTATGATGCATGCCATCCAGATTTTTAAGTTTATAGTATGGGAGATGAGTTCCCAAAAAATTTTGATGAGAATCCATGAGCACTGGTGCACAAGTGAGTATTATATTTATATAGGGTCCCTCTTGCTCAGGTGGTAGACTCCCAGGAGTTTCGACTCCCGTTCAAGGGCTCGAGTACCCATAGGTGGTGAAATTCCCGAGTGTGAGTGTGTGTGCGTGAAAAAAAAAAAAAAAAGTATTATATTTATACAGGACACCATCATTGGGTGCTTCATAACATATACCGTCCAGATTTTTAAGCATATAGTATGGGAGATGAGTTCTCAAAACATATTGATGTTTGACACGCATCACAGTGGGCTGACTGCATAGAACTGTTTCCCATATATATATATACATAGAGAGAGAGAGATGCTCACCTGGCCACCTTTTTAACCTTTGCACACGTGTCTGGGCACATAATTTGGATGCTCCACGTGATGTAACACCTCTCAAAACTTTATGGGCACAATTTTTCGCATGATCCAAAACTCTAGTAGGCAATAGCAAAGAGAAATGCAAAATAAGGGAAGAAACTGTTTTCTTTTGCCATGGCCTGCCAGAGTTTTTTATCAAGCCGAAAGTTGGGATTGTGAGGTTTCAAGGGGTGCTGCATCACATGGACCATTCAGATTATGTGCCCACGGCACGTGTGTAAAGGTGTGCATGGGTGCTCACATAAGAAGGTATGCAGGTGAGCATCTCTCTCTCTCTCTCTCTCTCTCTCTCTCTCTCTCTCCGTGTGTGTGGGTTTTCTTAAGTGTTTGGCTATTTTATGTGGAGGGGTGTTAATAAGTAGCTTTTGATATATTGCTTGTAATGCCGTGATGATTATGTCACATTCATTCCCTACATATATTAGGTTTAAACGAAACAGTAGTGAATCATATAAATAGAAATCTATATATATATATATATATATATATGCAACAAGTCTGAATTAGTGAAACTACGATCTCTTACTTCCCCATAAGGCAGCAACTTAAGTGTAGGTCAACCGTTAGCTCACACGATCTATCAAAGTCCTTGGATTGGGTTTGGGTTGAAAAATATGAATCCTTTTAATTAATTCAGCTTGATCAAGTTTATCTCACACAGATCCTTACTTGATGTAGGACAGCCTAATCTAACCTCAAATGATCATGGTATTTGAAAAGGGGCAGATTCATGCAATCTTAAAAAAATTAAATAAATATCAGTCTGATTCATACATCATAAACACAAGAAAGAAATAAGGTCAATATAATATTGATTAGGGCCATCCATCGAAACATGAAGTGTTGAATCTTAAAATCTGAATTTAATTGGATCCGACGAAAGGTACTTTCGTCTTCCAATAGGTCCGTTTAACAATCCAAGTGGATTTTCTAATCCAGAAAAATAGAAATTTTCTAGATTGGAAATCTGAAAAATTCAGAAAAAAAAATATGTGGTTCTTCAAATGTAAATTTGGGTGATGGGTTTTATATGGGGATGAAAAGGGAATGGGAATCTTTTGAGATTAGGAGAAAAAAGAAGAAAATGGGGTTCAAGAGAAGAATATCTTGAGAAAAGAGAGAAGGAGAAAGAAGTAAGGGATGAGAAAATTGTTTACCTGGGCCTCACGCCCTCTTCCAATTACTGAAAGTCGAAGACGAGATCGTCAGAAGCCAAAAGCTCTCCTTTTTTTTTCTTTTATCAACATAACATAATGTGCTATGGGTTTAGGGCAACCCTTATAAAATTCGTAATTACATGAAATTACCAAAATACCCCTACTAAAAAAAAGTTTCAAAAAAAAGAAATTCGCTCAAAATTGTGCACAAACTATCTTAAAATATAATTAATTCAAATTTTCATAAACTAAATGTAAATTTAAGATGCCCAATGGGCCCCGATGATAGTGCCGTGAAGGTGGTTTAATGAAGGTGGGCCGTGACGATCCAACGGTCCGATCACACCCTTCTCGCGATCCAATGGTCCAAATGTCTCCTCTAAGCAACTTACACATGTCACGAACACATGTGTAAGGTCTTCAACCTCTAGAGACCCGATCCGTATCCGTCATCTAACCACATTGACACGGGTAATGCACACCTACTGCGTTGATATACTTTGAATGGCCTGGTGTCCGCATCAACTCCCCCCGGCTGAGAAGATCTCGACTCCGGCGAGATAAAACTCTTGTGCTTTTTTAACAAATCTAGATCTAGTCACTGCAACTCTGCTTCCGTCAACCATGTACGGTCGGATGATGGTCTGTTCTTTCACTTCACTACGTACCTCTAAAATCCACCGTCTCGAGTGGAAACAATTTGCTCATCCACAATTCCTTCAATTTCTTCTCTTATCTCAGGTATAGTAGGCATAGGTGGTGTAGGTTGGGAAGAAAATTCAGAAATTGGCCAATGGTTTGGAACAAAATTAGGGTCTATGGGATGGCTTGAACAAGCCATTAGATCCTCCACATTGAATGTTGAACTAATTCTCATGCGAGGTGGAAGATCTATCACATACGCATTGGACCCAATTTTTTCAGAATTTTAAATGGTCCAGCACCGCGTGCTTGTAACTTCTTAATGGCACCCTGTGGGAACCGTTCTAGCCTCATCCTAACCATTACATAATCACCCTCATTAAATTCTTAAATTCTACGATGTAAGTCAGCTGAAATTTTATATTGTTTATTACTTACATTTATCCGCATCCTAATCTCTGCATGCAACTCATGAATGTGATGGAAAAATGCATCGGCTGACTCTGAGGTCCTCTGCGTGACTGACATAGGTAACAAATCTATAGGTAGTCTAGGTTTATAACCACTAACAATCATGAATGGACTCATACCCGTAGATCTATTAATTGAACTATTATATGCAAACTCGGCGACTGGCAGGACTAAGTCCCAAGTTTTAATGTATTCACCCACCAAACATCGTAGCAGATTTTTGAGACTTCGATTCACAACTTTAGTTTGGCCATCAGTTTGAGGATGGTAGGCAGATGAGAACTGGAGTTTCGTACCCATCATATGCCACAATATCTTTCAAAAATAACTAGTAAACCGCACATCCCTGTTAAACACTATGGTCTTAGGCAAACCATGTAATCGAACCACCCCCTCAAAGAAAATCTTAGCTATGTTGGACGCATCGGACGTTTTAGAACAAGGGAGAAAGTGGGCCATTTTTGAGAAACGGTCCACGACCACAAAAATGGAATCATGCTTTTTAATTGTCTTGGGAAGTCCAAGAACGAAATTCATACTGATGTTTTGCCACGGTGCATGTGGCACTGGCAATGGCGTGTACAATTCAGTATTCTGCTTCTTCTGTTTTGCCAGTTGACATTTTCAACATTGCCCAAAAATTTTGGCTACGTCTCGCTTGTGACTTGGCCAATAAAATCGATCCTCCACTAGGGCGATGGTCTTATCTCGACCAAAATGGCCAGCAATACCTCCAGCATGAAGCTCCCAAACAAGAAAATCCCAGAGGGAAGTGAGGGGAATAAGTCGGTCTCTTTTAAAAAGGAAACCATCTTTCAGCACGAACTCATCCGAACTATGCTGGGCACCTAAGAATGACACGTATGTTCCCCCAAATGTAGATTTGGGTGATGGGTTTTATGTGGGGATGAAAAGGAAATTAAAATCTTTTGATATTAGGAGAAAAAAGAAGAAAATGGGGTTAAAGAGAAGAATATCTTGAGAAAAGAGAGAAGGAGAAAGAAGTAGGGGATGAGAAAATTGTTTACCTGGGCCTCACACCCTCTTCCAATTACTGGAAGTCGAAGACGAGATCGTCAGAAGCCAAAAGCTCTCCTTTTTTTTTTCTTTTATCAACATAACATAATGTGCTATGGGTTTAGGGCAACCCTTATAAAATTCGTAATTACATGAAATTACCAAAATACCCCTACTAAAAAAAGTTTCAAAAAAAAGAAATTCGCACAAAATTGTGCACAAACTATCTTAAAACATAATTAATTCAAATGTTCATAAACTAAATGTAAATTTAAGATGCCCAATGGGCCCCGATTTTAATGTCGTGAAGGTGGTGTAATGAAGGTGGGTCGTGACGATCCAACGGTCCGATCACACCCTTCTCGCGATCCAATGGTCCAAATGTCTCCTCTAAGCAACTTACACATGTCACGAACACATGTGTAAGGTCTTCAACCTCTAAAGACCCGATCCGTATTCGTCATCTAACCACATTAACACGGGTAATGCATGCCTCCTGTGTTGATATACTTTGAATGACCTGGTGTCCGCATCAACTCCCCTCGGCTGAGAAGATCTCAACTCCGGCGAGATAAAACTCTTGTGCTTTCCTAACAAATCTGGATTTAGTCGCTGCAACTCTACTTCCGTCAACCATGTACGGTCGGATGATGGTCTGTTCTTCCACTTCACTAAGTACCTCTAAAATTCACCGTCTCGAGTGAAAACAATTTGCTCATCCACAATTCCTTTAATTTCTTCTCTTATCTCAGGTACAGTAGGCATAGGTGGTGTAGGTTGGGAAGAAAATTCAGAAATTGGCCAATGGTTTGGAACAAAATTAGGGTCTATGGGATGGCTTGAACAAGCCATTAGATCCTCCACATTGAATGTTGAACTAATTCCCATGCGAGGTGGAAGATCTATCACATACGCATTTGACCCAATTTTTTCAGAATTTTAAATGGTCCATCACCGCGTGCTTGTAACTTCTTAACGGCACCCTATGGGAACTGTTCTGGCCTCATCCTAACCATTACATAATCACCCTCATTAAATTCTTGAATTCTACGATGTAAGTCAGATGAAATTTAATATTGTTTATTACTGGCATTTATCCCCCTCCTAATCTCTGCATGCAACTCATGAATGTGATGGGAAAATGCATCGGCTGACTCTGAGGTCATCTGGGTGACTGACATAGGTAACAAATTTATGGGTAGTGTAGGTTTATAACCACTAACAATCTCAAATGAACTCATACCCGTAGACCTATTAACTGAACTATTATATGCAAACTCGGCGACTGGCAGGACTAAGTCCCAAGTTTTAATGTGTTCACCCACCAAACATCGTAGTAGATTTTCGAGATTTCGATTCACAAATTTAGTTTGGCCATCAATTTGAGGATGGTAGGAAGACGAGAACTGGAGTCTCGTACCCATCATATGCCACAATGTCTTTCCAAAATAACTAGTAAACTGCACATCCCTATTAAACACTATGGTCTTAGGCAAACCATGTAATCGAACCACCCCCTCAAAGAAAATCTTAGCTATGTTAGACGCATCGGACGTTTTAGAACAAGAGAGAAAGTGGGCCATTTTTGAGAAACGGTCCACGACCACAAAAATGGAATCATGCTTTTTAATTGTCTTGGGAAGTCTAAGAATGAAATCCATACTGATGTCTTGCCACGGTGCATGTGGCACTGGCAATGGCGTGTACAATCTAGTATTTTGCTTCTTCTGTTTTTCCAGTTGACATGTTCGACATTGCCCTAAAATTTTGGTTACGTCTCGCTTGAGACTTGGCCAATAAAATCGATCCTCCACTAGAGCGATGGTCTTATCTCGACCAAAATGACTAGCAATACTTCCAACATGAAGCTCCCAAACAAGAAAATCCCATAGAAAAGTACGGGGAATACAAAGTCGGTCTCTTTTGAAAAGGAAACCATCTTTCGGAACGAACTCATCCGAACTATTCTGGGCACCTAAGAGTGACACGTATGTTCTCCCAAATGTAGATTTGGGTGATGGGTTTTATGTGAGGATGAAAAGGGAATTGGAATCTTTTGAGATTAAGAGAAAAAAGAGGAAAATAGGGTTAAAGAGAAGAATATCTTGAGAAAAAAGAGAAGGAGAAAGAAGTAGGGGATGAGAAAATTGTTTACCTGAGCCTCACGCCCTCTTCCAATTACTGGAAGTCGAAGAAGAGATCGTCAGAAGTCAAAAGCTTTCCTTTTTTTTCTTTTTTCAACATAACATAATGTGCTATGGGTTTAGGGCAACCCTTATAAAATTCGTAATTACATGAAATTACCAAAATACCCCTACTAAAAAAAAGTTTCAAAAAAAAGAAATTCGCTCAAAATTGTGCACAAACTATCTTAAAATATAATTAATTCAAATTTTCATAAACTAAATGTAAATTTAAGATGCCCAATGGGCCCCGATGATAGTGCCGTGAAGGTGGTTTAATGAAGGTGGGCCGTGACGATCCAACGGTCCGATCACACCCTTCTCGCGATCCAATGGTCCAAATGTCTCCTCTAAGCAACTTACACATGTCACGAACACATGTGTAAGGTCTTCAACCTCTAGAGACCCGATCCGTATCCGTCATCTAACCACATTAACACGGATAATGCACGCCTCCTGCGTTGATATACTTTGAATGACCTGGTGTCCGCATCAACTCCCCCCGGCTGAGAAGATCTCGACTCCGGCGAGATAAAACTCTTGTGCTTTTCTAACAAATCTGGATCTAGTCGCTGCAACTCTGCTTCCGTCAACCATATACGGTCGGATGATGGTCTGTTCTTCCACTTCACTGAGTACATCTGAAATCCACCGTCTCGAGTGGAAACAATTTTCTCATCCACAATTCCTTCAATTTCTTCTCTTATCTCATGTATAGTAGGCATAGGTGGTGTAGGTTGGGAAGAAAATTCAGAAATTGACCAATGGTTTGGAACAAAATTAGGGTCTATGGGATGGCTTGAACAAGCTATTAGATCCTCCACATTGAATGTTGAACTAATTCCCATGCGAGGTGGAAGATCTATCACATACGCATTGGACCCAATTTTTTTAGAATTTTAAATGGTTCAGCACCGCGTGCTTGTAACTTCTTAACGGCACCCTGTGGGAACCGTTCTGGCCTCATCCTAACCATTACATAATCACCCTCATTAAATTCTTAAATTCTACGATGTAAGTCAGATGAAATTTAATATTGTTTATTACTTGCATTTATCCGCCTCCTAATCTCTGCATGCAACTCATGAATGTGATGGGAAAATGCATCGGCTGACTCTGAGGTCCTCTAGGTGACTGACATAGGTAACAAATCTATGGGTAGTCTAGATTTATAACCACTAACAATCTCGAATGGACTCATACCCGTAGACCTATTAACTGAACTATTATATGCAAACTCGGTGACTGGCAGGACTAAGTTCCAAGTTTTAATGTGTTCACCCACCAAACATCGTAGTAGATTTTTGAGACTTCGATTCACAACTTTAGTTTGGCCATCAGTTTGAGGATGGTAGGCAGACGAGAACTGGAGTCTCGTACCCATCATATGCCACAATGTCTTTTAAAAATAACTAGTAAACCGAACATCCCTGTTAAACACTATGGTCTTCGGCAAACCATGTAATCGAACCACCCCCTCAAAGAAAATCTTAGCTATGTTGGACGCATCGGATGTTTTAGAACAATGGAGAAAGTGGGTCATTTTTGAGAAACGGTCCACAACCACAAAAATGGAATCATGCTTTTTAATTGTCTTGGGAAGTCCAAGAACGAAATCCATACTGATGTCTTGCCATGGTGCGTGTGGCACTGGCAATGGCGTGTACAATCCAGTATTCTGCTTCTTCTGTTTTTTCAGTTGACATGTTCGACATTGCCCTAAAATTTTGGCTACGTCTCGCTTGAGACTTGGCCAATAAAATCGATCCTCCACTAGGGCAATGGTATTATCTCGACCAAAATGGCCAGCAATACCTCCAGCATGAAGCTCCCAAACAAGAAAATCCCAGAGGAAAGTGTGGAAAATACAAAGTCGGTCTCTTTTAAAAAGGAAACCATCTTTCAGCACGAACTCATCCGAACTATGCTGGGCACCTAAGAGTGACACGTATAATCCCCCAAAATTCAAACACATGGGATACTTGTCTATCAATTCTCAAACCCGACAACTTATACACTCAAGGATTTGAGTAATGCCACTCTCCTACTAAGGGCATCGGCTGGTTTGTTCTCGATCCCGGCTTTATGTTTCAAGACAAATGAATATTCCTGAAAAAACGCAGCCCACTTGGCATGCCTTGGGTTAAGCTTCTTTTGAAAATTCAAATACCTTAAAGCTTCGTGATCAGAAAACAAGACAAATTCTTGCGGTAGAAGATAATGACGCCAATGACGTAGCGACTGCACAATCGCATAAAATTCTTTATCATAGGTGGAATACTTTTATTTTGCCTCATTCAGTTTCTCACTGAAATAGGCAACTGGATGACCCTTTTGGCTTAGTACTCCTCCTATACCTACGCCTGAAGCATCACATGCTACTTCAAAGACTTTAGAAAAATCTGGAAGACACCTAACGGGAGCCTCTATCATCTTGCCCTTAATATCTTTGAATGCCTTAGCTGCGGCCTTAGACCATATGAACTCTCCCTTTTTAATGCAATCAGTAATGGGAGCCATAATAGTGCTAAACCCTCGAATGAACCGACGATAAAATGTGGCTAAGCCATGAAAGCTTCTCACTTCATGTATGTTCCGCGGTTCAGGTCAGTCAGCTATGGCCTCGACTTTTTCTGGATCTGCTCGCATCCCTACAGACGACACTATGAACCTTAAGAAGACAACCCTATCAGACAGGAATGAATATTTTTTAAGGTTCCCACATAACCTCTCCTCCCTCAGGACACTACAGACCTGCCTCAAGTGGTCGAGATGCAGCTCTTTAGTGGTACTATATATGAGTACGTCATCAAAATAAACCACTAAGAACTTCTCCATAAAGGGTCTCAAAACCTAGGTCATCATACGTATAAAAGTACTGGGTGCATTAGTCAAGCCAAAGGGCATGACCAACCACTCGTACAACCCATCTTTCGTCTTGAAGGCTATCTTTTACTCATCTCCAGAGTGTATGCGTATCTGGTGATACCCGCTCTTGAGGTCTATCTTGAAAAAAATTGTGGATCTAGCCATCATGTCTAACATATCATCAAGCCTTGGTATCGAAAACCGATACTTGATCGTGATCTTATTAATGGCCCTACTATTCACACACATCCGCCACGTTCCATCTTTCTTAGGCATTAATAGCGCTGGTACGACACATGGACTCATGCTCTCACGGATGAAACCTTTTTCCAAGAGCTCATTTACCTGTCTATGCAACTCTGCATGCTCTGCAGGATTCATCCTATAATGAGGAAGATTCGGTAAAGTAGACCCCGGGACGAAATCAATGTCATGTTGGATGTCCCGCATAGGTAGAAGCGCATCCGGTAAATCCTCAGGGAATACATCACTGTACTCCTCAAGAACCGAAGTCACCTCAGGGGGTAACTCTACATGAACCTCGGGTGTAACTTCGGAATAAATTTCCTCATATTCTTCCTTGACTCACTCATTTTCACATCACTAGCCTTGTCCATGTGGCTCTTGGGTGGTAATGGATTAATCTTGATTTTCTTGCCATCATGCGTGAATGTACACACGTTCAAGCGACCAAAAATCGTGACATCTCTATCATATAACCACGGCCTCCCTAGAATGATGTGACCTACATCCATAGGTAAAACATCACACCACAACATGTCTTTATATGAACCGATTTGGATGAGGACTAAACACTGCTGAGACACAGGCATAGAAGACGTGTCAACCCAAGAAACCTTATAGGGTTGAGGGTGAGGGATGGGTTTTAAACCCAAACGAGTGACTGTGCTAGCTGACACCACGTTGGTACAACTACCACTATCCACGATGAGTTTACAATTTTTTTCACCGCTCTTGATAAACGTGTAGAAAATTGTACTTCTACGCCAATCATCACTCTCTTTGGCCTGCGCTAAAGCACATCTACCTACAGCTAATGGTGCAGTCTCTGGTTCTTCTTCTTCATAATCACTAGCACCTATCTCTGAATGATATTCCTCAACTTCATAATCACCCATATCATCCGCATTTTCATTTGACTCGTCTATGACTAAGGCTTTCCCGCGAGTCTTTGCCGTGCACTGGTATGCAACATGACCTGTACTTCCGCACTCATAACATCTCAAGTGACTACCACTGTCAGGATTGGCACCATTAGGCGATGCACTAGCCTGCACCCTAGGTTGACTTCCAATGTTAGGTTTGGTTCCCTAAAAATCAGATCTAACAGTAAAGTCTCGGGACTCAAAGCGCCTTGTGACAGGAGACTTTAGGTAAAGCTCTAACTCCTGTACAACTTGGTAAGCCTGATTCAAGTCATTCACTACATGGGTCATAAGCTCACGCTGCAGATCCATGCGAAGACCCACCTTGAAACACGTCAGCGTCACTAAGGGATCCTCCTAAATATCACACCGCATCATATACTCCTCAAATTTTACGATGTAATCTGCAACCGACATAGATCCTTGGCGTAATGCTTGCCACTGATCTAGGAGCTTTTGACGGTAAGAGAGAGGAAGATATTTTTCCTTTAATAATTCCTTCATCTCTACCCAATGTGCGACTGGGACACCTCCTGATCTCTTGATCATACGCTCCATATTTGTCCAAAACAATTTAGCTTGATCCACAAGTTTCATTTTTATAAACCGCACCTGTCGATTCTCAGACATCTCATACCATTTGAAATAATGGTTCATATCTGCTAACCAATCAAGGAATGTTTTTGGGTCAAGACGCCCATCAAAACTAGGAGCATTTACTTTAATACTCTTTAAGACCCTCTCATCAACATCATAATGGTCTTGATACTCAACAACGGGCTGTGGATTTTGTGCCCCTCCACGTGCTCCACGATTTCCTACCCGTTCCTCAACTACTCCCCCTACGTGAGACTGTTCATCCCCTCCAATGTCAGAGATTTCTCTTAGGGACGCTTCTATTTGATCCATACGGGTATTCGTGTTCCTAGATTGCACCTCAATGGCGGCCAAACGTTGGTTGATCGTGTTCATCATCTCAGTCAACTGTTCCATATTGAAAAGTGGGTGTAGACCAAATCCTCTACTAGTCCGAGTGGGCACACACAATAAGACTCAACTTAGGTTTCCTAAAACACGACTCTAGGAGATTGTTTGACATAAGACTATAGACACCGATGATCCTAACCTTTAGAATGATGCAAATGTGAAAAAAATTCAGATCTAGAATTATTATTTTTTTATTTTTTTGTGCAAATCTGAAAATTTCAAATCTGGACTCTATATGCGATGCATGAAACCCTAGAAAAATAATAATAATAATAAGAAATAAAAATAAAAATCTAGACCTTGATAACTCGATTTAAGACGACCCAATGCAAGGACCTAAGCTCTGATACCAAAATTGATGTAGGACAGCCTAATCTAACCTCAAATGATCATGGTATTTGAAAAGGGGCAGATTCATGCAATCTTAAAATATATATATATATATATATATATATATATATATATATATATATATATATATATATATATATATATATCAGCCTAATTCATACATCATAAACACAAGAAAGAAATAAGGTCAATATATCATTGATTAGGGTCATCCATCACAAACATGAAGTGTTGAATCTTAAAATCTGAATTTAATTGGATCCGGCGAAAGATAGAACTTTCGTCTTGCAATAGGTCCATCTAACAATCCAAGTAGATTTTCTAATCCAGAAAAATAGAAATTTCCTATATTGAAAATCTGAAAAATTCAGAAAAAAAAATGTGCTTCTTTAAATGTAGATTTGGGTAATGGGTTTTATGTGGGAATGAAAAGAGAATGAGAATCTTTTGATATTAGGAGAAAAAAGAAGAAAATGGGGTTAAAGAGAAGAATATCTTGAGAAAAGAGAGAAGGAGAAAGAAGTAGGGGATGAGAAAATTGTTTACCTGGGCCTCACGCCCTCTTCCAATCACTGGAAGTTGAAGACGAGATCGTCAGAAATCAAAAGCTCTCCTTCTTTTTTCTTTTATCAATATAACATAATGTGCTATGGGTTTAGGACAACCCTTATAAAATTCGTAATTACATGAAATTATCAAAATACCCCTACTAAAAAAAAGTTTCAAAAAAAAGAAATTCGCACAAAATTGTGCACAAACTATCTTAAAACATAATTAATTCAAATGTTCATAAACTAAATGTAAATTTAAGATGCCCAATGGGCCCCGATGATAGTGCCGTGAAGGTGGTGTAATGAAGGTGGGCCGTGACGATCTAACGGTCAGATCACACCCTTCTCGTGATCCAATGGTCCAAATATCTCCTATAAGCAACTTACACATGTCACGAACACATGTATAAGGTTTTCAACCTCTAGAGACCCGACCCATATCCGTCATCTAACCACATTGACACGGGTAATGCACGCCTCCTGCGTTGATATACTTTGAATAGCCTGGTGTCCGCATCATTACTCTTGCTCCGGTGGTAGACTCTAAGGAGTTTCAACACTCAATAAAGGGTTCGAGAATCCATAGGTGGTGAAATCCCACTAAAGCATGTGTGGGGGTGTGAGCGTGTAAAATAAAAAAATAATGAAAAAAAGGGTCAGCCCTGACATAGGCTGAATTAATATACCTCACATTTTCAATTTCTATGCTCAAAACACTTCAAATAAATAAAAATAATTAATTAATTAAATTAAATTGAACGGTCAGATGGTGGTTTTCCGACAGTTAAAAGCCGTCGACGAATCACAAAAAGCTCTTTACAGGACCCGCCACCAAAAAAAAAAAAAAACGTGCTCCTATGGGGCCCATCGTAATACACATGAAGGCTCGAGTGAACTACACCATAGAAAAAAAAATTAGAGATTTGTCTATGGTGTGATCAACTTGGGGCTTCAATCTACCTCCTCTATGGTATCATGGCCTAAATTGTACTGTCAAAATGGATGGACAGAGTCGATAAACCACATACATCACGATGGGCCCCACGAGCCCCCTGACAGGACCATCCATCTCCGTCGGTGCCAAAAAAAAAAAAAAAAAAACGAGAGAGCCCGTGATAAAAAAATTTTGTTATCATCGTAGGCTCCAAGGTCTCTCTCTCTCTCACAGGCTCTCCTCTCATCTTTCCTAACCTTCCAAATAGGAAAAAATGCATTCTTTGGCTGGAAAAGGTTTTCTCTCATTTCTGGGGTTCTACTTCTTATCATCTTTGATCCATTAGGAGTTCGACAAGAAAGAAAGGATTTCCGCGATCCATTAGGAATTCGACAGATAGGAAAGGATTTTGAGATATTTTACGGTTTATTCTCCTTATTTTCTATTCTAGGGGTTGTTGTGGGATTCAAGATTGAAATCCATTGGAATTTGAGGGATTCTTGGGTTCTCCCTCAGATCTAGCAAATTTCTGAAGAGAGCTAGAATTTATAGCGAAAAGGGAAGGGATTTTGGCTTCCCTATGTTCGATCTGCAAGAGAAAGGATTCTAGGGTGTCAATTTGAAGGGAAGATTGAATTTTTTCTGGTTTCTTTCTTGAAAGAAAAAATTCAATGTTTTTACTCTGATGTCCTCCACAACGTACACTTCTTCAGCTCTTAATACTGTTGCTCTGAATTTTTAACTGTTGCCATCTAATACTCAATTTAATTAATTTTTCCATGCAGCCGGCATTTCTTTTGATATTTTATCATCCTTTCATGTATGTATATTTATTTGCTAAGATTCGCCTTTGTATACTTGAACACCTTGTTCTTTTATGAACTTATCCATGTATTGATCTAAAGTTTACATGCCAACCTTTAAATGTTTGCTAGACACTTTCTTCTCTTTTTTCTTCAATTCTCTTCTTCTTCCTCTTCTGTTTTTTTTTGTCTTAGATGTCATGAATATTTGCTTGGCTTCTATTGGCAGCAAGTCTGAAGTGGGCGTAATGGGTATCCTTTTGTCCATTGCCAAAACCTAGTACATATTGCATGAGATGCCCAAATTTCAGTAAATAAAAAAGTCTTGTTAAGTCCACAAAATACATTAAAATATGTTAACAAACATTTCTAAATACTTCAAATTAGGGCTAATAATAGGTGAATTTGGAGGTTTTAAGTGAGTTGTGCTCTGAAATGAAACCCATATGTATTGGGCGAAAATTATTGGTTTCGGATGCTACTCCAAATCTTTCTTGGAATCGTGGCAGCAGCTGGTTAACTAATGTAGTGCCTGATGTTCTCTTCTTTTTTATCGTGATTTCCTCATATATCCATGTGTTGTTATTCTGTATCTAATGGCATGAAGCAATGCTATCAGCTTTCCTGTCCTGTTGATTTAGTGAAATGCTTCAGCTTCATTCAGTAGCCCCAACTTGGAGAGGTAAAAGGTAGGCTGGTTGTGTATGCACCAGAATTTTGATAGAAAAACCATCTCAGATTGTACTGGCAGTACAGCTTTGCTTATGTATACAAACTTGATCATGGTTTGATGGTGAAGACCAAAGACAAGCTTACATTGTGGCCAGCCCACTTGCACCAAGAACTAGACATGCCAATTGTATTTCGCCTTAACATTTACTAGCCTAGTAAATCTTGGAGCAGCTTCTTGATGATCCTTTACCTCTTTTTATGGTGGTGTTTAAACAACTGCTAGAACTAAGCACAGTTGTGTGGCGAATTTGATCAGTTTACTTCGAATACTTTGAAAATCAACTAATCTAATGTCAAGAAAACAAAAATGCAAATGATCAAAGAAAGAGGGGAACAGAAGCATCATTGCTAACTAGTCTCCTTTGATGCATAATTCGAGACCTGTTAATCCGTCTCCCCAACCAGACTCCACACACTACCAATTTCATTGCCTGAACCAGTATTCCCTCTCCATTCCCAATTTCTGATGTGGTGGCTCCTCCACCAGTGAATCTTCCACTCCCTTCCCCTGCCTTTCTGGGGGCCCTGGCTCTCAAAATGATAGGATATATGCACCTGGAAGCTCAACCTATGCAGCCCCTGCCACCCCCAAAGAAGCTTGAAATTCAACAATCAGATCATCCTGATTGACAGGTTGAACGTTGTTCAGCTGCTAGACCAACAGGTTTTTATTGCACTGCACCAGTTCCCCACTGCTGACAGGGCGCTGTAAAAGCTGTTGGTAAGTGGACTCTCTAGTGAAGCTTTGTAGATGATCCACGGTGGCTCAGAAATCCTCAGAAATCCTTTCTATCCAGAGTATGAGAGCTGCTGCTAGCCAGATGGGTCCCAGGATCAGCAAATCCCCTTGGCAGGTGATCCACAGATGCCTGGGCAAGAGCATTACCATTCTAGAATAATCTCTTACATCTAGGAACAGTGTCAGGGCCTGCACTCCTGAGAATCACTGTCACAGCAAACACATTTGGACACTATGTGTATGCCTGCCTATTGAAGAACCACATCAACCAGCATGCCTTGTGCATAACCTTCCATAAGAACACCACCAGCTTTGGTGAAATATACTTATTACAGGCCCAGCGTGTCCACGACTAGATAAGACGTTTAGCCCGAACATGCTCCTAACCAGACTTTAGGGAGAACTTACCTGAAGATTTCAAGGCCCATATGAATCAATCATCCCTGTCCATGACCTTTATATTTTTCCCCTGAATGCACTGAAGAATGTCAGCCGGCACCGCATCCTCAAGATCCAAGAAGTTCCAAGCTCCATCCTGAACCAAAAAATAGCTACTATGGCATCCTGGAGATGCTCCAGGATTCTAACTTCATTTGCACCAGCCAAAAGCCCAAGTCCTATCAAATTTTGAGACCAAAAATCCATCCACACCGGAAAACTATCAATCTAAAATGTTGAAAGGTAGTCAGAAGCTTCCAGGCTAGGTCCTTCCACAACTTCAGTCCCCCCAGCCTAAGAGATACGATCAGTTTTGATAAATTTGTAAAGATACTTGACCGCAAAAACTTTGCCCAAAGAGATTCACCCAACGATAAGTTCCAACACATCTTAATGCGGAAGCTTTGCATCACATCCTCCAACCTTCTTAACCCTAAGCCTCCTCCTGACGTTGGAAAGAAGATTCTAGCCCATTTAACCCAATGCCTGTTTTTCTTGCCCTCTGATTCACTCCAAAAGAAATCCAAGAGCAGTACCTCCATTTTTTTATGGATGAATATCAGGATTTTAAAAGCAACCAAGACATGCATAGGATAGCTAGCTAGCATATACTTGATGATTAGTGTAATTCTGCTCGCCAACGACAACAGCTTCACTTTCCATCCTTTGATTTTTCTTGGTCATCTGAACAAGGAAGAGCGAGTGGCTAACCTGAAGCCTCCCCTTCAAAAGAGGAACCCCCAGATAGGACATGGGCAAGGCGGTCTGCTTGAAACCTGTCAGTTGAGTGATGCTCTGAGCATGAGAGCCTATCACCTTGTTGAATGATAATAAGTAGCTTTTCCTTGCGCTAATTCTTTGTCCTGATGCCTTCTCACAATTCACTAGAAATTTCTTCATTTCCTAAACCAGGGATTGCCTGCCATTGAGAAAGAATCATGTCATCGGCAATGAGAAAATGGGATATCAAAGGGCATAATCAGGGTAGGTGGAATGGTTAGCATGCACCGGATATCATGAGGTTTCTTACTCCCCTACTCAGAACTTTTGCTGTTAGGATAAATATGCTAGAAGAAATCAGATCACCTATCAAAACCCTCGGAAGGACATGAAGAAACCTATAGCTCAACCATTAATAATAATACAAAACCAGCAGTCATTCCCATGCCTTTCCATCATATCTATGCAGCCCTGAGCAAAGCCAAACTTTTGGAGGACTAAGGAAATGAAGCTCCATTTAAGTAGATCATATGCCTTTTCCATATTCAGCTTCAAGATGAGATTATCCCCACAAACCTTCTGGTCAATTTCATTCACCATTTAACTAGTTGTATTAATGTTCTTAGCAATCAATCTTCCTTAAACAAAAGTTCCGTGTTCTTCTAAGATGATATGGGGAAGGATGCTTGCTAATCACATAGCAACAATCTTAAAGAAAACCTTGTATATGCATTTGCAAAGACTTATGGGACTGAAGTCTATTAGATACTTTGGGTTAGCTGTTTTCAGGACCTAGCAAATCAATGTCCATAAAAAGGACATGAAGATAGGATCACCTGAGAAAAATTTGCAAGCATCAATAGACATATCCTCTCTAACAATATCTCAAGCATGAGTAAAAGAAGCTTCCGAAGAAGCCATCTGATGCAGGACATGAAAATTAAATATGATATGCAAGATCTCAGGCTTTAGATTATACTAATTCAGAAACAATCACATAAAATTCTACATCCCACACAAAAGTTCAAACATTCAAGCAAGGGGAATTTGTGCGGGTCCAGGCCTACACAGGCTAGGACTGAATCAGTAAAATCATGGAACAAATGATACTCAAAGGGAAGTAAAAAATCATCCACACATGCACAACAATCAGTCTTTAATCCATGGGATTCACCAATTCCAATTCAGAGAACCCTAAGGTAAAAAAATGGACAAATAAATTAAAAGTAATGCAATCTATGGTTAGGGTTAAGGAGAATATGTATGATAGGAGTAAAATAGATGGAAATCTGAACCTGGAGATAGACACACGTGCACGCTTGATGTCCCCATCAACTCTCCTCCGCTGCAAAGATTTCGCCACTGGCGAAATAAAACTCCTAAACCATTCCAAGATGTCAAAATCAAATCTTTGAAGCTCCTCCTCAGTGAGCCACGTGTTGTCTGAAGCTGAGCGTGACTTCCATTTAACCAGGTACTTCTAAAACCCGTCGTCCGACGTTGAAACTATCTGATGGTCTAGGATGTCTTCTATTACCTCTCTGGGTGTGAGAAGGGTAGGTTTGAGAGGTAAAGGCTGAGAAGATGGGTTAGGATGGGTAGGTATGGGAGGTAGAGGCTGAGAAAATGGGTCAAGAAAGGTAGGTATGAGATGTTATAGTTGAGAAGATGGGTCAGGACAAGTAGGTATGAGAGGTAAAGGCTGAGAAGATGGGTCAGGAGGGGGCCATAGATCAAGGGAAAGGTCTGGAGAATCAGGATGATTAGGTGATATGTTGGACAATGTATTACTGGTCCCTTGAAATACAACTAGATCTTCCTCATTGAATGTGGAACTACTTCTCATTGAAGGTGGAAGATCTACCACATACGCATTGAGACGGTTTCGTTTTATAATTTTAAATGGTCCAGCGCTACGCGCATGTAATTTACGAACGGCTCCTTGAGGGTACTGCTCTGGCCTGATGCGGACCATCACAGAGTCTCTTACTTTGAATTTCTTAAAACGTTTATGTTGGTCTGCAGAAAGTATGTAATGTTTATTACTAGGTCTTCTGCCTAATTTCTTGATGTCAAGGATGAATGTGATGCGCAAAAAACTCTGACGGCCTATGGGACAACGACGTAGGGACAAGATTAATAGATTTCCTAGGTTTATAACTAGTAATGACTTCACAAGGACTTGGATCTATGGTCCTATCGACAGAACTATTAAATGCAAACTCGGTTATAGGTAGTATGGTGTCTCATGTTTTGGTGTGCCCTATATCCATCATAGGGGAAAACTCATCTGGTAAATCATCAGGAAAAACATCACGAAACTCATCCACTACCAGAATGACGTCAGTGGGTAACGCTACACTAGCCTCTGGTGCACTCTTTCCAATGGCGGGGTTTGTCCTGGCGGATGTCTCTAGTTGGGTATTGCACACATCAAATTGCTCAAAGCATTGGTATATATGTTGTTCCTAATGCTTACCCAAAGACTAAAACTACTGGGACAACTTGTTTAGTGACTCTTTCAAATGTTCTATGTTTTTTTTTAAAAAAGAAACGACCTAGTTTCTAAAAACGAAAAAATAAAAAATAAAAAAAATTCTAAAAACAAATTAGAAAAGTTTCTAAAAAACAAATTAGGAAAGTTTCCTAAAAAAAAACAACCTAGTTTCTTTTTTTTAAAAAAAAGGAAAGTTTCTAAGAATAGAAAGTTAGTTTCTAAAAAAAGAAAAAGGAAAGTAAACAAGTTTCTTAAAAAAGAAAAATGAAAAGAAATTAGTTTCTAAAAACAAATTAAGAAAGTTTATAAACTTAGAAATAGAAAGCTAAATTAATTTCTAAAATAATTCAAATAAGGGGATAACAGAAAATTTTAGCAGCTTATGTCAGGGTTTATGGACCTCTAAACAACCATATATGATGAGAACCGATGCGTAATAGACATAAACAACTAAACCCTAAACTTGTAATGCATTCCCCTATAAGAACCCTAAGCTCTTATACCAACTTTGATGTAGGACATGAAAATTAAATATGATACGCAAGATCGCAGGCTTTAGATTATATTAATTCAGAAACGATCACATAAAATTCCACATCCCACACAAAAGTTCAAACATTCAAGCAAGGGGAATCTCTGCGGGTCCAAACCTACACAGGCTGGGGCTATATCAGTAAAATTATGGACCAAACAATACTCAAAGGGAAGGAAAATCATCCACACATGTACAACAATCAGTCCTTAATCCAAGGGATTCATCAAATTCAATTCATAGAACCCTAAGGTAAGAAAAAGGGCAAATAAATTGAAAGTAATACAATCTAGGGTTAGGGTTAGGGACGAGGTATGAGAGGAGTAAAATAGGTGGAAATCTGAACCTGCAGATAGTCCCCGCGCGCGGACAGCGGGCCAAGCCTATCGCACGTGCGAAGGGGTGCCAAACTTGAAAAGCGTTTCCTTGGCTCTGGTCGGCCAGGGGAGGGCTTCAAAACTCCCAAGTTTCGTGTCGATCGGATGCGCGGTCTGTGCATGGTGTTCCACCGAAGTTTTAACCCTCCTGCAGGGACAGAATCTAAAATTCTGCTTTAAAGAGAAAAACAGTTAGGATATAAGAAATAGAGATGGTAGAGGATGGTGGTAGGAGATAAGAAATAGATATGGTAGAGGATGGTGGTAGGAGATAAGAAATAGATATGGTAGAGGATGGTGGTAGGAGATAAGAAATAGATATGGTAGAGGATGGTGGTAGGAGATAAGAAATAGAGATGGTAGAGGATGGGGTCGAATCGGGATCGGTGTGGGTTCGCACCATGGAAGTTAGCCCTTCGATGAAGGAAAAGTTTCGTACCCAATTGGATTTTCACAACTCAAGAACTCAAAGGAGTAGAAAAATGTAAAATTTTTATTAAGCTTTAATAAATAAAAAAGCTACAAGGGGTGCCTATTTATAAGAAAAAACCTATACCCCAAAACTCGCACCACGTGCGCAACCTATTACTTGGCTATAAGTAAACCAAAATAAAAATCACTCAAAAAAATCTAAAGCGTCCATGATACTCTAAATAACATTAATAAGCAAAACCTAAAATATAACATTATTTCGACTAGTGGGTCACGATCATGAGATCCCATGATGGGTTTTACTTGACTACCGAACCCACTCCAACAAACCGAAACTCATTCTTCTAGCTAGGAGGCCCTCCCTGGATGTCGTCATCTATCCAGATCGATGGTGGGGCTCTCCTCCTCCTTGCATACGTACGTAGGAGGTGGTGTGCGTGTGCATGCGCGCGTGATGTCCCCATCACCATATGGCATGGAGTACTATCCACCGTGATAGACGAAACCACTTCTCCAACTTCTTCCAAAAGAGGCGAGGGCATAGAATGGCCTCATTCATCTGCCCTATCACCAACCTTGGAACACAACCAAGGATATTCCCCACTTCAATGCCTTCAAAATAAAACATGTTCTTAAAGCATTTCAACTTCCCATGCAATATCATCAATAGACTCAAGGATGACGACTGCGTTTGTCTCAATTCTCCACACCATGGATCTACACCTTTCTACAATCAAGCCATAGAAAAATCTAGTGTTGCAGTCTCCCTCTTTTAGCCATATATTCCTAACTTTTTGTTTCCAAAAGATTTCCTCTCGAAGTTGCACTTTTGATAGTGGGTCTTGGCTAGCTCAAGTTTTCTGCAATCTTCACCTCATCTCGATCTAAGAAACCCCAATTAACATCAAGTGTGGGCATCTACTCCATGGTTCTAAATGATGGTATCGGTCACCGTATCAACCTGGCGAAAAAATTATATGAACAAGGTCGCTTACTGGTATCAAGGATGTATTGGGCCATATCGGCCTGTATTGGTCAGAATTTTTTTAAAGAAAAAAAAATAAAATAAAATAAAAATTGCGGAAATATATTAGAAAATAGGAAAATTGAGATTTTTAAGAATCTAGCTTTTTTTGTGTGTTTTGACAATGCATTGAATGGTGTATCGGACCGTTCTTTGGTAATAATGTTATCCTAACAGGTTAACCTCCTATAAGGTGTGGTGTTGATTTTATTTTATTTTCTATAAATTGTTAATATGTGTCAGAACTTGATATCATATACTGCTTGTATGATTATCTATTAACTAATATAATTTTTCTAAATTTATTTAAAAAAAAGAAAACACCCAAAAAGTAACTTTTTTTTAAGATGAGCATTTTATTGAAAGCCAAATTTATATTAAATAAAAAAAAATGAAAAAAAAAAAAAAGAAGAAAAGAAAGCTACTCCATAGTAGCTAGAAACCCCTAAAACAAAGAGAAGAACTACATAACCCAATCTCTAAACAAAATTAGAACCCTCGAAAACACCCCCGCCTTGGAAACTCTACAATTGTGGAAACAACGGTTGTTTCTTTCTGCCCAAACTGTCAAATGGACCGCCATAAGGATAATCCTCCACTTCTTTTTCCCTAGAGCTACTCAGAAAATTAACTTGAAACTAGAAAAAAATGTAGAAAATATTTTTTTTAAAAATCAAAACATATGTGAAATAATTAGATCCATAGTCTTCTAATACTCCTCATGCATCATAACAAGAATTTATAAAATTAAAAAATAATAAGAATAATAAATAAAAATAAAAAACAACTTAAAAACTTTTTTATGAATTTTTTAGAAAAAAACATGTGTAAATAAAAAAGAAAAAAAAAAAAAAAAACTCAAATCTTCAACAAATCAGTAGATCCATATTCTAATATTCTTCAAGAATCAGAAAATTAAAATAAAAACTAATTTAAAAATCTTTCTGAAATTTTTTTTAAATACCTATGTAAATAAATAAATAAATAAAAGAAAAAAGAAAAGGCCTCAAATCTTTAATAAATCAGCAGATCCATGGTCTCCTCAAGGTCATAACAAGAACTGGAAAAAAAAAAAAAAAAACTAATTTAAATTTGTTTATAAAATTTTCAGAAAATACCTACATAAATAAATAAATAAATAAACCTCCAAATCTTCAACAAATCCATAGATCCAGTCTTCTAATATTCCTCAAGCATGACAATAAAAATAAGTAAAAAAAAGTACTTAAAAGCGTTTTTCCTAAAATTTTCAGAAAATAACTACATAAATAAATAATTTTTTTTAAAAAAAAAAAGGGAAAACCCCTCAAATCCAAATCAAATCCACCAATATTTAATCGAAATAATTTATATTGTTGTTTCAATGTGATTCCAGATTGAAAAAGCAATAAAAATAAAAAATAAAAATAAAAATAACCTTTTTCTACGATTTCTGTAAAACCAGACCAGGGAGGTTCAATTCTTCGATTTGATGCAAAAAAAGAAAAATAAAAAAAGTTTTGATCTTCAAATTTGATCTAGATTTGGTCGGAATTGCCTTCAAAATAATCCCTCTCTATAAAAAAATTTAAAGGAAAAGAAGGGGGGAAACAAAACAAAACAAAGAAAACTTTTTTGTTTAGAAGTCATCTTTAGGATATCAAATATCAATGTTAATACAGCTCGATACGAAAATACAGGCCGATGCAGCACCATTTTTTCATAACAGGAAGGTCACAATGTCCCTTTAAGTTCTATATATCCTTGATATCATAGTCCAAAGACTGAACACCATTCCTAGATCAAGCTATCTACAACCTTATGCCTTCCTGCAATTGTCCTTTTGAGAACGTTTGCGTGAGCCATATCAATAATTGACTCTTGAAGATATATTCAACACTTATGAGTTGCAAATCTTTGTGTTGAACTTTGAATCTGTGAGTTCATTGTATCCTAAAGACAATTTGTCATCTCCTTTCTTTTGCACTTGGAATACCCAACAATCGCAGCAAATCTATCTTAAGATATTGACTATTCAAGTCAACACTTGAACCCACAAATCTGTTTTTTCCTTTTTTTCCTTTTTAAATTTCTTCCATTGCGTGCTACTCCCCATATTCCAACAATTATGAATAGAATGAGGCTACCTTGCCACTCTAGTTTTGTTACTCTTTATGAATTGAATCAAATTATTGCAATTCAGTTCACAGAGCATCCAAAAACAGCTAGATGTTTCCTTTTCCAATAATTTACATATTCCAATTCTTTTGAATATCCAAGCAATCTAATCACTATCTTTCCTTTTCAAGAAAATTGAATCATAAATGTGAGACTCTAAACCAAAATGCTGAAAGCTTAAATCATTGTTTTAATTAGACCCAAAATCTAGAAGAGAAGATAGTGTCCGAATAAACATCATGGACATACCAATTCATTTCAACAACAAACTAAGAAGTGGAGTCCAGAGGAGCATCAGAGATCGTCTCACAAGTCATGTTAATGGCACGGTCTTCCAACCTGTAAGCGGCTCCGTTACTGACGGAAGATGTGACTGAATTTCTGCTCTTACCTGTAGATCATAGTATGTGGATCATTGAATGTGATTGATCATGGAAGCTTTCTCTTGGAGTTGAATTGCACCAATTATCAGCTGAGAGTCTACCTCAATCTACAGTTTCTCAATAAACCATAATATTCAATGCTGCAAATGGTTCTCTCTTTCTTGGAGACATTGAGAAGCCTCCTCAAGGAAAACATAATTGAAATTGCCTTCAAGAAGACATGAGAGACCTATGTTACCTAAATCACCATTCCCCGTATGTTTACTGTTCCAAATCCCATGATCCAGATTGTGGGTCATTTGCAACCTGGATGCTACTCTTACCGATCCGAAACTATGGTTATATACTCACAGTGTGGATTGAGTCGTAATGTCCATGTACATTGAGAACGTAGAGATTTATAGTTGTATTATTATCACGCCCCAAACCCGGAAATCGGATTCACAGGAATCCCGATCGCCGAATCCGATGCCGACAACTTCCGTATTACCCCATTCTCGGCTCCTAGCATTCATATGTTAGATTTCCGATCCTGGGATCCTACAAGGAGGATTTTATTTTATTTTTGTATATTTAACTAGTAATAAGCATAACCACAAGTTTACCCAAATCATAAAGGCAACATCATCATCACATATCCACTAATATAATCATTTGAATACAATGCTGAAAGAGAAATATATATGTCAAAATCAAAACTCCAGAAAACAGCTGCACGCTTCAAGCTCAATGTTGCTGCAACCTAACATCACCTGCACGCATCTATCGTGCATAAGCTTATAGAAAGCTTAGAGGGTGGTGTAAGTGTGTGCACGAGATAAGTGTCAAGTATTCAATACAATATCATAATCATACAATACCGGAAAGCTATTAATCCATAAACCATACAATGACTGAATAAGTAGAAATACTGATAAATCAGTAATTATCAGCGTAAACAGAAATACTGACAAGATTATAATCATGCGATAACAGAATAAGCGGAAGTATGAAGAAGTCCCTAAGTTAATCAATATCAGAATACGCAATATAGGATAGCTATGCAAATGATGAGTCATAAATAATCAAATGTCGAATGACAAAGAATAATGTAATACACAATTCAAAAGAGCTAACAAATATCATCACTCTCATCTAAGTCACAGGAATAGAGAAACATAACAACCCATAATGCCACACGCCGAAGATGTAATGGAATATACAGTATATGATGCTAATGGAATGACCACGCTGGAGTGTGATATCGGGATGATAGTACGTAATATCGCAGGCTACGGGGTCCACCACAAGGAACCTCTATCCAAACCAGTCCCATACCTAAATTTGGATAGTCTGACTCAACGTGGTAAACTCCTGATCTCAGGTTAGTCACGCGTCCAACCGAAATCCTTACCATAACGAAGATACACAACAATTAGTTGCGCACCACCAGCTCGAGTGGATAGTAAATGGATGAATGAATGAGTATGCAACTCCTACTCAGTAGCCTATCAGCATAGTAGCCTGCCAACCGCTGGTAGCTCGCTCAGTGTGGTAGCTAGCCCAGGCCTCAGCCCCGCCCACATCACACCCGCCCACATCAGCGTCCGCCCACGTGCGCCCACCCACATGCACAACAGTGAGGGGGTGTCATAATATCATGTCAGTCCTCATATCAGTACGGTTCCTGTCTGAAAAAATCACCAAGGTCTATTACACTTCACACCACCTACCGCCCCAATCAAGCGCACAACTGGGTAAGTGAAAAAGACCTCACTATCTGCCTGTCAGTAGTTTGCCAATACCTACCCGGCTCGCCGATAGCGGACCCATTCCTCGAGCTGGTCAAACTCAGCCTAGTCATGCCTACTCCCTCGGGCGGGTAAGGCCGCACCCCCTTCCAACCGACCACGACACAGTGGAGAGCGCGGTCATCTGGTAATCGGCACTCAACGCTCATCTACCCACTCGGTCTAGACGTTGGAGCATCCTCTGGAACCAAGAGGGTGTTTAGGAATTTTCACTCAGGGCCATCTATGGCGGCCCGATGCTCGAACAGATTTTCGGTGTCCCATCTGGCCATCCACGATATGTCTGTGGAAGCTACGGCCCTGATGTCACTAGGGCGTACAGTAATCACAACACAATGCAAGATGCATGAGTTATACAATCCAATCATGCATCAATCCTGTGCATGTCATGCGCTCATGTGAGATAATCTCCATCTATCAGGGAGTCTCACATCATCCTGCCCAATGACATATGCAATGGTCAATCACATCTCATAACAAACATGCAGATGATGCGAATGGGCATGTATCATGATGTTATGATGTCACATACTCATAAACAGTATCAATAACCGACGTCGACAATGTGGACTTTTAACCAACATTGCCCCCAAGGAATGACCCACATATAATCAAATATATAATGTGCACATGGCCTCACACAAGGGCCAAATATACGAAACAGGTGGGCCCTGGTCATGGGCCTAACACATATCACAATGGGCCTTGCCCATAGGCCTCAAATATATCTAGATGGGTCGCACCCATGGGCCTCAGATATATCACAATGGGCCTTAAATATACTTTGCAGGTGAGTCACATACCTGGGTCTAATACACATCAGTATGGGCTACATCATATAGGCCTAATATACATCACTATGGTCACAACCCATGGGCTTTAAATACACAATAGGTGAGCCCTACACATGGGCCTCAAATATATACCACGGGTGAGCCTCAATGGACAGGTCACCAATACAACAGGATGGGCCAATGACATAGACCCCAAAAATATATCGAATAGGCCACACCAATTGGGCCTTAGATACGTTGCAATGGGCCATGACCCATGGGCCTTGCATACATCACAATGGGTCTTGCAACATGGGCCTCATATATATTTAAGGTGAGCCTCAACAATGGGCCTCATACACATCAAGGTGGGCCTAAACAATGGGCCTCATACACATCAAGGTGGGCCTCGACAACGGGCCTCATACACATCAAGGTAGGCCTCAACAACGAGCCTCATACACATCAAGGTGGGCCTCAACAACGGGCCTCATATATGGCCTTAGCAACAGGCCACAAATATATCAAGATGGGCCTAATCAATCATATGGGCTAAATCAATCAAATGGCCGATACGAGCAGGCCAATCAAATGAACCGATACAAATGGGTTGTGCGTCATGGAGTTATACTAAGCATGTTATAAAGTAATGCCCTATTCTTACAACGCAGCTGGCCTAGATGGCTTGCATACAACAAGTACGGGCCTACCAATGGGCCCTAAGGAGAGTCGCAATGCGGACATTTAACTAACATTATACTCGCAATGTGGACGTCAAACCAACATTGCTCCCAAGGTGTAGCCCGTAGTGAATAACATTACGTAAACCAGGTTGGGATCACACATTGCAATGGACCTCAGGTACACCCCATTGGGCCTTAAATACATCAAATGGGTCATGTCATATGGGCCTTTTACTCATCAAATGGGTCACATCAATGGACCGCACCAATGAGCCTTATGTGCATTGCAATGGGTCATAACCCGTGGGCCTTAGATTGCATCAGATGGTTCTCGACCCATGGGCCTTATACATATCAAATGGGCCTAATCCCATGGGCTTTAAAATACATCAAATGGGTCCAATCCCATAGACCTTGGAACACATCAAATGGGTCCACTCTATGCGCCTTAAATTACATCAAATGGGCCTAATCCCATGGGCCTTGGAACACATCAAATGGGTCCACTCTATGGGCCTTAAATAGTTCAACAACTAGCTACATTCATGAACCCAATTAAATTCAACTGTGGTGGGCCTCAAAAGTGTATTCATTAAGCCCAACATTTAAGGAACTAAAGATATAAATCATTTCCTCTAAGATCTTTATAATATGGTGGGCCCCACTCCTCAAAATTCCAGCCCAAGGCCAGCATAATTATAACATGTTGCTGTCCATTGGAGTGGGTCCAAGGCCTCTAAAACTCTAAAAATTGAGGGCCAAGGTCCCTCATCATGCATACAATGAGAGGAAACCCAAAAAGGTGACCCACCATCAGAAGAAATATTTTTGAATTATGGTTTTTTATCAAGGCATATTGCTGGACTGCACAGCAGAAAAAAATATGGGAGTCCAACCATCTTAGCCCATTCTTTTGGATACCCAAACGGGGTCACTTGAGGCTGAAATTTCACAGAGTGATACTTCCATAGGTGGGCCACACCCCCACAAAATTTCATAATTTTTAGATATCTCTAAGTATTTTAATTAATTTAAACAAAACAGACTGTCAAGAAAAATCAGACAGACCTGGACGTCCCAACGTGGTGGGTCAGTCCGGCCCTCACCACGGTGTGTACAGGGGTCCATTGGCCCTGAAATTTAGTAGGTGGGTTCTAACATAAGTGGAACACACTCCTAAAAAATTTCAGAATTTTTGGACAGCTGTAAATATTTTAATTCATTTACATAAATCAATCTATCCTGAAAATCGGACTGATCTGGACACCACATTATAATGGGCCAGTCCCGCCATCACCATGGTGTGTACAGGCGTCCATTGGCTCCAAAATTTTGTAGGTGGGTCCTAACATAAGTAGGCCACCCCCCTGAAAAATTTTATAATTTTTAAACACCCATAGGTATTTTAATAAATTTCAAAAATCCAACTGTCCATGGTAAAATGTTGCTGGAACAGTGCAGAAAATCCAGACTGTCCACCTCACTTGGACCACACCTTTGGGACCCCAATGAAGGTCAGTTGGGGCTGAAATTTGAGGGACATCAAGATGAAATCCTTACCTTTCAGAAAAGTATATTTAATAAGTATGAATAGTCCCTCAAACAGTCCCAAAATCTGATCCAAAAACAATCAGAAACTGTCCAGAAAATTCTGAACAGCAACATGTACTTAGATAAAAATTTATTATATAAATTAAATAAAAAAGAAAATACATTAATGGACCACACACATCAGGAAATAAAATGAGGAAAAAGAGAGATAGAAGGACAATCCGGCCATAGGGAAAGGGGCTCCGCCACTATTGAGCCCTCCCAAGATCAATCACACCCGCACATCATACCTAGATTTATATTTACAATATGGATGTTGCACATGCATGACCTATAATTAAAATGCATGGTGAGGATGTCATCCCCACCATGGATATAAGGTCTAGATGACCCAAACATAATATGATATGAAATAAAACTACCATGATAGGGCCCATAGAGAAAGGCCTCATGCATGGATCATGCATGCATAAGGTAGGCCATTAGGCCACAACCATGGGATTGTGTTGGATCTCCACCATTGATTGGTGGGTCCTACACTTCCCTCATGAAATAAAGAAAACATCTAGGCTATAAAAATCAGATTTTTTACATCTAGAGGAGCATCCACCGTTCGATCTTCTTACTCCTATGAGTTTCTTAGCACCTTAGCTTTGATTCCAATGGAGGAGATGGGGAATGGATGGTTAGGATGGGAGATCATGGGGTAGGAAAGTGGGCCACACTTGAAGTTTTAAAAGAGAGGGAGAGGCTTGGAGAATTCTCATACGTATGGGATTTCTCTCCTTAGATTTTTTTGAGTTTGAAAATGAGAAAGAGAGAGAGTTGTAAAGGGAGAGAGATGGGTGATGGATGTGGTGAGTGATGGGTGTAAAAAAATCTTGACTTTTGTGGCCATTTGTGTAAGAAAAGCATGGGTGGTGTAAGAACTTTTTGACTTTGAGGGCTTTTGGAGTAAGAGAGGTATGGGCTTGTAAGAGATTCTTGACTTTTGTAGTTGCTTGGGAATGGGTGAAAGGTGATGTGTACTTGGCATGTGATGGATTGATGGATTGATGAATTGATGGGATTGATGTGACACCTTGTAGAGATTCTCTTGGGTTTCGCAACGCGCGGCGTTTTCTTCGCACTGAACGTTGGCCCACATCTCTTGACCAGGGTATCGCCTCGGCGCGCAAGTCGCGGCATCGGAACCGCAGCGACGGCGCGGTCGCTATGGTAAAGGTCTTGGGTTGAGTCGATACGGGTTGACAACATACGAATCAGGGTCACGCAAATATTAGTTAAGGGTCGAAGGTTGCCGGAATTTGACCGGTAAGACCGCGGAAGTCTATGGAATGGTACGATGTAGGATACGGGGCTTACAATTATGGATGTGAGACCACTAATAATAATATCATCATTTTATACATAAATTAGAATATTGATTCATATATTAAACTGTACACATACCTAGTGTATGTACTGGTGTGACCCAAATGATCTTACCCTAGTGTACCACATATTGGAGGTAGTAGTGTACCATATACCTGTTCCAGCATCACATAGAATAACCTGAGATCCAGTTAACCTTGTGACAGACCCTAGAGAAAAGGCAAAAGAAAGTGACTTCATGATGAAAACCTTTCTTGCAGAAGTAACAATAATGACTTGAAAGTAGCTTTAGGCTGTGTTGACAAGTTCAACTGAATCCAATTGCAACAATGTAACTCGATAAAGAAACAACAACCAAAGTTGGGCTTGCACAACTCTGTACATCCAGAGAGGCGAACTCAAAGTTGAAAGTACTTCTGCTTCATGTCCAAAGTAGAAACATGTGGAATTGCAAGTGGGGTTTTGGTTGCCACTATGAATTAAAATGGTGCCAAACCCTGGTGAACAAATTCATGTTCAAAGGACTTGAATTGCAGTCAGTTCAATTGAGCATCCAAACACACCCCTAATTATTTTCTTGAAACTAAAGTGACCATCAATGGCATAAAAATGCAAGCTGCACACAAAAATATCTCTAATAAATATGAATGGTGGAGAATTGAAAGGTGAGCTTCAATAATTTACTAAAGAGCTTCTAAAGAGACTCAACAAATTGGATTTTACCTCTTCTTGCATTCAGATGTTTAAAGCCAACTACCACAGCATTTACTTTTGGAATGTTGAAGTTTTTTCCTTTGCTTGTAATGCAATCCAGGTGACAACAACTATACATTTGTTGGTATGCGTCAAGAAATTATGCTGATTCCATTAGATTACATGCCTTCTAACTGACTTAGCATTTGGAGGTTCTGATTGCAGCTCCAAAAACAGGACAAATCCAAGACCTCTCCAAATTGAGAAAGGTAAAATAACTCAAGTTGTACTCATCCACCATACACATGGAATAAATTCCTACCAATCCAGATCATCCAACTAATGTACCCCAATTTGGATGGAGCTTGGCACTAAAGATGCTCTAACTCGGTGATCACAAGCATCACATTGCCAACTATCACATGGAAGTTTGAAAGAAAATGATCAGCACTCCAAATTCACAGAGATTCAGTTAAGATCATCCAAACAGTGTGACTTTCATGATGTCCTCTATCTACAGTGAGACCTACAATTTGGAAAGTGCAAAACTGGATCAGTTGCCACACTTGAGAGAGGTCTGGTTCCCAACCATCTACCATATTTCGTCACTCTCTGAACCCTTCAAGCAATGAATCTCTTCATTGATTAATCATAACTCCCATTCCCTTCATCTCTTCATTCTCAGACCTTGTGGTTTGCATCATGAAAACTATGTAGTTAAATTTTTTGGATTTATTGCAATTGATAATGATCTTCAATCCTAGTAGGATCACAGCTGATCTAGCTATTACTTGACCTATTATGACATTATGTTAGTAAGTCTTACAACTACATTGTAGACATCTAGTATGAGATTAGGTCATCATTACCATAAAGCAAATAGTCATTAGTTATCAACTTACTATACTTATCAGCCATCCGCACAAAGTTAACCAGTTAATGGAACCATAGTTATAAAACTCAGTGACTCAACTCAAAACTTGGCCTAATCAACTCAACTCGAGATATTTGAGTCCCTTGGAAACTTGCTAATGAGACTGAATTGGTCAGGACTCAACAAGACACATTGAGTTGACACAAAAACTCAGTCAGCTCAACGTGACTTGGAAACCGCGTGTTCACGCAAGAGAGGGGGGGGGGGGGGGGGGGGGGGGGGGGGGGGGGGTTGTCTCACAAGCAAGTGCACTACCAGTGTGCTATGACATGTATTTGTGTTTGAATGAGAGTGTTTAAAAACTATGTTATTTTCAAATATACCACATAGGCTGGATACTTCTAATCTTAAATATTGAGTCAAGTCAACTAAAGACTCGTTGAGTCTTCGAGTTGACCCGACCCAGCTAGATATTGAGTAGAGTTAAGTCGAGTTAAGTTTTTGAATTATCGATGGAGCAAGGGTTACATCGCTAGTTCTAGTAAGATGAGGCCACCAACAAAAATGTTTTTTTTTTTAAAAAAAAGAAAAAAAAAAAAGAGGACATATCCTAATTAATTTGTCTAAAAAAATCTACAAATTAGAGCTTGAAAACTAATGAATGAGTAATTGGGCTATTTCATGGAATATTGCCTAAATTTGGAATGAAGCAACTTGTTCAGTTCTCACTGACCATTTAGATGTCTTCGCACAATGTCGCGTGCAGGAAAGCTTTCAAGAAGATATTGGAAGATGCATATAGATATTCTTACAAAGTGCAGGATGTAGGAAAGCTCTGAAGAAGATATCGGACGTCTAGCAGCAACATTCATTACAGCAAGTAAAATGAGCTGATGTTCAATTGGTGTTCAACAAATCACCTCTCCTTCACCCTAGGGGACAAATTTATTAAGCATTCCAAGGTATTCTTGACCTTTTTCACCCTCTGTGAGCAAGCCCATTAACATAGATGTAGTGGATGCATCCACAGAAAAATGTCTTTTAGCCATTTCACCAAGAAGTTGCATTCCCTTGAAGGTCTCATTGTTTTGTAGAAAACCCCTAATTAAAGCATTGAAGGTGACACTGTCTGGTTGGCAACCCTTCTCTTCCATTTGCAAGAACAATCCATTAGCTTCCTCCATAAGGCCTTCTTTACAGAGCCCATTGATTAACGTGTTATATGTTCTAACATTATTCCCCAAGCCCTTGGCAGAGGCCCAACTGAAAAGCTCCTTCACATATTTGAGTTCCTTAGCTTCGCACATCCCATTGATAACGACATCAAACACTGCATTATTTGGTTTAATTCCCCTAATTTCCATCTCATTGAGTAGTTTCATTGCCTCAACAGGACGCTCATTTTTACACAGCCCGTCCATCAAAATGGTGTATGTGAGGACATTCGGACATTGTCCATGAGTTTGCATCTCATTGAAGAGCTCTTGTGCAGCCACAACTCTCTGTACCCGGCACAGCCCACATATAAGAGTACTGTAAGTAACAACATTAGCCTTCAATCCCTTGCAAGGCATTTCTCGGAAAAGCTGCATAGCCTCGTCCACCAGCTGATTCTTGCAATATCCATCGATTAAGATGTTGCAAGTCACGACACTAGGCTTATGGCCTTTAGACACCATGTTATCAAATATCTTTAAGGCAGCATGCAATTGGCCAGTAAAACAGTAGCCATCCATCAATGCATTGTATGTGATTACATTAGGCTCCTCGCCTCTCTGGGTCATCAATTCTAGTAATCCATGGGCTTCTTTAATCATTCCTTCTTTGCAAAGAGCATTCACCAGTATGCTGAAGGTTGTCACATTAGGAGACATTCCTCCATCCAACATTTCCTCAAACAGAATCATTGCTTCTTTCCACTGCCCTAAATTGCATAGTCCATGAATTAAAGAACTGTAAGTGAAAACATCTGGCCGAATCCCTTTACCAACCATTTCTGAGAAGAGGTTAAGGGCCTCCTTTGTGAGCCCATCTTTGCATAGACTGTCAATGATTGAGGTAAAAACCATAAGGTTAGGCCTACATTTACCCGCACCCTTCTCCATTTTCCGGAGCAACCCAAGCGCCATTCCGTTATTCCCCGACTTGCAAAGACCGTCGATAAGTATCCCAAACGTCACCACATCATAAGGATATCCCATTTCTACTGTCTTCAGAAAGAAACTACTCGCTTCCCCAATCCGCCCTTCCATACAAAACCCCTTAATAAAAGTAGCCAGAGTCGCAGCATCTGGCTCATGGCCACGTTTCAGGATGTTGCTGAGAACAGCAACACCGAAACCGACACCATTCAAGCGGCAGAAACAATTGAGAAGAATGTTCCATGTATAGATATCGGATGGGATCCCTAACCAATTCATCTCTCGATGAAAGGAAATCACGGTTGAATAGTGTCTCATTCTAGCAACCGTAGATAACAGGTGATTGAAGGTCTGGACGGAAGGCAGCGGCTGCGAGCGGAGCATACGGTCAAAGAGGCCGACTGCATCCTCTAACCTCACAAAAGCACCGGCTCGGATCGAATTGGATAGATCATTCACCAAATGGTTGAATTTGGCGGGAGTAGGGATCTTGTTTTTTATGATTTTGGAATCAGGGGCAGAAATGGTAATTTTAATAGAAGATGAAGAGAAAAGAGTTTTACCCCTTCGAGCAGTGGCAGCGGCGGCTCTTGTCGACGACATTCTCCGAAATCGAAGATTTTTGAGAGAAGGGGTGCAACAGCCAACATGTAGTTCCCGTGGTCGTAAACTATGTGGGGCCTACATTGATGACCGTGAAAAATCCACTCTGTCCATCAGTTCACAATACCACGATAGTGAAGAACTCCCAAATGAGTCATATACAGAACTCAACTCAGATAAGCCACACCAGCCGAAACAGCTGGAATTGAATGTCTACCGTTGAACAATTTGTGGGGGCCACAGAAGTTTTGTGGCGAGATAATAACTAAACCTCCAGCTTATCTGAGTTGTACTAACCTTTTGAACGGTTTAGATGGCATATAAACATCATGGTTGGCTCCAAGAAGGTCTCAACGATAGGCCTTTCTATTCTAACTGCTTCATGTGGTCTGACCTAGGAGAACGGATTGGCTACTCCCCCTCACACCAGCCCCGTGGCTGGTGGTCGGTGATCTTTGGGCCCCACCATGATGTATGTATTTCATCCATTCTGTTCATTCACTTTTAAAAATTATTTTAGGGCTTCACCCCAAAAATGAGAGGGATATAAATTTCAGGTGGACCACACTACAGGAAAACAATAGTGATTAGATATCCATCATTTAAATCTTACTAAGGCCCACTGTACTATTTATTTTACATCCAATCTATTAATTAGGTCATAAAGACCCACATGAAGGGAAAAAAACAAAGATCAGCTTCATCCAATACTTTTATGGGCCTCCAAAAGTTTTTAATAGTTGACGTTCATTCAACACTGTTTCCTATAATGTGGCTCACTTGAGATTGGAATGTGCCTCATTTTTTGTATAATACCATAATACCATAGATGGACGGCATTGATGAAACACATATATCATGGTGGGGCCCACAGAGCACCGACCACCAGCCATTGGCTGGTGGCAAGGGGAGTAGCCAATCCGTTTCCGTGACCCAGATGAGTTTTGGATGCGGATTTCCTACGAAAGCCTTTCGCAAGAAGTTTCTGCGCTTGGAAATTAGGAATCCGTTTCCATGACCCAGATGAGTTTCGGACGCAGATTTCCTGCGAAAGCCTTTCGTAGAAAGTTCCTGCGCTTGGAAATTAGGTGGGGCCCACCATGATGTTTGTGAGAAATCCTCACCGTCCATCCAGTTTGTAGGTTCATTTTAGGACACGAGGCCAAAAATGAACCATATACAATGCTCAAGTAGGCCAAAAACGTGATAATTGAACTTCCACAGTTGAAATATTCGTGGGGCCACAGAAGTTTTGAATCATGCTTATATCTTTGTTTTCAATTCATCCAATAGGAATGACGTTATTAACGGTATGGATAGCATATAAACATCATTGTCGAACCCAGGAAAATTTCAGCGGTAGGAATTTTCTTAACTATTTCTTTTAGTACAACCCACTTGAGTATTGGATCCTATTCAATTTTGGCCTACTTTTCTAAAATTAACTCACAAAATGAATGGATGGTGAGGATTTCTCACAAATATCACGGTGGGCCCCACCTAATTTCCAAGCGCAGGAACTTAATGCGAAGGGCATTCGCAGGAAATCTGCATCCATGAGTTTTAGACGCGGATTTCCTACAAAATGCTTTCGCAGGAAGTTCCTGCGCAAGGATCTGGGTGGGGCCCACGGAGCTATTTTTAAGAAATTCATTTCGTCCATTCGTTTTTTGAGATCATTTAAGGACCCGTGATAAAAAATTGAGTGCTTCTAGAACTCAAGTGGGACATACGAGAGGAAACGGTGATCATTTAGTGAGCACCGTTGAAGCATTATTATGGCCATAAAAGTATTGTATCAGGCTATATTTTTGGTTTTTTCACTTCATCGCATTGAGAATTATCTTATAAACGGTTTGGATAACATATGAACATCAAAGTGGAGCCTACTAAAGTTTCAACGGTCGAAATTTCTTTCCCCAATTTTTCCTCTCGTGTGACCCAATTGAGTTTTTTATCTACTTAATTTTTGGTCGCACGTCTTAAAACGAGATCTTAAAATGGATGGACGGAGTGGATTTATCACATACACTGTAATGGGCCCCACCCAGATCCTTGCGCAGGAACCTCCTGCGAAAGGCTTTCGCAGGAAATCCGCGTTTTGAATCAGGATGATTGTTTCAATCTGAATCCAGTACTATTCTTGTCTTGAAAAACTGTTAAATGGAGTGGATTTGTCACATGCCTGTGGAAGGGGCTCATTTTAAAAGGATAAATTTATTTCTGCAGACCACAGCTTTTATCCAGCAGTTTTTTTTAACTAATACAAACTTTGAATACGCACGCGGACCTCCTCGTACGGAGTCAGAATTTCAAGACAAAAATACCCCTGCCTTCTCTTGCTGGCGTGTAGAGACGAGCGCCCACGGACCAACGGTCCACCGATGAGAACTTAGGTGAGGCCCACTGTGATGTGTGCTTTTCATCCATGCCGTCTATATATTTTTTCGGATCATTTTATGGTATGAGACAAAAAATAAGGTATATCCAAATCTCAAGTGTACCACGTTACGGGAACAGTGTTGAATAAGTGTCAACCATTGGAAATCTTCCACCATCTAAGTTGGGGCCCATTGTGATGTTTGTGAGAAATCCTCCCCGTCTAAGTTCATTCATAGGGTCACAAAGACCTGAATGAAGAGGAAAAACAAATTTCATAATGATCCAAAACTTTTGTAATCCCTAAAAGGGTTTCAGTGATAAACGTCCAATTCCCCACTACATTTTACAGTGTAGTCCGCTTGATAGTTAGATCTATCTTATTTTTTGTCTCAAGCCTTAATATGAGCTCGCCAAATAGATGGACGGTTTGGATATAACACAGACCTCATGATGGGACCCACAAAAGCAACCTAGAAAAAAAAAAAAAAAACAACAGACGGCCGCCGCAGTGCCGCCGAACCGGCGGCAGTCCGCGACATTTTTCTCCAAACATTGATTAGTATCTGATTGATTTGGATGTATTCTGAAAACCGTCCAATGCATACATGAACAATACCCAAATACAATACAATACAATACCATAAGCGATCCTTGTGACCTTGTGAATGCACTTAGACGGGGAGGATTTCTCACAAACATCACAGTGGGCCTCACTTGAATTCTTATTGATGGACCGTCCGTCAGCGCTCGTCTCTGCACTTCAGCGGGAAAAATATGAAAAACAGTGGGGCAAACTATAAAAACAATACAAACTTTGAATACGCACTTGGACCTCCTGGTACGGAGTCGAAATTTCAGAATAAAAATACCCCTCCTTTTGACGTAAACGGTTTCGGTACTCCCCCTGCTAGTGGTCTGTGGGCCCCACCATGATGTATGCTTTTCATCCATGCCGTCCATATATTTTTTCAGATCATTTTATGGTATGAGACCAAAAATGAGGTATATCCAAATCTCAAGTGTACCACATTACAGGAAAACAATGTTGAATGAGAGTCAACCATTAGAAATCCTCTCGTCTAAGTTGGGGCCCACTGTGATGTTTGTGAGAAATCCTCCCTGTCTAAGGGCCTGTTTGGGAGTGTGGATTTGGAACCCCCTAGATTCGCAACCCCCAAGATTGGAAACCCCCTGGATTGGTAATCCTCTCGGTGTGTTTAGCACCTTGAAGTGTAAATCAGCTTTAATTCAAAAATACCTATACATGGTATATTTAAAGGAGTTTGAATTTAATTACTAAATCAACTTTAATATTCCCAATTAGTGAGATATATAATTTTTGACATTATGGTTGTGATAAGCTCGCTAAAATATATGCTTTGGCCAAAAATGATGAAATTCCAAGTCTCGGATGGACCGCAAGCACAAGATCATGTTTGAGTGACTAACAAATGATTTTTAATCGTTGATTAACATGGACAATGTTTGGACGGTGCTGAACAATATTTGGACGGTGCTGATCTACATGAACACTGTTTGGATGGTGCTGATCATCGTTAGTGGGCCATGTGCCCAGTAAAATGATAGTGTACAGTGACATACATTTATACCTACAACTATTGAAATCATTTTAGGTGTAATCCAAGCTCTCACCGTGGATTACAAACCCCCTCTTTGAGGGGATTGGGAACCCCCTGGATTGGCAATCCCCAGTTGCTTTATGCTGCCAAACAACCAAGGGGGTTTCAAACCCCCTCTAATCCCCTCCAATCCCCTTCAATCCAAGGTGCCAAACTACCCCTAAGTTCATTCATAGGGTTACAAAGACCTGGATGAAGAGGAAAAATAAATTTCATAATGATCTAAAACTTCTGTAACCCCTAAAAGGGTTTCAATGATAAACGTTCAATTCCCCACTGCCTTTTACAGTGTGGTCCACTTGATGGTTAGATCTATCTTATTTTTCGTCTCAAGCCTTAATATGAGCTCGCCAAATAGATGGACGGTTTGGATATAACACAGACCTCATGATGGGACCCACAAAAGCAACATATAAAAAAAATTAAATTAAAAAAAAACCAAAACAGACAGGCTACCGCGGCAATGCCGTAGCAGACTGACAGATTTTATTTTATTTTCTTCAGGAAGAACTTTTTCTCCCTTACATTTTTCTCTAATACATAATTATGTAAATATGTATATATAAGCATATAAAAAATATTTTTTTATCTTTTAATTCATTTCTTTATTTATGTATTTAACAAGCATATCTCCTAAATTAGAATGATTTTTTTTTTTTTTACACACGCACACACACCCCCACACACTCACACTAGTGGACTTTCACCACCTATGGATACTCGAACGCTTAACTGAGTGCTGAAACTCGTAAGAGTCTACCACTCGAGCAAGAGTAAGGATCCAAACTAAAATGATGTATTACAAATAAAACATCATTGTGAGGCGTAGCAAGCGTAATCGGATTGCGTACTGAGTTAGTCAGTACACTCCCATTGTACTAAGTAAACTCAGTTGAGCCCACATTGAATGTATGTAGTTTCTCCTACCTTAAAATCATATGTGGTACGTTAAGTATATCATTCTAGTTTAGGAGATATGCTTGTTAAATAAATAGACAAAGAAATGGATTGAACGTCTGTAAAAGGCAGTGGGGAATTGAACGTCTATAAAAGGTAGTAGGGAATTGAACCATCGATTTGGCGAGCTCATATTAAGGCTCGAGATGAAAAATAAGATAAATCTGACTATCAAGTGGACCACACAGTAAAAGGCAGTGGGGAATTGAACGTCTACCATTGAAACCCTTTTAAGGGTTACAGAAGTTTTGGAGTATTATGAAATTTGTTTTTCCTCTGCATCCAGGTCTTTGTGACCCTATGAATGAACTTAGACAGGGAGGATTTCTCACAAACATCACAGTGGGCCCTACTTGAATTCCCATCAACTATGGATCGAGTTTAAGTTATAGGTTTTGGTTTTGGTTTTGGTTTAGGTTATAGGTTATAAGTTTAGGTTATAGGTTTTGGAATTTGAGAGTGGGTTCAGGTTTAGGTTATAGGTTTTGGTTTTGGTTTAGATTAAGGTTTAGATTTAGGTTATAGGTTTTGGAATTTGAGAACAGGTTCTGGTTTAGGTTATAGGTTTTGGTTTTGGTTTAGGTTATAGGTTTTGGTTTAGGTTTTAGGTTATAGGTTTTTGGATTTGAGAATGGATTCGGATTTAGGTTATAGGTTTTGTTTTAGTTTAGGTTTTAGGTTTTTGGATTTGAGAATGGGTTCAGGTTTAGGCTATAGGTTTTGGTTTTGGTTTAGGTTATAGGTTTTGGTTTAGGTTATAGGTTTTGGGATATGAGAATGGGTTCTGGTTTAGGCTATAGGTTTTGGTTTAGGTTTAGGTTATAGGTTTCGTGATTTGAGAATGGGTTCGGGTTTAAGTTACATTTTTTGGTTTTAGTTTAGGTTATAGGTTTAGGTTATAGGTTTTGGGATTTGAGAATGGGTTCGGGTTTAGGTTATAGGTTTTGGTTTTGGTTTAGGTTAAACCATGTCAAACCACCATGTCAGTGTACACCTAGATGTTGGGTTGGAGATTACGACAGAATATTCGTCGTCTGTAGAGATAAATTGAAAAACATATCGAACATAAAATTCACAAGATAAATATAGTATACAAAATCAGACATAATTGAAAACAATATAGCATTTCACTAATTTGAACAAGCTTCATATGAAATATAAATAGAAATTGAGCGGGACAAACAGGAAGATCAGCGGGGTAAACTGAAAGATCAGCGGGGAAAACTAGGAGATCAGAGGGGTAAACTGGAAGATCAGCGAGGCAAACTAGGAGATCAACGGGGCAAACTGGAAGATCAGCTGGGCAAACTAGGAGATCAGTGGGAAAAACTGGAAGATCAATGGGGAAAAGTAGGAGATCAGCGGGGCAAACTAGAAAATCAGCGGGGCAAATTGAAAAATCAGTGGGAAAAACTTAACAAATAATTTTATGGCTTGAGCCGAAAAATCTAAACATATCTAATGTTCAAATGGACCATACCACACGAAATTTAGAATTTAACTTTAATGTTGATCATTTCTTAGGTGCCACAGAAGTTTTAGATCTATAATTGCGTTTTCTATTAATCCATATCTGTATGATCTTATTAATAGGTTTGATAACAAACAAACATCACTGTTGGTCCGACAATGGTTTCAGTGGTGGAAATCACTATGCCCACTGTTTCCCATGGTATGATCCACTTGATCTTTTGATATGCTTCAATTTGAAATATGGGGGCTAAACCCCTTAAAATAAGTGAAAAAATAGATGAACAGCGTGGATATACTACATACATTCAATGTGGGCCCAACTGAGTTTACTTGTACAATGGGAGCGTACTGACTAACTCAGTACGCAATCCGATTATGCTTGTTACGCCCCACAATGATGTTTTATTTGTAATATATCATGTTCATCGGATTATGTAATATCTCTCCATTTTCATCACAATATGTATCCACCAAAACCCCATAAGTGGAAGGGAACCTAGACATTGAGGGAGGGAACCTAGACATTTAGCAGGACAAACATGAAATTGAACGGGACAAACATGAAAGATCAGCGGGGTAGATATTAAGATCAGCGGAAAAAATATAAAAGATCAGCGGGGCAAACTAGAAAATCAGCGGAGCAAACTGAAAAATTAGCGGAAACAACTAGAAAATCATTATGCCCATTGTTTCCCGTGGTATGGTCCACTTGATCTTTTTATATGCTTCAATTTAGGGCTCAACCCCTTTATATATATATATATATATATATATATATATATGGGAAAAGGTACTATGCGCTCGACCTCACGATAAGCTCTCGTGACGTCGAGCTGTGTGGGCCCCACTGTGATGCGTGTTGACCATCAACACTGTGCATTTAATGGGTCCCCTTTAAATTATGGGATATCCCAAAAATCAGCAGTATACGGAACTCAGGTGGGCCATACCATCTAAAATCATGTGAAGACACTGTTAAAACATATAAAAGCACTTGGTGGGGCCCACCTGAAATTTTCATGAGTCTAAAACTTGGTCTGAACCCTCATCCAAGTAATGGTCGTGCACATGTGTCGTGTGTATATATATACGCACGTGTGTGTCGGAAAAGGTTTTATATAAAAACATGAAAAACATATAAAAACAGCGGGGGAAACATGAAAAACAGCGTACCGCTGATCTTCCAGTTTGCCTCGCTGATCTTCCAGTTTGCTCCGCTGATCTCCTAGTTTCCCTCGCTGATCTTCTAGTTTGCCCCGTTGATATCTTAGTTTGTCCAATTGATCTTCCAGTTTGCCCCGCTGATTTTCTAGTTGCCCCCACTGATCTTCTAGTTTCCCCCGCTGATCTCATAGTTTCCCCTGCTGATCTTCCAGTTTGCCCTGCTGAGCTTCTAGTTTCCTTCGCTGATCTTCTAGTTTCCCCCGCTGATCTTCTAGTTTCCCTTGTTGATCTTCTAGTTTTCCCCGCTGATCTTCCTGGAAGATCAGCGGGGCAAACTGGAAGATCAGCGGGGCAAACTGGAAGATCAACGGGGCAAACTGGAAGATCAGCGGGGCAAATTAGGAGATCAGCGAGGCAAACTAGAAGATCAGTGGGGTAAACTGGAGATCAGCGGGGCAAACTAGGAGATTAGCGGGGTAAACTAGAAGATCAGCGGGGGAAACTAGAAGATCAGCGGGACAAACTGGAAGATCAACAGGGCAAACTGGAAAGGTCAACAGTACGTTGTTTTTCATATTTCCCCCGCTGTTTTTATATATTTTTCATGTTTTTATATAGAATCTTTTCCTACACACGTGTGTATATATATACACACGAGACATGTGGACGACCATTACTTGGATGAGGGTTCAGACCAAGTTTCAGACGCATGAAAATTTCAGGTGGGCCCCACCAAGTGTTTTTATATGTTTTAACAGTGTCTTCACATTATTTTAGATGGTATGGCCCACTGAGTTCCGTATACAGCTGATTTTTGGGATATCCCATAATTTAAAGGGGACCCATTAAATGCATAGTGTTGATGGTCAACACGCATCACGGTGGAGCCCACACAGCTCGACCTCACAGGAGCTTATCGTGAGGTCGAGCGCATAGTACCTTTTCCCATATATATATATATATATATATATAAAGGGGTTGAGCCCCAAATTGAAGCATATCAAAAGATCAAGTGGACCATACCACAAGAAATAATGGGCAAAATGATTTTCTAGTTTCTCCCGCTTATTTTTCAGTTTGCCTCACTTATCTTCTAGTTTGCCCGCTGATCTCCTAGTTTCCCCCATTGATCTTCCAGTTTGTCACGTTGATCTTTCTGTTTGCCCCGCTGATCTTTTATATTTTTCCCGCTAATCTTAATGTCTACCCCGCTGACCTTTCATGTTTGTCCCTCTGAATTTTTAGGCTCCCTCCCTCAAGGTCTAGGTTCCCTTCCACATATGGGGTTTTGGTGTATACATATTGTGATGAAAACGGAGGGATATTATATAATCCGATGAACATGATATATTACAAATAAAAGATCATTATGGGGCGTAGCAAGTAGGGGTGCACATGAGTCGGTTTGGTCCGGTTCTGGGGTGAAACGGGAACCGAACCGTTCCTAACGGTTCTACATATTTTGGAACCGGAACCGGACCGTTAACACTTTAGAACCGGAACCGGAACCGGACCGTTAACACCCTATAACCAGAACCGGACCGTGAAAACGGAATGGAATCGGAACCGAACCGGAACCGGCTCAGACGAACAAAGAAATGAAAAAAAAAAACCAATAAAAATGCAAACCCATTTGCCATTTCAACAGAAAAAGAGAAAAAATAATAATAATAATAATAATCGTACCTCCTTGTTGAAGCGCTAGCCAAAACTCTCTGCTTCCTCTTCACAGCAGAGTAGTCACCGCCGCTACCCCATCGTCGACTCCCATTTCTGCCACCACATGTCGTACCATACCTCTCGCTGCTGAAAACGGCTTCCGTCTAATAGCTGATTTATAGATTTCACCAAATCTGAAAGTGCACCTACTACGTGCCCTGGTTTGTCAATTACGTTGTTAGTTGAGTCAGTCGGACAACAGCGCCTAACAGGAAGATCAAGTCAAGCGTCTGCCTCAACTGGATGTGTGGAAGCTCGCCATAGGTAAATCATAGCCTCATAACCCATGTCCCAAAACACCAGGTGATTAAAACCCTTAAAAAGAACTAGAACATCTTAGGGTTTTTGTGTAAAAAAACTTTTTATCAAAAAAGAAAAATATTTATAGTTTTTCTTACACTGTCGATTATATCGATTACCCATTCGATATAATCGACCAGCTCTGTCGATGTCCTTAGAATCTCAATCGATGCAATCGAGTGAGGACAAAAAGTGTCCAGCAATCAAACAATCATCTGGACGATTTATCAATATATCGACTTGGTAGTCGATATCATCGATATTCAAATATCGATCATATCTGAAGTGGATCGATAATATCGACAGACTACTTTCCGGCGCTCCTGTTTTTCTAAAGAAAACTAACATATGCTTCGATATATCGATAACTGTCTGATTCAATCTAAACTTAAATATCGATCATATCGGAAGTCAATCGATCATATCGATTGTGGGCACTTATTTTCACCAGCATGAATTTCAGGTTGTTTTTTATGTTGATCGGGGTGCCTGTCGATAAATCGATATTTATATATCGATCACATTGAGACCACGTCGATTGGATCGAGTCCGGACATAAATCGTCCAACAGCTTAAAGGTAAATCCATACGATTTATCGATCCCATCGACATGGTATTCGATATGATCGATGTACAAATTCTGATGACATCGACCGTCCCCCAATCATATCTGTTAAACCTGAAATTCTTCAAGGCTTCTCTCTTGATTTCATCTGTCGATAGATCGATCCATCTTTCGATGGAATCGGAGTTCGAAATCCGATAACATCGATGTGTGTCTCAATCCCATCGACCAGTAGGTGGAAGGTTTTCAAAAGCAAAATGACAATTGAGTTTGTATTATCGAGAGGTCTGCCGATACAATCGAGAGTATACGCTCGATCATATCGACGACTGCTCGATGATATCGAACTCTGTCATAAATATAACCGTTTATATCCATTGGAACCTTTTACCTATATATAGAGAGATTAGTCTTTATTACTGGTAGAGAAAGAAGAGAGTGCTTTTGAGAGTTCTAACCTTCCTATCATTTACCTAAGCCCTTTCTCTCAGGAAGTTCATCCTCCAATCCACCCTCATCATTGATATCTCATAGAGTGGATTGGAGAATGAACTTCTACATTCAAGGATCCTCCAGCTACAACCTTAATCATTAAGCTGGAATGCCTTGAATGCATAGATGATTGGAACCACTCTATCTTCCTAATTGAAAAATCTTTTGAGAGTGGTATTCCAACATAACCTTAACCCAACGTAAAGCATAGTATAGATATATCTTTGAGTTGCGGTTCAAGGGAGCTGAAGACCTTTCAACATCAAGGAAGAGATCTTCAACATTACGTTGAATGAGACTTATTAACTTATTTGTAAGTATCTAGAGTCTAGAGGATACTTGTGATCATTCCTTTTTAGGATTGAGTTTTAAGTGTTGCTCACCATTTGAAGTCCTCGAAGGAGGCCTCCGATGAGAGTGTACGTGCGGGGTGCATTGTGTGGACCCTTGCTCTGTGGAGAGAATAAACATCTAGTTAGGAGTATGCCAGCAAAACTCCAGGGTTATAGGTGAACTGAGTAGAAACCTCTGGGTGCGTTGTGTGGACCCTTGCTCCGTGGAGAGCATAAACATCTGGTTAGGAGTACTCCAGCAAAACTCCAGGGTTTGAGGTGAACCGAGTAGAAACCTCTGTAAAGGTTAAAGGTGAACTTGATTTAAAACCTTAGGTTTGATGTGAACCATGGGAAACCTCCTTGGTGAAATCTGGTCACTCAAGGGTTAAGTGTGGAAGCCGAGAGTGGAGTAGACAAGTAATCGAACCACTATAAAATGACTGTGTTTGAGATTGATATTGTCTTTCATTTATGTGATTGCCTTGCATGTCTTTACATATGATTATCCGAAATCACATCTTATGCATACACAGTCATATCCATCACAATCTGATTCATAAATTTAGTTATCTTACAAGTAGTTGTGATTGGATCCTCTATCAGGCTTGGAAGCCAGTAGAGTTAATTTTTGAGTAATCATAATCTGTACTCTTTGATAAGATTAGCGTGATAGGATTGAAAAATAATTTATAAATCTTTAAAAAGTCTTATTCACCCCCCCACCCCCCCACCCTCCCCTAAGACTTATTGACATATTCTCACTTCAACTTAAGCGGTCTACATCACTTTTTCAAAATCATGCGACAATCTGGTGGCCATGGATATCGGAAACAGAGATGATTTTGCCATGAGGGCGATGACCATGGATGTCCTCTACTACATCTGGGAGGTGGTTTGCTCCATTAATGGTTGTTGGAGAGCAGTGCCTTACTGATTGGGAAGACAGAGGAGGGAGGTTTTAAATGATGGCAGATGGGTTTTCGTTACTAATGGCAGTTAATACGATGCAGCGACATTATTTTTGGCAACCATGGATGGTTGGCACCAAACTGGGTAACCCACAACAGCCGCAATCATCACCACCTCATCAATAACTGTGGGTTTATCGTTTCTCCAATGGGCGACGAGAGAGGGAGAGAGAGCAGATCCACGAGAGAGGGAGAGAGAGCAGAGGGCGGCGAGAGAGGGAGAGAGAGAGAGAGAGAGAGAGAGAGAGAGAGCAAGCGCTCAAATAGGGCAGGGGTTGGGCGCTCAAATGGTTTTTTTAAAAAACTAAGTCGGATCGACGGTTCAGATCCATGGACCACGGTTCTACGGTTCGGTTAACGGTTTGGATCAACAGTTTTGTGGCCCTAAAGAGGAACCGATCCATAATCACCGGTTCTAAAAATTTGGGAACCGGAACCGGACTGTTAGCACCCTAGAACCGGACCAAACCGGACCGATCCGATGGTTCCGGTCCGGTTCCACGGATCCAACAGTTAAATGTGCCCCTAGTAGCAAGCATAATCGGATTGCATACTGAGTTAGTCAGTACGCTTCCATTGTACAAGTAAACTCAATTGGGCCCACATTGAATGTATGTAGTATATCCAAGCTGTCCATCCATTTTTCCATTTATTTTAAGGGGTTTAGCCCCCATATTTTAAATTGAAGCATATCAAAAGATCAAGTGGATCATACCACGGGAAACAGTGGGCATAGTGATTTCCACCACTGAAACCATTGTCGGCCCAACAGTGATGTTTGTTTGTTATCAAACCTATTAATAAGATCGTACAGATATGGATTAATAGAAAACACAATTATAGATCCAAAACTTCTGTGGCACCAAAGAAATGATCAACATTAAAAGTTCAATTCCAAATTTCGTGTGGTGTAGTCCAATTAAACATTAGATATGTTTAGATTTTTTGGCTCAAGCCATAAAATTATTTATTAAGTTTTTCCCGCTGATTTTTCAGTTTGCCTCCCTGATTTTCTAATTTTTCCCGCTGATCTCCTAGTTTCCCTTGCTGATCTTCTAGTTTCCCCCATTGATCTTCCAGTTTGTCCCGCTGATCTTCCAGTTTGTCCCGCTGATCTTCTAGTTTGCCGCGCTGATCTTCCAGTTTGCCCCGCTGATTTCTTAGTTTCTCTTGCTAATCTTCGAGTTTGCCCAGCTGATCTTCCTATTTGTCCCGCTCAATTTCTATTTATATTTCATATGAAGCTTGTTCAAATTAGTGAAATGCTACATTATTTTCAATTATGTCTGATTTTATACACTATATTTATCCTGTGAAATTTATGTTTGATATGTTTTTCAATTTATCTCTACAGGTGACGAATATTCTGTCGTAATTTCTAACCCAACATCTAAGTGTACACTGACATGGTGGTTTGACATGGTTTAACCTAAACTAAAACCAAAACCTATAACTTAAACCCGAACCCATTCTCAAATCCCAAAACCTATAACCTAAACCTATAACCTAAACCAAAACCAAAACATGTAACTTAAACCCGAACCTATTCTCAAATCCCAAAACCTATAACCTAAACCAAAACCAAAACCTATAGCCTAAACCAGAACACATTCTCATATCCCAAAACCTATAACCTAAACCAAAATCTATAACATAAACTAAAACCAAAACCTATAGCCTAAACTCGAACCCATTCTCAAATCCAAAAACCTATAACCTAAATCTGAATCCATTCTCAAATCCAAAAACCTATAACCTAAAACCTAAACCAAAACCAAAACCTATAACCTAAACCCGAACCCGTTCTCAAATCCCGAAACCTATAACCTAAATCTAAACCTTAACCTAAACCAAAACCAAAACCTATAACTTAAAACAAAACCAAAACCTATAACTTAAACCCGAACAATAGTCGATGGGAATTCAAGTGGGGCCCACTGTGATGTTTGTGAGAAATCCTCCCTGTCTAAGTTCATTCATAGGGTCACAAAGACCTGGATGAAGAGGAAAAACAAATTTCTTAATGCTCCAAAACTTCTGTAACCCTTAAAAGGGTTTCAATGGTAGACGTTCAATTCCCCACTGCCTTTTACAGTGTGGTCCACTTGATAGTTAGATTTATCTTATTTTTCATCTCAAGCCTTAATATGAGCTCGCCAAATAGATGGTTCAATTCCCCACTACCTTTTACAGACGTTCAATCCATTTCTTTGTCTATTTATTTAACAAGCATATCTCCTAAACTAAAATGATATACTTAACGTACCACATGATTTTAGGGTAGGAGAAGCTACATACATTCAATGTGGGCTCAACTGAGTTTACTTAGTATAATGGGAGCGTACTGACTAACTCAGTACGCAATCCGATTACGCTTGCTATGCTCCACAATGATGTTTTATTTGTAATACATCATTCTAGTTTGGATCCTTACTCTTACAAGTTTCAACACTCGGTTAAGCATTCGAGTATCCATAGGTGGTGAAATTCCACTAGTGTGAGTGTGTGGGGGTGTGTGTACGTGTGTAAAAAAAAAAAAAAATCATTCTAATTTAAGAGATATGCTTATTAAATACTTAAATAAAGAAATGAATTAAAAGATAGAAAAATATTTTTATATGCTTATATATACATATTTACATAATTATGTATTAGAGAAAAATGTAAGGGAGAAAAGTTCTCCTTAAAAAAAAAAAAAAAAAACTGCCAGACTGTTGCGGCACTGCCGCAGCAGCCTGTCTGAATTTTTTTTTTTTTGTATATTTTTTTTTATATGTTACTTTGTGGGTCCCATCATAAGGTCTGTGTTATATCCAAACCGTTCATCTATTTGGCGAGCTCATATTAAGGCTTGAGACGAAAAATAAGATAGATCTAACTATCAAGTGGACCACGCTGTAAAAGACAATGGGGAATTGAACGTTTACCATTGAAACCCTTTTAGGGGTTACAAAAGTTTTGGATCATTATGAAATTTGTTTTTCCTCTTCATCTGGGTCTTTGTGACCTTATGAATGAACTTAGATGGGGACGATTTCTCACAAACATCACAGTGGGCCCCAACTTAGATGGGGAAGGATTTCTAATGGTTGACGCTCATTCAATACTGTTTCTGTAATGTGGTACACTTAAGATTTGGATATACTCATTTTTTCGGATCATTTCTCATACCATAAAATGATCCGAAAAAATATATGGACGGCATGAATGAAAAGAATACATCATGGTGGGACCCATAGACCACCGAAGATCCACCATTGGTGGGTGGCAGGCGGAGTAGGAGTCCGTTTATGTGAAAAGGAGGGTATTTTCGTTCTGGAATTTATCGTCAGTGCCAGGAGGTCTAAGTGGGTATGTTAAGTTTGTATTATTTCAAGAATATCCGATGGATAAAAGGTGGGGTCCACAGTCGTAAATTTCTCTTTTAAAAGGAAACGGACTGGTTACAACCCCTCCCACCCGCCAATGGCTGATGGTCGGTGCTGTATGGGCCCCACCATGATTTATGAGTTTCATCCATGACGTCCATCTATTTTTCTAGATCATTTTGTGGCATGGGACAAAAATGAGATATATCCCAATATCAAGCGAGCCACATTACAAGAAACAGTGTTGAATGAACGTCGACCATTAAAAACTTTTTGAGGGACATAAAAGTTTTCGATCAAGATGACCTTTGTTTTTTCCCTTCATCTGGGTATGTATGATCTAATCAACAGATTGGATGTCAAATAAACAGTACATTGGGCCTTAGGAGGATTTTAATAATGGATATCTAATCACTATTGTTTTCATGTGGTGTGGTACACCTTAGATTTATTGCCATCTCATTTTTTGGCTAAATTCCTAAAATGATCTTTAAAAATGGATGAACGTAATGGATGAAACACATACATCATGTGAAGCGCATAGAGCACCGACCATCAGCCACCCGGCTGTTGGCGGGGGAGTAGCCGATCTGTTCTCATTTTAAAAATGAGTCTAGAATTGAACGGATATCCAAAGCTAAAGTGGACCAGAAAAAATAGGAATTCAATACCCACCGTTGAAAATTTTGTGGGGTGATGAAGTTTTAAATCAAGTTGATATTTATATTTTCTCTTCATCAGTGTTTATTTCTTATTAACATATTGGATAACAAATAAACATCGTTGTGGCCTATGGAAGGTTTTAACTGTATATGTCATTATTCCACGGTTTCCTTGGCATGGTCTACTTGAACTTCCACATGCTTCAATTTTGGCATCTGCCCTAAATTGATTCGGAAAAGCAGATGGACACCCAATCCAAGCTGTTCATCCGTTTTGCCCCCTCATTTTAGGGCATGAATTCAAACAAGAACCAGATCATAAGCTCAAGTGGAGCACATCATAGGAAAGAGTGGTGATTGAACACCCATGGTTAAAAACTTCTTGGGGCCACAAAAGTTTTGGATCAAGCTGATATATGTGATTTTACTCAGGTATGAGGACCTTATCAACAAGCTGGATGACAAATAAACAGGGACTAAAAAAGGTTTCAACGGTGGGTATCATTACCCCATATTCTTGTGTTGTGGCTCACTTGATCTCCCGGGCTACTTCTTGGGAGTTCATGTCATGAAATAAACTGAAAAAAACGGATAGATTGTTTGAAAACAATCTGTGTGGGACACAGATTGCCAGGGACTGGGATTTGGTAGTGACCCCACAGTACTGAGGTCGGTAGTGGTTGGTGCTCTAAAAAAGCTCTTTGGGCCTCACCATGATGCATGTATTTTATCCTGCGTCCATCCATTTCGCTGGCTCATGCCAAAAATTTTTTTTTTTTAAAAAATGAGACGTCCAAATCTTAAGTGGACTACCCCATAGGAAGCAGTGGTGATTGACACCCATCTTTGAAAAATTATTATGTTAAAGGGACTCGGATTGGGCAGTAACACCTCCAGGAACGGTTCACTGTTGGCAAAATAGGGAGAAAGCTCTCCAGACCCCACCACGATGTATGTGTTTTATCCATGTTAGTCATTCAATTTTTACCACTCATTTGATGGCATAATAAATAAATAATGAGACAAATCCAAGCCTAAGGTGGACAACACGACAAGATACAATGGTGATTAATCGCCCACCATTAAAAACTTCTTAGGGCCCACTATAATGTTTATTTGCCATCCAACTTGTTGACTAGGTTAGACAAATCTAAACAAAGGGAAAAATTAAATATCAGCTTGATCCAAAACTTTTGTGGCCCCCATTAGCTTGAAAATATTTTGAGCTTGCTTGAGCTTGACTCGACTCGGTTCAAACCCCAACTCAGATTAAATCAGCTAGGTGATTCAGTCATTTTGATCTTGATGTTGCTCACCGAGTGTTTGGATTGCCCTCATATCAAAGTATCTTGAAATGAGTATTCGAATGAATATTAAATAAACAAATACCCCCCCCCCCCCCCCCCCCCCCCCAAAAAAAAAAACATTGTAGGAATGCACTTATATCTTGATCTTGATGTTGTTCACCGATTGTTTGATAGAATGTCCATAAAGCACTTTTACTGATTTGTATTCAAGTGTGGGAGATTGAAAATGTAATATATGTATTTGAGAAAATCCCACACAAGCTTGAACTCGGCTTAAAATAGCTCGAGCTGCTGACCGAACTAAGCTGAGCAGGCTGGTCAAGCTGGAGGACTGAGCTGAGCTGAGCCGAGCCGAGTTCAAGTTGGGGTTGGCTGCTGGCCAAGCCGAGCCATGCTAAGCTCGACTAGGTTCAACTCGTGTATCGATCTAGGCATTAATAATCTTCTTTTTTTTCCTTTAAAAAAAAATTAAAAATTAAAAAGACTTTGACAAGATGAGTGATACAAAGTAAGTTAGAATGATTTGAGTTGATTAAGTGAGTCAACTCATCAAGTTTCCATGCGACTCGGCCACGTCATTGGCAGATTCGAGTTTCCAGCAAAAATCATACCAAGTAAAGTTGACTCGGCCGACTTTCAAGTCAAGTCAGCAAGTTTTAGAACTGTGGTTGGAAGTTATTCATTCAAATAGAATAGACTGGAGAGGTTCTACATTGAGTTTTTCATCTACTGAGCTCAACAGGTTGAGAGAAAGTTATTATCTAATTACCTTAAAAATAAATAATAAAGCATCTGCCTGTGGAAGATGATGATTAATTGTTATCATTATTCTTTTGAGTGATGGTTAACTGTTATCGTTATTCTTTTGAGTGATAAAGATGGATGATTTAGTGATCAAAAGGATCATTTGGAAATTAGTCAAAGTTCTTAGACGTTAAATTCCATTTTGTACTCAGCAATTGCATGTAGATTCTTTCATGTTCCTTGGTACCACTAAGACTTCTTCACTATTTTCTTAATTGAGGTGGTCAGAAAAACTAGATGTTATATGCTTGGAATTTTTCTGTTAGGCTACATGGATTCTGTTGGAGGGTGCACTTTGTTATATGCATGCAGCTTGCTTGGAATTTTTCTGTTAGGCTTCATGGATTCTGTTGGAGGCATGCAAATGCACACTCAAATCAGAAACATCTTTGGTCTATGCATGCATTAGGAATGATGAAAGCAATACAAAGCTGGCACAGATGTGAGCTGAATTGAGTCACAAAGCCGTATGCATTCGTCATGAATAGTTCATGATTGGACTCATAAGGGTGCTTGAGAAGTTGGGATCTCTTCAAGATCAATCTACTCCAATCACCATTGAAGTGGGCCATGCAGAGTTCCCTAGAGCAATCAGATGGGCAGAGCAAACTGATGTGAGATTAAGTCATTTTGAATCATCTATCACTACTTATGACTTGTTAACTAGGAGTCGGTCACTGGCAGCCACAGCAGTTGTGTTTAATTGTAAAATGATAGTACAAATGAGTATTTTTCTTCCCCATGCTTGCACCTAATTCCACATGCTACCAGCCCAGAATATAAACCTACACCAAGGACATCGGAAAAGCTTCTTAACATGAAGTTTGCAAACTGACAATGCATAAACAAGTGACCTACTTTGATTAATCAAAGCTAGACAAATTGCCCATATCCAATACATGACCATACCAACATCAGAAGGCCATGAATGCACAAAACATTGGACTGAAATCAAGTTGCTACCTGCCAGCACCGCATCTCCATCAATGAATCCACTGCAAAATAAACCATCCAATGCAGACAGCAACAGCTAGCCGCTTATGCATAGATAGACCTTCACATTGGACATCATCTGCACTGAGCTACTAAAAAAAAAACAATAAGAAAAGAAGAAGCAAGAAGGATAAGAGGAAGAAAGAAACCAGCTCCAGCTGCATCAATTTGAATACAAAATGAACCCATGAATCACTGAAAGACGGTCTGACATCTGAGCAGCCCATACAAATAGCACAAGGGGCCAGCCCATCTCATTATAACAACCAAATTCTATGAATCAATCGAAATCAGAACAGATCCTTGGGGCTGTTACTGGCCTGCAATTCTGCACTACAACTTTAAAAACCTTGGAATTTGATAGGATACTGCCCAGCAAAACCCCACTGCTCATGACAAGCAGAGCAAACATATGTGAGATTGAGTTGTTTTGAATAATCTGCCACTACCTATGACTCGTTATTATTAGGAGTTGGTCACTGGCAGCCACAACAGTTGGGTTTAATGGTAAAATGACCATATGCATAGGAATAAGCATTTCAGTCTCTGTGCTGGCACCTAATACTACATGCTGCCAGCGTATATGATGTAGAGTGGGTCACGGACACTTTCATGGCAAAGATGGACCAAAAAAGGCCTGATCAGAGGCAGAAATGATCTGGACCATCAGAACCTTAAAACAGTCGTATCTCGCAAACCTGGATGAGTTTTTTGACATATTATATGATTTCGAGGTAAGAGAACCAACTTAAGCCAACCGACCCACTATGCCGGGTTACCCGGCAGATTTGCAAGATTCAATCAGATCGACGGTCAAAATTCCCATTTAATTTCGTTTTTACTATAAATAGCAAGTTTTAATTCAAGTATAGCTTTTGATCATTTGAGTTGTAGAAGTCCTGCCCAACATGAAAAGGGCTTAGAAAAATTAGGAGAATAACATGGTTGGGCTGAATTGGACACTTGCTAATTTTAGCCAAAAACCATGAGGTCTAGTAGGAATAGAGGTTGTCTATAGATAGCAAGTTTACTATTTATAATAAGTCACGTTTTTAGGGTGTTTGAGTTGGAGTCTAAGTCTAAAACTCCATCCTAGGTTTGACTTCTTTATTTAAAGAGTTGTAATTTAATTTTTTATCATCAATCAAGTTGTTTTGAATTTATTAGAAATTATTTCTGCTTTTATCCCTTGTGAATTTGAGGAAGCTCTGTTAGGAGTCCAAAGAGCTCCATGGATTCGGAGCAGATATCCCCTGAGGAAGATGGTGATCCACCTCATCATGTCCCTCCCTGCATCAGTATATAAACCTATACCATGGAGATCAGAAAAGCTTCTCACATGAAGTTTGCAAATTGACAATGCATAAACAAGTGGGCTACTGTTAACTACTCAAAGTTAGATGAATTGTCCGTATCTAAGACATCACTATACCAACATCAGAAGGCCATGAATGCACAGAAAATTGGAGAAAAATCAAGCTGCCACTGGCCTGCACCTAGTCTCCATCAATGAATCCACTGTAAAATAAACTATCCCGAACAGACGGCAACAGCTAGCCACTAATGCATAGATTGACTATTAACATTGGACATCATCTGCACTCAGCTAATTAAAAAAGAAGACAAGAAAAGAAAGAAACCAAATAAGAAGAAGTAAGAAAGAAACCGGCTCCAACTGCATCAATTCGAGAACAAAAAGATGCTGCAACGCATGAATCGCTGAAAGGGTGTCTGACATCTGAGCAGCCCATACAAATAGTACATGGGGCCATTCCATTTGATGATAACAACCAAACTCTATGAATCAATCAAAATCACAACAGATCCTTGGGGCTGTTACTGGCCTGCAATTCTGCACTACAGCTTAAAACCATGGAATTTGATATGAAACTGCCCAGCAAAACCCCACTGCTCATGACAAGCATAGCACCACCAAATTCACTCCCATGAGCTGAAGGATTGAAGGATAGAAGCCCACAGAAAACCAACTGAGCATATGAAGAATAGAAGTGCAAACTCCTGAAAAGGGCAATTAAAGCTCTTTAATTGTCAAAACAAGAAGCTGCGAATCAAATATGGAGCCTTAAAACAAAAGCCACATTCTATCTTCATCAACACCAAAACTCATGACTAACATATATTCAGAACTTCAAGTAGAAAATTCAATAGCAGCAGAGGTCATCATTGTCATCGTCGTCATCTAAGCCTTATCCCATGGCCATTCCACTTGATCAAGGACCGGACTTTCATCATGAATCTGAAAATTAATGGCAGTAGAGATAAACAATAAATGATAAATTCCAGCCACTATATACAATTCCAACAATTGATCACACTCAACATTACCAAGGCCATTCCACCCAACATGCATATCCCAATGCTACGTTCTTCATCATGATCTGTTGTTCAACAACATAGTCTAATATTATCAATTTATCATCATAACCATATTCACTACCACCATTGTCATAATCAACATCATGGACATCACCCTCAATAGAAAAACGGTATTAAAAAATATAAAAAAGGGAGATAAATTTTAGCTCAGCAAATAGAGAATCACTGAAACAAAGAGGAGAGGGAAAGATCAGAGTGACCGATTACTACCACCAGATTGTAACTTCAAACTAAACGTGCAAATCAATTGTTTGTCAGATTGAAGGAGATTAACCATGCATAAACTAATTAAAACAAACAAAAATTACAGCAAACAGAAGGAGAAGAAACCCGCATGCATCAATTATGTTAATGTTGACGAATGTGGGTGTACAATCGTATAGCACACCTAGATAATAGTAATAAGGACCATAAAGTTGTACGGCCCACCTAGTCTCTTTATTTATCATGTAGCCTCTAGTTATATTTGGTACACTTACAATGCACATGTTAAATTGCAATACGTGGGAGGTATTTATGTCTCTCTTTTTTATTCTCTTTTTTTTTTTTTTTCTTTTTTTTCTTTTTTCCCTTGAACTTTGATGATTTTATTGCAAAGAGGCCAAAACCTAAAGAATTACAAGAAAAAGTAAAAGAAAAAAGAAAAAAGAAAAAGAAACTACAAAAATCTGCCCAATTTTTAGGAAACTGATCTGCCACAATAGCCTTTGGTTTGATCACCCATTCCATGTTGATCTACCCTTTACCCCCACCATGCCAAGACAAAAAGAAAGAGCCTATGGAACATAGCATGACCCACCGAGAACCAAACATGCCAAGAAACCCCTCCCATACTTTCTTTACAACTACACAATGAAGGAAAAAATGATTCACTGATTCCTCATCCTGGTAACACATAAGACACATTTTGAAGAATCATTTTTCTCTTGAGCAAATTGTCGATAGTAGGCATTTTGTTACTTCCCACTAGCCAAGCTGGAGCAGCCACCTTCAGAGGAGCGACATATCTCCAAAGATTAAGCTGTGTGACTAACCCTGTTGACATTTAACCTGCAACTGATCATTTGGTGGAGAGATTTAACTGAAAACTTGCCGGACTTTTCTTCTAACCACCAGATTAAATCTCTTTGTAAGACCCAGTGTTTCATATAGCGCCCGTAGCGTACGCTACATAGCATAGCGTGGCCGTAGCGCTACGTAGCGTCCCAAATAGCATAAATCAGCGTGTAGCATCCGTAGCGTAAGCTACAATGTATTTTTTTATTATTTTTTCACGTTTTCTTTGTTTCTAATGTTAAGGAATGTGACACTTGTATTGTACTTGATACTTTTAACCTATGGGATTTTTATTTCTTTTCATAATTGTGACTTGTGGTTTCAATTAGACATTATTAATTACAGTAGTTTGCTTAGAAAGTTGTTGATGTGATAATTATTTGATTTGGCTTATATATGTGTATTGGCTTTTGATAAAATGATAACTAATAACTTTATTGAACATGCTTATAATTGATAAAATGAATCATCTTTTAGGCATTTTTATATTTTTTCCCTTTTTTTTTTCACTATTTATTATTTTTATCCTATTTTTAAATTAAAAAATAGAAGTATCGTGTAGCTTACGCTACACGCTATAGAGGGCTGAGCGCTACGCATCACGCTACCGCTATTTAAAACACTGGTAAGACCAAAGGGCATGCCTTGCTCAACATTTCCAACAATCTCAACAACTCCTCTACCGCTTCCTCATTTAAGTTTCTCCTGGGCTCCTTGGAAAGAATAACACCTTGCCACGAACAAGTTAACCTCTTGCAAAAGCCCTACTAAAAGGGGGAGCAACTCCCTCAATTTTTTATCATGCAGACAAACATCCTCTCAAAATCTACACCCCTCACCATTACCCAAAGAAACCCCCACTCCTTCCCAAACCTAATTTTTTAGCGAGGCCACCGCTTTCCAAAGAAAACAATGCCCTATACAATGATGATGCCATCCACCAAGAAGCTTCTTGAAATCCATACTTTCTTCCCACCACTTCTCTCCATAAACTATCGTCTTCAACACCAAACCTCCACACCCACTTACCCAATAATGCTAAATTCATCTCTCCCAAGACCCTAAGACTGGCTCCTCCTTGATCCCATGGCTAACATACTTCCTCCCACTTCAAAAGATGAAACTTATGCTTTTGTTTTGCCCCCTTCCACAAGAAACCCCACATAATTTTTTAGAGCTTCTCCACCACCGCTTTCGGATACTTAAATAAGGACATGTAGTAGACTTGTACGTTAGACATTTCCACCTTAATTAGCATTAACCCTCCTCCCAAACACAAGTGCCTTCTCTTCGAACCTCATAACTTTCTTTCAAATCTCTTGATTACTTTATCCTATAGATGTTTGCCCAGCTTCCCTATACAGATTGATACCCAAGATATGTAGTCGGAAATGAACCTTCCCTCAAGCTTTCCACCCCTTGTGTTTTTGAGATTAGTGCAACAAAAGTGGTCCCTAATTCCACCGCTAATACTCCTTAAAAAAAATAATAATAATAAAAACCTTTACAAAATCAATCACATCCACCTTTAATAGATCCCAAAACTTTTGATAAATTACAATCGAATAGCCGTTAGGACCAGTGGCTTTTGACTCACCAAATCCGAAATGGTTGCCTCTATTTCCTTAACTGTGAAAGCTTCCTCTAGAGACTTTGTTGCCTCCCGCAAAATAGAACCCAGAGGAAGATTATCAAATGTTGGTCTTTCCCAATCTTCCTTAGACAAAAGCTCCTTATAAAGTTTTACTATCAATGCATATACCCTTGCTTTCCCTTCAACCCTTTCCCCCTCAACCACCACACTTTTAATTTTGTTGTTCCGAGCTCGCACACTAGCCATTGTGCGAAAGAATTTTGTATTTTTGCCTCCCACATTTAACCAAAGAGTCCTAGAATATTGTCCCCATTTGATTTCTTCCTTCCTAAGCTTGCATTGAACTTCGACCTACAAATTTTTCTCCATGCCATTTCATCAACTGAATGTTCGCCTCCCTCTTCTTTTACTTTAATCATCTTAATTTCTTCAAGGATTCCTCCTCCCAGTTCTCCAAAATCTCTTTTTCCAAATATATATATATATATATATATATATATATATATATATATATATATATACACATACATACACACACACACGGAAACGCTCACCTGCGAACCAGTTCGTACATACTACAAACGCACTTTTTTGAGAACCCATCATACATGATGTGGATCCAAAATCTAAACTGTTCATGTAAAGCAGCACCTCGTGAAATCCCTCGGGCCCAAGTTTTACTTTGATCTAAAACTTTGATAGGCCATGAAAATAAAAACAGTTTCCTCCCTTGATTTGCATTTCTCTTTATTATGGCCCACCAGAATTTTATATTGGGGTGAAATTTTGTCGCATGAAGTTTCATGGGATTCCGCATCACATGGACCGTTCAGATTAGACACCCATGGCACGTGTGCGAAGGTGCGCACGTGCGTAGGTGCGCAGGGGAGCATGACTCTCTCTCTCTCTCTCTCTCTCTCTCTCTCTCTCTCTCTCTATATATATATATATATATATATATATATATATATCTTTCCCTTAAGAAAATTTAATTTCTGAAAAAGAGAGACCGGCCCCACCCCAAACTGAGAAAGAAGACCCACATACTTTCACCTTATCCGAGAAACTCTACACCACTAAGGAAGCAAGCTCGAACATAAAAGGACGCAAGCCCCAATCCTCATCTTTCATCTCTAAAAAGATTGGGCAGTGATCGGATATTGGCCTAAAAAGAACTCTTTGAAAAACTAAAGGAAACTTTTCAACCCAATCCGTTGAGAGCAAAAATCAATCCAGCTTCAACTTAACTGCCCTAGTCTGACCATTAGATCACGTGAATTTTACTTCGCCCATTGGTAAATCTACCTTGTCGTTATAGACTATCCATTTTGAGAAATTCCCCATGCTTCTGGTTATATGGTTGCCACTTGATTCTTGAAAAGAGAATCTCACAACATTGAAGTCTCCACCCACCACTCATGGTGACTATTGTTTACTCTGGCATGAATCCAATTCAGCTTAGAATAATTATCATGAGCTCAATCTATTTGGCTCGTAGACAACTGTAAAAACCCACTTAAAACCTAACAAAACCTCTTTTGCTAGTAGAAATAGGGAGAAATGCCCCTCCCAACAGTTCTCCTTTGACCATAACTTCGAGTTCTATATAGTTAATATTCTACCTATTGAACAATTTGTGTTTTACGCCACCTAGCCTTTGAATTTTTCCCTACACAACAAGTCCACTATCCTCTGATCATATGATTGCAGCTTTGATTCCTGGAAGTAAAGTGTTCTGTATTTATTCTGATATGGCCATAAAGGCCGATACGTATACATAATGGCAATGACCATTACACGATACGAGGACGAAACGAGGCAATTGGCTTTTTTGGTGCTATAGCGGCCATTATGGGGCATAACAACCATTACCCCCATAACGGTCAAAAAATGACAACTTTTTTCTATTTAAATTCATTTTTTCACTTTTCTCATTCTAAAAACTTTCTTAGATTATTCTACAGCAGATTTCCACCACTCTTACTATTTTTTTTTAGGATTAAAACCATAGATTGAAGCGATTTAGGCGAATAGAAGCTTTGAGGGTCTTTTTTTTTTTCTTCAAAAAACATGTTATTTATGCCTTTTTTTCATTTTCTAGTTCTGTTGCTTAATTGTGATGTGTAAATATTAGAGACATGTAACCATGTTCATAAATTCACCAAACAACTAGATACAACACTTTCGCCAAAAGAGTAGATTGCTACGCTACCATAAACATGTTTTTTTAATATATATATATATACACACACACACACACACATACATATTTGGAATATTTATATTATTCCAGAACTTTTCAGGGAAAAAAATAAATTCAACCATTATGGAGGTCGTAATGGTCGTTATGCCCCCCGCATCGGCCGTTATGGCCGATCCCCATATTGGTAATGGTGGTGACCGTTACAGCCGATGCCCATATTGGTAATGGTGGTGACCGTTACGGCCATAGTTACCTATACGAAATACCTTGCCTGGAAAGCTACTATTTAAGCCTTGTATTGTTTACAATTATTCCTAATATGTGCACTCTTTTACAAACACCTTCAATGACGCGCATTCCAACTTATTATCTTCATAGAGAAATTGTGCTTGCCCTTCTCTTTGCTGAGCTCCTCTCTTTCTTCTACACCTCATGAGAAACTATCAGATCAAACATTGCCAAACTCTCTGTCGATGCCTCTTCATCTTCCTCTTGCCTCTGTAGATCTAACAATGATGACAGTGTACCTTTATGAATCATCATCACTTGGTCGGAACTTTCAACTGATTGATGCTTAACGTAAACCCCATTGCACTCTCCAAACTCTATCTAATCCTCCAATAATTTCAAAATGGAAACGTTCGATTGCTCTTGACGATATTCTCTTTCTCGTAGCAATCCGAAGTGTATATATATATAAAAGAAGAAGAAGAAAGAGAAAAACCACCATATTGTTATATTAATTTCAAGCACATGTCGTCACTACTTTCCCCCATTTATGTGAAGCAAACCACACTTGTGGTTCCCAATTGTGTTAACAAAACCACTCGCAAGACACCTTCCACACGCAATGTGAGGCCCACATTAAAAGTTCCATTGAAAACTTCGCTACGCTAAAAAGCATTTTTTTGTGACATCACCACCACATGTCACCATTCTCTTCTGCTTCATTAATACAAGAAAAGTACCCTACGCTTATTGCTCAACTTCTCGTTCGAAGCGTCTTGACCCCCCCCTAAAGAGATCCACACCTGTTGAAAGCTTCGACCATGACTGACCTTAGTATCATTACTACCATGCATCAATACCTCTTCTCTTTTATTCCCTCCACCTTTCTGCCCACCAATGAGGGACTTACAACACAATGATTTATCATCCATTGCTCGATATGGTGTTCCATCATCTTCCATGTTCTGATTCGCCATCAACGACAAGCTCGAACTATCTTTCCCTACACCTATAACCAACTCCTAAGATTCCTTCTACAACTTTATGAAAATGCTATCATTTTTTACTCTATTCAAATATTTTTTGGCACCATTTGCAGTTTTTTTCTTCTATATTTAGATTATAGCAAAACGAATTTTCTCAAAATATTCGAACAACAAATCAATCTCTACCACTATTTTGATACAAGCCCTGATTTTTGTGAACACTTTGTTGATCCAAAATTTGAAAGGGAGGTTCCAAATTTGGATACAGACTTTGTTTTATGATTTAAGTGAATATAAGCAAGAGGGTGGGGGACGTCCAACAGTAACTATCTCTTCCTTTCCCATTCTCTTCGTTCCCTTTTCCACTTATTCTTCTCTCTTACATCAAACTAGATGGTATTAGAGCGGTAATCGATCAAGTTCCAATCACTTTCTTTTCCCTTACCTATCAAAACCTTCTCTTCCTTTCCTTCATGTTCTCTTGTGCACATAGCTTTTTAAGAAACTTAGGGTTATTTCTAGTGTGTGAATGGTATTGGTGATGTGTACGTAATCGTAGTTCTTTCTAGTATTTGGTTAAGGTGTATGGGCTGATTGGTGCATCCTGTATTGTGTACGCAGTGTGTTGGATTGTGTGGCTGAAGCGTTCAAGTTTCCAGAAGCATTAGCCCTTACTTCTATGAGCATTGTACATCCATTTCTTCTGGTTTTTATTGCCTCTATTTGCAATGTATATGAAGGGTAAGCAAAAATCAGGTTCGTAAATCCATATGACTTTTTGAGGGTTCAAATATCCACTATCAAGTTAAATGACAGGTATTCTAAATCTATACAAGTCTTAATAGCCAAGGGGAACAATAGGAGAAATTGGAAGAAAAGAAGTAAATATGATGAATGGATTTAGGACAATGCTTAGATCATGACGTGCTTGTGGAATTGTATGGAAATATCTGTTAGAAATGTTTCTATATATGACAAATAAAGTTTAGGATTCTCCATGAGTAGAGTTGTAAATGAGTCAAATCGAGACAAGCTTGGCACAGCTCGGCTCGGCTCAGCCAGTAGCTAACCCCTGCTCGAACTCGACTCAGCTCATTTCTTGAGCTAACTAGCAAGCTCGGCTTAATTCAATCAACAACTCAGACAAGTTCGAGACAAGTTCAAGCATGTGCGACATTTTCTCAAACACATAGAGTGCATCTTCAATTTCAAACAACATGTAAAACAATGACAGCACTTTACAGGTATTTCATCAGACACTCAGTGAGCAACATCAAAATCAAGATATGAGGGCAGTCTTATAATGTAAAGTTTTTTTTTTTTTTTTGGTAGTGATTTGTTTCGATTCCATTCCTTCCTCGCACCAGCCGATCCTGCGGAGAATGTATGCGCCCGAAACAACACTTTGTCAAGTCATTTCATCAACCACTCGGCAAGCAACATCAATATCAAAATAATCGAGTCATCAAGCCAATTCGATCCGAGTTGATTCGAGTTGAGGTTCGATTTAAGTCGAGTCGAGCTCAGGCAAGCTTGAACTCAACTTGAAATTTTTTTTGAGCTCTAAAAACCAACTCGACTCGGTTTGAATCCAATTTCGAGCTTTTCTAAGTTGAGTCAAGCAAGATGACTGAGCTAACTCGATTCATGTACAGCTCTATCCATGAGAGATGTATTCATAAAAAATAAAATAAAAATAAAAACATCACTCAATCCACACCAATTATTTGAAGAGGTTTTTTTCTTTCCAACAAGGAGATAAATCGCTAGGTGAATATTATAGGAACTCAAAGGAACATGGGAGGAGTTGAATGTGTATCAACCTCTTACAAGCAAGGTATTCCCTAACAGTAACAATGGTCAGAACAGATACTATTGTTACAATTATGGTACAACTTGAGAGAGAGAGAGAGAGAGAGAGAGAGAGAGAGAGAGAGAGTTGATGTTGATTCGATTTTCACCAAATCACCTCTCCTTCGCCCTAGGGCACAAATTTATGAAGCATTCCCAGGTATTCTTGACCTTTTTTGTCCTCTATGAGCAAGCCCACTAACATATTTGCGGTGAATGCATCCGCAGAAAAATGTCTTTTAGCCATTTCCCCGAGAAGTTGCATTGCCTTGAGGATCTCGTTCTTTTGTAGAAAGCCCCTAATTAAAGCATTGAAGGTGACACTGTCTGGTTGGAAACCCTTCTCTTCCATTTGTAAGAACAATCCATTAGCTTCCTCCAAAAGCCCTTCTTTACAAAGGCCATTGATTAGTGTGTTATATGTCCTAACATTACTCCCCAAGCCCTTGGTGGAGGCCCAACTGAAAAGCTCCTTCGCATATTCAAGTTCCCTAGCTTCGCACATCCCATTGATAAGGACAGCAATAACTTTATTATTTAGTTGAATTCCTCTAATTTTAATCTCATTAAGTAGTTTCATTGCCTCGGTAGGACGCCCACTTTTACACAGCCCATCCATCAAAATGGCGTATGTGGAGAGATTCGGACATTGTCCATGAGCTTGCATCTCATTGAAGAGCTCTTGTGCAGCCACAATTCTCCGTACCCGGTACAGCCCACCTATAAGAGTGTTGTAAGTAACAACATCGGGCTTCAATCCCTTGCAAGACATTTCTCGGAAAAGCCACATAGCCTTGTCTACCATCTGCTTCTTGCAATAGCCATTGATTAACATGGCATAAGTCACGACACTAGGCTTATGGCCTTTACACACCATATAATCAAATATCTTTAAGGCAGCATCCATTTGGCCCGTAAAACAGTAGCCATTCATCAATGTATTGTATGTGATTATATCAGGCTCCACACCTCTCTGGGTCATCCATTCTAGTAATCCATTGGCTTCATTAATCATTCCTTCTTTGCAAAGAGCATTCACCAGTATGTTGAAGGTTGTCACATTTGGAGAGATTCCTCCAACCAACATTTCCTCAAACAGACTCATTGCTTCTTTCCACTGCCCTAAATTGCATAGTCCATGAATTAAAGAACCGTAAGTGACAACATTCGGCAGAATCCTTTTACCGACCATTTCTGAGAAGAGGTTAAGCGCCTCTTTTGTGAGCCCATCTTTGCATAGACTGTCGATGATTGAGTTATAAACCGGAAGGTCAGGCCTACATTTACCCACACCCTTCTCCATTTCCCGAAGCAACCCAAGAGCCATTCCGGTGTTCCCCGACTTGCAAAGACCATCGATTAGTATCCCGAACGACACCACATTACAAGGATATCCCATTTCTACCGTCTTCAGAAAGAAACTACTCGCTTCCCCAATCCGCCCTTCCATACAAAACCCCTTAATAAAAGAAGCCAGAGTCGCAGCATCTGGCTCATGGCCACGTTTCAGGATGTTGCTGAGAACAGCGAAACCGAAACGGACGCCATTCATGCGGCAGAAACAATTGAGAAGAATGCTCCAAGTATAGATATTGGATGGGATCCCTAACCGATTCATTTCTCGATGCATAGAAATTACAGTTGAATAGTGTCGCATTCTGGCAATCGTAGCTAACAGGTTACTAAATGTCTGGATTGAGGGCAGCGGCTGCGTGCGGACCATACGATTGAAGAGGCCCACTGCATCCTCTAACCTCACAAAAGCACCGGCTCGAATCGAATTGAATAGATCATTCACCAAATGCTTGAATTTGACGGGAGTAGGGATCTTGTTCTCTATGATTTTAGAATCAAGGGCAGAAATGGTAATTTCAATAGAAGCTGGAGAGGAAAGAGTTTTACCCTTTTGAGCAGCGGCAGCGGCAGCTGCAGCTCTTCTCGACGACATTTTACGAAATCGAAGTTTTTGTGGGTGCCCAACGACTCCTTACGAGAGAAGAGAAGAGGGGATGATAGTTGTTATGGTCCCGTGGAGTGCGGCTGCGACCCCGGAGCCATTGATGTGGGTGCGACGCTGACTGTAGGACCCACTTCGATGTATGTATTTTATATCCACCTCGTCCATATGTCTTGTAACTATCTTGTGGAGCATAGTCCCGAACGGGAGGGGATTTCAGTAGCTAAAAGGCTAATGAAGTTACGTGGTGAAATAAAATTGGTTGAATACCAAGAGCATATTCTCTTACAATTAATGCTAGTTTCCTTGGAGTTACGTTAGACGTCTCCCTTCATTTGCCAGTGCACGCACTCGACTGCGTAGGGTTAAACGTTATTTTCAAGTCATTTTTCCTTCGCTCCCCCAACTTAAGTTAGGTCACCACTTTCCATGGACAAAATCATGATGCATGTAATGTATCCACACCGTCCATCCATTTCTTGATACCATTTTAGGGCATAATCTAAAGAGTGAGAAAGATCTAAGTTTCAAGTGCACCCCATCATAGAAAACAATGGAGATTGAATGCCTACTGTTATGGAGAGATCCGAGCCCATGGCGAAACGTTAACCGGACTTGAAGTCCGACCTGAGGTGCCCAAGGCATGATCCATCTAATCAAGACCAGCATCGCAACAACAACACGCGAACGTCTTCGAGACAAAGCCAGCTCGGAGTTGGTCCTAATTGTCAGATCAGATGACCCGCTACCCCCAACTCTGAGGCGCTTAAGTCAGTCGGATCGGATTGGGTATGACTGGTCGGATGGCGTCCTACTCGGAGCGTTCTTCGATATGGCCTGGCAAGCCGAACCGAGCAGACCTTTTGACGTGTGTGTCCCACTCGCTTTACATGGAAACTGCCATAACCAAACGTGGCCGATAACTTCGCTCGCAGATGTGCATGATCCGCCAGATACGCAGCGCAATCAATAGATTGCTGGCAATATCTCCATGATCCCAGAATCTCTCTGATCGTGTCGAGATCATCGGATCCGGACCGCCCCACAGGCAAGTATAAATAGCCCGCAGTGCTATGTCTACAGGTACGCGAAATCGAGCTCTCTTCTACTCTACCTAGACCCTGATTTCCTTGTCCTGACTTAGGCATCGGAAGGTCCCCCGGCTTAGCTAGGGTCACCTTTGCCTTTCCCCTTGGTGCAAGTTTTAGGGACGATACGCAGAGGGTGAAGTGGAGAGAGAGCCGACCATATTTTGTCATCAACATTTTTTTGCGCCTTCTGTGGGAACCTGAAACTAGAAGTCAGGTTCTCATTCACCCAAGCAATGGCGAGGAAGAAGAAAGCTGTAGTAGTGGAACCGGTGCCGAGCGAGCAGGCTAGGTCATCATCAACACTTCATGCCGAGTCCACACCAGGACCTTCTCAACGTTCTCGTAATCGGTCGGGTAAATACCGCGCTATGCAGAACGAGATCCAGGCCCTGCGCGACGAGATCAACAAGATGAAGCAGCAGAGGGAACGAGAGTCACGTCCGGTTCAGGAACAGCCTGTTCTCGAACCGGTGGGATTGTTTGTGGAGACCCGCTCTATGCCGAGGAGTGTAAGACCTGAGGCCCCCCAGCATTCAGGGGTGCCGCGTTCAGGACAGAACCCTCCTGCAGTGCATGGCGAGGGATCTGCGTGGAATGCCACTACCCGGGTTCGCACAACCGTTCATTCAGTTACATTCACTCTGCCGCCCACGGACCTCCGACATCAGTTAGAACGAAGGAGAGAAGGGAGAACCCTGGAGGGCGAGGATACCCCAGAGGTCGTCGCGGAAAATAGGGACCCATGGGAGGCACGATTTGCAAAGTTGAAGGACAAGTTCCTGACGTTGGATAAGAAACAACAACAATTTACAGTCCCAGCCACGATCCAGGCGATGATGGAAGAGACCGAGCCTCCCTTCACCCTATCCATCATGGCTGAAGTGATGCCGCAGAGGTTTCGGATGCCTCCCGTCATCCAGTATTCAGGGTCTGAGGATCCATCCGAACACCTGGAGTCTTACCGATCATGGATGCAGATTCAGACTGCAACGGACGCAATGATGTGCAGGGAATTTTCCATCACCCTCACAGGATCCGTTCGGATTTGGTATCGCCAGCTCAAGCCAAACTCCGTGGGCTCCTTCGCAGAGCTAAGCCGACTATTCCTTACGCAATTTATAAGTGGTAAGAGAAGTCGGAAACCTAACACCCACCTGCTTACCATCAAGTAGGTTCCGAAGGAGTCGTTGAAAGACTACATCGCCCGTTTCAATGAATAGGCGTTGCATGTCGAAGACTATAATGACAAGATGGCTCTCGCGGCCATCCTGAGCTGACTGAAGGAAGAAAAGTTCACCTTCTCCATCGGTAAAAATCCCCCGAAGACACTAGCGGACTTCATGGTGAAGGCTCAAAAGTACACCAATGCCGAGGAGTTCACTAACGCCTGTAAAGGACTACAAGTCGCCGACTCGGCGAACAAAGGGAAGAGGCCAATGAACGAAGACTCCCAGCCGAACGGTAAAGGGACCGATGACCGCGCTCCCCGCGATCGTCGACCGAGCCGTAAGCCGGAGGAGAAATTCCATTCCTATACTCCTCTCAACACATCTGCCGAGCAGATTCTGTTAGATATCCGAGGAGACAAGCTACTTAATTGGCCGGTCTGCATAAGGGCTGACCTCGAGCAACGGGACAAGCAGAAATTCTGCCGCTTCCACAGAGATCATGGCCATAACACGGATGACTGCGTGGACCTGAAAGACGAGATCGAGTCCCTCATCTATAAGGGACATCTGCGTCGTTACACCAAAAGAGAAAGATCCGCTCGGAGAGAGGAGCAACCGCAAGAAAAGCCAAACAACCCCCCAAATGAACCCGTCGAAATTCGTACCATCTTCGGGGGATCAGCTGGGAGAGGGGATTCAAACAGGGCTCGAAAAACCCATTCCCGGAGATCCGAGTCGGAGCATCACGTTCACCTGACGGAACGTCCCATCAAAGAACTACGAGTCGCTCCGTGCAGCCTGACCTTCACGGAAGACGATGCGCGTGGGATCCAGCATCCACACGATGACGCGCTAGTGGTTACCATGACCATAGCGAATCATAAGGTGTTTCGTATCCTAGTCGACACCAGAAGTTCGGCTGATGTCATGTACTCCAAGGCGTTCGAAAGAATGAGAATTTCACAGTCTCGGCTCCGACCCATGAAGACTCCCTTGCACAACTTTGCCGAAGAGAGTAATCTCTGAAGGAGCTATCTCCCTCCAAGTAACAACGGGAGAAGGGCAACATCAAGTCACACTTCTGGTGGACTTTTTGGTTGTTAATATTTCATCTGTCCACAATGTAATCCTGGGCCGATCCTCTCTCAATGCAATGAGAGCGGTCGTCTCAACTTACCATCTAATGATGAAGTTTCCAGCCGAAGGAGGGATCGGCTATCTCCGAGGCTATCAACGCGAGGCCCGAAGATGTTATGTTATAACCGTGAGGAAAGGAGCTGCCAAACAAACGCTCGTAGTGGACGCCTTGGATCCTTGAGGACCGATGGAAAGCTCCTCCGTCGAAGATCTGATGAAAGTACCTCTCGATGAATCAGACCTAAGCAAAACTGTTCAGCTCGGATCATCACTGAATCCCGAGCGGATGAACGAACTGATAGCCTTCTTGAGGCAGCATCGAGATGTCTTCGCATGGTCGCATGCGGATATGCCGAGAATCTCTCCTGATGTACTGGTTCACAGGTTGAACGTGGACCCAGATCATAAGCCGGTCAAGCAAAGGAGAAGTCCGTTTGACGCCGAACGATATGAAGCCATTACCGAGGAGGTCTCCGTCCTGCTCGATGCAGGCTTCATAGAATAGGTATATTACTCTGACTGGATTACAAATGTTGTACTCGTCAGGAAGTCCAATAGGAAGTAGCGGGTGTGTGTAAACTATTCCGATTTGAATAAGGCGTGTCCCAAAGACAGCTTCCCGTTACCTCGGATCGACCAACCGGTGGACAGCACGGCCGGACACGAGTTACTCTCGTTTCTAGACGCTTATTCCGGATACAACTAGATCACTATGCATCCCCCAGATAGGCAAAAGACTACCTTTGTCACCGACAGAGGGCTCTACTGTTACCGGGTAATGCCGTTTAGCCTGAAAAATGCTGGGACAACATATCAGAGGCTGGTGAATCAGATGTTTGCCAACCAGATTGGGCGCACCATGGAGGTGTATGTGGATGACATGTTAGTGAAGAGTACCCAAGCCTCCAACCACCTTGCTGACCTAGGAGAAACATTCAGCGTCCTCCGAGAATATCAGATGAAGCTTAACCCTGCTAAGTGTGCATTCTGAGTCGAGTCAGGGAAGTTCCTTGGCTTTCAAGTCAGCCAACAAGGGATAGAGGCCAACCCGGATAAAATCAAGGCCCTCCTCGACATGAATTCGCCTCGGACTCTTAAGGAGATACAGTGTCTCACGGGAAGAGTTGCCACCCTCGGACGCTCCATATCCAGGGCTACAGATAAATGTCTTCCCTTCTTCCAGCAGCTGAAGGGCCATAAGAAGATGGAGTGGACGACAGAGTGCGAGCAGGCCTTTCGGCAATTGAAACAGTACTTGGGTTCTCCGCCCCTATTGTTCAAGCCCGAAGAAAGAGAGCCTCTACTCCTCTACCTCGCTGTCTCAGCTTCAGCTGTCAGTTCGGCTCTGATCAGAGAAGTCGGAGGCAAGCAGTACCCCGTGTACTATGTAAGCAAAGCCATGGTACCAGTTGAAATAAGGTACCAGTCATTGGAGAAACTGGCGCTCTGCCTCGTCGTAGCGGCCAGAAGACTGCGGCCATATTTTCAAGCCCACTCCATAGTTGTACTAACGGACTCTCGTCTGAGGTAGGTCTTCCAGAGACTTGAAGTGTCAGGTCGGATCACCAAGTGGGCCATGGAGCTCGGAGAGTTCGACATTCAGTTCCGCCCTAGGGTGGCAATCAAGGGTCAAGCGGTAGCCGATTTCATCGCCGAATTCACCGCTCCAAGTGAGGAACAGATCAGCAAGGAAGTCGAGATGACGTCACCCGTCCCGTTGAGCAACCAAGAGGCAGCGTCGGGTCCGAGATGGGTCTTTTATGTTGATGGGTCTTCCAACATCAAAGGGACAGGAGCCGGGATTATCCTAGTCGCCCCTGATTTAAAGGCGATCCAATACGCGGTCAGACTCGGATTCAAAGCTTCAAACAATGAAGTCGAGTATGAAGCGTTGTTAGATGGACTCAGGCTGGCAGCAAGCCTGGGCGTCCAGGCCCTTCAAGTCCGTTGCGACTCACAGCTGGTGGTGAACCACATCTCCTCGGAGTACGAAGCTAAGGAAGTCAGAATGATCGCTTACCTCGAGGAAGCGAGGAAACTGATCGAGAAATTTTGGAGTTACACCATCCAACAGATCCCCAGAGCTGAGAACTCTTGGGCCGATGCGTTAGCAAAACTCGCCTCGTCCTCCGAGGAAGGATCCCACATTTCGTCCCGGTCGAGTTCGTTGAACACCAAGCATCAGCCAATCGGAGAAAGTCAATCCTGTCCAGTCCAGTCCATTCCTAGTTGGATGGAACCAATCTTCAATTATCTGTCATCCGGTGAAACCCCCTTGGACAAGCTACAGGCGAGGCGACTTAGGGTCAGAGCGGCCCAATACGCTATATTGGCCGGAGTGCTGTACAAGAAGGGGCATTCTTAGCCTTACCTTAGGTGCCTCCGACCGGATGAAGCCGACTACGTGATTCGAAAAATTCACAAGGAAATCTGTGGAAACCATTCTGGCAGTCGCACCTTGGCCATGAAGATACTTCGTCAAGGGTATTTCTGTCCGACTCTTAAGCAAGACTCCAAAGATTTCATTCAGAAGTGTAACAAGTGTCAACGTTTTGCTGCCGTGCCGAGGCAACCGGCAGAAGAGATGACCCCCATGAGTGGGTCGTGGCCGTTCGCCCAATGGGAGATCGACATCGTCGGTCCCTTGCCCACTATGAAGGGACAAGTAAAGTTCGCTATAGTTGTGGTCGACTACTTCACCAAGTGGGCCAAGGCCGAGCCAGTTGCAAAGATCACGAGTAGAAAGTAATCAACTTCGTGTGGAAGAATATCATCTGCCGGTTCGAGGTCCCACGAACCATCGTTTTCGATAACGACCGCCAATTCGATAATGTCAAGTTCCTTAGTGTGTGTCAAGGGCTTGGCATTGTGAACGCTTACTCATCGCCTCGGCACCCATAATCAAATGGACAGGTTGAGGGCAGTCAACAAGGTCATCAAACATCATCTCAAGACAAAGCTGGAAAAAGCAAAGGAAAATTGGGACGAGGAGCTCCCCTTCGTCCTCTGGGCTTACCGGACCACAGCCCAGACCTCGACGGGTGAAATTCCATTTTCGTTATCCTATGGCTCGGAGGCAATGGTACCAATAGAAATCGGACTCCCTACGGCACGGGTAAGCAGCTTCGAAGAAAATTAAAACTCCGAGCAGGTCGCCACTAATCTGGACTTGGTCGAAGAACTCAGAGAGGTTTCAAAGCTCCGAACGACGGTTCGGCACCAGCAGGTAGCGCACTTCTACAATTCAAAGGTCAAAGCCAGGCGTTTTCGACCAGGGGACTTAGTCCTCCGACGGGTCTTCCAGAACACGGCTGAGCTAGGGGTAGGAGCGCTCGGACCCAATTGGGAAGGTCCATATCGCTGTGGTCAGATCCGCCAAACCAGGCTCGTATCACCTGGAAGACCCTCGAAGGTCATCATCTCCCTCACCCTTGGAACGCCGAGTACTTGAAGATCTACTACCCATGAGGAACTAGCCTTCAAGGCTCATAATAAATGTACGCCTCCGAGCAACAAGCCTTTAAGGCTCTTAATAAAAATTCTAATTTGACCTCGGACGTTTACTCGACTGTCTTGGTTAGTACGACTATGACCTAATGGTCCGATCCCTAAGGAAGAAAGCCTAATCATAATCCGATTCTCCAGTGGAGTATTCGGCTCGACATACGACAATGAAAAGCTCTCGCCCGATGTGCAACGAACCAAGCACTTCAAAAGATCGAACCCAAATAAGACTTGGGCCGGAAAACGGATTAAGCAACAAACAAGGGACTAGGGCCCGTAAAAAGAAATTGGCTCGACAGCATCTCACAGCAAGTTGACACAATGTATAAAAAAAATGTGTTTTTCATTAAATCCCCTCGGAGGGGCAAAAGTACATTGGTAAAGATACAACGATAGTTTTCTAAATTAAAAAAAACGATAGTGTCTTCAGGTTGGAGGAGGAGCTTGGGCGTCGGGGGGGCTTGGTCCGAGCAGACGACTTCAGCCGGGGCATCTTCGGAGTCGTCGGGCAGGAGGGAATCAAGATCGAGGTTTGGGTATAAACCCAGAACTGCCTCGAGAGAAGCATCGAAGCCGCGGTTGTAGAACGTTGCAGCTTCAGCGTCCCTCTCCTTGGAGGTCTTGAAACTTTCAACTGCGGTGGCAACCGCTGCAGCCAAAGAAGCCTCGTCCTTAGCCCGCTGAGCTTCCAAGGCCTGAGTCACGGCTCACGTCCATTCTTCAGCCACCTCGGCATTGGCGCGGTTCAGGGCTTCATTGAGCCGAGCAGGTCTCCACGGCCAAAGAGTCCGCATGGGCCCTGGCGAGGGTCAGTTCAGTGGACACTGCATCACCACTCTTCTTAAAGTCATCTGCCTTGTCCTGTAGATGCAGCTCACTAGCTTCCAAGTCGACGACGACTCCCTACAGTCGCCTAACCCTGGCCCTCTCGTCCGTAAGTTGTTGGCGTAGATTAGTTTGCTCAGACATCAAGGCCACTGCCTCGGCATTGAAGAGCCTCCAACTCCTCCTCCCTCTTCTTATACTCCCAAACCTTCTGCCGAATCGAGAGCAGCACCGGGACGGCATGAATAGAAAACAAAGATCAGAATCTACAGTATGTATAATGACATGAAAGAAAGAGAGTCTTCTCGGAGACATACCATGTAACATACGGAGGCGAAGTCGTTCAGAAAATCACCCTCTAACCACTAAAGGGTCTGAGCGATATCCTCCTCCTTTGCATGCCTGACAGCCCACGGAGCCAAGCACGCCATATGATAGCCGGGCTCAAACCTCTCACCGCTTGTGCCCGCCTGAACTGAGGCCTCAGCCCCCACCCTGCTGCCGGCCAAGTTTTGACCTTCGGCATGGGCCTCTCCCCCGACCTCGGGGGGGGGGGGGGGGGGGGGGGGGGGGGGGGGAGCGTATTGTCGGCCATTTTATTGGCCTCCTCCCCTTCAGAGGAGGAAGGAACAGCGATGGGGGCCTCGGGGACCATGGCAGGCACCTCCGCGGTGGGGGAGAACGGCGACGGTGGGAGCTCGAGGAGCAACGGAGCTCGGCACGATTGGGTATCGACCACAGTCGTTTCGACGAATCTTGGTGGAGGCCGTATCAATGGGCACAAGATTGTCGTGGGAGCCGCGACAGTGCTAGGGCGCTCCGGAGTCTGCAGTGGGGAGGACAAGCTAACCGGCTTCGGTGTTGGGGCTGCTGGGGTCGGCGCAGTGGAAGACTCCCCCACACGAGAGGGATCCGCCTTCTTCCAAGTGATCTTCACTCGGGGGGCTTCCTTTAGCAACTCCGCCGCGGTCGGAGCCGCTTTCCTCTTCCGAGCCCTGGACGCCTCGGCCATGCCTGCGAAAAAGCAGATCTTGTCAACTACTAAATAACTGAAGGAAAGTTCATCGAAGAGATCAGGGCAGCTTACTGAGGGATGTAGGCGAAGGTTGAGATTTGCAGAGCCCAGACCAGTGGAGGTTGCCCGCAGTGATTAGATCAGCCCAGGAGCGAAGCGCCTCCAACCGCGCTCTGGCCTTTACAATCTGATTCTTCTGGGTCGAGTCGATGAGCGGCAACCCCTTTGCGAAAGCTGCAAAATAAAAAAAGAGGTCACTTCAATGGAAATATGTGAAAACCAAGACAGCAACCCGGATGCCAGATGAAGTCCGACCTGGTCTTGTAAAGTGGGTTAGAATACGGGTCGTCAAGGCCCTATGCTCAGCCGCTGGTGCCTCCCAGTCACCTGCCGCCCAGAACCACTTATTCTTCCAGTCCTTATAGGAAGTCGACAGGTGCATCACTAATCCCGACCCTTTGCTCCCCCGAGTCCGGTAAAATAGTACCATGGATCGTTGCTATCATGCTTGACCAGGTACAGGCTCAACAGCTCCTCTGGGGTCAGCTCGGAATTATCAACTTGCCTCCAGATAATGTAGGCAGAGATCATTACCCTCCAGGCATTCGGAGTAAACTGCCCGGGGGCCAATCCGAGGCGAGCTGCAACCTTCCTGATGAAGGGATGTAGAGGGAACCGGACCCCGCATTGCAAGGCACAAAGGAAGATGGCCACTTCCCCCTCGGTCGGAACGCCAGTAGCGTCCACAAAGGGCCGAGAGCCCTTATCTGAACGGGAGGAGGGATATGGAACTCCGAGCGAATCCACTCCATCTAAGATTTCTGACATGACAGAACCTCCGGAAACTAGCTCTGCGGTACGCAGACTCGCAGGCATTTCGGTGGTGGCAGTGGTCTCGACTCGGCGGGCTCGGGGGGCCGTCTTCTTGCTGGTCTGCTTGGTCTTAGAAGCCAACATTTTTTGTTTCCAAGGCGGGGGATACAGGATAGTGGTCTCGAAGGGCCTTTGGAAGACCCACTCCCACTTTCAGTGGTCCCCGGCTCGGAGTCATCGCTGTTATTCGCGAAACCACTTCCAGATCGAAAGACATGGCAGAAAGAATGACGAAGGTCAGCAAGACTCACGGGGTGATTGCCGAAAATCGCCTTCTACGGGAACTTCGAATTCGGCCGGAATCGCCTCTCGTCGGAAATCACCTCCTTCGGTGCACTCTTATAAACCAAAACGTAAAATGACAGACGAAAGTCCGGGGCGCCTTATATAGGCAGCGAAGGATTTCGCATTAATGGCAAGCTTTTATGGCAGCATCCGAATCGGCACGAGCCGATCTCCGTGCACACATGGCAACACCACATTGGATGAGAATCGAACCGATGGTATGGCTCTGACATCGGGCAGTGTACCTCGACACGCGAAGCAACGCCCCAGCAGTCGGAGCCATCATAAATATGCCACATCAAGCCTGCGTGGCAACTTCTCTTAGGCCTGGGAGAAGATCCGGGATCGTAACCGTTGCCACGCGTTAACCCAAAGCGACCAGCACGCACGATTCGAGGACCTGTCATTATGCGATAAGGGCCTGAAATTTTCTGCATATGTACTCTCCGAGCCCGCAAGCAAGCTCGAAGAGTGGGGGGCTTTTGTTATGGAGAGATCCAAGCCCGCGGCGAAACGTTAACCGGACTTGAAGTCCGAGCTGAGGCGCCCAAGGCATCAAGACCAGCATCGCAACAATAACACGCGAATGTCTTCGAGACAAAGCTAACTCGGAGTTGGTCCTAATTGTCAGATCAGATGACCCACTACCCCCAACTCTAAGGCGCTTAAGTCAGTCGGATCGGATTGGGTATGACTGGTCGGATGGCATCCTACTCTGAGCGTTCTTCAATATGGCCTGGCAAGCTGAGCCGAGCAGACCTTCTGACGTACGTGTCCCACTCGCTTTACATGGAAATTGCCATAACCAAATGTGGCTGATAACTTCGCTCGCAGATGTACACGATCCGTCAGATACGCAGTACAATTAATATATTGCGGGCAGTATCTCCATGATCCCATAATCTCTCTGATCGTGCTAAGATCATCGGATCCGGACCCCCCCACAGGCAAGTATAAATAGCCCGCAGTGCTATGTCTACAGGTACGCGAAATCGAGCTCTCTTCTACTCTACCTAGACCCTGATTCCCTTATCCTGACTTAGGCATCGGAGGGTCCTCCGGCTTAGCCAGGGTCACCTTTGCCTTTCCCCTTGGTACAGGTTCTAGGAACGATACGCAGAGGGTGAAGTGGAGAGAGGGCCGACCAGATTTTATCATCAACACCTACCATTAAAACCTCTCTGGGCCACAGAAGCTTTGGATCATGCTAATATTTATGCTTTACCTTATTCCATGCCTTTTTTAACTTATAAAAAGGTTGGATGTCAAATAAACATCATGGTCGGCCCAAGAAGGTTTCAATGGTGGCCTTCACCTCCCACTCTTTTCTATGGCGGGGTCCACTTGAACTTTGAATCTGCCTAATTCTTTTGCTCACTCCCTAAAATGACCTTTCCAAATGGATGATGGTGTGGATACAACACACACATCATGGTGGGGCCCAAAGAATGTGGTGACGTGACATCAAAACGCCGTGCAGCGACTACTTCACCACTGCAACCTTTAAAAAACAAAAATAAAATTGCAGGGGAGGCAACCTTAAGATGCCATACAGCACCTTCGACTAAATCAGCCCCAGCAGGAAGTAGAACAGTAGCTGAAACCTAACCTAATCAACGGCCTTAACAATTGAACAAAGCAATGAACTCCAACTGACTTGGAGTCTTGAACAACCATCAATCCAGCCATACCGAATGGCCAGAACTCCTTGATGGGAGGCATAGCTACAACCACCAGCAGGTTCCACTCCACTGCTGCTAAAGCTTCTTCAGTGGCCACTGCTGCCGAACTCGAGACAGATGACACTGCTCTTGCTTCATCTGTTAGGAGCTAAGAAACAAAGTCGTTCCCAGAAAGAAGCTGGAAAGTTTTAATGGTAAGAACCTCATCTAAACTGTCCCTTGTTGTGTGAACAAAATAGGGTTTGGATCAGACTGATTTTTAGTAACTACCGAGTGAACTTGAAGGGGCACCTTGTGGACGGATTGGATGTGATAACTACAACACGGTGGGCGCCACACACTGCAAGGTAGAATAAAGTTGTTACACAAACTTTGCAGAGGAAGCAGCCGACGGAATATGATAAGAGAGTATCCAACCCGTCCACCTGGTTCTATCCTCAATTACAGGATCGGGCAGAAAATCGGTGAAATACACAAAATAGGTGCGCCGATGGGTTGGGATGCCACCCATGGGTTTATGTGGGGCCACCATGGTGCATATATATCATCAACAACCGTTGTTTAACATATCAAGATGAAGCAAAAACACAAAAATCAGCCTCATCTAAATATTAGGCTGGACAAACCTTATGAACTTAAAAGTTTTAATATCAATTCCACGTTACATTGTTCTTGTTAGTGCAAGATTTTCCATATGGCGGAACTTTTTTTGGTATGTATAAATGATATAATTTTTCTCATAGGACGGACGGAGTAGATTTGCTTATAATAGACTTTGGAGTGTTTTATGTATAAAACAGTTGCATACAATTCGGGGTCAAGGGTTCGAGTACCCATAGGCGGTGAAATTCCACTAGCGTGAGTGTGTGTGGCGTGTGTGCGTGTTTAAAAACTAATAATAATAATAATAATAAACGTTGTACACAATTCGGTCCAACCAACTGATAACTACCACACCGATTAACCTTTTTCTTTTGGTTGAGATAATTAAGTACAGGGCTCTAAGAAAAGATTCACTACAAGAAAAGCCACTTTTACCAGCGAAACTTTTCGTAGGCAAAAGTCTTAATTTCATAAACAAATCAATTTACCCGCGAAACTTTTCGTTGGCAAATTCCTTGCTAAGGAAAACCTTGTCTTCAAGAAAACAAAAGGTAAGACTTTTGCCGACGAAATGTTTCGTAGGCAAAACATTTTACCAACACTATTTTTCGTTGGTAAAAATAATAACAAAACTTTTTACCTATGAATACTTTTGTAGGTAAAATATTGACAAGACTTTTTACCTATCAATAATTTCATATCTAAAAATATTTACAAGACTTTTTACCTACGAATATTTTCATAGCTAAAAATATTTAAAACAATTTTTACAGAATTTCGTAGCTCAAAAATATTTACAAGACCTTTTACCTACCAACACATTCGTAGCTAAAAATATTTAAAACACTTTTTACCTACCAATAATTTCGTAGTTAAAAATATTTACAAGACTTTTTTACCTACGAATATTTTCGTAACTATAAATATTGAAAACACTTTCTACCTACAAATAGGTTTGTAGCTAAAAGGTATTTACAGGACTTTTACCCACAAATATATTTACAGGTAAAATACTTAGAAAACTTTTACCTATCACCAATTTCGTAGCTAAAAATTCTTTTACCTATGCATATTTTCACAGGTAAAAATACTTATAAAATGTTTAGCTACGAATATTTCATAGGTAAAAAACATAGATGAGAATTTTAACTACGAAAAGTTTCTTAGGTAAAAACTTGGATGAGACTTTTATCTACGAAAAGTTTCGTAGGTAAAAACTTTGATGAGATGAAAAGTTTCATAGGTAAAAACTTTGATGAGACTTTTACCTACGAAAGTTTTCGTAAGTAAAAGTTCCCCCCCCCCCCCCCCCCCCCCCCCTCTCTAGCAGAAAATTCTTGATATACACCTAATATACACCTGTTACAATATATTTCCTGATATACGCCTATTATGTAATATATTTCATCATATTCACATTCACATCCATTTAACTCCAAAGTACATAAATAAATTCATCCAAACATAAACTACATCATGTATAAATACATATAAGTTTAACATCACAAATAAAATATAAAAAATCACAAAGATGGAGGCGGAGGTGATGGGGCATCGATTGATAAGCATGCGGCAAGAGCCTGAAACATATCTGTTATCCGTCGCTCATGCTCCACCCGCATCTCCTCCATCCTCCTCTCCTGCTCCTCCCTCAGTCTCGCCTGCTCCTCCATCCTCCTCTCCTGCTCATCCCTCTGCCTCGTCAGCTCCTCCATCCTCCTCTGTTGCTCCTCCAAATCCAAATGTACTTGCTTCTTGTTGAGTTCCCTACCGACAACAAAAATTACACTACTGTAGTTAAAGAATTACACATGCAGTAAAGGCAAATATCATATACAAGGACCAACCAAATCAATACCAAATTAAGTAAATCTGAAACAGTTGTTTGCTAAGCCCACAGGTGTGTGGAGCTGTGCACATCCACATATAGTTGCACATGCAAATATGGAAGATGTATATGAGATCCCAGCTTTCCATAATTCCATTACATGAACCAGATTGATTAGATGTTCTTGCACAAAAATTAGGCAGATTAGCTTCTCAGGTAGGAGACTATACAAAAGAAACGGATTCGCTGATATAGTTTTCTTCTAAACATCCATTTGTTTTGTACACACTGGTCCATCTGATGAAAAAGCTCTTACCACACACGCTAATGCTATTTTGGTGCATGTGATTGGTAAGGCTCCATACAAGTGTAGTCAGCATTTAAAGTAAATGTGTGGCCATTAGATGAGTGGACAGACCTGAATTCCACACAACGAAAGCCATATTGTGGTTGCACTTTGATGAACAGCTTTGATCATGCATCCATGCAAGCATTGCGGACACTCGAGCCTACCCTCTAAATAGTTGCTCAAGTCAAACATTATAGGAACTCTTTGTTATATCGAAGCATTGAAGTAGATAAACCAAATGCAGCTGATAACTATTATAGTTTCATTCATACAACCTAGATCACACGTTGTTGCTACTATCCAAGCTTCATTCGAAATAAAATCTTTGAAACAATCAGTGTAATGACAGAAAGAATAAACAGAATTTATAATAGAAGCAAAGGAAATAAGAACTACCAAAGGATAGAGCAAAGGTTAGTACATTATCAAACTGATTCGACATATCTGGCCAACTAAAATTCATGCACCTTAAAGAAAAAAGGATCCACACAATTCAGGAGCTTTATACCATCTTGTTGCAACATAATCCTATAAGCAAGGGAAATGTAATAAGTCCAATAATTTAGGAGCTCTAAAACATCAACCCTACTTGTACCAGCTTCAAAAAAATAAGTCAAAGATGCAACAATTTCATCATGAAGCTGTAAAACTACAGCTTTCAAAAGGTAGAAAGTCACATTTCAAAAGACGACCTTCGGTTTGCTATACAGGGATCTTCAAAACCATAGTCATACATTTCATGATTTGCAGCTCTTAAGGAATTAGAAGAATCATAGTCCATTTGAAATGGTTGATTCTTCTCAGCTACACCATATTTTCTCTCACCAAGGAAATTGTCATCTAGGGAGCCCAACCTATCTTGGAGACATTAGAGAAATAAGACTAGTTCATGCAACATTTCATTCCAAAGTGAATTAGAAGTTAAGATCTTAAATTGGACCAACAAACAAACTAGAAAATGTAATGTATTTTAAGTAGCTTAAAAATCATGTAGCGTAATTAGTGATAAAGCAAAAACAATCATGTACCCCAAGGTATCCCAAAACAGTTGTGTAACGGTAACGATGTGCACTGTTAGGAGTTCTAAGGCTGACCATTACAGAAAATGGCCCATAACAGCTTGTTACAGAGCCATTACAGTTTCTTAAACATAAAAAATAAAAAATAAAAAAAGAAGAAGAAGAAGAAAAAAAAGAAAAGAAAAGGTCGTAATGGCCATTATGGCCTGTACACTAACAGTGTCAAAGGTTGGAAGCCAATTTCAGAACACACCGATGCAATTCAATTGTGAATATAGAAGTGATTGATGCAATTAGATGCAAAATCTATTCCCCCAGGGCTGGAGGACAAGACCTAGTATTTCCACATATTCTTGGAATTGCATTATAGCTATTGAGGGAATTTCCTCGGTTGGATGTGAGATAACGATATAAAAGCACAAGCTTCTTTTATAAGCACCATAGATGCAATCATGTTTCATGGACCATTCCCAAAATACACAAATTGGAGATTATATTGCACCACCATTGCTAGTTTTTTGGTGCCATAAAGTTAGTAAGTGCTTCTCAATGAATACAGGAAAATGCTATTTGAAGCACACAAATGAATGCTCTAAATACAAGCCCCACACATGCGTCATGGCACATGCATACAAGATCTGGGATGTTCATAAAGCATATGCAGTGGATGCTTTCTAACTTGAAATTAAGGCCACTCAATCTTGCAACGTCTCCTTTTCCCATTTTGCAAGTTAGATCCATTTACAATCAGTAAGTTGTGGATCTCAACTAGCAGAACATCATATAGCATAAAGAACAAATGTTAGAGTTGCATGCAAACTTTTACAAAATGTGCAGCCCATTGGCTCAAACCAAGAGCTGAGAAGAAAGGAAATGGTGGTCATCTTTGAAATTCAAGGGCATTGGTGTCTTATGGTACTCAAGAGCATAGGCAAAATCACATAACTAAGGATATAATAGCAATTGAGTATTGACCATCTACTAGACCAGAACAAAACTGTAGCAGTTTGTGCTCTATGAAATTAGTCTAATTTTTCACCTTGAAGTTTGGTTAGCTGCAAAATCACAGAACTAAGGATATAATAGCAGTTGAGTATTGAGCATCTACTAGACCAGAACAAAACTGTAGCAGTTTGTGCTCTATGAAATCAGCCTAATTTTTCACCTTGAAGTTTGGTTATCTGCAAAATCAAGGGTAATTGGATTGTTTGTGAAACTCAGGAATAACATGTATTGGACCTTTGATACAACCCAAACCAGGCTTTTACAGGTAGAAATATTGCCAATGCAATGTATATCCAAATTGTTTAGATGAGAACAGAACCACAGTTTCACATGTAGAGAGAGGATTTATTCATTTCCACTTTATTTCCAAGAAGAAGTGAGTCAAAAATGATTTTATTCATGACCATGACAACTTACATCCCTACATTTCATACGCATACACTACAAGACAATCGACATTTACTGGCGGCCAAAAGCACCGCTAAAAACACAAACCGCCACTAATACCTTTCAGCGGCGCTAGTCAAGCGCCGCCGGAGGGGTATGTCGGTAAATGTTTCAGCGGCGCTAAGGTACAAGCGCCGCTCAACATTAAGCCTCGATGGCGCGCTTTCTGGATTCACTGGCGCTTTTTCTTAGCGCTGGTGTTTCTGGCAGAAGCGCCGAAAAAAGTCCACAAGGCGCTACCAAAATTCGATACAAGCGCCGCTAAAATTGATTCCTGAACACTTTTAGTCACGGAAAAGCACTGCGAAAGATCTATACAAGTGCCGCTAAAAATATTTGTACAGAGTTAAGAGGGCCAGTAATTTTTTTTAATATTATTATATATAATTCTATTGAAACTTGCATTTTTTTTTAATATTTGAAACAAAAAATGTTGCAATATAATTAAAACTGAATATTACACAAAATTTATATTACTATACAATAAAAAAAAATTAATATTTATTACAATAAATTGAAAATGGTCTTGAATTATAAATAAATAAATAAATAAACAAACAAATCCTATATGGTATACTCCGGCACTTCTTCCAGAAACTCCAGCGTTAAGTAATCAAAAGGCTGTGAGAACCTAGGGCCCACCGGATAGTCATTGCAGATGGTTATAAATGAAGAACCTACATAAAAATGACTTCCTTGAAAGTTAAGAGAAAAGAAATGTGTTAAGCTTTGTCAAAATGTAAGGTGTTTAATACCTATTACGATATACAACTGCATTATAAAATGCAGAAACACAGGCTCAAAAGTTGCAATATAGATAATCAAATAGATTATGCTAAAAAAAAAAAAAAAAAAAAAAAGCCAGATCACCATATAACAAATAGGAAAAATGAGGGGAAAAACAACAACGACAACAACATGAGAAGGCGCAAATGGGAAAATCATGCTCGCAATAGCTATATTCACTCACATAAACCAATCAAAAACAAAAGAAAACAATAAAGATTAAAGCATTGCACTCACTAAGGCGAAGCTTTAAAAAGAAAAGTTCAGTCCCCAAAGATTGCGGTGATATATCAATGGAAATTAGTGAAATGATAGACATCACCAAGGCAATCGAAGAAATGGTTAATGTTAATCTTTGCTCTGCCAGAGTAAATAGCTTCTGCACTCCCTCCCTCTGGTCCATGAGCAGCCATCTCCACCAGCATATACAGCTTCTTGAACGGGATCTGTAGCATTGCACCCAGAGTTATCATAACCCAACTGACAAATGTAGTAGTCTTACAAAAGATAAGAACACGTTATATTAAGTTACTAGCAGTTAATAAGTTAGTAGCTCTCAAATGTAACTGCCAACTGAGGACTACTTCCTCATTATGAATAGTAAGGAAGGTTGCAGTTGTAACTGCCAATCAAGCCCTTCTCCCTCCTCCCTTCTCCCAACCCATTTTTTCAAAGCTTTTAAAAGAACCCAGATGCATTTCTTCTTTGTATGCGATACCTTAGCAGGTGGCTCTACATGCATGGGCTCAGATGGGAAGAGAGAGAAAAGGAAGATATACATTACCATTCTAAGTATCTTATGCATTTGCAGCTCTTGCCATCGAAAACAAAAAAAATGAAAAGAGAGACAGAGGTAAAGCAAAGAAACAGAAAATCTTGGATGTCCATGGTGGAAACCTACTAAGGCCCCACAGTGGGGATAATGATAGACCCAAAATTAAAGCATATCCAGCTCAAGTAGACCACACTGTAGAAACAGTGGGGATAATGATGTCAAGTGATGTTTTTTGTCATCTGTTTGCTACTTCATCAACCCATTCCAAAAACTGCAAGATGAAGTTCAGGAATAAAAACAAATTCTGATAGTAATGGTATGTGTCATGTACCATTTAGGAATGGTATGCAACATTAAAGAGCTTCATCATCTCTGAAAAAATATTTTTATTTTCCTTTGATAAGTATGAATAGAAAATTCTTTTTTTTTTTTTTAAAGCAAATCACAATTCATTGATTCAGCTAAAGACTGTACAGTTTGTCAAGTGGACCCTGACTAAAAGATTCCGGGCCCCACTTCTCGTGTAAAACATAAAGCAAAAAAGGACTAATTCCTAGCGGGCAGATGGTTTGGATCATAATACTCACGGTTTCAATGGCTTGAATCATAATATCAGTTGTGCTCTGTATCATAGTATTGATGGTCAAGATGATCTTGGTCATAACATCAACAATCTAAATGATATGGATAATTGTTTTGATGGTCGGAATGGTCTAGATCATAATATTCGTGGTGGTTTAGTTGATCTGGATCATATAATATCGATGATCTAGATAATGGTATTGACGATCATCCGTTACGAAAATCAGGTGGGCCATACCATCTAAAACTATGTGAAGACATCTAAAAAATATATGTTCACATAGTTTTAGATGGTATGGCCCACCTAAGTTTCGTAATGGATGATTTTTTATATATCTCATAAGTTAAAGGGGAGACATCAAATGCACGGTGTTGATGTTCGACACGCATCATGATGGGCCCATTTTACATGTCTGGTCCATTCACTCTATTCTACTGATCATTACCCTCAATTTGATCATTTACTCACCTCGATCATACTGCATATGAGAAAGATATTGGGTAAACAAGATTGATCAACAATTTGAGTGAATTTTAATTTAAACATCTGAAGTTATTTACTCTTCAATCTGGACTGATCAGATTGTCCAAAAATGGATAAAGGTTGTTCATAATATCAAAAATATATGAATGAATAGAAAACACAAACATCAGCTTGATCCAAAACTTCTATAGCCTCCAAGAAATTTTAAATGGTATAGGTTCAATCACAGTATTTCTTGTGGTGTAGTCCACTTGAGCTTTGGATATGCTTCTTTTTTGTTCTTTAAACCTCAAATTATCTGTTAACATGGATGAATGGAGTGGATAAAATAAATAAATAATGGTAGACCCCGCAGAGTTTACTCTGATAAAGGTAACGAGTAACTCAAATGTAGTGGAAAAAGGTTTCCTTACAACATTTGTAATCATATATTGGGCCTGCCTAAATATGATTCACATATCCAACACACTCATTATGTGTGTCCCACATGGATGAGGGGTCAGACCAAGTTTCAACCGCATCCAAAACTCATGTGAGCCCCACCAAGTGCTTTTATATTTTTTAGGATGTATTCACATAGTTTTAAATGGTATGGCCCACTTTAGTTTCGTTTACCAATGATTTTTGAGATATCTCATAACCTAAAGGAGAGACATCAAATCCACGGTATTGATGTTCGACAGACATCATGATGGGGCCCACAAAACTTACTAACATCAATTCTTAGGTGTTGAGGGTCAAATATTGCATATTAGACCTCGGTTATTTCCTGAATTTACGTATAAAATACTGTTTAAAGGCCGATTTAATCGTGTTTATGCTGCAGGTTGAATTTAGGAGCTTAAGTTGAAAAATAATGCTAAAAGCTTAGATTTAACGCTCTGATGATCACCAAGGCAAGGGACGGACCCAAGGGGAGCAGGATCGACAGATTTACACGTCAGAAACTCGAGAAAATCGAGAAACTGACGTTCAAATGGCCCAAATTTGGTCCAGAATGCAAGATTGCAGAGTTCCCACCATCCGATCGGCTCTAAACTTCATAAAAGGCCAAGGGACTACAAATTAACCGTACACAGAAATTTTCAGCCATTAGATTCCTCTGAAAATGGCCCAACAGTCATATCAGCCCACAAATTATTAAATCTAGGCCCACCTGCAATCTGGATATGCTTCAATTTTGGTCTGGACTGTTAAAAAGATACGAGTAAATAGATGGACGGAGCAGATTTTCTACACACATCCCTATTGGACCCCATTAGAGGGTGAGCGTGCATCTAGTGCACGTACACGTGCACTGTACCGATTAGAGCGCCCGGTCAAAACGGGCGCTGACCTGTCTCTCTCTCCTCTCTACGTAAGGCAACCAGGGAACAGACGCTGGCCGTTCATTTTTTTCGTTATGGGCCCCACAAATTCCCCGGATCGAGGATCTGAATCTTCAATGGTCTTAGAAGGTGGGTATTACTCTCACCTAGGTGTCTTTTTGATACCATGCAAACCTCTTCCAAATATTAACCGTTAAATATATGCTGAACGGCAGAGGAAAATATACAATGGGCCACACTTAAATCGATCCAAAATCAGCCTTCTCTGGACGGTTTTTTGTCCCAGAACCAATGGACGGAGTGGATTTTTTATCTGGCTTCAATAGGTGAGCCAACGAAACAGTCAGAGACTTCTGCGGAAGCTCTGTTTCGCACAGAACTTACGGACGAAGCGCGGTGGTCCACCATCATCACACATCGTGATGATCCAAGACGTTCATTCATTTCACAAGGCTAAACGGACCGTACTCTAAGCTATTTTTTGGTTTTCTTGGATGCTGCACGAATATGATGGCTTCGACGCAGTTTGGATGGCACTGAAAAATGTCCAGGAGATGCAACGTTTTGAATCCAAAATCGCCTATATCTGAACAGTTTTTCGAGAGAAAATCAATGAATGGTATGGATTTCTCCACCGACTTCATTCACGAGTCCCACCGAGAGCTCAGTGTAGCAGTGCGTAAACGCAGAAGCAGAGTTCCGCAAGGACTCTGCCGCGAACGATTTTCGCATTCCAGTCTTCCGTGCCGTCTCAAGCAACAGCAGTTGGCCTCCTTCTGCTATAAAAGAGAGAGAGAAGGGGGGGATCGGGGGAGAGATAGACGGCTGGAGACATCAAGGCTTGGGGAGAGCATTAGACATGGAAGACAGGGGGTTTATTCTTTTTGGTTATTCATTCAGCATATGTTTTAGTATTAATTTTTGAGAGATGTTGAGCCTTCCCATGTCAGGCTAAACCTCTTAGATAGGGCTAAGAGGTGAAGCTTGTGGATAGATGGGAGACTCTATTTTATAGCCTTGAGTTATTCTGAACTAATATTGATTTTAGTTTTATTAATGGCATGTTTTTTTTTTTTAGTCTTTAATGGTCTGTTGTGACTGAAATTACAATGAGTCTACAATGGCTTTGAGCATGTCCTTTTTCCTTTATGTTTATGACGTCAGGAAGCCCTGTTGTTCACCATAGTCTCCTGGGCATGGTTGGATGACGGTACCCTTCCTAACCTTCATACATGTGATTGGTTGGTAATTAGTTTAATGTTGTTGTTCGTCATAGTCTCTTGGGCATGGTTTGGTGATGGAATCCATTCTAATTCATATACCCTTCATCTCTTAAAAACTAGATTAATGACAGTTCAGTAAATTCCATGATTCATAAAATAGGCATAAGTTCTCCCTGATCTCTACAAGTGGATCCTCTGAATCCCTAGTTTCCTATTCCTGATTTTTCTTAAGTTTTAAATAAGTAGTTCACAATTATTTCATCAACTCCATTCAGTTTCAAATTCATCTTATTCTAGTTCTAGTTCTAGTTAATTTTAGATTACGTACAGGTTTCAGTCCCTTGGGATTCGACCTCGGTCTTACCGAGTTTATTACTACATCACAACCCTGCACTTGGGGAGTGAACATTAGGTTCTCACGAGGTCAGTAAGTTGGGTCACAATTTTAACCAGTATATTTGGCCCATTTTACATGTCTGATGCATTCACTCTATTTTACTAATTAATAGTCTTAATTTGACTAGTTACTCGCCTTAATCAGGCTACATATGAGAAAGATATTGGGCATATAAGATTGATCAACAATTTTAGTGAAATTTGATTTAAACATCTGAAGTTATTTACTCTTTAATTTAAACTGATTAGATTATCCAAAAACGATTAAAGGTTCAATTAGTGGATGTGCCTAATAATTTAGTAAATTTATTTTTCACAAATAAATTTAACATTTTTTTTTTCAAAAGGTATTTTTTTTTACTCTTTTAAATAAATATCATTTTTATTATAAAATATTTCAAAAATATTTAAAATACAAATTTTAAATTTTATTTGCAAAATCTTAAAAATTTTCTCATATTTTAATTTTTTCTCAAAAATTTCAAAATACTAATTTTTCTCTTCAAAAGCGTTATTTTGTTCTCGAAATTTTTCTTAAACATATTTAAAATTTCTAAACTTTTCAATATTCTTTTTTATGTGATATTACAAATTATTTAAATATTACCTTTTAATTTTATATATATATATATATATATATATATATATATATATATATATATATATATATAATTCCATTTATATGATATAAAACCTATATATATATATATACACATTTAGGTTATAGGTAAAAAAATTTTAAAATTAAAACATTTTTACATTATTACCGACGGTTTTTAGCCGTCGAAAACAAATTTAGGAAAAACACTTTTGCTGACGAACGTTTTCATCGGTAAAAGTCTTACCGCCACCATTTCCATCACCCCACGAAATTTGCTTTTCGATTATTTGGTAAAAAATTCAAAAGATCCTTTAGCTACGAATACTTTCGTAGGTAAATATGGGTTTTACCTACAAAATTTCAATTCGTAAGTGCAAGTATGAAAAATTCAAAAGACCCTTCAACTACAAATATTTTCATAAGTAAAGATGAGTTTTACCTACGAAATTATAGTTCGTAGGTAAAAGTAACTTTTTCGCTGTTTTAGTTGATTCAAAATGTTCAAAAGACCCTTTAGCTACGATTAATTTCGTAGGTAAACAAAGTTTTCGATTTTTGGTTTTTTATAAAAATTAAAAACACCCTTCAGTTACGAATATTTTTATAGGTAAAGATGGGCTTTACCTACAAAATTACATTTCGTAGGTAAAAGTAACGTTTTTGATTTATTGGTTGTTTTGAAAAATTCAAAAGACCCAGACCCGTCAGTTACAAATATTTTCGTAGGTAAAGATGAGTATTACCTACGAAATAACATTTCGTAGGTAAAAGTCCTGTTCATGACCATTTAGCTACAAATATTTTCGTAGGTAAAAGTAAGGTTTTCAATTTTTAGTTTTTTAATTATTCCAAAGACCCTTTAGCTACGACAATGTTTCTAGGTAAAGATTTGTTTTACCTACAAAATTACATTTCGTAAGTAAAAGTAAGGTTTTTGATTTTTGATTCTTTTAAATATTCAAAGGACCCTTTAGCTATAAACATTTCCGTAGGTAAATATGGGTTTTACCTACAAAATTAGCATTCATAGGTAAAAGTAAGGCTTCGGTTTTTTGGAAATTCAAAAGACCCTTCAGCTACGAATACTTTCGTAGGTAAAGATAGGTTTTACCGATGAAATAATTTCGTAGGTAAAGATGGGTTAGAAAATTCTAAACACTCTTTGGCTACGAACAATTTCGTACGTAAAGAAGGGTTTTACCTACGAAAGTATATTTCATAAGTAAAAGTAAAGTTTTCAATTTTTTAGAATTTAAAATATCATTTAGTTATGAATATTTTCGTATGTAAAGATGAGATTTTTTTATTACACAACACCCTTTCGCTATGAACAGTTTCGTAAGTAAAGATGGGTTAGAAAATACAAAACACCCTTTGGCTACGAATAGTTTCGTAGGTAAAGATGGGTTTTACCTACGAAAGTATATTTTGTAGGTAAAAGTAAAGTTTTTGATTTTTTAGAATTCAAAACATCATTTAGCTATGAATATTTTCATAGGTAAAGATCTAGGAATATTTTTATAGCTAAAGATTGGTTTTTACCTAGAAATTGTAGTTCGTAGGTAAAAAATTCAAAGAACCTTTGGCTACGAATGTTTTCATTGGTAAGGTGGCTTTTACCTACGAAATTAAATTTTGTAGGTAAAATTAATGTTTTCAATTTTTTATTATTTAAAAAAGGTAAAAGACCCTTTACCTACAAAACGTTTCGTAGGTAAAGACTGATTTTGCCTACAAAATTATTTTTTGTCTACGAAAATAATTTTTCGTTGGTAAAAGTCATCTTTATTTCATAGCCAAAAACCATATTTCTTATAGTGATCCCATGCATGTACAATCCTTTGACATAAGATAATTAAGTACAAGGCACAAAGAAAAGATCCCATGCATGTACAATCCTTTAACATAAGATAATTAAGTGCAAGGCTCCAAGAAAAGATCTCATGCATGTACAGTCCTTTAACATGTGATGCACGTGCATGACATACGGTTGTTTTGTGTTTTCAGGTCTGTGTGATCTTATCAAAAAGTTGGTTTGGCAAATAAACGTTACATTGGGCTGAAGAAAGTTTCAACAGTGAATGTCATTATTCCCATTCTTTCATGTGGTGTGATCCACCTAAGCTTCGGTTCTGCTTCATCTTTCTCATGACAGCATAAAATGAACTGGAAAAAAGGATGAACGGAGTAGATATAAAACATATACATTAAACTGATCCCACGTCACCCAACACATCACCACGCCACCGTGGGATGGTGCGGCACCAAATCGTGCACCACTTGACACAGAGATTTCCCAGAACATAGAGCTTTGTGGGGCCCACCGCATTACCTGCGTAAAATCCACTCTGTCCATCAGTTTCGTCCGAACATGTTAGATGAGATCCCAAAAACAAGGTAGTGCTAAAGACCCAAGTGGGCTATATAACAAGAAACAGTAGTGATTGACAGTGGCAATTGAATAATCACTGTTTTCTTTCGTATGCCTCCCTTGATTTTCTCGTTTTAGGTGGCATTTCCTAAAATGATCTCACAAAACGGATGGACGGGATGGATTTCTCACAAACATCACAGTGGACCCCACCTTCATCCCAGCGCAAGAATTGCCTGCGAAAGTCTTTGGCGGGAATTCCGCGTTCCTGGAAACCTGCGTTACTGTAGTAGCACTTGCCGATCCCTTGAGAGAGGGATTGTAAACGCGTGATAACTTGGAAACACCATCCATAAATAAAGAAGACGAGCCTTTCTTCCTAACCATATTTACTCTCTTTCTCTTCATCATCCAATTTCTCTTTCTTATCTCTTTCTCTTCATCATCCAATTTCTTTTTCTTATCTCTTTCTCGACTCAAGAATTCAGGTGAGTACACAACACCAACCATGTCCTCCTTTCAAGAAGACTCTGTCACACCATCTCATGCTGAATTCAACCCTTCCACCACCTTTGAAGATGAATTCGACATGTTCGCTGCCATTGAAGATTACTTGGACATGTCCGACGACGACGATGAATTTGATTTGCCCATTGATGAATCATACATGGTCCACCATGGAAATATCACCCGTTTTTATTGGCAAAGTGTCCATGAAAAATTGGATGAAATAGTCTGTGAATCCCAAGTGCCCACACTATCCGTAGAAATTCAGTTCAAAGAATACCGCAGATGGATAGATGTAGAGGGACATCGATCCGAGGAATTTCCTACAGTGGTGGAGACGTTCTCGGATGATCTCCACAATTTCTTGGAAGCCGAGACATCTAAAAGGCATGTTGCTGAGATGGTTTCCCACCTGAACATTCATACAAATTGTGTTGAATCAGTGGCCTTGAATATTAGTGACATAGTGAAGAAGGCCCATGAAGTGGGAAGGAAGATGGTACACGTTGTTGCTGATTTTGAAGTTTTGATATTGGTTGAAGAAGAAGAAGAAGACGAATATGAGACACTGGCTGGGGCCCTGAGAGAATCAATGGACTTGGCTTATGAAAGGAGGGCTAGTATAGTACCAGCATTAAGATCTTCAGTTGAACTGTTGGAGAGGATGAGGTTCAACAAAGGAGAGTCAGACGAGATCAAATGTACAATTTGTCTGAATGAGTTGTGTACAGGGATGGAGGTCATACGTATGCCATGCTCACATATTTTTGATGTTGAATGCATAATTCAATGGTTGGAGATTAACCATGTGTGTCCTCTTTGCCGGCTCAAGATGCCTCCACAGTTGGAGGAGATTTGATATTCTTCTTTATTTAAATCTTTAAAAATCGACTGACCCCAATTCACTTGGAGGAATGTATACTGCTTGGCAAGGAGTGAGTCTTCAGTAACAAATTCAGGCTTTTGAATATTCTGCTTGCTAACAGTTCTTTGTGCCTAACGAGACGGTGTTCTATCAAGATAAAAGCATTAATTACTATTAGAAAAGCAATTCTTTATGTTATGGAATGTGCTCATTGTATAGATGTTTATAAAAATTGTTTTTTTTTTCTTTTCTTTTTTAAGAGAAAGCTTTTATCAAAAAGAATGTTTCAATTTTATATATATATATATATATATATATATATATATATATATATATATATATATTGGAATGCTCACCTGCACCCTAGTTGTCACCCTTTCTTGTGAGAACTTTTCTAGAACTCATCTCCCGTTAAATGAGTCCAAAATCTAAATGGTTCATGTAATGCAGCACCTCGTGTAACCATTTTGGCCTAACATTTACCTTGATCTAAAACTCCGGTGGACTGGCAAAAAAAAAATAGTTTCTTCCTTTGCATCTTTCTTCTTCCATAGACTACCAAAACTTTGGAATAAGGTAAAAGTTAGGCGGGTCCTTACTCTTGCTCCGGTGGTAGACTCTGGGGAGCTTCAACGCCTGGTCAAGGGTTTGAGTACTCATAAGTGGTGAAATTCTACTTAGGCCATTAGGGTTTCATGGGGTGCTTCATAACGCATACCACCTAGATTTCTAAGTCTATAGTATGGGAGATGAGTTCTCAAAAATTTTTGATGAGAATCCATGAGCACTAGTGCACAAGTGAGTATTATATTTATATAGGGTCCCTCTTGCTCGGGTGGTACTCTCAGGAGTTTTGACTCCCGGTCAAGGGTTCGAGTACCCATAGGTGGTGCAATTCCACTAGTGTGAGTGTGTGTGCGTGTAAAAATAAAAAAAAAAAGTTTTATATTTATATAGAAGACCATCATTGGGTGCTTCATAACATATACAGTCCAAATTTTTAAGCATATAGTATGGGAGATGAGTTCTCAAAAAATATTGATGTTTGACACACATCACAGTGGGCTGACTGCATAGAACTGTTTCCCATATATATATATATATATATATATATATATATATATATAGAGAGAGAGAGAGAGAGAGAGAGAGAGAGATGCTCACCTGCCCACCTTTTTACCTTTGCACATGTGTCCGGGCACATAATTTGGATGGTCCACGTGATGTAACACCCCTTGAAACTTTATGAGAACAATTTTTGGCATGATCCAAAACTCTAGTAGGCCATAGCAAAGAAAAATGCAAATTAAGGGAAAAAACTGTTTTCTTTTGCCATGGCCTGCCAGAGTTTTTTATCAGGCCGAAAGTTGGGATTGTGAGGTTTCAAGGGGTGCCACATCACATGGACCATTCAGATTATGTGCCCACGACACGTGTGTAAAGGTGTGCATGGGTGCTCACATAAGAAGGTATGCAAGTGAGCATTCCTCTCTCTCTCTCTCTCTCTCTCTCCCCGTGTGTGTTGGTTTTCTTAAGTGTTTGGCTATTTTATGTAGAGGAGTGTGAATAAGTAGCTTTTGATAAATTGCTTGTAATGCCGTGATGATTATGTCACATTCATTCCCTACATATATTAGGTTTAAAGGAAACAGTAGTGAATCATATAAATAGACAAAATATATATATATACATACAACAAGTCTGAATTAGTGAAACCATGATCTCTTACTTCCCCATAAGGCTGCAACTTAAGTGCAAGTCAACCGTTAGCTCACACGGCCTATCAAAGTCCTTGGTTTGGGTTTGGGTTGAAAAATATGAATCCTTTTAATTAATTCAGCTTGATCAAGTTTAGCTCACACGGATCCTTACTCTTGCTCCGGTGATAGACTCTAAGGAGTTTCAACACTCAGTTAAGGGTTCAAGTATCCATAGGTGGTGAAATCCCACTAAAGCATGAGTGTGTGGGGGTGTGAGCGAGTAAAATAAAAAAATAATGAAAAAAAAAAGGGTCAGCCCTGACATAGGCTGAATTAATATACCTCACGTTTTCAATTTCTATGCTCAAAACACTACAAATAAATAAAAATAATTAAATAATTAAATTAAATTCAACGGTCGTATGGTGGTTTCCTGACAATTAAAAGCCGTCGACGAATCACAAAAAGCTCTTCACAGGACCCGCCACCAAAAAAAAAGGGTGCTCGTATGGGGCCCATCGTAATACACACGAAGGCTCAAGTGAACTACACCATAGAAAAAAAAATTAGAGATTTGTCTATGGTGTGATCAACTTGGGGCTTCAATCTACCTCCTTTATGGTATCATGGCCTAAATTGTACTGTCAAAATGGATGGACAGAGTCGATAAACCACATACATCACGATGGGCCCCACGAGCCCCCTGACAGGACCATCCATCTCCGTCGGTGCCAAAAAAAAAAAAAAAAACGAGAGAGCCCGTGATAAAAAAAATTTGTTATCATCGTAGGCTCCAAGGTCTCTCTCTCTCTCACAGGCTCTCCTCACATCTTTCCTAACCTTCCAAATAGGAAAAAATGCATTCTTTGGCTGGAAAAGGTTTTCTCTCATTTCTGGGGTTCTACTTCTTATCATCTTTGATCCATTAGGAGTTCGACAAGAAAGAAAGGATTTCCGCGATCCGTTAGGAATTCGACAGATAGGAAAGGATTTTGAGATATTTTACGGTTTATTCTCCTTATTTTCTGTTCTAGGGGTTGTTGTGCGATTCAAGATTGAAATCCATTGGGATTTGAGGGATTCTTGGGTTCTCCCTCAGATCTAGCAAATTTCTGAAGAGAGCTAGAATTTATAGCGAAAAGGGAAGGGATTTTGGCTTCCCTATGTTCGATCTGCAAGAGAAAGGATTCTAGGGTGTCAATTTGAAGGGAAGATTGAATTTTTTTCTGGTTTCTTTCTTGAAAGAAAAAATTCAATGTTTTTACTCTGATGTCCTCCACATCGTACACTTCTTCAGCTCTTAATACTGTTGCTCTGAATTTTTAATTGTTGCCATCTAATACTCAATTTAATTAATGTTTCCATGCAGCCGGCATTTCTTTTGATATTTTATCATCCTTTCATGTATGTATATCCATTTGCTAAGATACACTTATGTATACTTGAACACCTTGTTCTTTTATGAACTTATCCATGTATTAATTTAAAGTTTTGTCATGCCCCAAACTCAGAAATCGGATTCACAGGAATTCCGATCGTTGAATCCGGTGCTGACAGCCTCCGTAGTATTCCATTTTCGGTTCCTGGCAATCATATACCAGATTCCAATCCTGGGATCCTATAAGGACGATTTTTACAATGATTTTTTTTTTTTTGTAATGGAGCATAACCACAAGCATAACTAAGTCACAAAACAACATCACCACATATCCACTATATCATAAACTTTAAGTACAATGAGGAAAGGAAAACACAAGATGATCAAAAGCTCCAAAATAGCCAAATGTGCACTCCTGTCTCAGCACAGCTACTGTCCAACGCTATCTGCACGCAACTGTCGTACATAAGCTTACAAAAGCTTAGAGGGTGGTGTAAGTGTGTGCGCAAGGCAAGTGTCAAGTGTACAATATCAGAGTAATGCGAAAATATGCGGTAAGTCCATGAATACAATCAGTCGTACTAAGGCTACGTGGTGTAAGGCATGAATACTATCGGTCATACCAAGGCCATGTGATGCGAGACATGAATGCTATCGGTCATACCGATGCAATGCGAGGCCTACGTAGCCGAATGTCATATGCGAGATACAATCCAAGCAAGTCGGTACTCATCAAGTACATATATCAGTACAGTTCCTCTCTAGATATCATCGGGGTCTAATACATCTCACAGTGACTGCCTCCTCTCTAGCTGCACAGCCAAGCAAGTGGAATAGACCTCACTATTCGCCTGACCAGCAGTCTGTCAATACCTACCCGGCTTGTCGATAACGGACTCATTTGTAAGCTGGTCAAACTCAGCATAGCTTATAGCCCCCTCACTCAGGCGGATAAAGCCACACCTCCTTCAACCGACCACGACACAATGGGAGACGCGGCCTACTGGTATTCGGCACTCGGGCGCTCGTTTATCCACTCAGTCTAGACGTTGGAGCATCTCCTAGTACAAAAAGTTTCTGGGACTTTCACCCAAGGACATCCTGAGTGCCCATAGTGCTAGAACCAAGTATTTTCGGTATCCGATACGGCCATCCACGATGTACCTGTGGAGCCACGGCCCTGATGTCATTAGGGCGTGCAGTTATCAAGTCACACATATGCGAGATGCATGAGTCACACCATACAGTCATGCAGCAATCTTGCACGTACAGCGTGATATTATGGGGCACTCCGTCTCATTAGGAGTCCCGTAAATGGTTTGCCCAATAGCATATGTTATGATCAGTCACCACTCATATCAAGCATACATATGATACGCATGGTCATGACTCATGGAGTTATACTAGGCATGTCATAAAGTAATGAACTATCCTTACAATGCAGATGAACCTAGACAACTTACACACAATAGTACGGGCCTATCAGTGGGCCCTAGGGAGAGTCGTAATGTGGACGTTTAACCAACATTACCTCACAATGTGGACGTTTAACCAACATTACCTCACAATGTGGATGTCAAACCAACATTATTTCCAAGTCACGACCCACCAAAAATATCATTACACAACCCAAGGAGGCATCACACATTGTAATGGACCCTAAGGACATCCCATTGGGCCTCGATCCATGGGCCTTAGATACATCAAATGGGCCGCATCATATGATCCTTATATAAATCCAGTGGGCCACATCAATGGGCCTTATATACATTGCAATGGGCCATACCCCTGGCCTTTAAATATATCACAATGGGCCTCATAACATGGGCCACAATTAGATCAAGATGGGCCTAATCACAAGGGCCTTATGTACATCAAATGGGCCTAATCCCATGGCCTTATATATATTAAATGGGCCACACTAATTGGGCCTCATGCATACCAAATGGACCATACACAAAATAAGTGGTGATAATGATTTTCAACATTTAAAATTCCTAGGGCCCACCATAAATTATGTTTCCCATCCAACCCATTCATAAATTAACATGGTGATAGATGAAGTGGGAAACAAATATCAACTTAATGGGAAGCTACTATAGCCCTTAGAGATTTTTGAATGGTAGGCGTCATTGACCACTACTTAAAATGGTGGGGTCCACTTGAATTTTAGATCTGCCCCATTCTTTAGATCATGCAATAAAATGAACTTTCAAAATTGGATGGACGGTTTGGACGCAGTACATGCATCATGGTAGGTCCCACTGTCCAAACAGTGGACAGTGTGAATAAAACACATAAATCAAGGGGGTTCCACCGACAGTGGACAGTATGAATAAAATACATAAATCAAGGGGGTTCCACCGTCCACAGTAGTGGACGGTGTGGTTAAACACATACACCATGGTGGGCTCCCACCGTCCGCCTGGACGGTGTGTATAAAACACACATATCACTGTGGGTCCCACGTGGGGCCCACCATAACATTTATTTTCCATTCAAGCCGTCGATAAGGTCGTACGGACCTGGATGAAGGGCAAAAACAAATTTCATATCAATCTAAAACTTCTATAAACCCAAAAAAATGGATTTCAATGGAATAAGTTCAATCACACTGTTTCCTGTGATGTGGGCCACCTGAGCCTTGGATGTGGCTAAAATTTGGAGGGGGCCCACCTCGTGAAGGGGTTAGATGGCAAATAAACATCAAGGTGGGGCCCACATGTGGGGCTGTGGGCTCCTTGGCATCCGCCCGCTACACGCAGCAGTGGTCTGTTGCTGCTGCTGACGCAGCAGCAGGCGCTGCCTTAGACCACTATAGGAAAAACCTTTTATCCAGCGGTTTTTATTGAGGAATACAAACTTAAGTTACCAACTTAGACTAGCACTTGCGGACAGCGACTTCGAGGACGAAACTACCCCTCATTTTCACTGCAAAGACGAGAGCTGACGCTCCTTGAACTGAGAGTTGTACGAACGACTTAGGAGAGATCAAAGTTACATGGCTCCACAGCTATGTATTTATCATATCCAGCGTTCATCCATATTTCGAAATCATTTTGGAGCATTATCCAAAAAAATAAAAAAATTCATATCCATAAATCAATGGACCACACCACAAAGAGCAGCGGGGAAATTGATTTTCACCGTTAAAAATTTTGTAAGGCCCATCATAACATTTATTTTCCATCCAATCTATTCATAAGGTCACAAAGGCCTAGATGAAGAGGACAAACAAATTCCATAATGATCCAAAACTTCTGTAACCCCTAAAAGGGTTTCAATGGTAGACATTCAATTCCCCATTACCTTTTACTGTGTGGTCCACTTGATAGCTACATCTGTCTTATTTTTCATCTCAAGCCTTAATACGAGTTCACTGAATATATGGACAGTTTGGATATAACATATACCTCACAATGGGACCCATAAAAATCGGTGGGGATTACAACAGGGAAAAGGGAAAAAAAAAAAAAAAGAAGCCAAGGAGTTGGGGTCGACCGGGTCAACCCGGTCGATGGGATTAGAGATTGGCCTATGGCTACAGATTATAACCGTAGCCATAACTATAATGCTATGCACTTTTTTCTCTTTTTTATTTTTTATTTTTTATTTTTATTTTTTACATGGAGAACTTTATTGTACCTACATTTTTTTCTAATACATGTTTATATAAATATGTGTGTGTATATATATAAAAATATAAATTTTTCTCCTTTTTTTTTTCATTTCTTTCTTTATTCATTTAACAAGAATATCTTCTAAACTAAAATTAGTTACTTGACGTACCGCATATGATTTTGCGCTAGGAGAAGCTACTTTAGCCAACCAACCTAGTTATTTTCCAAGATTCCATCAGGTCGATGGTCGAAAATACATTTCATTCACTTCGCGGTCAATTTCAATCACTTCGCGGTCAAACTAGAAATTGAGTGAGGCAAACATGAAATTGAGTGGGTAAATTGAAAATTGAGCAGGACAAGGTATGAATTGAGAGAGGAAAGCTAGAAATTGAGTGAGGCAACGTAGGAGTTTAGCGAGGGAATCTAGAAATTGAGAGAGGGAAGTTAGAAATTGAGTGAGGCAACGTAGAAAATGAGCGAGGGAACCTAGAAATTAAGCAAGAGAACCTACGATTTGATCTAGGCAACTTAGGAATCGAACGAGGGAAGCTAGAATTTAAGCAAGGGAACCTAAAAATTCAGTAAGACAACTTAAGATTTGAGCAAGGGAAACTATAAATTGTGCGAGGGAACCTAGAAATTGAGCGAGGCAACCTAGGATTTGAGCAAGGCAACATAGAATTGAGCAAGGGAACCTAAGAAATGAGCGAGGCAACGTAGAAATTCAATGAAGAATCCTAAGAATTGAGTGAGGGAAGATAGAAATTAAGCGAGGGAACCTAGAAATTCAGTGAGGCAACCTATAAATTGAGCGAGGGAACCTAGAAAATGAGCGAGGCAATGTATAAATTTAGCGAAGAAACCTAAGATTTGAGCGAGGCAACCTAGGAATTGAGCGAGGGAAGTTAGAATTTGAGGGAGGGAACTTAGAAATTCGCTCAATTTCTAACTTCCCTTGCTCAATTCCTAGGTTGCCTTGCTCAAATCCTAGGTTTCCTCACTGAATTTCTACCTTGCCTCACTCAATTTCTAGGTTCCCTCGCTCAATTTCTAACTTCCCTCGTTCAAATCCTAAGTTGTCTTGCTCAATTCCTAGTTTCACTCACTCAATTCCTAGGTTGTCTCGCTCAATTCATAGGTTGTCTCGCTGAATTTCTACGTTGCCTTGCTCAATTGCTAGGTTGCCTCCCTCAATTCCTAGGTTCCTTCATTGAATTTCTAGCTTCTCTCGCTCAATTTCTAGCTTCTCTTGCTTAATTTCTAACTTTCCTAGCTCAATACCTAGGTTTTTCGCTCAATTTTTAGGTTGTCTCACTGAATTTCTAGCTTACCTCGCTCAATTCCTATGCTGTCTCGCTCAATTCATAGGTTCCCTCGCTGAATTTCTAGCTTCCCTCGCTCAATTCGTAGGTTGCCTCGCTGAATTTCTACGTTGCATCGCTCAATTGCTAGGTTACCTCGCTCAATTCCTAGGTTCCTTCGCTCAATTTATATATTGTCTCACTGAATTTCTAGCTTCTCTCGCATAATTTTTAGCTTCCCTCGCGCAAATCCTATGTTACCTCGCTGAATTTCTAGGTTCCCTCGCTCAAATTCTAGCTTCCCTCACCAAATTTCTAACTTCCATCGCTCAATGCCTATGTTGCCTCGCTCAAATCCTAGGTTTTCTCGCTGAATTTCTACCTTGCCTCACTCAATTTCTAGGTTCCCTCTCTCAAATTCTAGCTTCTCTCGCTCAAATCCTAGGTTGCCTCGCTGAATTTCTAGGTTCCCTCGCTCAAATTCTAGCTTTCCTTGCTCAATTTCTAACTTCCCTCGCTCAATTCCTAGGTTGCCTCGCTCAAATCTTAGGTTTCTTCGCCGAATTTCTATGTTACCTCGCTCATTTCCTAGGTTCTCTCGCTCAATTTCTAGGTTCCCTTGCACAATTTGTAACTTCCCTCGCTCAAATCCTAGGTTGCCTCACTGAATTTCTAGGTTCCCTCGCTCAAATTCTAACTTCTCTCGCTCAATTTCTAACTTCCCTCGCTCAATTCCTAGGTTACCTAGCTCAAATCGTAGGTTCCCTCGCTTAATTTATAGGTTCCCTCACTCATTTTCTACGTTGCCTCGCTCAATTTCTAGGTTCCCTCACTTAATTCCTACCTTGCCTCCGCTTAATTTTTAATTTGCCCACTCAATTTCATGTTTGTCTCACTCAATTTCTAGTTTGACTGCGAAGTGATTGAAATTGACTGCGAAGTGAATGAAATGTATTCTCGACCATCGACCTGATGGAATCTTCAAAAATAATTAGGTTGGTTGCCTAAAGTAGCTTCTCCTACACCAAAATTATATGTGGTATGTTAAGTAACTAATTTTAGTTTAGAAGATATTCTTGTTAAATGAATAAAGAAAGAAATGAAAAAAAAAAAAAAAAAAATTTATATATATATATATATATATATATATATATATATATATATATATATATATATATATATATATACACACATATTTATATAAATATGTATTAGAGAAAAATGTAGGTAGAATAAAGTTCTCCACGTAAAATATAAAAATAAGAAACCAGCGTGTTGGGGTTGACCGGGTTGTGACTCGGTTGATTGGGTCAAAGCTGGGCCTATTTCTACGGATTATGCTACGATTATAATCCGTAGTCATAGACCCAGCTCTGACCTGGTCGACCCCAACACGCTGTTTCTTTTTTTTTTTCTTTTCTTTTCTTTTTTCCCTGATGTAATCCCCATCGATTTTTGTGGGTCCCATTATGAGGTATGTGTTATATCCAAACCGTCCATCTATTTGGAGAACTCGTATTAAGGCTTGAGATGAAAAATAAGACAGATCTAGCTATCAAGTGGACCACACTGTAAAAGGCAATGGGGAATTGAACGTCTACCATTGAAACCCTTTTAGGGGATACAGAAGTTTTAGGTTTAGATTAGGGAGTTGAGATTAGGATTAGGTGTAGGTTTAGGTTTAGGGATTTGAGAATACATTTAGGTTTTAGGTTTAGGTTTAGGTTTTAGGTTAGAGGTTTAGGTTATGGGTTTAGGTTTTAGGTTTTAGGTTTAGGTTAAGGTTAGGTTATAGGTTATAAGTTTAAGTTATAAGTTATAGGTTATAAGTTAAGGTTTTGGTTATAGGTTTTGGTTTAAGTTTAGGTTAAGGTTTAGGTTTAGGTTATAGGCTATAGGTTAAAGCTTTAGGGAATTGAGAATAGGTTAAGGTTTAGATTTAGGGAATCGGGTTCAGGTTTGAGATCGGCTTTAGTTTGGATTTTCAAGTTTAGGTTTAGGTTAAGGAGTTGAGATTAGGATTAGGTGTAGGTTTAGGTATAAGGATTTGAGAATACATTTAGGTTTTAAGTTTAGGTTTAGCTTTTGGGTTTAGGTTAAGGTTATAGGTTTAGGTTAGGTTTAGGTGTAGGTTATAGGTAATAGCTTTAGGGAATTGAGAATATGTTAAGGTTTAGGTTTAGGAAATCAGGTTTGGGTTCGGGATCGGGTTTAGGTTTGGGTTTTCAAGTTTAGGTTTAAGTTTAGCTTAGGGAGTTGAGATTAGGATTAGGTGTAGGTTTAGGTTTAAGGATTTGAGAATACATTTAGGTTTTAAGTTTATGTTTAAATTTTAGGTAGGTTTAGGTAATAGGTTTAGGTTTAGGTGAAGGTTAGGTTATAGGTTATAGGTTAAGGTTTAGGTTATAGGTTTTGGTAATAGGTTAGGTTATAGGTTTAGGTTAAGGTTTAGGTTTAGGTTATAGGTTATAGGTTTAGGGAATTGAGAATAGGTTAAGGTTTAGGTTTAGGAAATCGAGTTCGGGTTTAAGATCGGGTTTAGTTTGGATTTTCAAGTTTAGGTTTAGGTTTAGGAGTTGAGATTAGGATTAGGTGTAGGTTTAGGGTTAAGGATTTGAGAATACATTTAGGTTTGAGGTTTAGGTTTAGGTTAAGGTTATAGGTTTAGGTTAGGTTTAGGTGTAGGTTATAGGTTATAGCTTTAGGGAATTGAGAATAGGTTAAGGTTTAGGTTTAGGAAATCAGTTACGGGCTCGGGATCGGGTTTAGGTTTGGGTTTTCAAGTTTAGGTTTAGGTTAAGGAGTTAAGATTAGGATTAGGTGTAAGTTTGGGTTTAAGGATTTGAGAATGGGTTCAGGTTTAGGTTATAGGTTTTGGTTTAGATTTAGGTTTAGGTTATAGGTTTTTGGATTTGAAAATGGGTTATGGTTTAGGTTCAGGAAATCGGGTTCAGGTTTGCAATTGGGTTTAAGTTTGGGTTTTCAAGTTTAAGTTTAGGTTTAGGTTAGGGATTTGAAATTTGGATTAGGTGTAGGTTTACCTTTAGGGAATTGAGTTAAGGTTATAGGTTTAGGGAAAGGTTAGGTTTAGGTTATAAGTTTTGAGATTTGGGAATAGTTTTAGGTTATAAGTATAGGTTTAGGTTAGGTTATATGTTAAGGTTTAGGGATTTGAGTTTCGGTTATAGGTTTAGGTTTAGGTTTAGGTCTGGGTTTAGGTTTAGGGAATTGAGTTTAGGTTATAGGTTTAGGGAAAGGTTAGGTTTAGGTTATAGGTTTTGGGATTTGAGAATAGTTTTAGGTTATAAGTATAGGTTTAGGTTAGGTTATAGGTTAAGGTTTAGGGATTTGAGTTTAGGTTATAGGATTAGGTTTAGGTTTAGGTTTAGGGATTTGAGTTTAGGTTATAGGTTTAGGTTTTGGGATTTGAGAATGGGTTCGGGTTTAGGTTATAGGTTTTGGTTTTGGTTTAGGTTATAGGTTTTGGGATTTGATAATGGGTTCCGATTTAGGTTATAGGTTTTGGTTTTAGTTTAGGTTATAGGTTTTGATTTAGGTTTAGGTTATAGGTTATAGGTTTTTGATAAGGTTTAGGTTTATGTTATAGGTTTTTGGATTTGAGAATGGGTTCGAGTTTAGGTTATAGGTTTTGGGATTTGATAATGGGTTCTGGTTTAGGTTTAGGTTATAAGTTTTGGGATTTGGTTTAGGTTATAGGTTTTTATTTAGGTTTAGGTTATAGATTATAGGTTTATGTTAAGGTTTAGGTTTAGGTTATAGGTTTTTGGATTTGAGAATGGGTTCGGGTTTAGGTTATAGGTTTTAGTTTAGGTTATAGGTTTTGGGATTTGATGATGGGTTCTGGTTTTGGTTTTGGTTTAGGTTATGGGTTTTTATTTAGGTTTAGGTTATAGGTTATAGGTTTATGTTAAGGTTTAGGTTTAGGTTATAGGTTTTTGGATTTGAGAATGGGTTCGGGTTTAGGTTATAGGTTTTAGTTTAGGTTATAGGTTTTGGGATTTGATAATGGGTTCTAGTTTTGGTTTTGGTTTAGGTTATGGGTTTTTATTTAGGTTAGGTTATAGGTTTTGGTTTAGGTTATAGGTTTTGATTTAGGTTTAGGTTATAGGTTTTGGTTTAGGTTATAGGTTATAGGTTTATGTTAAGGTTTAGGTTTAGGTTATGGGTTTTTGGATTTGAGAATGGGTTATGGTTTAGGTTTAGGAAATCGAGTTCAGGTTTGGGATTGGGTTTAAGTTTGGGTTTTCAAGTTTAGGTTTAGGTTTACGTTAGGGAGTTGAGATTAGGATTAGGTGTAGGTTTAGTTTTAGGGAATTGAGTTAAGGTTATAGGTTTAGGGAAAGGTTACGTTTAAGTTATAGGTTTTGAGATTTGGAAATAGTTTTAGGTTATAAGTATAGGTTTAGGTTAGGTTATAGGTTAAGGTTTAGGGATTTGAGTTTCGGTTATAAGTTTAGGTTTAGGTTTAGGTCTAGGTTTAGGTTTAGGGAATTGAGTTTAGGTTATAGGTTTAGGTAAAGGTTAGGTTTAGGTTATAGGTTTTGGGATTTGAGAATAGTTTTAGGTTATAAGTATAGGTTTGGGTTAGGTTATAGGTTAAGGTTTTGGGATTTGAGTTTAGGTTATAGGATTAGATTTAGGTTTAGGTTTAGGTTTAGGTTTTGGGATTTGAGTTTAGGTTATAGGTTTAGGTTTTGGGATTTGAGAATGGGTTCGGGTTTAGGTTATAGGTTTTGGGATTTGATAATGGGTTCCGGTTTAGGTTTAGGTTTAGGTTTAGGTTATAGGTTTTGATTTAGGTTTAGGTTATAGGTTTTAGTTTAGGTTATAGGTTTATGTTAAGGTTTAGGTTTAGGTTATAGGTTTTTGGATTTGAGAATAGGTTCAAGTTTAGGTTATAGGTTTTGGTTTAGGTTGGGATTTGATAATGGGTTCTGGTTTAGGTTATAGGTTTTGGTTTTGGTTTAGGTTATAGGTTTTTAGTTAGGTTTAGGTTATAAGTTTTGGTTTAGGTTATAGGTTTTGATTTAGGTTTAGGTTATAGGTTATAGGTTTATGTTAAGGTTTAGGTTTAGGTTATAGGTTTTTGGATTTGAGAATGGGTTCGGGTTTAAGTTATAGGTTTTGGTTTTAGTTTAGGTTATAAGTTTTGGGATTTGAGAATGGGTTCAGTTTTAGGTTATAGGTTTTGGTTTTGGTTTTGGTTATAGATTATAGGTTTTGGTTTTGATTTAGGTTATAGGTTATAGGTTTAGGTTAAGGTTTAGGTTTACGTTATAAGTTTTTGGATTTGAGAATGGGTTCGGGTTTAGGTTAAGGATGTGGTCCCTGCAAATACAAATATAAACACGGCCTGTCCAAATGGCCAGGCCCTTCCAATGTCGTCCATAGGAAATGGACAGTTTCATCATGATCATAACAGTGGTTCCCACCTTCCAAGGACCCCCGCTTATTCAGATAGCTCCGACTCACATCTGGGTCTGCTCTATTAATTTCGAGCAAATACATAAACACGGCCTGTCTAAATGGTCAGGCCCTTCCAATGCCGTCCATAGGAAATGGACAACTTCATCATGGTCATAACAGTGATTCCCACCTTCCAGGGACCCCCGCTCTTCCGAATAGCTCCGAGGCACATCCGGGTCTGTTCCATCAATTTTGAAAAAATACATAAATATTGCCTGTCTAAATGGCCAGGCCACTCCAATCATGTGTATTCTTGACAAGAGACGTACCAGATGCTTGAATCTGAAATATGCAGCTCCAATCCTCCCACATGCAACATCCACCTGAAAGAATGTGCATAACCGTCATGTAATTCATCGTTGTAAAGCAAGAAACTGTTTGTCAGTTACAGATTACAGAATTGATGAATCCTTTTTTTAATCCAGAATTTTTACGTGAAAAAGAAAAAAAACAAAGCGAGTGAGAAAATAGATTACAACAATATGCCCCTCACTACTAACCAATAAAACTGAAGATAACACTAAGGAGTAAACATAGCATTGTTGGACACCCGGTATGTTCACTCATTAGTGTTATCTTTTGTTCACTCATTGTTATTAGCTGTCCAACAATGCTAACAAGCATAATGATTTAATCCGTAGCGCGATTAACTTGAGAGATGTAACACAAAAGATAACACCAATGAGTGAACATACCGCGACCACGATAGGGATACATATCACTTTCCCTTCACCATTTTTGAAGAAAATCAATTGAGCTAAAAAAATAGAAAAACAAGAATATGAATAAATAATAGGAAAAACTAGTAATCCAAAAATATTTCAATTTTCATATAAAGCATATGAATGCACATGATTTGTATCGGCTTCTTACAATAGCACCATCCAAAGCTAAATATAAACAACAAATTAATAATGAAGATAAAAGACATTATAAAAGCTAGAAACCATCTAAAGTCTAAGTTGAACATCTCAAAATATCGATCAAAACTCAAAAGATACAAAATTATATAGAGTTTTTTAAGGAAACAGCTAGAAACCATGTAAAGTCTAAGTTGAACATCTCCGTGAATTGCAACCGTATCCCCCGCATCTCAAATATAAGATCACCTTTATATCTTACAAGAAGAAGGTGAAATAAAGCCCCTATAAATCGAAAGGATGAGAGGTGCAACAAGAAGAAAAATGGGGATTGCTTGAATAGACGTATCCGAGTATCATGTTACTCTAATCCACCCTTCACCGTGTCGAACCATCATCTCAATGAACACTTAGAGGATGGGTTTGGAAATTGAGAACAAGAATCGTCACCTACAAACATATAATGAAAAATATATTAAAACCAAATTTCACTACTAAGAAAATCAGAACGAAAAAAAAAATAATTAAACATAATTGAAATCGAGCGAAGCAGACTAAAAATTAAGCGAGACAAATTAAAAAATGAATGAGGGAAACATGAAATTCAGCAAGGCAAACATTAAATTCAACGAGGCAAGATGAAACTGAGCGAGGCAAGGTGAAATTGAGCGAAAAACCTAGCAATTAAGTGAGGCAACCAAGAAATTTAGTGATGGCACCGAGACAATGAGCAAGGGAACCTAAAAATTCAGCGAGGCAACCTCGGAATTGAGTGAGGAAAGCTAGAAATTGAGCGAGGGAACCTAGAAATTCAGTAAGGAAACCTACGATTTGAGCGAGACAACCTAGAAATTGAGCGAGGGAACCTAGAAATTGAGCGAGGCAACCTAGGAATTCAGCGAGGTAACTTAGGAATTCAACGAGGGAAGGTAGAAATTGAGCGAGCCAACCTATGAATTGAGCGAGGAAAGCTAGAAATTAAGCGAGGGAAGGTAGAAATTGAGAAGGGAAGCTAGGAATTGAGTGAGGCAACCTAGGATTTGATTAAGGAAAGCTATAAATTGAGCGAGGGAACCTAGAAATTGAGAGAGACAACCTAGAAATTGAGCGAGGGAACCTATAAATTGAGCGAGGCAATGTAGGAATACAGCGAGGTAACATAGGAATTGAGCGAGGGAAGGTAGAAATTGAGCGAAGCAACCTAGGAATTGACCGAGGAAAGCTAGAAATTAAGTGAGGAAAGGTAGAAATTAAGCGAACGAAGCTAGGAATTGAGCGAGGCATCCTAGGATTTGAGCGAGGAAAGCTAGAAATTGAGCGAGGGAAGCTAAGAATTGAGCGAGGGAACCCAGGATTTGAGCGAGGCGACTTAGAAATTGAGCGAGACAACGTAGGGATTGAGTGAGGGAAGCTAGGAATTGAGCGAGACGGCCTACAAATTGAATGAGGGAAGCTAGAAATTCAGCCAAGGAACTTATGCATTGAGCAACGGAAGGAAAAAATTGAGCGAAGCAACATATGATTTGAGCGAGGAAAGCTAGAAATTGAGCGAGGGGACCTAGAAATTGAGCGAGACAACATATGAATTGAGCAAGGCAATGTAGGAATTCAGCGAGGTAACCTACGAATCGAGCGAGGGAAGGTAGAAACTAAGCGAGGGAAGCTAGGAATTGAGCGAGGCAACCTAGGATTTGAGCAAGGCAACCTAGAAATTGAGCAAGGGAACCTAAAAATTGAGCGAGCCAACCTAGGAATTGAGTGAGGCAACGTAGGAATTCAGCAAGGTAACCTAGGAATTGAGCGAGGGAAGCTAGAAATTGAGCGAGGCAACCTAGGATTTAAGCAAGGGAAGCTATAAATTGAGTAAGAGAACCTAGAAATTGAGTGAGGCGAGCGAGGCAACGTAGAAATTGGAGCGAGGATTAAGCAAAGGAACCTAGAAATTGAGCGAGGAAACCTAGGAGTTGAGCAAGGCAACTAAAAAAATTCAACGAGGCAACCGAGAAATTGAGCAAGAAAAACATCAATTTGAGCGAGGCAAGCTTGAAATTAGGTGAGACTAACATGAATTAGAATGAACTTTAAATATAATTGACCTAGTCTAACAATTTGCTTTGTTGAATTTGATCGATCAGTTGATGAAATTGATTGAGATTTACATGAAATTCTCTTCGGTGAATTTGATCGAGCAATTAATGAAATTGACCGAGCGGTTCATAAAATTTTCAGTACGCACTTATAGTGTTGAGTTAACTAAGTTGGGCACACCCAGATCCATAGCTCAATTGGCAGACTGAGTAGAGATACTTCATGTCAACACTTGAGGTCCTAGTATCGATTCCTAGCGGGGGTGGCTAACATGGAGTGTGTGTATTGACATGGGTGTGTACTAACAAGATAACCTAAAAAAACAAAAAATAATAATAATAATAATAGTAAAATATAAAAAAATAAAAAATATTGAGTTGGGCCCGCCTTGAATGTATCTGGACTATCCATGACGTTCATCCATTTTTCCATCTAAAGCAAGGGTTTCAGCCCAAAATGATGGCATATTGAAATATCAAGTGGATCACACCACAGGAAACAGTGTTTCCACCGTAGAAACCTTGTTATGCCCCCACAATGATGTTTTACTAGTAATCCATCATGTTCATAGGATGATTTTCGCATGGATGAACCGAAAACCAAGATGCGAGCTTCATTCGGCATTTCAATGGCCCACAAAAAATTTACGCCATTTAGGTAAACGTATATCATACCTGTCATGCGTACTTTCTTCCATGGAGGGACTATTTTCAGAAAAAACGAGATAATGTTGATGAATAGAGAGGGTGGGATCCAGCTAGAGTGTGGTGCGATCCAAGCAACAGATGTAGCGGTGGAGTTTTCATCCTTTTTAAAAAAAAAAAAATAGAGAGAGAGAAGGGAGGGACAGGAAAAGCAACGACAGTAAAAAGAAGGGGTAGTTTCGTCCTCAAAGTCACTATCCGCCCGTGCTAGTCTAAGTTGGTAACTTAAGTTTGTATTCCTCGATAAAAACCGCTGGATAAAAGGTTTTGCCTACAGTGGTCATTTTCTCCTGCCTAATATAATTTTTTTTAATTTTTTTTTGATAACCTGTTTTTTTGAGGTTTCTCACATTTGGGGCCCGCATCGACTGAATCCAGCCCAGCCATTGCACTCTACGGTTCAAGACAGTTCCAACAAGCCCAATATTTGAGGGGGTTTTGGCATATAGAATCATCAGGTGATTTTTCAACGGTAAAAACCATAGTTTGCTATGTTATGGCTCACCAGAAATTCGGATTAGCATCATTTTTAGGCTCAACGCCTAAAATGATCTGAAAATTGAAATGGACGGCGTAGATTGAATTTATACATCCATGTGGGGCTCATACAAGTGACCCACCCCAAACTTTTAGACCCATGCTAATATTTGTGGGTTCATGTTCCCGTCCAGAGACAGAGACGCTCGACTCTCGATTTTCTTTTTTCTGTTTTTTTTTGGGCGTTTGGGCATACACATAATGTTGATGTGGGCCCTACTTAGGTGGGCCACCACATGGCTTGGTAGTGTGGAATATACACACATTTAAAGTGGGCCCCACCTACAAATGACTTGGACCCAACACATACTTCATGGTGGGGTCCATCCAAGTGGGCCTCATGGACATATCATCACACACAAAATAAATAAATAAAAATAAAGGGAGAGAGAAAGAGGGACACACGTAATGGAAGGACCCTGGCACTATGGGCCCTCTGTTTCAAGCATCCAATCATACATTAAGTGGGTCTCATTGCATGTGGGTCCATCACATCAAAGATCAACGGTGGAGATCCCTTCTCCACTAAGATGTAAGGTCTAGATGACCCATTTTTAAACTAGGAAATAAGCATCATGATGGGGTCCATGGAGAATGGCCCCATCATGGAATGGTAAAAAAATCAAGGTGGGCCATCGGCCATGTCTAGGGTCCCAAGTGAGATCCATGCCATCAAATTGGTAGGCCTCACTTGGCCCTTCATCAAAACATAAAAACCTAGCCTAAAAAGCACCAACCGTTCGATCTTCTCGGTCCGTTGGAAATTCGATCTCCTTGTGTCTTATTTTGATGGTGGAAGATGAAAGTTGAATGGATAGGATGAGAGATCTTGGGATGGAAAAGTGGGCCTCAAACATGCACTTTGCTCTCCATGGGAAGAGCTTGGACGTGGGTGGTCTTTTGTTGCTTGGAATTGTGTTGGGAAATGAGAGAGAGAGAGAGATAGAGAGAGAGAGAGAGAGAGAGAGAGCGGGGGTGGTTGTAAGAGAAGTAATGGGAGATGGGTGATGGATGTGAGTGATGGGTGAGGTGATGAATTGGTAGACTTTTGGGTTGGCTTGACTTGTGGAGAAAGAAAGTATGAATTGCTTTGTACTTGACATGAGATGATTGATGTGATTGATTGATGGGATTGATTTGACATGTTGTAGAGATTTTCTTGGAATTGTAAACGCGCGGCGTTTTCTTCGAAATAAACACAGACCGACATCTCTCTGCCAAGGTATCGGATCGGTATGCAAGACGCGGCGTCGGAACCGCGACGACGTTACAGTTGTAATGGTATAAGTCTTGGATTAAGCCGACTTAAATCTACAAAATACGACTTAGGGTCATGCGCAAATGTCGATTATACGTTACGGATTACCAAAATTCAACAGGAAGGATCGCGGCAGTCGACGGAACAGTACGGACTAGGATACGAGTCTTACAAGTTTACATGCCAACCTTTAAATGTTTGCAAGACACTTTCTTTTCTTTTTTCTTCAATTCTCTTCTTCTTCCTCTCCTTTTTTTTTTGTCTTAGATGTCATGAATATTTGTTTAGCTTCTATTGGCAACAAGTCTGAAGTGGGCGTAATGGGTATCCTTTTGTCCATTGCCAAAACCTAGTACATATTGCATGAGATGCCCAAATTTCAGTAAATAAAAAAGTCTTGTAAGTCCACAAAATACATTAAAATATGTTAACAAACATTTCTAAATACTTCAAATTAGGGCTAATAATAGGTGAATTTGGAGGTTTTAAGTGAGTTGTGCTCCGAAATGAAACCCATATGTATTGGGCGATACTTATTGGTTTCGGATGCTACTCCAAATCTTTCTTGGAGTCGTCGTGGTAGCAGCTGGTTAACTAATGTAGTGCCTGATGTTCTCTTCTTTTTTATCGTGATTTCTTTGTATATCCATGTGTGTTGTTATTCTGTATCTAATGGTATGAAGCAATGCTATCAGCTTTCCTGTCCCGTTGATTTAGTGAAATGCTTCAGCTTCATTCAGTAGCCCCAACTTGGAGAGGTAAAAGGTAGGTTGGTTGTGTATGCACCAGAATTTTGATAGAAAAACCATCTCGGATTGTACTGGTAGTACAGCTTAGCTTATGTATACAAACTTGATCATGGTTTGATGGTGAAGACCAAAGACAAGCTTACATTGTGGCCAGCCCACTTGCACCAAGAACTAGACATGCCAATTGTATTTTGCCTTAACATTTACTAGCCTAGTAAATCTTGGAGTAGCTTCTTGATGATCCTTTACCTCTTTTTATGGTGGTGTTCAAACAACTGCTAGAACTAAGCACAGTTGTGGGGTGAATTTGATCAGTTTACTTTGAATACTTTGAAAATCAACTAATCTAATGTCAAGAAAACAAAAATGCAAATGATCAAAGAAAGAGGGGAACAGAAGCATCATTGCTAACTAGTCTCTTTTGATGCATAATTTGAGACCTGTTAATCCGTCTCCCCAACCAGCCTCCACACACTTCCAATTTCATTGCCTGAACCAGTATTCCCTCTCCATTCCCAATTTCTGATGTGGTGGCTCCTCCACCGGTGAATCTTCCACTCCCTTCCCCTGCCTTTCTGGGGGCCCTGGCTCTCAAAATGATAGGATATATGCACCTGGAAGCTCAACCTATGCAGCCCCTACCACCCCCAAAGAAGCTTGAAATTCGACAATCAGATCATCCTGATTAACAGGTTGAACGTTGTTCAGCTGCTAGACCAACAGGTTTTTATTGCACTGCATCATCCTTTTTATCGGCGTCTTTAACGGCCGCTGCCAATTGTCTGCTTCTAGCGGCGCTTACTATAATCGGCACTTCTGTGACTGCTGCCAAAAACTACAAAAGCGCCGATAAAAATCCACGAAGTGCCGCTATAGACTTATGATAGATTTGTTAGAAATACTGCTAAAAGTGCCAATAATAGAAATTCCTACTGATTCTCTACTAATCCTTTCCACACAAATTCCTGTTGATTCTAACTAATCCTTTCCTATAATTGCTGTCCTATAATCAAATCTCCATCAATCTAACTATTTAATCTCTATCTGCATAACTATCAAAAATCTATGATTAAATGACAAGAATTTGAATTACCCAATAATCTAACATTCATCAAGACAACAATTAGCACAATATCAACATAACAATTAATGGTCTATTTCAAGTTTTCAAAACAAACTATAAATGTCTTCATTTCCTAGCCTTCCATATGAACTATTTCAATAAGGATCCCTTCTGGACTGATCATATGTCTTCCTTTCTTAGCCACATCTTCTGGCAAATGTTTACAACGCCAACCTCACTGGCCATGATCACGTGTCCACTATGTGTGATGTAGGCCCTTTTCTTGCAATGAGCCCAAATTCCTCCCTAGGAAGTTTTCCTACAATGGGCTGAGAAGCATAGTTGATTTGGTAAGTGGCAAAGCATTAAGATTAAACTGCTTGGAGCTGTAGAGTGCTGCAGAACCAAGCCCTCTATTTGTTGAAGACTTGAACCTTTATAAACAATCAAGGCCCATGATAAACAAGAAAATAAAAGGACAATCAGCTTCACAAGTCACCTCTATAGTTGAGAAAGTGTCACAGTAAAAAAATAAAATAAAATTGTCATTGTATCAATTGGAACTTTTCTTCTCTTTTCTTTCTTTTTTCATTTCCTTTTTTCTCAATGATTTGCCTTCAATTGGAACTTCAATCACATTAATAAATTGTCATTGTATCAAACTATACAGTGCTACAAGGCTTACAAGCACCACAATACAACCCCTACTCAATTGCTTGCTGGCAGGTATTACAAATCATAAGCAACAAAGGAAACAAAAATTGGCCTTGTAAAAGAAAACCAATAAGAAAAACACACCAATTATGAAAAAGTTTAGAAAGAAAAAGCAAACAAAAGTCATCACCTGATATTCTTGAAGTGGATTTCGTTGCTAGTTAGGCATGTACAGGAAGCATCCAAAACCTGAAGAAATAAGAAAACTCAACAGTCAGAATGTAGATGATAAATATGATTCATTCAATTCATTTATATTCGTAAGATTCCATTAATTTACCTTAGGGCCCATTTGGCCGGTCGGATTGGAAGGGATTGGAAGTAAAATCCCGGGATTGGCCGGGCGTGCCAAACAGAGTTGGTAATCTGATCTCAATCCCATGGATCTTAAGACAATCCACTGACAACACCATCATTACCTTTAAATCCCATCCAATCCACCCTAATCAGTTCAAATTTTCCTGGGACATGTTTAGTTCGTGGGATTGGAAGGGATGGGAAGGTTTAATCCCCGGATTGGCCAGGCATGCCAAACAGACTGGATAAAGCAATCCCATGGATCTCAAAACAATCCACTGACCACCATCATTACCTAGAAATCCATGCCATCCACCCTAATACCATTCAATCCCTTCTAATCCACCCGGCCAAACGGGCACTTAGATACTCTAATAGGACCATGATAGAGGTGGTGATAATAGACAAGATGGCTTTTTTACTCGCACAAGATAGGGTCCTAGATAGGAATTTTGGCAATCAAGAAAAAAAAGATCCTTGAAGTAGAGCCTAAGAAGCTGGGACAAGATACTTCTCTTCTACCAAGTCTATCCAACAAAGAAAAATAAACAAGGAGCAGCCCACAGTTTCTAAATGCTAAGTAAATTCCTAGCATTTCAATATCAAAAGGAAACAAAGCAAAATCACGACTTGCTATGAGAAACTAATGAAAAACAAACAAAAAACAACAATAAGGCCACTGAATCCTAGCTTTTTTAACATAAGATGCCCTAAAATGTAACCGAAAGGAAAACAAACACAATCTAATTCTCAGGCAATATCCAACCAAAACTTAGATATAACCAACTCTGCATGGTCCTGCAACCCCATTTAGTCAAAAAAAAAAAAAGAAAATCGCAAGGAGAGATGAAATGCCGACCTTCAGCTTCTTAAGCCTTTCATTCTCTTCTTCCAGACGTGAAACCTTGTTCTCCAGCTTGTTCGTGTACGCCTGCCACAATGAGGAATAAATTCTCAGTCTTAAAAAAACAGAAAATGGAAGTAACTGGTTGTCAAAACAAGCAACCTGATTTTGACAGACACACAAACAAATAAAGTGCTTATACACTGCACAATTCTTCAGATACTGCTCCTACCTGATTGATGGCACATAAATAACTAACTTTAATTCCAAAAGTTTGAGATTTGAACATAGAACAAATTTCTCAGGCTGCAGTCTCAGATTTTGATTGGGCTGTCCAAACATCCCAAACAAATCAATCATCTTGCCTAGTCCATTTTAACCAGATTACACTTACAAAAGTTACACTCTTACCCATTGCTGCTCCTGCTGTTGAACTCAGCAATGCCGGCTTCAGTTCAAGAGAGTTGAACTAGAACATTTACAACAATTGCTACAGAAATCAGATCACAATCTGAGATTTTACACCACCTCAGCTGACACTGAAAGGACCGAATCCCTGTCAGCATGTAGATGGCCACTCGCTCTCCTTGGCTTCTCGGACTTCGCGAGATGTTTAGACATTATGGATGCCTGCTCTTGAATGATGCTCCTGGCTTCAACAAGTTGAGCCTCAAGCTCAAGCTCCCTCTCACTTGCTTCAGAAGTGACCTCTGCTCCTTTTTGTGCATCTTGAAGTCGTACCATCCATTCCTTTATAGAAGCCATCTTAGTGGGCCAGGACTTTGGCCAGCTCACCCAAAAATGTGACAGACCCTAGACTGAAGTGGGCCATGCCACAGGAAAAAGTGATGATTGAATGCTTATCTTTGAAACCTTCCCTAGGGTCACTGAAGTTTTGTATCAGTCTAATATTTGTGTTTTCTGTTCATCCTTACGGGTTTAATTGAAACTGTATGAACAGTTTGGATGTCATATAAATATCATGGTGGGGCCTAGGAAGTGTCAATGGTGAGTTTTTCCATCCCCACTTTCTTGTGGCCCATTAGAGTTTTGGATGCATTCAATCCCCACTGTTTCCTGTGGTGTGGCCCACTTCAGGTTTGGATCTACTTCATTTTTAGGCTCATGCCTTAAAATAAGCTGGCAAAATTGATGGACTGCCTAGATAAAAACACATAAATTATGGTAGGGTCTATGGAGCTTTGACACCAGCTAGCTGACTGGTGATTGGGTCACTAACCGAGCTGCATCTCCATGATACACACCATATGGGGGCCATCTCTGCAACACTGTATGCAGAAGTTATTCATGTGGACCACAGCTCGGGTCTATGGGCTAATCATGTGCTCCCCTAGGTGTGGATTTTGATGGGGATTGTGTTCATATACTAGCAGTTTAATGAAAGAAAAGGTCTCACAAAAGAATACAAGCCACTGCTGTTCCTAGCAGAGGGCCCAAAGCAATTCTGTAATATGAAAATGCTAATCAGTCCAAACTAATATGCACAACTGTTAAAGAAGTTAATGAGACGAATGAACCCATTACCGGTATAACACGAAATTCCAAGAAAACATTTAGAAGGGGCTACCTGATGAATGGCCTACACAACATACCTATGCCACATTGGCATCTGTGTATACCGTTGAAAAAACACTCAATCCTATTCATGAGAATATTGTTCAACATTTCTCGCTCTTAAAACACTCCTTAGCAACAGTCCCGAGAAAGAAGATGGCATGCCATACAGTCATATCATGGCAACATTACATGCACATCAGCAAATTGACATGAAAAACCTAAATGTAAAACCAATACATGACATCAAAATAAGTGCAATGACACAAAGGAAATGTGTACAATTATGGACTAGAGAGTGTAATGCACCTGCTAGGCATTTAATAAGATAAAACAATCAACATAAGAACTGCAAAACATAGATTGATCAAGGAACTGTTTGACCCATACATGTGCTTCCTGAATCCTTATAAAATTCCCACTAGCCTTTGCCTCTGCTAATTTCCCCATCCAGACCTTATTAAGACCTTTGTATTCATACCTCCTATCTTGGAAACTGAAATTACAAAGCACAGTAAATACCATTTAGTTTGGAAGAAGTATCCAGACATACCACGTGAAGCCATAAACATGCCCACTAGTGAATTGAAATACCAGAAAGCAACAAGCTGGAATTTGACTAGTCAGTATTTATTTCTCAAAGTAGCAATGAAAGCCATTTAGAGGAACCCCTTCTAGAATGAATTTTTCAAAGCCTGACAAAGAATAAGATAAGTATGACAAGGCAGGAATGTTTCAAAAACAAATGCCAAGGACCCTGCAAACTAGTAACCTGACCAATGTTGGTGAAAAGCACAAGAAAAAAATGAAGAGGACAAACGTCAACTTATTTAAGATCATTTAACTTACAACATATTTCCATATCATTTCAAGTTCATCAGGTGTTCTTTTAGAAAGCTTCTCTTCATAATACATTTTTTCCAACCTGGTTCTCAAAAGGATTTGGAAGTATGGTAATTGTGACAGATGTTCCTCTGTGAACTTTTGCAGCCCACAAACTTCTTTAATCTCATGGTATAGACAGTCCTAGAACAACAATCGGAATCAGAAACATATAAAATTCAAAATGTAAAGATGAATAGATGATTGAATATACTTAGAGAGCTACCTGATTCTTGGGGTTTTTCGCAAGTTCATACATAGCCCATTTTGTTGTTACCAGAGTAGTATCTGATGTTTCAATGATTGCTTCCCAGACCAACATGGTCAGTTGTTCTTCTGTTAGCATTTTCCCCTCCAGCAGCAAGAATTCAAGATAACAGTCTATTTTCTGTTTGAGAGTGCAATTAGAATGCAAGAATTCAGTAGTTGATTTCTGTCATTGTTAAAGAGTACTGCCCTTTTACTCCACCAAATGGTGACCAGAGCATTCATCTAGTGGGTCCCTTGATGGATGGCTTACACGAAAAAAGTTTTAAAAAAAAAAAAAAGGAACACCCAGCATTTAATATAACAGGCAACAAGAACAGCACTAACTGCATTTTTGCAAGTGCAGCAGAGAAGGGAGGCAGCTACAATCTATAGATCATATGGTATTATGGAGATATCTGAATAACTATGGACTCTGCAGCAAAGGAACACGGAAATCATCATCTACACAATCATACAAGATCTGAAGATGAACCACAGAATCAAATCCACCAATGATTCCTGAATAGCAATTAAAATTACACAATGAGTAAATACAAGCCAAAAACCATTGGCATTGCTTTGCACCCCAGATGTGAATAACAACATCCACCCCAAATGCAGAAGAAAACGCATGATGGTAGCTGAACGAATTTCATCAGCATGCAAGATTTGCCCCGGTAAAGGGAAAAAAAAAAACCACTAAACTTCATATTTTAAGTTGACATAATTTAATTCTTCGCTTCTATTGGCAATGAGTAAAGACGGTAAAACATGAACCTGTATGGCAAGCTCCCTCGTTAGGCATATGATGAAAACACCCGTTCCATTGCGAGGAGCAAAGCAAATGTTATACAACAACTCAACTGCAGGTATCAAAAATGAAAGGGTCTTTCCAGAACCTGTCCTTGCAGCCCCAAGAACATCTTTACCTTCCAGAAGTGGAGGGATAGATCTAGCTTGGATCTGCAGAAGTAAATCAATGAAAATTTGCATTAGCCTTCTTTAGTACAAAGACTCCAATTAAGAAGTGTCTGGTGAAAGATTAATCCATGTCAATGCGGCTAAGAAGCTATATTTATATTTCTCTGGGTCCTAGTGTGTCAATATCCAAATCAATATCCAGAGAATTATTACAATAAACATCTATAAACAGGGTCTAGACTAGAAGTCCACAAAATGAGACATACTAGGAGAAAGGATGGTGAATTTAGAACTCATAGGAAAGTGATGAAACCACATTGAATACGAAATTACATAACCAGATACAAAAAGGAAAAAACCAAAGAATAAAAAAACCACTGATAGATCAGCAAGCATGAAATAAACCAACTTGTTGGATAATGTTGCATGATGGTTGGACACATTCAACAATGTATGATGTAAGGAACAAGCAATCTCCTTGAAGATGCAATGTGATGTTCCAGTCTACAATTGCAGGGGAAACAACCCAACCCAAAGTTAGAAAAACAAATGTAATTTACCTTTTACATATGCTACTACATCGAATTCATGTCAAGCTAGACACGGTTAGAAACAACAAGTAAACAACCCAAGTCAACCCAAAAAAAGAAAAACAAAAACAAAAAAAGAAAAGAAAAGATCTGTAGATGATGATGTTTTCCTATTGTATAGTCATTACAGTATCTCTCTCACAAATAGCAATAATGGTGGTAGGGCAAAGAAAGGGAAGGGAAACAAAGAGCATTAAAAAGACTGTAAGAATTTAACCCTTGAAGAGGGAAGAACGAAGGGCTATATACAAAGGGATGAGAATGCAAGGCAGCTGGCTAGACCCTTACCTTGCCGATATTCCAAGGACATGTATATATATGTATGTGTAGTACTGAAGCATAAAGGAGGAATTCTCTAAAGGAGCTAAATGGCATGGCACAACACTTCCAAAACTGTGATATTTGAAGACACCTATCTTAGGTAAATGTGCTGTATGGAAGAGAGGGCTTACTGACAATGAGAGAGATGTATTAGCCCACTTGCCATCACCAGCAACTGCTTAAACAACTTGTGGTGCCTTTTAAAGCTCCTGCTTTCAAAAACCTATGACATGGCCAGAGGAAGAGAAGGATGAATTATCTTTCTTTTACTTTATCAATATTTGTGGGATTGAGAAGCAAAGAACGAAGAAATTCGACATGTAACTATATATTTGTCTGATCATTTTTTTTCTCCTGTGTTTAGTTTTCTTTTAAAATGGAATTCATCTCTCTTTTATAAATACTCTTTATTTCAACAAATTTTCAACCTTTTTTTTTTTTTTCCTTCTGTTTAAACAGAGAAGTGGCTGTTCTTTAATCCATTACATTTATCTTTGCAATTAATGGAAGACAACAAAAAGTTTTCCATAACTCACTTTAACATAGTCCACATGTCCTGGGCAATCCACGTGTGCATAGTACCGCTTACTAGTCCCATATTCCACAGGGGCCTGCAAATCATGTCACCTAAAATAAGCTTCCAATATCTCCAAAATAAGTAGTTATTGAGCATAAAAAATGCCAATAGAAGACAGCATTAAAACATGTTATGTACTTATGCTAGAAACATATCCCAACACATAATGTGCATGATGCAAGAAAGAAAATGGCATCCTAACCGTTGCAATGGTAATTCCTCGAGCTTTCTCCTCTGGTGCCTTGTCAATCTCATCAAAGGCAACAGCCTTAGCTTTACCTTCTTCTGCTAGTACCTATAAAAAGCCCATAGAAATTAGAATGCCGCACAAGCTCCTTGCAGGGATAACCTAATCATAAACTCAGAAAAAAACAAATCAACTCTAGATCTAGAGAGAGACAAATAAGATCAATGTCATCATCATCAACATCTACGGCTTATCCTAACTGATTGGGGTCCACTAGCTAAGATCAATATATGGAAGCATAAAATACATCAACTAGAATCAACCTTTGTAATGGCTGCTGTGAGTGTAGTTTTCCCATGATTGACATGTCCAATAGTCCCAACATTTACATGGGGTTTCCTGCATCAATAAACACAACAAGAATACAAATGTAAAGAATTGTACATGACCAAAGTACATTCACATCATGAACTCAACAGACAGATTGAGGACAAGCTAAATATTATCTCCCTTTGAAGAAACTGAATCAAAGATACCAAACACATCAATGAGTTGTATACTGTCACTATGGAGTAGTATTTTTCCATTTAAGCATGTGAAACTTTATTAGAATTTAATGCAAAATAGCAACTCAAAAGACCAAGCTGGAAATATTGCATACAAAAATTACAAAACAGGCATACACAGCAAAGTCTTTGGAAAGTAGAAAGGTTGTAACCAATGCTGATTTGATGACTAGACTATTGGCTTCCTAATGTATGTAAGAGGTCCTTCCAAATCTCCATAAATCCTAAAAAGAGCTAACAAGACTATTGACTAATGTTATTGATAATATCGGCGATGCAAGATATTGGCTCTACCAAATAGAAAGCTCAAATTTTCGATTGGACCTATTTTTTCATAGATGGTTTTGATATGCCATTGATCAGATGGTTAGATTCATCCCATCAGTATGATCTCTACATAGTAGCTCATGAAACCTCTACTGGAGCTAATGGACTGCCTAAATTGAACTGTATTACTGAAGAGATAGTTCTATATTCCATAAAACAACAACTCTAAATATGGATTTTTAATCCAAGAAAGTTATCAAACACTTGACATGTATATATGCAGTACGTGTACAATATCTGGGCCTTTCATCAGTTACACATCATAATGGATGGGCATCCCAAAAATCTAACCTGGTCTTGACAATAAGCATCTTACAGCATCAACAACCTGCAGCATACACAAAATCACCCACAACCCATTACCAGAATCTTCAAAAAAACAAGAACCTAACATGACTAGATTCTCCAACTCTAAGATGCTCACACGAAAGAGAATCCACCGAAAGTCACAACAAACCCAAAAAAAAAAAAAAAAAAAATTAATAACTAAAAAAATGTCAAATATAAAGAAAGCGACACATAAATAGATAAGCAAAAATTAGTCAACTAAACCTACTAAATTCATATAGGCAATCAATCAAACACATCATATGCAGCATTACTTCCTTGTCCCGGTGTCCCAGTAGTTGTCTATTTCTTAATTGCATAAACATAAAAACTATTTCCTTTGGAGTTTACAAACTCATCCAAACAGAAAACAAAAAAAGCCCAACTAATTAAATGGTATCTACTTTATTCATTATGACAAACCAGCAAGTAAAACAAGAAGCAAATAAAGTATACTTCCCCAGGGTATCACTAACAGCTGAATAGAGAGATTCCTCATAATCAAAACATCTCTGCTTAATCACATATCAAGATCATCTGATGAGCTACAAATAAACCATCTTTTTTAAGTCTCCCAACAATGCAAATTTTGTTGTTTTTTTTTTGTTTTGTTTTTTTTTTTTTCAACTGAAACAGATTGATACCCCTATAATTTGAGCGCTTCCATCAGAAAATAATAATACAACTAAAATATGAAGAAATGGATAAATGACACATGATCTCATCTATCTGAATTTGATGACAGAAAACTGATTCTGTTCTAAAATTCCAAATCCATGAAAATATACAGCATTAATTCAAAACATATATCACTATATTTCTGGCTTGCCTTACTTACAAAAAAGAAGCTTCACAACCTGTAACTAGAAAATAACCCGATTGATCCTGGCAGGGGGCGTCCATTAACTTACATCAGATTCCCCTTTCTTTCCCTATCTTTACTCAAATCAACCTGCCTTGCTTACTCTCATTCTTGATAGGAAGCCACTGTTTTTTTTTTCCCCAAAAGAATGATTATACATGCTCTGCTCATTCAAACAAAAAGTAGGACTAGCCTGATTTCATGAACAAAACTCAAGAGAAAGGAAAATGAGAGAGAGAGAGAGAGAGAGAGAGAGAATGGTTGAGAACTCACGCCTAGGAACACCCACCGAGAAATTGGTAACTGGGAAAGTACTGAACTCAGTCTACGGTCTCAGGACTGCACCGCTAGCCTTTGAAGATGCAAATTTTGTTGTTGTGAGTTCTTGAAAAAATCCAATGCCCATCTCTAGACACACTGCATAAGATAAGATTTTTAATCAACAGCTATATCAGCACAGGGCTAGTGGCTATGTAAAACAATTGCCAACCATTGAAAAGGCCAGCAGGTAGTAAAAGCAATGCATATTGGCCCTTAACATATTCAATGTCATTCGTGCAGCAGGCCATCCCTGAGTTATCCCAACAATGCTGCTTGAAATAAGTGATCCAGGAGGCTCAAGAGAACCTGAGAAACAGAATCAGAGCCAATGAATAATGCAGGAATCAAAAAGGAGATTGAAAGAATCTGTGAAATGCATCATAAGAAAAAGACAAGCCGCAAAACAGAATTCCTGTGAAATGAAAAGTATCATATTCCCAAATAAACTAAAAAGAGCCATTTCCGGATGAACCGAACTTACTGAAGTCTCTCCCCAACAAGAGATTTTTTAAAAAGCCGAAAGCATTCATACATTCATGTGCGCCCAACACAGCCAAATGCAAGAAAACTAGACAGCAGTTCACAAATACAAAAGCGGCCCCACCACCACAGGGTATCACGACCATTAACCCCAGAAAAAAGAAGAAGAAGAAGAAGAAGAAGAACATCAAAACCTCCAAATCGGTCCAAAAAAATCAAGAAATCCAAAAAAGTTAAATAAGTAAACACCAAAACCTGCAAATCGGCCATTAAAACCCTGAAAATCAAGAAAACATGAACAAATGAACATCAAACCCTCCAAATCAGACATCAAAACCCTCGAAATCAACAAAACATGAACAAACGAACATTAACTCCACCAAATCTGCCATCAAACCCTTGTTGGGTTTAGTACCGATGGGTGTTGTGTACCTTTCTTGGAGAAGATGACTGACGGTGCGGCTTTGTATCGCCGGATCTATGTCGATGGCTGTTGTATCGCCGGATCTAGGTTGCAGCGGGCAGCAATCGTATCCCGCAGTGCTTCACAGGAGAGAGAGAGAGAGAGAGAGAGAGAGAGAGAGAGAGAGAATTTCTGTCAGTTACTGAAGGGAGGAGAGAAGAGGGGGAGAAGGGTTTTGGGAGAGAAGAAGCAGGAGAGAAGAGGAGGGAAGGGTTTTTGGGAGAGAAGAGGCGCGCGGGAGAGAAGAGGCGCGATTTGGGGATGGCGCGCGATTTGGGGGTAAAAAATCGATTTTAGTTTTTTTTTTCATTTAAAACGGGCGGCGGTGGCTTCATTTTACATAGGCAGCCACACAAAAATGCCCCTGTTTTCCATCTACAGTGGCGGTTTGTTGTGGCCGCCTGTGATAAAAACGCCCCTAATTAAAAGATTTTTTGTAGTGACAGGGCGCTGTAAAAGCTGTTGGTAAGTGGACTCTCTAGTGAAGCTTTGTAGATGATCCACGGTGGCTCAAATATCCTCAGAAATCCTTTCTATCCAGAGTATGAGAGCTGCTGCTAGCCAGATGGGTCCCAGGATCAGCAAATCCCCTTGGCAGGTGATCCACAGATGCCTGAGCAAGAGCATTACCATTCTAGAATAATCTCTTACATCTAGGAACAGTGTCAGGGCCTGCACTCCTGAGAATCACTGTCACAGCAAACACATTTGGACACTGTGTATGCCTGCCTATTGAAGAACCACATCAACCAGCACGCCTTGTGCATAACCTTCCATAAGAACACCACCAGCTTCAGTGGAATATACTTATTACAGGCCCAGCGTGTCCACGACTAGATAAGACGCTTAGCCTGAAGTACATGCTCCTAACCAGACTTTACGTAGAACTTACCTGAAGATTTCAAGGCCCATTTGAATCAATCATCCCTGTACATGACCTTTATATTTTTCCCCTGAATGCACTGAAGAATGTCAGCCGGCCCCGCATCCTCAAGATCCAAGAAGTTCCAAGCTCCATCCTGAACCAAGAAATAGCTACTATGGCATCCTGGAGATGCTCCAGGATTCTAACTTCATTCGCACCAGCCAAAAGCCCTAGTCCTATCAAATTTTGAGACCAAAAATCCATCTCACACCGGAAAACCATCAATCTAAAATGTTGAAAGGTAGTCAGAAGCTTCCAGTCTAGGTCCTTCCACAACTTCAGTCCCCTCAGCCTAAGAGATACAATCAGTTTTGATAAATTTGTAAAGATACTTAACCGCAAAAAGCTTTGCCCAAAGAGTATTCACCCAACGATAAGTTCCAACACATCTTAATGCGGAAGCTTTGCATCACATCCTCCAACCTTCTTACCCCTAAGCCTCCTCCTGACGTTGGAAAGAAGATTCTAGCCCATTTAACCCAATGCCTGTTTTTCTTGCCCTCTGATTCACTCAAAAGAAATCCAAGAGCACTACCTCCATTTTTTTATGGATGAATATCGGGATTTTAAAAGCAACCAAGTCATGCATAGGATAGCTAGCTAGCACATACTTGATGATTAGTGTAATTCTGCTCGCCAACGACAACAGCTTCACTTTCCATCCTTTGATTTTTCTTGGTCATCTGAACAAGGAAGAGCGAGTGGCTAACCCGAAGCCTCCCCTTCAAAAGAGGAACCCCCGGATAGGACATGGGCAAGGCGGTCTGCTTGAAACCTGTCAGTTGAGTGATGCTCTGCGCATGAGAGCCTATCACCTTGTCAATTGATAATAAGTAGCTTTTCCTTGCGCTAATCCTTTGTCCTGATGCCTTCTCACAATTCACTAGAAATTTCTTCATTTCCTAAACCAGGGATTGCCTGCCATTGAGAAAGAATCATGTCATCAGCAAAGAGAAAATGGGATATCAAAGGGCATAATCAGGGCAGTTGGAATGGTTAGCATGCACCAGATATCATGAGGTTTCTGACTCCCCTACTCAGAACTTTTGCTGTTAGGATAAATATGCTAGAAGAAATCAGATCACCTATCAAAACCCTCGGAAGGACATGAAGAAACCTATAGCTCAACCATTAATAATAATACAAAACCAGCAGTCATTCCAACGCCTTTGCATCATATCTATGCAGCCCTGAGCAAAGCCAAACTTTTGGAGGACTAAGGAAATGAAGCTCCATTCAAGCAGATCATACGCCTTTTCCATATTCAGCTTCAAGATGAGATTATCCCCACAAACCTTCTGGTCAATTTCATTCACCATTTAACTAGTTATATTAATGTTCTTAGCAATCAATCTTCCTTGAACAAAAGTTCCATGTTCTTGTAAGATGATATGGGGAAGGATGCTTGCTAATCACATAGCAACAATCTTAAAGAAAACCTTGTATATGCATTTGCAAAGACTTATGGGACTGAAGTCTATTAGATACTTCGGGTTAGCTGTTTTCAGGACCTAGCAAATCAATGTGCATAAAAAGGACATGAAGATAGGACCACCTGAGAAAAATTGGCAAGCATCAATAGACGTATCCTCTCTAACAATATCTCAAGCATGAGTAAAAGAAGCTTCCGAAGAAGCCATCTGATACAGGACATGAAAATTAAATATGATATGCAAGATCTCAGGCTTTAGATTATACTAATTCAGAAACAATCACATAAAATTCCACATCTCACACAAAAGTTCAAACATTCAAGCAAGGGGAATTTGTGCGGGTCCAGGCCTACACAGGCTAGGGCTGAATCAGTAAAATCATGTAACAAATGATACTCAAAGGGAAGTAAAAAATCATCCACACATGCACAACAATCAGTCTCTAATCCAAGGGATTCACCAATTCCCTAGGATAAAAAAATGGACAAATAAATTAAAAGTAATGCAATCTATGGTTAGGGTTAGGGAGAATAGGTATGAGAGGAGTAAAATAGGTGAAAATCTGAACCTGGAGATAGTCCCCACGTGCGGACAGCGAGCCAGGCTTGTCGCACGTGCGAGGGAGAGCCGAACTTGAAAAGCGATTCCTTGGCTCTAGTCGGCCAGGGGAGGGCTTCAAAACCCCCAAGTTTCGTGTCAATTGGATGCGCGGTCTGTGCGTGGTACTATGCCGAAGTTTCAGCCATCCTGCAGGGCCAGAATCTAGAATTTTACTGTAATGAGGAAAAATGTTGCAATAAAGGACAAATTTGAAGCACGGATGGTGGTAGGAAATGAGAATTAGATATGGTTGAGGATGGGGGCAAATCAGGTTCGATGTGGCTTCGCACCACGGTAGTTAGCCCTTCAATGAAGGGAAAGCTTTGCACCCAATTGGATTTTTACGATCGAGAACACAGAAGAGTAGAAAAAGGCAGAATTTTTATTAAGCTTCAATCAATAAAAAAGCTACAAGGGGTGCCTATTTATAGGAAAAAACCTATACCCCAAAACTCGCTCCATGTGCGCAACCTATTACTTGACGATTAAGTAAACCAAAATAAAAACTAATCAAAGAAATTTAAAGCGTCTATGATACTCTAAATAACATTACTAAGCAAAACCTAAAATATAAGATTAATCCGACTAGTGGGTCACGATCATGAGATCCCATGATGGGCTTTACTTAACTACCGAGCCCACTCCAACGAACCAAAACTCAGTCTTCTAACTAGGAGGACCTCCCTGGATGTCGTCATCGATCCAGATCGACGGTGGGTCCCTCCTTGCGTATGTACGTAGGGGGCAACGTGTGTGCGCGTGCACGCTTGATGTCCCCATAAACTCTCCTCCGTTGCGAAGATTTCGCCACTGGCGAAATAAAACTCCTAAACCATTCCAAGATGTCAGAATCAAGTCTCTAAACCTCCTCCTCAGTAAGCCACGTGTTGCCTGAAGCTGGGCGTGACTTTCATTTAACCAGGTACTTCTGAAACCCGTCGTCCGACGTTGAAACTATCTGATGGTCTAGGATATCCTCTATTACCTCTCTGGGTGTGGGAAGGGTAGGTATGAGAGGTAAAAGCTGAGAAGATGGGTTGGGATGGGTAGGTATGGGAGGTAGAGGCTGAGAAAATGGGTCAAGAAAGGTAGGTATGAGACGTTATAGTTAGGAAGATGGGTCAGGACGGGTAGGTATAAGAGGTAAAGGCTGGGATGATGGGTCGGGAGGAGGCCATAGATCAAGGGAAAGGTCTGGAGAATCAGGATAGTTAGGTGATAGGCTGGACAATGTATTAGTGGTCCCCTGAAATGCAACCAGATTTTCCTCATTGAATGTGGAACTACTTCCCATGGAAGGTGGAAGATCTACCACATCGTATTGAGACAGTTTCGTTTTATAATTATAAATGGTCCAGCGCTACGCGCATGTAATTTACGAACGGCTCCTTGAGGGTACTGCTCTGGCTTGATGCAGACCATCACAGAATCCCTTACTTTGAATTCCTTGAAACGTTTATGTTAGTCTGCAGAAAGTGTGTAATGTTTATTACTAGTCTATAACGCCCTGAAATTCAAGGGTCGAGAATAACTCAGCTCCCGAGTTCCAAAACATCACTTATGCAACATATTCGATGATGATATTGTCTGTATTAATGCATAAAACATGATATAGATCAAGCTAGATTAGCAGACATAATTCAGGGATATTGAGAAAATACAAGCGGAAGACTTAAATACATAAATAATTCAAAATAAATCCCCAAATGATGCGTGCTCTGCCCAGGGCAATATACATATATCTGTGTCTCAAAATACATACATGAACTGTTCAAAATAATACAATACATATCCCAGAAAATTCCCGCTAGTCAGGACAAAGCTCACATGAACCCGCCTGAGAACTGCATGTAGGAGAACGCCTCCTCGTCCTCATCAAAGTCTGGCTCTGCCTCGCCAATATCGCCATCACCTGCATCTAAAGCAGAGTCTGGTTGGTGTTTAAACACCGTCCCAGAACGTGGGAATGAGTGATCAACTCAGTGGTACTATCTAGCAAAAGTTAACATGTTATCAATCCAGTCAAGCAGAAATGATAAGGCAGTACAATCACACAAGTCCTAGATCTCTTGTTAATGCAAAGATGAGATGAAGAATGATGCATGCCCTCACTCCCCTCTGCGACATCATCTAACGATCGCGGCATGACTCACTTCCTCAATGCTCTATCACTAACGCCGTTAGCACATGCAATGCGGTGCTATGAATATGATTACCAAGTTCTTATTAGTCCTTTTCATACAGCAGTATTGGGAAGCTAAGACACCTCCATTGTATCATTTCCCAACATTGATCCATTATAGGGTTGTCAATCCTAGGAATCTCATACGATGTTATAGTTTTAGGTCGCTGCAAGGGCTGTCAGGGCTGTTGTGAGCAATCGTTGCTCCACTCCGCCATCACCTTATCAATACAGGCCTATTTATATCCTTAAGACTGCATCAGGACTCGTCGTCCCCATGCGGTATCAGGATAAACTCATGGTCACTACAGAGGGCTCGTCACCAATCAGTGTAGGCCGACAGCGAGAATATAGTGTCCCATTCCACCATAATCTGCTCAGAGTAGCATGCTCACTGGTCACTACGGGGAGGTTTGTAGCCCCAGCGTAGGCCGACAGCACGACCACGGTGTCTCATACCACCATGCCTGGCTCATGAGTCTTAGGAGATCTTGGTACCATGGTTAACAGGAATATCAGTGGTAAGCTCAGTGTCCTACATTCAAACAGTAGCGACCAAACAAGGTGAACAAGCATCGGTCAATCGGGTTGGTTGATAAGCTCAACTAGGCCAAGCGCACATTGAGTTGAACGACATGGAATGCATAAGCACTCCGTGTGGCCTAACCACTGCCGAACTCCCCAAGCACGACTCAGATTCGCTAAACTCATCTTGTGTGGCGAAAGCAACCTCAGCCACTACTTCCAGAATGGTTTCTGATTGCCTGTACTGTAATACAGCCCCATTCACAAACAAAGCTAAAAACTAGCATATGATTCATATCCTGCAGTTATATAAACAATCATGGAATACAACTTAAATGTAAATACAGTACATGCAGGAATTCATACACTCATATAACATGATTCAACTAAGTACATAATCCATGGAGGAAATCATACACTCAATTAGCATGAATAACCTAAATTACATGATTCATGGAGGAAATCATACACACAAACCTTATGGTTGAAATCCATATCTCAACCATTTTAGCAAGCACATTCTACTAACTACCAACTCACTTAGGCATTTATTCAAACACTTAGGTTACACTATTCAACATACATCACATATATCGACACCATTGCAAATTAGGGCAAGTTCTTTCGCCAAGGAGTTGTTGTATACATATTAAGCATATAACAATGATCATTTATCATGGCGAGCATATCAACAGATTCCGTACGCATACGTGTATTTTAACATATACATGAAATACGGTATTTACAATATACAGCATACGTATACGGAAAGCAAAACAGACAGGACATTTGGCATGTGTAATTGCATCCATAACATGAATAAACCATTAACTATCATTGAAAGGGTTGAAAACCATAACCTAAGCGCATATAGTCCGCACCTTACGCCGGTAAACGCATAACGAACTCAGTTTGTTCACTCACGCTTCGTCTACGGCCCAACGGCAACCTATTACATGAAATAGGTTAGCTATTACATCACTCTAACTAATTGAAATCCTAGAACTGATTAGGGTTAAGTTTCCTTACCCAATAGTGTCTTTGAAATCACCGGAATAGTGATTCGGTAACGATGTGTAAGCATAAGGAGTAACGGGAATCGAATCCCAGGAGTAGCTCCCACTTCTCTCTCACTTTCTCTCTCTTTTTCTTCTCTTCCTTAGCTAGGTTTTCGAAAATTCGTATGAGTTAGAAAGCTAAAGGTTTAAGGCCCTTTTATAAGCCCAAACATAACGAAAACAGACCTTAAGTCAAGGTATACTTAGGTTATACCCAAATCGGGATCTTTCTGATCCAACGGAGCGTTTCTGGAGGTCCTGTTATCAATTGCGGTCGGACTTAAGCTCACTAACATCGGATCTTTAATTAGTTAAGTTTTCAGTCCGATCAGATTTCCAGATCGTTCGTGGCGGACCAGTTTCAATTCAACAGTCACTGAACTTCGATCAGGGCCACGAGTACTTGGACATGTAAGGGCAATTTTTCCTGATCCGAGGGTGAAGTTTGGTTGAATTCCAACGGCCAGAACGCTTAAAAATAACGTGCAAATGAACGTGCCAGATTTAGAATTACTTTTCTAAATCTTTTCCTTTTCTCTCTTCACTCCGAACTCAATAAAATAATATCAGGTCATCAGTTGGGCTTGATTTTCGAAATGATTGTCAAGTCCAACTAAGTGGTCATAATGGTCTGAGATTGTAGATATCGAACTTTCGACGCGCGGTCTAGATCCAATACAAGGTTACCAAACATTCTCTAGAACAACTGGATTTAGAGTTGTATCCTAAATTTCAGAGTATTATAGCGTCATTGATTCTACAAGTTCTAAGTCTTGCAGACCGTATTTAAAGCGAACAGTGCAAATTTCATAGCCAGTCTAACTTAGCGCTAGGTAACTTAGGTTAAATTTCTAAGAGAATTAATTCTAAGTGATTTCTGATCGAGGTGGTACTTGGGTCTTGGTACGAAATTTTCCGGGTCGTTACATAGTCAGTCTTCTGCGTAATTTCTTGATGCCATGAATGAATGTGATGTGCAAAAGACTCTGACGGCCTATGGGAAAACGACATAGGGACAAGATCAATAGGTTTCCTAGGTTTATAACCAATAACGACTTCACAAGGGCTTAGATCTTTAGTCCTATCGACAGAACTATTAAATGCAAACTCGGCTATAGGTAGTATGGTGTCCCATGTTTTGGTGTGCCCTATATCCATCATAGGGAAAAACTCATCTGGAAGATCATCAGGAAAGACATCACGAAACTCATCCACTACCAGAATGACGTCAGTGGGTAATGCTACACCAGCCTCTGGTGCACTCTTCGTAATGGTAGAGTTTGTCCTGGCGGATGTCTCTAGTTGGGTATTGCACACATTAAATTGCTCAAAGCATTGGTGTATATGTTGTTCATAACGCTTATCCAAAGGCTCAAACTACTGGGACAGCTTGTTTAGTGACTCTTTCAAATGTTCTATGTTTTTTTTTAAAAGAAACAATCTAGTTTCTAAAAACGTAAAAAAAAAAAAAAAAAAAAAAAAATTCTAAAAACAAATTAGAAAAGTTTCTAAAAAACAAATTAGGAAAGTTTCTAAAAAAAAAAAAACAACCTAGTTTCTTTTTTAAAAAAAAAAAAGAAGGAAAGTTTCTAAGAATAGAAAGTTAGTTTCTAAAAAGAGAAAAAGGAAAGTAAACTGGTTTCTTAAAAAAGAAAAATGAAAGGAAATTATTTTCTAAAAACAGATTAAGAAAGTTTATAAACTTAGAAATAGAAAGCTAAGTTAATTTTTAAAATAATTCAAATAAGGGGATAACAGAAAATTTCAGCAGCTTATGTCAGGGTTTATAGACCTCTAAACAACCATATATGATGAGAACTGATGCGTAATGGACATAAACGACGAAACGTCCTTCCCTATACTCAATTGGTTGGATAAAAAAGGTGAGTGAGACCAAGGTAACTGAACAATGCACTATCTTGTTTTCAATTGGCAAACATTATAAGGATCAGATACTTTGTAACGTGGTCGACATGAAAGCTTATTATATGCTACTTGGTCAACCCTGGCAGTAGGACCGTGATGCGACCCATCGAGGACGAGACAATGTCTACATATTCATCAAGAATGGTCGAAAAATAATCCTTGCCCCTATGGCACCAGAGAACCACCCTGAAGCCTCTAAAGTGGAGGGAAGTTCCCTCTTGACCATTCGGGATTTCATGAAGGAATCCAAGGAAACCGGCGAGGTATACGCCATAGTGGTGAAGGGCAAGGAAGATGAACCCTCAAACATCCCTCCAAGCGTAAGACTGTTGCTAAACGAATTCAAAGAAGTCTGACCTGAAGATTTACCTGATGAATTATCCCCTATGAGGGACATCCAACATCACATAGATCTCCTCCCTGGGGCTAGCCTGCCCAACCGGCCTCCTTATTAAATGAGTCCGAAGGAGTGTGAAATACTTCGGGGGCAAGTGGAGGAATTAATTCACAAGGGTCTCTTGAGAGAGAGCATGAGCCCATGTGTCGTACCAACATTATTAATGCCAAAAAAAGATGGAAGCTGGTGCATGTGTGTCGACAACCGGGCAATCAACAAAATTACCATCAAATATTAGTTCTCAATACCACGGTTGGACGACATGCTCGATATGCTAAAAGGGGCTAAGGTGTTTTCTAAATTAGATCTAAGGAGCAGGTACCATCAGATTCGTATCCGACCCGGTGATGAGTGAAAAACGGCATTCAAGACCAAGGAAAGGTTATATGAGTGGTTGGTCATACCCTTCGGCCTACCGAACACACCAAGTACTTTTATGCGTTTGATGAATCAAGTTCTAAAACCGTTCATTGGCCGATTTGTGATAGTATATTTCGATGACATATTGATATATAGTCAGGATGAGGTGGAGCACAGGAAACATCTCAGGCAGGTGCTGCAGGTCCTACAAATTAATAAGTTGTACCTCAACTTGAAAAAGTGTAGTTTTTTAACTGACAGTCTGTTGTTTCTAGGATTTGTTGTAACATCCATAGGCATCCGTGTGGACGATGAAAAGGTTCGAGCCATTAGGGAATGGCCGATCCCGACAAACATTCATGAGGTGAAGAGTTTTCACAGGTTGGAAACTTTTTATCATTGATTTGTGCGAGATTTTAGCACCATAGTCGCGCCTATAACAGATTACATGAAAAAAGGACCATTCCAGTGGACCGATAAAGCTGACAAGAGCTTTCACGAGATCAAGCATCGTTTGTCTACAACACCAGTCTTAGTGCTTTCTAATTTCGACAAATTGTTTGAGGTTGAGTGTGACGCTTCATACATCGAAATTGGAGGAGTATTATCACAGGAAGGCAAGCCAGTAGCCTTCTACAGCGAGAAGCTCAGCGAAGCCCGAAAGAAGTGGTCGACTTATGAGCTTGAGTTGTATGCAGTTGTTCAGGCGCTGCGACATTGGTGGCATTATCTGATTCAAAGGAAGTTTGTTCTGTACATTGACCATTAGATATTAAAGTTTATTAATAGTCAGACTAACGTGAATCGTGTGCATGCTAGATGGGTTTCGTTTTTACAGGAATTTACGTTCGTTCTGAAGCACAAGTTAGGACAGCAGAACAAGGTGGCTGATGCACTTAGCCGTCGTGCATCACTACTTGTTACGATGAGCAACGAGGTGGTCGGCTTCGACTGTCTCAAGGAGTTGTATGCCAAAGATGAGGACTTCAAAGATTCTTGGATAAAGTGTCAAGAAGGTCACCCCAGTGACCTTCATATACAGGACGATTTTCTCTTCAAAGGGAATTGATTGTGCATCCCCCAAAGTTCTCTGAGTGAGCAGATTATTCAGGAGCTATATGAAGGTGGCCTCGGTGGACACCTTGGGAGAGACAAGACGCGAGCTCTTGTGGAAGAGTGGTATTACTAGCCGCAATTAGTACGTGATGTGGGAAAAGTTGTACAACATTGTCATATTTGTTAGACCTCCAAGGGGCAATCTTAGAATACGGGTCTCTACACCCCGTTACCTGTGCCTAACGGTCCTTGAGAGGATTTATCAATGGACTTTGTGCTTGGTCTCCCACGAACACAACGCTGTATGGATTCGGTGTTCGTGGTGGTCGATCGTTTCTCCAAGATGACGCACTTTATCCCATGCAAGAAGACCCTCGATGCAACACACGTGGCGAATCTATTCTTCAAGGAGGTCATACGGCTACACAGGGTCCCCAAGACCATTACTTCTGATCGTGACACGAAGTTCATTAGCCACTTTTGGCAGACTTTGTGGATTCGATTCGATACACGACTTCAATTCAGCAGTGCTTACCACCCACAGACTGATGGGCAGACCGAAGTTGTAAATCACACGTTGAGAAACCTCCTTCACAGTATTACAAGAGAAAAGCCGAAGCAGTGGGACTTGGCCTTGTCATAAGCAGAGTTTGCATTCAACAACATGGTGAACCGCTCGACAGGAAAATTGTCGTTCCAGATTATCTACGGACAAGTGCCTCGCCACACACTTGACTAGGTCCCTCTGCCCAAGCACCCAGGCACGAGCATTGCAGCAGAACATATGGTAAACAAGATCATTGTCATCCATGCGGAAGTGCAGGCCAAGCTACATACCTTGAACGAAAAGTACAATGAGCAAACGGACAAACATCGGCGACAAAAGGTATTCGAGGTGGCCGACCAAGTAATGGTCCATCTGCGCAAAGAACGATTTCCGACCAGAACGTACAACAAGTTGAAGAATAAAAAGATTGGACTGGTACCAATCATCTGAAAGATCAATGACAATGCTTATGTTGTTGATTTTTCAAATGACATGGCGATCTCACGGACTTTCAACGTCACAGACCTGACCGAGTATCATGAACCAGCGCAAGATGAGAACTCGAAAACGAGTTCTTTTGAAGTGGAGGAGACTAATGTAGAGCAGCTCGCGGACAGTTTCATGGCCAAGATGGATCAGAAAGGGCCCGGTCAACGACAGAAATGATCCGGACCGTTGGACCTTAGATCGGGCGTATCTCACAATCCAGAATGAGTTATCTGACGTAAAATATATGATTTTTGGGTAGAACGAGCTATTTTAGCCAACCAACCCCGCTACGCCGGTTTGCGCATCCCGGATTTGTGAAAAAACCTAGGATCAATGGTCGTTTCCCTATTTTATTTTCGTTTTTACTATAAATAGTAAGTTTTAGTTTGATTATAACTCTTCATCCGTTGGGCTTTAGGAGTTGTGTCCAACATGAAAAGTGCTTAGAATAATTAGGAGAACGATTTGGTTAAGCCAAATAGGACACTTACTATTTTTGGCCGAAAACCTTGCGCACTAGTAGACATAACGACCGTCTATAAATAGTAAGTTAACTATTTATAGTAAGTCACAGATTCTAGGAGTTTTAGTTGTAGTTTGATTCTCATTTCTTTCCTATTGCTTGATACCCTTATTTAAAGGGTTGTGAACTCGTTTTTATTCATTCATTAATCAATTTTGAATTTTATTAGAATTTATTTCTATTCTCTTGCTTTCTTTCCTCGTGGATTCGAGAAGTCTCTGTGAGGAGTCCAGAGAAGCTCCGTGGATTCGGAGTAGTTATCCTTGAGGAAGACAGTGATCGACCTCATCATGTTCATCCCTGCGTCAATTGTACATCCATTTCTTCTTATTTTTATTGCCTCTATTTGTAATGGAGATGAAGGCTACGCAAAAATCAGGTTCATAAATCCATCTGAGGGTTCAAATATCCACTATCAAGTTAAATGGCCAGTATACTAAATCTATACAAGTCTTAACAGCCAAGGGGAACAATAGGAGAAATTGGATGAAAAGAAGTAAATATGATGAATGGATTTAGGACAATGCTCAAATTATGACGTGCTTGTAGAATAGTATGGAAATGTTCTTAGAGATGTTTCTAGATATGGCAAATAAGGTTTAGAATTCTCCATGAGTAGAGTTGTACATGAGCCAAACCGAGTCAAGCTTGGCACAGCTCAGCTCGGCTTGGTTCCGCCAATAGCTAACCCCAGCTCAAACTCGGCTTGGCTCGGTTCTTGATCCTGATTGGCCAGCTCGGCTCGATTTGGTCAATAGTGCGGGCCAGTTCGAGCCTGTGCGACACTTTCTTAAACACATAGGGTGCATCTTCAAATTCACACATAATGCAAAACAGTAACAGCACTTTACAGGTATTTCATCAAACACTCGGCAAGCAACATCAAAATCAAGATACGAGGGCAATCTTATAATGTAAAGTTTTTTTTTTTAGTGATTTGTTTCGTATCCATTCCTTCCTTGCCACCAGCTGATCCCGCGGAGAATGTATGCACCCAAAACAACACTTTGTTGAGTCATTTCATCAAACACTCGGCGAGCAGCATCAATATCAAAATAACTGAGTCATCGAGCTGAATCGATCCGAGTTGATTCGAGTTGAGGTTCAATCCGAGTCGAGTTAAATGTTTTCGAGCTTTAAAAACTAACTTGACTTGGTCCGAATCCAATTTCTAGCCGAGGCGAGTCGAGCTTTTCCGAGTCGAGTCAAGCGAGCTGACCAAGCTAACTCGACTCGTGTACATCTCTATCCATGAGAGATGGATTCATAAAAATAAAAACATCACTCAATCCACACCAATTATTTGAAGAGGTTTTTTACTTTCCAACAAGGAGATAAATTGCTAGGTGAATATTACTAGAAACTCAAAGGGACATGGGAGGAGTTGAATGTGTATCAACCTCTTACAAGCAAGGTATTCCCTAACGGTAACAATGGTCATACCAGATACTATTGTTAAAATTATGGTACAGGCCGTTATGGAGAGAGAGAGAGAGAGAGAGAGAGAGAGAGAGAGAGAGAGTCGATGTTGAATCGATGTTCACCAAATCGCCTCACCTTCTCCATAGGGCACAAATTTATGAAGCATTCCCAGGTATTCTTGACCTTTTTCGTCCTCCGTGAGCAAGCCCACTAACATAGTTGCGGTGGATGCATCCACAGAAAAATGTCTTTTAGCCACTTCCCTGAGAAGTTGCATTGCCTTGAGGGTCTCATTCTTTTGTAGAAAGCCCCTAATTAAAGCATTAAAGGTGACACTGTCTGGTTGGAAACCCTTCTCTTCCATTTGAAAGAACAATCCATTAGCTTCCTCCAAAAGCCCTTCTTTACAGAGGCCATTGATTAGTGTGTTATATGTCCTAACATTATTCCCCAAGCCCTTGGTGGAGGCCCAACTGAAAAGCTCCTTCGCATATTTAAGTTCCCTAGCTTCACACATCCCATTGATAAGGACACCAATAACATTATTATTTGGTTGAATTCCTCTAATTTGCATCTCATTAAGTAGTTTCATTGCCTCGACAGGACGCTCACTTTTACACAGCCCATCCATCAAAATGGCATATGTGGAGAGATTCGGACATTGTCCATGAGCTTGCATCTCATTGAAGAGCTCTTGTGCAGCCACAATTCTCCGTACCCGGTACAGCCCACCTATAAGAGTGTTGTAAGTAACAACATCGGGCTTCAATCCCTTGCAAGACATTTCTCGGAAAAGCCACATAGCCTTGTCTACCATCTGCTTCTTGCAATAGCCGTTGATTAACATGGCATAAGTCACGACACTAGGCTTATGGCCTTTACACACCATATAATCAAATATCTTTAAGGCAGCATCCATTTGGCCAATACAACAGTAGCCATTCATCAATGCACTATATGTGATTACATCAGGCTCCACACCTCTCTGAGTCATCGATTCTAGTAATCCATGGGATTCTTTAACCATTCCTTCTTCGCAAAGAGCATTCACCAGTATGTTGAAGGTTGTCACATCGGGTGAGATTCCTCGATTCGACATTTCCTCAAACAGACTCATTGCTTCTTTCCACTGCCCTAAATTGCATAGTCCATGAATTAAAGAACTGTAAGTGAAAACATCTGGCAGAATCCTTTTACTAATCATTTCTGAGAAGAGGTTAAGCGCCTCCCTTGTGAGCCCATCTTTGCTTAGACTGTCGATGATTGTGTTATAAACAGTAAGGTCAGGACTACATTTACCTGCTCCCTTCTCCATTTTCCGAAGCAACCCAAGAGCCATTGCATTGTTCCCCGACTTGCAAAGACCATCGATTAGTATCCCGAACGACACCACATTATAAGGATATCCCATTTCTACCGTCTTCAGAAAGAAACTACTCGCTTCCCCAATCCGCCCTTCCATACAAAACCCCTTAATAAAAGTGTTCAGAGTCACGACATTCGGCTCATGGCCACGTTTCAGGATGTTGCTGAGAACAGCGAAACCAGAACCGATCCCATTCAAGCGGCAGGAACAATTGAGAAGAATGTTCCATGTACAGATATCGGATGGGATCCCTAACCAATTCATCTCCCGATGCAAAGAAATCGCGGTCGAATAGTGTTTCATTTTAGCAATAGTAGTTAACAGGCGATTAAAGGTCTGGATTGAAGGCAGCGGCTGCGTGCGGACCATACGATTGAAGAGGCCCACTGCATCCTCTAACCTCACAAAAGCACCAGCTCGAATCGAATTGGATAGATCATTCACCAAATGGTTGAATTGAGTTGGAGTAGGGATCTTGTTCTCTGTGATTTTAGAATCAAGGGCAGAAATGGTAATTTCAATAGAAGCTGGAGAGGAGAGAGTTGTACCCTTTTGAGCAGCGGCAGCGGCAGCTCTTCTCGACGCCATTTTACGAAATCGAAGATTTTGTGGGTGCCAAACGACACCTGATGAGAGAAGAGAAGAGGGGATGGCAGTTGTTGTGGTCCTGTGGAGTGCGGCTGCCACCCCGGAACCATTGATGTGGGTGCGACCCTCACTCTAGGACCCACTTCGATGAATGTACTGTATATGCACTTCCAAACATGACACACATGAAAATTTCAGGTGGACCCACGACTTGCAGGGAAGCGGATTGGCTGGTGTACCACACACCAGCTATATAGCGGATGTAGATACGTGTCGTGCGAAGACGAGCGCCGACGCGGGCGCGGATTAGATACTGACAAGGTCACTAGCCAAATCGCTACTGAAGTGACGTCACCAATCTATGTGGACCCCACCATGATGCATGTGTTATATCCGTACCGTTCATCCATTTGGAGAGATCCTTTTTTATGGCAGGAAAAAAATAATGAGATAGATCTAAATTTCAATTTGACCCCACCATAGAAAATAGTGGGGACAGTGACATCCACCGTTCAAAACTTCTTAGGGGCCACGGAAGTTTCCAAACAATCTTATATTTTTGGTTTCACTTAATTTATCTTTATGTTAACTTATGAATAGATGAGATCTAAAATAAAACATCATGGTGGCCCTATAAATGTTTCAAAGGTGGGTGTAACTGATCCTACAGTTTTTTGTGGTGGGTCGACTTGAACTTTAGATCCATCTCATTTTTTTTTTCATGTAATAAAAGGATATCCATCTCATTTTTTTTTTCATGTAATAAAAGGATCTCTACAAATGGTTGGACAGTATGGATACAACACACCATCATGGTTGGGTCCACGTAGCTTGGAGATCAAAGTTACATGGCCCCACAGTGATGTATTTATTATATCCAAACCTTTCATCCATTTTTTGAGATCATTTTAAAGCAATAACCAAAAAATAAATAATATCCAAAGCTCAAATGGACCACACCAAAAATAGCATGGGATAATAATTTTCACCATTAAAAAATTAATGAGGCCCGTAATATTTATTTTCGATCTAATCAATTCATAAGGTCAAAAATATATGTATGAAATGGAAAAAAAATAAATTCATATTGATCCGAAAACTTCTATAAACCCTAAAAGAGTTTTAATAGTAAACATTCAATCCCCCATCACTTTTTATAGTGTGGTCGAATTGATCTTTAGATCTGCCTTATTATTCAGCTCAAGTCATAATATGAGCTCGCAAAATGGATGGACAGTTTGGATATAACACATACCACGTCAATACACTAGCTATATAGTTGATGTGTGGTACACCAGCCAATCCGCTTCCCACTAGCAGGAAGTTCTCGTGGTCGGAGTAACTCATGTTTTCTGTCAATTTTATTGCTTATTTTAACCATATAAGTCCAAAATTGAAGCATAGCCAAGACTTAAGTTGACCACACTAAAAGAAGCAACGTGAATTGAACACCAACCATTGAAATCTTCTAATTAACCACAAAAGATGTAGACGAAGCTAATATTTGTGTTTTCCCTTTATTCATGCCTGTGTCATTATGAACAGGTTGGATTGTGGGTTGGGTGACAAATAAACGCCGTTATCCCTACTGTTTACTGTGGCATGGTCCCCTTGAATATGGGGTATACATGAATTTTGGACTCAACTTATGAGATGAGCTGAAAAAATTGGATGTAAGGTGTCGATAAGCCAAATATATTCAAGGTAGGCCCAACGGAATTTATTGTAAAGACTTGCTTGGTCCACTATTCGTTTGGGTGGTTGGAAGTTATGTGGGCCCACATAAGTAGTAGTGATAAAATTCACCCCCATTCATTTACGGAGATCACAATATTAAAGGAATCCAAAAAATTAAAGCAACTTCAATGCCTTACGCCACACTACACGGCTCCCTGTTAGAAACCTTGTGGGGCCATATAAGTTCTGTATCACGGTGATATTGTGCCTACTGTTAATCAGATTAGGTGGCATATAAACATCATGGTCTGCTCCCAGGAGGTTTTTAGCCGTGGATATTTCTGTTTTCACCGTTTCATGTGGTGTGGTCCACCTTAGTTTTGGATTGGCATATAAACATCATGGTCTGCTCCCAGGAGGTTTTCAGCCGTGGATATTTCTGTTTTCACCGTTTCATGTGGTGTAGTCCACCTTAGTTTTGGATCTACCTAATTTTTTAAATCTTGTCATAGATATTGATGGACACAACATCCCTATAAGCACCCACATAGCTCAGACCACGTGAACTTCATGTGGTCGGGTCACAGACAAGTATACTAATTTTGGAGGGGATTTCCTGCCAGAGCCAATCATGCTACCTATGCAGGTCCACTGTATGTTGATGAGAAATCTATTTTGTTTATACATTTTGCCAGCTTAGGTTAGCCAAACTAAAATAAAAATAAAAATAAGCATGAATAAAAAATAAAAAGCCATGAGGCATGAATAAAAAATTGAGGCACATTCAAAACTTAAGTGAGTTGTGTTGTGAGAAGTGTTCCATCTGTATATGTAACAAGGGTTTGACCGATTGATTAGGGCTTGTTTGGTTTTCCCAGTTACCAGCAAATGGTGGTAGGTAGGTAATAATTATTAAACACCGCCGTTTTAATTTTTCAAGGCTTATAAGAAATCGAGTAATTTCAAAATCGCGGGAAACGAAGTGGATGTGGCGCCATATCATGGCCGCCCTACAAGTAATCGAGGGGAGAGGACGTGTCAACAGGTTTCTGCAGAAATGACCGTTTCGGGTTCTCATGGTCCACAGGAGTAAGAATGTTGGTCGATCTCTCGTTTCTCAGGTAAATATAAATCAGACACTCGTCTTCTTCTCTAACTCACTTCTCGTTTCTCAGGGAGACAAAAACCAGACGCATCATACTCCGTTCGAACCCACTTCTCATTTCTCGGGGAGATAAAAACCAGAGCGCCATACCCCTTTTAAACCCACTTCTCGTTTCTTAGGGAGATAAATGCTAGACACACTTCTTCTCTTCAAACCCACTGGCAGGAAGTTACTTAGTTGTAGGAAGTACTGTAGCCAGAGGAAGAGAATTGCACCTAATTAATGTACTTATCAAGGTTGTCTATCGGTATTACAGTTTATTATAAGAATACGAGCCCAAAATCGAAGCATATTCAAAACTCAAGTAGGCCACACCAAAGAAAACAATATGAATTGAACATCTACCATTGAAATCTTCTCCAGAGCCACGAAAGTTGTGGATTAAGCTGACATTTGTATTTTTACTTCATCTATGTGTATGTGTCCTTACGAATAGGGTTGGCAAAGACAATTGGTTAGCCATGAGATCAGTAGTGTTTGCTAGAGTTATCCAAGTCACTCTATTATTCCCACTGTTTCCTTTTGTGTGGTCCACTTAAGTGCAGGGTATACTTCAATTTTGGGCTCATTGCCTGAAATTAGCTGAAAAAAATGGATGTAAGGTGTGGATAAGCCAAATATATTCAAGGTAGGCCCAAAGAGAGTTTATCATTTATCACACAAAGTTACTCAGTTCACTATCCGCTTGGGGGGTTGGAAGCTATGTGGGCCATAGAGGTACTCATGATAAATCCACCCCATCCATTTTTGGAGATAACAATATTTAAAGGAGTCCAAAAAATTAAGGTAAATTCAAAGCTACAGTAGGCCACACCACAGGACTCCCTGTTGAAAACTTTGTGAGGCCGTATAAGTTCTTTGTCACCGTGATAAAACACATGCATCCATGGTGGGCGCACGAAGTTTACTCTGTACGCTATATCTTACTGCGTTACTGAGTACGCAATCCACTTCCCATTTGGTCGGACACCAGGCAACACCAGCCCTAGTGTGTCAGCGTGTTGGGTGCAGTGGGACCTAATGTGATTCTTGTGTTTTATATCTAAGGTGTTTAATCGTTTTGCCCCACTATTTTTGGGCATGAACTCAAAAAAGAAGCAGATCCGAGGCTCAAGTGAACCACACAATGGGAAATAATAGTAATCGAATGCCCACCATTGAAAACAAAAACTTTGAAAAGATTGATATTTGTATGTTCTTCACAAGGGTATGCGTGATTGTAGACACCACACATAAACTGAATGTTGTGAAATTTATACAGATTAATGTAGTTTCTGTATAATATGGAAACCGAAAATAATATGGACAGGCTGAAGCACGTCTGAAAACGCTGTCCTTAAAGCGTTATTTGCCCCAACTCAAGTAAATTGAGTATGCTGATAGGTTACAGGCAAATTGCTTCTAGGATACGACGAGCCTGGTGTGGGTCTGCGTTCAGCAAACACGAAGGCCCACCAAATGGAACTCAATTTCACTATTTCTGGCAGTATTACAATATAAAGGAAAATCCCAAAAATAAGAAAAGAAGAAAATAGAAAAGTGGTTTGCTCGATTAAGTTCTAATCTTCAGCCTGCTGGTTCGGTTGAACCGTCCTAGACCACACCGCTGGTCTGTTCTTCAAGCTAAGGTTGACACCTTGCTGTATTGCTGGATAACACTTAGAATATATGAGTGGAGAGGCTATTTTTTGGAATTCGTATGGAGTGAGTTGAGATTGATTTGGAACCTATCCAGGCCCTCCTTTTATAGGCTATGGTGGCTGGGGGTTATGGTCCAGGGAAATAAATCCCATGACCGTTTTCTGGCTGTTGAGAAAACTAGCCGTTTTATGGCCGTTTTCTGACCGTTGTGCATGGGCCATTAAGCTGCTGCATGCTGACCGTTGTGAGACAGCAGCTAGCCGTTTTATAGCTGTTGGGGCTAGCCATGCAGCAGTTTCAGCTGGACCCTGCACTTATTGCACAGCTGTTACAGAATTTCTGCAACAGCTCTTTTTCAGCCCTCTATATATTCTAAGGGACTCTCATTCAGTCCTTTAGATTTTCGTCCAACCAACCATCTGCCTTAGCCACTAGTCGCACCGCGACTCGCACACGTCTCGCTGCGGTTCGCGAAGGGAGCGACCCTCTGCGACACGATGCGCACGTGCGAAGTGCAAAGTGCGCCACTAGCGCCTCTACAGCCACACTGCCTCACATGCCCACGCCCTCGCACCGAGCCCGAGACCGAGACCGTGACCGTGACCGAGACCGAGACCGAGCCCGAGCCCGAGCGCGAGCGCGAGCGCGTGCGCGTGCGCGTGCGCGGTGTTCCAGTGCTTCGCACTGGAACACGCAAGTCCCATGGTCCACGGACTAGGTAGGCAAATATTATGGTACTCCACTATTATCATTTAAACCACTTTTCTTTCTCTTCTCTTTCCCATGTGGGACTATTCCCAAAGCCCCAAACGTTTTTCAAAAAATAACTTTTTTATTATTAAAATATTTTTATTAAAATCAATATTTTACAACAATCCCCCACTTGATTTTTTATAAAAATATTTTCTCGGTTAAACATACTGCCAGAATAATTAGCTTATATGCATAAAGAAAGATATCTTTCGATTTTAATCTTCCCTTAGTGTAAGTATCTCAAAACTCTATCGAAATGACTGGTAGCCGCAGCTTTGAACCAGTTATTTCTAGATAACAGAGTTGGAGAAACCACACACATATTCGCTATGTGTTGTTAGAGTTCCCACAATCTTGCTCAGCACAATTAATGGCCATGTGCTTATCCTAATTCGTGAACGATCCCGAGAGAAAACTCTCAACTCTCATGAGAGACGGCACCATCTCTACGTTCATATAGGTGAAATCCTTCCAGTGTCTCCGTTACTATAAGACACTTGTCCTAAAGACTGGAATTCATTAAGAGTTCTAAGACTCAACCCTCTTTCGTAACGCTCAGCACTTATCTATTATGGATGAGGTTATATAATTTAGTGCTGAAAACTTTTCACTTATCAGTGACTTGTTCTTACCCATTAAACCCAAGATTAGAGATTTTCTGATTTTAGGTTGGGTTACCATCACTGGTGGAACTTTGGTTGAAGAGTTTCAACCCCATCCCTCTAGATGTAGCCTTTACTACCTCTCTCGGTAGAGGTTTAGTGAAAGGATCTGCCAGGTTATTGCTTGATTTCACATATGAAATAGCAATGATTCCATCTTGAATCAATTGTCTGACATAATCATGTCGAAGACTAATATGTCTAGACTTACCATTATAAGTACCGCTATAGGCTCTAGCTAATGTGGCTTCACTATCACAATGTAGTGATACAGCCGATATAGGCTTTACACAAAAAGGAATTTCTAATAGAAGATCCCTTAGCCACTCAGCCTCTTTGCCTGTTGCAGCTAGGGCTATAAATTCAGACTCCATAGTCGAGTGCGTTATGCAAGTCTGTTTCTTGGATCCCCAAGATACAGCAGCACCTCCTAGGGTGAATACCCACCCTGTAGTAGACTTATTGTCCCCTGCACTTGATATCCAGCTCGCATCGGTATATCCTTCCAATACGGCAGGAAACTCTGAATAAAATAGTCCTAAGTCTTTGGTTGCTTTTAAGTAACCAAGGACTCTACTGATTGCATTCCAGTGTTCATTACTGGGGTTACTAGTAAACCTACTAAGTTTACTCACAGCATATGCGATATCAGGTCTAGTGCATTGCATAGCATACATAAGACTTCCTATAGCACTCGCATATTCTAATTGTGCAACTGTTCTTCCAGTATTTTCTTTTAGTTTGATACTTGGATCAAATGGGGTTTTTGCTTCCTTTATATTTAGATGGTTAAACTTGTTTAGTATCTTCTCAATATAATGAGATTGACACAAAGCATAACCCCCACAATGTTTTTTAACTTTGACACCTAAGATGGTATCAACTTGTCCAAGATCCTTCATTTTAAATACGGAAGAAAGAAACTTCTTTGTTTCAGTCACACCTTCCATTTTATTACTTATTATTAACATATCATCAACATATAAACAGATAATAATGATATGACTACCATCTTTTTTAGAATATATGCATTTATCAGCTACATTATGCATGAAACCATGAGATAGTATTTTGGAATCAAACTTCTCATGCCATTGTTTAGGTGCTTGTTTTAATCCATACAGCGATTTGACTAATCTACATACTTTGTTTTCATTTCCTGGTAGAACGAAACCTTCAGGTTGTTCCATGTATACCTCCTCATTGAGGTCACCGTTCAGGAAAGCAGTCTTTACATCCATTTGGTGGATGTGAAGATGATGTATGGAAGCTAGCGCAAATAATATCCTAATGGATGTTATCCTAGCTACAGGTGAGTATGTGTCAAAGTAGTCTATCCCTTCTTTTTGTCTAAAACCCTTAGCTACTAGTCGAGCTTTAAAGGTTTGGATAGTCCCATCAGTGTGATATTTCTTCCTAAATACCCATTTGCAACCTATGGGTCTAGAACCTGGAGGTAAGTTTACTAGTTCCCATGTTTGATTTGATAGTATAGATTCCATTTCATCATTTATAGCTTCTTTCCAAAAAGCTGAGTCTCTAGAGGATACAGCTTCCTTATATGTTTTAGGATCATCTTCTATAGTCATTACTATAGGTATTCGTCTTATAACATTTTCTCTATCTGCTTCTACCAGATGAAAAATGATGCGTTGTGAGTCTATATAGTCATCTCCAAAACTCTTCTCTATTCTAGTTCTTTGACTCCTACGAGGTTCAGTGGGAGCTTCCATTATATGTGGAGCTGTGCTATTTGGTTCTCTATTAGGAGTTTGAATTTCATTATCCTTTGACTCCAAGGATAGTGAGTTCTCAAAGAATTCAACGTCTCTTGATTCTATAATTGTATTAGACTCCATGTCTAGAAGTCTATAAGCTTTACTATTTTGTGCATACCCTACGAAGGCGCACTTAATAGCTCTTGGTCCTAACTTGGTTCTTTTTGGGTCAGGAGTTTTGCAGTATGCAAGACACCCCCACACTTTAAGATATCCTAGGTTAGGTTTTCTACCTCTCCATGTTTCATATGGAGATACTTTATATTTTTTAGACGGAAGTCTGTTTATTATATGGCATGCTGCAAGCAGTGCCTCACCCCACAGATTTAGTGGCAACTTTGCTTTTATTAGCATTGAGTTGACCATTTCTACTAATGTTCTATTCTTCCTTTCAGCTATTCCGTTTTGTTGAGGTGTGTATGGAGCTGTACATTGATGTACCAGTCCATGTTCTTCACAGAAGTAATCGAATTCATTCGAGAAGTATTCTCCTCCTCGATCGCTACGGAGAATTTTTATCTTCTTACTTAGTTGATTCTCTACTTCTGCTTTATATATCTTAAACATGTTCAATGCTTCATCTTTGCTCTTTAATAGATAAACATACACATATCTAGAGCAATCATCTATAAAGGTTATGAAGTACCGTTTACCTCCACGAGTAAGAATGCCGTTTAACTCACAGATATCACTGTGCACAAGATCCAAAATTTGAGACGATCTTTCAACACTTGGAAAAGGTTTTTTCGTCATTTTGGATTGTATGCACACTTCACATTTATTAGTTTCATTATCTGTGTATGAGATTAAACCATTCTTAGCCATGAACTTCAAAGTACTATACCCTATATGGGCTAGTCTATCATGCCACAGTCCAGCAGATTCAACCATATACGCAGAAGTGCTACTTTCATTCAGAGAAAACTTAACCATCCCGTTACAAGCATATCCCTTTCCAACAAAATTCCCATTCTTGGATAGAATCAGTTTTCCTGACTCGTATACCACCCTTATACCTGGTTTTCCCAGAAGATCCCCAGAAACTAAGTTTCGCCTCATGTCTGGGACGTGCAGTACATTAGTTAGAATCACTTTCTTTCCAGAAGTGAATATCAGTTCGACAGTTCCTTTGCCGACGACCTTCGATCGGACTTCATTACCCATTTGGACTTCTTGACCATCGGTCAATTCCTCATAGGTTTTGAAGGCTGATTTGTCGTAGCACACATGTACTGTAGCGGCAGTATCATACCACCAGCCTGGAACTTTGCCTTGGATGGTATTCACTTCAGTGATCATAGCCACGATATCGCCTTCTTCTACTGCACTTGCCTCTTTTTTAGATTTGCGATATCGGCATACTCGAGCATAGTGCCCGATTTTTCCACAGACATGGCATGGGCCTTTGAACTTTCCGTTCTTCTTTTGGGCGTTTTTCTTGAATTTCCCTTTATTGGGTTTTAGGGAATCATCTTTCTCGGGATTCTTGTTATTGGTGTTTTCTACTGCATGTACCTTGGACGAGGCATTCCCGTTATCATTCTTTTTATCGCGGTTACGGGATTCTTCCTCAATCCTTAGGTGTTTCTGGATTTGTTCCAGTGTGTAGTCCTCGGTTTTATGCAGCAACTTCTTTCTATAGTCTTTCCACATTGGTGGCAATTTAGCGATTATAGCCCCAACTTGGAATGATTCAGGAAGATCGATTTTGATCGCTTTGATTTTGTTTACTATTAGCTGCAGTTCTTGGATTTGGGGCAGCAGCGGTTTATTATCTACCATGCTGAAGTCAAAATACCTGGCGATGAGAAATTTGTTGGTCCCTTCTTCTTCAGCCTTGTACTTGAATTCCAGTGCGGCCCAGATCTCCTTTGCTGATGATGTCTGTTGGTACAGATCGTACAGGCGGTCGGAGAGTGCGTTCAGAATGTGTCCACGACACAATAGTTCGTCTTCGGCTCTTTTAGCACGGGCAGCCACTTGCTCAGGTGTGTCTTTGTCGGTTGCTTCAGGCAATGCTTGCAGATTTGGATCTAGTATGTAGTAGATCTTCAGCGCCGTCAGGAGAAATTTCAGCTTGTCTTGCCATCTTGTAAAATTGGTTCCATCGAACCGATCAAGACGTATCAAGTCCTGATTCATCAATTTAATAGATGAAACGCTATCGGCTTCCATTTTAGAAATAACGCTTTAAGAATGTTGTGAAATTTATACAGATTAATGTAGTTTCTGTATAATATGGAAACCGAAAATAATATGGACAGGCTGAAGCACGTCTGAAAACGCTGTCCTTAAAGCGTTATTTGCCCCAACTCAAGTAAATTGAGTATGCTGATAGGTTACAGGCAAATTGCTTCTAGGATACGACGAGCCTGGTGTGGGTCTGCGTTCAGCAAACACGAAGGCCCACCAAATGGAACTCAATTTCACTATTTCTGGCAGTATTACAATATAAAGGAAAATCCCAAAAATAAGAAAAGAAGAAAATAGAAAAGTGGTTTGCTCGATTAAGTTCTAATCTTCAGCCTGCTGGTTCGGTTGAACCGTCCTAGACCACACCGCTGGTCTGTTCTTCAAGCTAAGGTTGACACCTTGCTGTATTGCTGGATAACACTTAGAATATATGAGTGGAGAGGCTATTTTTTGGAATTCGTATGGAGTGAGTTGAGATTGATTTGGAACCTATCCAGGCCCTCCTTTTATAGGCTATGGTGGCTGGGGGTTATGGTCCAGGGAAATAAATCCCATGACCGTTTTCTGGCTGTTGAGAAAACTAGCCGTTTTATGGCCGTTTTCTGACCGTTGTGCATGGGCCATTAAGCTGCTGCATGCTGACCGTTGTGAGACAGCAGCTAGCCGTTTTATAGCTGTTGGGGCTAGCCATGCAGCAGTTTCAGCTGGACCCTGCACTTATTGCACAGCTGTTACAGAATTTCTGCAACAGCTCTTTTTCAGCCCTCTATATATTCTAAGGGACTCTCATTCAGTCCTTTAGATTTTCGTCCAACCAACCATCTGCCTTAGCCACTAGTCGCACCGCGACTCGCACACGTCTCGCTGCGGTTCGCGAAGGGAGCGACCCTCTGCGACACGATGCGCACGTGCGAAGTGCAAAGTGCGCCACTAGCGCCTCTACAGCCACACTGCCTCACATGCCCACGCCCTCGCACCGAGCCCGAGACCGAGACCGTGACCGTGACCGAGACCGAGACCGAGCCCGAGCCCGAGCGCGAGCGCGAGCGCGTGCGCGTGCGCGTGCGCGGTGTTCCAGTGCTTCGCACTGGAACACGCAAGTCCCATGGTCCACGGACTAGGTAGGCAAATATTATGGTACTCCACTATTATCATTTAAACCACTTTTCTTTCTCTTCTCTTTCCCATGTGGGACTATTCCCAAAGCCCCAAACGTTTTTCAAAAAATAACTTTTTTATTATTAAAATATTTTTATTAAAATCAATATTTTACAACACTGAAAACAAGACACTCTTTGAACTTCAACTTTACTTCAATAAATTATCTCTTGCCAATTTAGAAATCATTGAAAATCCAAATAGGTCGAATTATGAGCAGCGATTTATCAATGGACTGGATCGGCTAGCATCAAATCCAGCAGCGATTTGATCACGACTATGCATCTAAATTCCAAAAATCTAGAAACTTTTTATATATAACAACTGATATGTGAAAAAGGATAAAAGGAACTCTCTCAACCCAATGATCACTCTCTGTACTACTTAGTCTTCCCGAATGATGTTGTGTTGAGGTGTGAGAGGTCGTATATTCAAAATTGATGAAAGTACAGTCGTCCTTGTATATAAATGATCATGGTATTATTGAGAGCAAATTTTGACCGATCAAAATAATTTATGATTCATTGAAAATGAAGTCAAACGATCTTCCTAACGAACTTAAGTTTCCTCTGATCCAAGTTATGACGAGGAAGATTCGACCCATTTACCGAAACCACGCATTGTCGAGCAGCTAAAGCCATAAAATTTCTTACTAGACTTTAGACTAGTCAAACGGGATCTAATTAAAGTGATTTCAATTACATTGAAAATATTATCAAGCGACATTTCCAATGAGCCTAAGGCCATTAAAAACAGACTGTCGATCAAATTGTAAACAAGCAATTTCATATACTAAATGGTCATACTTTCGATAGGTCAAATGAGATCCGACCAAAATAATTTTAGTCTTGTTAAGAAGCTTATCTGATTATTTTTTTAACAAAACTAAGATTACCAAAAATGAATGGACAACAAATAAGATACAAATATTTAAACAATTTGTAGAAAAAAAATAAAAACTAATCATTACGTTATATATATATATATATATATATATATATATATATATATATATATATATATATATATATATATATATATATATATATATAATATTATGGTTTGATCTATGGGCACCTACAATGCAACCCGATGAGTTGTGGTCGTTAGTAGCAAAATGTGGCTACCAACTCTTATATAAGGAACCCGAAGGATGAAAGAAGGGACATACGAAGAGGAACGAGGAAAGTGAGACAGAGAAGGAAAGAGCAAGAGAGAGAGAGAGAGAGAGAGAGAGAGAGAGAGAGAGAGAGAGTGAGAGTAAAAATAGAGAGGAAAATACAGAGAGGATCCGAGAGTTGGAGTTTATCCGAAGGTGCTGCTCGAGGTGTCTTAAAGATTTCTAACATGTTGTTGTTTGACATATGAAACAAAAATGGTCATTAAAGTTAAGAGTTTATCCATCTCTATTTAATTCGTATTTTGCTCCACATATTCCAAGTACATCAACTGTATCCATATCTTTTTCTATCACATTATGCATTATTCTCCCTCTTCTATTTTTTTACTTTATTTGCCTAACTAAGATCTTAAATCCTGAGAAAAAAATGTCAGTTAGCATTTCATTTTACTCACTATATTTTTACTTTATTTACTTACCCAGGGTCACTTAGCTATGCGATATAAGGCTAAATAGTTTTCTCTTATTTTCACTTGTCTGGCCCTTATGGGTTATTTGAAATATGACCAAAAATAAAAATGCAAAAATTATGTTGAATTAAAAAAAAAAAAACTAAAAAATCTTGTGAAGTAGAGACCGCTCATTGTGCGAGCAGAAAAGAATACTTAATCCCTTCCTTTTCATAGAGCTGGGCATCGAGTCGAGCGGACCGAGTTAGGACTGGCTCAACTCGATCCGGTTTTGAAATAGGCATGACCCGACCTTGATCCCAAGTCCGATCTAGCCTGGACCGATCCGGACTGAGTCCGATCCGGTCAAAAGTACTAAGTCAGGTTGAGTTGGCACCGAGTCAGATTGATAGATGAGGGAGGGAGAGACCGAGAGAGTGGAGAGGAGAGAGAGGAGGAGGAGGAGGAGGGTGATTGTAATGTCTCGGAAAAATCCGTACAAAGACCCGAGTATCACCTCAGGCAGAAATCACTCAGGACCAAATCCTTTAGGAATTAAATGAAAATTTACTGAGTGCTAAACTAAATCATCTACGAAATTAGCTTAAATTACTTTCAATACGAACTACAAGACCTAAAACTAGTAGAATCGCTAACGCTACATTACCTAAAAACCTAGGATCAATCTCAAAACCCATTGCTCTCAGGAGCACTTTGAAACTCCGTATTGGACCTGAACCGCGCGTCAAAAGTCCGATTATCCCAAAACTATACGGTTATGATTGCCTTGCTGGACTTGACAACCATCTCAGAAATCAAGTCCTAAAGGTATCCAGAAGCGTACAACTTGAGCCCGGAGCGAAATATGTCAGAAACGCAAATATTTTTAGAAAATGAACTGAAACTTAAGTGAATTGAGTCATTCGCTTGCAGGCCAAATCTAAGGATTCAGACAGTCAGATTTTGACCCAATTACACCCTCGGATCGGGGAAAATTTTCAACACGTGTCATTGTACTTGTGGCCCTGATCGAGTATCGGTGACCGTTGAATTGAAACAGGTCCCCCGCGGTCGATTCACTGATTCGATCGAATCGATATCTTAACCTGACCTAGATCCAATGTTAGGGAGCTTACTCCCAACCGCATGCAGAAAAAGGGCCTCCAGATGTGCTCTATTGGATTGAAACATGCGACATTTGGCTATAACCTACGTATACTATGGCCCTGATGTCATTGAGATCAGTTTTGGACCTATATAAGGGCCTAAACTCTCTCCTCTCTAATTCCGTACGAATTCCTAACCCTAAGAGAGAGAAGAGAGAGAAAAGAGAAGGAGAAAGTGAGGAGAAGAGAGAGAGAGAGAGTGAGAGATAGTTGTTAGGCTTCGTTCCTACCGCTCCACGTGCCGAATCAGCTTTCCCGTATCACTATTCCGGCGATACTAATTCCGTTGTTAGATAAGAAATCTTATCCCTAATCTGTTTTAGAGATTCAAATAGAGTAAATGGTGAAATAGCTAACCTATTTTATACTATAGGTTGTTGTTGTACTGTAGACTAAAGCATAGTGTTCAAACTGAGTATGTTATGAGTCTATTGGCGAAAGGTGCGAACTATAAATGTTTAGGTTATGATTTTCAAGGCTTTCAATGTCAGTTAATGATTTATGACTGACTTGATTGCTATCATATGTGCTTAGATGCAATAATTTTCGTATATTACATATATGTGAACTATGTTAATTTTAATGCATTCCATGTATTTGTTGAAATGTTTGAATGAATATGGAATTATGATTTATGCTTGCCGTGTCTATTGATTAAGAATAAATGATTGTTGTATGTGTGACAAGTCCTTGTGAAAGGATTTTCCATAATATATGTTATAAATATTGTATTACATGTATGTTAATATGTATAGTCTAAGTGTTTGATAAAATGTTTGAATGAGAAAATGTTTGTTGAAATGTATTTAATGAGGACATTGAGATAGGATTCTCAATAACCTTATCTATAGTTACAGTTTTCCTCATGTAATCTATCTCGCTGCTACGTGTTTTATGGGTGAATGCGTATGTATGTTAACATGTACTCTATGTGTTCGTTAAAACGCTTATATGAGATTTATATTTAAAATGGTTGCTACATGCTGTTTTGACTAACACATATGAATGCCTATTATATTTGAAGTATGATTGGGACTACTGCGTAGTCCATGCAATCGGTAACAATTCCTGTTTAAGTGGCCGAATTAGTCTCACCACATTTGATGCGTTCGGTAAATCCGAGCCGTACGATGATTGTCGATAGAGGTACTATGTCGATTAATTCAGCGTGCGCTCGTACCAATCGAACTTGTTAAGTAACATGATTGGCCTATTATATGTTTATCATGTATAAACACTACTGCTTAAACCTAAGGTACCCCTTACCAATGTAAAGATCTGTTTCAACCATGGTACCACGATCCACTAAGACTCATGAGCCGGGCATGGTGGTATGGGACACCATGGTCGAGTTGTCGGCCTACATTGGGGTGACGAACCTTCCCGTAGTGACTAGTGAGCAACCCAAACTCGTGAATCGAATACGGTGCTATTGGACACTGTATTCAAGCTGTCGGCCTACACTGGCGCAGCCTCGCTGTGGTCCCCAATCGAGTCGGTGACTAGCCTTTGAAAATAGATTGTCAGTCGGTAGGGCGTTAGTGGAGTGACCTCGAGTATGAAATAGGCCTACCCTGGTGCAGCCTGGCTGTGGTCCCCAGTCGGGTTAGTGACGAGCCTTCGAAAATAGACTGCCAGTTGGTAGGGAGTTGGTGGTGTGACCTTAAGTACAAAATAGGTCTACGTTGATGGTGACGAGCCTCTCATAGGGAGCTAAAGTATAACTCTCGAACTTGTCTATCGTATGTGATTAACTAGATTGACGACCCTAGATGGATCATTGTTTGGGTTAATGATATAAAGGGAGGTACCTTAGCTTCTCAAACCTATTGTATGAATGAGTCTAATTAAGAACTTGACTAATCACGCACATGCACCGCATTTTCATGTGCCTTTGGCGTTGAAGTTGAGTACAAAGGAAGGGGTGCATGCCACGATCGTGAGATGATGTCGCAGAGGAAGTGTAGGCGAGGGCATACATCATTAACTCATATCATCCTTGCATTAACCAGAGGACCTAAGAATGCTTGTTGTATTGCTCTATCATTACTGCTTGACTGAATTGATAACATGTTAACCTTTGCCTTATAGCTCTATTGAGTTGATCACTCACTCCCACGCTTTGGGACGGTGTTTTAAAACACCAACTAAACTCTATTATAGTTTTAGGTGATGACAAGACTTACGAGATGGAGTCTGTCTTCTATGATGACGAGGAAGAGTTCTCCTACATGCAACTCTCTAAAGAGTCTATGTAGACCTGAAGTTGCGTATCGGGGCTATATGGATATGGGTAGATGACATTACACTTTATCATTTTTTGTATCTTTTGGAGTTACATTTGTATTTATTTAATCCGGTGACGATCATACTCTGAAGACTCACAATCACTTATATGCTTTATATATTTATCGCGGTCCTCCGCTGTGTAATTTAACTATCTCTAGAGTATGATATGCTGGCTTGGTATAATCTCATTCATGATTAATGCACTAATACGGACAACATTCAATCATCATTATTTGTGTTGCATAAGTGATGTATTAGAACTCGGGAGCTGAGCTTCTGCTGGACCCCCTATTTTCATGGCGTTACAATGATGGTGTTGGGTGGTTGTCGGGCTTGGAAGATGAGAAAGATGAGAGAGTGAGAGTGAGAGAGGTTGAGCTTGGAAGATGAGGAGGAGGAGGGACAGAGAGAGAGATTTTGAGATCAAGTCGAGTGAGGGTGCGACAGGTAGGGTTAGAGAGGCAGGTTTCAGATCGAGTTGGTTCTAACCGGATCGAGTCGAGACGAGTTACTAGGTAACTCGAACTCGACTCAGTTTGAGTTTGGATTGGGTGAAACCTACTTGGTTTGGACTGACTCACCCATTCGATTCGAGTCGAATCGGATCTAAATGAGTAGGACAAGTCAAGTTAGCCGGAATGAGTCGAGCGAGTCGAGTTAGCTGGATCAAGTCATCTCGTGCCCACCTCTACTTTTTCATCACTGAGGCCCTTACTCAAAATATACAGTCGCAAACCGTGGGAGTAACTTGAATTAATAAATTGTATAATTCCTCGATCCCTAAACAATTCTACGGTTTCTAGCAAGTTGTAGATGTTAAGTTGCATTTGTATAGTGACGACTCCAAATCAAATACACTTTTACACCGAGTCAATAACATAATCTTGGTATACGAATAAATCAATACCAAAGCTAAGGAAGTGAGGCCACCACCGTGTGAGCATGGGAAGAGGCTTTCACATTAACCTTATTAAGAAGTTGGATAAAAGACAAATGGGGCTTTGGAAAGTTTTAGGGTATATTTCATTTTGAGTTCAGGCCCTGAAATGAACCGGAAAACGGAGGGACCATCTGGATATAAACCACATACATCATGTTGGGCCCCACAGCTTGCAACACATCAACATACTAGCCGCATTAATCGCGTTGGTAGATATGGACACCGATTGTGGGGGAGTGGGATTTGGTAGTGACCCTTGGTACTAAGGTCAGTAATAGTCGGTGTTATGTGGGCCCCACCATGATGCATGTATTTTATCCATGGCGTCCATTCATTTTGCCAGCTCATGCCCAAAAATCTCAGGTGGACCACACTGCAGAAACAGTGGTGATTGACACCCACCATAAAAAATAATTAAATAGAACTTCACATGTTAAAGGGACAGAACTGGATGAAGGGAAAACATAAATATCAGCTTGATCGAAAACTTTTACGCCCCATGAAGTTTTTAATGGGGGGCATTCAACTGCCATTGTTTCCTATGGTGTGGTCACCAGAGATTTGGATCTACCTTATTTTTTAACTCATGTCCTAAAATGAGATGGCAAAATGACTCATTTTTTAACTCATGTCATGGCAAAATGGATGGACATCATGGATAAAACACATATATCATGGTGGGGCCAAAAGAGCTTTTCCAGTACCTAGGTCAGTCCACGAGGGGTCACTATCCAATCATCCAAGTCCATGTTAAAGAGGTCGCAAGTTTGAATCTAGCATAAGTAATCTTTTTAAACTTTTAATTAAAAATACTTCTGACTAGATGATTGACACAGACTGAGTCAAGGTGAGTCGAGTTGACCGAATTAGTGGGTCAACTCAACAAGTTTCCATGTAACTGGGCCGAGTCACCGGCAAATTCCAGTTTCCTGCAGAAATCTCACAAGTTTCAAGTCAAGTCAACAAGTTTTAGAACTATGGTCAGAAGTTATTCAGACAAATACATTGGAGAGGTTCTAGTTTTGAGTTTTTCATTACTAATCTTGAAAGGTTGAGAGAGTTATCATCTTGTTTCCTTTGAAAAAAAAAAAAAAAAAAAAACATCGATCACCTGAATTCTTTCATGTTCTTCAGTACATCTGAGAATTCTGAACTATTTCTTGGTTGAGGTAGTCAGAGAAACTGGATGTTACATGCATGCAGCCTTCTTGGAAATTTTCTACTAGGCTGCATGAATTATTTCATGCACGCAAATTTATGCTTGTACTTGAATCAGAAACATCTCTGGCTTGAAAATACTAACTCCCGTATTGATTTAAATTTCTCTCTGTATAAAATCAACAAATGAGCAACAGTCAAGGAATGTAGGAATAATGAAAGGAATAGAGAGCTTGCTTTGATGTGAGCTGAACTGAGTAACAAAGCTGTATATATTCATCATAAACAGTTCGTGATTGGACTCAAACAGGTCCTTGAGAAGTCAGGATCTCTTCCAGATCAATCTACTCCAATCACCATGGAAGTGGGACATGCAGAGTTTTCCTATAAAAATCAGACAGGCAGAGCAAACAGATGTGAGATAGAGTTGTTTTGAATCGTCCACTACTACCTATGACTTGTTATTATTAGGAGTCGGTTGGTCACTGGAAGCCACAGTAGTTGAGTTTAATAGTAAAATGATCATAAGGGTGGGAATGAGCATTTCCGGCCCCATGCTGGCACCTAATTCCACGTGTTGCTAGCCCTGGATATAAACCTATACCAAGGAGATTGGAAAAGCTTTTCACATGAAGTTTGCAAATTGACAATGCATAAACAAGTGGCCTACTTTTGATTACTCAAAGTCAGACAAATTGCCCAAATCTAAGACATCACCATACCAACATCAGAATGCCATGAATGTACAGAAAATTGGAGAAAAATCAAGCAAATTGACCTGCACCTAGTCTCCATCAATGAATCCACTACAAAATAAACTATCTCGAGCAGACGGCAACAAGTAGCCACTAATGCATAGATTGACCATTAACATTGGACATCATCTGCACTCAGCTAATAAACAAAGAGAAGAAAAGAAAGAAACAAGTAAGAAGAAGGAAAGAAAGAAAGAAAGAAAGAAACCGGCTCCTACTGCGTCAATTCGAAAACCAAAAGATGCTGCAAGGCATGAATCACCAAAATAGTGTCTGACATCTGAGCAGCCCATACAAATAACACATGGGATAATTCCATTTGATGATAACAACCAAACTCTATGAATCAATCAAAATTAGAACAGATCCTTGGGGATTTTACTGGCCTGCAATTCTGCACCACAACTTAAAACCATGGAATTTGATAGGATACTGCCCAGCAAAACCCCACTGCTCATGGCAAGCATAGCACCACCAAATTCACTCCCATGAGCTGAAGGCTTGAAGGATAGAAGCCCACAGCGCACAGCAAACCAACTAGGCATATGAAGAATAGAAGTGCAAATTCTTGAAAAGGGCAATTAAAGCTCTTTAATTGTCAAAACAAGAAGCTGCAAATCAAATATGGAGCCTTAAACCAAAAGCCACATTCTATCTTCATCAACACCAAAACTCATGATTAACATATTTTCAGAACTTAAGCAGAAAATCCAATAGCAGCAGAGATCATCGTCATCTAAGCCCTCTCCCATGGCTACATGGATACTGTTCATCCATTCCACTCAATCAAGGGCCTGACTTTCATCATCAATCTGAAAAATAATAGCAGTAGAGATAAACAATAAATGATTAATTCCAGCCACTATATACAATTCCAACAATTGATCACATTCAACATTACCACATTTGGAAACGAGAGAGAGAGAGAGAGAGAGAGAGAGAGAGAGAGAGAGAGAGAGAGAGCAGGGGGTGGGGTGGGGAAGGCCCACATCATCCCCCTCCTTGTTGCCCAACATGCACATCCCAGTTCTCTGTCCTTGTTGCCCAACATGCACATCCCAATGCTATGTTCTTCATCATAGTCCAATATTATCATCATAGCCATATTCACCACCACCATCATCATAATCAACATCATGGACATCATGTTCAATAGAAAAAGGGTATTAAAAAACATAAAAAAGGGAGATAAATTTTAGCTCAGCAAATAGAGAATCACTGAAACAAAGATGGAGGGGGAAACATCGGAGTGACCAATTACTACCACCAGATTGTAACTTCGAACTAAGCATGAAAATCAATTGTTTCTCAGATTGAAGGAGATTAAACATGCATAAACTAATTAAAACAAACAAAAAGTACAGCAAACAGGAGAAGAAGAAACCTGCATGCATCGATTATGTTAATGTTGATGAATGCAGGCGTACAATCGTATAGCCCACCTAGATGATAGTAATAAGGACTGTAAAGTTGTACGGTCCACCTAGTCTCTTTATTTATCATGTAGCCTCTAGTCATATTTGGTACGCTTACAATGTGCATGTTAAATTGGAATAGGTGGGACGTATTTATTTCTTTCTTTTTTTCTTGAACTTTGATGATTTTATTGCAAAGAGGCCAAAGACTAAAGAATTACAAGAAAAAGTAGTAAAAGAAAAAGACACTACAAAAATCTGCTAAATTTTAAGGAAACTGATCTGCCACAATAGCCTTTGGTTTGATCGCCCATTCCATGATAAGCTCTTTAGCCATGTTGATCTACCCTTTACCCCGCCATGCCAAGACAAAAAGATAGAGTCTATGGAACACAGCATGACCCACCAAGAACCAAACATGCCAAGAAATCCCTCCCATACTTTCTTTACAACTATGCAATGAATGAAAAGATGATTCACTGATTCTTCATCCTGGTAACATATAAAACACATTTAGAAGAATCATTTTTCTCCTTTGTAAATTGACAACTATCGGCACTTTGTTACTTCCCACTAGCCAAGCTAGAGTATCTCCAAAGATTAAGCTGTGTGACTAATCCCGTTGACATTTAACCTCCAACTGATCATTTGTTAGAGAGATTTAACTGAAAACTTGCTAGATTTTTCTTCTAATCACCACATCAAATCTCTTGGTAAAACCAAAGGGCATGCGTTGCTCAACATTTCCAACAATCTCAACAACTTTTCTACCGCTTCCTCATTTAAGTTTCTCCTACAAAGAGGAGCCCAAATAACTTCATCTCCTTGGAAAGAATAACACCTTGCCACTCACAAGTTAGCCTCTTGCAAAATCCCTGCTAAAGGGGGGAGCAACTCCCTCAATTTTTTATCATGTAGCCAAACATCCTCCCAAAATCTAAAACCCTCACCATTACCCAAAGAAACCCCACTCCTTCCCAAACCTAATTTTTTAGCGAGGCCACCACTTCCCAAAGAAACCTTGCCTGATACAATGATGATCCCTTAATCCACCAAGAACCTTCTTGAAACCCATACTTTCTTTCCACCACTTCTCTGCGTAAACTATCATCTTCAATAACAAACCTCCACACATACTTATCCAATAACGCTAAATTCATCTCCCAAGACCCTAAGACCGGCTCCTCCTTAATGCCATAGCTAACACACTTCATAAGATGAAACTTATGCTTTTGTCTTGCCCCCTTCCATAATAAATCCCACCCAATTTTTTCAAGATTTTGTGGGTGCCTAACGACTCCTCTGATGAGAGAAGAGAAGAGGGGGATGGTCGTTGTGGTCCTGTGGAGTGCGGCTGCCAACCCGCAACCATTGATGTGGGTGCGACCCTGACAGTAGGACCCCCTTCGATGTATATATTGTATATCCACGCCATCCATATGTTTCGTAACTATATCGTGGGGCATGGTCCAAACATGACACAGATAAAAATTTCAGGTGGAACCCACCACTTGCAGGGAAGCGGATTGGCTGGGGTATCACACACCAGCTAAATAGCTGTTGTAGATACGTGTCGTGCGAAGACGAGCGCCAGTGCTCGTCGAGCTCCGAGTTTTATGAACGCTTCAAAGGATATCAAAGTTACATGGCTCCACAATATTATATCCACACGAGGTTCATCCCTTTTTTTAATCATTTCAAAGCACTGTCAAAAAAAATGAATTATATCCAAAGTTCAAATGGACCACACCTAAAATAGCACCAGGATAATGATTTTCACCATTAAAAAATTAGTAGAGCTAGCCATAATGTTTATTTTCCATCCAATTTGTTCATAAGATTAAAAATACCTGAATGAAAAGGAAAAATAAATTTCATATTGATCTTAAACTTTTGTGACCCTAAAAGAGTTTCAATGGTAGACATTCACTCCCCCACTACTTTTTGTAGTATGGTCCACTTGATTTTTAGATCTGCCTTATTCTTCAGCTCAAGCCTTAATATAAGCTCACAAAATAGATGAATGGTTTGGATATAACATATACTTCATGATTTGACCCATAGGACTTGCACGGCAATACACCAGCTAGCTGGTACGTGGTACACTAGTCAATCCACTTCCCACGTGCAGGAAGTTCTCGTGGCCGGAGCTGCGTTACACTGTAATTTATGTAGTTTTAATGTGTTATCCATGTTTTTCGTCTATTTTACTGCTTATTTTAATAATATGAGACTAAAATTGAAGCATATTCAAAACTCAAGTGGACCATGCCAAAAGAAGCAATGTGAATTGAACACCAACCATTGAAATCTTCTCATGAGCCACAAAAGATGTGGATCAAGTTGATATTCGTTTTTTCCCTTCATCGATGTTTGTGTGTCATTACGAACAGGTTGGATTGTGGGTTGGCTGACAAATAAATGTCATTATCCCCACTATTTATTGTGGCGTGGTCCACTTGAATATGGGGTGTACTTGAATTTTGGACTCAACTCATAAAATGAGCTGAAAAATTTGGATGTAAGGTGTTGATGAGCCAAAAATATTCAAGGTAGGCCCAACTGAGTTTATTGTACAGACTTACTCGGTTCACTATTCACTTGGGTGGTTGGAAGTTATGTGCGCCCATGGAATTAGTTGTGATAAATCCACCCCCATCCATTTTTGGAGATCACATTATTAAAGGAGTCCAAAAAATTACTGCAAATTCAATGCCTTAAGCCATACTACACGACTCCCAGCTAGAAACTTTGTAGGGTCATATAAGTTCTGTATCACGATGATATTGTGCCTTCTGTTTATAGGATTAGGTGGCATATAAACATCATGGTATTCTCCTGGGAGGTTTTCAGCCATGGATGTTTTCGTTTTCACTTTTTCATGTAGTGTGTTCCACCTAAGTCATTTTTTAAACTGTCCTATTGTTGTCTTGTAAAAGTGATGGACATGGACATCTCTATGAGCCCCACATATCTCCGGACCATAAAAACTTGATGTGGTGGGGTCACAGACAAGTGTATTGGTTATGGAGGGGATTTCCTATTAAGATATGGAGTTTGGAAAACTATTTAAATAAAATAAATTTTAAATTGAGAATAAGAGAAAACTTATCGGTTTATAAAAGTTGAGGCGTGACGTAAGTCACTCGGTTTGAAATTGAATTTGCTCCCCTCGAATAGCCTCCCAAGTAAAATATGTTTCCAAAGCAATTGACCTCCAGGATACAATAACTATGACCCAGTCCTAGTGGTGCACTCACTGTACACGAGCTCGAACTACCTGTAGTCTTAACCCAAACTATAAAACACTTAAACCATATTTTTAACGTAAAACAAACTTGTTCTTACTAATTTAAAACGGATAAGAAAAAATCTATTTATAGACTTTGTAAAGACACCCTTTAGGGGTATAAAGACTCTTTGAAAAGGGTTGTGACTATTGGGTTTAAACCCAATTGGTGTGACCCTTAGGCTTAAAAAAAACACAAATTTTAAAAACAAAATATGAAAGGATGCAACCTTTCAGACCAATGTGAAAAGACACATCCATAGGGCACGTGCACACCTATGGTCATGACCCGTCCCAACAACTATTTTGAAATAATTTAAAATACAACATTTCCTACCATAGCCAATGATGATACCTATGTAAGTTCACTATATGTTTACTAGAAATCTACTTTGTTTATACATTTCACCGGCCCATGTTAGCTAAAAAATGAGGTCGATTCAAAACTCAAGTGAGATGTGTTGTTAGACGTTTTCAATATGTACATGTAACAGGGGTTCGATAGATCGATTATTGATTAATCAAGATTACCCCAAATTATATAGATTGGTCTCTATACAGTTTTGAACCGTCTTGATCGATCAAACTTTTAAATTGATAGATCGAAAATTTTTTAAAATACTTGAAAACTCTCTGGATACTTTTGAATATGTTTGAGTGATTGAACATGTAGGACTTAAATCGATCGAGGACTACCCGATCAATGTCGATCGATCGATGCTTAAATCGGCGGCGCACGCAATTTTACGTAATTGTGCAATTTGTTTTTTATTTTGATTGTAACACTATATATATGGTTGTAATCAGGATCAGGGTATTCTAAAGACATCCTTAGGGAGTTCTAGAAAGAAATTTAGGTTTCTTGAGATGTTTCTTTTTCAAGGGATTCTCATCAGTGTAAGTGCATTCATATCTCATGATTTGTTTATCATAGTAGATTTGCTTGTCACCTTGTGTTGTAGTTTTTTCATGCAAAGATTTTCAACGTAAAAGTCATGTGTTCTTTGTCTTGCTTGTTTATGTTTATCTCATTTATGTTTGATTCGAATTCGGGGTTTGCTTTCGTGATTTCCCAACAAGTGGTATGAGAGTTAATGTTAGGTTTCGAGTTTGAATTTGAAGCATGTTATTGAAAGGTTCAAACGCGGTGTGAAATAGAAAAGTTTACTACAAGAAACAATTTTCAACCATGGAATGTGAAGATGAGGGGTCTTCTAGTTCAGGTGGATTGAGATGCATCTGATGGACCTCATTGTAACAAGGACCAACCGTCACTACAAATTAGGGAGCGGATTAGTTGCAGCAGTGTGGCTTCACTCAAGATAGTGCATCACTTACTGTGGAGACCACGGCGATGTATGTTATATATATATATATATATATCCATGCCATTTTACATATCATTTTATTGCATGAGCCCGAAAAAAAAGAAGAATGAAACAGTAGTGATTGAGTGCCCTATCATTAAAAACTTCAAGGCCCATCATCATGTTTATGTAATTTTTAGTATCCATCCAAACTAAGAATACATGGTCCGTTAATGGTCAATCTCCATTTTTTCTTATAGTATTGTCCAACTGAGAATTGCATCTATTTTACCATGGTCCATCTGAGAATTCTATCTATTTTATTTTTGGACAGTGCTCTGAAATAATTCAGAAAAAGAGATATACAGGGAGGCGGATTTCCTGACAAAGCCTTTGGCAGGAAGCTCTTGCCTAAGAATGCTAGTTTGGGCCCACCGAGATGTTTGTAAGAAATCTACTTCGCTCATCCATTTTGCAAACTCATTTTATGATATGAGATAAATAATTAAGTAGATTCAAAAATCAAGTGGGTCACTGATTGCTTCCCTCCAAGTGCAGAAGTTCGTAAGTAGTATCTCGTGAATACATAATCGATCCTACAGGGAGATAAATTGTGAAAATGAAAAAAAATCAAATGCAAAACAAACTAAGTAATAAAAACTAAACTGATGATTTGATTTTGAGATTTTTGAATGAATGTAATTCAACTGAATAAAATAACACCCACGCTTCAAAGTTCCACACATAGGTTAATGTTCTAAAATCATGATGACTAGGATAACAAAACAAGGATTTGAGCACTATGGTCAGCCTAATCGAAAAATAAGACAGTTTAAATATTTTAAAAAGTGATATAAAATATTAAAAATTATGAATTTGCATCATTGACATATATTCTCAAGCGTCAGTGATTTTAAGTATTCAATATCTATAAGATAATGAATATTAAAGAAATATAACAAGTTGAGAACCTCTCATATCTAGGAAATCTGATTGATCTAGGCTAAGCTTATCCATCAATGTGGATCTCATATGATGAAAACATATGGATCTCACAAGAGGATAAAAAATAAAACCTTAATAATAGACAACATGCATACACAATTTTTTTCATCATTAAAACAATCAATCATCACAATCTTAAAGAAATATTAAATCCATGTGCTTCCTTTCTAGCTTGGGATAGAAGGAACTTAGAAAAACATAATTAAATTGTAAAAATAAAAAGTAACAAGAAAGAAAAAAATATAAATAAAAAAGATCTAAAAAGAAAAAATATAAATAAAAAAGATCTAAAATAAAAAATAACTTATAAAGCTTTAATAAAACTAAAAACTCTTTTAAAAATCTTAAATTTTGCTTTGGGATGCCTTGAATGATGTTTAGGAATGCCCTAGGAAGCCCTATTTATAAGTAGGGAACTCCAATTTTCGCGCAAAGTTGAAAACCCTAGAAATCGCATCAAATATACGTATTTTTTCAAAATAGACTTTTTGCTGCATAATTCATTTAAAACAGACTTCTTGCTGCTCAGTTTTCAAAATAAACTTCACAGCTTCAAAATATACTCTTTCAAGACGATTTCAGGATTTTTCACTTCAAATCGTCGATTTTCTTCAATCGCCACTTGATTTTTTTGGATCTTTGGTATGTGAATGCTTCAATCTTGGTTTCCTAAGATCCATCATTTTCTTTGGTAAATCTTGAACATCAAATCTATACTTTTTAGAACCCTTTTTTAATCCAAACACTTAAATTCACCTTGCAACACATGCATGAGTAAAATAGAATATTAAGATGATTTATGTTCATAAAATCAAGAGATAAATGGAAAAAATTATACTGTAACGCCTTGAAAATTGGGGGTCGAGTATAACTCAGCTTCCGAGTTTCAAAACATCACTTATGCAACATTTTGAATGATGGATGAATGTTATCCATATTAGTACATAAAACATGAATTAGATTAAGCTATATCAGCATAACATAATCCAGGAACATTTATAATACGCAAGTGGAAGACTGAAACGAATAGATAAACCAGTATAAGTCCCCAGAGTATGTAAGCATTGCTGGATCAATAGTTACAAGTATTGTTTCAAAGTACAAAATGTCAAAAAAGAATGTGATAGCCCACTATAAATATAACCCTGAATCCCCATTAATCAGGATATGACTCATATGAACCCAGCTGAATACTGCATGTAGGAGAACGCCTCCTCATCTTTCTCAAACTCCGGCTCTGCCTCGCGGGTCGCATCATCATCTGCAACTAAGATAGAGTTTGGTTGGTGTTTAAACACTATCCTAGAACGTGGGAGTGAGTGATCAACTCAGTGGAGCTATACAACAAAGGTTAATATGTTATCAATTCAGTCAAGCAATAATGATAAAGTGGTACAATCAAACATGTTCTAGATACTCTTGTTAATGCAATAATGATATGCCTTAATGATGCATGCCCTAGCCTGCACTCCATCAGTATCTTCATCTTACGGCGCGCATGACAACCACCTGAAAGTGTTCTTCCTCGTCAAAGCACATGCAATGTGGTGCATGAACGTGATTATCAAGTTCTTATTAGTCCTTTTCATACAGTAGGATTGGGAAGCTAAGGTACCTCCTTTATATCAATTTACAAACAATGATCCATTCTAGGGTCGTCAATCATAGTAAATCTCATACGATATTATAGTTTTAGGTCGCTGTAATGGGCTCATCACCAATCAATACGGCCTAGTTATACCCCAGTTACTACAAAAAGGCTTGTCGCCCTCATGCAGTTTCAAGGTATACTCGAGGTCACTATAAAGGGCTCATCACCAATTAGAGTAGGCTGACAGCATGAATACAGTGTCCTATACCACCGTATTCGGCTCACGGATTTGGGTTGCTCACTGGTCACTACGGGGAGGCTTGTCGCCCCAGCGTAAGCCAACAGCACGACCGCGGTGTCCCATACCATCATGCCCAGCTCATGAGTCTTAGCGGATCGAGGTACCAAGGTTAACAGGGTTTTATTAGTGAGTTTGGTACCTTAGATTCAAGCAGTAGCATCCAAACATGGTGAACATACATCGGGTCAATCGGGTTAATTGACGAACTCAACTACGACGAGCGCACGTTGAGTTGATCGACATGAAGTGCATAAGCACTCCGTGTGGCCTAACCACTGCTGACATCCCAAGTACGGCTCGAATTCATTAAACACATCCTGCGTGGCGAAAGCAACCTCAACCACCAGAACAAGGCCTTGTTTGGACTACGATATAGTCCCAACCGCGTGCATTCACAACAAATAAGCATATGAGATAAGCAAGCAGTAATGAATACTCAAGTCAAATCCTACAATCATATGAGCATGTTATGGAATATAACTTAAACATGAATGTACCGTACATGAAGGAAATCATACACACAGTTAAGGTAGTTGGGATTCATATCTCAACTCTCCTATAAATCACACTTTATTAACTACTAACTCATTCAAATATTTTTACAAACACTTAGCCTACACTTTCCAATATACGTCACATATGTTGGTTATATTACGTATTAGGGCAAATTCTTTTGCCAAGGAGTTGTCGCATACATAACAATCATGCACCTACGATAGTTAATCATGACAATCATAAATTTAAATTCCAAATGTACACAAACATTACAACAAACACATGAATTTTCCTATATACCACATAGTTCATATGTATACGTAAAACGAAACGGATATCGCATTTGACATGTGAAATAGCATCCATGTCAGTAATAAATCATTAAACGACATTGAAAGTCTTAAAAACTATAACCTATACGTATATAGTCTGCACCTTACGCCGGTAAACGCGTAACGGGTTTGATTTAGACTTAAAGTCTTCGTCAACGACGGATTAGCAACCTAGAGCATGAAGTAGGTTAACTACATCATCACTTCGACTATTTAAAACCCTTAAACATGTTAGGGTTTGGTTTTCTTACCGAAGTATGGAATCGGTATCGCCCGTATAACGATACGAACAGACAGATTTAACATGTAATGCAGTTGAGAAGAATCCCAGGATGAATCACCAACTCACTCTCTCTCTTTCTTTTTCTTTTCTTTTCTTTTATTCTCTTTTCTTTGCTAGGGTTTTGGAATTCGTATGGAATATGTGAAAGGGGTTTTAAAGCCCTTATATAGGCCCAGAACTGATGAAAACAGCCCCAAGACCAAGATATACTTAGGTTATAGCCAAATCGGGTCTATTCTGATCCAATGGAGCAGTTATGGAGGTCCCTTTGCTGAATGCGGCCAGACTTAAGCTCCCTGATATTAGATCTTGATCAAGCTAAGTTTTTAATCCGATCGGGTTTACAGATCGACCGTGGCGGACCAGTTTCAGTTCAACGGTCACCGACACTGGATCAGGGCCACAAGCACATTAGCATGTGTGGGACATATCTCCTGATCCGAGGGTATATTTGGGTCAGATTCTAACGGTCTGAATGCTTATAATCGGCCCGCAAGCGGCACGAATCAGATTACTTAAATTCAGATTTAATTTCTAAAACATTCATGTTTCTCACACACTTCGCTCCGGACTCAATTAAATCATCGTGAGATACCATCTGGACTTGATTTTCGAGGTGGTTGTTAAGTCCAGCAAGACGGTCACAACTGTATAGTTTCGGGATAGTCGGACTTTCGACGTGCGGTTTAGGTCCAATATGAAGTTTTAATGTGCTCCCGAAAGCAACTGGGTTTAAAGATTGCTCCTATATTTTAGGGTAATGTAGCGTTAATAATTTTACAAGTTTTGGATCTTGCATATCGTATTTAAAGTGGTTGGTGCTAATTTCATAGGTAATCTAGTTTAGCACTAGTTAATTCTCGTTTAATTTCTAAAGGATTCAGTCCTTAGTGATTTTTGCCTGTGGTGGTACTCGGGTCTTTGTACGAATTTTTTCTAGACATTACATATACAGTATTTGAGTCTTAACAGTCACATCGATAAAGAAAATAGGGGAAAGAAATTCCTACCGTTGAAACCTTCTTTGGCTCCACCTTGATGTTTATATGTCATCCAAACCATTAATAACGTCATTAACATTAGGATGAAGTGAAAATACCAAAAAATAAAAAGTTTAAAAACTATCATGATACAAAACTTTATAGCCACAAAAATGTTTCAACAGTTCTCACTAAATCTCGTTGTTTCCTCTAGTGTGGCGCACTTGAATGTTGGATCCACTTCAATTTTGGTTGTATGTCCTAAAATAATCTCACAAAACGGATGAATGGCAGTGGGCCCCACCCAACATCTCGTGCATGAACTTCCTTGGAAAGGCATAGGATATGACGTGAAGTTCCTGGGGTGAGAACCTTAGTGAGGCCCACCGTAATTTATCCTATCCATCTATTTTGTGAGCTCATTTTAAAACTTGATACAAAAAAGAACATGATGTAAGACTCAAGTGGGCTGCACTAAAGGAAACGTGATTAGTGAAATTATTACCGTTTAAACCTCCATCCAGCATCAACATATGTTTACATGCCATCCATGTTACTATCATGATTACTATTGAGATGAACTTAAAAGATGGGGTGATTTTTTATAAACATTACAGTGGGCCCACTAAGGTTTTCGGTGCCTAAACTTCCTTCTAAATGCTTTTGCAGGAAATCTGCGTCATCTGCGTCCCACTATAATGCATGTGTTATATCGAAAACTGTCCGTCAATTTGTCAAACCATTTTAGGGCTTGGGTCAAAAAATGAAGTCGATTCATAGTTCAAATGAACCATGTTAAAGAAAGCAGTAGGGATATTGATTTCCACCGTACCATGATATTTATTTGCAATCTAACCTATTAAACAGCTATGATGACATAAAAACATAAATATCAGATTGATACAAACTTTGTGTGAAGAAGTTTTCAATGATAAATGTTAAATTTCCATTGATTTTTGTGGCGTGGTGTGCTTGAGGTTTGGATATGTCTACTGTTTTTTTGGGATCAAGCTATAAAACGATCCTATCAATGGAGGGAGGATTTGGATCATGGTGGGTCACAAAATTTGGATCATGGTGGGTCACAGAACTTGTGACGTTAACCACACATCCCACGATCATTGGCTAATGTCCCTCACACCAGCTATACTATATAGCTCATGTATTGACGTTAGCAAGTTCTGTGAGTTTGATCATGAGGTATGTGTTATATCCAAACCGTCCATAGATTTAGCGAGCTCAACTTAAGGCTTGAGACGAAAAATAAGATAGATCAAACTATCAGGTAGACCACACTGTAAAAAGCTGTGGGGGATTGAACATTTACCATTGAAACCTTTTTTGGGGTCACAGAAGTTTTGGATCAATATGAAATTCGTTTTTCCTCTTAATTTAGGTCTTTGTAACCTTATGAACAAATTGGATGGAAAATAAATGCTATGGCGGGCCCTACAAATTATTTAATGGTGAAAATCATTATTTCACTGCTATTTGTAGTGTCGTCCAGATGATCTTTGGATATGATTCAATTTTTAGATAATGCTCTAAAATGATCTTTAAATGAATGGATGGTGTGGATAAAATACATAAATCATGGCGGGCCTACAGAGGACCAACCAGGAGACAGATTGACTACTCCCCCTCACACCCGCCATGGCTGATGGTCGGTGCTCTTTGGGCCCCACCATAATGTTCGTGTTTCATCCATTCTGTTCATCCATTTTTATACATCATTTTAGGGCTTGTTACAAAAAGTTATAGGAGATAAATCTTAGTAGGAAAAAAAATAATGAATGAATATTCACCATTAAAATTCTCCTAAGGCCCACTGTACTATTTATTTGAAATCTATTCGGTTGATTTGGTCATTAAGACCTAGATGAAGGGAAACAATAAATACCACCTTAATCCAAAACTTTTATCAACCCCAAAATGCTTTTAATAGTCAAAATTCATTCAACGCTGTTCCTGCAATGTGATCCACTTGAGATTGCGATATACTTCACTTTTTTCTCACCATAAAATGATATATAAAAACAGATGACCGCATGGATGACACACATACGTCATGGTGGGCCCCACAGAACACCGACCATCAGCCAATGGCTGGTGTCAAGGGGAGTAGCCAATCCGTTCCCACCGACCACCAGCCACCTGGCTAGTAGCCAAACCACGTTCGCCAAGGCGTGTGGTGGGACCGGGGCCGCATTTAATCCCCTCCCATGAGACGTTACGTCGCTATCGCTCATCGTGACCGTCGTATCGGATCCGCGTGTGCGGTGGACCTGAGATGCGAGTTGCTGCTGCAAAGAGGCTATGTAGCACAAAAATCTATGCAGCCTAATATGACGTCAGTGTGAAATCCACTCCTTCCATCCATCTCATGCTAGAATGTGACCTCTAAAACGAGACAGACCGGACACTCAGGTGGGCCACACCACAAGGAACAGCGTGGATTTAATGCTTCGGATCTCAAAAAAGTTCCAATGGTACGCGTTCAACCCCACTGTTTCTCGTGGTGTTGCCACATCAGTTTTAAATATTCCTCATTTTTAGATTAGCCGGAGAAACCGATGAACGGATTGGATGTCACACGGATATCGCGGTAGGCCTCACAGAGTTTCGTGCTAGACGTAACTCGCGTTCGTGTACATGATATACATACGTCTGTATATATATATATATATATATATATATATATATATATATATATATATAGCATACAGGGATGCGGATTTAGGTCATTGCGTTGTACATCGTCCTCAAAGAGGAAAGAGTATTTGCTTTTCAGATCTTATTCTTCCCCTTAAAGGGTATTTATTATTTTCCTCCTCATTTCGTTTCTTTTTTGCTTTGATCTGATTCTTGTACTTAGAAAAGGATTTTTATTTTTATTTCTGGTGATGAATCAGTCCTGTGTTATGTTGAAGTTTGAATCTAATTCGTCAGTTTATGAAAGATTTGTGTAGATATGTGACAATTATCATTGGTCTAGATTTTTTTTAATTTTAAAAATAGTCACATACAGAGGCTGTACGTGATCTTTTTTACATATATCATTTCCAGTGAGGATGGATCATCTACTGTTGAAACATTCGTCTGGCCATAGAAGTTTTGGATCAGGCTAATATTTTTGTGTTTTCAGTTAATCACAGTAGGAATGATGTTATGAACGGTATGGATGACATATAAACATCACGTGGACCCAAGGAAGTTTTGAAGGGTAGGCATTTTCCCTGCCCACTTTTTCCTTTTGTGCGGACCACTTGAAGTTTCCCATCTGCCTCATTTTTGGGCCCGTATGTTAACATGATCTGGCAAAACGAATGGACGGTATGGATTTCTCACTATCATGAAGGTGAGCCCCACCTAGCTTCCTGTCGCTGGGAGTTCCTGTGACAGGCTGTCGAAGGCAATCTGCATCCGAGGATCACCCGCTATGAAAATCAAGCTGGTGCACTCGTGGACTAGGAGACGACTTAGAAATTAATGGACACAGATAGGATATTTTGCACAAGTCACTTGTCAGGGAGAAAGTATGACTCAGTTTACGGGTGTGGCCCACCAAATGGGTGGATCAGCCTCATGTTTTAATAAGATTATCACCATGAAGATGCAACTAGGTGGGCCACACTTGTATGCAGAATCTGACTGTGGCTGTCCATTGACTCCAGCAGTCACTTCTTACCTGATGATTGGAACAGGTTGATTTTGTGCCAGGTGATCTTTGTGATTGGGCCCACCATTTTCATGGTATCGATGGCCGACAAAGTGGTATATTTGGGAGAATAATTCTATGGTACCACGAGTTGTGGTACCTTGCATGTAGATGATCTGTTCTTGATATAAGTTTATAACAGGTGACCATTATGGTGTGGCCCACTTTATTGTGTAGAGTGGTGTCTTGAGCAAGGTATTCAAAATCAGTTATGGCTACGCATTACGGGTCGAAATGGCCGTAATGGCCATTACAGAAAAAATAGGCTGTAAAGGCCCCGTAACGGCCCTGCAATGGCCTTGTAACAGTTTTTTCAAAAAATAAAAAAGGGCCATGACGGCCATTACGGTCCATATCATAACAGTAATGGTGGTGGCCGTTACGGCCACCGTTACCGTGTTGGAACGCCTTGGTCTTGAGTAGTGTTCACACATGCGTGTCTCGACATGTGTGTGGGAGTGAGTGCATGTCTCTTATATATCCTTTATTTTCCCCACTTTTACAAGAGATCGAATGAGATGTTGTAGAGAGAGGAGTAGAGAAGGCAAAGAACCTAAATGCCAGCTAGAGAGTTCCTCATAGGAAGTGAGAGATCTTGTTTTCTCTTCTTGAATGAAAGAGGGGGTTTCTTGTATGCATGATAAGGCAATCCTCAAGCAAGTGTTTTTGTTCTTTTTTGGTAGCCTTGGATACTTCCAAGGTAGTAAGGTTTACAATGGTAAGACAACCAGGGGACGAACCCTGGATCACTCTCACACCACACACGTTTCTACCAGCTCAACTAACAAGCTTAAGGCGATCCTCAAGCAAGTGTTGGTTTGAGAAGAAAGCTTGTAATCCCATTCTTGCATAATAGAGTTCATTGGTGGCTTCGTGGGTTTTCCCTCTTTGATTGAGAGGATTTTCCATGTAAATTAGTATGTTCTTCTCTTGCTCTTTTATCTTTATTTCATCTCCTAAGCGTCATTGTTGTGGATGTGTAGATTGGCTTATATATTTTTGTTGGTAGTCCTTGTTTATGTGGAAATTCCAGTGATTCACATAGAAGGTAGAGTTCCCTCTCTACTATAATTCTATACATTCATTCATGCATGTTGGTGGTCAGTACCATCTGGTTCAAACTGCATCTGATCCACGTTATGTCTGTAGTCACACATTTCTATGTTCATATGGGCTGAGTGGGATTGTTGTAAACTAGACGACCCTTTATCACAAATTGTAGCTCCATTTCAATCACTTTCCTTTATATATATATATATATATATATATATATATATATATATATATATATATATATAAGGATGAATTGGATTTTCTACTCTAAACGTTTATTTTCAATGTTAAAAATCATTTAATCTAGAGTTTTGCTGATTTTGCAAGAGTTTGCAAATTGATTTCACCAGAATTTTCCGCTCACATGTTTTTATGTATGGGATGCAGGTGAATGGAAATGCTGGAGTTGTATGTTTTTAGATGAGATGGCGGTTGGGAACTCTCACCAACTGCAGTAACTCTAATGTATTGATGGATGCTTTTGCAAAAGAAGGGATCGTCAAGGAAGCGTATAAAATTATCACAGATGATGTTTTAATAAACACCTACAATATATTTAGGGATTGATATGGCTATCAATGCAAATAGACAATCCACAAGATGTTCTGATTCTATAGTGGCTAAGAGTCTTGCTACTCATTTGTTACTTATTGGTATCCACTCATTGGTGAGCACAGCCGTTACTGGGACCATTAATAGGACGTGAGCTCTCACAGATTGAGGTTCGCATCAGTGGTAACTGTACCACCTTAAGCTTAGAGTACTACTGGGAGGATGTGTTCAAGGGATCCAATCCGTTCATAGATGCTTCACCTCATAAAACATCCAGAGCTGAAAAATCAGCCTTATCCAAAACTCACATGGGCCACATTGGGTAGCATATTGATGGGGACTCTCCACCATTGAATAAATGGGGGAGCCACCATGTTGTGCATATATAATCAAGGACATTCAGATCCTTCGAACTGTCCATATAAAGGGTCAGGCCAAGATTTGAGCTGTTTTAGAAATTCTAGGTTGAGTGCCCCCCTCCCAGCTTGTTCTGTCTTTTGCAGCCAACCTTAGTTTTGGATTGGGCTGAGTTTTAGATTGTATGGGTTTTTGGAGGTGATGAATCTGATAGGTGGGTTGGATAGTGTGAATACATCACATTCACATATAGGTTGGATAGTGTGACTACATCAAGTGGGCCCCGCATCTGCCTAATACCACCATTGTGATTTTTATGTATGTTGATCAATGTCTTAGTAAATTAAGCCTGTTTTAGAAGACTGATACATTTCTCACACATGGGGCAAAATGGCTACTGGGTCGACCTATATGTTCTCCTAATAATGGCCAAGAAATGTTTAGACGGGTGCATGCACTTCCTGTTTTATTTAACTGGCTCGCATGATATGAACAAGAATGTCTAGATATATTGCCATTCCAAGATGGGTGTTATTCACTTTGTTGCACTTGAGATTGGGCCCCACTAGCCACAATGGAATCAAAGAATTCTATTGCATCATTCATTTTCCCTTATTTGTATCAATTTATCAATATAACCATACATGATTAACCATCACTGGTATTAATTTGTCCTTCTCTGTTCACCCACCCTTCTTTGCAAAGAGCATCCATCGGTGTGTTGAAGGTTATTGCAATTGGTGAGATTTCCTAGATCCATCATCTCACTGAATATTGAGAATCAAAATGAAATATCTATGTGCCGTTATTCATGCTCGAAGCCATAGGTACAAAGTTGAGATGAAAACTCATATGTGGGCCACATGCAGATCATAAACATTCTCTATTGTGGGTTTGTCATACCCATGTGAGCAGCTACACATTCTATACATTTTAAGCATAGGGTCTCTTAGAAGGTATATATATTTCCATTTTCATAGCTTGGGGCTGTTTGGTTTTCCAATTTCCTATGTAATGCAAAGTAAATGAGCCATCATTATCATTTCCAATCCTTTTTTTTTAATAAGGAATTACAACTCATAAAAAGGAGATACGTAAAGGAAATTGTAATCATTACATTTTCACATTATAAAATTACCATTTTTACAGTGATTTCTGGGTGAAACAAATGATGTAGCAAAATCATTATTGCAGTCAAATGTAAGTGATGTCACCACACAATTACAAGAAATCATTACCCATTTACAGCCGTTCACCATTTAATTGGAAAACCAAATAGGCCCTTGATGCTTTTCCTTTTTGCAATGGAGCCTCACAGTTGTCGTTATTGACGATGATCCTGTAACTGTTTTTTTTGCTTGATTTTCGGATACATGTTATTAATTGTGCAAAGAAGGGTCATATTCTAGGAGCACAATCTGTCCAGTTTCTTCTGTGAGTTGTGGAGGTTTTCTTTTGTATTTGGCAAAATTTGTGGCATTTTCTATCTTCGATCTAATTGTTTCTTCCATGTGAGAACAAAGGGAAATGTATTGGGCTGACACTTATAGAGTGTGTTTGGATATTGGGAATCCCTATGGAAATGAAATTCTTTGGCACAAGAAATAGGGTGATCATGGAATCCACTTTCTATTCTTTGACCGTTGTCTAATGAATTTGAGGATTCTACTTTCTGATTGCTATCCAAACGGGCACCTCATTTTTGTCATCCTATTCCAACAGTGATCATGGAATCCAAACGGAAACCACGTATCCAAACATACCCTTAGGTGAAAGGTGTTGGGTGAATCTTTGTAAGGGGAATGTTGCCCTGCCTTGACGTTTCCATTGCTTTTGCAACAGAATATTTAATTGCTTCGAACAGTCTGTATTGTAATTATCAATTCAAAGTTCTTTACATATATATGCCCTTTGACCAGTTCTCACTTTGTGGATATGAAAGGTCAGTTTTTCAGGGAGATGGAATCCTTCAACAAATGCAGATGACAGTTTGCATCAAAAGGTCACAAAATCCATATGGAATTACCATTTATTTCTTGCCTCAAAGATGTTTCTTATTGTGATTTGTAAGTGAATGGAGCATGTTTCTTACCTTGATTTCATTGCATACCACATGGCATCTATGTAAAGAAAATTTAACTGGTTTTGTGGGTCCGACGACTATGAGCTTGATCCAAGGTCACACTGACCTTAGCCATCCATTTGAGCATGGCCCAAAAGTAACCCTGTCTTAGCCATTCATTAGGGGACTATGAGGTGTGGATTGCAAGGTTAAAATTATTATTAATTTTCCATTATCGAGTATATCTTATTAAGGATTTCTCATGTACTTCTATTCTATTCTAGCATGAAAAGGCAGATTGGGTCACCTGTGGATTCAATCATTGAGTGGGCCCTGTAGATTTTGCTTGTGGTCCTTTCTATATCAGTCTATTTTTTACATTGTAATGAAACATGCAATAAATCAATGACACTAACAAAAACCTTGTAAATTTGGCATTTTCAAGAAAATGGGCTCATTAAAGGTGTGTTCGGTTGCACGAAATATCATGAAGTGTCTCCATTTACCAATCTAATTTGCAATTTTGATTATATTTCATGAAATATGGTGGAACCAAACAGACAGAAAACATTGGGGGTTTTATTGAGAAAAAAACATCTTAGTGGCAATCAGACTCGTAAAAATGACCAAAATGTCCTTTTTCTATTTTTCTAAATATATTATAGTGGAGTCTAGCATTTTGGGTGCCAACGTAATGTGGGGTGAGATTTGCCTGTGTCAAAGCATTATCACGAAAATAAAGAATATTGAGGTTTTTAAAAAAGCCGTTTATGCCCTTTTTAAAATTTGAAAATGTTGAAAATATAAAATTCTCATTTTAATTTTTGGAGGTTTATATCATGCTCAACCAGCCCATGATGCTCCATATGCAGATACTCATGCTTTATAACATGTCATGTATTAACTCAAATTAAATCCAGTAAATTGTGGAATCCACCTTCCCAGAATCAGCTTGGTCGATCAATTCAAACGTCTGATTCTTGGACAATTGTTGGAACTTGACCATTGGATGTTTTTAATTTTGATCCGTCCAACAGAAGTCTGCTAATTAGTTAGTCAGATAATAAATTAAGTGTGAATTTTGGTTCATAATACATCTATGCTTTGAATCTTAATTGGAATAGGTTAATTTAACTTTCTCATATGCAATTTTCTTAGTGCGTGTGTATTATCTTCAACCCTTGTCAGAGTAAGTAATGTCCTCCGATCTTTTATAAATGAAGATGTAACTCATAAATCTCTAAATGGAATCAAAATCTCTTATCTTTGATGGCCAATGTTCTTGCTTGCAGTGGTATGCACTTACAATATCTTTCTCATACAGTGGTCTCTGCTGTTAGCAGTCTCTAGATTGGTGTGGGTTTGTGGCTAGAAGCAAACTAGGAGGAAGCATGTGTGGCCTTGGGCACATTGATGTTTAACTCTGTTATGGTCCATGGCTTTACCGGTGGACCGAACCATTTAGGTTAGTAAAGTGGGTCTATTTTATGCGTCAACTGGTGGGCCAAATCATTTGGGCAGCAGAGTGGGCATAGTAACTCCACTTAAGATCTATGGTTATCTCTGAACTTTAATTCGAATTCTAAATTTGAAATAATAGTCCAACAATCAAAGCTTGAATCTGAATTTAAATTTTAATTGTGTGGAATGCAATTAATGAAAAGGAGATAACGGTCTTTTGCTTGATTGCAAAGAAGGGTGGTCTATCTTCAAATTTGCATTCAGTCAAATTGTTCGGGTAAGTAGAGTGGGCTTAACAACTTCACTTAAGATGTATAATTATCTTTAAATTTCAATTTAAATTCTGAATTCGAAATAATAGTTCAACAATCATCTTTGAATTTTAGTTCGAAATAATAGTCCAACAATTAAGGGAGTAGTTGGCCTTAATTGTAGGGAGAGTGGATTAACCTTGAGTGTAAATTTTATAATTCAAAATTTCACAAATTTTTATGTAATTCTCAGCCATTAATGGAAAAAATAGAATTTTTTCCCAAAAATATTTTGCTTGATTGCAAGGAGGGGCGATCCATCCTCAAATTTAGATGAGTTATTTTAATCATCCACGTACAATCATATTATAATCTTCCCTTGGTCAGATGATATGGATGATCGAAGTATTAATCTATACTATCATAAAGTCACCACTTTTGGTAAGCATCCAGGGAGTCGCCTCTCTTCATAAGCATCCATGAAAAACTAATGTTGATTGGGTCGCTACCTGCATAGGCTCGGCCCACTTCTTTGTCATCCTTAATGGATCCCCCAAGGGCTTTTTCAGCAGCTCAAGAGGCCTGCGTGAGGGTGACCCCCTTTCTCCCTTCCTTTTTTTGATTGTGGCAGAGGCGTTGTCTGCTATGTTACTCAGAGGCCAGCAGCAGGGTCTTTTTTCTAGTATTAAGATGCCTGGTCTTCCCAACCCGATCACTCACATCCAGTTTGCGGATGATACTCTGATTTTTTTGGAAGATCCAACGAAATACATCGACATCCTTCTCATTTGCCTTCACTGCTTTGAAGCGGTCTCAGGCCTCAGGATCAACTTGTCTAAATCCAAGATAATGGGCATCAACGTCCCCTCTCCCTCCCTCAAGATATATGCAGATACTCTTGGCTGTTAGGTTGCCACCTTCCTAACGCACTTCGTTGGCCTTCCTTTGGCCATGGGGCGCCTGCCGTAGTCCATGTGGGAGAAGATCATCAGCAAGTTTCAAAAGTCTATCGCCACCTGGAAATGCCGCTACTTATCTATGGGTGGTTGTCTCACTCTAATCAAAGCGGCTTTGTCTAGCCTTCCCCTATATTTCATGTCCCTATTCAGGTGTCCTGGTCAGGTGCTCAAGGTCATTGATAAATTTAGAAGAGATTTTCTGTGGTGTGGCAGAGACAATCAGAGGAAATTTCACTTGCTGGACTGGAACGATGTCTGCAAGGTGTTCAAGGAAGGTGGGGCTAACGTGAAAAATCTTAAATCGATGAATTCAGCGTTGCTTGGGAAATGGATTTGGAGATTCGCCATTAAGAAGAAGGCTTTGTGGGCGATGCTAGTCAAAGGTAAGTATGGCTCTTCTACTGGGGATTGGTGGCCTAAAGACGACCCGCTCTACAACGTTTCCCATATCTGGAAAGGCGTCATCAAACAGAAATCCTCCGTTATCCAGCATTCTTCTTTCGAGCTGGGCGATGGCTCTTCCATCCGCCTTTGGGAAGATCGCTGGCTCAGGGATCAGCCCCTCAAACAGCAATTTCCGCAAATATATCGGCTATCCCCCTCAAAAGATGCCCTCATCATTAACTGTTACTCTTATCTCCTTTGGTAAAATTGTGTGGGACATCAGGACCTACCAAAATCTTACGGGTAGTGAGGCTTTGGAATTTGCAGCTCTCATGGACTGCCTAAGTTGTTCGGTTCCCCTCAGTAATCAGAATGATAGCCTCCTTTGGCAGCTAGACAAGTCGAGCCAATTCTCAATCAAGTCGTTGTATGCTGCCTCCACCCCGACGATCCATCACGTTCAAGAAGCTTCCCCTTTCATCTGGAAGTATCTGCCCCCCACACACACCCAAGTTTATTTGTTTTGCTTGGCTAGCTGGCCGTAACATAATCTTCACTGTTGATAATCTCCTCAAAAGAGGAATGCAGATAGTTAACATCTACCTATGCTGTATGCATCACGCTGAATCGGTCGATCACCTGCTTCTCCATTGCCCCTTTATCTCTTCTATTTTGGCCAATTTCTATCAGCAGTTTTCTGTTTCCTGGTGTAGTCCTGACTCGGTGGGAGGCTTGCTTTCATCTTGGAATGGGCAGAAAGTTGGGAAGGTTAAATCCATCATTTGGCGTTTGTTAATCATTGTTATTTGGTGGGCTGTTTGGGAGGAAAGAAACAATCGTTGTTTCAACGATGTCTCATCCTCCCTCTCGGTGGTAGGAATGAGGGCGAAAAAGATGGTGATTGAATGGGAGTGTAATGTTAAAGATTTAAAGGATTTTGACATGTCGTTCTTAGGCTGTTAGGGGCGGTCTGCCACCTCGGCAGTTGTTCCTCTCTCTTTTGTTTTTTCCCTTTTCCCCTTGTTTTCCCTTCCCCCCTTTTTAGTGAAATTTGCTGTTGCCTTTTTTAAAAAAAAAAAAAACTAATGTTGATTGGAGTTTGCTAACTTCATAGGCATTGGCCTACTTTTTATGTTCATTCAAAAAGGACTTTCAATAGACTAACTGATCATATTTATTATTGGACCTTTGGTTAAAACCATCCATTTATATACATTGATCAAATGGCCAAGTCTCTCGAGTAAATGTGAATTTCCATCTTGGCTCTTAGAAAATGGGGATAATCCATGTCCAAAAGGGCTAGGTATTGGTATTCAATTTGGACATGCGGCCACATGTATAGCGAATGACTTCATTTTAATTATTCATGTGCAAGTATGCATTTGTCGGGTGTGCAAAAGTTATAACTTGAATCGAACCGAATACCTTGTGACCCTAGGTGTCGAAATAGCCAGATTATTAATCTTTTGCTTGACTGCAAGGTGGGGCGATCCATCCTCAAATTTAGACTAGTTATCTTAAGTACAATCATATTATAATATGCCCTTGGGCGCATGATGTGGATTATTGAATTATTAATTTGTACCATCCATAAAGTTTCCACTTTTCATAAGCATCCATGAAAAATTAATGTTGATTGGAGTTTGCTAACTTCATGGGCATTGGCTTACTTTTCATGTTAATTCTAAATGGACTTTCAATAGACTAACTATTCATATTTATTGTGGGACCTTTGGTTAAAACCATCCATTTATATACATTGATCAAATGGCTATCAATGGCTAAGTCCCTATGGTAAATGTGAATTTCCATCTTGGCTCCAGAAAATGGGGATAATCCATGTCCAAAGGACCAGGTGCTGGTATTCAATTTGGACATTTGGCCTCATGTATAGTGAATTACCTAATTTTAATTATGCATGTGCAAGTATGTATGTGTTAGGTGTGCGTGTGCCAAAGATATAACTCGAATCGAACCGAATACCTCATGACCCTAGATGTTGAAATAGTCAATTTATTAATCTTTTGCTTGACTTCAAGGAGGGGCGATCCATCTTCAAATTTAGACTAGTTATCTTAAGTACAGTCATATTATAATCTACCCTTGGGCACATGTTGTGGATGATTGAATTATTAATATGTACTATCCGTAAAGTCATCACTTTTCATAAGCATCCCATGGAGTCACCACTTTTCATAAGCATCCATGAAAAACTTGAAAAACTAATGTTGATTGGAATTTGCGAACTTTATGGGCATTGGCCTACTTTTTATGTTCATTCACAATGGACTTTCAATAGACTAGCTATTAATGTTTATTATGGGACCTTTGGTTAAAACTATCCATTTATATACATTGATCAAATGGCTAAGTCCCTCTGGTAAATGTGAATTTCCATCTTGGCTTTTAGAAAATGGGGATAATACACGTCCAAAAGGACCGGGTGTTGGTATTTAATTCAGACCGTGGCCACATGTATAGTGAGTGACCTAATTTTAATTATACATATGTGAGTATGTATATGTCAGGTGTGCCGAAGTTATATTTGACTCGAATTGAATACCTTGTGACCCTAGGGGTTGAAATCGCTAGATTATTAATCTTTTGATCGATTGCAAGGATGGGCAATCCATCTTCAAATTCATACTAGTTATATTAATCATATAAGTACAGTCATATTATAATCTGCCCTTGGGCACATGATGTGGATGATCGAATTATTATTCTGTACTATCCATGGAGTCACAACTTTTCATAAGCATCCATGAAAAACTAATGTTGATTGGAGTTTGCTAACTTCATGGCCATTGGGTTACTTTTATGTTCATTCAAAATGGACTTTAGACTAACTATTCATATTTATTATTGGACGTTTGGTTACAATCATCCATTTATATAATTGATCAAATGGCTGTCCCTATGGTAAATGTGAATTTCCATTTTGGCTCTTAGAAAATGGGGATAACCCACATGTCCAAAAGGACCAAGTGTTGGTATTTAATTTGGACACGTTGTTACATGTATAGTGAATGACCTGATTTTAACGCACATGGTGAATGACCTTTTTTTTTTTTTTTTTTTTTTTTTTTACACGTACACACACCACCATACATTCACGCCATAGTGGGATATCACCACCCATGGGTACTTGAACCCTAACCAGGTGATAGTTGGATTAGGACCATATCTGTGAAGATTGGCTTGACTATTAAACCACCAATTGACAAAAAGATCAAACGATTTATGAAGGGGAAAGGTTAGTTCTTTAGATGAATTCTTTTTTCATTAAAGACAGACTTTTATCACACGATAATAGCTTCCTTGCGTTTGTCGACAAAAATAACTTAAAGAAAGAAAAGATGAAACAAAGGTTGAACGATCGTGGACTAGATGATCTTTTATACTTGGATGGTCTTGAGATGGTCATGGATGTCAATGCACTAGTTTTTGCACCCGGTTTGTCAATCACGCGAGTTGTTATGTCAAGAAGTTGGTTGAGTCAAGAAGTTGGTTGAGTCTGTGGAAAGTGAAGGCCGAAGACACAAGTGAAGGCGGAGCATCAAGGAAGCAACAACGGGTAAATGAGGTGCCTTGGTGACCCTAACCTTTGACCCAAAACAACCCATAGACCTCTAGATGATCTTGACCTAATATGAATACCTAATTGATTATCCCTTAACCTTAGGAGACCAATAAAAACATGATAAATAAGGTTAGAAGAGGTGTAAATCTGTTGTATAAAAGTTAGCCCAAAACAGCAGATTTCAAATGATGTTCGATGGTATCAGAAGGTAGAGTGATTCCATATACATATTACTCATCCTTAGCCTCTATTCCATGATGTTCTAAGAAATCTTCCTTGAGATTTTCACTCATATGAGGATTTCAACCTCTATATTGAAGATGTGCTTGAACCCTTTTATTTCCTAGAAGATTGGACTTAAGCAATCTTGGTAAACCATTGTATAAATCATCTAGAAGACCCATCTAGGTGAATCCCCTAGGAAAAATAACTTCCCACTAGTTGTAAGAAATTCAACTACTTTCCCATCACCTTGGTCACCTCGGAGGAGCATCAAATGTAAGGCGATTGATCGTGGAGCTGAAGCCTTAGCAAAACAGTGGCAGTATGATCGGAGGAGCATCGGGGAGCTGATTTAAGCACGAGAGAGCGGTGATCAAGCAACCCAAGAGGAGCATCAAAAGGGACTCAATCCGACAAGTAAGTGACATGTGTAAGAGTCCAAGTTTGTACTTCTTATGTAGGTTGGAGTGTAAGAGTTTGTATCACAAACTCATCCTAAGTTCTTGTGTAGGACATTGGCTTTTTTGTAGTGCTTAAATCTGTGGTTTTTATGTAGGACCAAGGTTGTTGGTTAGCTTAAGGAAAAATCAACTGCAGTCTCTTGCGGCCAGCGGGAGAATACGTATTGGGTTCTTATGTAGGACCTTGATTCTAGTGTGGAGTCTAAATTTCAGGTTCTTGTGTAGGGCCTAAAGCCTTGGGTTCTTCGGTAGGACCCTTGCTTTTGTGTAAGGTATAAAGTTAGAGTCCTTGTGTAGGGCTGTCAAGGTTAGAGGTGAACTTGATTTAAAACCTCCGATAGTGTAATTTGGTACACTCATGGGTTGAGTGCGTCCACCGGGAGTGGAGTAAGCAAGTAGTCGACCCACTATATATGCTTGTGTTTGGGAATGTTATTTGTGCACTTGTTTAATTATACTAATATGTTTGAATGCTTAATTATGTATGCATGCTTAGATGAATGCTTAAGTTGATAGTTAGCACATCCCACACACACACATGTTCACTATCATTTTATAGACTAGTTGCTTTAATTACAAATCATTTGTAGCCTTAGAGTTATATTGCCTTGCTTAGTTTAATTGTTAAATTAATTTTAAGTTAGGCAATTTGAATTTTAAATAGGTATAATTTTTAAATTGGTCCTAATCACCCCTCCTCTAGGACTTAGCCTTCATTTTCTAGCTCTGCCAAGCTTCCGCACTTCATGCATAACAACACAAAAACTGCAATTTCAATGGAAACTTGGATGGTTGTGAGACAGTAGTGGTTTGGTCAGCAAGACATGACCAAGGAATCCTTAATGATTTAGGGATTTGGGGATCCAATGATGGGATTGTGGACATTTAACTAAACTAAATCCGACTTGCTATAATAATGCATTGGACAGAAGTGGAGAACTAAGCTGCACTAATCGATCTGAACTTACCAGAGCATGGTGCTGGATAGAAGTGGAGATGATAAAACTATGCTAAGCTAAGATAAGCCTGCATGAGGGATGCAAGGTTGATATGCAATGTTGAGTTGAAAAAGGTTGTGTTTGATTGAATTGGTGAGGGCCTGGAGCTCTGTGTTGGTTTATGGACTTGGGTGAGCCAGTGGCCTTGCACATGGTTCCTTAGCTTTCGGGATTGACATTTTGATCGGTTAGCAGCCTTAGCTTGATATGCATGCATTTATGAGACGAGACCAACTAACTATTACGATGACATGTATCGTCGTATTTCCATTTTCAAATTGCTTTCTTCTCTTAGCCTACCACTTATGAATATATAGTTATGTATGGCCAAATAGATCTGTCCACGTGTCACTGTGTATTACTGCCTTAGGGGCTGTTTGGGAGCGTGGATTTGAAACCCCCTGGGTTCGGAACCCCCTGGATTCGGAATCCCCTGTTTTTGTTATGCACCGTGGATTTGGAACCCCCTGGATTGTAAAATTTGTTTTTGGGAGTGTGGATTTGAAACCCCCTCAAATTTTGTAGTATTTTTGCATGAATATTTAAGGAGACCAAGTAAATTATTTAAAATACCCAAATTGATTAAAATATACTACAACATAAATAATAGTTATAACAAGCCCATCAAAATATACACATTGGAAAAGAAGAAGATGTAATTCTGAACTTCTGGTGGGCCAGAAAAGTGGGCCTACTAAATTTCACTATTGTCATGTGTTAAGATAAACATATCTACTCTAATTTCGGGTGGTCTAAAAACACACCATAGAAATTACAAAACATACGTGCACCCACGTTAATAAATAAAAGGATAAAGACTGTCAAATATAAAATATTTTTAAAGTTATACAAACTTAAATTGCCAAACTAACAAAGCTAAATAAAAGCATATCAATCTCAAATAGTGTTTACAAGAAACTCCCACCTCAGCTCAACAGGCAATTCAATGAAGAATCATGCTGCCTCTCTATGCTCTAAGAGATACCTTAATGCTCGCCATGTATACGGTTCGTCTATATTTTGTACGTCCCTTAGGCATTGCATTATGGTTTGTCAGAAGTTACTCTTTTCAATTTGGGCTGTTTGTTGCATATTAATGTAGCCATCGAGTTTGTTAAATTCATTACATTTGGTAGATGTGAGCTATAAAAGGGGGGTGAAGAAAAAAGAGACGTCAAGATTCAAGGAAGATGGAACATCAACAAGTGAGCTATGCTCTTCTTTTCAGGGAATAGGGATGAAGTGCCCTATGCCTCCTAGCACCGACATACAGAAGATGCAAAGAATGTGACACTATGCATTTGACAAAGTTTAGGTGTAGGACTCATGACTAAAGTTTGGAATAAAATGATGCAACCATGGAATTGGATTTGCTAGCAATGCGGTTGATCTCGATCTCTCAGGAGAGGGAGTTCAACCTTATCTCTACTGTATATAAACGAATAGCAAACAGACAAATTTTGACCATGCAATTAGTTCTATGAGTGTTAAACTTTGAGATTTAATAGGACTTTTCTTTTTGTGAGATTTAATAGGACATTAGAAGGGACAAGTCAGGGTTAATTTGGGAGTTCTAAAATGTGTGAGCTTGTCAACTGACAGCTCTAATTTACCCATCCAGCACAATCGAGTGGTGAGGATTTCTTTTACATGCATGCAAGTAGCCCACACATTCTCCGTTGGGCCCACTGTCAACGTGTGTGGTTTATCCACGCCGTTGATCCGTTTTTCCATATAATTTTAGGAGTTGAGCCCAAAATTGAAGCATATACAAAGTTCAAGTGGAACATATCATAGGAAACAGTGAAAATATTAATTTCCACTGTTGAAACCTTTACAAGGCATCCAATGATGTTTATTTGTCATCCAACCTGTTCTTAATATCACACTGACATGGATGAAGTGAAAACACAATTATCAACTTGATCTAAAACTTCTGTGGCCCCCAGAACTTTTCAACAGTAAATGTTCAATTAATACTTTTTTCAATGGTGTGGTCCACTTAGGTTTTTTATATGCTTTATTTTTAAGCTAACCTATTAAAAGTATCTGATAAAACAGATGGACGGAGGGGATAATATGGATGAATGATGGTGGCCCTGCAGTGTATTTTAAAGAATACACAGAGCCTGCATGAAAGACATTAAAATGTGGTGGCTTCACATGCATGGACGTTGCCAACTTGATTTTTATTGCAAAAAACAAATTTCTTCAGGTTCCTTAAAGATAATTGAAAATCGACTCCGATTATAATATGAGTTATCTTGTTTTGGGTGTAGAACCTAAATTTTAGGGCCATTGGTAGTTCCAGTTGATCACATAGTTAAAAACAATGTGTAAAAGCAATTATAATGGTTGAATTTGTTTTCATTCATATGGCCCATTTGAATGATATTTACCCCTAAATTTTTTTCTTAAATCTTAAATTTTAATGGGCTATATAATGGCTGGATTACACCGTCCATATAACCATCATGGTGGGACATATGAATAAAGTGTTCTCGTCCCTCCATTCACTGTCTAATTTGGTGTGGCGCATGTTAAGCTTAAATTAATACAATATTTTGGCCATACGGATAAATTTTGACAAGTAATCACATGATCGGAACAGATTTTGCATAACCATTTTAATGGGCCATGCAACTAATAAATTATAATTCATTCAAACAAAATGTTATAAACCAACCTTTTTTAATGTCCGTCACCTTCAAATAAAACAGTCTCCTTCTAAAACTCTGTAATAGCGATCCACAACAACCTTCCGGCAGACTCTAGCGGCGTATGCAACAACCTTCGCCGGTACCAGAAAGGTAATAGTCACAACGTTTTTTAAGAAGATGAATGAGCTTTTTTTAAGAAGATGAATGAGAGTTGCAGTAAACGGGTGCATGCGAATAGGTTTTTAAAGAAAATTTCAAACGATCGGATATCCGACCGTTGAGCTACTTCAAAAAGCCAATCCAAGGTGGGAGCGTGGATTACAAACCCCCAGATCGAGGGGATTACAAACCCCCTGGATTGCCAACCCCCAGTTACTTTATGGTGCCAAACGGCCTGGGGATTGCCAATCCCCTCCAATCCACGTTGCCAAACGACCCTTTAGTCTTATACTAGGTTATGCATGCTCTCTAAGTGTTTTGAGTATATGTAGCTTGTACTTGTTTTATAGCTGGGCATCGAGTCGAGTCGAACCGAGTTAGGGTTAACCCGACTCGACTCGGTTTTGAAATAGACCTAAACTCGACCTGACTCGGTACCAAGTCTAGCATGCCTGACCCGATCCGAGTTCGGATCTGGCCTAGACTAACCTGGACCAAGTTTGAACCGGTCACAAGTATCGAGTCTGGTCGAGTCAGCACCGAGTTGAGTCAGGTGCGGTGGGTATCCGAGAGCTGAAATCACAGCTCATAACCTAGGTGCACCTATGGGAACGACAACCTCTCCATCAACTACAAGGCATCTCAGATCTAAAATGTCAAATCTGGGTTTTATACACACACACACACGAGTTGGGTTTTGTATCGAGTTGAGTTAGTATTAAGTTGGATTTCGGATTGAGTTGAGTCGAGTTACTGGGTGACCTGAACTTGATTCGGTTTGAGTTCGGATTAGACAAAGTCTACTTGATTCAGATCGACTCACCCACTCGGTTCGGGTCGAGTCGGGTCTAAACGAGTCAGACAAGTAGAATATGCCAATTCGAGTCATCTCGTGCCCAACTCTAACTTGTTTACCATGTGTCGCCGAGAGAACGACCACCTCTAGGGTTTCAGTCGTACATGCGTCTCTAAATATCCTAGCGTGACACACATCTTCTGGATACTAAGTGTTTGTGATCCCCATGTTCTCTCTTCATGCTCCATGAGTACCTTTCTTTTGCCTTCTATATGAGCGTGCCAACACGTGGCGACATCCTACTCATTGAATCTGGCTACGGGACATCAGGTGTGAACAATGCCCCCATGTCCCTTCCTATTCAAAGAATAGGAAGAGACATTGTGTCATAAGGATTTCGACTGGCATTGTCAAATGCTACGTGGTAGCCTATCAATCTACAATAGTCGTGCGCAGCTTTCTGCATTGGAAATTGCCTGTCATGATTTCTCTCATTAATTGCAAGTGTAAGAATCGACAACAACTACTATAAGGACTTCGTTGGCAAAAACTCCTACTTGCCTCTCTAAACTTTATCTTTCGTTGTTTCTTACCGAAGGTCCTGCCTACTGTATGTTCTCAATGACGTCTTAAATTGGCTGTAAAATGATGTTGTGGAAGAACAACACTTTTTACGGGCGAAGGTCAAAGCTTAAAGGATCGGTTGTCACTTATCCCACCAACTATCATGGGCTCCCGTTCTTTTAAGCTAGCTGAAACTTGGATGATCGGCCAAATAAAAATGCCTCACCCTTTCTTTCTTGTATCCCCAGCAAGGACTTTTGCCTGCTTTTGGTATAACTGCTTGTTTTGTAATTTTAGTGGGTTAGGCGATAGTGGTAGTTTATTGTTTCTAACGGCTCTCTCTTTTGAGTATATGGTGGATGTAATGAAGCTTATCTTGTCAATTTGAATGAGAGATATTTTTACACTCGAGCCTCTGTGAACCTTCTTTTACATGTTTATTTGGCCAGTGTTTCAGCTGTTCTGGTTTGTCTTTGCATAGATTCCCACAAATTAGGGACGTATCTTTTTAAATAACAGTCGTTAGTAACAAATTACCCTCTATAACAAATAAAATCCGCAGCATAATACTTCCCTTGCCATAAATGGTCATTCCTAAGTTGGTGACCACTTTCTATATGGGGCTCTTAGTACCAATAGTAATGATAGTTTTTCATATAGTTGTTCCCTCGTCGAATAATTTTTCTTTCACTTTCTTTGTATAAGCCTCGGCTACTTTGGTCTTGTGAACTTTTAATGAATCCAAAGCCCATGTCTTGGCCTGATCCAATTCTTCTAATTCAATCATCATTGATTTGATAAATTCTTATGGGGTTAAGCTAATGCTGAAAAGCTAATTGGAGAGATAGTATGTTTACTTTCATGGGCCAAACAACATCATGCTCATATGTTAGAGAAAATGGACTCATCTCTGTAATAGTCCTCTGAGACATTCGATAAGCCCATAGAACTTCTAAAAAAGTCTTGTTCCATGATCGATGGTTATCTACTATCATGCGTTTCAACATAGTTTTCATAAATTTATTTGTCAACTCGGCTGACTCGGCTTGACCATTAACTTGAGGATAGCATGGAGTAGAATAAGGAACTTGAATTTATAGGCTTCTGCGAATGTTTTTAATTGGCTCCCCAAAAATGTCTCCCTTGTCAACTGTAAATTTTTTTGGAATTTTGAATATGTGAATAATGTATTTCTTATATAAAGTTGATTACATCCTCCTGGCTTACCCCTTTCACTTGTCTAGCTTCATCCCATTTGTTGAAGTAGTAGGTTACGACGATTGTAAAGCTATGCTAATCAGATGAAAGAGGGAATATTTTGCCAATCAGGTTAATGGTCCATCATTGAAAAGGCCTTGGTTTGACAATATGGTGGTGTTCCTCAACTATGATGTGCTGGGATTAACATCCTATAGCATATTTCATGCAATTTTCAATATCAATGACCAATAATAGCTATGTCAGCAAATAAGCCATTGCATTTTTTGCCCTGCTTGGTGAGCTCTGCAACTGCCTTTATGAACTTGACCCATTATGATCATTGCTATCTGTTTCTAAATATCTTAGAAAAAGACCGTCAACGCTTTTGCAATAATGGTTGTCATGAAGGAAAAAATAATATTGATTAATCTTTCTAATAGATTGGTTTGGTCTACTGATCGGCATGATCAGGTACTGAATGATTGGGGAACCTCCAATTGTCTTGGGAAACTTTAAGAGGAGAGATTTCCATGGTCATGTTTCTTTGCTGGACTAATGAGAGTGATCTTTTCTAGACCGTGAGTAATCTTTTCGTCATTACTTTAGATAGCCAAAGCCTTGCAACTATTTGCATCATTCCATTTGCATCATCATTTAAATCCTGAGGAACATATTTTAGGATTACATCGTAGAGTTCTGATACCAATGGGACTGTTACTCCATAATATGGCATTAACGCCCAACTGTTAATTGGTTGATTACCAATTGGGAATTTCTAATTATCTCGACAGTACTCCTTCCAAACACCCTCAGTATTTTGAGTCTGATAATCAAGGGCTCATATGATTTTTTTAATTAGTTGTACACTTAAATTATAACTGAAAAGCGTGTTCTTCTCTTTTCTCATATTGGGAAATTATGACAATGCCAGCTCTTGGTGACCGATCAATTCATAATCCATCGAATATTAATCTCTGTGCAATCAATTGAATTGTGTATATCTTGACAATATCTAGCAGGATTTGATCATGATACTTAACAGATGGTCAGCCAGAAAATTTGCCAACACCCGACTTTTAACGACCTTTTTGGTATATGCTTAAACAAATTTCGGAGAGCGCTTGGATCCACTTTCCGATCCTTCCTTTAAGGATGGGTTGTGTCAGCACATAATTTATGAGGGCGATTAATGCAATGATGTGCACAGTTCTGGTTAGGAAATAATGCTGGAGTTTAATAGCAACAAGATATAAAGATAAATATAATTTTTCAATAAGAGAATACCGTCATTCAATGCAATAGAGAGTTCTAGGAAGGTAATACACTGTTTAATCATTCTGATCATCATTCTCTTGGGTGAGCAATACACTAATCGATTCTTTGGCGATCGAAACATATGATCAACACGGACAGGCTTTTTATGGCAGTGCTAAGCACCGACAGCCTTGTCATATTCCCTTTGATTTGTTTGAAAGTTGCCTGATGATCCTCCTACCCTTTGAATTCTCTTTGCTTTTAATTTAACTAATGGAGAGAAAGCATTGATCTTGCCAGCTGAATTTGAGATAAATCAGTTAAGAAAGTTAATTTGGCTAATAAATCTTTACAACTCTTTCTTATTTTTCAATGGTTGTACTTCAAGAGTTGCTTTAACCTTATTCTAATCGATTTGGATCCTTCTTGGGTGTACCAGGAATCCTAAGAAATTTTCAATAGAAACTTGAAATGTGCTCATAAGATGGTTCATCTTCAACTTATGAGATCTCATCCGCTCGAACGAGGTCTTCAAATGTGTGATGTAATCTTTGAAATCAAATGACTTAATTACCATGTCATTTATGTAGACCTCTAAGAATTTATCAATCATGTCATGGAAAATGGTATTCATGGCTCTTTAGTATGTAGCATCAGCATTCTTCAACCCGAAAGCCATGAGGACCCAACAATAAATCTATATTGCCTTATAACAATAAGGTGTCGTCTTATGGATGTCTTTTAAGACAACATAGTTCTGATTATACCCTGAATGACCATCCATGAATTATATAATTTTATGTTCGATGTACCTATCTATTAGTTGATCTAGGATTGACATCAAATACTTGTCTTTTGGGCTTGCTTGATTCGAAATTTTGAATCTAAGCAAATGTGTAGTTTCCCATGGCCTCCTTCTGTTTCCTTTTGTTTCTCCAGGAACTTGAGAAGGGCTTTGCCGATGTTTTCTTGTATTATGTTCCTGAAAATGACATAATTGTTATTCAAATGCATCTTGGTTCTATGCCATATACAGAATTCCCATGTCTTCATGTTGTAATTTCGAGCCCACAACAAACTCGGATCAACCTTAGATATTAGAAATTTGAATCTAATGCCACTATCAATCATGCACTTTGTGGAAGTACGTTCAATGAAGATGGCATAATCAAAATAGAAAATAACCAATCAAGCAATCACAAACACACAAATTTACATGGAAAACCCTTGTTGGAAAAAAAACCACGGCACAAAGTGACAAAGATATTCACTATAATCGATTATAGAAGCAATCCGATCTCCCATTATAATGTATACCTAGGGGTGTACATCGGGCCGAACCGAGTCGAATTGGGCTCAACTCGGCCCAGTCACCAGCCAAACCGGCCCGAACCCGGCCCGACCCAGTCACCGGGCCAACTTGTCCAGCTTGAACCTGGCCCTATCAGCAATCGGACGAGTTCGGGCCAATTTCGGACCCATGATTTGGACAGCCTTGATTTTTTGACTCTGTTCCATCTACTCCATGGGAAGGGCTTTGGCAGGTAACTTGAACGGCCTTGATTTTTAGGAAGGGCTTTTGTCATAGATTTTTGGGACTTTGGTCCATCTACAAAGGGACCCACAATTTAGACGGCCTGGATTGTTATAAATATATATTTATATATAGGCCGAGTCAGGCCGGGTCAGGCCAGGTCGAGTTGGGTTTCGGGCCGAACTGGAACCTATCTGAACTTGGCCCGAACTCAGTTTTGGGCTAAAGAAAATGGCCCATCTCGACCCGAACTCAGTTTTGGGTCGAGCCGAGTCGAGCGAATTAATCGGGCTAACCCAGTTCGTGTATAGCCCTATGTATACCCCACGAAAAACCCTAGACCTTGAGAAAAACTCATTCCTAAGCCTTTACAAGTGTAGAAAACTCTCTCACCCTGCAAAATCCTTGCCACATGAGAGAAACACACTTGTATCTTAAAAACCCCTAATCGAAACTGGACTTAAATAACCCAACTTACACAAAATCAAGTAATAGAGCCAGTATCCATTTGTTGGACGGAACTCACCTTTGGTTGGACTGACAGAATCTTGCTTTGCTCCTAAGAAATCCTACGTTCTGTAGGTTAGACCGACACCTAGTTTAATATGACTGAGAGCGCCTTGCTTCACCTCCCAAACTGTGCAAAATCCAATGCATCCTCACAATAATCTTCACCTTGACTTGTATTCTGCAAAGTCACCCTGAAGATCTCCTATGCTAGTCTCCACCTTGAGCGTAGACTGCTCTCTACATCCTCCACTTGGAACGTAGCTTCATTAACACCCCTGTTCAATGGTGCCCAATCTCATTAATGGCTAGTGGGATTAATCAAGCCCAAGTAGTGCTTGAACTTGTATGTGGTCACCGACTTCTTCAACATGTTTGCGTTATTCTTGTTAATATGAGTCTTCTAAAACATAATCTCTCTTGAAGCAAACAATTCATGTATCTTGAGAAACATCACGTCAATGTGCTTGGTTCTCAGTATGATACACTTGTTTCAACGCTAAATGAACAATGCTCTGACTATCGGAATGCAACTAAATCGCTTCTTGCTTCAACTCGAGTTCTCCGATCATACCCTTCAACTATAATGCTTCCTTTGACGCCTCTATTGCAATCATATATTCGGCCTCAGTTATAGACAATAACATCGTAAATTGTAGCATAAATCTCCAAAATTTCAGTTCACCTACTAATGTGAAAACATATCTTGTAGTGGACCTGTTGTCCAAATCTCCTGCATAATTCGCATTCACATGGCCTACAACTCCACCTGAAGCTCTATATCCCTCGAATATAATTCCAATGTCATCTGTGTCCCTGAGATACCTAAGAATCCACTTAACCACATTCCAATGATCCATTCTCAGATTCACCATATATTTGCCGACCACGCTAATTGCCTATAAGATATATGGCCTCATGCAAACCATCTCATAAATGAGGCTCTCCACTGCACATGTGTAGACATGTCTGAAATCTCTTCTTCTATGCATGGACATGACTTGGCTAACAGCTTGAAGTGACGAGGTGTGTTGATTGGTTTAGCACATTTCTTGTAGAACCTCTCTAGCACCTTCTGCACATATCCCTTCTAAGACATCCACAACTTCCCAGACACTCAGTCTCTGTGAATCTCTATACCTAGGATCTTCTTCGCAATGCTTAGATCCTTCATATTAAACTCCTTATAAGAGACTTAAATAATAGTATTTCATTCTTGTCCTTTGCAGCAATTAACATGTCATCAACATATAACATCAGTGGAATATAAAACTCGTCCTCAAGTACCCTGTAATATACACAGAAATTGTACTCACATCTAATATAACCAATATGCACCATGTAGTAATAGAACTGCTTGTACTATTACCTCAGAGACTGCTTCAGCCTATACAATGACTTCTTCAATCTACACACGAACTTCCATACTTAGCTCATCGAATCCTTCTAGTTATTTCATGTAAATAACTTTTTTCAAATTCTCAAGAAAGAATGTTCTCTTCACATCAAGGTAGTCCAATTCCAAATTAGATTCCGCTACCATAGCCATTAGCACATTAATTGACGTATGTTTCATAATAGGAAGGAAAATTCACTATAGTCTACTTATTCCCTTTACGAGTAATCTTTTGCTACAAGTCGCGCCTTTAACTTTTCATCCTATTTTTCTGTCAGTGTTTCCTTCTTTCTGAACACCCACTTGCACCTTCTAGTCCTCCGTCTTTTTAACAGTTCCACCAACTCTCACGTCTAATTTTCGTGTAGAGATTTCATCTCCTTTGCCATGACTGACATCCACTTGTCTCCGTCCATTTCAGACTCAGCCTGACTTAACCTCTTGAGAGGTGGAGGGGTCTCCACTCCCTGTGAATAACATGAAAAATTGTCTTCGAACCCATATAAAATGAGGGCTTTAATGGTTCATCTCTCACTGTTCCTGGCTATATTCTCATTGGTATCCTGCCAATTGTTTGGTCAGTTTCTTCCTCTTGTTGAATTTCACCTTCAGTAACCGGCTCAACTAGCTCCACTCGCATCGACAATCTCTCTGCCTTAACATGAGTTTTCGACTTCTCTGTAGCATCTTTGTTGGCCTTCAACATAAATGGTTCATCGAGTATGACATCTCTGCTAATGACCACCTTTTGAGAAACTGTATCCCAAAGGTTGTAACCCTTAAGATCTTTGTCATACCCAATAATGATGCAATTTCTAGATTTGAGATCCAACTTCATCCTTTGTCCACTCTGCACATGGACATATGCTGGACACCCAAAGATGCTCAGTCCTAAGTAATCAACATCCTTGCTTGTCCAGACTTCCCTACAACTTTGAAGTCTAACGTTATAAATGGACCGATTCGCAATAAAGCATGTCATGTTAGTCGCTTCTACCCAGAAGCTTTTAGGTAGCCCCACATGCAACTGTATACTTCTCACCTTTTCCATTCAAGTCTTGTTCATTCTTTCTACTACCTTGTTCTTACTTGGGGTCCCTGGAGTTGAGAAGTGCCTTGTGATGCCCAGTTCCTTACACAATTGTATGAATTTTGTCTCTCTATAGTCTGTACCATTATCTAATCTGAGACACTTAATATATATCCCAGTTTATTTCTCTACTTTCATCTTCCATTCCTTGAACTTGGCAAACAACTCAGACTTTTGCTTTAATAAGTAGACCCAAACCTTCATCGAGTAATCATTTATAAAGCCCACAAAGAATCGTGCTCCTCCCTTAGATGATGCAATCAATGGCTCTTAGACATTGAAATGTATGTAATTGAGCATACTGCTGCTAGTATGTCTAGTTGGCTTGAACTTTACCTTGCACTGCTTCCCATAGATACAATGTCTGCAGAAATTCACCTTGCATGCCTTAACTCCTTTTAATAATTTTGTTTATGGAGTTCCATCATACCTCTCTCACTTATATGCCTTAACTGCATATACCACAGATTTGTGTAATTTGTTTTGGATTTTGCGAGTAGGGTGATGGTAGCAACCTCACCTATAACCGTGCTCCCAACCAACTTATAAAGATTCATCGTTTTATGTCTCTTCATTAACACCATTGCGCCTGTGACTTTGATTACACCGCCAGATGCGGTGAATGTGCATCCATTTGTATCTAGAACACCCAAGGATATAAGTTCTTTTTCAGATTCGGGACATGCCTGACATCACTTAGAGTCTGTATGACCCCATGGAACATCCTTATCTTGATTGTCCATATTCTGATGGCCTTACATATAGTGTCATTCCCCATCAAAACACTCTCACCATCATAAGACTTATAGGTGTTAAACCAAGTCCTATTTGAGCACATATGATACGAACATTCCGAATTGAGTATCCACGTATCTGTAAGATGACTCGTACCCAAGGAGACCGAGAGGAGGTCTTCTTCTGAGCTCTCTTGCGCTACTCTAGCTGATTTGTCCATGTTCTTTTTATTCTTTCTTTCTAGGTCATCCTTCCGTTTCTGGCAGTATCTTTTGAAGTGCCCCTTCACACCACAATAAAAGTATCCATCCTTAGCCTTTGATTTCAATATAGACTTCTTCTTATTAGACCGAGATCGCTCCACGGTTCTCTTACGTCCTTGACCCCCTTTCGCATCTAATCCCTCCGCCTAAGAATCCTCATCGCTTGTTTTCTTCCTCATCTTGTTAAACACGAGACCCATGATGACTTTCTCCATTTTCGGAATACTCTTTTCATATAGTAGTGTAGTAACGAGATAGTAGTATGATGTGGGAAGCCATAATAGAATTAGTAATGCTTTATCTTCATCCTTGTTTATCTCTCCAAGCCTTAATAGCTCGCTACATATCTTCATAAACAAGTTCATATGCTCTAGAAGATTGGATCATTCCTTCATCTGTATCCAGTAAAGTTATTTCTTCATAAACAACTTATTAGTAAGAGTCTTTGCCATATATAGACTTTTTAGTTTCTTCCACATACCCAGGGTTGATTCCTCGTCCAAAACATTATACATGACTTCATTTGATAAACACAGACGGAAGACGCTCATAGCCTTCTCCCCTAGTTCGCTCAAGTTGTCTTCCAACATCTTCTATAGTTTAGTCTCCAATAACACCTTGCTCAACTCTTGCGACACAAAAATATCCTTAACCTTTCGCTGCCACAAATTGAAATTGTTATTCTCATCAAATTTTTGTATATCAAACTTTGACCTTGACATCTTCGTTGAATTTCCAGATGTCCTTAACCTGACGCTTTGATACCCCTTTATTGTAATTCCCAACCCACAATAAACCCATATCAACCATAGATATTAAAAAATTCAAATTTAATACCACCGTTAATCCCGTGATTTGCATAAGCACGTCCAATGAAGATAGAACAATAAAAATAGAAAACAACTAATAAACAATCACAAACACCAATTTACATGGAAAACCCTTGCAAGAAAAAACTATGGCACAAAATGACAAAGCTCTCCATTATAATTGAAGCCTTAGAGTTACACCACTTACCTTCTCAAATTACAGAAGCAACACAATCTCCCCTTGCAATGCACACCCTAAGAAAAACCCTGGACCTTGAGAAAAATTCATTCTCAAGCCTTTACAAGTGTAGAAAACCCTTTAACCCTCCAAAGCCATTGCCCTATTAGAGAAAACACTCATATATTAAGAGTCATAATCAAAATTGGACTTAAACGCACCAACTTACACAAAAACACATAATAGAGTCGGTATCTATCAATCAGACCAAACTCACCTTCAGTCGGACCGATAGAGTCATGCTCTGCTCCTGTTCTACTCCTGATAATTCTTGCATTATATAGGTTAGACCGACACCTAGTTCGGACTAGTTAATAGAGCCCTGCTTCATCTCCCAAACTGTGCAAAATCCAAGGCATCCGCACAACACTTTAAATATTTGGCCCATGGAATTTTAAAAAAATCTAAGAGATTAATAAATTTAGCTTTTAGAATATGGTCAAAATTTTTATTAGTGTTAATAATATCAAAAGAACACTAATTGTTAAACTTAGAGGCATTCTTTATAGGATTCATTCCTGTAGGGTTTAAATGTCTTTTCTTGTTAAGGTTGGATAAACAAGCGGTCTCTTGGCTACCACCTCAGCAACGACCAATTTGTAATTGGGGTCCTGATAATATGCCTCTTACAATGCGTTCCTTCTTTGATTCTCCTCATAGAGAATCCACTCATATTTGTTAGCATGGGCAGAGAGCTCAAAAAGATCTTCAAACACCATGACTTCAAACTTCTTTTAGAGGTTGATGTCCATATCATCCAGGCCCAATTTTATGAACTCGGCCTCCTGTAGGGCTACCGAACAACGATTCCTTGCTTTCTAGAAGCGGGCAATGTATCTCTTAGCCCCAACAAGTATCTTAGACGGGAGAGGTTAGTTATAGAAACCTCAGGTTAAATTCGATGAAACTAGATATGAAACATTTCCTCCATCTTGAGCCAAGAGTGTATCGAGTCGGGGGTAGGTTTATATACCATGTGAAGCCTGCCCCTATTAGGGAATTACCAAATAACTTGAGTTTCAAACAATCATCGGCTGATACTTGGCCACATTGCATCCTGAAGCGATTGTCATGCTCTGTTGTTGATGAGTCCTCTTCTCTTGAGAAAATGGTAAATTCAATGATAAGGTTTACGATATACGGGTTTGACGACCCTGCGGATGTAAGGGTAGCCACCTACTTCTTTGATGATGTTTATGACATTCTCATGGCCTAAAGGTCATGGTGGTGGGATTGGATGTTACATTTATACCATGAGATTAACGACTTGTGGACCTAAAAGATTGGAGGTTGCCCCCTAAGCAGATCAACCCTTGCATAATTTTAAGGAGGTGCCAACGGCACATAAGGTTATCCTTCGGGTCGCGTGACACTTATATCATAAGGTTGTGGCACTGATGGCAGAAGAGGTCGCCCCCTGAGCTGGTCGACATCGACATAGATTGTCCCTCTGGATATGCGTTGTGGGGGTCATATGGTTGGCTGTTTCGGATGTTCCTCCTTGAAATAAGGTGGCGTGAGGTGACCTTTAAGTTTCGCTCGACTAGGTTGGCAATTCTAAGTGCTAAGATTTTTTCAAAGAACATTTCCATAAACTGGTTGAAGGATTCTGCTTGTCCTTCCATTTTAGAAAAAGTTGTTGCAAAGTAGCTCGCATGTCATACAAGGTTTCCATGATTCACCTAAAGTGGTGCTTCTTTGGGAAGAAGATCCTACATCCAAGTCAATGGGCTTAGACTGAGCCTGCTTATCTTGTGGGTCTTTAGTAACGACAGGAGGATTATTGAGCCTAGCTCGTTGTTTACTACCCATATTGCTTTTGTATATAAACTGCAACTAGTACACTGAGTCTCATTGGGCAAGCAAAAAAACAGTGTTGGTATTTAATTCAGACATATGGCCACACATATAATAAACAACACAATTTGGATTATCCATGTGAGAGTATGTATGTGTCGGGTATGCCAAAGTTGTATTCAACTTGAATCGAACCGAATGCCTTATGACTCCAGTCGCTAAAATAGTCAAATTAGGACCAAATCTATGAATATTGACCTGGCCATTGATTGATAATGATATTAGACACTTTATTTGGGGGGGAGCGCGGTAGTCCTTCGGATGGATTTCCTTTAAAGATTGAATGCTGATTTTATTAATTTGAATGTAAATGCAGTACAACTGGCAGACAAAAGTAAAAGTAAACAGAATAAATTGTTGATGGCAATTTAAGCTGGTGAAACGATTGTGAACTAAATGATCTTTTAGACCTAGATAGTCATGAGACTGTCATGAAAACCTGGATAACTGTGAGACGGACGTAGTTTGGTCAATAAGATATGCCTTAGGAATCACTATGGACTTAGGGATTTGGGGAATCCAACAATTGGATCGTAAATATTTAACTAAACTAAATTTAACTTGCTGTAACAATGCACTGGATACAAGTAGAGAGTTAAACTAAGCTACACTAATCAATTTAGGCTTGTTGCAGGATGGTGCTGGACAAATGAAGATGTTAAAATTAAGCTAAGCTAGGCTAGGCTAAGCGCTCGTGAGGGATGAAAGATTGATAGGTAGCATTGAGTTAAACTTAGTTGTGTTTGTTTGAATTAGCCGAGGGCTCGAAGCTCTTTCTTTGGTTTTGTTTTATAAACTTGAGTGAAGTAGCGACCTTGCACATGGTTCCTTAACTTTCGGGATCGACGTTTGGATCGGGTAGCAGCCTTAGCACAATATGCTTCTATTACGAGACAGAACTAGCTAACCATTACGATGACGTGCATGGTCGTATTTCTATTTTCAGACTACTTTTCCCTTTTTGTGCACCACTTATGAATCTAGAGTTGTGTATGGCCAATTAGATCCGGCCATATATCACTGTATATCACCACCTTAGTCTTACATTCACTTAGTGTTTTGCATGTGTAGATTATACTTGCCAAGTGTCGTAGTGAGGATGACAACCTCTTAAGGTTCCGGTACTGCTTATATCTCTGAATATCCTAGCCTTTCTAAGCATGACACACGACTTCTAGATATAAATGTTTGGGATCCTCATGATCTATCTTCACGCTTTATGAGTACCTTTCGTTTATCTTCTATAGCGTGCCAACACATGGCAACATTCTATTCATCGAATCTAGCTGCAACGGTCCCTTGTAAACAGCAGGCATATTAAGAGCATCAAGTGCCCAAGATCCACCTAACTGGCCTCAGTATAAATTTTTAAAAAGTTTCAAAGACAAATCATCAATTATATAAGAATCGTCAATCCTACAAGCTTTTAAAAACTAATCGATACCATTATGTAACCGGCCTGATTGTAGCCAATGGACCAGAACCAACAGGTGAAACCAAATGGGTTATCACTGAGTCTTTCAACCTACTCCATTCCTAACGGTGGCCCACTATTTGGACGGTCGATGTTGCTGGACATGTACGACATGTGTACGGCTGATGTGTCACCAAATTGTTAAAATAGTACGATTATCACGGTGCCTATCCTGCTTGAGACATGGGCAGGATTAAGGTGATAGTTCATTTTATTGATGGTGGTGAGGCACATCATATATATGGCATAAACGTATAAAATAAATAAAAACTGTCCACATTGTAGCACATTGTAGATGGAGAATTAGGCTGAAAAAGAAATCAAATTGATCAAATGGACCTAACCATCTAATTAGCAGTAAGCTCTCAGAGGCCCAAATCTAACGGTCAAGAACTAATGAAGGCATGCATGTATGGCCATCTATGGTGGATGAGTGTGCCCATTTTGAAATTGCCAATTAATCCTGAAGTGTCTAGCCCTAAAAAAAGTAATTACTTCTCTAACAGACTGTATGAGTGAGGGATTTGGGAAATTCAAATTTTATGTCTGTTTTTTGGTGGCGATTTGCAATGTTGTCATTGTCATCATCTAAGCCTTATCTCAACTAATTGGGTTGGCTACATGAATCCTTTTCCACCATTTCACTCTATCTAGGATCATAACGTCATTGGGTTGGTTACATGAATCCTCTTCTGCCATTTCACTCTATCAAGGATCATAATGTTAGTTAGACCATAGGTCATTGAGTCTTCTCTTTGCACATGACTAAACCATCTAAGTCTACTTCTCATAATCTTATTACCTATTTGTGCTACACAATTCCTTCCAATGCATTCATTTCTAATTTTATCTATCTTATCACTCATTAATCTCAACATCCTCATTTAAGCTATAATCTTCCTATGAACAAGTTGTTCCTTAACTACCATATATAAAGCATTTTAAGTCTTATAGCTATCCTTTAACCTTTGCCTTTCAATTTGAGTGGTACACAATGATCATATAAAATTCCAAAGGTACTTCTCCATTTCTTCTACCGCACTTGAATTCTATAGGCAACATTCTTCTCAATCTCTACATTATCATGAATTATTGACGAAAGATATTGAAATCAGTTATTTTGGGAAACTTCTTGGTCAGCAATCCTAACCAAATTCTCTGTTTCAACTCCTAGTGTTACTAAAATTTCACTCCATATACTCTTGTTTGACTAATTTTAAATCCTTTAAATTCTAAAGCACCGGTCCATAAATTTAGCTTCATGTTTATTCCCTCCCTTGTCAATTAAAACTATAACATCTGCAAAAAAAAACACACACACACACAGACACACACACACACATCATGGGATCTCTTCATGCAAATTCCTCGGCAACTCGTTCATAACCAATGTAAAAAGATGTAAAAAGACACACACACACACACACACACACGCACAAAACACACACACACACACACACATTATGGGATCTCTTCATGCAAATTCCTCGGTAACTCGTTCATAACCAATGTAAAAAGATGTAAAAAGACAGACGACTCGCTGCCAGCTCTAGTTCAAGCCTAGAGTGATTGAGCTCCTTTCTCCATTAGTAGTCTTCACATTTATTATTGCTAGGCATGCTTGATCACTTGATCATGTCAATAAATCTTCTGAAAATTCCTTTCTCAAACCGGATTAACTCTCTTGGGACCTTATCATAAGCCTTCTCTGAGTTAATAAAGACCATTCGGAGATCCTCCTCCCCTTAGATTTCTCCATCAGTTGTCTAAGTAGGAAAATAGCTTCAGTGTTAAGACTTCCTTGGCAAGAAACCAAAGTGATGTGCTAAAAATGAGAAACTTGCTCAGAAGCTATAAAACTTGTTTCCTTGCAATAATGCTCCTGCTACTATGAATGCTTCCCAACCCCATCAATTTCTGGCTTTGATCACCAAAAAATGGACTTTGGGATTTGCCAAATCCAATTAAATCCAAATCAACGAAGTTGACAAGTTCATGGATTTACCAAATTCATGTTCTCATTTCCCTGAGGCCAAATAAGGCCAAGGGAAAAGGGAACTGAGAAGGAAATCATATAAAAAGAAGAGAAGTTAGCATAACCTTTAGTGTCTAATCCATACCAGTTCATCTGGAAAATGCTCATAGAAAACATTATGGAACTTCCCACCCCTTCTATGAAAATGGATGGTGGGCATGTGCATAAACACCATGTTAATAAGGTAGGATGCTAAACATGACAAACAAGTTCGGTTGGTTTACAAACAGAGGGCCATGACTTAGTGATCCAAATCTCACTTGAAAAGAATTATATGTAAATATAGATTTATGTATGCAGGCTCATCTCCCATTCACAACAATCCATGCATTGAAGATGTTATGATCAGAGATCCATGACTCCCATGGACTGAAAGATAACAAAAACTTGCCTACCTTCGTGCGATCCTCTGTGCTGCACCAAGCAACAAGGCTCTACCGATGATACCTGTTTGAAGTCCACAGACGAGAGCAACCGTCCCACCTATAACCACCCATTTCCACTGGACACCTTGATCTTCCCTGTGCAAATCCAATGCTTGACCTTTTCCTTCCATCCCAGATGCTGGGTCTGGAGAATCGATACCATCATCAACAGAAATCTTGGTGGTTATCCTTGCCGACAGCGCGCTTGGAGATAGTGAGGCTTCTGACTTTCTTGCAAGTTGGTAAGCTCTCATGCCAGACTGTAATTTCTTAACGGCCCCCCACATCCCATGACGGACGCCAACCTTTGCTACATCTTTAGGGATTCCCATGTCTTCATAATGGACAAGGGACACCTCGCATGCAGATAACTGTCCGTCCCCTTTACGAGATTCCACTGACATATGTTCGAATACAAACTAGATAAGAAAATGCAAATGTTCACCTAACAACGGTCCATAAAATTATCACAATTGATAGGCAAGAGAAAATTCATACCAGCCCTGATGCGCCAGCTCGAGAAATAAAGTTCCACACGCCTTGGCTTGTCACGCTTTTGTAATGCTGGATATGGAACCCCCTGAAAAAGTTTGAAGTTGTAATAAGTGAATGTTGGGTCAGTTTAAATAACAGAGAACAATTTCATGACAGAGAGAAGGGGGTGTCAGAAGTGGTTGTGTAAACTGATTTTCATGATATCCTGGGCTAATTTCATCCATGGGATCAAGATTAGCTCATCTAATTTATATGATGCTCACCCTCTGCAGAGAGTGACGAAGGTTATGCCGGTTGATGGCTAAATAAATGTAACATAGGCAAGGCACTTTTTGGAAATTCTGTGTCAACACATGTCCATGTCAAAGATTCCTAGATATGGTTCATACAGAAAAAACATTTTTTTTTTTTTTAAATTGTTATCTTTTATTTTTGGATTCAGTTACATACATACATCTATAAGCAATTAATTTTTAGGTTTATCATTAGTTTTTTGGAAGGCGATGATTTCATTGAAATAAAATACAAAAGAAAAACAAGCAGCAGTGGAAGGTGACCCATCTCCACAGGACCAAGGCAGGAAAAAAACACAAGCAACCAAACAGAAGAACAAAAGGAGAAAAAGCAAGAAAGTATCAGGCCCCACCCATTGGCCAGATTACCCAAAAAACAACTGCATCCATCAAAAGACACAGAAGAGGTCCCTAAGAATTCACGAGGCATAAGAGCCCAGACCAGCACCATGGAAACAATTGAGAAAGCCAGGGATACCATAAATGAAGCCTTCTCTTCAAATAATCTTGCATTCTTCTCTCTTCAAATCCCCTAGAGAATGGCATATGGGAACAATTCCCCTGCGTACCTACCCCACAACAAAAAAGGGGCCTGCAGTTGATCCTGCAATAACGTCAAAGAGGCACTCTCCAACACCCATCTGACTCTGAAGTACCAGAGTGCTTCAGAGAATAATTCCAAATGGATCTAACATCCTACTAAGGAGATGATTGACTAATTTCTCATCTCTCTTACACATAACACTAACAAATAAGTGGCATCGTTATTTTATGTTTCCTCATCATCACCTAAGCCTTATCCCAACTACTTGGGGTCAGCTATATGAATCCTTCTCCACCTTTTTTTGCCATTATTTTATGCTTATTATTATTATTATTTGAAATACTCTTACAAATCAACAAGTGGTAACATAGAAATGATGGCCATAGCAACTAACTGGCCGTCTTTACCATAACCAATAAGGGGTCGTTTGGCACCATGGATTTGGGAGGATTCGAGGGGGTTTCAAATCCCATAGTTGTTTGGTAGCATGGGCGTGTTTGGTCCATAGAATTGAATGGTATTGAATTGTATTAGATGGGATTAACATCATTATTGCAGAATGATTGCATGTCTAGAAATACCATGGTATTGTAGTAATCCAATCTCATGTTTGGGATAAAAATTTTACTGCGCGAAAACACCGGGTTAAGTAAAATCATGTTTGGTGGACCATGGAATTGTAATCAATGGACCAAATTCAAAATAGATGTCGTTCACTTGTACACATATATAACCAGAATGTCACGTGTAAACAGTGTATATGAATGGTCGGCATGGATAAACGCATGCGTCAATGTGGGGCCCACGTGTAGTGGATTTCAAAATCCACGGAAATCCTACATGGACCAAATGCAATTCCATCCCACCTAATCCCAACCTTTCCCATCCTCTCCAAATGCTAGATGGAATTGCACAGGACCAAATGCAATTCTATCCCACCTAATCCCATCTATTATCCTGTGCCAAATGCCCCCTAAGGCATTATACAATGCTTGGATCAAGGGTTTGTGGGGTATGTCACAGCTTTCAATTTTTTTTTTTTTGTTAATTAATGATATTTTATTAAAGAAGTCTTTCAGCTTTTACAATTGAGCCCATGGTTCAGTGATCCAAACTACAGAATATTATTTGACTTCTTATTCTTCTTCATTTGTTTTGGTTGTATGAATTTTCTTTCTTAATCATCTATTTGCTAGCCACCTACTTAAGGGTCAAGTGCTTTTCCATCTGGAAGGTTTTTGGTGCACGGGCCATTTGTAGCATGGCACACAATATCAACAGTTTGGATTTCTGCACCACAGGTCTGGTCCAATTTACACGAACTGAAAACCCAAATAGTACTGTACAAACTCTTGGCCCAACCATTGTATAATGAAAACCTCTATAAATAATTACAATACACTATTAAATATAATAGTTTATGTTTTAAACATATGTACACACATGTCAACAAAACTGACTTTTAAAAGCCATGTAGGATGTGTTTGACACCCTGTAACCAACATATGACGTTGACACATGTCCATGTCCAAGTTACATAATGTCTTCTAAAAACCCATATCCATAGAGGAATCTGTCTTCTAGAAGCACAATGTCTAATACCATATATCCATGTCCAACACTGACACTACACAGCTTAGAATATCTTCTAAACTCGGATGCACGGATATATTTCAGCTCCTGAACCAACTCCCAGCCAACTCAATGGTAGAAAAAAATATTTTGTTTCTTCATAGAGCAAGTATAGATTGAAAAGGAGCACTATTCATGGCTACCATTTCAGAACGACGGACTACAAACGAGCATAGCAATTTGAAAATATTACTTCTCAAAGGTTTTCACTGCTACCTTGAAGTGTAAATACATATGATGGGTTTTGAGAACATATTGTGAAATTCTGGGACCTCCCAAGTGATGAAGCTAAAGACAAAGGGGAAAGACCACACCCTCGAAGAAAGTACTGAAATGGGCCTTCTTGGTTCAGCCACCCGAATTATTGACTAATTGGATAACACGACTTTCTTTATTATTATTATTATTATCTATGGGGCCCTATTTGGATATTGGAAAAAGAAATGAAATGAAATGAAAATGGATAATTTTTCCCACAATGGGACATTTTACTACATTAGAGGATAGAAAAGAAAATATTGGATTTCAAAAATCAAATGTTTAGAACATTATCTAAACACCATGGTTGAAATCTCATGCACAACATACAAGGTAACCATTGTGAGAGCTTTATGAGATTTCCAATTGCTATCCAAACAAGACCCACTCATAAAAATCTTGGGAAATCATCATTGGACAATAATTACATTTTTTTTTTTCTTTTTCTTTTCCCATTATCCAAATAGGCCCTAAGTGATGCCATGTATTAAATGGTAATGGATGCGCACTAAATCGTAAACCATCTGATAAACATACCAAGTAGGGAGACAAGAAAATAGCAAAAGATGAACTATTTTATAAAATTTGCACTCCATTTGACTCGGCTAACACAGCCACCAATGAAGTAGCCATATATACAACATCTCCAGAGATCATCAACCCCATAGTTTTTTGCTCGTTGCACCAATCAACTTCTTCCAACTTGCTATCTAGGTATTGTGCTGCTGATATTTTCCCTACACAATCTAAACTATGGTTTAAACATGGGAGAATGGAGGGTGGTCAGAAGAAGGGGAAAGCATCTGATCCATTTGACTGATCCATGGTGGTCAGAAGAAAATCTCAAACATAGATCTCAGTGGTTCCCCATCTTCCACATCCCTCTTACTACCTGTACAGAGGATACAATTAAAGCACTGGGCTAGTGCTTTGGCAGGTATTAGAAGTGGATAAGGCATCCCTTGATTCGGACCATCTGGAATTTGCAAGGGTTCAGGTTCGAGAAGCTAGTGAATGGGAAGATATGAAATCTATACAAATCTGGCTTGTGGATAATTTCTTTGATGCGGAGGTTGCTGCTAAACCAAACCTCTCAGATCTGCACAGTGATCACTGGCGGAAGTCCTTGCCAGCAGGCCCTGGAAGGGGAAGAGGAACTCCTTGGTGCAGAGGAGCCAACTTGCCTCAAGTCACTTGGAGGAGAGGAGGCAAGGGGATGGATCAGCCCTAGCTATTGGTGATGTGGAAGAAAGGATGGCGAGGGAGAGATGCTAAGGATAGCCCTGGGTGTAGATCTAAGCCTGGGGACTGGTTCAAACCAAAGGCATATAATGAGGAAGAGGTGAACTGTCATGGGATGGCAGTTCATCACCAGAGATTCATGTTGAGATCGATAGGTGTGTTTACCTGTCAGAAGACACACCAACTGATGGCGTCAGGATTATTAATGCAGAGGGTAAGTCAACCACATACTCTCTAGGAATGGAAGCTGGTGGAGGTTTGTGTGGAGCTCAGCCCTCGTGTCTCCTGAGGTATGGGGGGAGGGTAATTTTATAAATTCAAATAGCTGTCCATCTCCATTGTCTTTAATCCATCAACATCACCAATGCAGCCTGTTCTCATTTCTAAAGGGTTGAACTCACCCCCTCACTTGTTCCTGAGACGGGTGCAGCTGCAGAGACCCAATCAGAAGCCTCTCTTGCCTCAGGAGAGAAGCCAAGCCACTGGAGGAAGCTGTAATGCAAGGAGAGGAGGACAAAACATCTAGAAGGATCAGATGGATTGATGAGTCAGAGGAGACAGATGAATTGGATCCTTGGTCTCGTAAAAGTTCTTGGGAGGGAGACACACCATGGATCAATCAAATGGTCATCAACATAGGTCACACGGTAGGGGTGGTTGTGTACTATGTTGAAGGTAATCTCCAAAATATCATTCGCAATCTGGAGGTACAAAATCGTGAATCAGAGGCAAACCTTGCAACATCTGCAAAGAAGACATTGAGGGGTAAAAAAGAAATCCAAAATCTTTCGTCGTTTATCAATTATGACAAGGGGCTGATTAGCAAAGAGGTAAGAGCGGGTAGTCCAAGACAGAAAGGGGACAGGAAAGGGGGAATTGGAGTGCTCCATGAAGATTGTTTCTTGGAATGTGAGGGGCATGAGCTTCTCCATGAAAAGAGCTCTAATAAAGCAGACAATTCAGAATCTTAAAGTCGAGTTAGCAATGATTCAGGAGACAAGGATGGCAGATTTATCTGATTCCATTATCAGATCAGTGTGATGGTATGGTTAGTGGTTCATGACATGAATGGGTGAGTTGAGATTCTCAGGGAGCCTATGGAAGTATTTTAATAATCTGGGACAGCTCTAGATTCCATAAAGTCGACAGTTGGATTGGAGAATTCTCAGTCTCCATTCAATTCATCTCGCAGCAGGATGGTTTCAGGTGGATCCTTTGCTCAGTTTATTGGTCGAATGCGTCTGCTCTGAGATCATGCCTCTGGAAGGAGTTGGATGCAGAGGGTCGTAGGTTGAATTTGCCACTGTGCACTGGGGGAGAAGAGGAGGCAGCCAGATTACAAGAAGCATGACAAAAGAGATCGGTACCATAAATAGAAAACCTTCTGGAGGAAGAGTCTGCTCTTCATCGCTCTCTGAAAGATGACTTTGAAAGGAAGGTGACCGAAGAAGAGATAAAATGGAGACAGTGGGCTCGGGCTATTGATGTGGGGGATAGAAAACATAAGTCTTTTTCCCCCCATAGGATTGCTTCTGCCTGTAGAAGAAACAACTTCATCCAGTCTGTTGTGGTTGAGGGAAGAAAGGTGGAGAAACCACCAGGAAATTTGTGGGCAGTTGGTTGATTTGTTTTTGTCTTTATATATTATTGATGTGGACAATAGACCTAAACAATATAATCTCCAACTTGATATGAACTCTGAAGAAAACACAATTGCTGGAATCAGCCATTTTGGAAGAGGAGGTAAGACAGGCAGAGGTCCATATAAAATTCTAGCTACCATTCTAGCTTCGAGAATGGCCCATGTTCTCCTAGAGGTGATTTCAGAATCTCAAGGAGATTTTTTTGTCTGGCTGTCAGTTTCTGGATGGAGCTTTAGCAACCCACAGCTGTCTGGATTCTAAGTATAAATCAGGAAGAGGTGTGCAATCAAGCTTGATTTGGAGAAAGCATATGATAGAGTTGATTGGGATTTTTTGCACCATGTGTTGAGAAGATGGCATCAGATGGAGCGCTTGGATTAGAGAATGGGTTGCTTTGTCATCTTTTTCAGTACTCGCTAATGGATCCCCAAAAGGTTTCTTCCAGGGATCAAGGGGCTTCCTTCAAGGAAATACCCCATCCGATCCTGTTTATCATTGTAGCTGAAACTTTGAGTAGAATGTTGTCTAAAGGTGTTGAGGTGAGACTGATTAACGGATTCAAAATTGGGGAGAATGGTCTTCAAGCTTCTCATTTGCAGTTTGCAGATGATACTTTGCTTGTGTGTGATCCAAAGGAAGAATACATTGGCAACTTGAAAATCATCCTTCATCTTTCAAAAAAAAAAAAAAAACCGTTGAAAATCATCCTTGCTGGTACCAAGTTATCTCTGGCTAAATAATTAATTGGGCGAAATCAGAAGTTATGGTGGTGAGGCTAAATGATAGTGTTTTCTCCCTTATTGCAGGTATTCTTGGATGCAAAGCTGGATCTTTACCATCTAAAGCCTCGGGCTTCCGCTAATTTACCGATCGTCAAAGAAGCTGTGGGATCCTGTAATTAAGCGTATCTAGTGCAGGCTGTCAGCTCAGAAAGCAAATATCTCTCCTTAGGTGGGAGAATCACCCTGATCAAAGTAGCCAGGGAAAATATGCCTGTGTACTTATGTCACTACTCTAATGTCCAATAAGTGTAGTCAAGCATATAGAAAATATTCGAAGGGACTTTGTGTGGAAAGAAAGAGAAGAAAAGGGCAAGTATCACCTGGTTCAATGTAAAGAGGTTTGCAAGCCTAAAAGATTGGAGGGCCTAGACATCAGAAGCCTCAAAAATTAAACAATGCTCTCCTACGAAAATGGCTTCGAAAGTGTCCACAGAGGGTAATAATCTGCAGAATCAACTCCTTGTGGAGAAGTATGGATGAGACAAATGGTTGGGTCATTCCCAACAGGCCACATAATCATGTATCAGCTGTGTGGAGGTCTATCCATCAGATGAGGCATGTATAGCGCTGGAATCAGGAATCAATTGGGCAGTGGGAACAGAGTTTCTTTCTGGTCTGACGTTTGGTGTTGGGATAGGCTTCTCTTGGCCCAGTTTTAGGTTTTATACGAATTGGCTGTGCCTCCATGGCAAGCTGCTTGTTAAGATCTAGTGGACATTTTGTGTGGAATATCCAGCTCAGAAGGCATCTCAGGGATGAAGAAATCATCACTACACTGATCTGCTAGCTTGGTTTGAAGAGATGTTCATTCCGAGATCAGGTTTGGAAAAAGCAATCTGGGTTCACAATCATCGGATCTGGGAAGCTTTACGGTGAAACGATTTTATGATGTGATGTGTGGTTGGGATCCAAATAATTCCCCTGTTTCAGTTATTGGGAAAGCTAAATGCCTGTATGCTGTTGTGGCTTTTTGCTGGGTTGAGGGCAAGGACAAGATCCTAACCATCGATCATCTCTGGCACCGTAACAGAATATTGATGAATGGTAGTTACTCACACTTGAGGGCTAAAGAATCTGTTAAGCGTATTCTATTACATTACCAATTTTCTTCCTCAGTTTAGAGTAAGGTATGTAGCCTTCTTGAGTTTCAGCACTAACTATCATGGGATTAAACTTATGAACCATACTATGAAACGTTCAGAAAGAGTGATTGAGAAAAGACCTAGGCATGAGACAGAAGTATCAGAAAATCAGTATGGTTTCATGCTAGAGAGGGTGTAGCATTGAAGCTATTTTCTACCTAGACAATTGACATAGAAATATAGGGAGAGGAGGAAGGATCTTCATATGGTCTTTTATTGACTTAGAGAAAGTTTACGATAGGGTCCTTAGAGAGTTAATCCAGTGAGTGTTTGGAAAGAAAGGAGTTTCAAGAGGATAACATTGACATGATTAAGGATATGTATGAGGGAGTGTAACAAATGTGAGGACCACTAGTGGAGAGAAGTGAGTTCGTAATTACTATAGGCTTACACTAGGGGTTGGCATTGAGCCCATACCTTTTCCCATTAGTTATGGACGAATAAAGAGGCATTTGCAAGAAGAGATCCCATTGTATATGTTGTTTGCAGACGAGATAGTTTTGATTGACAAGATGACGGAGGGCATAAACACAGATTTTATGGAGGGGTGCTTTAGAATCTAAAGGATTTAAATTTAGTTAGATTAGAACAAAGTATATGGAATATGGAGTAGAATTGGAGTAACAAAAGGAGTGGAAACAAGGAATTAGTTAAGATTGCTGACCAAGAAGTTTCCCAAAATGACCACTTCCGATATTTTGGGTCGATAACTCATGAGTGGAGAGGTCTGTGGCTGTTTTGTTTTGGGTTGCCATGGCTCTCTTTCTACCTTTGTACATGCACGCACACACACACACACACATGGATGCTTGCACATTACTTGTTGGACATCCCTGACATGAATGTAAGTTATTTTGGGTGGTTGTTCATAGTTTTCAATGATGTGCCCCACCTAATAGTTGGATTGACATTATTTTTGGAGCATCCCGTTTTCACGGTTTTCACGATGGGAACACCATGGTGGGCCCCACATGCCAAGTAGTTGGACGCCCACACACACACACACACACACAAAAAAAAAAAAAAGCTCTTCAAAAGAAAAAACTCATGAGTGGAAAGATTGGAAAACAAAGCACATTCACAGAAATCAATAGCATTTTGGGTGAATTTATTTAAAGTACATGAAGAGGTGGTAACATTCTCTTTTACTATTTAGTTCTCATTTTCGTATTTTCTCTGTTTACATGATTTTTTTTGTAATTCTAAATAGAAAGGACCTAGAAGAACTTAGAATGTCATATCAGATCGAATGTAGCCGTTTGCCACCATTGCCGAGTCATTAAACCACCCTTAACTATTCTCAGTGGGTAGAATCACTGTACCCTTATAATGTAGATATCGGCACTTAGGTACTTGGATATTTGAGACAGGCTCCATATATCCCTAACAACACTGGTACCCAAGGCCTTACACCTTGTTCATTATGATCCAGAAGTTGACTGACCACCTTTCTTGTTAGAATTAGAAAAGGAGGCTGTGGGGTCTTCGACCCCTTCCATTTCTTTTAAATGCATTTCTCATTTCTAATAAAGCACATCTCCCATGTCACTGATCAAACTGATATTCTTTCAATCCATGAGCAGAAAAGTACCATCAACAAGAAAAGGGAACATGGTCCAGGTGTGTATTCATAGAAGGGGTTAAAATAACCAATACAAAGGGCATAATCCATAAATCCAGAGTACAAGTGATGAACAACTTGAAGAAAGATTTGTTTAGAGGAATATTATGTCTCAACCCATACCTTTGTCACACAGTAAAATGTCTTCCCAGATTCCCATATTCGTCGACCAATGATATATTCTCGATCACTGCAGAAAAAAGGGAACTGGAAATGGCAGACACATAAATCAAGGACCAAAACAGAAAACTCCAGAGACCCAAAACATGAATAAGAATGCAGAAGTCTAATGATATAGATGATAATTTAGACTCACCTTCTTTATCCAGTGAACAATTGTCATCCCTTTAAGAGGGCAATCCTCCAAAAGTTTAAAGTATGCAAGCATGTGATCCCATTTGGCTCGAAAATCATCATCCCAGAAGAAATCTCTAACCAACTCTGGAGTTGCATCCTCAAAAATGGTTCTGCTGCGGTATATTGTGGGGCCCACCTGAAAAATAAGAAGCATCCTGAGAACACTAAGCAGATTATCAACAAAAAACTTCAAAGAAACAGATTCAGAGTTTGAATGAATAGATACTTGACAGATCCTTGAGAATGAAATGAAGAGGATGCTTCAATCGATATTCAGACATCACGGTAATATGACTTCCAATGAGAATGAGTAAAAATTAGATAGAAAAACCCAGGAAAGATTATGATCTTGCTAGCATACCCGTTAGTTTTGCATTAAGTGCAGATCAAATTGTGAATAAAACACTTTTAAGTTGAAAACAAACACACAGATCGTGCTTCCAAAATGTATTTCAAACCTATGATAGAGATTAAGCCCCTACTGGATACATGTGCCTCACTGTTTCATAGATAAGAAAGAAATTGCTCGTGTTCACTGACTCTTTTTTCTTTTTCTTTTTTTTTTTTTTTGTGGGGGGGGAGCTAAGATATATCTGCATAGTTTATGCGGACACCAGTGTTTTAAATAGCGTAGCGGATAGCGTGGCGTTTGGCCCTTTATAGTGTGTAGCGTAAGCTACACAATCCTTAATACTTTTAATTAAAATAATAGAACATATGATAAGATTTACAAAATGCATAATTTCTATGAGTTCTTGACTATGAATCTGGATCATCAACCACTTATTTCAATGCAAAATACCTTTCTCTTTGCCTTAAGACATCTCTAAGTATGACTTCTTTTTTATTTATTGAAACATCACAAATTCATGATATAGACCACAATTTGGATGGTCGTCCGGATTGATCTAAGTGCTCTAACTCCGATATGGACCATTAGTTTAATGTAGTGCCATGTGTCATAGGTATAAGTCATCACCATTTTAAAATAGGTGTTTAACTAACATAGAAAAAACACTTGAAAAAATGAGATTTCAGGTAGCGTACACTATGCACGCTACACACTACGCTGCACTACATGTAGCGTACGCCACATGCAGCATAGCTTATGCTACATACCCTATAGCTTACGCTACCAGGGAATTACGCTAAGTAGCGTTTTCGCTACGCTACGCTACAACGCTACTGAAAACACTGGCGGACACTGATGCCAATTCAAATTTATTGAATTTTTCCCTATAAAATAGCCCCCTTGGCTTTTCGGACACGCCTTGCCCATAGCCCAGCTAGCAATTCCATCTTCCATGCTCCTCTACCCTTTTTACCATTACCCCTCCATGCCATTGCCTAAAAAACCCCTCGAGTGTCCTTGGCAACACCCGTGACACTCCAAAAATCCTGAAGAAGTTTTCCCACGCCTCCTTTGCAAATGGATAGTGCATGATGAGATATTTGGCCGTCTCCTTCCTGCGCCAACATAATGCAAGCATTGATGATGTATAAAACCCCTCTTCTTCAGAGTGTCAACCGTTAGCACCTTGTTCCAGCCCACTAGCCAAGTGAAGGCAGCCAGCCACCTTTGAAGGAGCACCGTAGGATCAAGGAAATGAGGTATGCACCTTGTCAGTATCATGAGAAGCACCGCTTAGCATTTTGTATAGAGATTTCACCAAGAATTTACCTGACTCGTCCTCCCTCTAATGCAAGGTGTTGGCCTTTGCTGATAGGATCACCAATGAAAATTGTTTCAATAGGGCCACGAGTTCCTCAAATTCGTCATCTTGTAGGTTTCTTCAACATCGAGGTGTCCAATCCCCCCTAGCCCCTTGGGATGAGAAGCACTAAGCTACTGTGATGTCTGGACACTTTAAAATCCCCTTTGTCCACCTTAAAGCTACCAAGTAGATCTTCCACAACCCCCTTATCTAACATCCTACTCAGGGTTTCTACCACCACCACAAAAAGAAAAGGAGATAGCAGGTCTCCTCGCCTGAGTCCCCTAAATGACCTGAAGAACCCCTTGGATGATCCATTAACTAGGATTGAGAACTTGACCGAGTTGACGCATTCTTGTATCCATTTTCTCCATTTCTCCCCACATCCTATCCAACTGAAAATATAATCCATAAATGGCCAATCTACATGATCATATACTTTTTCCATATCTAACTTGCACACTATGCCGCTTTTTCCTTCCGTGTGTTACGAGTTTATAAGTTTGTGGGGCACCAAAGAGCTATCCAAAATTTGCCTTCCTTCTACGAATGCACCCTGCACCATGGATATGTTATGCCTAAGAATAGCCGGAAACCTAGATGCTAAGACCTTAACAAGTATTTTGTGAGGAGCACATATCAAGCTTACCGACCAATAATCTTTTAGACGATATACCCCTTCTTCAGGATCAACGCAATGAAGGATGCTCCTAACTCTACTAAGAACATACTATTTTTACAAAATTCTCGAATGAAGCCCATCACATCTTTCACCAAATCCCAATATATAAAAATATATATATATATATATATATATATATATATATATATATATATATATATATATATATATATATTGAAAAAAAAAATGCAAAGGGAAAACTGCCCCCCCTTTTTTAAACGATGATACCTTTATTGAATGCATGCCAAAGCCAAAAAATTAGAAATAAAAACATATAAGGAAAAAAAAAAAGGAAAACAAAAACCGTTTACAACTAAACCATATTTAGGGAAAAGGACAATATCTTTGGAAGGTATTCTAGCACACTCCATAACATTCAGTTTCAGCATATTGAAGACCTCCAATATTTGACACTTCCAATTCCTGAAACACCAATTGTTCCTCTAACCAAATGAACTAAATCCAAGCTAATAGGCAAAGACGCCAAACTCTCTTCCCACTTTTCCTAGTGCCCCTGCCATGCCAAGTAAAGAAAAACTACTCAATAGCACCCGAGGAAACCTGCTATTTCAAACAAATTGAGGAAGCACTCCCACAATTTTTGGCAAAAGGAAATGAATAAATAGAGGGTCAATAGATCCCTCATCCTTATAGCACATCAAGCACACATTTGGAATGACCATTTTTCACTTGCAAAATTTATCCATCGTAAGAACCTTGTTCCTACCCACTAGCCAAGCAAAAGCTGCCACCCTTGTAGGAGCACCAACACTCCATACGTGAGCTGTATGGCACACACCATGCACCGAAGATTCCCACTGAGCACAATGATTTTACCAAAAATTTGCCTAACTTTTCTTTTAACATACCGACGAATCTTATACAAGACTTAATGGATGCACCTTGCCCGACATATCTAATAGCTTAATCAATTCTTCCACCTCTTCATCATTCAAATTTCTTTTGCAAGGAGGAACCCAAATAGTTTCCTCCCCATGTGAAGAGAAACATTGGGCAACTGATATATTTGCCTCTACGAAGATTCCTTCTAGTCAGGGGAATACATGACTCAACTTTTAATTACAGAACCAAACATCCTCCCAAAACCTGATATTCCTTTCATCTCCCAAAGAGAAACCCACTCCTTCCCAAAGCTTGCTTTTTAGCAAGGCCACAAATTTCCAAAGTGAAGAAGCCCTATACATTGATGAAGATTTTGTCCATCTACCCCCTTCCTCTACCACATACTTCCTACCCATCACTTCTCTCCAAAGACTATCCTCTTCCGCTCCACACTTCAAAATCCACTTTCCTAACAGAGTCGAATTCATTAACTCTAAACTTCTTTAATTGGCACCACCTTGACCCTTAGCCAATTTACTTATGCATAGGGGGAGGCAAAGGTGTATTGAAGGAAAATAGCCCGCCTTACATCCGAATAGCCTCACAAAATCACCAACTACCTCCTTTAAAAGACCCACCCCCAATAACTCAATCTTGCTTAAGTTGACCTTTTAACCCCGAAACTAGCTCAAAAAATGTTATTATCTTTCCCAGATTGTCCACTTTCGATTCATCTGCCTCACATAGAAGCAATGTGTCATCCATATACTGGAAATGTGAGATTTGAAACTCTGAATTATCAAGTTGAAATCCCTCCACCAAACCCACCTCTACTCTTCTATTTACCATCCTGCCTAGGGCTTCCGTCACCACTACAAATGGATATGGAGATAATGGATCCCCTTGCCTCAATCCTCTAAACGCTGAAAAATAACCCTTTGGTGAACCGTTAACTAAAACTAAATATTTTGCCGAACCGATGCAAACTCAGATCTACGCCCGCCATTTTTCCATGCACTCCAACCACCCCAACATATAGTCGAGAAAATCACAATGCACGTGATCGTAGGCCTTTTCAATATCAAAGTTTACATATAACGCCCCACTTTGCTTTCCTATTGTAAGAATCAATACATTTGTGAGCTATTAATGCATTATCCACAATCTACCTTCCTTCCACAAAAGCCCCTTGAGATGATGATATCACTTTGCTTAGAACCACTCGAAATCTAGATGCCAAATTTTTTGCCAAGATCTTATACGGACCCCTCAATAAACTGATCGGCCTAAAATCTCGCAAACTTTCCGCATCTTTCTTAGGGATTAGAACAATACATGCCACACCTAGTTCTAATGCAAGACAACCCTTACCGAAAAATTCATTCATAAACTTTACCACATCTGATTTAACTATCTTGCAAAAAAATTAATAGAACGTAATCGGGAATCCATCCGGACCGGGAGCTTTATCACTTCCAAATTCTGAAATTTCCGTCTTAATTTCCTCCTCTGAAAATTTTTTCTCTAACAAGGCCGCCGCACAATTTGACAATTAAGCAAAAGGAAGATTATCTAGTCTAAGCCTCTCCCATTCTTCCCTTTTTAAATGATCCATGTAGAAATTAACAATTGCCGCACACACCTTAGACTGACCTTCAACTCTATCCCCTTCTACCATTATACTTTGAATTTTATTTGTTCTTGCTGAGTACTTGCCATAGCATGAAAAAAAATCCATGATCTCATCTCCTTTCAACCAAATTACCCTAGATCTCTGCCTCCATTTAATATCCTCCTCTTTCAACCTAGCATTGTGCTTAGTGCTATTAATTTCCCTCTAAGCACTCTCTTCTTCCGAAAGCACCCCTTCCTCTTCTTTGATACTAACGCATGTATTTCTTGCAGAATTTTTGACATTTCCACTTTGCGGTTCCCCAACAATTCCTTTTTCCACACATTGATCTTCTCTTGGATTTCTAATTTTTGGAATAGAGTGAAATCCGCAAGGCCATGAACCAAGAAAGACCACCACTCTTTCACCTTCTCCACAAATCCCTCCACCTTTAACCATGCGAGCTCAAATCTAAAAGGACGAGGACCCAATTCCTCCTCTTCCACCTCTAAAATAATTGAACAATGATCAGATAATGGCCTCAACAAGCCTCTTAGTAGAGCTAGTGGACATTTCTCTATCCAATTTGAGGAAACCAAAAATTTATCCATCTTTGGCATGATCGCCTCTGCTTGCTCGTTGGAGAACGTGAATCTCATTACTCCGGCTGATAAATCAACCATTTCGTTCCAATCTATCCATTTTGAAAAGTTTTTCATGCTTCGAGTTAAGTAACCCCCATTTGATTTTTCAAACGAAAATCTCACCACACTAGAATCCCCTCCCACACACCAAGGCAAATTCCACCTATTGCTACATACGTCCAGCTTGGCCAGAATTGTAATCTACATCTTGGACCACATGATCCATATACTGCAATGAAAACCGAACGACATCCTAACGAAACTTCTCTTAGTTGCACTGAAAATAGATCAGTCCATTTGTCCTCCTTAGCCCAGATTCCTGAATGCCAAATTACTAAAATTTCCCCTGCCGAATCTGCCGCATCTAATCCCATTCCTAAAAGAATTGACTATTCTCTTATCTACTACCTGTAATTTTGTTTCGTGAAAAGTTACCAGTTGAGCTTTATATCTTTTGCACATATCCCTTACATGTCCTCTCTTTTATGAACACCCCAAGCCTCTCACATTCCGACTAAGTATCTTTATTAGGACAATGCACTGACCTGTTTCCCCTTTATTGGGACACCATATTTCAGTCTGGGTAGTTCTGTACGATCTTTAGGCTCACTGGAATTTTGACTATTTAATTGTAGTTGAAGATGTCGTCTACTTCTGTAATGCTCCACAAAATGAAACAAGGGAACATAATCATCTGGCCTATCTCTAAAGGATACACCCACTAATCGTGTTATTTGGCCCAATATCTCCTTTATTTGTTTCATCACTTGGGCCATAGATACTCTATGTACCTTTACTTGATATGGATTGGAATCCTAATTTAAATTTGTCCAAGAGAGAGCCCAGGCTATCGCCCCATTTCCCATTGCATTGGTCTGATTTTCCATCGACACAGGATCTATTTCATGCACTTCCATCAATTCTGAGGATAGCTCTATAGAAATTGCATAATTCCCTTCTTGTTGTGTTACCTTTGCCCCTAACGCACTGCATAATAAGACTTCTTGTGTGAGTTTGATTGTATTGTTTCTTACCTAAACATTGCTCTTGCTATCCTTATGCGGCTTCGTGCTTCGTCAATTTCTAAAACGAGAACTCCTGCTAGGACGCTAGCTCCGTCTCCCACTCCCTGCTATGGGGATTCAAAAAATAAAATGGAAAAGGAACCTTCATAATCTTTATAAGAGAAACCCACACACGAGATTCCTTTAGCAACACCCTCCACATGTGAGCAAATAAAGCTAAGGCTCGCATGTGCTCCCCCCTTCCTGAGTGCATGTTGAGGAAGATGGATTGTTTCGAGAGTGTGACTGAACACATGCCGGGAGCTAAAAGTCTCGCTGACCTCATGCATCCACGTAGCCAACTCTCTCCTTAGCAATCACTTCGCTAACTTCCATATGTCCACGTGTCAAGCCATGCTTCGTTCTCCCGCCACCAACCCCCTCCTCGAGCACCTGATGACCCGAGGACCCAACATTGCCAGCCTTACATTAATATCGCTAACATCGTCAACATGTGTCGCACGTACGCCGTTTCCACCCCCACCAAGCTCTTGCTGACCAATGAGAGGTCTCTGCACTTCCCCTTCTTTATCTGGTATTCTACTAGAACAAGCTAATGATACACCTTCATCCCTAAGAGCCCCATCCGCCATTGACAGGATTTTTGAGCTCGCTCTTGCATCAGCATTTCTTCACTCTAACCACTTTCACCAAGACATTAAAATCCCCTACTCTCATTTCAATCTCCTCTAGTGATAAATCGAGTTTCTTCTTTTCAATCAAAACTATGGCATACTGTAAAAACTCATAACTTTCCGACAGCAAGTCTATCATCACCACCGATCCAATACAAGCCCCAATCTCCATAAACACCTCGTTAATCCAAAACTCCGAAGGGAGATCCCAGATTTGAAAACATATTTCCTCCCAGTCAAACATTGACCATTATTCCATCTCTGGTTACCCCTAACCCTATCGTCTCGAAAAAGGTTAACTGCTATTAGAAATTGATCCAGATTGGTCTGAATGAGGGATATCCACACAACCATATCATTCAAACTTCGAACATTTCACCACCTGATCTTCTTCGAGGTTGCAATTGTGACATAGCCACTCTCCCACTTCGTCCTCAATGATGCCAAGGCGGACTGAAGGTATGCAGCTATGTTTGAAGACATTCCAGGATTTTTTAATGGATTCTTACCTCCGGCCCATTCTCAATATTCACCTTCTAGACCCATTCATCCTGCCTCTTCTACAAACCCATCCCCTTATGCAAACTCTCAAGGAGCACCTTTTATCCCATGGCTTGGAATATTTGCAGCCACCTCTCTAAATGATCTCCCGGCCGACGGCCCCTGTTCAGTCGTGACTATGAAGGAGTTGGATCTCTCTCCCTAACTTTTCCAACAACCCTCTTCTCTTTTCTTGTCTCGGAAATTGCCTTTTCACCATTCTTCTTTCTTTGCTATCTTCCTTCCGTTTTTCCCCTCTTCTATTTTTGATGTCTGGACCAAAACAAGCTCGCTGAATTTTAAGTTTCTTACCCCCGAAACTTTTTTCATGCAAGATTACAACCGTCCTCTCCACCTCCTTTTCCAGGCTCATCTGGATAAAAGCAAAACCGCGGTAGATGGAGGAATTCTGAAACAAGGGATGAGAACTTCCATCACCTTGCCAGCTCTTCCAAAGACTCTTGAAGTTGATCGGAAGCCACCCTTCATGGAAACCAACCACGAACAAGGTAGAAAACTCTGGTAGCTCCTACGTGGGCATCACCACCTTCTTCCTGGCATCATCTTTCTTGTGCGACCTACCGTCCAGCCCCCTCGGCCCCGTCCTTGCTTCCACTTTTATCTCACAATCTAATACTACTTTCCTTCCTTTCTCCACTTGTTGCAACCCTGTAGCTACTAACTGAACATCTCCTCTTGAAGATTCCTATGCTCAATTTCCATTTTCAAATTCCTGTTTTTTCACCACTCCATTCTTTTCTTTCCTTTGTCCCTCCCTTATCCCTGGATTGCTGACTTAACCTCCTCCTCTGTAATTGCTCTTTCTAGTGAAGCAGCCTCCTCTGACCTTAGTCTAGTAAATCCTGGTTCTGCGAGCAGTGTTCAAAATATTGGTATCACATCCTTAGTATACAGATATGTATCGGTTATCACATGGTATATATCGTTTGTATCGGATAATTTATCGCGCTTTTTTGGGAAACATGGGGAAAATTGCGAAAATTGTTGAATTATTCAACGAAACTTCATGGATTGTTTTTAAAAAAAAAAAAAAAAAGGACCTTAATACATACTTTTAAATCATAACATTTCAAAAAAGAAGTGCACATAATATGTTTCCTTTGTGTAGGGCCCTAAGCTATGTTGTCTGACTAAACTAATCAACTATATTCAAATTGAATGCATAACATTTAGAGTATATGTGAAGATCATTTCATCAAACACTCCTAAAGACTTCAAAATTAGACTCAATTGACAATTGGTTGAAGGAAATTTTCATATATATATATATATATATATATATATATATATATATAGAGAGAGAGAGAGAGAGAGAGAGAGAGAGAGAGAGTAATGGTCTCCTGCGCACCGTACTGCAGGATACCTCTTGCGCACCAAATTACCACTGGTTATGCCAACTTAAACAAGTGTTCTATAAGTGAGCCTCATCATGATGTGTTCTTGTGATCCACTCTGACAATTCAGTCCGTGATATCAATTGATCAATAGGGTGCGAAAAATATGGCTGATTTGTTATTTACTGGAACACAAAACAGAAAACATTGGGAGAGGAGAAGCCTAACTTTGAATTTTTACAGGGCCCACCATGATGTTTATGTGAAATCTATTCCATCCATTAATTGCCTTGTAGAGAGGTTAATGCATGGAGACCAAACATTAGACCCAAACCTGATGTATGTGGATCACACCAAGTGAAGTAATTTTGATAGAGTGTGTCCCCTACATGGTTTCCACTCATGTGGCCCATCAGAATTATAGACGTGGCTGATGTTGGAGCAATACCCCTAAATTATCATATTGACCCATTATGGTTGGAGTGGATTTTACATACATGTCAAGGTGGGCCCACCTCCAGTTGACCCAATATTTGTTGGGACGGTGGCCTAAGCTGTGAATTACTTACATGCTATAACGGCCATCATCCACCTAACAGCTGGTTGGTGCTAATCGGCCAACAATGATATATGTGTTTAATTCAAGCTGTCCATCTATTTTGCTAGCTGAATGTATGGCATGATCTAAAAAATGAGTCTGATCCGAATATCAAGTAGACCATGCCACAAGAAAGATTGCAGGAAAACCCACCATTAAAAAATTCTTTGGGCGAACGTAAGTTTTGGATCAAGCTGATATTTGTGTTTTCCCTTCATCTAAGTCTCTATGACCTAATCAATAGGTTGGATAGCAGATAAACTGTACCTAAGAATTTTTAATGATGGGCGTTTAATCACCACTATTTTCATGTGGTGTGGTCCAATTTAAATTTAGATCTCATGCATTTTTGGGATCATGCCATAAATTGAGCTAGAAAAATGGATGGACGGCTTGGATTAAATATATACATCATCATTGGGCCCACTAGCATCAACAAGTAGCAAGGTTGTTAGTTACTGATGAGGTCAGCATGCAATCCAGTCTCTGACACATCCCTACCACTACTGAGTCGGCTAGGGTTGCAACCTTGATGTTTATTTCAAATCCGCTCCATCCATAAGGTGTGTGATAATAATTTAGTTATAAGAATAAAAGATAAGCCACATTTATAATGTTGGTGGGCCACATGAGCAAAAACAATGTAGGGGATGCCCATTAGCCAAACGGTTTTACTTGATGTGACCCATATGAATCACAAATCTACCTACTATTTAAGACATACTACTAAATTTATCTCACAGACCTAATGATCAGGGTGGATTTCATTAATGAATCATGGAGGGGGCCTAATCTCAGCCCACCCTTTTTACTTGTGTTGGTTGGTGTGCAAAATATCTCATGCGGTACCGTGCGCTGGAGACTGGGACTATATATATATATATATATATATATATATATATATATATATATATATATATATATATATATATATATATATATATAGAGAGAGAGAGAGAGAGAGAGAGAGAGAGAGAGAGAGAGAGTCATGCTCCCCTGCGCACCTACGCACATGCGCACCTTTGCACACGTGCCATGGGTGTCTAATCTGAACGGTCCATGTGATGCGGAATCCCATGAAATCCCATGTGACAAATTTTCACCCCGATCTAAAATTCTGGTAGGCCATAGCAAAGAGAGATGCAAATCAAGGGAGGAAACCGTCTTCATTTTTCATGGCCCATCAAAGTTTTAGATCAAAGTAAAACTTGGGCCTGGGGGGTTTCACGAGGTGCTGCTTCACATGAACGGTTCAGATTTTGGATCCATATCACGTATGATGGGTTCTCAAAAAAGTTCGTACGTAGTACATACGAACTGGTTCGCAGGTGAGCATTTCCGTATATATATATATATATATATATATATATATATATATATATATATATATATATATATATATATATATATATATATATATATATATTGACAAGGACTTAACAAATCAATAGATCAACGCTCATACATGCTTGATTTCATGTTTGGAGTGCAACATTGCAAGCAATTTGGAAAATTTTGGGGAACTTCCAAATTTTCCCAATTTCTCTCAAATCGGACCACCTACATCAAATTTCAAACTTAGAGTGCATGTGATGATCATTTCATCAAATACTCCTAAATACTTCGAAATTAGTCTCAATTGATAGCTGGTTGAAGGAAAATTTTGAAAAAAAAAAAACATAGAGAACATGAAGAACCAATGGACATCGAAATCAAAACTCCAAGCCCATGATTTTTCATACAAAACATGAAGAACCAATGGATTTATAACCATTTGATACCGATTTAACATATTTTCAACCAAAAAAAAAAAGATCGAAAATCGAAGATGCTCACTAGATCAAACATGTGGGATATATCGGCACTACCTGTGCATTTCGTATAGCATAGGTGGGATACAAGATATATCGTGGGATATATTGGCCGCTATCGTCAATATTTAAAACATTGCTTGTGAGTAAGTCCCTATAGAATCCCATAATGGCTTTGCAAACCTTGGTTTTGTCCTCCCCCCATCCACCACCACCGTCTATAATCTATCAACTCTAGCTCTTGCAATAGCTAACCAGTGGAAGAATTTGGTGTTGCTATCCCCCTCCTTAAGCCAAGTTGCTCTCGAGAGTGTGTATGGAACCACATGCTGATATGTTTTTTACATTCTATAGCAACTCTATAACTGTGTGCAGTTTTAACACTACGAAAGTAGGATGTGGCACACGCGATGCACATTGGAGAAGAAGAAGAAAACAATATTCAAGAGTTTTCTATGATGACTGGGTTAGGTCATGGCCATGGTGAGGTCCACCCTGTGCGATGATTGGATGTCTTGCTAACAAGAGCATATTACCCTGATTATAGAAGATCCCAGAACACTTCTCCAAAATGAGGAGTTATTTGATACTTTGGCGGACTATGACTGTCTAATACTACAATTGCATGCAGGTGACCGCCGAACACGGCATTCGTGTGCCTGAATCAGAACCATTCAAATAGTGGTTCCCATCATAGATGGCTCATGGTAAAGAAATTATAATGAACAAATTATCCTAACTTTGAAACAGTGGCCATCAAATTGGATGTTTTAAAAAAAAAAAAAAAAAAAAAGTGCCCAAATTCAATGACTGTAACAAAGAAAAATGTTAAGTCCAGACAAAACACATGTACCTCAGGTTCATGACGCCAAGCTTGGTATAACATGTTAGGGGTGGAGCGTTCCATCAAATTTTGCCATGTCGATTCTCCAACTTTACCATCTAGGAGATGCAGTAGATGCTCCAAGTCTTTCTGTGTGACCATATCTTGCTCGCTAGCTGTAGCTTCACTAGTTGTGCTGCAGAAAATATGCAGATAGCAGAAACTTATTCCTCTGCCACACAGCTGCTAAAACTTCACAAACTGGAACCGAGAAAGTGTAATATGATTCCAATCAGAGGTTCATCGATGTCTCCAGGAATTCGGATCAATGAGAAAAGACTTATCGCAGAGTATTGAAGATCCAAATGTTTTCAAATATCACATGAAGGTGGCAAAACCGTTTACGCACTAGCTGAATTCAAAAAGGCTTTTGAGTAATAAAGATCATCCAACTATGAGATAGCATATTTTTCTTTGATGTTCAGGAGAATACAAGCTTGTCTAAACATCTCTGATGCAGAAATGTTCCACTAAACAATTTCATTACTCAAAATCTACAATCAAGCCACAATTACAAAGAGTTATTTTCATAATGAGAAAGGTGAAGAAGCTATTTTCAGAACATGTTAAATAATAACCACTCTGAGAGCATGGGGATAGAAAGAACCATAAACTCAAACGAAGTTGGATGCCATAGGTACTTTCATAGGATTGGGATATCTAGAGTGAAAGAAGCTTGAGAAAGAACAAAGTAGGAAAGGCCCCTGAACCAGATGGTACACCAGCAGATGTTTGGTAGTTAATGGAGGACGCCAGATTATCTTGGTTGACAAAGTTGTTCAACAAGACTGTAAGATCGAAGAAAATACCAAACAAATGAAGTGCCATGGTAACTATTTATAAGAACAAAGGAGACACAAAGTTGCACTAACTATCGTGGGATTAAACTTATGAGCCATGCTATGAAACTTTGGGAGAGAGTGATTGAGCAAAGACTAAGGCACGAGATAACTGTATCAGAAAATCAGTTTGGTTTCATGCCTAGGAGGTCTACCAGTAAAGCTATTTTCCCACTTAGACAAGTGATGGAGAAATATAGGGAGCGAAGGAAGGATCTCCACCTGGTCTTTATTGACTTTGAGAAAGCATGTGATAGGATCCGTGCAGAGTTACTCGGGTGGGTGTTGGGAAAGGAAGGAATCTCCCGAGGATACATTGACATTGTCAAGGATATGTACGTGGAGCAGTAACAAATGTGAGGACCACTAGTGGAGAGACAAGCGAGTTCCCAACAACTTCAGGTTTGCACCAAGGATTGGCATTGAGCCCATGCCTTTTTGCATTGGTTATGGACAAGTTGGCAAGGCATTTGCAAGAGGAGATTCAATGATGTATGTTGTTTGCAGATAACATAGTTTTGATTGACAAGATGACATGGGGCGTAAAGACAAAACTAGATTTATGGAGGGATGCTTTAGAATCTAAGTATTTAAAATTAGTCGGACTAAAACAGAGTATATGGAGCACAAAATTAGTAATAATAGGAGTGAAAACAAGAAAGTAGTTAAGATTGTTGACCAAGAAGTTTCCCAAAATGACCACTTTCAATACTTTGGGTCCATAATTCATGAGAGTGGAGAGATCGATGTTGCGCATAGAATTCAAGCTGGGTGGAAGAAATGGGGATGTGCCTCTTGAGTTTTATGTGATCGTCGTGTACCACTCAAACCAAACAGGAAATTTTATAGCATAGCTATAAGAACAACCATGCTTTATGGGACAAAATGTTGGGCAGTTGAAGAACAACATGTTCATAGGATGAATGCATTCGAGGGAACTTAAGAGTAGCACCAATAGGTAACAAGATGAGAAAAGTAGACTTAGACAGTTTGGTCATTTGCAACAGAGACCAAGAATGCGCCAATTAGGAGTGAATTGGTACAAGATGACGGCTTTAAAAGGGCAAGGGGAAGGCCCAAAAGGACGTGAATGAAGGTAGTAAGAAAAGACTTGATGACCAATGGTCTAACTAAAGGTCTAGCCCTCGATCGAGTGAAATGGTGGAACAAGATTCATGAAGCCAACCCCAATTAATTGGGTTAAGGCTTAAATGATGATGATGAAACAACAAAACTGAATCAAACTTTATTGTGCAGTTATAAACAACATGAAATGATAGCTATATCCCGCACTAACGGCCATTTCTTTAGCATGGCACTAGTCCACTAACAAGCACCGTCAATCTGGCTGGTGCACCAACCTCTCATCTCGTGATGGAACTATTATAAGAAGAGTTAGAGATGAACGCAAGTGAAGGCTGCTTGTAACCATTGCAAACTCAACAACAAACTCCAAATCCATAAAATAGTAGATAATGAAGAACGAAATCAAACATGCTGTTTTGAATCTGATGAAAGATAGCAAAGTCAAATAGGCACATGATCCAGGACCCCTGGAATTAGATCCCAACTCAAATGGAGATAGATATCTCTACAAAAATTATTGAAGGATTTTCGAATTTCACATAAGATGATTGTATGAAATTATCGTGACATTGGTAATCTTTGTTTTTTGAACAGTAACATTGCTGCCCTTATACCATTTTATCCTTCAAAATCAATATCAACAACCTTGTGTTGTTCCAATATGAAATGTTTTCTTCTTTTGTTGATTTTGATAACAAAGATTTATTGTAAAAAAAATAAAGTAATAACAGATATGCTATAAACGGAGAAACACATCCCTGATGCAAAGATTCAATCTTGCCACCCCTTTCTACAGGTGAACTCGTTAAGCTCTCAACCTACACAAGCAAAAGAGATGTTTACCCTAGAAGCTAGATCATGACTATTGTCAAAAACAAAGGAAAATCGCATGGTTCTGAATCTTTAACGGAGTTTACTATCTTGGCTAGCCTCTCTAGGAACACTGCGGGACCCTGAATAACTGGAAAAACAACTTCGAACCTTGCTTGCCTTCTAAGAATGTATAAGTGATCCATCAATGCTTCTTGGAACATGATGCAAGTTTCAAGTAAATGATGCCACGTTACAGGAGATTTAGGGTGAGAATTTTATTGGTTGTTTCTTTCCGGGCAAGTGCCTCCACCCTAGGCACACTCAATTCCCTTATACGAATGGGAAAATTCATCACTAGGAGCCTGTTTGGACTGGGAAAAGAAAAGAAAAGTACAGTGATTATCCAATCATAGATTCTATGAGCATTATTTAAACATGGATTCCCATGGATTCTATTTTTTGAGGATCTTGTTTGGATAGAAAGTGGAAATCTCACATTCCTCTCACAATTTTCACGTTCTATATTGTGCATGAAAATTTGACTATGGAAAGGCTAACAATCGCTTCCAATCTCACCATTTCCTTTGCTATCCAAACAACAAAAAAGGTCCAAATAATGGAAAACCCTCGAGTTTTCTTTTCTTTTCCCACAACCAAACAGGCCCTAGATTTCAAAGCATAGAAGAATGATCTAGCTGAGAATTGTGCACTTCCAGATCCTCTTCTCATCCATACTCGTAAAGAAAAACACATCAATCAACACCATCAACAATACTTCACATATCTTTGTTTACTTCCAAATCCTCTTCTCATCTATACTCGTAAAGAAAAACACATCAATCAACACCATCAACAATACTTCACATATCTTTGTTTACTTCCAGATCCTCTTCTCATCTATACTCGTAAAGAAAAACACATCAATCAACACCATCAACAATACTTCACATATCTTTGTTTGTTATGCCTTGAACTACCAAACAATTAATTCCACACCGACACACCCCTAAGAACTCAAAGCACTCACTAAGAAAGCACTCCTTTAGAGCATCCCCCATTCTTTATCTTCTTTATTAAATTCACCCTCAATAGCATTTACAACATGGTGACAGGAAGCTAGTGTCCTTGTCACCCCTCCTTGAGCTGCATAGCACAGGAATTTCACCTCCAAAACATGTCTTCTAGTCTCACAATATCATGTAACTCCTTGAGAAAAAATCTTCTGTTTTGTACCTCTTTGGACCATGTCCTTTCTTCCTCCTTCCAACCAACTGCTTAGTTAACAAAACGATTTTCTTACAAAATGCTTAATGAAAAAATTGTGAAGTTTGCACACCTTTGACACTTCATTTCTTTTTTCCTTTTTTTCTTCTTCTTCTTCTTCTTTTTTTTTTCTTTTTTTTTTTTTTTTTGAAAGATGAAGCAATAGGCATAGCTGCAAACCAGCAAGCAGGAAATAGCAAAAAGGAAAAAAGCATAAAATAAAATACAACAATACCAGTCCCAAGACGGAGGGAACCCAAACCCAAAAGGTCCTAAGAGCTAAAGGCACCGAATCTCTAAAGAATAATAAAACCCTGTTAAACACCCCAGCTGAAGAGACACTCGGATTCTGGAAAATGATTTTTCATTTCTGCCTACATAGTCTAAAGAACAGCCAGGAGAAGGATTCTCCACTTCTTTCTCCCAATCACTCCTCCAAGATCCTCGTGCCAAGAACATAGCAGACCAATTGAAGCGGGCATCACCCACGCAATCCCTTTGACACTTCATTTCTAGGATATAAAGCATCCAATCCAATGCAAAATGATGCAAGACATCACTTCTGACATCCAACAGGCCACAATTGTCAAAATATACAACTTGACCATGTAAATTTCCAAGCTAACCCAACATAACACGAAGCAAACAAGCAGGTAACAAGAACATTACACCAACAAATGCATGCACCCTTTTCTAAAGTAACCCAAAAGAACAAGCACAAAACAAATACAGAAAAACCAAACAAAACAGAAAACAAAAGCAAGGAACCAGCCATACAACTCGAAAAACAAAACTAAGAAGAGCAACTAAACAACTCAAGAAACAAAACCGAGAACTATACACAACTCGAAACAGGAGCTCCCCAAGAGACCTAACTGCTGGATTTTTTAACAAAGTGCTCTTGGGAAAATGGTTACAAAGGTTCAGGGTGGAGGAAGAATGTCTCTGGAAGTAAGCGAATACATGTAAATATATTGAAAGTGCCAGTGGATGGTTTACTGAAGCTTCATCCCAGTACAAGCATTGGGGCGTTTGGAAAGTGGTACTTAAAGTGAAAAACCTTTTTAGAAAGGAGATTGTTCACAGTAATTGGGATGCAATGCAGGCACAGTTTTGGGAGGATGTCTGGTGCATTGCTAGACCACTCAGCCTTGTCTTCCCAAGTCTGTATTTGGTACACATGAAAAAGGAGTTACAGTATCCGAGTGTTTATTCCTCAAGGAAATCAAATTGCATGGTCTCCACTAATTTGAAGGGATTCAACATAGGGAAAATTGAAGAATTGAGCCACTATTAATGGAAAGCATTGATTGGTGAGAGGGACAAGTGGATTCAAAAGCTGGAAAGACTGGGGCTCTTCTTTGTGAATTCTTTCTACTATAGTTCTGGCCTTTCTAGCAGAGGGAAGAAGCTCCAACAAAGAAGATATGATCTTATATGAGTGTGTCACGCTTTCCGAAGGCTGGTCGGGAGAAGTAAGGTGTTCAAGCAAGATCACCTGAAGAGCAGAAAGACAGAGATTTGAATCCTTTGCCTTCATAATCTCCACTGGGTAGATCATGTATTGATGCACTATGACTTTGTGAGGGCCCTATAGTGGAGATTATCTGATTTTTCAAGACAATTTTGGTGATGCCTCAGATGATTAGGCCCTTCTTTCAAGTATGGCACGGAGGTTGCCAAGGCCTAGAAAGAATGGTCTGGTGAAGGCTAACTTAGCTAGCAGGGTTTTAGTTGATATGGCCTAAATGCAAGTAGAGAACTTTCGAAATCTTGTGGGTTCACCAAAAGAGGTGCATCTCAAGGAGGCCTTTCTAATGGAAATTGGGGGAGCTAATTCCATCTTGCGTTGGAAGTTTGGAACAAATAATCAATGTTGTCAAAATCATTATTGCATTGCAAATCATAATAGGGGTTGAATCGTATTGAATTGAAAATCATACTGTAAATTGTAAGATTTTTATGATTTTCTACAAAAATGAAAAATATAAATAAGCAAAAAAATTAAAAACTCATCAATCATCCTTTTGTCATCAATATGCGCCAAGTAATACCATGTTATTATACTGATAAAGGATTCTTATCTTTCCTTTATTATTATTATTTATCTTTCAAGAAATTTCCTTTAAAAAACATACAAGGATCCTTTTATAATTTATGTTCTTGTGACATTTCATGAATTAGAATCACGTTGGAAAAGCGGCATTTGATTATGTAGACCAACAGAAAAAGATATTTTGATTTCTAACCACTATTCCACAATACAGATAAGTCCACATGATCGTAAGCACCCATGAAAACATTCCGGATATGTCATACATTAATTTGGTGTTTAAACTAGTTAAGAAGTAAGAGATCTTAAAAAGAGTGAGTGAGAGAGCGAGAGCTCCATGATTTAATGTTGAAGAAAATATATATCATTTAATCTCTTATAAAGAGCACAAGAAAATAATTTACCTTTTCTAAATGATTCTTAAAGCCCCCCACCAATTTAAAAACATAATATGAAAGCTGAGGGAAGCTTAAATAGAAGAGACCAAGCATAATTTGAATTGTAAATCAGGATTTGAATCATAAATCATAGGATTCAAATCATAGGATTCAAATCATAGAATCGTAGGATTTATATAAAATGGGATACAAGGTGAGATTCAAATCGTTTTACTTAAAATTCAATTCAAATCATAAATCCTAGATAGTAGGATTTTGACAACACTGCTAATAATTGCTCTTCCATCCGTTCCTCTAAGGCTGTTTGAAAGGTCTAGGCCATTCATCAGACGGAGCCCAACATGAACATCCCCTGGGCAAAAAACCAAACTGGTCTACTCATAAGGCGGACCATACGTGTACATTAACTATGGACCATTCATTGCCCTTTTTTTTTCCACCATCCATTTTACTCAGAAACCAGCATGCAACCTAATGAGTGGACCACAGCCACAGGTTTATAATCCAAGGCATGTTCATCCCACCTGATGACTGGCCAGGATCTTGCACCCTTGTGTAACATCAGCATGTTCCCCCCAATTCACCGTCCAATATCTCCACAAGCGAATCTCCTTCGCATTTCTCCTCACAAATTCCAACTTCCAATCACCAAACATATAAATTAAAACCGCAAATAACAATCTGCAGAATCTAACCAGCAAAACCTAAACAAAGAATTATAATTCACAAGGCAATACCTGACAGCGGCACACAATTCCCCCGACTGCACAAGCCCCGTTGCTGCCGACTCAGCAGCCGGCGATGCCTCCTCGCCCTTATCTTTAAAATTCGACCAGAGCTTCCGGCAGACGGAGAATGCGGAAAGGGCAGTGAATGCAAGCCAGAGACGACGGGCTCCGAGGCCAGGCGGGGCGGTCCAGATGAACCGGAACCGGCTCCGGAGGCCCAAAAAGATGAGACCGGTCCAACGAGGGCGCCAAGACCACCCGATGACGAGACCGATCATGACGGCGACCCAGATCGGGACTGCACAAAGCAAGATGTCGACAAATGCTTCAAAGATCGCCGGCTTTCTCATGAATTGCATGAGATCGCCATAAATTTCTTCCATTTTTTTCCTCTTTTTCAATATATATGATGAATATATATATAAATCCTATGAATGGAATTGGCAATCGAACCACATGGATCTCTCGAGAAGAGAGAGAGAGAGAGAGAGAGAGAGAGAGAGAGAGAGAGAGAGAGAGAGATCGACGAGGTTCGGCGCCTGAATCAGAGACTCGGCGAGGAAGAAAGACGGAGGGAGAGAGAAAATCTCTGCAAAATATCCGACGTGGACTTCTCCAGAAAAAGAGAGGGATAATTGCAAATGGCTCCTGCCTTTTAACAATTGTAAATACGCCCGGTCTGGTTTGGATTATTACGATAAGTTAATATGATACTCTAGCTGCATATGATTCTTCATACACAAGCACTTAAGAATTACATATATAACAGGTACACACATTCAAATAAAATTGTCTAGATTGTGCAGTACATTATCTCCGAGCTACAATATCAGATTGGTTGAAGAATTTTAATTTCTAATTCTTTCATACTTGTTTTTGGAAATATGATCGTTGGATTCTTATTTTTTTTTGTTTCTAATTGTTCAATAATTTAAAACCAATTTAATGGTACGACAACTAATATGCTTAATTTTCAATACACCTGCAGTTGATGCCATAATTTGAACAATTTAATTTAACTACTCGTGTGCTATTATGTAATTTTTAACTAATTTATTAGTGTTTATGTATTATTTATTACACTCTGCTAAGGTATTAAAGTTTTTTTTCCTGACGGTTAGTTTTATCATTCCAATTATAACCTAATAACCTAATATAAGTAGCTAATGGTTGCATTTTATAATTTTTGTCTTTTATTGTCGAAATATATTAACTTTCAAATCTAATATTTGACTAATAAAAAAAAAATGCAACTTTTTAGTGTTAGCTAAACAAGTCTAACATTCGGATAACACTTATATACCACTCACTTTAAAAAAATCAATTGTAATTACACTTGTATATCAACCTACAAATAATGTCATAACTCTAGTGATATACTTTTTCAACGGTGCATGACAGGAACACATGAACATTCTTGAAAGGCATATTAACTATATTGCATGCCCAATGATCAATGTGGCCCACCTAAGCCAATACAAAGGAAGGCCTCATTTTAATTACAATATTTTGGACTTGTAATGATGATATATAAGTGGCATGCCCCATGCATCATAATGGAGCAAAATATTTGAGTCATTATGAGAGTTCCCCATCGTCATGTTTTACTATAACATCAAGTCTAATAGCAGTTGGATAAAGGTGCCTAATGGTCACCTATAGGAGCAAAATTCGATTGTAAATATCAAATGAGTATTATCAGTGCTCCTATAACCAATGTTTTAAATATCAACGATGTTGTTCAATATATCCCACAATATATCTTGTATACTACCTGTGCGATACAAAATGCACAAGATATGCTGATATTTCTCACATGTTCGATCTGATGAGCATTTTCAATTTCCAATTCCTCTTTTTTGTTGAAAATATGTAAATCAGTACCAAATACTTATAAATCCATTGGTTCTTTGTGTTTTGTATGAAAAATCATGAAGTTGGAGCTTTGATTTCGATATCCATTCGTTCTTCATATTGTCCATTCTTTTAGAAAATTTTGTTTAACCAAATGTCAATTGAAACTAATTTCAAAGTATTTACGAGTATTTAATGAAATGGTCATCACAGACAGTCTAATTTCAAATTTTGAATGTAGGTGATCCAATTTGGAAAAAAATCAAAAAAATTTCAAGTTCTCCCAAATTGCTTGCAATGTTACACCCTAAATGTAAAATTAATCATGTATAAGAGCTAATCTACTGATTTAATATTAAGTCCTTGTCAATTTAAAAAAAATAAATATTATTTTTAATTAAAAATTATTAAAATATATATTTTTTGAAATTTACCTTCAACTAGCTATCATAAATTAGTATTTAGAAGTATTTGATTAAATAATTATTATATATATTGTAAATGTTATGCATTCAATTTGAATATAGTTGCATTAATTCAATCAGATAGTGAATAACTTATGACCCTATGCAAAAGAAACCTATCATATGCACTTCTTTTTTAAGACGTTAGGATTTAAGAGTTTATATTAGTCTTTTTTTAATAATTCTTAAAGTTTTATTGAAAAATTTAACATCTTTTTCAATATTTTCCTATATTTCTCAAAAAGTACGATAAATTGCCTGATGCAAATGATATATCATATGAAATAACCAATATATATATATATGTATCACAAGGATATGATACGTAACACGATACTGATATTTCGAACTCTACCTATAATTACATGAAAGTTATCATAACCATCGCCAAACCTCAAAATTGTAATTAATAAGTGTAATTTATATATTTATAAATCAAATTACATTTAAAAATTGTTAATGTCTAACTATATAATGTTTGACCCAATTGTAATTAAAAATATTTATATATACTATATGCATCCAACATTTAATACCAACTAAACATAAACATTGTTATAGATGTGAATTATAAATCATCAATCACACAATAAAGCGACATTTGGTCTGATCGAATACTATAAGTGCTTATGAAATGACGTGTTTAAACTAATATTTTTTTTTTCAAAATAAAATAGACACAACCACATAAAAATTAAACTTAAAAACACACCCTACTGAGTTAGAATGGTTATAAAATGTTTCAATCTAAATCCATATGATGCATATAATTTACTAGTTGAGGTGATGGATTTTGAAGCATTTATCTCACGCCATATAGGATAATAAAACATGAGAATGTAAGACCAACTATCATAAGCAACATGAAAGTAATGTGTGCATATCACCCAGGTATACCTCAATGTTTACATTTTCTATCACACTACTCGTTCCCATTTCTTCGATCATCTTATCATCTTTGTCTAATAGATTAAGATTTCTCTATATAATGATATACTAGTCATTAAAAACTGACCACACTAGTATGGCCTCACTGTACGAATGAAAGCAACAACTACTAAATCTTTCAACTTATGTAAGGCATAACTCTTGATTTTCATAAGTACCGAGATTTCTACTAATGAATACAACATACACTTAACCCATGTATCTATGCATATATGAGATATGTCAGTATCTTGAAAATGATGATTCACAGTACATTATTGTAGAGAAAATTATCAAAAACAGTATATAAAACAAACAAATAATTACGTTATTTATATATAACATAGATTGTGCAGTGTAGCATCTAATGTTACAACATACCTTAAAAACCCTCAATTTGTATGCTTTAAAGCCTATATGCTTGATTCACTATACAAAAAGGTATATGATAACTACAGGTATGCTACTGACGGTATATAGAGGAAAAATACAAACGACATAATATATTTCAAAAGGAACAAGAGACAAAATATATAATAAAACGTACAAAAAAAAAAAAACATCTACATATTTATATAACACAAATTTAAAATGTTCAAAGGTATACATATTATTGAGAAGTGAAGCACACATATATGCCATCATCTTCGATCATATATTAGTCCATGACATATAAATCATTACATGCCACACATTATAATTGATATTCAATATTCAAGTCTATAATATCGAATATACTAAACAATGTTGGTCTATTATAATTAATTACAAAACATTCACAAATACAAAATATGACATATAGTGAGCACAGTTATGATGAGCGGTAAACATTGACTCTTTTGAAAGATAAGCACTATTAATGTTTGAATTGATGTATTCTATTTGCAACCATATGGTTTCACGAAATTAGGTATATGCGGTACTTTAAAAAAAAAGGATATATATATATATATATATATATATATATATATATATAATCTTCAACCATTCACTTTAACAAAAAATATATTTCACGCTGAAACAATTTCTAATGTCACGGTGTCATGACAATTACACTGAGTGGGCATGATAAGCTTGAACTAACATTTCCAACCAATTCATCTTCCTATTATCAGATGGATTAAAAAATAATGTAACATATTGCTCATTTTTGGACAAAATGTTGTTTAAATATAAAAAATTATTATTGCTCAGTCCATTGACTCGTTCCAATGTAAATATAACTTTAGACATTTTAAAGTATCCTTTTTCCTTGATTAAATTAAAACCCAAGTTCTTCATTATTTTACCCATGTTATTAATTGAATCACCTATGATACCACATGGGCATCTTATTTTAGATTTGTTTTAAAAGTTGATAGTGTTGTAGGTATTTTTATAATCGTTAATGTCATGTGCTATACTCCTGTACAACTCGTTTTAGCCATTATGACTATAAAATGACTAGTGGAATTATAGTCATTGTTAAGATGTGGAACCACATCTGGGGGCCGCTCAACCAGTCAAGTGCCCTACTCGACCGGTCGAGTGGCCCACTAGACTAGTCGAGGACTGGCTCGACTCAAAGTCCAATAAACATTAGGTTTTGGGTTCCGAAGTGCTCAACCGGTCAAGGCCCATGCTCGACCAGTCGAGAGTCCGCTTGACCAGTCGAGCAGCCTGCTCAACCAGTCAAGGTTATGCAGATTCATTTCCGGATTTGATGCGGACTGCGGATTTTTGAGTTGGTTTTCGCAGAGGTGCGAAAGGAGAGTTACTTAAACTATAAAGAGGGGTCAATAACGCTTTTCTAGGTAACAAGAGAGTTATTTCAAGGTGTGGGTAAAGGGTTTTCTCTGTGCTTTTAAGGGAGATGTTAGTATATTGCCTTGTAATCTTCATTTTTCTTCATAGTAGAAGTTTGCATTCGTGATTTTTTTATCCTTGTTGGGGTTTTTCTACGTATTTCTTGTCTTGTGGTTTGTTTGGAATGCTTTGATTCTTTTCTAGTTTATATTTCTTTTTGTTTATCGTTTTTGGGTGAGACCGAAGATTGGATCTGATTCACTACGTTGTTGGTGTGCTGCGTAACAACTGGTATTAGAGCTATTAGTTTAGTTCTATTGTAAGCGATGACGGAAGAAGGGAAGACTAGAATTGAGAAGTTTGATGGTTCAAACTTTACTTTCTAGAAGATGGAAATGGAGGATTATCTGTACTAGAAGGACCTCTATATTCCTCTAGGAGGAAAAGAGAAGAAACCAAAAAAGATGACAGATGATGAATGATTTTTATTGGATCGGAAGGTTTTAGGAACGATCCGACTCTCTTTTTCTAAGAGCATCGCCTTCAACATATCCAAGATGAAAACTACAAAAGAATTAATGGAAGCTCTAGCCACCATGTATGAAAAACCCTCAGCGTCCAATAAGGTTCATCTCATGAAACAACTATTCAATATGAAGATGTTAGATGGTAGGAGCGTCACTGAACATCTAAACGAGTTCAATACAAGCACGAGTCAGTTGAAATCTATTGGCATTATTTTTGAGGATAAGGTCAGGCGTTATTAATCTTGTCCAGTTTGCCAGACAGTTGGGATGGTTTAGTGATTCTTGTGAGCAATTCTTCAGGGTCGACAAAACTAAAATTTAATGATGTGGCCGGTCTAATGCTCAGCAAAAAATCTAGAAGAAAGGCATCAGGAGTTTCAAAGGATTCAGGGAATGCTCTAAACATTGAAGAAAGAGGAAGATCGCTGAACAAAGGAGGCAATAAATACGAATGTTCTAAATCGAGGAAGAAGTCTAAGGGACCGAAAGACAAAGACGTGTGTTGACATTGCGAGAAGAAGGGGCACATAAAACGTGATTGTAGGGCGTTCAAGATACAAGAAGGAAGCTCCCAAGGTAGGAAAGATTCAGTCAATCTATCTGAGAAGAGTGACACAGTGTAACGCCCTGAAAATCGGAGGTCGAATAGGAGCCCAACTCCCAAGTTTCAACACATCACTTATATAACATAGATAATGATGATTAAATATTGTCTTTATTAGTACCTTAAACATGAGTGAGATTATACCAAATTAGCATATCGTACTCCAGAAACAGTTAAATTACGCAAGCGGAAGACTGTGATAGATATATAAAATATACAACTGATGTAGGTCTTCAGAGTGTAAACATGTTATCAGGTTAAATATATACATGTATTCTTCCAAAATGGACAAAATGAATATACATGTGTTCTAAAATACAACATAATGAGTATAATGATATCTAGTCAGCATCCCTGTAAACCTCGTCGATCAGAACATGGTCTACATAGACCCGCCTGATAGTTGCTTATAGGAGAACTCCTCCTCATCATCATAAAAGTCCGGCTTTGCTTCGTAAGCATTGTCATCATCTGCAACCACAATGGGGTCTGGTTGGTGGTTTAAAACATCGTCCCAAAATGTGGGAGTGAGTGATCAACTTAGAGGAGTTATGAAGCAAAGGTTAACATGTTATCAATTCAGTCAAGCAGTAATGATAAAGCAATACAACAAGCATTCCTAGGTACCCTAGTTAATGCAAGGATGAATATTATAATGATCATGCCCTCGCCTACACTCCCTCTGCGACATCATCTCACGATCGCAGCATGCACCCCTTCCTCTGTACTCAACTCCAATACCAAAGGCATATGCAATGCGGTGCATGTGCATAATTAGTCAGGTTCTTAATTAAGTATATTCATACAGCAGGTTTGAGAAGCTAAGGTACCTCCCTTTATATCATTGACCCAAACATTGATCCATCTAGGGTCATCAATCCTAGTTAATCACATACGAGGAACGGTTCTAGGTCGCTATGGAGCGGCTCGTCACCTCAGCATAGGCCTGGTCTATACTCAAGGTCACTAAGGAAAGGCTCGTCACCTTAGTGTAGTCCTAGTGTATACTCGTGGTCACTACGGGCTCGTCACCTGATCGCAGGCCAATAGCTCGAATACAGTATTCCATACACCACTATATTCGGCTCATGAGTTTAGATTGCTCACTGGCTACTACGGGGAAGCTCGTCACCCCAGCGTATGCTAACAGCTCGACCACAGTATCCCATACACCACCATGTCCGGCTCATGAGTCTTAGTGAATCGAGATAACAAGGTTAAACAGAATTTTCACTGGTAAATTAATACCTTAGATTCAAACAGTGGTGTCTATACATGGTGAACATACATTAGGCCAATCGGGTTGCTTGACAAGCTCGACTGGTGCGAGCATATGTCGAGTTGATTGACATGGAGTACGTAAGCACTCCGCATGGCCTAACCACTGTCGACAAGTAACGTACGACTCAGATTCCTCGAACCTACCTGTGGTGGCGAAACGACCTCAGCCACAAATTCAGAAATCATTGCCAATTGTCTAAACTATATCGTAGCCCCAAACGCACTCCAAACAATAATACTCATATATGATAATCAAGACAACATGTGACAACCAATTTCAGTGTCGAACTCATTTAAACATTTCAATAAACACGTAGTACACATGTTATCATACATAAGCATTTCATCCACAAATCATATAGTAGTATGATAGATTACACGAAGGAAACATGAAACTATAGGCAAGGTAGTTTGAGAATCCTATCTCAACGGCCTCACTAAACACATCTCAATAAGTATTTTCCCATTCAGGCATACACATATCACATACATGTAATAAAGTAGTTATAACAGGCATTATAGTAAATCCCTTTTCCAAGGATTCACCATGCATACAATAATCATATATTCTCAGTCAATAAACATGGCAAGCATAAATCATAATTTCATACTCATTCATACATTTCAACAAATACATGGAATGCATAGAAATCAACGTAGTTTACATATATATGAAATATACAAAAATCATTAAACTAAGCACATGTGATAACAATCAAGTCAGTCATAAATCATTACTGACATTGAAAGCCTTAAAAACCATAACCTAAACATTTATAGTCCGCATCTTACACCGGTAGACTCATAACGAGCTTAGTTTGAACTCTATGTCTTTGTCTACGACACAATGACAACCTATAGCATGAAATAGGTTAGCTATTTCATCATCTACTCTATTTTAACCCTTAAGACAGATTAGGGCTAGGATTTTTTACTCAAGAACGGAGTCAGAATCACAGGGATAGCGATACAGATAGGCTAATTCGGCACGTGAAGTAGTGAGATCGAATTCCAGGAACTATCTCCCGCTTTCTCTCTCACTTTCTCTCTCTTTCATTTTCTCTTTGCTCTCTTCTCTCTCCTAGGGTTTGTAATTCGTATGGAATGAGAGAGGGGTTGGTAAAGGACTTTATATAGGCCCAAAACTGATGAAAAAGGCATTAGGGCCACGGTATACTTAAGTTATATCCAAAGAGTGACTGTTTCGTTCCAACGGAGCTGATCTGGGGCCTCCTTTCTGTGTACGGTCGGGAGTAAGTCTCTTGACGATGGATCTACGCCAGGTTAAGATCTCGGTCCGATCAAATCAGTGGATCGGCCATGGGGGACCTGTTTCAGTTCAACGGTCACCGGTACTCGATTAGGGCCACAAGTACATTAACATGTGTTGAAAATTTTTCCTAATTCGAGGGTGTAATTGGGTCAGATTCTGACGGTCTGAATTCTTAGATTTAGCTTGCAAGAGAACGACTCAATTTACTTAAGTTTCAATTCATTTCCTAAAGATATTCGCATTTCTCACACACTTTACTCTGGGCTCAAGTTGTGTGTTTCGGGATATCATTTGGACTTGATTTCTGATATGGTTTTCAAGTCCAGCAAGGCAGTCATAACCCTATAGTTTTGTAGTAATCGAACTTTCGACGCGCGGTGTAGGTCCGATACAGAGTTTCGTGATACTCCCAAGAGCAACTGGGTTTTGAGATGGATCCTAAGTTTTTAGGCAATCTAGCGTTAACGATCCTACTGATTTTGGGTCTTGCAGTTCTTATAGAAAGTAGTCCAAGCTAATTGGATAGGTGATTTAGTTCATCACTTAATTAATCTTCGTCTAATTTCTAAAGGATTTGGTCCTTAGTGATTTCTGCTTTAGGTGGTGTAACACCCCGTACTTTCAGTACACGGGTGTTACCTTTTAAACCCACACTAAACTAAAATGATATTGGGTTAACCAAAGATTTGAACTCAACATACACATGATGGGGATTCCGGTCAACATTGAAGCCATCCATCAGGGTCTCCAAGAGTCAGAACACGCCCTACAACGGTCAAGAAGTTGAGACTACTCGAATACTCTAAAATGTGGAACCATTATAGTTAATGCTGGTGCAAAACACTTGTCACCAACAACTGAGAATTTTTTTACAACAAACAAAACATTCATCATGACTAATACCCTATATTAACCATTGAAAAAGATTATCAGTCCCACCTGATCGACAGATCATGGCATATAAGCCAATGATGGCCCAATGGTGCATATAGCGGGCCACCTAGGGCTCACCATCAACCCAACATAAGCCAGGGGCCCTAGATGGTGTCCTCCAATACAAATGAACGGTATAGATTATGGTAACAACATTCCAGTGGGTCCCGACACGGGGCATGCACACAAGAACACGTGTGTGAGGTGCACCAAGTCCTCTTCTCGATCGAACACGTCTCGACCGACTATTGCAAATACAAATATCTCCCGCCTTTCTCTCACTGTTTCTAACCGACCTACTTTAATCCTATAAGTGGGCCACCACGATCGCTTTTCGAGCATTCTAAACCGTTCAAATCCTTCGTGGGACCCACACGAACAAAACGATATAGCCGTTTGATCCCTCGTAAACGGATGATAGAGATCGAATGCCACCGTCCAATCCATGCCAAATATAGCCCGACCCGAGCCTGTAGGACAGAGAGAGTCAGAGACTGACTTCGAATCTCAGCCATCCAAAAGGAGAAGCAATCTCAACCATCCATTCTCTCTCCCTCCATCTATAAGAAGGGACCTGTAGCCCAAGAAAATTTTCCATGAGGGAAGAAGGAAGAGAGTGTGAAAGAAGAGGAAGAAACAGAGACTGCTGTGGCTAGAACGTTGGGTCGGCATCCACCCACCTTAGGTAATCCATCTTTGTTCTCCTTTTGAGTTGATTCTTAGGTTGCTACCAGACCCTGCATAGATTGAAACCACAACCAAATAATGGTCGTGTGTTACGTCATTTGCAACCCTGTTTCAGTCCGAGTCCAAGCCAGACAATGACTGTGATATGGACTGAGATATCAGCTTGACAAGGGACCCTGTTTGGGACCTAGGCTGAGCAAATCCACGGTCCCATTTAAGTCTGGAATCAGACCTAGAGTAAGGCCAAGAAAACAAGCCGGTTTGGAGCTCGGTCCGGAGTTGATTCCAGACTGTCCGACAGACCCTCAAACAGCCCTCTTTCGACCACTGTAGGAACCACATGTATGTGCATGGCCAAGAAGGATCGACGTGGTCTTGCACGATCTTCCTCCCTCTACCTAACGAACGGTTCAGTCCACCGTTTACTCCACGATGGTGGCCTGCAACGAGGAAATGATACCTCTGTTACAAAACAGAGTCGACGTGCATCGACTCTGAGTAACGAAAAGGAGTGGTGGGCTGGTCCTAGGCCCTGCAAAAACGCAGGTGGGCCCTACCCATTTCCAAGTAGGCTGCCCTGTGTTGGGCCACATCTTACATCTCCCTGTGGGCCTCACACTGATGCCAGGTGGGCCACACTAGGCTACAGGGGACCGTCCCTCCAGGGACGTTAAAAACCCTGATCGTCCAGTGATGGACGTTAACTGCCAGTCAGCTTACCATGCAAAAAGTTGAGATCTCATCATACCTGATGAGTCTCAAAAATCTGAACGGTCCACCTGGAACAGAACCTCAGGAAACCCCCTGGTCTCAATTTTTACATTGAACCAAAACTTTGGTAGGCCCTAAAAGGTGAAAACAGTTTCTTCCCTTGATTTGAAGTTACCTTCGTTATGGGCCACCAAAATCTTAGACTAGGGTGATAATTCACACCCTAGGGTTTCTTGGGATTCCACATCTTATGGACCATTCAGATTCAACACCCATGCTCACATGGGACCCATATGTGAAGAGAATACTCGGTGCATATGTGCACCAGGATGTGAAACCGAGGACACTGTATAATGCCAATCCATTCACGTGAACCGCATGCAAAAGGTTTGAGATTTTAAAAAAAAAATCAAGATCTCATCATACCTAATGAGTCTGGAAGATCTGAACGGTCCACATGGAGCAGGACCTTATAAAACACCCTGGTGCCAATTTTTAACTTGAACCAAAACTTCGGTGGGCCATGATTAATGCAAACAGTTTCTGCCTTAAAATTACAATTTTCTTTTCTATGGCCCACCGGAATCTTATATCAGAGTGAAAAATTTAAATCCTAAGGTTTCTCGAGATTCCACATCTCATGAACCGTTCAGATTCGGCACCCATGTCACATGTGTAAAGGTGCACACATGCATAGTGGCTCTGCCTTATATATTCATGCATGGCAAGGTCCTGCATGCGTGAAACCCACCTCGTACGTACATTCAATGTGTGCTCTTCAAGGTCTGGACGTAGACCACCTTGGGCATATCTAGACCGTCCATCCATTTGGTTGGACCACACGCATGGGTCCCACCTGATGAATGATCTGACCCTCATAGAGCTGTCAATTAGTTCTCATAAGAATCATATTAGACCTCATTCCCGAAACACAATTAGTTATGAGTTGTAATTATTCAGGGATCTGCCGAATTTATCCGTTTGCTCAAATAACCAACTTAGTGGTACGACTCTTGCTTGACATGATCTTAGGTTGTCCCTCGAGCGACGTTGGGTCATTCGCTAACCTTAGAAAGCAAACTCAGGGAAGGAGCTATTGCAACCTACATGGTGATGATTCTTTCCCCTTAAGCTTTCCACCCTTAACTAAACTAGAAATAACAGCTTTATTAGCATAAATGGATAACTAGACTAATGATAACTGTGTGTAGAAATAAACTGTATTCACTTGATTTATCTATTTAACATGATAATTCTCACGCTTACTATTGTTAGATTCTTGATCTCTTTAAACTGCCTGAGTAAATAATCTAGTCCTTCATGTCATGTAAATTCAGTTGATGTATATTGATAGAAACACATGTGTCATTCCTTATTCTCCTTTCATATCGTGATATATGTCATTATGACACACATACTGCTAAAATCTCTCGATGGGAAGTCCTAGTAAAGGAGAGTCCGTGCTTAGGGTGTAACTAGATTGGTTATGACATAAGTAGGCCCCTGACATGGAAGTTTTGGTGGTGGTGCTTAACCATAGGGTTTACCATCCATGTGTGTTTCACCTAACTGACTTGGGATGGACTCCATAACCCTTCCAAATACCGTTGTTTACTCGCTTTTGAATCATTCATGCCGACATATTTAAATTACCACTTTTGGTAATTTCAACATTTCACCCCTAGTCGACATTGACCACATGTTAGTGGTGCTACATGCACCCTAAGACGGCAGTTTCATGGGCCGGGGATGGTGGTAATGAGACATTATGCCTGAGCCGTCGGCCTACGCTGGGCCATGTGTTCTCCGTAGTGACCGTGAGCTTACTTAAATTGGCTGGTTGCAAATGGACTAATAATGGGATGACAAGTCATGTATACATAGCATATTTCGATGACTTGGATTACTCTGCCCTGCGATTACGCCGCGTGTTGCGCTTATGACCAGTCATTCGATTGTAATTTTTACTTGGATTATCATGCCCTGCGATTACGCTGCGTGTTACACTGATAACCAGTCTTATCCCTGGGTGATGACCCCAATGTCTGTCCGGATGTTTTTCCCGGGACATAGGCCATCTGAATATTTTACCAGGGCCGATGATTGCATTTATACATCCATGCACTTAATAAGACTACATCTACTGTGTTTTGGATTGCCTGTATGCTTTTATGTTATTCCTTATTTAGGGTGGCGGTGCGTAATCTTAGAGGGAGATCACACTGAGTTGGCCACTCATTCATCAATATTCAGCGGTACAGAGGACATAGGGACAGAAGAACTTGCGGATGAGCTGGAGGCGACTAAAGTCGAGGAAGAGGCTTACAATGAGGAGCCGTACCAGGAGGCGGCTGCCTATTTTGGTTTAAATCAATAGTCTACTTGCTTATTAAACATTTCAGTAGCATTTTGGAATTAAGGTTTTTTGTATATGGGCCCCAGCTGAGTGGCCCAAGATATTATTACTGTTAGGTTTTATCTATACTACGCTTGGTTTCGTTAATTGCACTTTAATTTGGATTTGATTATCCTTTTACTTACCAGTTAACACCTGGATTTTCAAGAGACGAGTGATATACTCGGGTCTTAAAAACCGGGGCGTTATAGGTGGTACTTGGGTCTTTGTACAGATTTTTTCAAGACATTACACATAGAGGTATTGATCTTGTCTCTTGATGCTAGGAATGAGTCTTGGGTCATAGACTCGGGTGCTTCGTTTCATGCCACTTTGTGTAGGGAAGTTTTGCGTGATTATGTGTCAGGTGACTTTAGGAGAGTCTACCTGAGGGATGATGAACCGTGCAATATCGTTGGAAAGGGAGACGTTAATATAAATCAGAAAGATGAAATGATTTTGAAATTGAAGAATGTCAGACATATACCGAGTTTGAGACAGAACTTGATCTTGTGGGGCAGCTAGTCGATACCGGATGTGTGACGACATTCACCAGTGATTCCTATAAGATCATAAACCTTAGTGATATCTCGAGGCAAGAAGGAAGTTACTTTATACGTGACTTCAGGATCATATAGTTCACTCTCAGTCGCATCAATTGGAGTAAATGGGCAGTTATGACATCAAATGTTATGACATATGAGTGAGAAAGGGATGAAAATGCTATTGTCAAAAGGGAAGCTACTAGGAATGAAGTCTATTGACTTGGAATTCTGCAAGGACTGCGTGTATGACAAGCAGAAGAGGGTAAGTTTTAAGAAGATAGGATGTGCTCCAAAAATGCATCTATTGGAGTTTGTATACACTGATGTGTGGGGACCAGCACAGGTATGATCTTTTGGTGGCTCACATTATTTTATTTCTTTTATTGATATGCTAGTAGAAAACTGTGAGTTTATTTCTTAAAGCACAAATCTGATGAATTTGATGTATTTAAGAAGTGAAAAATTATGGTAAAAAATGAGACAGGTAAAACAGTAAAATGTCTCAGATCTAATAATGGGGGAGAGTACTATGATAAGAGATTTGAGGAGTATTGTGCAACAAATAGAATTAAATATCAAAAAATGATTGCAGGGATACCACAACAGAATGATGTGGTTGAGCGCATTAACTATACCATCCTTGAGCGCGTCAGGAGTATGAGGTTGCATGCAGGGTTACCCAAGACCTTTTGGGCAGATACTGTGAATACTGTCGTATATCTCATCAATAGAAGTCTCTTAGCACCATTAGATGGTGGGCTACCAGAAGAAACGTGGACTGAGAAAGAAGTGAACATCGCACATCTCAAAGTGTTCGGTTGCACTTCATATGTTCACATTGATGTAGAGCACAAAAACAAGCTGGATGCAAAATTCATGAAATGCACGTTTATAGGCTACGGGTAGCATGATTTTGGCTACAGGTTTTGGGATGCAGAAAACAGAAAAATCATCAGAAGTAAGGACGCAGTCTTCAATGAAAAAGTGATACATAAGGACAGTGTGTAGGAAAATAAGACCAAGGAGAAAGAATTCATAGAGTTGAAAGAGTTACCGATCACGGGTGTTACAACGCCACGAGATGATCATGCACATGAGCATTATGAGGCAGAGCCACAGACACCGGTTGTGAGGAGGTCTATTCGAGAGATGAGACCCACGGTCCGATACTCACCCTCCTTATATTATCTACTGCTAACAGATAATGGTGAACCAGAGTGTTTTGAAGAGGTATTACAGTCAGATATATGAGTTAAGTGAGAGCAAGCCATAAATGATGAGATGGACCTCTTGAGTCTAATCGTACATGGGAGCTAGTCACTCTATCTAAGGATAAGAAAGCTCTTCATCACAAGTGGGTTTACAGACTGAAAGAGAAGCACAATGGTTCGAAACGGTACAAGGCCAGATTGGTTGTAAAAGGGTTTCAACAAAAGACAAGTATCAATTTCACTGAAATATTTTCACCTGTGGTGAAAATGTTTACGATTCACATGGTCTGGAGTATAGTGGCTATAAAGGACTTACATCTAGAGCAACTAGATATTAAGACAACCTTTCTTCATGGGGACCTTAAAGAAGAGATATATATGCATCAGTCGACAGGATATGTGGCACCAGGAAAGGAGAACAAGGTGTGCAGACTGAAAAAGAGTCTATATGGCCTGAAGCAGGCCTCGAGGCAGTGGTACAAGAAGTTCGACAGTTTCATATCGAGAAACGGTTTTAGGAGATGTCATGCAAACCACTGTTGTTATTTGAAGAAGTTTTATACGTCATACATCATCCTTCTTTTGTACGTTGATAATATGCTTATGGCTGGTTTAAACATGAAGGATATCCCAAATCTCAAAAGACAACTATCTAGAGAATTTGTCATGAAGGATTTAGGAGCTGCAAAATAAATTCTAAGCATGAGGATAAAGTGTGATAGGGAAAATAAGAAACTAATGTTGTCACAGGCAGAGTACATAACTGGGTACTTGATCAATTCAATATGGGAGGTGCTAAGCTAGTTAGCACTCCATTAGCCAACCACTTCAAGCTATCTAAGGAGTAAGGTGTAAAGACGTAGAAGGAACAGAAATACATGACTAAAGTTCCATACGCATCAGCTATTGGGAGTCTCATGTATGCTATGGTGAGCACGAGGCTAGACATTGCTCAAGCAGTGGGACTTGTTAGCAGGTTTATAAACAACCCTGGGAAGGAACATTTGGAGGCTGTGAAGTGGATTCTTAGATACCTGGTAGGTACTAAGGATGTAGGGCTGTGCTATGGTGGATCGAAAATCAAGCTACAAAGCTACGTGGATTCAGATTTGGCAGGAGATATCGACAGCAAAAGAAGCACTACAGGTTATGTCTTTACTCTGGGTAGTGCTGCAATCAGTTGAGTCTCTCAGTTACATAAGATAGTATCTATCAGTACTACGGAAGCAGAATATGTTATGGCTATAGAAGTGTACAAAGAGATAGTGTAGATGTAAAGTTTCATGAAAGAGTTGAGTAAGAAGTAAACAGATTACAAGCCGTACAGTGACAGTCAGAGTGCAATACACTTGGCTAAGAATTCAGCCTTTCATTCAAGGACCAAGCATATTGCCATCAGATATCACTTCATACGTTCGTTACTGGAAGACGGATCGATTACTCTGGAGAAGATTCATACAAGTGAGAATCCTGTGGATATGCTGACCAAGGCGGTCACATGGGAGAAGCTGAAGCTTTGTTCAGCTTTGCTTGGTCTTCAGGCTTGAAGACGGGAGGTGGTGTACTCCGGATATAGAAGACGAAGGTTTATGGTGATATGTCTCCAAGTGGGAGATTGTTGAGATGTGAAGCCACATATGGAGGCCGCTCGACCGGTTGAGTGACCCACTTAACCAATCGAGGACCTGCTCGACTCAAAGTCCAACGAGCATCAGGTTTTGATTCCGAGGTGCTCGACCGATCGTGGCCTATGCTCGACCAGTCGAGGGTCCGCTTGACCAGTCGAGGTTACGCAGATTCGTTTTCGAATTTGATGTAGATTGCGGACTTTTGAGTCGGTTTTCGCATAGGTGCGAAAGTGGAGTTCCTAAACTATAAATAGGGTCTCTAGGGCTTTTCTAAGTATCAAGAGAATTATTTCAAGGCGTGGGCAAAGGGTTTTCTTTGTGCTTCCAAGGAAGAGGTTAGTATATTGCCTTGTAATCTTCATTTTTCTTCATAGTGGAAGTTTGCATTCGTAATTTTTTTTACCGTTATTGGGATTTTTCCACATATATCTTGTCTTGTGGTTTATTTGGAATGTTTTGATTCTTTTCTAGTTTATATTTCTTCTTGTTTATAGTTTGTGGGTGAGACCGGAAATTGGATCTCGGTTCACTACGTTGTTGGCATGCTGTACAACAGTCTGTTGTCCACATAGTTGTCTAATGAAAGTTGGACAGTCTCCTCTATATGTTTTAACGAATCTAATTGAGAGTTATACAAATGCCTACATTGCCTTGCCCCAATTATATGGTATATATTTTTCGTCTGAGTATAGTGTTCAATAGCCTACTCATTGCTAAATATGAAACTATGACATTATATCAATTATTTTACTTCTCATGAATATGCTCAGCACAGGGATATGACTTTATAAATGTGTTAGGCGCTGAAGATATATTCATTGTTGCCCTTATATACTTTTTTTTATAAGTAATGGATAGTTCATGAAAATATATTTAACATTATATACCTGAATGTATGCCTCCCACACTTTATTTGTGGTAGTCACAATCTACAAGCCATCGTACCAACCAAAATAACTCATGCTTAATATATCCCACACTGTGGTATAATTTTCTTTAGTGTCCCCATTTAATTTACTACATTCATTGTAGTGAGGTTCATTCTAAAGTTTTTACCAATTTCGTTAACGATAATTTTGTAACATCACACTTAAAAGAACTTGTCATTAAGATTCTAACGATGTATGTAGTAACTGACAAGAAAGGTAATGGTCACTTTAGAGGAGCTCAAGTTTCTAATAGGAAATATGATCATTCATGATGGATACATAAGAGAAGTAGTTATCAATAATCGGTATATGCAATAACTATGCTAAGATATAGAATAATATATGATCGTAAAATTAAGTAACATATGCATTTGTGGAACACTACAATTAGGAGCGGATTTCTCAATGATACAAATCCTCTCAAGTGAAATGTTTGAGAAATGGAGGAATTTTGTTGACAAGTTTTTCTCTATAAACCGACTCGAATGATATTTCAAACATATGCATTCTCAAATGATTATATGAAATGATTATTAATGATTTACTTATGTTCACACTGAAATTTTATAAAACAAACACATCCTTATTATAAAATATTTTCTCTCTATTTAAATATAAGTAACTTAAATTTTACTTTCCATATAAAAAAAATACTTTTTAAAATTAAATTAGTTAGATAACCACTCTTGAAGATATGGCCAAGATAAGCCAAACAAAATTGAGGAACAGGTACTTATGGCCTCTTTGTGGGCTTATATTTAGAATACAATAAATTCCAAATCACAAATCAATGTGATCCTACACCATCACTTGTATTTGACAACATATAATTGGAATGCCTTAATATCCAAAAATAGGAATGCATTGAAATTCTTTAGTATATTTATAGAAATTTAAACTTGATAACTAAATCAACTCTAATATATATATATATATATATATATATATATATATATATATATATATATATATATATATGTAATATTTCATAAAATATTTGGATATATACTTTGCCCAAAATAGATCAAATTTCGAGTATTGGGTGTGCCACAAGCATAGGATTACAAACAAGTGACTCATCAATATTTTTTAACCATCGGTTTATATGGCCAATGTTTAAATTTTTGTATCATTTTATTAATGTAATTTTAGTGATCTATTGATAATTTAATTGTTTTGTGGTATCATCAGTATGCCATGTGCATAATAGATTAATAGATTGACAACACTTTTGTAACACTCATAAGTATTCTACTTTTAAAAGATCCAAAAGCAACATTTGATTCAAAATCATAGCAAATATGAACGATTTCAAAACATAATAAACTATGTATTTCAAATACCTATAATATCTTCAATATTTTAAATTTTGAATGTGTTCAAATTTACATTGCCAAATGACTTTTGGGCTTTGAATACACTCAAATCTACACTACTAAACAGCCTCTTATGTGATGTTGAAAACCAAACATACGTTTCTACTTTTTGGATGATAAGTATATTGTTAATTAACCAAGCATACTTATTTGCTGAATAAATAGAAATCAAGATAAGCTACTTGAGATATAAATAACTTATGTAATGTAACTTAAAATCCAAATGAACTCATAGATTTGAAAAAGTTATACGAAATGATAAAAATATATCATTTTTAGAAGAGTTTGGTTTGCTTATTATGGGGTCATTATATATAAATGATCACTCAATTGTCTATCAAAGTTGTTCAGGAACCTATAATCGATAGCAATTAGTATGAATATGTAATAATTGTTACGTTTGGAAGAGTATATTTGTTGTGAATTGGAATAACATCAAATACAACAAAAACTTTATGTTAAAAAAAAAAGAAAAGAGAGTTCAATTTCACATGGATTCATGTTATTATCTATTACTAATTCACAAGTTAGTCTTCTCTCTCTCTCTCTCTCTCTCTCTCTCTCTCTCCACACCATTAATGCATTCCAAATATAAGTTGCCAAATACATTAACATTAATTCTAGTGAATTCCAATTATAGGCAGCGAAGCACAACTAATAATTTCAATTCACATGAATTTCATGGTGCCAACACATATCAAATATACACTATCAAACAACCCTTTAGGATCCCACCGTTATAAACATTGGACAACAAAATAAATAAGCTAATACCATCATGGTGTGCGTCACAACCACCCAAAAATAAATCTATGTTGTAGGTCCACCTGATGGTTAAATTAGCCTGATAATTGAGTTTTTCCATCTTTATGGTTGAATAATTATGCTGACATACAACCATTGTATAGGCCCACACATCTTCCACTGATTCCTTGGAACTAGGGGTAAAAGAGTCAACTTCTAAAATATTACATTGCTTAAATCACTTATCCATGAGAGGGGAGGCAGTTGACATTATCCAAATCATAGATGATGTATTTTCAATTGTCATCAACCAAATGTAAGAGTTTGCAATTATTAAAAAAAGAAAAGCTGATGATATTGCCACATCAAGAAAATATATGGTAGAGCCATCTTTCCAAGGTAGACATGGCATGGAGATGTATCCATCGGGTCCATCCATCTAGTGGGCTCATCATCATGTTTCGTAGAATCGCATTAATTAGTCGGTTTTGTCCATTAATTCTAGGCCATTAATAATTTTCATCTCACACCATGATGTTGAATGCCACCTTTCAAATGGATACAATCATCTGATGTTTATGAATTTGGAAAAACTATCCATCCAAAGTAAGGGTAATTAGATGGACGGACCTAATTAATTCATTACCATGAAATGGAGAGTTTACTCTGCTAACGGTATAGGCTTCACGGTACATCTTCCCCGAGGATCAGGCACCACCTGTGTGAATGATGACATCTTAACGGGTCAATCAGGTGGCCACACTATCAAGAAAATTTGGGTCGAATATCATACCGGTCAAATCATGTGTTGGTCCACATGTACAAAAGAAGAAACTGTTGAATAATCACTTTCGAACATACAATAAATCTACTATGTGAGTGTCATCCGACTCGTACATTAGATGCATCCCCTCATGTTATGCGCAGATCTCAAAATCTAGCCTATCAATAACTCGGGTGGGCCCACCAAAGGGGACAGTGGGGAAAAAGATGCCTACCTTAAAAACTTCTAGATGGAATATGGGGTCCAAAGTATTGTCTATGTGTCATCCAACCCATCCATCACGTGTGCCTCATTAGGATAGAGGGACACACCAAAACTCAGACAATTTAAAAGCTCAAGTGAGCCACACGATGTGAATATATATATATATATATATATATATATATATATATATATATATATATATATATATATATATATGGAAAAGGTACTATGCGCTCGACCTCACGAGTCCGTCCCATGAGGTCGAGCTGTGTGGGACCCACCGTGATGTATTTCGAACATCTACCCCATCAGTTAGATGCACCATTCCATCGTGGGCCTAGGTCTCAAAAATCAAGTCAATTCGTGACTTGTGTGGGCCACACCACATACATAAGTGGAGAGGAGCCATGCACCATCAAAACATTTATAATCATTTTTTGGGCCCACCAAGATGTGGTTTGCAAATCCATCCCATCCATTATGTGTGTCCCACTTGGATGAGGGTTTAGACCAAGTTTCAGACGCATGAAAATTTCAAGTGAGCCCCACCAAGTGCTTTTATATGTTTTAACGGTGTCTTCACATGATTTTAGATGGTATGGCCCACCTGAGTTCCATATACCGATGTTTTTTGGGATATCCCATAATTTAAAGGGGACTCATCAAATGCACAGTGTTGAAGGTTGACACACATCACGGTAGGGCCCACACAGCTCAACCTCACAAGAGCTTATTGCGAGGTCGAGCTCGCATAGTACCTTTTCCAATATATATATATATATATATATATATATATATATATATATATATATATATATATATATATATAGGAAAAGGTACTATGACCTCATGAGTCCGTCCCATGAGGTCGAGCTGTGTGGCCCCACCGTGATGCGTTTTCTACCCCATCAGTCAGATGCACCATTCCATTATGAGCCAAGGTCTCAAAAATCAAGTCAATCCGTGACTTTTGTGGGCCACACCACATACAAAAGTTGAGAGGGCCATGTACCATTAAAACATTCATAATAATTTTTTGGGCCGAGATGTTGTTTGCAAATCCAGCCCATCCATTATGTGTGTCCCACTAGGATGAGGGGTCATACCAAGTTCCAGCAGTTTGGGCCTCACCAAGTGCTTTTATATGTTTTAACGGTGTCTTCACATGATTTTAGATGGTGTGACCCACCTGAGTTCCGTATATATGGTTGATTTTTGGGATATCCCATAATTTAAAGGGGACCCATCAAATGCACGGTGTTGATGGTCGACACGCATCACAGTGAGGCCCACACAACTCGACCTTGCAGGAGCTTATCATGAGGTCGAGCATAGCACCTTTTCCCTATATATATATATATATATATATATATATATATATATATATATATATATATATATATATATATATATATATATATATATATAGTTTTTAACAGTGAATGAAAATTGATCTTTGGTGTGTCTCCCCTGAGTTTCAGATCATGATAATTCTTGCCATGCACAATGATCATGAAGAGGCACACCAGATGTATGGTTTAGATTCCACATTACAGATGAGCCCAACCCAACCAGAATGTAACGTTTGTGGTCGTTCTCCTACTCTTAAAAGGTTAACAGCCGTCCAACGTACTTTTGCGGCCACCAAGTAGAACGGCCTGATATTATTAGCTAGGCCAATCGGCAAGGATATGTCCACCCAATCAGAGGGATATGGGTTTCTCCCATTGACACGTGTGGAAGCAAGTCCACTAGCCTATGCACGTGCCAATTGCACACCCAGTCAAGAATGACAATCATGGTTTTAAGACTCAATCGAGTCTGATGTGACTCGTCCGAGTCCACCGGGACTTGGATCCAATCCGGTTTGATACTACAAGTCGCCCTTGAGTTGGGTGAGTCATAACTCGACTCATGATTGAACAACTTCGGTCAAACCACTGAATTTCTAACCATGGACTAGCAATGGACCAGATTGGCCCAATGGTCAACCAGTGTGACCGGTGGTGGCTGATGCTAACTTCTTAAATGGGTTAGGCTTGGGACTACAAATAGGCCTATTTGATTAATCCAAACCGGTTATCGAACTCGACTTTATACAAAATCTATTTTACTAAGGTTTTAGCTTTATTCCTGATAAAAATGGAAGCGGTTGCATTGTGTGCCGCACACCACCTACCTCCATTGTGTGTTGATGTTACCAAGTTCGGTGGGCTCCATCATAATCTCTTTGTCATCCATTTTGGGAGATCATTTTAGAGAATGGGCTAAAAAATGAGGCATGTGTACAATTCAAGTGGACCACACCACACAAAGTAGCGGGGACAATGACACCTTCTGGTGAAACCTTCATAGGGCCCACCATGATATTTATTTGCCATCCAACCATGTTCATAAGTTCACACTGACATCCATGAAGCTAAAACACAAATGTCATGTTGATCCAAAACTCCACCCAAAAAACTTTTAAAGGTATGTGTGGTCCACTTGAGTTATAGATCTGCCTCATTTTTAGACACATGCCCTAAAATGATCTTACAAAATGGATGCAAGGTGTGGGTATAATCGATACATCATGATGGGGATCACAAAACTTGGTGATGTCAATGCACCATGGAGGTTGATAGTGTCCACACCATGCAATCTGCTTCCTAGAAAATGGAGGCCATTGCAAGGTGTGCCACGCACCACTTCAATTGTGTTGATGTCACCAAGTTTCATGGGCCCCACCATGGTGTACGTATTATATCCACATCGTCTATACATTTTGTGAGATCATTTTAGGGCATGGCTCCAAAAATTAGGCAAATCCAAAGCTCAATTGCACCACACCACAAAAAGTAGTGGAAATTGAACACTGGCTATTAAAAAAATTCATGGGGGCTACAAAAGTTTTGGATCAAGCTGATATTTGTGTTTTTCCTTCATTCAGGTCGTGTGGCCTTATGGATAGGTTAGATGTCAAATAACCATAATGGTGAGCTCTTGAAAGGTTTTGATTTTTCAATGGTAGGTGTTCAATCTCCACTGCTTTCTGTGGTGTGGTCCACTTGATCTTTGGATTTGCCTCAATTTCGTGCACATGTCCTAAAATAAACTTACAAAATGGATGGACGGTGTGGATATAACCCACAAACCATGGTGGGGCCCACAAAACTTGGTGACATCAACACACCGCCGAGGTCGATGGCTTGTGGCTAGAGCTGGGCAATCCTAACACGATCCGACCAGATCCGACCCAATTCGAACCGATCCAACGGCCTAGATCGGTGCGGATCGAGTAGAGCAGTCTAGATTCGAAAGCTTTTCTGGTCGAGTTCGGATCCATACCTACCCAGACCGATCCGATCCGGAGTGAATAAACCACCTGCATTTTCACGGTGGGCCCCAACAGAGTTTACTCAGTACGATAAAAGAAAACCAGAAGCGAATTTGCTATTGTACCACACACCAACTATATAGCTGCTATAGGTACGTGTCGTGTGCAAAGACGAGTACTGGCATTCCTTGAGCTTTGAGTTGTATGAGCGGTTCAAAGGAGATCAAAGTTATATGGGACCCACAGTGATGTATTTATTATATCTACACCGTTCATATATTTTTAGAGATCATTATAGAGCATTATCCAAAAAATGAATAATATTCAAAAATCATCTAAACCACACACAAATAGAAGCAGAGATTGATTTTCACCGTTAGACAATTCGTGTGGTCCCCTTGATAGTTAGATTTGTCTTATTTTTTGTCTCAAGCCTTAGGACGAGCTCGTCAAATGGATGGATGGTTTGGATATAACACATACCCCATGATTAGACCCACAAAACTTGTAAACGTCAATATAGCAAGTCAGCAATGCACTGTACTGCACTTGCGTGAAAAGCACGTCACTGCACTTTCGTGCAGTGCATGTCAACACTAGAATATGTTCGATAAAAGCGCGGATACGGTATACAGACAGTTCTTTTAGAGCCATGTGCGGCCCACCTTGATGTATGTGTTTTATCTAAGCCGTTCATTCATTTTGACATATCATTTTAGGCCTTGAGTATAAAAAAGCGGTATATTGAAGGCTGAAATGGATCACACCATATGAACCAGTTGGATTAAATTCATACGATCCGAATCGTACCCAACCCGATCTGACTCGGTTTCCTTGATCGAATCGAACTCGGTTCGGGTCAGGCCAACCTTACATTGGATTGGTTCGAGTCAGGTGACCCGGACTCGGTTTCGGATCGGATCAAGTTTGGGTCGGGCCATTGAGATTTCAGATTAATCGAGTTGGACCCAATCCGATCTGATTCGGACCGATGCCTAGCTCTACTCGTGACACACCATGCGATCCACTTCCAAGAAAAATGTGTTAACTCATTCATTCTCAACGGCACCCAGCACACTCTTATTGGCTTAGCTTCGATCCAAAATGTTTAGGGCCATTTTGGTAGACATTGAACATGATTTCATCTTATTTTAGTTAATTGCAACCAAATATATAATTCTAATTAATTAAATTTGATGACGTCAGTTTTCAGCATCTACCCTACCAAAGAGGCCCCTTTTCCCTTTTATTAATGTGTGGGGATTGAGCTGACATTGACCCAACCCATGGCCACCACCAATCACCCCTAATTTGTTTATTTGTTTTTATTTACAGGGTTGTTAGTGGGTCTATGTCAAGCTTGGAATTTGAACCATTTAAGATTGTGGTTATGGCTGGGTTGTACCTATTCAAAATATTGTTTGATGGGCACCTGATAGTTGTAGAGGGATAGTTGCAGGCTGTCATCATATCTCAACACCATTTTCATTGGACATGAATTGCCTACCAGGTTATAGGAATCTCCCAGAAGTTCTGACTTTGTGCAATGAAAAAGCATAAATGGTGGATGTTCAATTCATGTATTTTCCAAACCCATAGGTGGTGAAATCCCACTACGGCGTGCATGGGTGTGTGGCGGGTGCGTGTGTAAAAGAAAAAAAGAAAAAAAAAATCATGTATTTCTTATAAACATCTTGGTGGGCTCCGCCTAACTTCGATCGCAAGAGCGCATCCCTTTATAGAGGGACTTATTGATACTCTAGCAGGATATCATGGCATGTGTCAACTCAAATTAAACTAACCAATTTGTGGGCCCCATTACTGCCTGAGTCACAGCCACAAAACCAGATTGGTTGATCGAACCTAACCTTGGTAGGAAAGTTGGATACATTTAATTTTTAACCATCCATTTTCACGCTGTATTATATGGTACAATAATATAATTATTTTATGATCACATACAATTTATGTAGATCTACCTATCAAATGATTTTATGGATCAGTGCACTAACTTGGGCCGGCATTAAAATTCCCACTGAACATTTATTGAGGCAAGAAAAACCAGTACTATATGTGGTGGTTCTACTCATGTTTCATGCAGGCTACATTTTCCAAGTACCAACTCCTAGTAGGTTGTGTGGGGAAGGGGAAAGAGAAAAATAAAATAGAGAGTAGGGAAAAGGTGCGGCTACAAATAGGGAGAGTTTATTTTATTTTTGATACTCTGGTAGGATGCCATGCTTGATGCACAAGGGCTCGGGAATTAACAAATGGTATGTAATTAACTTGACCCATTTGTAGAACCCATTGTCTCCGAGGGACGTATATTGCCCGGAAAAACCTTCCGTGGGAACTTTTTGCGGTGGGAAGCTAGGTGGGGCTCACCGTGATGTTTGTGAGAAATCCAACATATTCATTCGTTTTTTCATGTCATTTCAGGACATGGACCAAAAATTGAGACGGATTCAAAACTAAAGCAGGCTGCATGATAGGAAAAAGTGGGTAGGGAAATGGCTATGGTGGAAAACTCCCTATGGTCCACCATGAAGTTTATATGCCATCTATACCATTCGTAAGGTATTGGGATGAACTGAAAGCACACAAAAAATTAGCCTTATCCAAAACTTGAGTATCCCCTCGAATGTTTCAATGATGGATCTTCAATCCCTATTGCTTCCTGTCGTGTAACCCACTTGAGTTCTAGATCTGCTTCATTTTTGGGCCCACTTAACATGCTTTGGAAGAGCAGATAGGGTGGATTTCTCACTCGGGTGCTTACTCTTACTCAGGTGGTAGACTCTTAGGAGTTTCAACACCTGGTCAAGGGTTGAGTACCCATAGGTGGTGAAATTTCACCACGGCATGAGTGTGTGGGGGTATGTGTGCGTGTGTAAAAAAAAAGGTTAGATTTCTCACAAACATCACGGTGGGACCCACCTAGCTTCGCATTCGTCCTAGAGTCACATTTGATCAAACCTGACCTCTAAAGGAATCTTCCATATATTTCATTTAATTAACACTGTTCATGCGTTTATTTGTATGGTTCTGGTTAAATCATCTACCAAAAAATCATGCCAGGGTCCCCTTTTGTATTTGTTATCGTGCAGGCGAAGGATGGGTTGAGCGAAAGATCCATTCATAAAAATATACCAACAGTTTGGCGCCGTCTGTGGGAAACGTGCAAAAAATCATTTCGCACACTATCTGAAAAGCTGAAGAAGAAGTTCCAATGGCAAAAATTAGAAGAGTGGATCAAGATGAAGCAGGGGAAGCCGCTGTCAGCATAGCTCAAGTAGCTCCGCCAGCGGTCCCGTCAGCAGCTCCGCCTGCAGCATCTGCTGCAACCAATAGTCAGCAGAACGGAGGGAATGGGCAGTTAGATCGAGAGGTTCAAGAGATGCGTTCCGAGATGAATGTCATGAAGCACATGTTGGAGCAGTTGTATAACCAACAGATGCAGACACATCGCGAAACAGCGTAGGTTCCTCCGCTAGCATCTGATGCTCAACCTACTGTCCTGTGGTCGCTTCAACAGCCGAGTCAGCATCAAGGTCCAAGTCAACCAGCACCGGCTCATTCGGCAACAACCATATTACCCCCCTCTGATTTACGGCACAGAATAGATCAAAAGAGGCGAAGTCGGCTTCCTATGAAAGAAGTAGCAGAGAGCGCAGAACCTTGGAGGGCTGATATCCAGTACTTTAAAAAAGAAGTTCGGGAAGAGATGGCGAGAGTGATGGTAGACATGAAGCATGGTCAGAATACATATCCGACTAAGTCTGAGGTAAAAGTTTCTCCATTTGTAGATGAAGTAATACAGGCTCGGTTACCGGAGAGGTTTCGCCTACTCCATATTACTCCATTTTTCAAAAAAACTGATTCAACTGAGCATATTGAATGCATCAGAACTTATATGGAGTTGCATGATGCCTCGGACGCTGTTATGTGCTGAGCCTTATCCTGCATGTTAACTGATGTAGCTCGGCTTTGGTTCAAACAGTTGAAACCGAAGTCAATCAGTTCGTTTGTAGAATTCAGCGATGCCTTCCTTACTAACTTCATCGGCGGGAAGAAGAAACTGAAGCCGCACGCACACCTGAATAACATAGTTCAGAAGGAAGGAGAATTACTAAAAGACTACATCAAGCGTTTCAACTTCGAATCTCTTCAGGTTCGAAAATACTCGGAGGAGACGATGCTTAACGCGCTCATGCAAGGGGTCAAAGATAAGCCCTTTCTAGCATTCCTGGATAAAAATTCGCTGGAGACTCTAGGCGAGTTTATGGCTCGCTCTGATAAATATGCAGATGCAGAAGAAACCCAACTCCTGCACGAGACGGTGCAGAACGCAAAACCCTCGGCTAAAGAGTCAGCCAAGAAAGAAGCCGACTCAGCTGGAGGAAAGAAGCGAAAAAAAGATCGGGCGCGAGATGACGATAGGTCGGGCAAACGACCCGACAGAAGGTTTTCTACACACACCCCTCTGAATAAATCTCAGGAGCAGGTGTTGATGGAAATAAAAAATGAAGGCTTTGTCAATTGGCCTGGAAAGCTCCGAGGGAATCTGAATCGACGGAGTAAAAATAAGTATTGTTACTATCATCGTGACCACGGTCACAACACAAGTGATTGTTATCACTTAAAGGATGAAATCGAGCAGCTCATTAAAGAAAGCCGACTCAGAGAACATGTGGAAGGATCCGGCACTACAAAAGAAGGCCCGAGTGAAAACTGACCCACGGAAGAGATCCAAACTATTATTGGTGGGCATCAAGGCGGTGGAGACTCCAATAACGCTCGAAAGAATCACGCCAGAAGCATCAATCATCTAGAATATGAGATTCTCCTGCTGTTTCGACCTTCAAAAGAAAAGAGGAGAGAGAAGTATTGTATTTCATTCACTGAAGACGACGCCTGAGGTATTCATCATCCTCATGATGATGCACTGGTCATTGCTTTCACTATTGCCAACAGAAAAGTGTTCCGCATATTGGTGGATACTGGGTCGTCTGCGGACGTATTGTTCACCCAGGCGTTCTACAAAATGGGCATTGGACGATCGACTTTACGCCCAATCCAAACCCCGCTCATAGGATTCTCTGGTGGACAGGTGCTTCCTGAAGGAATTGCTTCATTACCACTCATCGTCGGAAGTCCTCCGCATTAGACAACTATAATGGTCGACTTCCTGATCGTCGGCCAATCGTCAGTTTACAATGCCATACTCGGTCGACCCTCTCTAAGCCTTCTTCAAGCTGTGGTATCTACGTACCACCTTTCCATGAAATTTCCTACCGAGTCGGGAGTAGGAATTGTAAAAGGAGATCAACAAGATACCCGGCGCTGATATACAACAGCAGTAAAAGTCCCAACGGAGATATCGATGATCAAGTCGTTGGACCCTCGAGTTGGATCTCACGAATGAGGGCAACCGATGGAAGAGCTTGTCTCGGAACCTTTAGCTGAGACAGACAAATCGAAAGTAGTATAAATCAGCTCTTCCTTGAAGTCGCCTCTCAAAGACGACTTAATCGCTTTGCTTCGACATTATGCTGACGTATTCACATAGAGCCATAAAGATATGCCTGGGATCGATCCCTTGGTCATGACTCACCGACTTAACATTGATTCGACCTATAGGCCAATCCGACAGAAAAGACATCCTCTCGGCCCCAAAAGGTATGTTATCATCGAAGAGAAAGTCGGCAAACTCCTCAAGGCTAAATTCATAGAAGAGATATACTATCCGAAGTGGATATTTAATGTCGTGCTCGTGAAAAAAGCCAACGGGAAGTGGCGTCTCTGTATTGATTATACAAATTTGAACAAAGCCTGCCTCAAGGACAGCTTTTCTCTTCCCCGCATTGATCAGTTGGTAGATAGTACCGCAGGACATGAATTACTTAGTTTTATGGATGCTTACTATGGGTATAATCAAATTGTAATGCATGAATCCGATAAATCTAAGACTACCTTTGTCATTGACAAAGGTCTTTATTGTTACTGAGTGATGCCATTTGGTTTGAAAAATGCCGGAGCAACGTATCAAAGGTTGGTGAACAAAATGTTCGCTTGACAGATCGGCCGAACCATGGAAGTGTATATAGATGATATGCTCGTCAAAAGTACACACGCGGCAGACCATAGAGCGGACTTAGAAGAGATGTTCTTGACCTTGCACAAGTACAAAATGAAGTTAAATCTAAGCAAATGTGCTTTTGGTGTAAGCTCGGAGAAGTTTCTCGGGTTCCTTGTTAGCCAGCGAGGAATCAAAGCGAATCCCAAGAAAATCAAGGCCCTACTCGACATGGAGTCTCCCAAAATGATTAAAGACATACAAAGGCTGACCAGGCGAGTAGCCGCACTCAACCGTTTCCTGTCCCGAGCCACTGATAAATATCTCCCGTTCTTCAAGCAGTTGAAGGGGTGACAGTCATTAAAATGGACGGAAGAGTGTGAAGCAGCGTTTCAGCAATTGAAGTCTTATCTCAGATCTCCACCCCTGTTGTCCAAACCCGAGTCGGGAGAAGCTTTGTTATTATATCTGGCTGTATCCGAAGCAGCGATTAGCTCGGCTCTCATACAAGAATATGAATGAAAGTAATTACCAGTGTACTATGTCAATAAAGCATTACTACCGGCAGAGACGAGGTATCCTCCCCTTGAAAAGGTAGCCTTGGTCCTGGTAGTATCCTTACGACGACTCCGGCCATACTTTCAAGCTCACACCATCATCGTCATGACTGACCTACCATTGCGTCAGATCCTACAGAAACCGGAAGCTTCCGGCCGACTTACGAAGTGGGCTATCGAATCGAGCGAGTTCGATATACAATACAGGCCGGGAATAACTATTAAAGGATAAGCCGTGACCGACTTCATTGTCGAAGTAACTCCACAGATTAACAAAATGTCTGAGTCTGACAGAATTATCAGTGCATCGGCATCCTCTTCCTTCGACTCCTCGCCCGACCCTGTCCTCTGGAAGTTATTCATCGACGACTCCTCCAACTTTAAGGCAAGCGGGGCTGGAGTGGTATTAGAGACTCCCGATTAAACTTGTATGCGATATGCCTTACGACTTGGATTCCAAGCGTCGAATAACACAACAGAATACGAAGCCTTGCTACTTGGCCTTCGACTCACCGCGAGTTTAGGTGTAACTCATCTCAATGTCTTCAGTGATTCGCAGTTAGTCGTCAACCAGGTTACTGGTATTTACCAAACACGGAAAGAACAACTGAAGGCATACATGGAGAAGACTAAAAAATTAATCGGAGAATTTCGGCAATGTGAAGTAGATCGGATCCCCAGAGCTGAGAATGCCAAAGCTGATTTGTTAGCAAAGCTTGCCTTGACCGACGAAGACGATACACCCAGGTTGGTCGACGAAGAATATCGATGAACAGATTAACTCGGCTATACATGCGATTGAGTCGGAACCGACTTAGTTCAATCCTATCATCCATTATCTCAACGAGGGGAAGCTACCTGAAGATCGCACCGATGCTCGGTGGTTAAAGGTCCGAGCGTCGTGCTACACTATCTTGAACGGGGTACTGTACAAGAAAGGATTCTACGCTCCCTTACTACAGTGTTTGAATTCCCATGAAGCCGACTACGTATTACGGGAGGTACACGAAGGGATATGTGGAAACTACTTAGGAGGACGTTCGCTCGCCCACAAAGTACTGTGGAAGGGATACTACTGGCTGACCATACAACAAGACGCGAAGAAGTTCGTTCAAAGGTGCAACAAGTGTCAGCGATTCGCAGCAGTACTGAGGCTGCCCCCCGAAGAGTTGACCCCAATGACTGGACCTTGGCCCTTTGCACAGTGGGGGATCGACATCATTGGACCATTCCTTTTGGAAAAGGGTCAGACCAAGTTTGTTGTGGTTGCGGTGGACTATTTCATGAAATGGGCCGAAGCCGAGCCATTAGCAAAGATAACCGAACAGAAGATTACGAGCTTTGTTTGGAAGAGCATCGTATGTCGGTTCGGGATACTAAGGACTATTATCACTAATAACGGAAGACAGTTTGACAATAGACAGTTCCGTGAGATGTGTAGTAATCTCGGGATCCGAAACGTGTATGCTTCACCTCATCATCCTCAGACAAATGGACAGGTCAAGGCCGTTAACAAAATTATTAAACAACATCTCCGAACGAAGCTCGATGGAGCCAAAGGAGCATGGGCTGAAGAACTCCTGAATATTTTGTGGGCCTACCGAACCACAGCTTGGACTGCCATGGGAGAAACTCCCTTCTCCCTCTGTTATGGCTCTGAGGCAGTTGCCCCGGTTGAGATAGGAATAAGCTCTTCCCAAGTCAATTCGTTCAGCGAACAGAGAAATGAAGAACTCCTATTGCTCGGGCTCGACTTATTGGAAGAGAAAAATGAAGAAGCTCGGCTACGAGTCATGGCTCGGCAGAGACAAGTAGCTCGGTTATACAACACCCGAGTCAAAGTCAGACGATTCCGTGCTAGGGATATGGTCCTCCGAAAAATGTTCTTAAATACAAAGAAAGTTAGTGCAGGCACACTGGGACCCAATTGGGAAGGACCCTATGTCGTCTCAAGTACCATTCGACCTGGAATGTATCGGTTGGAAGACCTAAATGGGCAACTATTGCCTCACCCCTGGAACGCTGAGCATCTCAAGATCTATTATCCTTAAGACAACGCTGAAGATGCTAAAAGAGAATGAAAAAGAAATGTAAACGGAGTTGATTTAATAAAACTGAGAATTTACATTCATCATTTCTAAGTGTTTTACATCGGGTTACATCAGACTCTACTTTGATTACATTAAAGAAGCACATAGCTAGTTTCGACGAAGGGAGTGATCTCTCTAGATTACAGATGCTCTTGAATAGGCCTCGGGTAAAAGCTGGCCTGAGGAACTGATGACGGTACCAAAAGAAACTCAGAGTCGGCCAGTACTACCCTGGCGTGAGTGCCAAAATGAAGCACCGCCACTACCCCTCGGTCGGGGTACTCCCCAAGCAGTCCCAGATTGGACTACTCCCTAAGCAGTCTTAGAGGGATCGACCTCGGGACCAGCAACAAAGGGAGGAGGAGCTTCTTCGTCTACAGTGGCGTCGGCACGACCATCACCTGTAGCCTAGGCCTCCGGACTATTGGCCTCGAATGCAGAGAGGTCAAGGTCGGGGAAGACGACTCTCATTTTCAGAACGCAAGCCTTGTAACCACCTTGATAAAGGCAGTTTCTTTCTTCTTCAAACTCTAAAGACTCAAGAAAGGCTTCTACGGCCCGGTCCTGTGTCTTTTTAGCTCAGCTGGCCTCTTCTCGAGCCTGCTGGATGAGCGCCGCGGCATCGGCCCTGGCCCGAGCTAGAGTGCTCTCGCAAGCGCCGTGAACATGAAGAAGATGTCAATTCTCTTCCTTAGCCTTCGTCAGAAGCGACGCCAAACGAGCATTCTCAGCCTTAGCGCCTTCAAGAGCGATCTTCGCATCCTCGGTTACCTTCTTGACAATTGACAAGTCACTAGTCGTAATGCTGATACGACCTTCGGTGATCTCTCGGCGTCCCTCTGCCTCGGCCGCAACTCTCTTAGCTGTCTCTGCCTCAGCTGCAAGTTTCTAAGCAGCAGACAACTCCGAGCAAGCCTTGACAATGCAGGGGGCCAACTGCAAACGGGAGAGAGTAAGTTGTAACAAGAGCCATAAATCAGAAGTTACAGAGAAATAAAAAGAAAGGATGTTATCTCAAAGAGTAAACTCGCCGTATGACCAAGGGTCTGTAGTGTGGGGGCATTTTAGAAGCTGACGAAGTCTTTCTCGCTCTCGTGAGTGATGGCCTAAGGAATCATCCCCGATATAACCTTATGGAAAGGCGACAGCTCCTGTTGAGTTATCTCTCCTCTTGAAGATTCTCCGCTCAGCCCCTCTCTCTGTCTCGGCACCTCCTCAGCAACGAGTCCCGGCTCAGGAGCCGACTGGGACATAGGAAGAACTGCCTCTGCCTCTTTCGCCCTCTCATCAGGGTCAGAGAGCACAACTACGGGTGGAGCGGCTGGAACAGAGGCAGACGGGACAGCTGGTTCCTTTGCCTTTGGAGCCGTCTTTGGTTGTTTCAAAAGCCGAATTCCCGATAAAAGAGCCGACTTCGGAGGAGCCTTCACCTTATAGATCGGCTTGAGGGAAGGACGAGACTCAGCCATGCCAGCGGAGGTCGACTTAAGAAAGGGTCGAGCCTCGGGAAGATCTGAAAAGAAGGACACAAGCGAGTCAGATAATGTGCCGAGAGGACATGACAACGCAGTAGGAGTTACCTGATATAAACGAGTTTAAACCCGCGAAATAAAGACGCTCTGGTTGCAGTAGCAACTTCGAAGACCGATCCTCTACACTTAGCTTTTTTAGATCCTTGATCCAAGCAAGGTCACTGAATCCCAGCTTCCCCCTTTTCTTGAAAATATCTACAAGGCATCATAAGGTCAGCGTCAACGCATTATAATGTGGGGAAACAAAAGGTATTAAGCCGAGTCACCTGCTTTGTAAAATGAACGGGAGACTCGAGGTTCGAAGGGCCACGGATCAGTCATCTCCCATCGTCGATCAGTCATCTCCCATTGTCCGCACGCCCAAAATCATCTCTCATTCCAGTGTTTGTTGGAATTGGTGGGTCATTTATAAGAGAGCTACCTTTGCCTCGCCATGCACTTAGAAAGTAAAAGCTAAAAAAATTTGAATTCGGTCTTACTTGGTACAAGTGGAGAAATTCATCAACTGTCAGTGGGGGCTGCTCAAGCTCAGCCCATAGCACTGCGCATCCGAACAAATTCCTCCACCCGTTCGGGACTATCTGACTGGGAGCGAGTTTGACTCGAGACAGAAAATCCCGAGCAATGGGTTGGAGAGGCAGACGCAAGTCACATTGCATCGAGACCTGAAAAATTACGACCATCCCAGCAGGGGGATGATTGGGCAAATCCTCCGAACGAGGGAGCCGAAGTATAACCGAGTTCGGGACATGGTACCCGGCTCGGATTCGGTTCAGATCAGAATCGGTTAAAATTGATGCAACGGAACTGCTCAGATTGTCCTCGGCCGCCTCTCCCTCGGAAGACAATTCAGAAGCCTGCGCCGACCGAGTTACGGGGGCTGACACAGCGACCCCCTCATCTAATCTTGTTTCCTCTTCTCCCTCTTCCTCCTTTAGCGAATCCAACGCAGGATTGAGTCTCCCTGGATGAGTTACCAGAGACAACCCGCTATTAGAAGGTCCGACCAGAGTAGGACGCTCTGCTGGCGATTTGGCGGTCCTCCTGACAAGCCGAAAAGTGGCATCCGTATCAACGACGATCTCCGCCAGCAAAGAGGGTGGCTCCACAATATTCCAAAAATATTGTGAATCACTCTCATCACCGGAAGTTTCCTCTCGGGGGCTTTGAGAGCCATGCGTAGCCATTAATGTTGATAGAGAGGGAGGGAAAAACTCACCGGAGAAGGCAGCAACGGACGCGAAAGAGGATGATGGAGAAGAAAGCGGCAACGGAGGGAGAGAAGAAGAAGAAAAAGGGAAAATCGGAAGAGAAGGGAGGAGCGGGAGAACGAATGGAGAAAATAAAATTCGCACGCTTCTCCCGCCCACTTTTATATCCTTGCCACGTGGTAGGAGCATTTAATGGGTAGATGAAACGACGCTTGCCTCGACTCCCCAGCTCGACACGTGGCGCACACCGACTGACGGCGGTAACACCTTCACCACGCGTCCGTTGCCCATACGCGGAAGAAACAACCTGGTGGATAGCCGCTTGTGCGGCCTCGGAAAACGAACCGTCATACGTTAAGGACGACTCAAAAAGCATTAAATGTCTCATTATGATCTCGGCCTCTGATGTGAACTGACATAAAAACTCATTACTCCTTGGTGCCGTAAAAGGCACAAGAAGTAAGGGGGCTCACTGTTGGGAAAAAAATGTTAAATCCGGAGACTCGGATATGAAGTAGGTTAGCTTTGCTGACACTGTCCGAGGAGTCTGAGATGATACTTAGAGCCGATAGAATAGTGCACAATGCCAAGAGACAAAAGTATAAGACAACTTAAGTTACTCGGCCAGCGAGTTAACAGCATCTGCATAAGCCGAGTAAGGCCAAATAAGTTATAAGCCACCCGATCGACAGAATAAACCAACCGAATAAGTTGGTTTCGTCGACCATGGAGTAAGGAAGGATGACGGATAAATACCGAGACTATTCCGCTCGTAAGAAGGCAAAAAACTTATTCTCTTAAGCCAGCCGAGACTCCTCCAGAGTCGGTAACAGCCAAGCCGAGCCAAGCCAAGAAAAGGCGGTGTGAATACAAATACCATCCCAAAAATTCAGAAGTACAGGTGTCCGATCCCTAGATCCTCGGGATCGGGTGAAATCTATCAAAAGGATCAAATCTCCGAAGATGAAGGAGAAAAATCCTCATACGATAGGATTCTTCCAAACTTATAAATGACTATCTCCTTGACGGTGAAAGGTGTGCAATAGAAAAACCCTAAACCCTTTGTCTTAGTTTCAGATACTGACTTAAGCATCGGAGATTCCCCGGCTCTAGCCAGGGTCCCCTTTTGTATTTGTTATCGTGCAGGCGAAGGACGGGCCGAGCGAAAGATCCATTCATAAAAATATACCAAAAACACACGTGCATATAACATTGTTCTTGAGTGAAGTAGAAGAGGACTAACCTTTCAGCCTCTCTCTCTCTCTCTCTTTAAGAACATATTCAGCGTCTTTATTCTCTCTCTCTCTTTAAGAACATAGATGGTTACACATGTAGCACGTTTGGCTATGTCACACGTGCATAAAACACTATATTCTAGAGCGAATTAAAAGAGGGATGACCTTCCCTCATCTTTATTCTAATCCTTTTTTTTTTTAAAAGACACTAGTAGGATAGAGCTTTACTTGCATCTAAACGGCCCATTAAGGTCGTGTGATAGCAAAAAACATTTAGCCTAATAACCTGTCTAGGTTAGCCTTGTCTAGGTTAGCCTTGTCTTGATGTCGGCTTCCAAGGCTATGTTGTCCTAGACTTATCATACTCAATGTGTTTGTTAAGCACTTAGAATAAGAAATGATCATTTGGCAGATATATGATGTGCACGTTGAATACTCGATACTTGTGGGCTTGTGTAGAGTTTGGAAATGTTTGGTGGCATGTGTGGCACATGTGGTGTTCTTTTGGTTTGTTGGACGGCACAATGTCGCATGCACAACTACACACATGAAAAACAATGAAGATTTGCTAATATATATTTGTGATGCTTGAAAATGAATGATGGTTCTTGCATGATCATTCAATTGAGATGAAATTTTTAATCATAAATGATCTATGGTGGGCCACAACTTTTCAAAGCATCATTTAGTCTAGATAAATGATCCATTGAGAGTCCAAGGTTATGGCCAATTTTGTAAGCCCTTTATCATACATATAAGATTATCCAATTCAAATTGCTCCGTACTCATGGTTGGGTGGTAGACTTTATGGGTTTCAACACAGAGGTCATGGGCTCAAGTACCCTTATGGCCATGTTTTTCTGTTAGCTTGTTAGTACATCCACTGTCAGATAACACTTCCCTGTTGGCCACCCCCACTAGGGAATTGATGCCAAGACCTTGGTGTCGAAACGGGGTATCTTTCACTCAGTACATCCACTGTCAGATCACACTTCACTGTTAGCCACCCCCACTAGGGAATCGATGCCAAGACTTTGGTGTCGAATCGGGGTAACTTTCACTCAGTCTACCACTTGAGCTATGGATCTAGGTGTGTGAGTGTGACGGTGTGTGCTTAAACATGGACAAGATTTGAGAGCATATACTCTTCTCAACATATCATCTTGTCCAAATAAATGAATAATAGGCAATTTAAGGTTATTATCCATTTATCATGCCCTCAGTTATACAGATAGGATCATCCAATTGAGGTGAAATTTTAACCATAGGCGATCAACGGTCCCTTTTCAATATATCACTTACCCAAATAGTTGGCCCACGGGTCATGCATGATTTTTGTCCATTTTGTTTGATAATGTGGATATGATCATCCAGTCCAGATGAAAGGAAATCAACGGTGGGGTCAATAGTGAAAGGTGCAGATGAGTGGGCCTACATGATCTAATGGTATCTACATGATCTTAGGAAGCTAAGCACAAAGTTAAAGATGGAGGACCCACTCCCAACGATCTACTTAACTATTATGGAGCGAAAAATGATCTAATCACCCTTCTAGTCATAAGGGCCTGTTTGGGAGTGTAGATATGGAACTCCCTGGTCCGTGTATTTGAAATCCTACTATTGTTTTTGGCACCTGGGATTGAGAAACAACTTTAATCCAAAAGTAGCTATGCATAGTATCTTTATAGGGGCTTGAATTTAATTACTAAACAACTTTAATACATCTAATTAGTAAACGTGTGTAATGTTTGACACAATGGTTGCAATAAGCCCGTTGAAATACATACTTTGCCTGAAAATGATGAAATTCCAAGTCTCGGATGGGCCACAAGCACAAGATCACGTCCGAGTTACTAACCAATGATTTTTAATCGTTGATTTACATGAACAATTTTTGGATGGCACTGATCATCGTATTAAAGTAATTAGAGTGATACAATTGATAATTAATTATTTTGGGTATCATTAGTGGGCCATATGTCCAATAGATTAATAGTTTAGTGACACATGTTACACATGCAAACTCTTGAAAGGATTTTAAATGTAATCCAAGCTTTCACCATGAATTTTAATTTGAAACAAACCACCCCCCCCCCCCCCACCCCCCCCCCCCGGTTACTTTATGGTGCCAAACAACTAGGGGATTTGAAATCCCCTCAAATCCCCCCAAATACATGGTGCCAAACAACCCCTAGGGTTATGATGACTACTTGACACGATCTGCAATTTACAAAATCGGGAAGCTGCCTAATGTACAATGCTATTATCTTGTCATTTCGCTCTCGAGAGTGAAAGGTGGGGGTCAATAGTTAAAGGTACAGATGAGTGGGCCTACATGATCTAATGGTATTTACACGATCTGCAATTTACAAAATCGGGAAGCTGCCTAATGTACAATGCTATTATCTTGTCATTTCGCTCTCGAGAGTGAAAGGTGGGGGTCAATAGTTAAAGGTACAGATGAGTGGGCCTACATGATCTAATGGTATTTACACGATCTTGGGAAGCTAAGCACAAAGCTGAAGATGGAGGACCCATGTCCAACGATCTACCTAACTACTACCGGGAGCGGAAAATGATCTAATCACTCTTCTATTCCCAAGGTTATGATGGCTACTTGACACGATCAGCTTCCTAATGAGCAATGGTATTATCTTGTCATTCCTCTCTGAGGAATCGCTTCTGTTTTTATAAAGGGAGGAACAAAGACTATTAAGGGGAATTTAGATATGCCATATTGAAAGTATACGAATATGTCATCCCCGTCTAAGACGATTCTATACGATATGTCATCCCCATCTGAGAGGATTCTCCACCAAGTACAGGACTGGTCGTCGTAGTTGTTACTATCAAACTTTTAACCTTAAAGTTGCTCATGGACTGGGGTCTATTCATGGCTCAGTTGTAAACAGTGTATTTCAACATTGAGATCATGGATTCGAAAACCCATAAGAAGTGCGTGGGGGGTGAGTGTTCCTCAAAAAAAAATTTGCTCAATGACTAAAGCTTTGGTGGTCATCTCAATGTCGATCCATGCAAACGCAAATTATAGATCCGTCATAGCCATTTTAAAATCATTTTGAGAGGCCCATACGGTTCAAATAAACAACAGTTATTATCGTCATCTCTTTGCCAATTGTCTCTCTAAGGAATGTCTCATATAGATGCCTTTAGCGAAGGAATGTCTCCCTCTTATAAAATGACTAATCAAAAAGATCATGAGAAATTTGGATATGTTAAGGCTTATCTGCATCGCATCTGAACTTTCTGCATTATATATATATATTGAAAGTGGTTGGAGGGATAATTGCGTGGAACCCACTCACTAATGATCGCCCACAAGTGAGCTTCACAAGGCATGTCCAACAAATAGATTATTATAATCATCCAAGTTTACAAAATCTCAGGTATTGAAAAGATAGGCCCCACTTGAAGATTATTGGGGGCAAAATCAAGTCAACACATACATCAACTTAAAATGATGGATGGTCAATGGGTGATTTCCTCAATACACATGATAATAATCTTAAGGCCGTATATGATCAATGCCTGGAAAGCACCCAATGCAAAAACCTATCAGTAGTCCTTTAGGGCCTGTTTGGCCGGGCAGATCCCATGGTATTAGGAGGGATGGGATCAATTTTAAGGTAATGATGGTGGTGTCAGTGGATTGTCTTAAGATCCATGGTATTGCTTATATCCTGGGACAAGTTCACTGGGTCTGTTTGGCACGCCCCCCATATCCCGGGATTTTACCTTCCAATCCATTCAACCAACGGATAGGATCAATTTTAAGGTATTGATGGTGATGTCAGTGGATTGTCTTAAGATCCATGGGATGGCTTATATCCCAGGACAAGTTCACCGGACCTGTTTGGCTCCTCATGCCTATCCAAGGATATTGCCGATCCCATCCCTCCTAATACCGTGGGATCTGCCTGGCCAAACAGGCCCTTGGGCATATGATGCTCATGACTAAACAATCCAAACCGTTTGTACATCAGGCCAATTATGGATGGACCATATCCTAAAATTTGGATGTATAATCCAATGCTCTGGAGTGTTTGCACAGCATCATTGAGGTTTCAGTTGTAGTACAAGAGGAACCCATGATTTAAGTGTTCTGAAATAATTCAAATGATGGGCCTGATGGCCCATGCACTGAGAATGTCCAAATTGAAAAATCTAAGCTATATTATATTTGGCCTTTCATGGTTGAATGCCTATTCATTGGGCTACTTATTTAAAGGATAGGAATTTTCAACTGTAAGATTTTTTAATTTTTAATTTTTTTAATTGTTGGTGCATGGACCACCAATAACAGGTCCATAATACCAATGCTTTGAATGTTGAACCATGGGTGCTACTACAAAATGAACCCGAATGGTGATGTACGAAGTTACTGTCCAAGGAAACATGTGTTTTCAATTCTAACAAATGGGGTCCATCGTTCCATCAAGACCATTGGTCTATTGCCTCCCACCATGGAAGGACAGCACATTAGATTTCTCCTCTGGAGGAGAATCTTAACCTCTCTATTTGTGACCTGCAAATAGCAGGTCAAGAAAAGTTGCAACAATGATCCACATTCAGCTGAAAAAAGATCTCATCAAAGGTTGTTGGAATCTTCCAATCTAGGAGATTTTCGGGGCATCCTCAATCCACGGTGGACTTCAATCAACAGTTATGAGCTTATTGAATGGATTCTCTGAGATTATGACTTGAGCAAAATTTTTCTGCTTGATCTTGACTGCCTGCTTTCATCCTATTTAATCAATGCTTAGAATCATTCAAATGGTGTGATTTTTGCATCATAAATGGCCAGTAGTGATACAAAATGAGTGGATGGTCTGGATTGATGGGCCACCCATGTGTCATTTAAAGGCTCTGGGATATTGCTAAAATCCCCATGAAGGTCGGAAATTAGTATTTCCCACAAATACACACATATCATGTCTTTGGACAATTTAACAATGTGGGCCGAAATGACACATATTGGTACTTTGTTTTGGATGGATTACACATATTGGGTCAACCAAGTTTTCTTCAGCCATGGCTGTGAAGGACGTAAGAAATCCATATTTTTGTATGGTTTAAGAGGATCTGAGCATCTTGCTCATAACTTTCTATTGTATATTTTTCAAGTGAAGAAGACTTATATTACTCACAAGCTCACTTGCTTACAACTTTCTGAGGTTTCTTGAGGTTCTCCCCCAGTGTCTAGTTTTCTAGCTACCGTACATCAATGGTTAGGATAAACACATGTAGCATTCATCCAATGGTTAGGAATATTTTAGAAATTCCCCAAATGATTCTGCACAAGTCTGGCTCCCAACAGGGACTAAAGAGCTCTAGGAACTTCACATGATCTAATCTTCTCTATAATTCTCTGCATGAGAGAGAGAGAGAGAGAGAGAGTAGGTTCATGAGTTAGCCTCCACACCTGTGACAATCCAGACCTTAAAGAAAACAACAAGGACGACGACAGCAGATTTAAACCTGTCTAAGGATGACACAATAATGATAATGATACAATTCTCAATCATAATAGTTCATGCATTATAGCGGCAGTTAAATCACGTCTGTCAAAATTCTTTGAGAAAAGCTTACCAGGGGTGAAATCTTTTGCATCATGATGTCTAAATTCTACATATGATGACTTGATAAAGTGTCGGGTGATGTTGTTATACTTCGAAAATCTGCCAAGGTTCACAAGAATCACCACCTGTTATTTAATTGTAAGAAATTAATAGCCAAGGAAATTCAGACACAGCTATGATATATATATATATATATATTGGGGTTGGGGGGGGGGGGGGGTGGGAACCAACAATTTCTAATGCAGTAAGGGAGTGTTTGGATGCACTATCAAAAGTACAAATTTATTTTTTTTTTAATGACAATAGGGTGTCCCTGCCCCCCTTTAAGGCGAGACTATTCCTTGTGGATGCACACAATCACCTGCCAACCATGTGCATCGGGTAATCCACGGGTAGGGGAATCGAACTCGTATCTGTGGGGAGCAAAACCACAACCCAAGCTGTCCGCCCAAACCATGACGGGTAACTCGAACCACAATCATTAGTTCAATATAGTGAAAAAATGAGAAAATTGTAGCATTCTTCTTTAGCATTCATATTGGTGGTCTGGGGACCATATTGCAATTATTCTACTTTCAAGTTGTACTCGAAAGACACGTAACTACAGTTTTGAGGGCTACTTTGTCACTATGAAAGCTAGGAAATATCATTGTTTTACCATTTCCCGGTAATTAGACTGAACGTTTAGCAATTCAATCAGTTGCACTCCCAATAAAGCATACGCATCGAGTCCTAGAAATGAGAGGTACGCAGTTTTTGAGCAACATGAAAAGTATTCATTTGATTCTTAATCTAATCAAAGCTTGGTGTAATTATTTACATTTTATGTACATATTTTATGCATAACTGACAAGCAAATGGAATTATCTAGTGATGAGCTGCTTCTTTTGCTAAGTTATTATAATATTCATTTCTTTTTCTTTTAAAATGTTAATTTATTAAGGAAGATTACCATTACCAAACAACAGATAATTATAGAACTACCATAAACAATTGAAGAAACTAAAGAAAAGCATACAGAGATATTTCTTTAAAATTCCAAAATGTGAAAAAAAAAAAGAAGGTATTTCTTTAGAAATGGAACAATTCCAAGAGAAGAAAAAAAAATGGCAAGGACCTCCTGTAAAAGAAATTGTTTGACCTTATGCTTTAAAACTGAAGCACAAAGAGGCCCACAAAGAATTCATACAGTTTTGAACACTTCAAAGTGTATATAAATTGGCATACTGTTCTATCCTCTCCAATTTTATTTTATTTTTTCTACCCTCTCCAATTGAATTAATGAAAATCAAAATTCATCTTTCTAGCTAAATCAGCTGGTTATGATGCTTACTCTGCCAGGGAAAGACCGGGTTAGAGTCTGGTCAAGGGTCTCCTGCTGGAACTGTGTAGCAGGTTATGGACACCTATTCTCTGGGGACCCCATGTGGGCCCAACCACAAAATGAAAAAAGAAAAAGAAAAAGAAAAAACTAATGAAGCAGCTCCACTTTCCAAAAAAACACAAGCTTCTTTCAATAATCAATGAATTTTAGAGATCAAGAGTAAAAGAAGGTACAAATATCCATCACGGAAGAATGTGAATTTTGAACTATGTTAAACATTTCAATGCACTGGAAACTTTAAGCAGATGCATTGCCGTGGTGGAAATTGTTCACAGATTGTATTCAAGATTTTCTGGTGAGAAAAGTAAACTGTACCTTTCACAGCTCCATAGGGCAAAGAGGATCGCTAACAGGACATTTATAATTGGAGTTTCTTCGACGTGGCCTCAACAGAAGCCTGAACCCTGTGCATCTTCCTCTACTGATTCTGTCAAAAACTGGAAATTTGAAACTCTGCAACAATAATAGGTTTCCAGGGCTCCTTTCACCAGCCTGTCCAGTTATGCAACATCACAAATAAGAAATTTCCCAGGAAATTGGAAACCAGAAATTTCTAATTATATTCAATCTAGATGGAGATCCTGCAAGGATGGGAAAACTTATTCTACCTCAGAAGGAAATTGTAGATGAGCAGCTATCTTTAGATGGCAAATCTTTTCTTCATGTGGCCCAAAATCATGAGTATGCTTTACATGTTTGGGCTTCAGTTATTTGTTCTTTAGGCTCCAATCCTGGAAACTGCCCAATATCATGCCCATCAATTGGTTGAAACTCATTCTGTAGACCAATAGCAAATTCATCTGGCCGCAATCCGCTACTCTGCAGATAATCTGCAATCTGCTTTCAAATCCAGTCAGTAGTTTGAAGAGTGCAATCATGGGGAATATGCAAGACCCTCACATCAATCTCCCTTCTTTGAAATATTGAAGTAAAGAAGAGATTCGAAGGTCAACATTGATTATGTCAATACATAGAGATCAAAACATTGAGACGATATATTACAAAGGGAAACTTCAGATGTTCATCGAAATCATAACAACATATCGTAAATGAGCCAAGATTGCCACTTTAATGAGAACTGAAGATAGATTATTAAGGGTCCTACAAACTGCAACTGACCAATACGACTCTCAATTCTGAAAGATGTTTTTATGCTCAAGAAAAAAAAAAAAAATGACTTCCATATTATCTTCTATATTCATTTATTTCACATAATTTCTTTGCAAAAATCTAACATTATCTGAACAGCAGTGCATGCATTTTAAATGTACATGATTTTGTTGTCAATCTGTGAATCTTTAAACTTACAAAACAACAGATTCCTACAGGCTGATGTCAGTTTGGAAATTACAATTACTAGAGCTATGTTTAACCTCATCAGAGGTATTTACTTTTGCCCTTTGTTAGTCAAATATACTGTTTATTTTATAAACATTGCTTTTCCCTTCTTTTACCTTACTAACGACGTCATGACAAATTCAAGAAGTCACAATAAATACCCTGTCAACCTGATTGCCAATTCCATTTTAGCAGTAGTTTCAGGAAATTCATAAACAATTTTAAAATGAAAACAATAGGAAAACCTCTTTTTCCTAAAATAGAGAACATCATACTTTCTAAAACAACCATTCCTTTGCAACTCAAAAGGGGTATGTAACCTAAAAAACCTACAAATGCACTGGAAAATATAGACCAATTGCTGACAATAGAAAACATGTTAAAAAAGAAACATGGCAGTGAAAGCATTCTAGCCAAGAGGATCCTTACTCTCGCTCCAGTTGTCGACTCTCAAAAGTTTCAACACCCGGTCAAGGGTTCGAGTATCCATAGGTGGTGAAATCCCACTATGGCGTGTGTGGGGGCGTGTGTGGGGGCGTGCGTGCGTGTGTTAAAAAAAAAAAAGAAGCATTCTAGCCAAGAATGGTACATTTCGCTACCTGTATTGGTGTGAAATGTTTCAGCTTTTTTCCAAAACAGAACAAAATTCATAACTATAATGTTGCCAATAATGAGCCAAATAATTTTCATTTCATGAACCGCCAAAACTTAACCCAGAATTTTTCAGAAGTTTCTACATTCCATCACTGCATCTAGTGTTCGTTGCATATATTAACATGACTTCTACAAGATAAATTCTCAACTTCCTTTTCCTGGGAAATCATCCAATGCGTTTCTTGCCTTGGACAATTCCTAAAACCATCACCCCACCAGATTACATGCACAGCCATAGTGCATCTTTCTTTTTGGCTTCCGTAGCAATAAGTAGGCAGTTGTTAGTGGTACATTCTTATTACTAGTGTCCTTCCACTATGAAGTATAGAAATCCATATATAGAGGTTTGAGCCTGTAGCAGAAAGGTAGGTGTGGCATGTCTCAGTATTGAGGTCTCATACTTACATATACGTAAACAATGTTCAGAGTATCGGCATCGGTACATGTATCGATGACTGGGGATACGGAAACATGTATCAGCTTCATTGATATTATCGCTGTCTGAGACAAACATTAGGGAAACATTACGAAAAAGGTTGAATCTTTCAATGAAACTTCGAGAGATGTTGAAAGACACATGTTTACATTTGTAGGAAATTAAAAAAAAATAAAAAATGCATAGTAAGTTTCCATTTTATAAGGGTCTAACCATTTGTGGTCGAAAAAAAAACAAAACAAAATAAAATTATAAAATTTGTAGCCTATCAATAGATCAGCCGACATTCATATATAAAACTTCCACATTAATAAACAATGAAAAACACGTATTTTCCAATATAAAAATGGAAAATTAAGATTTCACCAATTTCCCCCATTTTTTGTTTATTAAATTTTCGCCACAAATCCATTGCAATCCATGTTAATATTTGGAAAAGAAGAGGAAGTTTCTAATAATTTTTTGTCACTTCGAGTTCTAGCCCATCTTTGTTTTGAGTTGAGATTTCTCCCCATATCAAACTTTGATTTAATAAAAATTACGAGTGATCGAAATCACACCTAAGGAACAAAAAAAAAAAAAAAAAAACAAAATGAAGATCTTTTGGAATTTGGGAAAATTTCCCAATTTTCTATTAATTTTCACCTATTTACGAATGTTTTACCATTTGGAGATATCATAACCATTATCGAGGATATCATTGACACCTTTATAGGGACATTTTATAAGGGATCCTTCCTCAAAATATTACTAATCTTGATAATATTACTGATATTATCAAAAATATTGGTGATATTTGGAACACTGCATAATATATATATATATATATATATATATATATATATATATATATATATATTTAGATGTATGTATGCCTCTGTGTATGTATATACAGTTATACAGCCACCAATCTACTCACACACGCGTATAATAAGGGTGTCTCTAACATCCCCTACATTGGTGAACTTTGTTAAAGTTCACCAAGATGATGTTTTCATCCATTTAGACTGTCCAACACATGATGGCCGCATGGATAAGAGAGTCCAAAGTTCATACCAATTGGATGCTCCAAAATCTCAGTAGATGGACTTCAAATCAGTGCCCTTTGTGAGCTATAATACAAAGAAGAGGTGGTCTATCAACCATACAGTGCAAATGTCATCCTTATTCACCCTCTTGAGGGATGATAGCAGGCCATCAAAGTTTATAATGTGCCCCATCACACAAGAACGCATGCAAGATCATTAGCATCCCTACGAACATGAGAACAAGGAAATGTTCAACACAAAGCCAAATGCCAAACTTCAACACAAATGAAGAAACACTGAGCTGGGACTGACCAAGGAAGCACAATTACTGATGTTGCTAGGGTCACCTTCAATAATTCACCCTTATATGGTATGCTAGAAAAGATGTAAGACCTTAACAAAGAGCAAGCCTATCCACACCTCAAAACCCTTTTCTATTCATAGCAGTAAATAAAAAAAATATCAAAAATATATTATGCAGAGGCAAATATAGTGCGTACGACACTTACATGATTGGCAAGAGCCATGCCGCTCAAGGCTGCAGCCTCTAAACTTGACCCCAGCAGCCAATCCCCACATATTCCAGCACGCCCATGAGGGTCAAAGATGCATGGAATGTTTGGAGTGTTAGTTGGAAGAGCTGCACCCCTGTGCGTTCCCAGAGCATAGGAAACAACAAGTTCATTATAACCATATCCAAGAAGCAATCGACAATATCAATTAAGAGTGCTTGCACACCATAATTGGACTCTTGTATAGAAGGGTCGCTGAAGTGATCCCTTTGATAGCCCCAGAGCCATCTCAACACCTCCAAGCATGCCTTCCTTCACCTTCTCTGCTGTGACATTTGGAATATTTTCCTGATGAAATACCACTAAATTAATCATACATTTCTTACAAAACCTAGCCACATCAATCTGTCATCATCAAGCATGATACTCCTATTTGGCCAAAGTATCCGAGGGGCAGCAACACAGCGGTCAACGGCCACATACTCTAGCTGTACCATGTTCTATGGAAACATCTACGGCTGTCAACAAGTGGGACTCAGGTCAGGCCATCCTATTAAAATTTTGGGCCTGAAAGTTAGGTCCATCCCTCACCCTGGCCCACAGGCTTAGAAATTTAAACCCAAGCCCCACCCCAAGCACCATGGTGTGCCGTAAAGGCCATTATGTAAATGTAATGGTGGCAACCGTTACATGTTACGGGGTCGTAATGCTCGAAACAGCCATTATGGAAGAAAATGACCTATAACTGCTGTTAACGGCCTGTTACACCCCCTATAAAGGCCCATAATGTTCTGTTATAGGGCAAATACAAGTTTTTCAGACTTTTTTCAGTGTTACGAGGTAGATACGGGTTTTTTGATTTTTTTTTTTTTTCTTTCAATAATAAAGAGACAATAATGGCCATTATGGGGGCCGTAACAGCTGTTACAACCCGTATCATAAAGGTAATGGTGGTGGCTGTTATGGCCACCATTACTGTCATGGAATGCCTTGCCTCACACCACATGCTCTTTGAGTTGATTGGGCTCAATTGTCAATAGTAATGTGTAATAAAATCTTATATGCTTCTAGTTTGATTTCATCCTCCATGCTACATTAATCCCCTTATCTCCTACATGTTTTATTAATATTAAGTATAAATACCTTCTCTTTTTCTTTTCTTTTTTGAAAATGGTTAAAACCACATACAAGCATCATATTCATAGGCTTGAAAACTAACAGGTGACCCAAGGGGGGAAAAAAAAAGTACAGCTACCAAATGGTGGATTCTTCTTATTAATACGGAAAATTGAAGTTATATATAGTCACAACGTTTTCAAAATCGTTATTGTATTGCAAATCATAATAGGTGTTGAATTGTATTGGATCGCAAATCATATTGTAAATCATAAGATTTTTTATGGTCTTCTTAAAAATATAAAAGATATAAATAAATCAGAAAAAAAAAAAAACTCAGCAATCATCCATTTGCCATCAATATGCACCAAGCAATACCACATCATGATAGTGTTAAAGTATTCTTATCTTTAAGTCTTTCAAGAATTTTTCCTTAAAACATGCAAGGATCCTTGAATAATTATGTTCTTGTTAACATTCTCGAATGTAGAAACACGTTGGAAAAGCGGCATTTGATTCTGTAGATTCATGAAAAAAGATATTTTGGTTTCAAACCATCATTCCATGATACATATAAGTCAACAAGATTGTAACCATCCATAAAACCATTCCAGATAAGTCATACATCGATTTGGTGTTTTGACTAGTTAAGAAGTAAGAAATCATTAAAAAAACAAGGAGCTCTACAATTTAACGTTTAAGAGAATATATATCATTTAATTTCTTATAAAGAACAAAATAAAGTAATATACCTTTTCTCAATGATTCTGTTTTATTTATTTATTTATTTATTTATATTTTTATTTATTGAAAGGTTATTTTCTAAATGATTCTTAAAGCCCCCACCAATTCAAAATCATAAAATGAAAGCAAAGTGAAGCTTAAAATGAAGAGAACAAGTATAATTTGATTTGTAAATCGGGATTTGAATCGTAAATTGCAGGATTCAAATCATAAAATCGTAAGATTCATATAAAAAGGGATTCAAAGGTGGCATTTAAATGTTTTGCTTAAGATTCAACTCAAATTGTATATCGTAGGATTTTGACAACACTTTATATAGGTGCCCATCTCTCCAACATGATGAAATCATGTTGCAGTTTATAGGTAGCTAACCTGTGGAACTTTGTTTCTTTTCCCATAAGCAGCAGTGCTGAAAAAGGTCCAGCAATGAGGGCCCTTGCTCTGGAAAGGAAATAGTTTCTTTGTGTTGTTTGCCATCCATGAAACAGCATCAACCCCTTTTACAAAAGCTCCTTCAAAAGGAGTTGTATCTGTGCTGACAGAAATAGGAAGAGGATCTTCAAATGCTGCAAGAAGTGCCCAGATAGAACTCAGTTCCAGCCTCTGCAAACACAAAGAAACAAGTTGAAGCAAGAAACCGTTCAAAGCTAAAGCTTAGATAGTGGAAGCCAAATAAAATAGAGGGTCGATTAAATTTCATTAAATCATAGCAAGCTTGAAAGGTTTGGGATATACCTTCATCTGTCTAGCAATCAGAGGTAAACCAGATGATGCAAGCAACCGATTTGCACATTTTCCTGTTGGGGAAAAAAGGTACAGCAATCAGTTAATTGATCACTGCAAACTAACAATAAGCCCTCCAAGATAGATTGATGTGTGAGAAAAGGCACCGATCAAGAAAATATACACTATGAGAAAAAAAAAAACAAGCATATTACAGAGGAAGGATGATTAATTTACTCCCATCTTAGCAAACCAAGCTCAAGACTGCAAACTGATGAAACCAAGATTCCAGATCTGAGAACCGCAGAGACCAGACCAAGCTTAAAGGTGCACTGAGATGCTCGACATTGGATTTCTGACAGGAGTAAAAAGTAGTTGGACAAAAGCAATGATAGACAGAGATAAATCCAAGTTCGATGACATAACGCATAGGGGTCATCTGGATTGAGGTTATGTGAATTACCGACAATTGCGATACCCACTATCTTAAGGATTTTGATGTTTGGGGGATGTGGGGAATTGTAATAACCAGTAATTTAAATTGCTGTTGGGCATTTAAGTATTCATCACGTGCCAGTTTTGTTTTCCAGAAAGGTGGAATTTCACCCCGATTTCCACATTGTTTCCCTGAATCTCTCCCTGTGATTTGTGTAACTCATCTTACCCATCAGACACCATCACTGTGCAACAAAAACTTTGGGAGGCCCATCAGTGAGTCTGTGTGACATCCAGTCTGTCCATCAATTATAACAGATAATGTTAGGCCGTGAATCGTAATCCCAGATTCATGCACGTCCAGAACTCAAGTGGGCCACATCACAGCAAACAGTGGGAATAGGGACCCACCATTGAAACCTTCACTGCATTTAACGTGATTTTTATAAGACATCCAAACCATTCTGAAGGTGAGTCCCACTAGGATGAAGGGAAACACAGATATGAGCCCAAATGAAAACTTCTTTTCACCCCAAGAAGATTTCAATGGTGGATGTTCCCATCTCCATTGTTTCCTCTGGTGTGGACCACTTGAATTTTGGATATACCTAATATTTGCATGCATATCTTAACATGAAAAGGAGAGACGGATGGATGGAGTGGATGTCACACATACGTCATGGTGAGCCCCACAGAGCTCCTTGATGCACAGGCTCCCTACAAAAGTACTATGAGCTCCCTACCAAAAAAATCTTGGTTCTTACCCTACCCTATTTTCTCTCACACAGAAGAGGTCATTACTTCAACAACTTTGTACAATAAGCCTATTCTAGATCCATATGACTGGGTCTACCAAGATATAGAGCTCATCCACTCTGTACATCAGGTGTGCCCCTTCCAGTTCACTTTATATTTGTAAAATCAGACCGATCCAAAGAACAGGTGGGTAAACCATAGGGAAGAGTTAGGATGGAGACAACCCACATTAAAATCTTTTACATTGTATGTGGGGCCCACTTTGTTTTTTATATGCCATCTAATACATTCATAACAATTTTCTCTTTAGGATGAATGGAAAATTGGGGTCATTACGAAACACAGATGGGCCATGCCACATGATTTTATTGGTTTGAGGCATGATTTTACATGGTGTGCGCCACTTGAGTTTTGGATTGTCCCAATATTTAACCTCCAAAGAGAACATGAGGGGGCAGACATGATGGACAAAGTGGATTTCATGCAAAAATCACAATGGGTACTACACACGTACTTGTAGGGTAAGCTTATTCTACACATGTTATAGAGGAACCATGCGTCAGACTTGTACAAATCCAGGGCCTAAGGATGCAATGTGGATCCTATGTGTCCATGGATGAGCGATTCAAGCTATTTGATTTGACGGATGCTATTGTTCAGTGATCTGACCCCTATTCATGTGTGACTGCCCAATCAGACTAATACTAGTAAACAGGTCTGGTCCACCTGATAAAAATCATCTGCCTGCTCATGCATGGGCTACCTAATCACACATGGGCTAACCACTACATGCACGTGCAAGACAGAAAAAACCAATATACACGTGTAGACCAACCAATATACACGTGGCCACTTGAACATAATCATCTCATATTCATATGTGGGCTACATATCATTCAATATATGTATGGGAGGCATGTGGATGCCACTAATTCATATCCTATCAATCAGAAAAATTCATGCCCATCTATCTAGATGCCGTGATTCATACCATTCTATCAATTCATTTGTACTCATGCATCACATGTGAACAAACTTTGCACACGTGGACTGCATCCAATCCGCTCATAATTTTGATCACACAATTTACAATTTGAGTTCAATCATGTGAAATGGTGGCCATACACATTCTTCATTTTAAATTCTTCTTCTTCAAAAACAGAAGATAGTATTAATTGTAATTTTACTTAATAAGTGAGCCGGGATGCAAACAATCCAATATCTAGGATTCACAATGCCCTACAACAAAGTGTCAACCGAACAGAGAAATCACAATTGATAGCAATGGCAATACCTAGGTATTAGATGCATGGTAAATTAAAATATCCAGGTCATTCAAATATCCCCAATCAAAATGACCCATAGAGAACTCTCGAAGGGAGAAAAATATTGAAAATCCCAGCTATTAGGATTGACCTGATTACTGAACCATCACAACTCATCTGAGGCTAAAACACCACCAAAATTGTCCTTGCTAAAATATACTCCGGTGCAAACCTTACCTCATAATAAATGATATTTTATTAAAAATTAAAAAAATGTTTCTTCTGTACAATGAGTGAAAATTTTCTTTTCATACCCGAGGAGGTGATATTTATCACAATTCATAAAAGATAAACCTATTTCTGTCTGTTTTGGTATTGTGCATCTACGGTTTCCTTTTTTGCCCACTATACATGCATTAGTTGTTTCTACAGTCTTGAGGGCACTTGGTGTAATTTATCTCTTTATTTTAGTGCAAGCCACTCATCTCCCTTCAATTGTGAGAGAATACCAAACCTATACATGCTATCAGAGCAACCATGATTTCTGAGGCTAGAAATCATCTGATTCCTGCAGGTACACAATCAGCCATTCCTATCATTCCTCAGTCTTCTTCCTCCTAGTCTGTCTTCCTAGTATTCCTCTTCTCATCTATTGAGAGCTTCTTTTCAATCCTCTCCTCTTACCTTTTCTCATACAAAATAATCAAGAAAATACTTTCCCTCTTTCTCCTCTTTTCTCCTACAAAATATCGCCAACCATCAAAATCTGTTTACCATTTTCTCTCCTTTGTTCTTTTCTCCATGAAAAGAGGTGCACATTAGCAACCAGTGCATGTGAAACGAGTTAGGGGTTCCATCTCTTTCATGGCCACACTTAAAGAGGAATGATAGGAGATACACCTATGCCTGTTTACTTGCATTTCTGTATTTAATGTTTCTTTATTTGCTATCTGAATCTAATGTTTAGTCTTGAGGGTCTTGGTATAATTTGTCTCCTTATTTAAGTTACTGCACCAATCATATACTTTTATCAGTGGTCCAAAAAACATTACTCATGCACCACAGTCATCTCTCATCGATTGTGAGAGAATGCCAAGCTTCTATAATTTACCTGCATAACTCAAGAAAATAGGTTCAGTTTGATAAAATCATATGACAGTAAGAAAATATTCAAAACCAAAAGGAAGCTGAGGAATATAGTTTTTTTTTTTCAAAAAAAATAAAATTTTATAACAGCAACTGAGGAATATTGTTACCATTGTGTGCAATAACAATTGCATCAAACTGGCCACACGGTTTTCCATTCTCATTCAAGTGCCACATCCCATTAAACGGCTCGAGTTTACTAATCCAGCAAGGTCTCGCCACATTAACCATACAAGTCTGCACTAATGATCAAACTTTTATTCAGCAATGAGGCAGGCGCATTACCATAGCTAGCCACAGCGAAAAAAGCAGAAAAATCAAAAGATAACAACGAAAGGTAATGGGCTATGTCACTAAAAGAGTTGAACAGCTTTGCCATATTAAAAAATCTACATCAATCAACTCAATAAGCTCATTTAATCATTTGATCCTCTAATCAATGTTCTGTGTATCAATGATATTGGCACATATATCGGCTGATACCATCGGTATCACAGGTCAGTGATGCAATATCTCAAGGGAATACGAAAAATACATTCTGTCCATGTTGTTATTGTTGATACCTAGCAATATATCACAATGTTAGGCCCCATGTGCTAAACTTGCACTATATCGATTGAGTCAACAATAACAGTGTATTGCTTGAAATTCTGGAAGAAAAATCGAGAAAAAAATTTAAGCATCTCTGGGCCAATTTTTTGTGGTGCAATTTGTTTTTTGTTGCGGTTTAACAATTCCATTCAAATTGTTTCGCTTCAAAACATTAATTTGGAGTATCACAATCCAAGAGTGGGTTCAGGCCAAAACCCCAAAGGTGAGGGAAGTTTGTTTACGATACCCTTTCCCAATCATCCGGCTAAGGCCATTGTGTGAGTACACTTACAGATATGGATAGGGGAATGGCTATAGACAAATATATCTAGGATGAGGATATGGCTATGATGGTCTCCACACTCCAGCCATACCTACAAACCCAGCCACAGTCAGTGCCACTAGATGTGACAGTAACAATTACAGTGACTGCTCAACATCCAGTTATCCACAGGCATACTAGTGTAGGGGAGAATCAGTATCATCAATATGTTAGAGAGTATGGGGCATGGCATCCTAACCTCATGAGCTGGGCACATTACTACATTAATGTAAAGCAGCAGTCTGACAACCACCCCAGTTCGGAAAAGGACGACAACTTTGAGCCGCCTTGTAACTCCATGTGCATTTAGGCCAAACTTTATTTTTTGTTCTTTTTAGTATTTGGTTGTATTGTTTGTGTTTTATTGCTTGTAAGGTGTGACATTTGAATGATATGAACTCATTTTTTATATTACTGCATCATTTATGCCTGACAAGGCATCACATCTGCTATTCCAAAGGAAGCAAACACTTTGTTCCACACCTTCTAAGAGAAAGGACAGTGAATAAACAAATGATTCACCATCGTTGCATCCATCCAAAACAACACAGCAATTGTGCAACACTATAGTGCTCTTCTAAAGGACATCTAACGTTAACACACAATTCCTTCCCACCAACCACATGAACACCGTGATCTTGGAAGGGGCCCCGTAAAACCATACAAAACGCAAGAAGGCTTGCTTGCACCCGACATGGAGGAACCAAGCAATTCTTTAGAAGAATTGGACCAAGAACTGACTCGACTTATCCAATGCCCAAACCATTGCGTCTCTTGCACCCAGAATAGGGGAAAAACCATGAAGATGCTCCAGCATTTGCGCAAACTCATTAGTTTCATCATCCATCAAATTCCTTCTACAAGGGGGAGCACATACCGTAGCATTACCAACATAGGTGAAGCGCCGATTTAGGGTGACACCCAAATCTAGGGCCAAGTTGGCGAGTCTCAGAAAAACATTTCTAAGAGGACAATCCACAAACCATAAATCTTACCGAAAACGGATTCTCTTGCCATCAGCACATGAGAAGCGAACACCTTCCTTGACCTTATTAGTCAAATTGGCCACCCTCTCCACAATGCCGACACCCTGAACATTGCAGACCACTTAAACTCATCAATCCCCTTCCTGAACCCCATATTTACTTGCAATCGCCTTCCGCCACAACATATCTTCCCCTGAGACAAACCTCTAAATCCATTTCCCAATAAGTGTGGAGTTTATAAGCTCTACGCTCCCAACTCCCACTCCCCCTTCCTGGCCCAACTTGCACACCTCGTCCCAATTTATGAGGTGGAGCTTTTGCTTACTTCCGCCCCTTGCCACCCCCCCAACCCAAATCTCTCAAGTCTATTCAGCACAAATGCCAGTATTGCTTGCATAGTTCGTCCCAGCTTGATTCAACTAAGGTGCAACACAATTTAGCAGTGAAAAGCTTCCAGCCTTTCGAAAGTGGAGCTCAAAGTGCACCCTCTATTTTAAAGAGGAGGGTCCTCCTAGGATTTGGTTCTGGTTAGACAGATGCGTTGGGGATAGTACTCTTAGCTCGGCCTACCCTGGTCTCTTTAGCTCGTCACTCAAGAGATGTCCTCATCTGCCAACATGCCTCCAAATTGGGGAAATGTTGTTTGGGAGACTCGCTTCAGAAGAAATCTAATTGATGTAGAATTTGTTGAATTTACGGGTCTTATGGAGAAGTCATATGGTCCAGTTGTTGCACTATTGGACCATGATAGGTGGTTGTGGAGTTAGGGCAAGTTGAGCCAGTTCTCCTTCAAGTCTTTCAATTTAATTATCTTCTCACCTCTTTCTAGAAACCCAAATTCCATTGATCAAATATGGAAGTTCCTGGGGCCTCCTTGTGGCTTTTTCTTGGTTTTTTTTTTTTTTTGGCAATGAAGGCATCAACTCCTCAAACCCTTGACATAATAGTGTGCAAAGCCATTATATAGGGCCTCATTGTGGTTTTTGCTTGGTTGGTTGCTAAAAACAGAGTTCCTATGATTGACCACTTGAGAAATAGAAATGCAATTATTCATAATGGTTGCGTTCTTTGCCTAATCAATATAGAAACGATAGATCATTCATCCATGCATTATTCCTTTGCATTGGAAATTTGATAGAATTCTTCAAGTTGTTCAATGTGGAATGGGTGATGTTGCGTTCAATTGGGGATTTCTTCCATGTATGGCAATAGGGTGTGATGCAGGACGAAAGTCCTAAACTAGTATGAATGCATTGAGATCATCAAACAAGTTAACTAAAGTAATTAGAACGTAAAATCAGGCTTTCCTTCCACAATTTAAGAAAATTCATATTTACAACTAGCATGAAATTCAGACCATAAAAGTTCCCACAAAGAGATGATCATAAGATAATGAGGAAAATGGTCCTATGGGAGATGAAACTTGATGAATGAGGCATTTTCACACCGGGCTCGAGTAGGGTAGCCTGTGGGATGCGAGGACACACTCGATGCGAGCAGCCCGTGTGAGGCTTATGTGAGACGGGCCCATGTGTAGTGGGGTTCACAATGAGGATTCAACTGACATCCTAACCCGTGCGATGTGGGGCCTGGGCTATGAGATAAAGGAATTGATTTACCCACTCTCTATTAGTTCGAGCTTTTAGAGCAAGTGTCTAATTGTCCTACATCAAATTAGTATCAGAGAGGAAGGTCTCGTGTTCGACACTCATCACCGGGGGTGATTAATGCGGGGACACACTTGAGGTGGGAGGGCCCATGTGAGGTGGGGCCCACGATGAGGGTTTGGCCACCGTCCTAAACTATGGGATGTGGGTAGGGGTGGGCATCGAGCCGAGTCGAGTCGAGGTGGGCCAAGCTCAGCTTGGCTTGTCCATGGGGTACTCGAGTTTGAGCTCGAGCTCGAGCTCTGCCTCGAGCTCAACATTGAAGCTTGGCTTGTTTAAGAAAGTTGTTGAGTCGAGTTCGAGTCGAGCTAATGACTCGAGTCGAGTCGAGTTTGCCTTGAGTTGAGCTCGAGCTTGTTTATATCATCATATGTTATATTATTAAAATTTTGGCTAAAAAATACAAATTAAATGTCTCATATGCTAATGCCACATTACTAACTACTACGACATAAATGAAAAACCTCTATATATTATCAATATCATCCCACAAAACCATATTTTGTCATCAATAATCAACATCAACATCAATTCGAAAGAGTTAAAATATATGAAAAATTATAAAACCGTTCATGAAGTTTTTTTAAAGTTTTCTTTCCTTCAAGCATTCTGACCCACGTTTTCAATTTCATTGTCCTCTTCATACTCTTCAGCATCGAAACTGCTACCGCCCCAAACCGGATGCAACCAATCTTGCGTACATATCAGTGCTTCAACTGTATTCAAGGTGAGCGAGCTTTGATACTTGCTAACTACCCTGCTGCCAGTGCTAAAAGCTGATTCTGATGCCACGGTCGAAATTGGAATTGATAAAATGTCTCGTGCCATCAACGAAAGTCTTGAGTATTCACGAGCTCAAGACTTCCACCATTGTAAAACATCGAAATCATTATCTTTTAACCTTATGACCGGCTCCTTTAGATACTTCTCCACTTCGGATACAATTTTTTGTGTATCTGTTTCTTCTTCGTCTAAGAAAGACATATAGTCACGAAGTCGCTCGCCCTCAACATCAGTAGAAGAACTACCCATAGTTTGAGAAGTAGCTATTGCACTTGATGTTTCGGCCGAATTATCAACATATGAAGCAAACAACTCTTCAATCGCAACATTAATAATGGCGATCTCTGCTGAAACTCTTTCAGAACTGGAATAAATCGATCTGAAAACATATATAACTATTGCCATCTTGTATCGTGGATCCAGGACAACTGCAATGGCCATTAACAAGTGGCATTCAGCCCAATACTTATCAAATTTCAACTGCATTCCTATTGCCATCGCTTTTAAAAATTCTGGCCCATCACCAGCACACTTTTTTAGTGCTTTCATAATGAAAATAATTTCAGGAAGAAATTGATTTGTGGTGGGATACTGATTTCCTGAAAAAATCTTCGTGCAATCGTAAAAAACTTTGAGAAACCGATGAACATCTTCAGTTTTCTTCCAGTCTTCATCACTTGGCACGTATGTGTACATTTTATCGCGCGCCGCAAGTTCAAGGAATGCAACTTTAAATTGTAAAGCTGTATCCAACATTTCGTAAGTGGAATTCCAGCGAGTGCAGACATCTAACTTCAACTGCTGTTTAGATTTCAAATCCAAACGTTGGATTATATCATTCCACGTACTTAGTCTTAAAGGTGACCCCCTTATGTATTTAATGTTATCTCGTATATTTGCAATCGTTGAATCAATTGCTTTCAGCCCTTCTTGTACAATCAAGTTGAGTATGTGAGCACAACATCTAACTTGGAATATTTTACCTTCGAAAAATAAATTTCCGACAGCTTTGAACTGAGTACGTAAAAAAGAAATCAAAGTATCATTGGAAGAGGCATTATGTAAAGTAATTGAAGAAATTTTCTTTTCAATGCCCCATTCAACAAGACAATTGTAAATGCAATCGGACATGACCACACCGGTATGAGGAGGAGGAACGTGGCGGAAGTTTAAAATCCTCTTTTGTAGTTTCCAATCTGCATCAACAAAGTGTGCGGTCAATGACATAAATCTTTTTCTCTGATTCGAGGCCGTCCACATATCCGAAGTCAAACTTAATCTAGATACGGATGCCAGGAGAGCTTTTACGTTAGCTTTCTCAACGGCATATATCTTCATGCACTCTCTTTTCACAGTACTATGAGAGACCTTCTCACATCTGGGATTTAGAAATCTACAAAATTCCATGAAAACCTTGCTTTCTACTATGCTAAATGGCTTCTCATTGACTATCACTAATCTCGCAAACCACTCATTCAGTTTATCTGGATCATACTTATATGTTGAAAGTGCAACTTTAGAGTCATCTTCAGAAACAGTAAATGAAAGCAGTTGTTGAACTCCACCCTTCAATGTTCTTGGTCTCTTCGCATATTTATCAAGATGCCTCTTATAGTGAGTTGTAAAAGAACCAGAATGCTTACCGTAAAGAGTTTTACAATACTTGCATCTAATTTTGACTGAACCATCTGGTTACGTGATCTCATCAAAAGATTCTCATATCGCCGATCTTTTTTTCCCTTTCACAATACCTGAAGCTGTTTCAACTTTGTTATCTAATTTTTCTTCATCCACTACGGTTAAAGGAGAACTGATTGACGCACCAGGGCCAGAAGTACTTGGATTTTCTTCAGTAGTCATCTAAAAATCAAGAAAAAAGCATTGATACTCTGGTATGATGTGATAGATGATACACACCTACTTTGATTTATTATTATTTTTTTTTAATCTACTTTATGCTTGATACGATGCTAGCAGCTTCTGGAAACTTTTGTACCAGTAATTAATTTTTTAATGTGGAAAGATTTTGATTTTTTGATAGGATGCTGATAGCCATTTTAGATTAACATAGATGGAATTAACACTATTGTTACACAATGATTGCATGTCTAGAAATTATATGGCATTTTTATAGTCTAATCCTATGTTTAGTATTAAATTCTTTCTTTAGGAAAAAATTAGTATTATGTGAAGAATTGTGATTAGCTGACTACATTTCATCCACTTTGTCCATCCATTTTACTAGTTAATTTTAGGTGGTTAGCCCAAAAATGAAGCATATCCAAATATCAAGTGGACCACACCAAAGGAAACAGTGTGAATTTAATGTCTACCATTGAAAGTTCTAGGGGGCCACAAAAGTTTTAGATCAAGGTGATATTTATTTTTTCACTCCAGCCATGTTTTTTTATATCTTTGTAACAGGTTGGATGACAAATAAACATCACTGGAGGCCTTGGAAAGGTTTCAACATTGGAAATCAATACTTCCACTGCTTACTGTGGTATGGTCCATTTGAGCTTTGTATATGCTTCAATTTTGGGCTCAACCCCTAAAATGATTTGAAAAAATGGATGGACGGCGTGGATAAACTATATGCATTTATGGTGGGCCCAACAGAGTTTATTCAATACAATAAGAGGTTACTGAGTAACTCAGTATGCCATTCATTCCCGTCAAAGAAACAGGACGGGATTTCCTGCGCAAGGATTCTAGGTGGGACCCACTGTAATGTTTGTGAGAAATCAAAGTCGTCCATCCATTTTTCCACCTCATTTTAAGACATTTTGTCAAAAATGAGTAGGATCCAAAACTCAAGTGGGCCATAAGAGATGAAACGGTGGGAAAAGGAATGCGTACCATTGAAACCTTCCTAGGCTCTACCTTGCTGTTTATATGCCATCTAAACTGTTTATAAGGTCATTTTCACTTAGATAATGTGAAAAAACCAAAAAATTATATCGTTAAAAACATTTATTGACATATAAATATTTTAATGGTGGTCACTAAATCTCCACTTTTTCCTCTCGTGTGGCCCATTTGAGTTTTTGAAAATCCTCAATTTTGGTCCCATATGATAAAATGAGCTTAAAAAATGGATAGAAGGGTTAGATTTCACGCAAACAATTAAGTAGGACCCACACATAATCTTGTGCAGTAACTCCCTGCCAAATTCTTTGGCAGGAAATCCACGTCAAAAGTAACAATTAAAAATGACGCGGATTAGCTACTGACAGGTTCCCTTGGGTCCCACCATGATAGATGTGTTGTATCCACACCGTCCATCCATTTGGAGAGATCATTTTAAGGTATTATTTAAAAAACTAGTTTGATCCAAATCTCTAGTGGACCCCACCACAGAAAACAGTGGAGAGAGTGACGGCCACCGTTGAAACTTTCCTAAGGTCCACCGTGATGTTTATTTGTGATCCAACCTGTTCATAAGTTAAAAAAGACATTATATAAGGAAAAACACACATATCATCTAGATCGTAAACTTTTGTGGCCCTTAGAAGTTTTTAAGGGTGGGCATCAGTCTCTCCACTGTTTTCTGTGGTGGGGTCCCCTTGAGATTTGGATCTCACTCATTCTTTCGATCATGCCCTGAAATGGTCTCTCCGAATGGATGGACGGTGTGGATAACAAACATACATTATGTTGGGACCCACTAAACCTGGTGACGCAACTGTCAGTAGGTAATCCACATACATTAAAAAAACGCCCATACCCTGAGCATGCTTTTCTCTGAAGGTAGGATTTGAAGATCCATTGACGTTTCTTTCGTATCAATCGTATTTATCATGGAACCGAGATTTTATGTGGGCCCCATCATCAGGATGACCGCATAGAAATAGACTTGTCTACCCGATCTAGCCCATACCCTAACATATGCCATTAAAATTTGTGAGATCGGGTGGATCTCCAACGGAATCAAAAAAAAAAAAAAAAAAAAGAAAAGAAAAAGAAAAAGAAGAAGAAGAAGAAAAGAAGATGCACTCACCTCGTCGGGCGGGCGTGCAGCTGTCGGCGGTCAGCGGGCTGGGTGGGGTAGAGATGGAGAAGAAAGGGCAAGGGAGAAAGGAAAAGCTGCAGCGGGTGGGGACGTGGGGTAGCCGGGTAGGTTTTTTTAGAAAAGTAAAAATATTTTACTTTTTCTTATTATATATATAATTTAACCTATTTCTACTCGAGGCGAGTCGAGCTTGAGTCGAGTCGAGTTAAAACTGCCCATGGTCGAACTTGACGTGAACTCAACTCGAGCTTCTATGTTTCAGCTTGACTCGGCCCCGACTCAGCCTTCAAGCCGAGTTAATCCGAGCTGACTTGAGCCGAGTCGAGCGAGTTAATCGAGCTAGCTTGACTCGTGAATAGCTCTAGATGTGGGGCTTGGGTTATGAGATAAAGGAATTGCTTCGACGTGAGGGTTCGGCCCTATGGACCGAAGAGAGTTGATGAGGACATCACTTCATGTACACCCTTGCGTAAGTATTGGAGTTGATGAGGACATCACTTTAAGTATACCCTTGTGTACGTATCAGAGAAGGAAGCGGGCCGCACTGATTTTCCTATGGCTAGGCGAGTACCCATGATCGTGCTGAAGACCCCATATGCATGTGGGGGCATCTAGAAGACCCCACATTGAAAAGATGCACATGAGCTACTTTATGGAGTGATCCAAACCGTTGGGTTGGAGGGACGTAACGATTGTGCTATTGGATCACATGATCGGGCCATTGATGGTGAATCGTCCACATTGGTTTTTCTTAGATTTTATCAACTTATAGGATTTTGTTTTGTTTATGTTATATTTGGATATCATTATGAGTGTTTTTAGTTGATTTAGTTAGACTAGGGTTATTTTTGTCAAAATTCACAAAACAGAGTGGTTATTGTAAATTTTGAACTTTTTTGGAGCTATAAAAGATGGTTGGCGTGTGACCCTCTCCCTCATTGGATTTTGTGATTTTAAAAAGAGAGAGAGAGAGAGAGAGAGAGAGAGAGAGAGAGAGAGAGAGAAGCTCTTGCTTTCTTCTTCCATCTTTATGAGATTTGAAGATACTTTCATGTGATTTGGAAGGGAGATTTGTGTGAGGCTAATCTTCCTCAACGGATGTACGGGGTTTCCATCTATCCCCACATCATCATCTATTTTCCCCTCCATCAAGGTATTTTCTTCAAGTTATTCGATTCTCCCATCATAAGCCTTCATCTTCTCTTAAATCCATTTTTCATTTGCCTATCTATAATCTCAAACTCTAAAAGACCTAAATCCCTCCAACTGTGCCACGTGTGACCGTAAAATTACAAAATCCTAACTTTTCCCATTCTTCAATTCACACAAAATCCCTACACCGTTCTATCCAAAACCCTAATTCCCACATCCTAACCTAAAAACCCTTTCATCCCTTCACCCAATTTGATCCAATAAACCCCAATTCCCATAATCCTAATTTTACACTAGGTTGTATTAACCCTTCTACTTTGAAATAGACTATACCTTATGTTAATTGGATGTCCCTACATCCATTAGATCCTAGTTTTCTTTTATTTAATAATCTTGTGTGATGATATTGGTAACTTAGGCTAGGATTATACATGTTCTTTGGTTTTCATGGTATTCGTGATAATTATGGCAATGTATGTTTGTTTGTTTTTTTTTTTTTTTTAATTATCTTAATTCTGCTACTTGATCTCACATGTTATTTGGTTCATACATCGGCCCCACATCAGAACTCTCATCTAGTGTAGACAATAACTTAATTCACATGTAAACCCTACATGCAAATTAGGAATTTCACAATAACAGGGCTGTTTTGGATGGGAGGAATAGTTCGTGTTTTAATAAATTCAAAACTATGATTAGGAAGATCGAAATTGAAGGGCATTAAGGTTTGGATAAGCTAGAATTGGGGGATTAGGCATTTAGGGTTAGGATTTGAAATTAGGGTTGGGAAATTTAGGGGTTTTGGCGTAGAATTGGGGAATTAGGGTTTTGGATAGCTAAGGGTTAAGAATTTGGAAGATGAGAAATTAAGAATTTAGAGGAATTTGGCTAATTGGGGAATATTGGAATCCTCAGTTTAGGTTTTTTTTAAAAAAGGGGATTTAGAGGGGGTTTAAAGAGTAAGGTTCATGGAAGAAACGAGGGAAAGAGAAGGAAAAGGGGGGGGGGGGACTAGTGGCTAGCTGTACGAACGCAAGTGGCAGGAAGAAAAGAAAACAAAGGTGATGATAAAGAAAGAAGAAGAGATGAAATGGGGAAGAAGAGACGCTTACCTTGGAACGAAGGGAAAAGAGAAGAAGGATAAAGTGGAATCACTCTATGACGGTCTTGCAGCCTTCTCCAATCACTACTGGATATGTAACAAGCTTTCTCACAAAGCTAAGGAAGAGAAAACTCCTTTTCTTTTTTTTCTTTTTTTTTTTTTTCTTTTTTTCTCACAAAATAAGGCATGGGAACCTTGAACGCCCACCCCATTGCTTTTATACTTTCAGAAATTTTAATTACAAAATTGGCACTACACTTTGAGTAAAATGTGGCCCACTCTAAATAAGCAATCCAAACCAAATAAAACCAATCTAAAGTATCCATCATGTCCAAAATAAATAATAACTAAGAAATAAAAAAGGGACCCATAAGGTCTAAAGATCTTGTGCTCCAAGTGGTCCAATGACCCGATCGTCATGTTGGCATTGTTTACATACTAAAATTGAATTGTGTGTGAAATATCATAAACGCCTCTACTGACAAGTATACATATACAATGCCAACATTTAGAAGTTCCAAAAACACCCTGAATCCCTAATACAGTGAACTGCTAATAATTGCAGAATATTCCAAACCAGCAATTTTCATCTCCATCCAAAAACAAGCATAATTACAACAAAAATAAACAAGGTCTTAAGGAAATTGAGAAAGGAAAATAGGAATGGGTGCTTATTCTCATTCATATTCAACGCAAATCCTTTTATTGTGCATCAACATGTGTGTTCTATGGTAATCCCATGAGAACAGGGCCCAAATGAGGTGGGCACCACCGTGATTTGTTGCCGACATCCAAACCAATCATCAAATGTGCCCATCAAGCAAGGCGTTTCGTATCAGTTATGATATGCCCGTAAAGGCCGATATGTATAGGTAACGGCCATGACCGTTACGCGAAACAGGGGTGAAACAGGACAATTGGTTTTTAAGACCGTATCAGTTGTTACGGGGGCATAATGACTGTAACTCCCATAAAGGTCGAAAAACAACCACTTTTTTTTTTCTATTTAAATAAAAATTTCTCTTTTTTTTTTTTTTTTTTTTGCTTTTCTCATTTTGAAAACTCTCCTAGGTCATTTTACAACTGATTTCGACCACTCTTACTATAGTTTTTAATATTAAAACCATAGATTCAAGTGATTTGAGCGAATAGAACCTCCAAGGGCCATTTTTTTAAAAAAATAATAATAATTTGAAAAAGTAGTATTTATGCCTTTTTTCTGATTTCTAGTTCTAGTGCTTGATTGTGATGTGTAAACATTAGAAACTTATAATCATGTTCACAAATTCACTAAATAGCCTGCTACAACACTCTCACCAAAGAGTGAACCGTTACACTACCATAAACATGTTAAAAAAAAATAAAAATGAATACATATTTAGAATATTTACATTATTCTAGATTTTCTAAATATTTTTTTTTAGAATTTTTCAGACAAATCTAAATTTTCAACCGTTACGGCCGATACTCGTATCGGTAATGGTGGTGACCGTTACAGCCACAGTTGCTGATACGGAATACCAAGGAAAACAGTTGGTAGGGCGGATGACCCCCTTGATTCTGTATGGGCCAGGGATGTTTTCTATGTTGAATTAGGACCGTTCAATCCTTGCTCTACCCTGGATAAGGACGAGGCCAAAGAATAGGCCATTTCGCACATCAAGTGGGCCATGGTGAAATCAAGAGCGGGCATTCCCACCAATTGTTTCCTTCATGTGGCCCCACACCCCCACCTGAATCAGGGTTTGACCTGAGTTTTAGGTCCTTGCCTTAACATGAAGTGACACATCTGATAGTTGGAGAGGATGTCAACAACAGATCACAATGGGCCCACCCCATGGGCCACATTTGGTGTGCATGAGCCTCCCCTGCCCACCAATTCACATGGCAGCATCTCCCTAAACATAAAATAGAACGAGGTTGGCGGACTTGGACTCGACTCATTCCACCCCCAAACTTTTGACTCGGGTAAGTCATGCTCTGCAGAATTGGGGATCATTTTTCCTTTCCAGTGATTTGTACCATTGATATAATTTGTCAATTGTCAATACCACTGATATGATGGGCATTGTTGGGATGGTCATCCAAATACCCCAAATTGGAATATCTTGTAGTTTGGCCCTTTTTAAGAAATATTAAAGAATTGTACATGTGGCATATAGATTAAACTGGCCAAATCTTGGCACTCTATTTAGATGCACTAAAAGTTAAAATTCAGATTGCTTTTTAAAAAAAAAAAAATTTTTTTTAACAAATGCATATTGGAGTTTTTTTTTCCTAAATGTCCAACTGGTGGAAGTCAAATGGATTATTGAAATGACAACTATTCAATGGCCCAATTTGGTTGGACAAGGACGGTGCATCCGTGGAGCTAATTCAGACGGTCTTGGTGATAGTCGTGTCTCCTTAGAACACGACTATCACCAAAAGGTATCCCTCAAGGGGACACACTGTCGACTTATTTGCAGTTTTTATGAATGGAAGCACAAAATGTTTCTTTAGGAGCTCAAGAGGTATCCCTCAAGGGGACACACTGTCAACTTATTTGCAGTGATCGCAGAAGCACCAAGTAGAATAATGTAGAAAGCAGTGGCTTGCAATGATCACAGAAGCACCAATTAGAATAATGTCGAAGGCAGTGGCTGTGGGTTTATAAGTGGCTTTGAGTTTGGAAGGGGCAGCATGCAAATATCTCATCTTCAATGCACAAATGACATATTAATGCAGGACATGAAAATTAAATATGATATGCAAGATTTCAGGCTTTAGATCACACTAATTTTAAAACAATCACAAAAAATTCCACATCCCACATAAAAGTCGAGCATTCAACAAGAGGAATCTACGTGGGTCCAAGCCTACACATGTTAGGGCTGGATCAATTAAAAATTATAAACTAAACAATGCTCAAAGGATAGTAAATTCATTCACACATGCAAAAGATTACTTCCCAATCTAAGGGATTCACATGTTTCAAATCGGAAAAACCTAGGGTTTGCAAAAGTGGAATAGGACTTGGGATTTAGGATTATCTAGGTCTAGGGTTAGGGAAATAAGGCAAGAGAAGAGTGAAATAAAAGAGAGAAACGAACCCCAGATGATCCACATGTGTGGACGGCGGCCCAGGCCTGACACACGTGCATGGGATCCTACCCGCACGTGTAGGGCCCATGAATCTGAAATAAGCCAGCTAGGTGCTGACCAGCCAAGGGAGGTCCACCTTCACGCCAAGTTTCACGCTAATCGGATGTCTGGTTTGTGCACAGTGCTCTGTCAAAATTTCAGCCCTTCTGCAGGGTCAGATTCTAGAAATCTTCTGTAAGGGAAAGATTAGCTGCAAACATGGGTGGATTTGATGAGGGGATGGTTGTAGGAGATGAGGAATATGAATGGTAGAAGATGTGGGCGATTTAGGATGAATGTGGCTTCGCACCACGGTAGTTAACCGTTCGAAGAAGGGAGGGTTTCACATCCAATTAAGCTTCACAACTCAGAGAGGAGCAGGAAAACGCAGAAATTTTATTCAATCTTCAATGAGAAAAACGACTACGAGGGGTGCCTATTTATAATAAAATCTTATACTCCAAAACTCGCGCCATGTGCGCACCTTATTACTTGGAGACGAAGTAATAAAAATAATAACTAATCAAAGCAATCTAAACCGTCCATGATATTCCTAATAACAATAATAAGCAAAACTCAAAGTACTAGATCGTTTGGAATAGTGGGCTACGATCATGAGAACCCATGGTGGGATTCACATGACGATCGGGTCCATTCCAAGGAACCAAAATGCAGTACTCTAACTAGGGGGTCTTTCGTAGACGTCATCATTGATCCAGATCTTGGCCTACCCCTATGCATTGACAAAGTAGCTAAGAGACTATGGGATTTAACGATAGAATGCATCAAAAGAATGCTATCAGTGTGGAAAAGTAAGCACTTAGCTTTACCCCACTTTAATTAAGGCGATGCTGTCAAATATGTTGGGTATATTCACGTCTGTATTTTAATGCCCAATCCGGGTTATGTGCTAAATCGAAAGAATCCAGAGGAACCTCCTGTGGGAAAGAGGGAGAATAGGAAGAAATATCATTTGGTCAAATGAAGTATGGAAACCAATAGAGAAAGGAGTATAAAAAATCCATCAATCATGAATCGGGCACTTCTAAAAAAATGGCTGTGGAGATTTGGGATTAAGGATAATTCCCTACGGAAGCATGTAATAGAGGAGAAATATTGTAACAAGAAGGGGAGTGGTTCACAAAAGAATCATCAATTTACTGGGAGTCAGGAATTTGGAAGGTGGTGATGGAAGAAATCTAGGAATTTCAAAAAGAGGTCTCTTTCGTGGTAGGTAACGGAGCTCAAGTCAGATTTTGGGCAACCCATGGTATGGACAGGCCACTAAGTGAAGAATTTGGAAGCCTGCTCAGTACAGCAGTGTACAAACGCACTTTCATATCTTATTGCTTTGACAGAGAAAGGAACAGATGCGCATGGACTCCATGATTCCGCAGGAATTTATGTGGTGAGGAGATTGGGCATTTCATTCATTTGCAAGAAAGAGAATGAAACTGTAAATCTGTAACTGAGGGGAGGCAAAGACTAGAGGTGGAACTTCGAAAAGAATGTTCCTTTCTCAGTCAAGTTCTATTACAAGGCTATCAAATGTGGGGGAAGGGGAGGACCGATTAATCCTATGGTGCATATTTAGCATTTTCCAAGGCCGCCAAGAGCCATACTTTTCATATGGTTGGCTTCTAAAGGAAAAATCCTTACTGTCGACCAACTCCAAAAGAGGGGAATGACCATCACAAATGTATGCATTCTATGAAAGAAGGCCGGGGAATTGAAGAAACCTTCTAGCGGTCTGTGTACATGACAAATTCCTTGGGAAGTAGTAGATGCCTCCAGTGCTTCAAACACCAATGCATACAAAGAGTTCTAGAATCCTTCTCCAAATAGCATAGGAGAAGACACAGTGGACAAGGAGATGGTCTAAAAGCTTAAAGGCTTCAAAGGCAATCTCCTCCCATGGAATAGGGAGGTTTTTGGTGATTTTTTCCAAAACATCAGGAAACTGAGGATGAGTTTCTTAAACGTCAAGTTGAGCTAGAACTGTCTTTGACTTCTGACAAAGATAAGACTGACATTGACTTAGCAAATCAAAACCTAGATAAAGCTCTTCTTCAAGAATCAATCTTCCGGGAGCAAAAAGACTGTCTTTGACTTCTGACAAAGATAAGACTGACATTGACTTAGCAAATCAAAACCTAGATAAAGCTCTTCTTCAAGAATCAATCTTCCGGGAGCAAAAATCTTGTGTTCAGTAGCTAAAAGAGGACTTCAAATACAAAACTATTCTATGCTTCCACTAAAGAACGAAAGTGATTGCCCTTAGGGCGTGTTTGGGCGGTGGGATTAGAAGGGATCAGGTGGGATGGGATTCAAAAAACATATTTATTACCCATGGCAGGGATTGTCCCTTGTTGCCATGGGATAAGATTAATGTCATGCTTTGTTGGTAATACGGTGGTACATTGAATGGATATACCCACCATCATTTGAAATTACTGAGAATAACAAACGTGTTATATCTAAACCGTTCATTTGTTTTGTAACCTCATTTTATGGCATGGGCCTAAAAATGAGGTAGATCCAAAACTTATATGGCCCCAAAGAAGTTTTCAACGGTAAGTATTCAATCCCCATTGCTTTCTATGGTGGGGTCCACTTGAGCTTTAGATTTACCTGATTTTTTGGCCCATGCTCTAAAATAATCTCGAAAAATGGGTGGACGGTGTGGATATAGCCCACACATCATTGTGGGACCTACACAACTTGCTAACATTGAGTGAAATTGGCACGGGACCCAATACAATTCCATCTAATCTAATTCCATTCTTCCCAAACATGGAGTGGAATTGGCACAAGACCAGATGAATCCCATCCCACCGAATCCCTTCTAATCCCACTGCCCAAACACGCCCTTAAGGATATGGGAGTATAGTAGAGAGCATCACCCTTTATAAATTTATAAGTAATCCACGCCAAGCAATATAGGTTAGGTTGATGGGTTTATGGACAACATCAAACAATCCTGTAAAAGGTGCCAAACTTCATCTATTATACCTAAGCAATATTGCCATGGAGTATAGTAGGAAGTAATGGGTTATGGCAGAATCAGTCTCCTCATTGTTGCAAATTTGGAGATGGGCATGAGGAAGAAAAAGGTGTTCTTATGGAACTTGCCCATTCTAGTGACCTTTTGGTCCATATGATAAGACAGCAATGATAGAAGCTTTAATAACAAACCAGAAAGGGTGAAGATGATCTCCCATAGAGTGAGAGGGAGACTTATCTATTGGGCTTTGAATCCACTCTGTTTAAAGGATGTCAGTTGGAAGAAATAGAGGAAAGTCCATGGGAGGATGAAATGGACTAAAGGGAGCAGTGCGCATGCACCAATTTTTTTTATTTTTTGTTTTTTTTATTTTGCTAAATTTAGGATGTATGTTCTTTGTTAAAAAAAAGATAGTTTTGCATGCTCCTGCTTTTTCCAGTTGAGCGTAGCTCAGGTGGTTTTGTTGGAAGAAATAGAGTTATCTCTCTCTCTCTCTCTCTCTCTCTCTCTCTCTCTCTCTCTCTCTCTCTCTCTCTCTCTCTCTCTCTCTCTCTCTCTCTCTCTCCTTGTTTTGTTCTCAAGCAAAGGATGATCTTTGTTACTCAACCAATCAATTGTATGTATACCCCATATTAACTAAAAATAGCCGTGGGGGGTGCATGGTATATGTATCATATTCGAAAAGTGAGATCAGTTGATCAATCCTAATTATTAATTTGTGAAGACTTGTTTGTTGTATTCAGGCCATTGGATATTTTTAATTTCAGCTGTCCATTAAACTTCCACCCACCGGATATTTAGGTAATAGAATCAGTACAATGTTTATTTTAAGGTCCATCTAGGTTGTGTAGACAATTTGGAAGGTTTGATTTAATTCATTTGTGTGTGGTGTGCCACATGCAAAATTTCTTAGTTTATGTGCTGAAAGTGAAAAGTAGGAGGAGGAGGTAATGGGCATACACAAACTCACTTGGGTTTAGTGATTCGTCCAAGTCATCCAAAAACCTGGGGAAACTCACTCGATTCATGTAACGCTTCTACCCCCACCAAGTCTACAAATTATTAAATTGGTGGGGCACAAAAATCAGTTCCACCTGGGGAAGTCCCAAGTCAACTCGCTAAGTCAGCCAACCTCATAATGAACACTACATAAAAGAAAAAGAAAAGAATCAAATAGCAATTACCTGAGACATAATCGAATCTGCAAGGGGGCGCATTCCCTCCACACCAATGTATCTAGAGGACGTGGAAGGAATCGGCACAAAATGACCACCCACTTCCAGCTCCCCAATCAGCCCTGTCCATTCTCGAACAAGTTCTTTCTCCTTCCATCCATCAACCAACTCGTGAAAGTGAGAATCATTCACTGTGAAGAACTGAGCAGCATGGTCAAAGACCAACGATTGAGGATCAATAATTCTCGTTCCCATTCTCCCTCCCAACCCGTGCACCCCCTAAAAGATATATCAGGAACCCATATTAGATTATTATTATTATTAACATGGAACATCAAATTATTTAATCATCAGATCCAATAACTCATCAAAACCACATAATCTGCCACAAATGACAACAAAGAACTACTGGTATAAACACATATCAGAGACTCACAAGATAAAGTAGTAACGGAAAAAAAAAATTCTTATGTGCGTAGATATGAACCTCCTTTCTTGGATAAATGATGAAACTTCATTATCGAGCAAAAACAAAGATGAAAACAACTATGGGAGAGGCAAAAAAATTAATAATAAAAAAATAATAATAATTTCCAAATACAAGTGTTGCTCCATCTTAAGCAAATTGTCTTTCTCAAAACCTTAGTTGCACAAACTGCAAGGGGAAGCAGGAGAGAATTCAGGCAAGAGAAAGGGAAAGTGTCTGGTTCAAAATGTTAGCAATATAAAAGGATAAGAAGTGGGACTGTATATATATATATATATATATATATATATATATATATATATATATATATATATATATATATACACACCAGTGTTTTCAGTAGCGCTGCAGCGTAGCGAAAACGCTACGTAGCATCGTGTGTAGCGTGGGTAGCGTAAGCTACCTGAAATCTCATTTTTTTTAAGTGTTTTTTCTATGTTAGTTAAACACCAATTTTAAAATGGTGATGATTTATACCTATGACACATGGCACTACATTAAACTAATCCGGACCATCCAAATTGTGGTCTATATCATGAATTTGTGATGTTTCAATAAATAAAAAAGAAGTCATACTTAGAGAAGTCTAAAGGCAAATAGAGAAGGATTTTGCATGGAAATAAGTGGTTGATATAGAGAATGTGTATGTGGTTAGTGGCCCTGTATGTGGTTAGTGGAGGTAATCTACAAGGGGTTGGATTCAAGAGACCCTATGCCAAGAGACGAAGGCCCTTTGTCAGCCATAGGAGAGTCCAAGAGAGATGATAAACCTACGAAGAGAGGCCCTACGCCAAGAAAGATTGATTCGAACAACTCTATATCACTCAATCCTTCAAGATAATAAGAGATAAACCTCAAATAAATAGCAATCATCCAAAATACCATGAAACTCAGTCAAAAAAGGCCCAACTAAGTGAAAAACGGCCCAGCCGCACGTCCGTTTGAGGTTAAAAACCTCTCAAACATTGATCTTAAGTAAAAAATCATCCATGGGTAGCTTGAGAGGAAGATTTCGGTCCATCTTGAGCAAAGAAACCAAAGAAAAGCTTATCGATTTGAGGTAGATCGAAGAAAATTGGAAGATGGGCCCAATTTTTGAATTTCTCTATTTCGTCCAAAATACCATGAAAGGAAGTCCAAAAAATTCCGAAAAAATCATGACAAATCTTCTAAAATCAAGATCTATCAAACCCCTTAACTTTTAGCTCAAACGGAGTCCACGTGTTCGTACAATGCTAACGTCAGTCGTATGGCTGCTGACGTCAGCAAGGTGACGTGTCGCCTCTCAATCTATTGGATGCGGAATGCCTGGATCTATGCTCTGATACCAAGTAGAGAATGATTTGATGATAATAATGCGAAGAAAAGAGGAGAAGATTGAGAAAGAAAAAAAAGAAGGAAGAGAGTTTGGGAAAGATGTTGTGTTAGGCTTGCTTGCCCTAACACATAACATTTTATTGTAATAGAGCATATAGTACACTGCAGGAAAAGAGGGAAGTATGCACATGCACTTACACTAAAAGGGCCACTAACCACATACACATTCTCTATAGTTGATGATCTAGATTCATAGTCAAGAACTCATAGAAATTATGTATTTTGTAAATTTTATCATATGTTCTATTATTTGAATTAAAAATATTAAAAATTGTGTAGCTTACGCTACACATTATAGAGGACCAAACGCCATGCTATATGCTACACGCTATTTAAAACATTGATATATATATATATATATATATATATATATATATATATATAGAGAGAGAGAGAGAGAGAGAGAGAGAGAGAGTCAGAAGCATGAGTTCAAAGCGAGAGTAGCACCTTGGTATGAGAATCCTGCAAGTAAGCTCTAAACATGGCAAAAAGAAACATGCAAAGAAGAGTGGGGACCCGCACAATCGCCATAGTCATAACAACAAAACCAAGAACAACAACCTCAAACCCACTAGTTGGCACATTGACTCCAAAGTCAACAAGAGTAAGTGATTGACTGAGTCCCAAGCCAAGTGTTGGTTTGAAAAGTATGGCATCAACTTGATGGGTGAATTTCACAGCCTAACCAAGTGGTTATTTGAAGTGAGAACCATTTTAATTCTTCCACCAAAAAAGTTAAATCAAGTGGATCACAAATGAATTGAGGCAGATGTAGACCAGTCCACTCAGCAAGCGGGCGGGCAAATGCAATGCAACAAGATTGGAGAAGAATATCAACTTTTGAATAGGTGTGAGTGTGAATGTGTGCCAATTTGAAATTCAAACCCTTTGTCAGCATGCCACAGATTAATCTCTAATCACTCCATGAATCACCAATCATAATAAAACAACAAATAAAAGATAGTAAACATACCCACCCCATTCAAACCCAATGGCATCACACTAAAAGAGCTCTAAAGAGAGCACCAATAGTAGCAATGTAAATAAGAAGAAGAATCATAGGAATCTAAAACATCACTCAATCAAAGTAATCAACTATTCATGAAAGAGCCTTTTTATGTTTGTATAATTCTTTTCAAAGTAAAATAAACCTTGATATCACCCTAACCATCCATTCCTTATAATCCTGACCATCTATTTCAATAAAATTTAAAGAATGACTAAAATATCCCTTAATCCCATCACAACCATACATGCCTTCCAAAAATGTTGTTATTACTCAAACAATATAAGAGTTGCACATCTTGAGCTTGTTTTAAAGCTAACTCAATAGGCTTTAAACAAAATCAATTACGTGCCATTGAAACATCATTTCATACCCAAAGGTGACCAACTAGGTGAGTGGCGAAAATACTGAAGTAAAACTGGTTCAACTCACTCTAATTGTTAACTAAATGACCGATGATTTGGTCAAGAATTGCACACCAGGACCTTTGATCTTCCATCAAATCAATCTGGACCCTCAAAATGGTCAAAATCTTCAATATGGACCAATGGACAGTTCAGATCCTTGATTAGAACCTTGATCAGAATGATCTTCAATGGGCCAGCTTGTCTTGCCTGGATGCTACAAAATGTAAGTGTTGAATGAACTGTTGTCAAGTTCTTCTTGCAAACCAATCATTGAATCTACATACATGTGTCCATTTGATGACTATACTGGCCAAATTTTTGTGCCAAGTCATCCTCAAAACAGGCAATTTATTCATAGTTTAGATGTCCCAAAAACCTGCCATGTTGGCATGCGTTCTGCATATAGTGTGTGGAAAGGGTCCATGACTTGAGCTAGTAGGCCTTCAATAAAAGCATGGAACTGCTATCAACATCGAAATTATTCCATGGCTACTAAACCTCTATGAAATCAAAACAAAAGTCAGCGAACCCAAAAATCCATGAAACCTTTTGCTCCACAAAACCAACATGGGAGGCTTGACAAAGCAACCATTTAGTGAAAATTCCACCTAAAGCTGCTTGAGACCTCATAGTGAAATTCGAAATCAATATAATTAAAAGATGTGCTACAAACGAGGATCTTCACAGTTAAAAAACACCCATGTTGTGCACAAACTGCCCATTAGGCATGTAATCTTTAGGGGTGCACATCAAGGTGTCCCGTATCGGTATCGGTTGGCGTAACGGTGCCCTCCAAAACCAATACAGATACGGGGGCGTAACGGCGATACGGGAGCGTAATGGGCCATAACAGCGAAAAAAAAAATTTTTGCCAAAAAAATATGAAAAAATATATATGAAATCCGGAATATTCTAAGCATTCCAAATATGCATTCATTTATAAATTGGAACATGTTTATGGTGGTGTAATGGTCCACTCTTTGGTGAGAAGTTGTATCAGACTGTCTGATGAATTTATGAACCAGATAACCTGAATTTGACAACAAAATTCATATATTTAATTTTCTAACTATCTACTATCAATGATAGATATATTAGAATAAATGTAATATGAAAATATCTTACATTTAGGTGTTTGCAATTATTTTTGAGGGCCAAAATTCATGCGTAAATAGAAAAAAGTATAAAATGGCACCCCAAATATGTAAAATGCACATTAACATTTTCTACTATGATTAACACATCACATGGCATCATTAAAACAGCAAAAGAATCATTAAAAAATGATTTTTTTGAATTTTCAAAAAAAGGGCCAAAATAAATGCGTAAATAGAAAAGAATATAAAAAAATATAAAATGGCACCCCAAATCTGTAAAATGCACATTAACATGTTCTATTATGATTAACACATCATATGACATCATTAAAACAACAAAAGAATCATTAAAAAATGATTTTTCGAATTTTCAAAAAAAGGGCCAAAATAAATGCGTAAATAGAAAAAATATTAAAAAATATAAAATGGCAACCCAAATCTGTAAAATGCACATTAACATGTTCTAGTATGATTAACACATCATATGGCATGATTAAAACAACAAAAAAAACTATTAAAAATTGATTTTTCGAATTTAAAAAAAAAAAGGCCAAAATTCATACGTAAATAGAAAAAATATAAAATGGCACCCTAAATCTGTAAAATGAATATTAACATGTTCTACTATGATTAACACATCATATGGCATCATTAAAACAACAAAAGAATCATTAAAAAATGATTTTTCAAATTTTCAAAAAAAGGGCCAAAATAAATGCGTAAATAGAAAAAATATATAAAATGGCACCCCAAATCTGTAAAATGCACATTAACATGTTCTACTATGATTAACACATCAAATGGCATGATTAAATGGCCAAAATTGAATTTTTGGCCATTTAAAATAGCAAAACAACCATTAAAAATTGAATTTTTGAATTTTAAAAAAAGGGCCAAAATTCATGCGTAAATAGAAAAGAATATTAAATGGCACCCCAAATCAGTAAAATGCACATTAACATGTTCTACTATGATTAACACATCATATGGTATGATTAAAACAGCAAAACATATTAAAAAAAAGTATAAATACCTATTTTTGACGAATTTCTGAAAAATGGCCCACCAAGCTTTAATTCAAGAAAATTCATAATATAATGTGTTTTTATCTCAAATACTCAGCCAAGGTTGGTCGAAATTAGTAGTAGAAGGAGTGGGAAACAGTTTGGAAGCAAGAGGTTTCAAAAAAACAGCAAAAACAGAGCTTAAAATGAAAAAACAAAAAGTTACCGTTATTTGGTTGATACGAGCCCGTTACGGGCCTACAAAATCGGATAACGGCCGATACGACCTCGAAACGCGTAACGGTTCTCACCGTTACCGTTACGTATCGGCCGTTACGTAACCGTTTTGGCACACCATGGTGTACATCTAAACATTGGAACCATGTAACCAGACTGGAACCGTTGGATCGGTCCAATTTGGTCCAGTTTTAGGGTGCTAACGGTCCGGTTTCAGTTATCAAATTTTTTGAACCGTTGATTACGGATCGGTTCCGATTGAGGGTCGTATAGAACCGAACCTAACTGTTGATCCAAACCGTAGATCCGATCCATGACAGGAACCGTGGATCCGAACCATCGATCCGAATTGGTTTAAAACCACAAAAAAAAAAACCTAAGTTGCCTAAGTCCTTCAGCGCCTGCCCTGTCGCCGACTCGCCCTGCCCTTTGCCCTCTCTCTCTCTCTCTCTCTCTCTCTCTCTCTCTCTCTCTCTCTCTCTCTCTCTCCGTCCTAACTCCCAATCACCGGCAATCCCTCTCTCTCGCCATCCCAATCAACAGGACACTCTCTCTCTCTCAGTACGCCATTTTCTTTCTAGGTTTTCCGAATTTCTCCCCCCCTTTTCAAAACCCTAGCTCGAAATCTCTAATCCGTCTCGAATCCCGGCGCATAAACCTCACACAACCGTTGGGAAGGTAAGTTTTGCAATGTTCATAAAAGACGCTGGATAAAAGGTTGCATAACTTGCATTTATAGTGGTAATCTTCGCTTTGCAGGATAAATTTTTCAAAAACACCACGTCTAGCCATCCCTCTCTCGTTGGCCATCCCTCTCTGGCCATCTTGAATCTCGATCCGAACTTCAACAACGGCTTCATCATCATTCTCTGTGATGGTAATTACCAATTATCAATGTTATTGATTTTTTGTAAATGTTTTATTGAATATGAACCATTGTTGCATTTGTTTTCTTATACAATTTGCGGGCCACTATTCCAAGGGTTACGACTCTGGACAGCCCTAACGAAGAAATTTTTAGGTGGCAGGGTCCATGAGAGCAATGGTCTGAATAATTGAACCATGGGCCTGCTTGCTCAAGCCGAAAACCTAGAGTCCTGCATCAGATAAATTCCTGATGGTTGAAGGGTGCATTTGATTGCACTAAATACCATGAAATCTCCTAATATATCACTAACAGCATAAAACAGTTATTGGGATATCTGTTTGGTTGAAGGGTGCAACCAAACATCCTTACATCAAATAAATTCCTGTTTATTTCTTCATCTTTTTTTTTTTCCAAATCAACTAATGGGCTGGATTTTTAAAAGCCCAGAACCGTGGATCCGATCCGGGACCAAACCGTTCTTCACGGTCCAGTTCCGGTTCGGTTCTAGGGTGCTAACGGTCCGGTTTCGGTTCCAATAGTTGCAAAACCGTTAAGAATGGTTCGGTTCCGGTTTCACCCCAGAACTGGACCGAACTGACCCGTGTGCACCCCTAATAATCTCCACCATCAACTACCAATGCAGCCGAAGAAGACACTACAAACAAGGATCTTCGCAAGAAATTATGATCACGTATTTAAACTTAAGGACAAGTTTCTTTCAAAGCCGGGTGGAATTGATAAAACCAAATGGCCACACAAGTTCGACTGATTAAGATTTGAGAATCTACCTGTTCGAATTGTCTCAATTGATGATCTAGACCCCGTGGTCTGATGATTAATCGGATGGGATCAACGGTTATATTACATTGTGGGGCTGGGCGGAGCAATCAAATTATATTTCTAGAATTTATTTGTTTTGGTTAGTTATTAGAGTTTGAATAAGTATCTAATAATTTATCCTTTTTATTTTTGTCACTTTTTTGTGGGCCACTTTTGGGGTACCAAATAATGTACGAATAACATGAAATTGGTCCTATTTGATAAGCTATTGAATCAGCATTCAAACGAGCCCAAGATCATGCAATTCTAACTCCATTTGAGTAAGGTGTTCTGTATCCATTACGATACGCCCCTAAAGGCCGATACGTATAGGTAACGGCCATGATCGTTACGCAATACGAGGGTGAAATAGGGCAGCTGGCTTTTTAAGACCGTATCGGCCGTTATGGTGGCTGTAAAGGCCGTTACGGGGCAAAACAACCGTTACCCCTACAACGGTTGAAAAAAGACAACTTTTTCCCTTATTTAAATCCATTTTTCTTCTCTCTTTTTTCACTTTCTCATTCCAAAAACTCTTATAAATCATTTTACAACAGATTTCAACCACTCTTACTATAATTTTTAAGATTAAAACCGTAGATTGAAGTAATTTGAGAGAATAGAAACTCTGAGGACCTTTTTAAAAGATTGAAAAAGTAGTATTTATACATTTTTTTCTAGTTATAATACTTAATTGTGATGTGTAAACATTAGATACAAATTAATCATGTTCACAAATTGACTAGACAGCCCGATACAATACTCTCACCAAATAGTGGACCGTTACACTATCATAAACATGTTTAAAACAAAAAATGAATATATGTTTGAAATATTTACATTATTCTGGAATTTCTTGATATTTTTTCAGAAGTTTTTGGGCAAAAGAAAATTTTCAACTGTTACAGGGGCCGTAACGACGTAACAGTCGTTACGCCCCCGTATTGGCCATTACGGACGATACCCGTATCGGTAATGGTGGTGACCATTACGACCACCATTACCAATACGGAATACCTTGCATTTGAGTGAGCTACAAGTCTATAACCCATTTATATAAGGCCCATATGGTAGTGATGAGATTCAAGGGCATTTTCGTAATTTTCTGTTATTAGGGCTACTCTGCTTAGCTAAAGTCTATATAAAGACATGTTATGGAGTTGCAATGCATTATTATATTGATTTGAATAGAACTTCTTTGGTTTGCTTTTTTTATTTGGTAGAAGATTTCAAGAGGAGATTTTTTACAACCTCGGGTATTTGACTACAGGATTGTTGGGTTCTTTTCCATGATCTCTTTCTTCTTTTCTTTGATTTATTTTCATCCCCTTTCATTAATTAGAACCAAAGCAAGTTCTGCTCTTGGAAAACTTAAAGATGATAATTTTCCCATCTCAATCCTTCTCTTTCATCTTTCTCTTCTGCCTTAATCATTTATCTTCCATTTCCTTTCCTTTTCCTTTTCCCTTTTCCTTTCCTTCTTAAATCTCCAAATCTTAAACCTTACACCTTCCTTTTTTTCCCAAACTCTAACCATACCAAGTATAATATAAATAAAAAAATAAAAAATAAAAATCAAACACATCAAAACCTAACCGTACCCCATTTCTAACCCTACCAAATCCTAATCCCATTGCAATCCATCAATTCCCTTGCTGTTTTTTTTTTTTTTTCCTTCAACCCATCCCAAAACCCTTAGATCTATAACATATGCCTAAAGTTCAACATATATTCTTTCATATTCTGTCTTAAAGATGTCATGGATAGGAAGATGTTCATCTGCATAGTACAGTGATCCCTATTTAGACTCCGTTCATATCCATCACATTATTCTTATCCTAGTTACTTCGATGATCAAGATCATCCTTCTTATCACCCTGAGTCATACCCATTTTCATATGTGCCTTATGGAGATTCTTTTCAACACCCCTCTTAATGTTATGAAAGATGATAGCCATAAGTCGGCTATTCCAAAGCATCCTATCACACAGAAATGTCAACAACGGCTAAGAATGTTCGAAGATGAGTTCGAGCTGAGTTGAGCTAATTTTTTTAGCTCGAAAATGAGTTCGAGCAGGCCCCAACTCGATTCAAATCCAGCTCGAATCCAGCTCGATGCTTGTGTACTCGCCACGTGCAAGCTCAGACCACAAGATCAACGGACACAGTGCAAGTAGCAGAGCTCCCAATGGAACTGATGGTGTCAATAGAGAAGCACTCATCTCTCTTTTTCAACGGTGAAAGCTTGTGTAGTGTATTTATATATATACAGAGATATTGAGAGCATGTGTTTGGTTGATTAGGTAATGAGATGATTCGAACTCAGATCGAACCAATTCAGTGACTCGGTTACTTTTCCATTGATGTTGCTCACCAACTATTTGATAAAATGACTCAACAAAATGTGGCTAGTGGCAAGGAAGGTTTGGCTGGTGGCAAGTAAGGTTTGTACATGAAACAAATACTCTTTTTCTCTTCTTCTTTTTTTTGGGTTTTTATGTTACTTTGAAGTGTTTCATAAAATACCTGTAAAACCATTCCCTCTGTTTGTAAAACAGTGGGATTTTGAAGTAGCAGTTCAGGTGTTTGTGGAAATGCCTCAACGACGAACTCAGCCCGAGCTGTTGACCGAACCGAGCCGAGCTGGCCAGTTAGGCTCAAGGACCGAGCTAAGCCGAGTTCGAGCTGAGGTCAGCCAGTGTTCGAGCCGAGTCGAGTTGAGGCCAGCTCGACTCGGTTCAACTCAATGTACACTCCTAATTAAAGCGTTTGAGGGCGATATTGCAAAAGAATTCAAGTGATTCAAGGAGGCGATAAAAAGTTGCTTCAAACCCTCGATTGAACAAAAAAAAGCTCTATGGACTTCAATCCATTATCTATGGAGTTCCTAAGAACGACATGGTTGAAGCAAGTGTGAAGACTCGAGGAATCTACTATCGGCTTTCTCAATGGATCCCTGGATACCTCTGCTAATGGATCAATAGGTCGATCAAAGAAAGCGCCGATGACAATGGATGATCAACCATCAAATGACATGGTAGAGGAGATTGAAGGATTGTAAAGTATGGACAATTCAATGGTTGAAGAGATGGGACAGTTTCACGATCACCATAGCACCGCATAAAAGTCTATCAAGACCTATAGATTGAAAGCCAGCCACGACAAAAGGGCCACTATCAATGTCTAGAACATGGAGGACCACCAAAAAGCGAAAGAAAAGGTGGCAAGTATTTAAATGTCATGTTATGCACAGATTGCCAATTAGGCATGTAAGCCTCCACCATCAACTACCAACCAAGCTGAAGAAGACACACTACAAACGAGGATCCTCGCAAGAAGTTATGATCACCCATTTAAAATCAAGGACGAGTTTCTTTCAAAGCCGGGTGGAATTGATGCAACCAAATGGCTACACAAGTTGATTGATCAAGATTTGAAGAATCCGTCCGTTCAAATTGACTTAATTGATTATCTGGACCAACTTCGTGGTCTGATGATCAATCTGATGGGATTAACGATTAGATTATGTTGTGGGTTTGGGAGGAGCAATCAAATGGTCATTATATTTTTAGGATTTATTTATTTTAGTTAGTTATTAGGGTTTGATTAAGTATTTAACAATTTTTTCTTTTTTCGTGGTCCACTTTTGGAGTACCAAATGATGTCTAAATGATGCGAAATTGGCTCCATTTGGTATCCCATTGAGTTAGCTTTCTAGCAAGCCCATGATCATACAATTCTAACTCCATTTGAGTTGAGTTATGGCCCATTTATACAAGGTCCATATAGTCTGTAATGCATTATAATATTGATTTGAATAAAACTTCTTTGGTTTTGTTGTTTGGAATTCCTTTGGCAATTGGTTTGCTATCCTATTTGCATCCCCTTTCGAGATTGCATTAAGAATTCAATAGAGAGAGATGATGGGGGAGGTGTGTGCAGTTCTCTTAAATAGAGATTTTGAAGAATGTGATAATTGGGATGGTTTCAATTCCCAGGAATTTGAAACGCATTGTTACAATCCCAACGGTTTAAAGAGCCTAGCTTGAGGCATTCCATCAGCCCTAGGCTTTTGGCATATTGGTTAGGTTCTTAACAATTGGTATCAGAGCCAACGCCACGTCCAATGTTCAAGTCACTGAAGGGCCAACCTGTGGAAAGGGCGACCTGGACCAGAGTGAAAGCTGCCACAGCCTGGAAAGGACTAGCTGGACAGCTAGAGTGCAACCACCAAGTGGAAAGAGCTGCCTAGATAACCAAAGTGCAGCTGCCATGCCCCAGAAAGGGCTACCTGGAAAAAAGGCCAGAGTGAGTGCTGCCACAGAGTGGGCCGCCACAGTTTGGTGGAATGTTACGATTCCAATGGTTTAAAGAGCCTAGTTTGATACGTTTCATCAGTCCTGGGGCTATTGACCTATTGGTTAGGTTCTTAACACTCACCCTCCCAACAGGAATTCAAAAATGGCCTTTTGCTGGAATTGAATTCCAACTCGAATTCAATTGTCAACTTTTCCAGCCTACCAAACGCAAAAGAAGAAAGAAAATGAAATCCACGGAAAATCAAGACAATGGACTGACCGTGTCGAAAACCGTCGACCGGATCCCCCTTTTCTCGAGACCGAGGGCGCAGAGCATCCCAGACATCCCGCCTCCGATAATGGCAACGATCGGGTTATCGGAGATTGGAGAGGTGAAGATAAGCTGCTCCTGGGCGAATGTCTTCTTGATAACGGACCTTCTAGAGGACCCGTACGAGTTCTTCTTCCTAGGGTTTCTGGAGGGAGTCGGCCTACCGCTGCTGCCTTGCATTGGATTCTGCTTGCTGGTGGGTTTGGATTCGGATCGGCAGATTAGGGTTAGGGTTTTGGGGTTTGGGTTGAAGATTTTGGAATTTGGGGATTTGAAGGGTCGGAAGAGGAAGGAAGAGGAAGAAGAGCTGAGAAAGCCAGCAGTAACATTCATGGCTTTTTTGGAGGGATGGGTTTTGGTGGGAAAGAAGAAAAGAAGAATGGGTGAACTTCAAGAAATCTACGCACCCCTCTTATCCTATCATTAATGAGAAAACCTTTGATACTCGTATAGAGTGTGATAGATGATACGCATGCCCTAAAAATTTACTTTAAAATTGCATATTTTTATTCAATTAAGTAAGTATTAAAATTTATAAATTATGGATCCCAGCCTAAATGTATCTTGAAACTAAAATTAAGGTTATTTAGTCAACTGAGAAACGGATTGGTGGCATTTGATTGGACGGTTCAAATAAAAACATCCTATGGTTTTATTTCACCGTACAAGTGGCCACGGATCAGAGGTTAGAATTATCGAAGAAAACGTATTTCGGACCGACTTAGAAATTTCCACAGATTAGTCAGTTTTGTTTGAATTAATGCATGCTACGTATATGTATATATATCTATGGATGCATGCATATAGAGCTTTATAGGCGGCAAGAGTATCAAATAACTCTATCACACTATGGTGTGCGTCTGCCATAATTTTTATTGAATGGGGAAGTCATAAGCTGCGCTCTTGGTGTGCATTTTTCGTCGATCCAGAACGTCCAAGTCGTGGGTCCCTTTGTGGATGAGGTATTACAAAACAGTTTGATTGGAATGTAGTAACAGTCTATTGGTAGATTTCAAACATACGGGTGGGATAAGATAACGATTAGGGATTATGATCTGATGTACGAAATCAGAGTTCAGGAGGGAGTAATGGCGTAGATTTGGATATTTTAGATCTTTGCATGGTACACCACGTGTACGGTGGAGGAGCTGCCACCGTCTAACAAAAGTACGAACGCACTCTGTAGCTGGGCAACAAATATTGCCGATATTTTGAACATCTCACGATAATGTCACGATAAATACACAAGCAATATATAACGGTGTTCCTGTGATGTTTTCAAAATCTGCAGATTTTAAATATCGCCTTGTTACCGGCCAAAAACAATAAAAACGCTATGGATTTGTCATATAAATGTATTTAAAAATTAAATTTATTTAATAATTTAAAACAAATATTTTTATTTTCTCCAAAAGTTTTTGGATAATATCGTGAGAAGACATCGAATTTGAAAATCTCTGGAAAAGCTTTTTAGCCGAGAAATTGCCCGTAACGAGATTGCCTCGTGTGAAGAGAATTAACTGCCAGTGTGGGCCGCGATGGCTAGGTTAGAGCATTAAAGACTTTAAAATATTTAAGTGCATGTATTTGAAACGCATTGGATTCCAAATCACAAATCAAGTCGATTACAATCTTAAATTGTGTTTGGTAGCTCGTGAAATAAATGTATAGGAATCTAAAAATAAAAATGCATTGTAATTTTATAATATATTTTTAGAAATTTGAATTTAAATAAATTATTTATAATATCCTTGATTAATATACATGTATGATACTTAATAGAATATTTATAAGTCCATTGAAATATATACTTTGACAAAAAATAATAAAATTCTAAGACTTGGGTGGGCCACAAGTGTAGGAATCACAGACGAGCTACTTGCCAACATTTTTTACTCATAAAATTACACGGGCGATGTTTAGATTCGGATCATTTTATTAATGTAATTTTACTAATGTAATTGATAATTTGATTATTTTTAATGTATTATCAATGTGTCATATGTACAATAAATTAGTGTAGTGACACATTTGTCATATGTGTGACTCTCATGCTTTTAAAATGGGACTAAAACAGGCTCGTGATTTCAAATTACAATAAAAATGAGAGGTTTCAAAACACAATAAAATTACATATTTCCAATACCTCCAATTCTAAATACTTCACAATTTACATTGTCAAACCACTTTTAGATTCCAAATTCACTCAAATACACTTAAATCCATGCTGACCAATAACCCCATAAACCCTAACCTTGTCGGGCCTTCTCCTTATGGGACCAAGCCAAGCGGCTTTACAAGTTAAAGATAAATAATTGGTATGAATTAACTGTGTACAACTAGTGGGTGCATGTTTATGAACCATTATGCTTTTTTGAATAACTAAAGTTTTTTGGGTGATATATTATATAATCAAATAAGATTGTTAGTCAACTAAGCATATGCCCCACCCAATTATCCATCATATGCATGGATTTAAATAAGTTCATCAAGATGTTATTAACCATTTAATGTGAGGTTTACAATTTGGGTAGTTTTATAAGAGCTTATGTTGGGATTTTAAAAACATGATAGTTAATAAAGGTTATAAAATTTTCAAAATTTAATTTCATAGTCATATGGAGCCTCATTTAAATATTCTCAAGTTTTTAGGGGAAAAAACTCAAGTCTTACTACTACAATTTACTTAATTAATATCACCATTTAATTATTGATTTTGTCGATGTTGTTCCTTCAGATATAAGTCTCTTCTTGATCCATCCTTGTAACACCCTGAATTTTTGCTTTTTTGGATTGCAAAAAATCCTTAAATTATATATATATATATATATATATATATATATATATGTCATTGACTAATCAAACAACCGTAACTAAATTAGTGATCTACCCAAACTCGAGCCGGCTATGTGTCGGACCTCAATTAATAAACAAATTCACTCAGTTACTCTTTCAGGGCCTATTTGGCTGGATGGATTAGACAGGCATAGGTGGGATGGAATCACATCTGGTCGTGTGCCAATTCCACTCCACCATTTCGGAAGAGTGGAACAGCTTGAAATTAGGTTAGATGGAATCGTATTGGGTCCCATGCCGATTTCTCTTAATGTTAGCAAGTTGTGTAGGTCCCACCATGATGTGTGGGCTATATCCACACTGTCCACCCATTTTTTAAGATCATTTTAGAGCATGGGCCAAAAAATCAGGTAGATCTAAAGTTCAAGTGGACCCCGCCATAGAAAGCAATAGGGATTGAATACTTACCATTGAAAACTTCTTTGGGGCCACATAAGTTTTGGATCTGCCTCATTTTTAAGCCCATGCCATAATATGAGGTTACAAAATAAATGAACGGTTTAGATATAACACATGTGCGTTATTCTCAATAATTTCAAATGATGGTAGGTATATCCTTTCAATGTACCACTGTATTACAAACAAAGTAGGGAATTAAGCTTATCCCATGGTAAGAGGGAACAACCCCTGCCATGGGTAATAATTTTGTTTTTTGAATCCTATCCCACCTAATACTTTCCAATGCAACTGGCCAAACAGGCCCTTAGCCTAAAACCGACGGTTTAAAGTGATCATGACCGAATCATCATATTCGCTAATTTTAGATAAGTCCTACTGTGAACTTAGTTAATCCATACCTCAACAACTGCGCTCAAGAAATCTCCCTACCCAATTTATTTCATAGATGCCCCGATTACTTAAACAAGCTCTAGACTGCTCGTTAGTGGGCCACTAGTTTTGAAATTATAGAGTAATGTCCATCTCACTGGGCTTGTGGTTCATCGCGGGCAACAAACTCAAACGACGCCTAAAAACAGACGATTTACACTGTCCAGCCGGTGCTTTTAAAACACAACTCTCCCAAGTAATAACCTGAAACCTGATTTTTATTATTATTATTATTATTTTTACAATTAGCTCTGCCACTTAGGACGATGAATTAAGATACTTTCAGCCGTCGGATTTCATCTAAATTTGTACCAAAGGTTGAAGATATTTTCCTGCACACGTCCGCCAAATCTGACCCTTGATCGAGGAATGGTGACCGTTGATTGCAAACCTTTGCAGTAAATCCCCACATCTAGTTGCCGTCAAACCTTAGACAGCCCCTTATCAGACCATGGGGTACCCATTTCATAATTTAGATGGGCTAGGGGACCATCAGGGAAGCCCCGAAAGCCATAAGTGGTCCTAAAAGGCCATTTGAGGGAATAAGTGGCATCTAGGGCCAACTGAGCTAAGTTGTAGGGTATAAAACCCTTTAAACCCTTCCTCACTCCGCAGCAAAATTCCAGCAGCTGAGAGAGAGAAGAGAGAGAAAGAAAGAGAAAGAGAGAGAGAGAGAGAGAGAGAGAGAGAGAGAGGAGGGTGTGAGTGCTTGGGGAGTTAGGAAATTGGAATTCTTACACTCCTACCTTCGACATTCACCGGAAACCTCAGCCCTACCGCTGTAGAAATGAGGTGTGGCCGATCTAAGGTAACAATTTGAGCACTCTTCCATTTTTCTTAGCTAAGGCCACATGCATGTGTCCTGACAAGCAATTCTTCTGGCACAGGGCCCCGTTACATCAAATTTACGGACTCAGCGCCGCTAGAGTGACTCCAAGGACCTCCAATCTACGATAGGTGTGAACCATTACCTCTAAGTGGCCTGTTATCATGCCTAGAGTGAATCCTAGTGATTTTGTTGAAGATTTTACTTGCGTGTTGTTATTTAGTATGAAATTGCTGATTTTGAACTTGTGCCTGAAATTTCTCTAAATTGGAAAAGAGATTTCAAATTCTAATCTCCTCGATGTTTGCATTGTTGAATTGTTTAGCAAATTTGTGAAGTTGTATGTGTATTATCCATAAATCTTGCTGATTTCATACGTTAAATTATGTTGCATGCAACTTACATGTATAGATTTAGTGTGTTGTTAGTTGTACAATTGAATTGCTGAAATGTTGGAACTCCTAGTTAGGAATGTCCCTGATTTTGTTAAATTAACACTCTGGATTTGTGCAAATGTCTGTCGTAGGTTTGAAATAGGTGAATTCACTACCCACACCCCCCACGTAGGTTTAATTTTCCCTATAGCTGGCTGTGGTGTTCATTCCCACACCTCAATCGCTTGAAACTTAGACCCATGTACATGTATAACTAGGAATTCCCTGAATTATGCACAATGATGTCTTGTGCCCTGATTACGAATGCGGACTATAACTACACTTGCTTGATTTCCCTCACAACTACGAGTAAATCGACTTCTACTTGTTGGTATTGTATTTACACATTATGCCCTTTTCGGATTGGCCAGCCAACCGAAACTTTCTTGGGCAGCCCTTCTGTTAGGTCAGCCCACGGGTAAGTTTGGCCTAACTAGCCAAACTACGAGTTGTCGGTTGTAGTTGGACTATGTGAGACGTTGCTCTTAAGTTATACAGCTCGTGGTTCATCTCGTGGGGGTAAATTGGCTCACTGGTTGGCCATCCTTGTCCGTTAACCATGTTTATACACACCTGCTTGAACCAGAGGTACCCTGTATCCGTTGTGCCCACTGACAACTATTAGTTGTGGCCCACAAGACTCATGAGCCGGGGATGGTGGTATGAGACACTATGCCTGAACTATCGGCCTACGTTGGGGTGACGAGTCTCCCCGTAGTGACCAGTGAACAACCAAGTCTCGTAAGCTGGGTATGGTAGTATAAGACATTGTGCCTGAGTTGTTGGCCTACGCTGGGCTGATAAGCTTTCCGTAGTACCGCGAGCAAAGACTTTATTTTTTTTAACCACCTTCGTATGATTCTAATGTTGAGAATGACGAACCCAAACGGGTCAAGGGTCGCGAGAGTCATATGGCCAGAGTCGCGCGATCGGATTAGGGCATTAATCTATCATGGTATATCAATTTTTCCAAACTGCTGGATGAATGAACATAATTAATCAACTTGGCTAACATTTACATTACATTACATTGGTTACTTTAGCGATTTGACAGTCATATTCGCACTAAGGGAGTGTTGGTCATTCACGATCGTTAGATGTTATCGCTCGATGAAGTGTTGTGGTGAGAAGCATGCATCATATCCTTGAATCATGCATCTACATTAACTAGAGTATTTAGGATTCTGTGAATGTATATCTTTCACTAAATTTGTTCCCTTGTATGATAATTTATGTAACTTATTGTTAATGGTACCACTGAGTTAGCTACTCACTTCCACTCTGGGATGGTGTTTCAAAACACCAACCAAAACCTGTCACAGATGCAGGGATGACAGAGCTGGATGCGCTAAAGGATGCCAGTATGGGCGATGAAGAGGAGCAAGCGTATTACCAAACCTTTTGCGATTCCTTCTATCTTATGTATGGATGATCGCAGGTTATGGGCCAGGGCCCTAGTCATTTTGGGACAGTTGTATGGGTCGAACTAGTTCCATGTCCAGAATTTTTTTAGGATTGTATTTTGGATATTTTACATATTTAGCGACACTTGTTATTGTTTTATGACTTACTTTTCCTTCGTGGTTTGCTAAACTCCTCATGGCTTAGAAGATAATCCAAATGTAATTGAAATTTGAAGCCCATTAGGGCACACATAACACCCAGGAATTTGAGAGCCGAGTTCCTACCCGAAATCCGGGGTGTTACAATCTTGGATATGTGAGAGGATGATAGTCATATGGTAACCCTCGAAGTAGACCTATGGAGACATTAGAGTCATTCACACATTGAACCCCACACATGTGAAACATGTGCATGAAGAAGGAATGAGAGAAATAAAGTAGTGATTAAAATTATTTTGGTGTTTCAAACAAAACTAATGATTGAAAACATTTGTAAAGTCTTTTAATACATTTTTGATACTTAGCACTGCAAAGAAATCACTTGATGAACATATGATATCCAAAATTTAAGTAATAATTGAGTTCCTAAGTGTTGGGTCCCTAACATACAAACGTAACAGAATATAGTAGAAAACAATTTGATTATGGGACCCATCTTAAGAATCTCTATTTACAACAACATCAAATTTCTATAATATAACAGTATATATAAACAGTGGATATCATACATGCATGTGATGTGCACAACAAAAATGCATGTGATATCAATCTGCCGATGTCGATCTCATAAACTAAGGAGTATCTCTCTGATTTATCCCAGTATCGAAAGATCGAGATAGCCCAACATCTAATACTCTGCAGGCAGGTGCTAAGGAAAACATATACCATTCACACAAGTGGATTGCACATGAGGACAATAGAAGATGATGAAGTGTATTTCCACTCTCCCTCATACTCTCTTTTTCCTCACACTCACATGTCCCATGGGGTGGAGACATGCGGGGCTATATCTTCCTCTCCTATAAGATAAGATCACATAAATAAGGAGGGGTTAGGGTTTCAGGGGTACACCCAGTATGGTGGTTTGCCACCCTACAGACTTCGATATAACTTATTGTGAAAGAAGTCAGTCAATCCACCTCATCCATGCATATACTCATGATTCAATCCATCCACTGTCATGCATATCCGCTAATGATAATATCATATACCAATCTGTAACACCCCGCATTTTCAATGCTTTAGAGTTACCATGAGCACTTAGTATATACAAGTATAAGATAACAAATTAGTCTAGTTTATCTGTTTGCCTACACTTTAACCTAAACTTAATCGTCTCTGTAATCTTCAATCGTAAATCAAGTTATCTGGCCATTAGATTAATGAAATGGATAGCTAACCTCCACTTTAATAACCGTAGAGGCCAAGGAACTTTATAAACTCTTTTAACTTATGGTTTCAATGAGACCCAATCATTAATTTGTGAAATCAAACCTCTAGACCATTGATCATTGATGGTAAATTAGTCTGACTATTGAATTATCTAGTGTCAATAGATAAGACCTTAAAGCTCCTTTTAGAGGGTCATTCAGAAACTAAAATCATTTAACTATTATACCAATTGTTAAAGGGTGATTGATAACATCACTTGAAAGTTTTCAACTAGTGGATACACACTCAACCTTAAAATCAACCATTAAATTGAAATTAAACAACCCTAAGGATCATTAAAACCATTTGATGTGGGATATGGAAGGCCCTAACCATAAATCATTTTAAAATTTGAGGAACCGATCTACTAAGTCCACCATTTGTCTGGCCTACAACACTCAAGTTCACGACCCACTACTAGATCATCTTTATCCCAACTTTTAAAAAAAAACTAAATTTACCATTGAAATTCACTTAGATAAGGCATGGGAACCCTCATAACCATTGATGTTCAAGTTTGGAGTGATCCGACCAGCAAATCAATGGGAATCCAAAATTAAAACAGAACCACTTAGTATGGCCCACCTGATCTTTAAATCTATCTGATCTTTGGTCGTAGGGCCTAAATAATATCTCAAAAGTGAATGAATGGATTGGATTTAGAAAACGTATCTCTATGGACCCCACCTTTGGTGCACGCGCACATGGAGTGCATGCACTCGCTGTGCACCAAACCTGAGAACTTAGTCAACAAGGGCTGACCCGATGACTTCCCAAAAAAGAGAAAACTCTCTCTCTTCGCCCTTTTTGTTGCTCGAAATGCATTTGAACAAGCAATGGCTTGCTGGCATCCATGGTGGCCCACCCTCGCGGATCAGATCAACGATCTGAACTGTCTGTTAAGTGCGACCCTCAAAACCATCCAAAATCCTATAGGTTCCATGTATGGGAATACATGTGTGTTAGTACAAGAACTAGTCCAAGCAGGTGCATGCGTGCGACGTTCTAGGAATTGAAATCCGCTGCAGTGATAGCTGGTAATCCACGTGGGTTTTCACCACCATCCTAGCCGTTGGAATGAAATGATCCCAACCCTCCATGCACTCCGCATTTTAGGGCGTCTGCAGTTTTAAAAGAACGGAAGGAATCTTTTCTGTTATTTGCGTTGGCTTGATCCTATCTGTTCCCTAGCTTCTAGAAGCTTTCCCAGTTGATCTCCGTCATCTAGTCCAGGGCAACCGACAAGTCATCTCGTGCCGATAGGAGTTCTTGCGAGAAACTCGTGAATGTGCGAGATATCGGGGCGGAGCTAGAAGAGTTATTACACCATCCAGAAATCGTGATTGTTCGTCCAAAATATGAGCCCCACGATGATTGGTGATCGCATCCGGACCTTCTAGACGCATTAGATCAGGGAATGAAACTATACATTAAAAGCCGCCATGATTAGCCACTCCATTTTCTCCGATTAGCTCTAGGACCCATCCCAACACAGTGGGCCCCATCTCTTGATTTAAGTCATCCATCCGGTGATCTAAAACATGAGGAGATCAACTGTGCAGCCAGATTAAGATCATGCATCGAGTTTGATTTTGATTTGAAGTTAATCAGCAGAAAAACTCACCAATTTGTTCGTTGTTATTACACTAATCTCCCCAACTAATCCTTGATTATTTATAGATGAACCCTTTAGAATAAGAGAGCCTATAAAGGATGCCTTTTAGGGCATCCTTTCCGAAAATGGAAAGATAGAGAGAGAAAGAAAGGAGCCATTTTTAGTGCTACATTTGGCCGAGTTGACTCGGTTCGAGTTATTGTGAGTTCGAACTGAGTCTAATTCCTCTCCTGATATCCCTACTAGAGAGAGAAAGAGGTGGAAGAAGGAACAAGGAAGGGAGAAGAAGTGAAAGAAGCTGAGAGAGAGAAGGCGAATTGGTTGTTGGTTACTCATTGCCACACTCGTGCCCGAGTGAAAGTAAGTTTTGGGCCGAGTCAAAGTGATCTATCATCAATTGCTAGAGCACCAAAGAAAATAGAAAGAAGAAATGGGAGAGAAGAAGAAGATCAGAGTAAGAGAGAGGCCCTTGACGTGCCACACCACTTCGACCCGACTAAGTCGCGGCTCCTAGTCTGAGTCTTCCATGGTCTGTTTAGACCTTGCGAGGCTACGAGGAGAGAAAGGGAGAAAGGAGAAGGAAGCTAGAGACGCAGAGAAGGGAAAAAGAAGAAGAAAGAAAGTAGATAGGAGAAGAGACAGCAAGAGGAAGAAGGGGAAGAACGAGTTGGACTCACTGAGTCAAGCCAAGTCGCTGACTCGTTTGAACCCAAACAGGTAAAGCTTGGTCCTGTTTCAGTTCAAGCCCAAGGAGAGAAAGAAAGAGAAAGTAAGGAGGGAGGAAAGAAGAGATATAAGGAAAAAAAGAGAGAGAAAACCCATCTTTATCGAGTCGACTTAGTTTAGCTGGACTGATTTGAGCATAGTTCATAATCTGGATGATATCGACAACTAAGGAATCGATTTTCCCATCTTTTCATATTTGTGTCTTCACTTAGGTGAGTACATCTGAATTGTGTCGATTCAAGTCGACCACTTTTTATAGAAAATCAACAGGTAAACGATCTCCATGTCTCTAGTGTAAATTTCAAATGTAATCTAAATTCAATTGGTTTAAATTGTATAATTATGTTAATTTTCCCAAAAACTTAACCTCAGATATAGATTTAATATTGCTAGATTCATGACCAAAACCTAAGTGATAATCCTAATTGTTCATTGATGGTATATTAGGCTAAAACCTATGCTCAGAGTACGAATATGCATTCTAATCGACCTAGAAGAGAATCTGCATCCTAAGGTGAGAATTACCCTTCAAGCTTTTTTCACATTTTGATAACTAGCCCTGCTATTTTTCCTTGCTCACTTATCTCATTAATTGCTTAATGTAGTAGATCGTTTTATTGATTTTGATTCCTTAAGAAAATTGATGAATTGGATTCGATGTGAATTAAATGTCTCCAATCTAATTTGAAATGTATGCTTTAGATGTGCATGTGATATCTTGATATTATTCTACATGATTTAGTTTATCATCCATGATTACTTGATGGAATGCTTAGAGGTTCTTGAACTAGTGGCCATTTTGTCTAATAAATTAAATAAAATTTATTTGTGGTGGACTTATCATCTAATGAATCATTGCACCTTTATGGATTTTGGGGTTAATCCCTTCCACTGTATCCTGAAAAGGACTATTTGCCATATGTGGCTTCTACCAACTAGGTGCCCTATGTGTCTTTAATTGTATGTTCGCCTTTTGTGGCTTGATGTAATATTTGCCCTACATGGCTTTAAGGAACCATGTTCATATAATCTTGCGATGATAAGTCCCACTTGTATAAATATAATTGGCCACTAGTCAGGTAGGTTATTTTTAAACATCTCAATTGTTAGTCTCATGAGCCAAGGATGGTGAAATGAGACACTATGCCTGAGCTGTCGGCCTATGTTGGGTGATAAACCCCCCATAGTGACCTTTGAGCTTTCTTAAAATAATTGTTTGAAATTGAAATAATAATGGTTGAGCTAATCATGCATTTTCATGGCATGCGTACTTTTTTGGGAGACTAGTCTACCTTGGGTGTCCTTGTTGCATAGTCATTTCCGGGTGACTAGTTCTCTTTGGGCATCCCTTTGAGTATTTTTTCAGGTGGCTAGTTCTCCTTGGGCGACTTCGTTGCACAGTTTTTTTTCGGGTGTGACTAGTCCTCCTTTGGCGTACCTTTGAGTACTTTTTTGAGTGGCTAGTTCTCTTTGGGTGACTTTATTGCATAGTCTTTTTCGTGTGACTAATTCTCCTTAGGCGTACCTTTGAGTACTTTTTTGGGTGGCTAGTTTTTCTTGGGCAACTTCGTTGCATAGTCTTTATCGGGTAGCTAGTTCTCCTTGGGCGTACCTTTTGAGTACTTTTCTGAGTGGCTAGTTCTCCTTGGGTGACTTTTTACTAGCTAGATATGCATCCTCAGGTCTGTGAGCATGTGCATGCATTCATACATTTAAACAAGATTATCCTTGTGGAATTTATTTGATGAATGCATATCTGATGATCCTTGTCTAAATTCTATGATAATCATGGTGAAATAATTGTTATACACTGTTCCTGATAACTATGCTTAATTATTTTGATGATATGATAAATCTTGAGGGTTATACCTCACTAGGATAGCCATTGACGCTATCAAACTATACTTAGTGTGCAGGAGACACAGATGACGCACATGCTGGTGTTCATATAGAATAGGAGGAGCCAGATGATCTTGCGACTCTCTATTCCTCACTTCATTTGTATTAAATTTGTACTGTCATATTTTGTGAAACATTAAAACATTTGTTTGTATAAGTTTGTGGGTAACCACTCGAATATTTGATTTCGTAGATTTGTACTCCCTCTTATACATGATTTTCTCATATTCCGCTAAAATTTCTAACTTTGATAAAAGAAAAAAAATGGACGTGAAATTTGAGTTACAGTTAAAAGTTAATACTTGGGTTTTTAGAAAACAAGTAGTGTACTCGGGTTTCAAGAACCGGGGTGTTACATAATCAAAAGTGGACCATCATATCTGGACCATCTGGTTATCATCGAGTGCGTTCAAAATAGTTTTGACAATTAAACAAAACTTTGACAGTTAAAAATATTTGAAAAACTAATTAAAATATTCATAGTGTTAGGCCTAATAGTAAAACCACTTAATGAGTCCCTGATCCATCCATATCAAAGCTATAAATATTTTCCTAGGAAAACCAGTGGATCCCTTGTTAGTCCGTGCAAGAATCAACAGCTCTTGATGAAAGTATCCAGTTATGTCCACTTTATTAGCCCTTATATGGACCTCGTTAGAAGAGCCAAAACTGACCAATCGAGATCGTGACCTTTACAAGTCATTAAGTTTAAGGATCATGCCATCTTTCATGCATCATCAAGTCTTGATCTCATGATCATAATCCAAGCTAATTAGCCCATAAACTATTGACTTAATCTTGAACTAGCAATGTGAGTGACCAAAGGTCCAAACATGGATCCTTTATACACCTCACACTCTTGTGCAAGGTAAGGGCAATGCATAAATCAACAACTAGTTAGCTCCCAATGGTGGAGATTGTCCGTCTTAACCCAAGTCAGTCCCCTCACACAGGATGACTATACATCTTATGAACTAATGTCCATAGGTGTGTCCAACGCACCAATGACATTCATGGTCTAACAGGGTATTGAGATTCATGGATCATGACTCTCCCATGTCAATGACCGTCATGTCTAATTTCAAGTTCTCAAAGATTACTAGAGGAATCACTCATTGACAAACCCAATGAATGAGAGCAACACTAAATCTATCTTAAGGCATATCATATATCCAATCTACGACCCATGTTTACTACGATCGACGACTAAGATTTGCCCAATCACATCCAACTGGATAGCGGATAAGGGTATAGATGGTTTTCTTGGGTAGTAACTCCATGTAACAGCCCATACTTTTCAATACTCGGGTGTTATCATGAAGACCCAACTTAGTAATATAAACCTAGTTCATGGAACACTCACATTCATTTTAGTCTAAACCTAACCATACATCTTAGGCATTGAAGCTTGAACCATCAAGACCAAGACATCTTATCCCCTGACATGCCACTTGACCACACTAATAGGACCCTTTAGGGAACCATGAGTTAATCATTGTTACTCGGATCCACAGTTAAGCTGATCTACAATCCATCATTTTCTATGATGATTGAATTATCCTACTACTTAAAACTATCAGTTGTCGTCCTTTTACACAAGTCAGGTAACCTTTTGTTTCAATTTGGGTCAGGTTTGGAATAAATTAAATCATTTGAAAGAAATTACATCTATGAATTGAGTCATGCATCCATTGACTGGGCCAGAGACGTCTATTTCGATCACCTTGCTAGACAAAAAAGAACGTACATCATCTTTTGGGGTTTGAATCGCCAAACCCACTTTTCACTTACTTCAAGATAAACTTCAAGTAACACACAATTAAGATTGTAATAACTCAAGATTCGGGCCTTAAATCCCCTTATTACTTGCTTGTAAAATCTAACTTACATTGGGTTGTAAAACTTAGGTATGGTTGATATCCATTAGATGATGTAATGATGGAACTGCCCTTGATTAAATAAATTAAACACTCAATTGTGAAGGGAACCATCATGTCCCCTATAAATTAGGCAGAAAGCTCCAAGAGTTGCAAACAATTAGGTTTAAGGTCAATCTGACTGTTAAAATCCCTTTAAAATGGACTAGGATCCTATATGAGCCTTGGAGATCATATTTAGAGATGATCAAACCGTTGAGTTGATGCAAACCCCCTAATAGGACCCAAGGGTCATGTAGTGAGGCCCACCTGTGGTTAGATATGCCCCATACCTGCTTAAGTATCCCACAACATGGTTAAGATAAAATAAAATGATTTATAACAAAGTAATAATCACAAATTTCCATTAAAATTAGTATCTGTTCAGTTACCCATTAAGAAAGATGTACAAACAGCCATTAGGGCCATTTTGACCGTTAACGTCTAAGCCCGAGATGATTCGGCCATCAGGTCGACGGGAAACCACCATTAGGACTACAAATTGAGTTGAGGGTCCCACCTAAACCTTAGATCTGCCTGGTCTTTTCGTCGGAAGGTCTGATGTCACGCCCCAAACTCGGAAACTGGGCTCACAAAATTTCCGATCGCCGAATCCGGCGCCGACAGCCTCCATAGTACCCCATTCTCGGCTCCCGGCACCCATATACCAGGTTCCGATCCTGGGATGCTACAAGGAGGATTTCTAATAACTATTTGATTCGTAATGAGCATAACATAAGCATAACCCACGAACAATAACCACAAGAACACCACCACAAAATCCACTATGATCAAAAACTTTTGAGTACAATGCGTCTGAAGGGAAATACAAGATAATACAAGTACGGAAACTCCAAAAGCTCGGCTGCACGCTCCAACGACAGCGAGACTAAGGCTGCGTCCTGGCGTCACCTGCACGCATCATCGTGCATAAGCTTATAGAAAGCTTAGAGGGTGGTGTAAGTGTGTGCGCAATATAAGCCTGCTCAGAATGTAGGGTCAGAGTAATGCAGATTCATGCTAATGAATATATGAATACAATCAGTCGTACCAAGGCTATGCAGTGCAAGATGTGAATGCGATCGGCCATATCCAGACCATGTGATGCGAGATGTAACTCAAGCATGCCAATCCTCATCATATATCAGTACAGTTCTCATTCTTAATAATCACCGGGGTCTAGTACACTCTACGCCAGCTTGTCGTCCCTATCCGAACGCACAACTGGGAGAGCAAAAGAGACCTCACTATCCGCCTGTCAATATCGAGCCCGACTCGTCGATAGCGGACCGATTCCTCAAGCTGGTTAAACTCAACCTAGAAGTTGCCCCCTCACTCAGGCGGGTAAGGTCACACCCCTTTCCAACCGACCACGACACAGTGAGAGACGCGGCCTACTGGCATACGGCCATCGCGCACTCGTGTATCCACTCGGTCTCGACATTGGAGTCATCCTCTGGTACCATCGGGTTTAAGGATTTTCACCCAGGGACATCTACGGCGCCCGTATGCTAGAACCAAATATTTTCGGTATCCAATTTAGCCACCCACGATGCATCTGTGGAGGCTATGACCCTGATGTTGTTAGGGCATATGATAATCACAATCATACAAATGCAAGTGCATGAGTCACACTACCAGTCATGCAATAGTCCTACGTGTGCCATGTACTTATGTAGGGCAACTCTGCCTATCAGGGAGCCCATAAACATTCCGCCGAAGGTATATGCTATGATTAGTCACTCCACATATCAGTCATACATATGATGCGTATGATCATGAATTATGGATCTACACTAAATATGTATATAAAGATGGGTCTTGTATATAATAAAAATGGGCCTAGACAGCCTATTTACTACAAGTATGGGCCTACCAATGGGCCTCAGGGAGAGTGATAATGCGGGCATTTAACCGACATCATCCTGACAATGTGGGCATCTAACCATCATTGCTCCCAAGGCTCGGCTCGCCTTAAATATCATTAAATAAATCATGGCGGAATCACACATTGCAATGTGTCTTAGGTACATCCCATTGGGCCTCAAATACATCAAATGTGCCGTATCTCATGAGCCTTATATTTAGCAAGTGGACCACCCCAATAAGCTTCACCAATGGGCCTTAGGTACTTTGTAATGGGCTATCACCCATGGGCCTTGGAATGCATTAAAATGAGCCCAATCACATGAGCTTCGTATGCATCAAATGGGCCTAATTACATAGGCCTTATATATACCAAGGTGGGCCTCAACAGTGGGCCACAAATACATTAAATGGGCCTACACACATGGGCCCATATATAACAAAGTGGGCCTCGACAACGGGTCACAAATGCATTAAGGTGGGCTTAATCACATGTCAAGATGGGCCTAAATACATCAACCCATATATACCGAAGTGGGCCTCATGTGAGGCCCGCAAAAATGTTTATTTTCCTATCCAATCTATTGATAAGGTCATATGAATAGGGGCCCACCAAAATGTCTATTTACACCCAATCTGTCCAGGCCCACAGTAATGTTTATTTGCCACCCAAACAGTCTATAAGGTCATGTGGACCTGGAGCTCATGGTGACGTTGGTTCACCATCCAAACTATTCATGAGGTTAAGTGGACCATGGGTCCACTGAAATTTTTATTTGCCATACAATCCGTCCATAAGGTCACATGGACAAGGAGGGCCCACTGTAATATTTATTTGACATCCAATATATTTAAAACAAATCGCGTGGACCTGGGAAAGCTGGGGTCCACTGGAAATGTTTATTTTCCATACAACCTATTCACAAGGTCACGCAGTCAGGGGGCCCACTATGATATTTGTTTGACATCCAAACTGTTACACGTACGTGGAGCCCACTGAAATGTTCATTGCCATCCAAACCTATTCATAATGTCACGTGGTCAGGGGCCCACGTGATGGACGGCATGGACACAATACATACATCTGAGTGGGGGCCCACGGCCACGCCACCGCTGGGCGCTGGCACGTTCCAGCGGCATGGGCCCACTATAATGTTTATTTGTCATTCAACCAATTCATGAGGCCACGGTCGGGGGCCCACCGTAGGGTGGTTCGCCAATCCAACCCACTCATTATGTGTGTCCCATCTAACTAAGGGTCCAGACCAAGTTTCAGCCATGTCCAAATCTCAGGTAGGCCCCACCAAGTGCTTTTATATGTTTCAGGCGTGTCTTCACATGATTTTAGATGGTATGGCCCACCTGAGTCCGTATACGGCTAATTTTTGGCAGGGACCCCACTGCCTTAGGGGGCTTCCTAATGGATGGTGTGGATTTTTGAATCGCACCACGTGGGGTCCACTGCTGGGCCCGTGAGCCCCAGCCACCTCGTCTGCCCGCCACTCGCCAGCGCTGGATGCTGGCATCCCTTTTTTTTTTCCTTTATTTTTATATATATATATATTTTTTTTATGGGGCCCACAATGAGATGATCCAAACCATCTATTGTGTGAGTCCCACATGGTGGACCGTCCAATCAAAATTTAGGGTGCATCCAAATTTCAGGTAGGCCCCACCAAGTGCTTTTATATGCTCAGGCATGTCTTCACATGTTTTTAGATGGTAGGGCCCACCTGAGAAACAGATTGATCCTAAATTTTGGCTCAACGCCTAAAATTATCTGAGAAAGAGGATGGACAGCTTGGATCAAGAACATACATCAAGGTAGGGCCATGTTGGAGCAGCCCACCATTTCTCTTCCTTAACGTGGACGTCTCTAGACGTCATGGCATAAAGTCATGCTAATAAAAAAAAATATTCTTTTTATCCTAGGTGGGACCCACGTTAACTAGATTTATCCCGTCCATTGCATGTGTCCCACAAAAATAGGGGTCCAAAACAAGTTTCAGGTGAGTCCAAGCTTTTGGTGGACCCCATAAATCATTCTTCCAAGTTTTAACAGAAAATACTACCATTCTTAATACCACGGCCTGCCAGATGATTGGATCGGTCTCATTTTTCGGCTCAACGCCTAAAATGATCCCGAGAATAGAATGGATGGCTTGGATCAAATATAAACATCAAGGTGGGGCCATGTTGGAGGGCCCACCATTTTCCTTCCTTTTTTTTTTTTTTTTAAAGCTTGTAAATACACACCCCTGACAGTAGACACACTCCACGTTAACCTCTTCACTCCGATGCCTCTAGTCCAGCGTCCTTGGACGCTGGACGGCATGGATGAACACATCATCATGGTAGGTCCCACATGTACGTGGCCCACCATACACATATACATATATATATATATATATATATATATATATATATAATATTAATATAATATAATATATATGTATATATATACATATATCAATAAATATGTTTATATAGATATATCATATCACCTAAAATGTGGTGGACCACACCATTGATGAATGGAGTGGATTTAACATGGCCCACTTCATTCTAGGGAGAGGAGAGAGAGAGAAAAAAAAGAGAGAAAAAGAGAGATACGGTGAGATAGAGGGGAGGGTCTCCGCTACTATGGGCCCTCCATAGTTACAACACAACATCGAGTGGGTCCCAAAACAAGTGGGCCCTTAAAAATTGAAATGAAGGATGATCACCCACCTCTAAGCCTCCTCCTTGCTCCCTTGGCTTCCAATGCTCCTTTGCTTGACTTTTAACAGTGGTAGATGATGGGTCAACGGTTGAGATGAGAGATGAGAGAGTAGGGAAGGTGGGCCACACTTGGCATTTGGGAGAGGGAGAGAGAGCTTGGAAGTGTGAAGCTCTTTTGCTTGGGATTTTTTTTTGAGAATGAATGAGAGAGAAAGAGGGGAGTGATGGGTAAAAAAGAGTGATGGAGTGATGTGGTGTGATAGGTGATGGGTGGAGTGGTGTGTTGTAAGAAGGGATGGGTGGAGAGAGAGGTGAAGTGATGTGAGGGTTGACCTTGGGCTTGCTTGTGTAAGAGAAAGGTATGGGTTGTTGTACTTGGGTATGGAGTGACTTGACTTGTACTTGACATGAGTGATTGATTGATTGATGGGACATCTCATAGAGATTCCCTCATAATTCGTAACGCGCGGTGTTTTCTTCGAATTGAACACAGACTGACATCTTTTAGCCTGGGTATCGGGTCGGTGTGCGAGTCGCGGCGTTAGAACTGCGGTGACGGCGCGGTCGCTAAGGTATAGGTTTCAATTTTAGCCGTCTTTGGCATACAGGTCTCAGCTTATGATCGCGCACAAATATCAGAAAGTGGTCGAGGATTGCCGAATTCGACCGGAAGGATCGCGGGAGTCAACGGAACAATATGAACTAGGATACGGGTCTTACATCTGATTAGAGCCCCCAAATAGAATGAACGGGTTGAACTTCACCAGAGTATCATGTTGGGCCCCACCTCGCAGCGCGAGTGCATAATTGAGATGTGCACTCGCCGTGCACTGAATGGAGACACTCGGTCAGACGCAGCTGACCCGAGCCTACCCGAAGATGAAAGACCTCTCCCTCCTTTCCCGCTCCCTATTCCTTTTCAAAACGAACGGATGATATCCATTTACGGAGTCCGTGGGCCACCACGATCATCCTCGTGAATGATCCGAACCGTCCATCATGCTTAGGGCATGGCCTCAATGAAAAACCAGTGACTCCTACATACCGGAGCATCCATGTAAGCGCACGAATCTTTCTGCAAGAGGGGTTCGGAAACACAAAGTTTCCAAATTTGGGAACTGTCCTCACGCCAGCTAGGTGATCCACGTCCGCCCTCTGTTTTAACAAGAAAACAAATGCGTTTCATTTGAAGATTTATTCAATGATAACAAAGAGTGAATGAGAGAACATTCATCACATTTATCTGAGTTCATTTACATCCTCCGATTCCCTTGATTCTGAAAATAAAGTACAATTAATGCAATATACTAAATGAAAGAGAAGATAGCTTAATGGAAATTTCGGCAGCATGACGGTGATATTTTGATCATCTCTTAGGTAGTTAGGAGGAATTGACGAATCTGATCAACCAGTCTTTCAATGAGATAGAAATTTCGGCAGCATTCCAGCGCTATTTCGGTCATCTCCTAGGTACTTAGGAGGAATTGCTGATTTGATCAATCAATATTCAATGAAATGGAGTATCCTTCCAGTCATTCTTCCTTAAAATATGCAGCAACCAATTGCAGTGTGGCCAGGCCTAGAGAAAATCAGGCCGATCATGCTAAACGGGCCTGAACAATCTCCTAGAATGTAAGATCAGGGGGTTGGCACCGTCCATTTGGCTTCAAACTTGATGTACAGCCTTAGAATCACAAATTATCTGTACATGTCAAATTTCAGCTTCTGGATCATTGTAGAAATGGCTGAACTGGAAAATCTTCCCCCGAAATCATGATTTGGGGCCCACCTGATATTTGGACATGCTTCAGATTTTGTCCCAATGCGTTAAATGAGATATTAAAGAGGATGGACGGAACCGATTTCTCGCAAACATCAAGGTGGAGCCTACATGTACATCGCATGTACATGGTGTGTGTGAGCACCGGCCGTGCACGCGTTTCACCCAAGTCGGTCAGCAGGCGCTGACCGACTTTTCTTCTCAAATCTACGAAAACGGGCAGCGTCTTCCTAGCGGTTGCCATTTTTATGTAGTGGGGCCCACTCATTGCTCTGTTGAATGATCAGATCCGTCCATCCTCTTCAGACAATGGGAATTAGCCTCACCTAGATGTCCTTTCATCTCCATGTAGTCGATTTCAGAATCCCCGTCGTTGAACACGGGATGGACGATGGTTTAAAAGATCATGTGGACCACACCAATACTACTCCAGGAATAGTCCATCCTGGATGGTTTTTCGCCCTCAACCCAATGGACGGAGTGGATTTTCCACTTAAGTTCAATAAGTGAGCCATCACAATCAACAGCGTCGACGTGCGTCGACTCTGTTCGAAACAGAGACTCCGTACGTGCGTTGTGGGCCACCATCCTGCAACGAAAGCTTGATCTGAAGCGTCCATGAGATATAGGTAGAAAAACCCTTTACAGCCATGTTGATCTTTGGCGACCCGGCTGGTTCATATGATCGCAATAGTGATTGCAAGCGGACCATTTAACTACTTTCTCGGCTTGATTATCTTGGTGGGCCGCATCATCAGTTGATCAAAACTAGTCTTTCACGATCAAAATCTCGAGAGAAAGACATTGGGCGGTGTGGATCCCTCAAAAGATGACAGTATTGGGCTCCACTAGCAGCACAGTTGAAAGGAAGAAGCTTCCTTCCTCTTTATGCGTCCGTAAGTCCGCCTGGTTGCGTGGGTACGAGCAGCAAAAGTATTCCTTGCGCGGGTACGCGCAGCAGCAGTCCTCCTTGCGCGGGTGTGCGCAGCAACAGTCCTTCCTTGTGCGACTACGCACAGTAGGCCTCATTTGTTGCGCGGGTACGCACAACGGCCAAGCTTTCTCTCTCTCCTGACTTCTCTTCCTCATTTCTTTGGCCCACCATCTGATCTAGCCAATCCAACCCTTTAAATGGAGTGAGAGTGTGGTATTTATAGGCCCCACCACCCTTACAGAGTGGTGATCAACACCACCTATCTCTTTACATATGATCTTCTTCTTTTCTTAAGTTATGGTGACCACCAAGCTACCTCTTAAATGGTGGTGTATAACCTTTCTCTCTTAAAATGACACATGTGCACCCCTTTTTACCAAACTACTCTTTTCAATCCTTTTTACCAGAATACCTAAACTATCCCTTGGACATGGAATGTTATCAAAATACCTAAACTACCCCTGGAACTGGATTTTTACCAAAATGCCCTAAAATACCTAAGCCATCCTTTGAACTGGATTTTACCAAAATACTCAAAATACCTCTTGAGCTGGATTTTTACCAAAATACTCAAAATACCTAAGCTACCCTTGGAACTGGATTTTTACCAAAATACCCCCGGACATGAAATTTACCAAAATACTCCGGACGTGGAATATATTTTTTATGCCTCAACAACCTCATCCTCAAATCTCAGCCTTTCGTTGAGGTAGACCCCAACCGTCGAAGGGCTCTCCATGTGGGAGAGGATTCCCTCCTACAGAGAAGCAAAACCACGACCGATATATTTGCAATACCAGCCATGTGCAAAAACGATTTCTACCATATCCAATCTAGAGCGTTGTTGACAATTCGATAGACCAGGAGAAGGCTAGGTTTCGTTATAAACACGGGAGGATCGAGCAACAGGAGATCATTCTCCATTCTTGCAGGCGTTCGACCATCACCTTCCACCCCTGAACCCATCACCTAAACCTTCCTCAAGCGTTAAAAAGGCTTGTCTGGGAGATTTCTAAGACCCACATGAATCCTCTGAAAGGAGCAGATTGGAGGGAGAAGCTGCTATTTACAATCCGCCATTGGAGCTAAGCTCCTTCTTCTCCGTTCAAACCACATCAAGCCAGCTCGAGTCGGGCCGACTCAATCCAGGTAATGCCCGAACAATCACCATGCTACCAACTCAGTAACCCTACTCGATTTCTACTCTCCCATAGGCATAGGCCAGCAATGCCTCAACGTGACTCAAACTCGGGAGAATAACTGTCAAATCGAGTAGGTGAGGAAACTTGAACTAAGCAGACTCATTAACTTAGACCGGATTCAGAAGCTTAGATTTCAACAACCAGGCTGCTTTAACGCAAGTTGGTTTTTAGCTTTGTGAGCCGCAACAACTGGGCCACATCTCAGCTCATCCAAGTCGCTACTTTTTCGCTTTCATTGTTGTGAATCCATCAGATAGCTGGCCGTGTTTGGATACCACACCTTGAGAGGAGGTAGGGAAGTGGAAATGGAGTAAGGTGTGAGGTGGGGAGCTGTTGCTGTTACACCACAAACATCAAAGCAGGCCTCAGTTGGGCCCTTACTGGAGCTGAAAAGGACCATCAGTTGGGCCGTGGCTTGGGCTGAAACCAGTCCAACTCCAAAATTTTGAAACCACTGCGGGCCGCACCCCGAATATTAGGTGGGCCGCACACTGAGTTCCAAATCTCAGTGGGCAGCACCACAATCAGTGGGTGGGCCTCACCTAAGATTAAAATACAAGTAGTCCTCACCACAAGATATTGTGGGCTGCACATGGCCCCACCATATGTATAGTGGGCCACATTTAAAACTCTGATGGGCTACAACCCACAAAATGGATGGGCAACACCACGTTCAATAAGTGGGCCGGACTTTGATCCAGCTCTGTAGGCCGAGATCAGCCTTAGTTGGGCTGTAATTTGGGCCATGGGTAGCCCCTATCATGAGCCACATTTTGCGCTGGAAACAGTCCTAGATTTGGGTTGAAGTCAGCCCTAGTCCAGGCCTAAAATCAGGCCCAAGATTAAGTCCAATTCGGGCCTTAGGCAAGGCCAAACTCGAAGCCCAATTTTCCATATTAATAAGCCCTTACAAACTCCACACAATGTTGATTATTCAAGGCCTTGGATAAGTGACTAATACAAACTATGACTATTAGCATTAGTCTTTACTATATTATCATTAATAAATATTCTGTTATTATTACTTGAATTATTTAAAGATTATTAGTCATTATAAGAATATTAGATAATGTTGGCATATTTAAATATGAACTGGTGAATCATCATTTTAGTATTGACCAGTTAATATTTTTACTATAAATGAACAACCATTTAAAGACTATCTACGCTAATAATAGTCGTTATAAACAAGGTTACGATTATTAGATAATCATATCCTATTCATTACTCAGAAATATTACCTTAGATAGCAGGTCATACCATGTACGACCATAATAACAACTATTATTATAATAATGAGCTAGTATTAATCATTAATGTTAATAGTTATGTATAGCTATTAAATTAACATTTCAATTAATTGTCCATCAGCTAGAGCTCAAATCTTAAGACCTAAGTAATTTAAACCTTAGGTCGATACCTTAAACCTAAACAGTAAGTTAAGTTGGGATCTAATGATACAATTCATGATAAGATCCAAGTCTAAGGGCGTGCGCATTTTCTAGCAATATTAATAGACGATTCGACAAATAAGGTGATGATTCTTTCCCTTGAGCTTTTCATCTCCTCATTAGCTTAAGTTATAGTTCTTATTGTAACTTATAATTGATATCTCCCTTTATTATCACATGTGTTAGCTGGTGGAAATTGAATTGCTGTATTACATGCTTTATGTAATACATCCTGTATAATTGTTTATGCATATGGATTTCTTTTTATAGATTGCTTATAGAACTTAAACTGGTACATTAGTGAAAAATTCCCACATATGAATGTACACTCATACTTGGAATGTAACTTGACTAGTTGTGATCGTAATGGACCTTTGACTTGGTGGTCATTGAGTGGTGGTTTAAATGGATCATTGATGTAGGCCTACCATCCAGGGTTGTTCTGCCCAATGGTCTTTAAGGATGGTCTTTATCATATGATTTTAATATCGGCCCTATATGACATATTTTGATACTCGCCCTACGTGGTTTTGTTTTGGTACTTGCCCTAGATGGGTTCGATGTTTTATATAGTGCAACCATGCGATGGTAAGCCCCATATACTGTAATATGATTGATCACTAGTCGATGAGTTTCCATTAAACATCTTCAGGTGGTAGTCTCATGGGTCGGGGATGGTGGTAATGGGACATTATGCCCAAGTCATCGGCCTATGTTGGGCCATGCGCTCCCCGTGGTGACCGTGAGTTTATTTAAATTGACTAATTGCAATTGGACTAATAATGGGTTGACTAATCATGCATACATGATATATTATGATGGCTTGGATCATTATGCCCATGCAATTACGTAGAATATTGTGCTAATGACCAGTAATTCGCTTGTGATAATGATTCAGATCATCATGCCCATGCGATTACGCCGAGTGTTGCACCGATGACTAGTCATATTCCTGGGTGACGACCTCAATGTCGGTCCGAATGTTTTACTCGGGACAAAGGCCGTTTGGATGTTTTACCTAGGCCGACGATTGCATTCATATATCCATGCATATAATAAGATTGCATTTATTTTATTTTGGTTGCCTAGATGTTTTATACTATTTCTTACATAATGCGGTGGTGTGTAATTTTGAAGGGAGTTCATACTTAGTTGGCTACTCATCCATCAAATATATAACTGTACAGGTAGCACAGATGGCTTTGATGATGTTCACATTCATATCGGTGAGGAGCAGGCTATGGTTGACAAGGGTGCATGATTATATTTGCTAGGGGCTTTTACAAGATTTCACAGATCAAGATTGTTATAAATTTACTTTGTTTCACATGTAATATGATTTCATTTTGTATTCATAAGAATTGAGACATTAGTTTGTATAAGTCATTATGGGCACTCTCTTGTATACTCTAAATGCAATTGTAATTTTTCTTTATGCTGACTTGTCCATTCTACGCTCATCTATTTACTCTGATAAAAGAAAAATATTATATCTGACCATCCTTTAAGGTTAATACTCGGGTTTTTGGGACACGGGTCATATACTCGGGTCCTGAAGATTCGGGGCGTTACACTCCAACACTAGGAAATGATAAATCGCTTGTGTGACCCATGTGAGTCTTAATGGGCTTTACTGGATGCACCTACACTTACTTTTATTAATCATATGATAACTTTGTAAAGTTAACTAAAGCACGTGTAATTAAGACATTGATTCCTTACATGTCCTTGGGCTAAGAATTAATTAGACTCAATACGTCTTCAAGTCAATCATAATCCAAAAATGATATGCATTTTGATCTAGAAACTTGGCCTCGAACCACCAATATACGTGTCCAATTGGTCCAAACTAGGGTCATGTCTTCATATAACAAAGTTAAACTCCTATGTGGGATAGGGTAAAGTCACACTGACTCATCATCATGCCTAACCATGGAGACCTTTCATCCTAACTTATCATCAGTCCTCTCACAAGGATGGTTGCATACAAAGTAATAACAACAAATTTGTCCCATAACTTGCTAGTTGATCGTGGTTTAACAAGGTATGAGTTCCATGACTTAAAATTTTTCCTTATTTAGTGATTTATATGTCTAATCTCAAGTTTCTTCAAACAATTGTAAGAATCCATTTCTTTTTAAACATATTTGTGTACATTAGCGATACTCTCACATATTAATTATGGCATAATCATATGCACATCTTTAACCCATCGTAATCATGGTATATGGTTAATGTTGGGATTTAGACCCCCCAAGAAACCCAGATCAACCCTAGTTATTAGAAATTTGAATCTAACACCACTGTCAATCTATGCACTTTGTGAAAGCACGTATAACGAATCTAACAGTACCACTATCAATCCACTAGTAAATCCGAGTATCTCTGAATACCTCATCTCGCATCCATATGCCAACTTCACCCAACTCATCCGCGCTGGGGAGCAAGTCGAAGCCGGAATAAGGGTTGGGATGATCTATCCTTAGTGGCCTCATCAAGCCTCCCTGGTACAACCGATAGTGGAAGGAAGGCTTACTAAATGTGAGAAGGGTAATGTAAGTGTCCCTGTCCCCCAACTAATGGAAGAAGATGAACGATCTTGTCACCTCTACTAAATATGTACCATTTGCCTCTCAGTAGTGACAACATTAACAACAACATCTGCAAAGATAGAACCCATAATACCTCAACCAAGGTTGGAAAATGGGTATGGTCCGCGAGCCTAGGCAGTTCACACTGATAGATTAAACTTACAGTGAAATGCTAACCCTGCTAGTCCAATGGCAACTTCTTACCCCATTGACACCTAGGCCTCCACCAAATCCTTTACTACCAACTTTTAATTAGAACGAGTAATAATGGATCGTTGTTTCACCTTAAAACACGCAGTCCAAAACTTGATCGATCAAGGGAGAATTTCAATCCAGGCATTTGATGCGGCGGTGAATAACATACTCCATAACACCTCGACACATCATCAAACGGGTCCTAGTATATCGGGCACCCATACCATCAATATCATCAGGGAAGAATATCTTCTCTATTTGGTCTAATTTGTTCATACCATTGACTCTCGTTCGGAGTTTAAACCCCTCATCTTGCAAGGGGCACCCCCAACCAGTCCAATCTCAAAGCCCCTCACCCTGTTAGGGCATCTTCGGTCATTCCAGACTTCACACCTTTAATCAATCAATGAGATAACCTCCCCTCTCCAGTAATCAACCAAGGGCACACCCTGTATGTCTCAGCATCAATCAATCAAGGAGACAACCTCCTCGCTCCAATAACCAACCAGGGACACACCTTACCTGTCTCAGCTTTAATCAATCAAGGGGACAAAGTTCACCAAAATCATCGAAATGCCACACCCTCCACACTCATAAATAGCCCTCTTCATTTCTCACATCTACACACCACCCATTTTTAAGAGAGAGGGAGTAGAGGAGTCATCAAGGAGAGAAAGAGAGTGCAAGGAGAGGAGTCCTTCCAGCCCATAGGTTAGCCTAGTCACACTAAAATCTTTATTGCTTGAGCCATCAAAATGTCGTTATACCCCACTTAAGTTGACCCTTATGACAACCTGTCTACCTGTCTTAATCACCCAAGAATACCCCATCTACAAACTAGCTGCATTCGTTCTCACATTAACATTTGCATCATCATTTCCCTTTTCAACCCTCTTATTCTCTAATCTATTCGAGTATATGCTCTATGGCTTACCAGATTCCCAATTTCTTCCTATAAAAAACTTAAACTAATTGAGATTCTTTTCTATTTCTTTACCATTCATCTTAGGTAAATGGGTCTTGGTGGATTGCCCTTGCCGATTCCTTGCTCTCACTCCTGAGTTATACATTGCACACCCTCATTCACATCATCGTTGCATTCCTCATTAACATCTCTCCTCGACCCGCTGCTACTTTTGTTGATTCGAGTATATGCTCTATGACCTTCCAATTCCTCGGATCATAGAAAAGTCAAACCGATCAGAGTCCTTTTTTATTTCTTTACCATTTCTCTCAGGTAAATGGGTCCTGGTGGATCACCCTTGTTGATCCCTCACTCCTATTCTTGAGATGGATATTGCACTGTTGCATTGCATACCATTTATTGCATTGTTTGATGTTAGACCAAACAAACCCCTTGTAATTCATTGAGTTTCACAAAATATAAACTATATGTTAGTACGGGCATAGAAGGTGCCTAATACCTTCCTCCTTGATCACCATGGTCCCTTTGAATCTTAAGTCATAGATTATGAGTCATTTTAACACAGGGAATCTCTGCTTTATAAATTCTGCAAGGTTTAGCTGATAGTAAAAATTTGAGTTAACTAGGTAGTGGTGATTCCAAGTTAAATATTCTAACACCCTGAATCAAACCATATAAGTAAAAATCCTGAAAAGGCCACCGTGAGCATGATCTCCCCAATTTACCATTCACATCGTCATGTTCAATCTTAAGTTCCCAAGGACTACTAGAGGAATCACTCCTCAACAAATTTGTAATATAGGTTAAAGGTAACACTACACACTAAGAATCAATAGGATATCTACGTAGGACTCACGATCATCATGATCCATGACCAAGATCGCTCTAATCATATCCACATGTCTAATGGATTAGGGCTCACATTGGTTTTTTGGGGTATCGGATCTAATAAATTGATAATGAGTAAAAATGGAAAGTCTGCATCTTTGGGCATGATGATGAGTCGGTGTGCCTTCACCCTACACTACATAGGACTGTGAGTCTACCATGGATACAAGCTCTTGTAGGTTATTAGACACTTTTTTTTTATTGAAAGGTGGAAGCATACCACTTGTAGTGTTTTTTTTTTTTTTTTTTAATTATTATAACAAAAGCATGAATTGTACATCTATTCGGGCAAGCATAAATAAAAAGAACAACGCACGCCTATCATATAGATTAACTGCTGAGGGTCAAATATTGCATATTATTCCCCATTTATATCTTGATTTTATGAACATGATAATGCTTAATGTGTTATTTTACTCATGTTTGTGTTGCAAGGTGAATTTAAGATCTTGGATTGAAAATGGTACTAAAAGCATGGATTTGATGCTCAAGGATCATCAAGGCAAGGGATGGATCTTAGGAGACCAACATTGAAGAATTCATATGCTAAAGATCCAAGAAAATCAAGTAAGGAATGAAGAGAATCAAAATTTGAAGTGAAGAAAAGAAATCCTGAAATCGTCATGAAAAAGCATATTCTAAAACTCTGGGTCGTTTTGTGAAATCGCGCACAGTGAAGTCTATTTTGAAAAATTGCATAGGGTGAAGTCTATTTTAGCAAACCCCATAAATTTGAGGCAGTTTCTAGAGTTTTTCAAGTATGTGCGAAAGTTCAAGTTCCACAACTATAAATAGAACTCCTTAGGATGTTCATAGGCATCTTTTAGGGTTTAAGGAGTAGAGCAAATGGGTGGAGAAGCCGTTGTCAAGAGTTTTTCTTCTTTCTTAGTTATTTTTATATTTTTCTTAAGAGACTTTAGTTTAATCATGTCTATGTTTGGCTAAACCTCTTAACTAAGGCTAAGAGGTGAAGTTTGTAGCATGATGGAATGTTTCTATTGCTTTGATTCATATTTATGTTGAACTCTATAGATTTTAATTTGATATTTATGGAATACTTTCAATTTTTAATGGTTTATTGTGACTCAAATTACAGTAGATCTGCAATAGCTTCGAGTATCTTCTTTTCCTGAATTGAGGTTGTGTAACACCCCGACTTTTTAGGACCTAAGTATATGACTCGTTTCCCAAAAAATCGAGTGTTAACTTATAGAGAGCCGAATTCGATCCATATTTTTTTCTTTCAATCAGAGTTAGTAGTTAGCGCAATATGGATAATCAAATATCAAGGAAAATTTTGCTATCATTCAAATATATAAGAAGCTGCCTATAATGACTTATACAAACCAATGCCTCAACAATAATGACTTAGCAAAATAGTCGTACATCCCTGACACTTGTACACTGCTCTACATCAAGTCTGAACATATATATCATCTAGGCCACTTGTTTTACCTGTACGGTTATATATTTGATGCATGAGTGGCCAACTCAGTGTGAATTTCCTTCAAGATTACATACTGCCGCATTAGGTACGTATAGTTATAAAATAAAGCATACAAAAAAATACATGATGCAGGTCTTATTAGATGCATGGATGTGTGAATGTAATCATCGCCTAGGAGATGCTCATTCATGCGGATAGTGGGCTCGTCACCCATGTAATCATCGACCTAGAAAAAACATCCAGTCGGACAAATACGTACATCGTGTACGATAGCAATAGATGCTGGTCTATGCCATGTATGCATGATTAGCCAACCCATTATTAGTCTAGTTACAATTAACCAATTTAAATAAGCTCAAGGTCACTACGGGGGCTTGTCACCAGCATAGGCTGATAGCTCGGATATGGGTCCTATACCACCATCCTCGGCTCATAAGACTATCATCTTAGGATGTTTAATGGAAACTCATCGACTAGTAGTCAATCAAATTACAGTATGAGGGGCTTACCATCGTATGGTTGCACAGTATAAAACATCGAATCCATATAGAAAAAATATCAAAACAAAGCCACATAGGGCAAATATAAAAACAAGCCATATAGGGTAAATATCAAAATAAGATATATAGGGCGAGTATCAAAAGTATGAGATAAAAGACCATCCTTGAAAACCACTTAGACATAATAACCCTGGATGGTAGGCCCACATCAATGATCCATTTAGACCACCACTCAATAACCACTAGATCAAAGGTCTATTACAATCACCATTAATCGAGTTACATCCTAAGTATGAGTGTACATTTATAAGTGGAGGTTTCCTACTAATGTACCAGTTTAAATTTCAGAAGTAATCCACAAGTAATCCAATAACATGAATTAAATATATAGGATAAACATTAAGTATGTGATGTAACAACTTAATTCTAGCAATTAACACATGTGGTTATGAATGGAGATATCATTTATAAATTAAAATAAAATTATAACTTAAGCTAATGGGAAAATGGAAAGCTCAAGAAGAAGAAATCATCAGCTTATAGTTGAATCACCCACTAGCATTTCTAGGGGATGTGTGTTCCCTTAGGATCGAGTCCTATCACGAATTATGAAATTGTATGGTTAGCTGAAGTTCTATATACTATTTATGGTTGAGATTATAACCTAGGGTTTAAATTATTTGTCTTAGGGTTGTAATGTAGAATTAGGGTTTTCATCCTATGGTTTAGTTGTAGCCTTAACTCTAGGATTTAAATTATAGTTGGTGCATAATAAATTATAATACTAATTTAATGATTAGAATTAATTATTAACCTTAGTTTATAATCAATATTTGTTAACATAGTAATAACAATTATTATGCTTACAAAATACTAAGATCTACTATTAAGGATTCTATTTAAGAGAGTTAAATAAAATACTAGTAATTGATAATGAAAATTTTATTTATAAACTACTAATGTCTAATCACGTATAATATTAGAAATCCCTAAAATGAGAGTGATAACAATAGTAGAAGGAGCTTAAATAATATCATAGAGAATAAACCCATCAACCATAGTTCTTAGCTGATGTTTTATTTAAACTAACATGACTTAAATGATTTTAAACTCGCAAGTATACGAATCAGATGTAAATACGGTATGTATTACGAGATCATTCCCTCGAGGATTGGTTGTCATAATTCACAAGTTATGATTCTTCTTAACTAATTCAACAAATAGTTTAGCGAACTACTAACACAAATCTATGAAAAATAATCGAGAGGAATAAGGAAAATTCAATTAAGGAGAATACTAGGACTTTCGAATCCACCCCTAATTATCTTGACCCTTGTTTTACCTGTTGATTCACCCTGATTTAGATTGATATAAATTTAATAAATAAAGCACACTCTATGTCCTTGGTCAGGCACACAGAATGTATAATCCCTTAAAGCATAAGGATCACATCTTTCCATCCATGGTTAGGCATGAAGAGATGTAGATTCCTATTTCTTTCTCTATAGGAAACTTGTTCATGGTCAGACACAAGCACCTAGAATAAGATTTCAAACAACATCCACATCTAGACTTTGGTTAAGCTTATAGAATGGAGAAGCACAGAGATTTCAGTTAAGCACACTAGATAAAGAAATAAATCAATCAAATCAGATGAAATTAACACATACAAGAGTCATTCAAATTAGGGGCTTCATCTCAGCCCTAACTAAGAAGTTAGCAATCCATAAATTTAACTAGAAAGAAGGAAAAATAAAATTTAAAAAATAAAAACATCTCCTTTCTTCCTCTCTCTCTCTCTCTCTCTCTCTCTCTCTCTCTCTCTCTCTCTCTCTCTTTCTTCTCTTTCTTCTCTCCCAAGCTCTGGATCTGCTCTCCCCCAACTCTATTCTTCACGTCCTCCTCTTTTTATAACTGCTGGAGGGGCAGTGGTTAGGCTGGAGTCGGTGGAGAGTCGGCGGTTTTGTGGCAGAGTTCGCATAGCAACTTTTCGTAGCAAACTTCAGGATGTAAAACAGCTCTACTTTCCTTGCTCAATTTTCAAAGAAACACAATCCCTTAAGACGTTTTTGAGTGCTCTACATGATGGTCGGATCGGATCTTCCATCTGATCAAAGATGGTGGGCCACAACCGCCCGGAACTCTGATTTTCACGGACGTGCGTAAGCCTATGCACGTCCTTCGCTGATGTGATCCATGGGCCCCACAGAAGTATTTTCGGGGAAATCCACCCTGTCCATTAGATTTAGGATGGAATTTCGGTCAAACATGATTGGTTTTGAACATCTATTAACGCATCCCAGAGAAGAAATCACACTGAGATCATTTTGAACGTCGCAGGGTAGCTTGTTTGTGGCTTCTGTATCACGCACGTGTGTGTGTATGGTTACAAACAGTCAGCATCGGTTTGAATTTTGCAAACCCCTCTACAAGATAGACTGCTTGGATCAGCTCCATGGGCCATGATGGTGGCCCACTACGATTCGCAAAACGGACGCGTCCATCCGTTACGCTGTTGCTGAAAATCGAAATTGCTATTTTGATGAGGGCGCGGGTCAGCGCTTGCGTTGACCGACTTAGCTTGTCTGGCGCGCGGCTGTTGTATACATGTACAGTGCACACGCACTATGATGTGGGGTCCACTGCATTGTTTCTGAGAAATCTACTCCATTCATCCGGTTTCCCATCCAAAACTAAGGGTTGAGACCAAATTGAAGCAAATCCTATTATCATGTGGGCCCCAAATTGGAGATTAATGGCCTAATTTGTCTTTTAACACACTTTTCGAGATATCAAATGGTTGAAATTTAATATGTACGGTCTATTTATAGTCCCCATCCCATGTATGAATTTTCAAGTCAATCGGATGGCGAGAACCCTATGATCTTGCATTCTGGATCAATTTTGGGCCTCTTTAACGTGAATGGCTCGATTTTCTCGGATCCTTGGCATATAAATCCGTCAATATTAGTCCTCTGGAGTCCGTCCCCTGCTCTGATGACTTCGGGGCATTAAATCCACTCTTGTAGTACTATTTTTCAATCAACGCTCCTGATTACTCCCTACAACAAAAACACAATTAAAATATGACATTAAGCATTATCATGTTGGCAAAATCAGGCAATAACTGGGGTTTGATATGCAATATTCGACCCTCATCATTGGCCCAGTAAACGAAGTGAATCAACTTGAATGGTCAGATTCGAGTTTTATGCACTATCTATGGTTAGTATCATAACTTATGGTTTACATGACTCAAGTTTAGGGTTTTATCTTAGACTTTAGGTCTAGGCTAGATTTTTAGGGTTTGAACCCTAGTTTGTGTGTAATTAATTTTAGTGTTAATTTACTAATTATAAAGTATTTATTAACATGAGTGTTATAATTAATACTTGCTAATGTAGCAATAATAATTGTTATGAAGATACCAATTAATACAATCCACTATCAATACCAATATTCAAGAATGATAAATAAAATTCCATTATTTAATAATTGAAATTTGTGTATAATAACTAGTCCTAGCATAAATGATCTACTAATGTCCAATCATAAATAATATTAACAATCCTTATAAATAAGAGTAGTAACAATGACAATAATACATTAAAATGAGTCTAGTGGGTTTGAAGGATCCCATGGATAAGGTTATTTGGGCCTACATTAGAGTGACTAGGCCCACCAGGTTTTGGTCCAACAAGTGGCCCAATTTGAGTCTATAATCCACCCATAGACAAGGCCCAAACTGGGCCTAGTTTGGCCTAACCTATGTGGTGTAATCAAGGCCCAAAAACTCGGCCTGGGCTAAACCGTTCCTGGCCCAGCTATTGCTACCTAAAGTGGCCTGAATCTGGGCCTGGACCTGGCCTGGTTCGGCCCGACCATTTCTATCTAATGGTGGGCCAGAGACTGGCTAGACTGGGCCCACAACAAGGCCCAAACTGTTTGGTGCAGCCTACTATGATGTGTGTGGTGCGACCCACCGAGATGCTTCTCAGGTGTGGCCCACTATGATGTGTGTGAAGAGATGGCAACGGGTAGTGGCTTGGTTTAAGTGGTGCAACACGCACCTTCTCCCTTTTGGATTCCTCTTCTATTCTTTCTTCCTTTCTTCTCCTTAATAGCTGTTACAACAGCTCCTCTAGGCCCAGGCGCACTTGCTCGATAATCCAGTAATGTAGGCCAAACCCGGCCTGACTTGGCCCAAGCTCAGTCCGGTTTGAGCTGCAGCCGCATAGTACAGCTTCCCTCTTCTTCCTTTTTCCATTTCTTCTCTACATTGACCATCAGGGCATGCGATCCAACTCAGACTGAACTTGGTTTAAGTTGAGACAGTGTGGCAGTGGGCAAATGATGAGGAAGAAGACCCACTGTAAATGGTGGATCATAATTTTTCGAACTCCTCTTCGATCTAGCCTTTGGAAAACGTTAGAATGGCTGCCAGAGAGCCTGAGAAAGCAGCCTTTCGAAGTTTCAGGGAGCTTTGTGTGGTGGGTTTAAGCTTGGAAAGAACCAGCCGTTCCTTGAGTGTGGTTGTTGGAAAACGGAGGAGGATGCCCTACGTTTGATCCTTTCTCTTTTATCCATTCGTCCTAGCACCACCAACCGTTGGATGGACATTGAACGGTCAGGATTTGTCTGCTTAAAACTGCCTCTAAAACAATGGGTAAGGCCGAAACCGGCCATGGTTTTCTTTTTCTAAGGAAGCCCTAAACCGCTCGGCTAGAATGGATGGCTAAGAATGCCTAGGACGGACAGCTATGATCCGAAGATGAATGTTCACATAGATTGTCCTCCTGGCAAATAGAAATAGAAACGACAATCTTTTTGTTTTTGAAAATGCCGCACGCGGCTCTATTTGGGCTCAGGTTGTACGCACGCACGTGTGCACGGGCATGTAAGGACGACATGGATTAACTCAGATGGAACTGCTCTATCAAATGAAGGGTTTGGATCAGCCCGAGGTGGCCGACATTGATCACGATGGGCTGGTTTTGGGGAGGTTAGAAGCACAATCTCGCCCGTACGTCAGCCTCGTTTAATTGAAACCGTGCACACATTTGTAGGTTTCAACATGCCAAGATTGTTAGGTTTTGGTGAGGACCAGGCCCTAAACATGATGGATGGATTGGATCATTCAAGAGGATGGTCATGGTGGGCCATTTACAAATCACACGGACGATGTCCGTTTTGAAAATCCCGTAGGCAGGAACTGTGGAAAGAGAGATTTTCTTTCTTTTTCAAAAATTGTTGGGTCAAAGGACCTTTGACCTAACCCCTGGTGCACCTCTGTTGCATGCAGGACGTGCACACACGCCGCCTAATGTGGGGTCCATAGGATGTTTGTGGGAAATCCAGTCCATCCATTTCACTTGGCGGCCCTGTCATGGCCCTCTTTACCAAAGATGGGGCAGATCCAAGGTTTTGGTGGACCATAGACGCCAATTTAGCATTTGATTTGTGGTTTGCGCGACCCGTAGTAACATTAAGTGAAATCTGGCCCGTCCATCAAAACCCATTGGTCCAGATATGACCCCTAACCAAAGACTAGGCTGACCCAATACCCAGGTGGGCCATAACATTTGGTTTATGCGACATGAGAGGCATTTTCCAACCATCTAATGGTCGGATCCCTTTCATACATGATCGTCATCATGCCTAATAGTTTGTAACCTGATCTTGGGTAAGTTTGGCAACCATTTCTACTATTAATCGCCCCTAACTCTCAACTGAACGAGCAATCATGGGTTTGAGTGGGTGAATTATATTAGGGTGGTTCATCGGTTATCCAGGAGTCCCTTAAAGTGTTTTGATCAGATCTTAGGTGTACCTGATTAGTTAATATTACAATCCATAATCCGAATCACATGATCTAGTGTTAGATCATTGAACGAGATGTCAGCTTGGTAAACAACGGATATGATAATTCAGATTTTTAAATCTGAGGTGAATGATTGATCTATCCAGGAGATGGAAACCTTAAAAATAGATTCCGACGTCAATGTAGAGGTCCATCTTAAATAATAATGGACCGATAGCTTGATGCATGGGTGGTGATCACTTCCAATGGTTAGATTTAGACTAGAATGAACGTGAATGTCCACTTAAGCTTGGCTTGTATTTATACTAAGTTTGGTTATATGGTAACACCCGAGTACTGAAAAGTACGGGGTGTTACAGATTGTGAAATTAGTAAGTCATGTTGTTCACCATCGCCCTTAGGCATGGTAGGGTAATGGAATCCTTCATAATCTTCACAATTTTCCTGCTTTGAGATTATGGAATTGGTAAATCCTGTTATTTGCTATTGTCTCTTGGGCATGGTTTGGTGATGGAATCCATGCCAATTATTATAGTTCTCCTTCATTGAGAAATAGGTCAATGGAAGTTCAAATTTGATTTTATTGATATATTTTTGAATTAGATAAGATAGGACTCCAATTCTAATTGCGTTACTTGAATCAAGCAAGAGGACTCCTTGATCACTACAAGTGGATCTTTGGCACCCTAGTTCTCACCTTTAAATTCTTAGTTTTAATTATTTTATTCACAATTACTCTATCAAATACTTCAGAATTAGTTTCACATCTTCTTCTAGTTCTAGTTCTAATTAATTTTATAAACGTATAAGTTTCGGTCCCTATGGATTCGACCTCGGTCTTACGGAGATTATTACTACATCGCGACTCTACACGTGGGGTTGTGAACATTAACAAAATACAAACGCCATATATAAAAGGAAACAACAGGAGCTATAGCTAGACAATTAGAACATTCATCTTATCTACAAAAATAATGATGGTAGATCTAATCTCAATATCTAACGTTATATATAAAAAAAAAGATCTAGATTAAAGAGTGGGTTGCATGTGGAGTGATAATTACACTCCTTTTTTAGAACACATTGCACTGCAAACAATAAGAGAATCCAATCAAGTTGCATACATGAGAGAAGTATTTATCTCAAAATGGAGGATACTTATTCACAGTTTAGTGAAGTTAAAAATTGATGGTTTGACAATAGGATACTTGGGAGAAGGGGTGGTGGTGGAGTATGTAAGGATCATGACGGGATCATGATCTTCTTCTTCCACCATCAATATAGTTTAGGTATCAAATACTATCAATATTAGACACGTGCATTGGTGACTGTTGAGACTCAAATATTGCATAATTTTTCCATTTACATCTTTATTTTATGAACATGAATGAACTTAATGTTCTATTTTACTCATGTATGTGTTGCAAGGTGAATTTAAGAACTTGGATTGAAAAAGAATGCTAAAAAGCATGGATTTGATACTCAAGAATTACCAAGGCAAGAGATAGATCTTAGGATACTAAGATTGAAGAATTCACATGCCAAAGATCCAAGAAAATTAAGTAAAGAATGAAGAAAATCGAAGATTTGAAGTGAAGAATTCTGAAATTGTCCTGAAAAACTGTATTCTAAAGCTCTGAGGTGTATTTTGGAAAACTGTGCAGCAGAAAATCTTGTTTAAATAAATTGTGCAGCGATAAGTCTATTTTGGAAAACTGTGTATATTTGAGGCGGTTTCTAAGATTTTTCAACTTTGTACGAAAATTGGAGTTCCCTACTTATAAATAGGGCTTCATAGGGCATTCCTAAACATCATTCAAGGCATCCCAAAGAAAAATTTAGTGTTTTTAAAGAGTTTTTAATTTTCGTAGAGTTTTATAAGTTATTTTTTTAGATCTTTTCTATTTGCATTTATTTATTTCTTTCTTATTTTAATTATGTTTTTATAAGTTCATTCTGACCCAATCTAGAAGGGAAGTACATGGGTTTAATAATTCTTTAAGATTATGACGATTAATTGTTTTAATGATGAGAAGAATGATGTATGCATGTTATCTATTATTTAGGTTTTATTTTTTATCCTCTTGTGGAATTCATATGTTTCCATTATATGAGATCCACATTGATGGATAGGCTTACCCTATATCAATCAAATTTCCTAGATAGGAGAGGTTCTCAACTTATTATATTTCTTTGATTTTCATTATCTTTTTGATATTGAATTCTTAAAATCACTGACGCTTGACAATATATATCAATGGTGTAAATCCATGATTTTCTAATATTTTATATCACTTATTAAAATATTTAAACTATTTTATTTTCCGATTAGGCTGACCATAATGCTCAGATCCTAGTTGTGTTATCCAAGTCATCATGATTTTGGAACATTAACCTATGTGTGGAACTTTGAAGCTTGGGTGTTATTTTATTCAGTTGAATTACATCCATTTAAAAATTCCAAAATCAAATTATCAGTTTAGTTTTTATTACTTAGTTTATTTTGCATTTGATTTTTTCCTTCTTACAATTCATCTCCCTATGGAATCGACCCTGTATTCACGGGATATTACTTACGAACCTCTGCACTTGGAGGCAAACAATCAAGTTTTTGGCACCGTTACGGGGAGAGACTGAGATAGATTAGATCTGTGCAAGATAGTTAAGGTAATTTTTCTTCTAAGGTAAGTTCTCTTCTAAACCCTCCAAATTTTCTGTAGATTTTTTTTTTCTTTAAAAGTAAATCCAGTTGAGTCTTTCAAGCACTAACTATGACAAAGATCATCTTTAAAAGTAAATCCAGTTGCCCTGCTTGGGATTTTATCACCCAAGTTCTATGGTTGTCCTACAGTTTCTGTTTGATCACAAAGATCATCTGTTGAATTTATTTTCTAAATTAACATAGTTTAATTTTTGCATTAGTTTTACTTTTGTAGATTTTTTTTTCGTAGATTGAACCCTTATGGTCAGCTTTGCCGCCTAGGTTGTTGATTTAGTTTTACTTTATAGACTAAACCCTCATGGTCGGCCCTGCTGCATGGGTTGTTATTATTATTTTTTTTTTCTTTTTGCACTAAACCCTCATGGTCGACCCTGCTGCCTGGGTTGTTGGTTAAGTTATTATTTTGTGGATTAAACCCTCATGGTTGGCCTTGCCGCTTGGATTATTGATTTATTTTGCTTTGTGGATTGAACCCTCATGGTTAGCCCTGCCGCCTGGGTTGTTAGTTAAGTTTTTATTTTTATTTTAAGTATCATACTTGCTATTTGAATTAATGGTATTTGTTGTGTGGTGTGAATGGTTTATGTCCCGTTGGAGTAAGGATCAAAACAATTGACTCTTTTCCAAAGGTGGACTACTTCTAGGCCTTGATCATTCACTTAGAAGAGGCACTCAACATCATTTGGATTCCATGGCAGACCCAGTTGATAATCCAAATCCAAATCTGTCAAATCCAACTATAAATCAAAATAGAAAAATCAACCCAATCCTCCTCTTGAGAATAAAAATAAAGTGCATAGGAATGTATTAAACCAACCACGGACTTTACGTGAACATCTATACCCTGAGAGATCAACTTTACCATCTTTCATAGTGTTCCCTGCTCACACAAGGAACATTGATTTTAAATCAGGTGTGATTCAATTAATTTCTAAATTTCATGGCTTGAATTCTGAAAGCCCCTACTTGCACCTCAAGGACTTTGAGGAAGTAATTACAATGTTACAAGTAAATAATGGTAATAGGGATGTACTTAAGCTTATGCTATTCCCATTTTCTCTAAAGGATCGGGCCAAAGCAGAGCTCAACTCTCTTAGACCTAATACCATCACTTCATGGCAATTCTTAAGTAGAGAGTTTTTGAAAAAGTTCTTTCCCGAGTACAAAACAAATGCACTAAAATAAGAAATCATGTCATTCTCCCAAAAGGGGAATGAACTATTTTTTCAAGCTTAGGAGCGCTTCAAAGACATTCTTAAGCTTATGATGCTTTCCGAAAGGGGCTCACCATAGATACCCGTTAGTTCATAGAGATGATGTGTAGTGGAACCTTTCTTGACAAAGATCATAACGAGGCTTGAGATTTTCTAGATATGTTAGCAGAGAATACACAGACATGGGATGTCCCTGCTAAATCAGACCAAAATAGACCCATTCTAAAGAGAAAGCAGGGATGACACAAAGGTCGAAGCCTTGAAAATTAGGAAGGTTGATATGGTTAAAGTAAACACTTCCTTAGGTAATTTTTACAACATTTGTTGTGGTACAGACCATGACACAAAGGACTGTCCAATAATCTCAGTTGTATAAAATATCACGCATGAGCATAATTAAGCAAATGCTATAAATAACTACCAAAGGTCAGTTATGCAACCAATGGGAAACATGTATAATCAAAATTGGCGTAACCATTCTAATCTTAGTTGGAGGAATGGACCACAAATTAATGTGCCCAATGCACCTCAAATGTCTCTATAAAACAACTTCTTTGGGGCACCTAACAATGCACCATATGTGCCCCTACCAAAGCGATCATCTGTGGAGGATGCATTGACCGTATTCATGAACTCTCAAGCTCAAATGAATCAGTCTCTTATCCAATCAAATCAAGAATCAAAGACAGCTATGACTAGGATTGAGACTCAAGTAAATGCTAGGAAAAAAAGGCACCCTTCCTTCTTAACCTGTGCTAAATCCTAGAAATACACATTTCATTGAAGACTCAAATCCAAGTGAGCTATATCATGAACAAGATAAGTCCATCATTACCTTGAGAAGTGAAAAAGATGTCAATAACAAGATAATGCAACTGGTAGAAATACCAAAGGATGAGCCACTGTCTCAAGAAAATGATGAACCGGCTATGGTTCAAGAGCTGCAATAGTAAAAGGATAAAGAGACTAAGTCATATGAGCCTCAAGTTCTGTTCCCATCTTTACTTCGAAATCCAACTGTCCCCATGAAATATCAAGAGGTGTTGGATGTTCTCCAAAAGGTAACTGTCAATATTCCTCTATTTGATGTCATTAGACAAATTCCATCATATGCTAAATATCTTAAGGGCTTGTGCACTGTAAAGATGAAATTAAATGTGCACAAAAAGGCCTTCCTTACTGAGAAAGTGAGTGCTATCATTCAACAAAGGGCTGTACCTAAATACAAAGATCCAGAAAGTCCCACTATTCCTTGTATTATTGAGAATTTCTAAATTGAGCATGCTTTGCTATATTTGGGTGCAAGTGACAACTTAGTACCTTATTCAGTTTACAAACAAATGGGGTTAGGTGAGCTTAAACCAACCATGATTACACTTTAACTCACTGACCGCTTTATTAAGGTATCAAGGGAAATTTTAGAGGACGTGCGAGTCCAAGTGGAGAAATTCTACTTCCCTGTGGATTTTATTGTACTAGACATTGAACTATGTGTAAATGCTAGTGCTCAAGTTCCCATCATTTTAAGCTGCCAATTCCTGGCAACTTCAAATGCAATCATAAATTGTAGGAATGGAATGATGAACTTGTCTTTTGGTAACATGACTCTAGAGCTAAATATTTTCAATCTACGTAAGCAGCCCATTGATAATAATGAGATCTATGAGCTGAATTTCATGGACTGCTTGATAGAAGAAGAGGAATTGGAACCTACTTTCACTGAGGAATTGATTCAAGTCATTGGAGACTTGAAAAATTCTGATTTAGAAAAAGTGCTTGCTGAAATTTGTGATGATAATGAGAGCACTACCCCCCAGGACATTGGTATGTACCAATGGAGATCGCGCACTCAAATCCTATCTAACGAGGACTCGTGACCTCTACCATCACTAACCAATGCTCCAAAGCTTGATTTAAAACTACTACCAAATGAGCTTAAGTATGTATACTTAGGTAAAAATAAGACTTATCATGTGATGATCTCTTCATTTTTAGAGAAGGATCAAGAGATTAAATTGTTGAAAGTTCTAAGGGACTACAAAGGAGCCTTGGGATAAACCATTTTTGACATTAAGGGTAAAAGCCCTTTCATATGCACCATCGGATCCACTTCGATGAGGACGCCAAGCTAATTAGACAGCCTCAAAGGCGTCTCAATCCAAACATGATGGAAGTTGTAAAAAATGAGGTGATCAAATTATTAGATGTGAGAATCATTTATCCAATATCCGATAGTGTTTGGGTGAGTCTAACTCAAGTAGTCCCAAATAAATTTGGAATAACTATTGTGTAGAATTCTAATAATGAACTCATACCAACATGTGTCACCACTGGTTGACATGTTTACATTAATTATAGAAAATGGAAGCAGGTCACAAAGAAGGACTATTTCTCTCTACCATTCATTGATCAAGTTTTAGAAAGGGTAGCAGGTCACTCCTTCTATAGTTTTATTGATGGATATTCCAGATATAATCAAATAGAGATAGCCATGGAAGACCAAGAGAAAACCAATTTCACTTGTCCATTTGTCACGTTTGCTTTCAAACGTAACGCCCCAGTAACTTTCCAATGGTGTATGTTAAGTATTTTTTTAAATATGCTTGAAAAGTTTCTTAAGGTTTTCATAGATGACTTCTTTGTATTTGAGAGTAGTTTTGAGGAATGTTTCAACAATTTATCTCTTGTCTTGTCTAAGTGTGAAGAGAAACACCTTGTCCTAAATTGGGAGAAATGTCATTTCATATTTCAAAAGGGAATTGTTTTAGGCCATGTTATTTTCATAAATAGAATCGAGGTAGATCACTTAAAACTCGACATTATAGCTAATCTACTGTAATATCTCGAATTTTCACGGCTAGAGTATGTACTCGTGCCTAAGGAAATCGGGTGTTAATAATGTGTAACTGGATGCTCTGAAATTGCAACCTAATTTTTTTTTCATTTGGTTCACATCTAGATACATTCATGAAGGTAACATTCGTAAGAGTAAAATCAACTGTAATGATTATATATCTTTAGAGTAAAAAAGAATAATCAATGCCTCATAATGGGAGGTTTAATTACAACATCAGAGTTCACAGTGAAAGTATAAACTAAATAAAAAAAACTGGCTTCTTAGTCTTTCAAGATAATCTTCTATAAGGAAGTAGTCATCTAAGTCTTCAATATATACGTCACCTGCATCATCTGTACAGTTGGGAGAGGGTCAATGCTCTACTCATAGTGAAGGTTATCCTTAAAGATTAACAATAATTCGAGAGATTCATGAAAGCAAGATAAATGTTCTGATACATCAAGTAATCCACACTACAAGAGATATCAATGCACAAACAATCTATATGAGGTGCATGCCTAGGAAAGTATATGTGGTATATCACCCTTAGCAATCGCCACAATGTAGAATATGATTATAGTTATCCGACTCTGTTTCAACAAGAAAACAAATGCATTCTATTTGGAGAATTTATTCAATGATAACAAAGAATTTATTGAGAGAACATTGATCACATTTATCTGAGTTCATTTACATCCTCTGATTCCCTTGATTCTGAAAACAAAATATAATTAATGCAATGTGCTGAATAAAAGAGAAGACAGTTCAATAGAAATTTCGACAACATTCCGGTGCCTGCTTTGGTCATCTCCTGGTACTTAGGAGGAATGTCGATCTGATCAACCAGTCTTCAAGAAACAGGGCTTGTGCATACTTGAATCCTCTGATCTGACCGCTAAGATCAGTTTTCAGCATCAATCCAGTCATCTTTCCTTAAAATATGAAGCATCCTTCTAGTCATTCTTCTTTGAAATATGTAGCAGTCCATTGAAATGTGGCCAGGGCCCAAAGAAATCAGGCCGCTCACATCAGACGGACCTAAAATGTCCCATAGAATGTAAGATCATGGGGTTGCCACTGTCCATTCGGCTTGAAACTTTATGTGCAGCCTTAGAACCACAAATTAACTGTACACGTCAAGTTTTAGCTCCTGAATCCTTGTAGAAATGGCCAAACTGACAAATCAGCCCCTGAAATCATGATTTGGGGCCCGCCTATAATCTGGATACACTTCAGATTTGGTCTCAATGTGTTAAATAAGCTGACAAAGCAAATGGATGGAACAGATTTCTCACAAGCATCATACTTGAGCCACATGTACGTCGCATGTGCATGGTGTGCACGAGCACCGGCCGTGCATGGGATTTCTCAAAGTCGGTCAGCGGCTGCTGACCGACTTCTTCTTCTCAAATTCAAAGACATGCACAGCGTCATTAGAGTTCATTTGTAATTTTCTTAGTGTGGCCTGGTCATTACTCAAATCATCGATCCAAACCGTCCATCATGTTCAGAAGGGAGTTTTAACCGTTGCCAAGCTGGCATTTTGAAACCATGCAGGCTGTTCCAACATTCTAACTGTCGAACATGAAATGGACGGCGAAGTAGATAATCTTGTAGGCTATGCTGATTTCACTTCAAAACCAGTCCTTTTCGGATGGTTTTTCATCGTGAATCGAATGAGTGGTGTGGATCTTCCACTTGGCTTCCACAAATGAGAGATCAAACTTCACAGAGTCGACGTACGTCGACTCTGTTGCAAAACAGAGGATCGGTTCATCTGTAGTGGGCCACCATCATAAAGTCGAAGGTCGATTTGAATCATCTGTCAGGTAGAGGGAGAAAAACCATTCAGAACCATGTTGATCTTTCTTAGTTATGTTCTTCCTCATGATCACTACAATGATCAAAAGAAGACCGTTTGGCTGCTTTCGTGGCTTGACTATCTAAGAGGGCTGCGTCAACAGATGATCAGAGCCTACTATTCACGATCGAAATCTCAAGGGAGATCCATTGGACGGTGTGGATCTCTCAAAATATGGCCGTACTGGGCCCCATCAGCAGCACAATTGAAAGAAGAAAACGATTTCTTCTTCCCTGTTTATGCCCGGCTGAAAGTCCGGCCCGTTGCGCGGTTCGCGCAGCGGAATCTTTCTCTTGGACAGCGTAACGGTACTATATGGCTTGCAGGAATCAACACTTAATCGAATTCCCTCTTCTGTTGCGCAGGTCATGCCGACCGCACAACAGAAAACCTCCTTTGCGTGAATGGTCACAACCCCATATCTCTCTTGCGCGAATGGCGCAGCAATGCTTTTCCTTCCTTGCGCGGTCCGCGCAGCTGCACTATTCCTTGCACGGTCCGCGCAACTACATTGCTCTCTCTCTCGCTCCTCACTTCTCCATTTCTTTGGCCTACCATCTGATCTAACCGATCTAACCTCTCCAAATGAAGCAGGAAGGGGTATTTATAGGCCCCACCACTCTTTCAGAGTGGTGATCACCACCACTTATCTCTTCACATATGAACTTCTTCTTTTCTTAAACCATGGTGACCACCAAGCTCCCTCTTAAATGGTGGTGTACAACCTTTCTTCCTTAAAATGATACATGTGCACCCTTTTTTACCAAACTACCCTTTCCAATGCTTTTTACCAAAATACCTAAACTACCCTTGGATATGCAATTTTACCAAAATATCTAAACTACCCCTGGACATGAAATTTTACAAAAATACCTAAACTACCCCTGAACATAGAATTTTACCAAAATACCTCGGACGTGGAAATCACCGCAATGCCCCCGGACTTAAAAATTACCGAAATACCCCAGACATGAAATTTTACTGAAATACCCCCGAACATGGAAATTACCGAAATATCCCGGACGTGGAAATTACCGAAATACCTCCGAACACGAAAATTACCAAAATACCCCCAGACATGGAAATTATCAAAATAAACCTGGACATGAAAATTATCGAAATACCCCTAGACATGGAAATTACTGAAATACCCTCGAACATGGAAATTACCGAAATCCACCAGACATGAAAATTACCAAAATACCCCTGGACATGAAATATTTTTTATGCCTCAACAGATGCCCCCTCGAACCTTCTTTGATTGATTCCTGAAATCAAATGGAGGATCGATCTTCCTTCGCCTGAAGAACTTGAATGAACTGCAACTGAAGGATGACCAGATGATTATGCTTGCATGGCAGACTAGATGATCATTCTTAACCAGAAGATTAAATGATCGCGTTCGATCGGAATATTGGAATGCTCGCGCTCGAATGGAAGACTGGATGATCATACTTGACCAGAAGATTGAATGATCATGTTCGATCGGAATACTGGAATGCTCGCATTCGAATGGAAGATTTGAATGCTCCCAGCCAATAGTGTTGAGCGGCTGTTCATTAGAGAGGATAAAATACTCTTTTTATTGAAGCACATCTCTGTAACAGCTGTGATGACTTCGTCTTTGAGCAATTTGATCAGAGAACTATCTTTCAACACCATTGTTGCTACAACGGTCTCTTTGATCAACTCCAATGATTCTTTCCTTCAATTCTGTATCTGGGGTCGTTCTTTAATGCTGCTCCTGCCGCAATAACTTTTTCGATTGTTTCCTTTACTCACGATCTGCATAACTCAAGCTTTTGAATAATGGTCTCTCCTGCCAAATTAATCGAAATTAGTATCTTAATTCATTATAATTTTTTCAATGTAGCTTTATGAAGCATTGATAATTTTTGAAATAGATTGAGAGTTTCTTCTTTTTTTAAGCCGATTGTGATATTCGCAATATGATTTAATCAATGTTTGCGCTTATCATCGTGCTTAGCATTGTATTCTTTATATTGCACTCTTGGAGATTTCATCTTTAGCTCCAAAGGTTCAACCGCTGAGTCTTTTTACTGAGTCTTCTCTAGTTTGTGCTCCTTAGCATTTTTTCATAGACTTTTCCTTGGATCTTTGCTGATTGATATTATTATTCATAATACTCAGCATATGAATTCCTTCACTACGTATAAGATATTATCAGAAAGACCAAGGTATAGATTACTTTGGAAACATAGATCCTGCCCCCCTTTCCCGGTTAATGTTGCATAAAGATTTCTACAGAAGATAATATTTTCGAAGTGAAGTCTGCTGATACCCTTGAAGGATGTATAATCTTTGCTGATTTGAACCTGATTCAAGAGAAACATATTTTTACATATTGTCTAATTAATATTTAAAATATTCATCAGACAATTGTATATTTGAGCATATCTAAATTGAAATATGTATTTACAGCATTTTGAATTCTATGCATAGTTTATGCTTTGCATGCTTGAGCATATCTATAGTGAAATATATATTTGCAGCATTTTGAATGCTAAACTTAGTTTATGCTTTCGAGCAACGGAGATAGTATACTCTTAACTGACCATACTCTGACCAAATCTAGACTAAACTTGACTTAACTTGACTTGACTTGACTTGACTGAACTGGAGTAACACTACTGAACTGACACCACTAGACTGATACTACTAAACTGACACTACTGGACAGACACTACTGGACAGTTTAGGCTCTTGAGAATGATTTCAACTGCCCACCTAGAACATGCTACTGCTTAAGTTAATTTTCAAGAGAATTTGCAAGAATACTTAGCAGCATTAGGTATTACAGGGGAACTATGAGATGTATAACTTTAATTTTCAAAATTATAAATGATACAAGTTTCTCATGATATTTTGATAATGATGCTTTTGCTTTATTTACACAATGCTTTGATTACTACTATACTATTGATATATTATACTTTTTTGTATATCCTTTTATGATTTGTTAGCAAGGGATTTTCTAGATGATCCTTGTCCTAGTTGGCGTTACTAAATTTCAATTTAGTCAGTCACACACAGTTTAAGCTCTTGAGTGGTGGAGTACACACAGTTTAAGCTTTTGAGTAGTGGAGCACACACAGTTTAAGAAGCACACACAGTTTAAGCTCTTGAGTAGTTGAAGCAAGCAATTTCTTAGACTCTTGTGGGAGTCGGGTCTTACGTGATGGTCTCTGAAACTCTTATGAGTTCGCTGGACTCCTCACTACCTGGTGAGTTCACAAACCGTAATCCATCAAAGGGGCCCAGTGAAGCTACCAGGGCCGTGAACTCAGGTTGGATTTACGCATAGGGTTGGCCGCGGTAACTCTTTAGAGTTCACATAGTGCACAAGGCTACCTTTGGGGTACCAAATCCAGGGCTGCCAGTCCATCAATGAGTAGGTTTAGGCCCTTCCTCACGAGTTACTACTAGAATCGATTCCTTAAATCAGGGAGGTCTTACGCATGGTTAGCATATCTATGGACTTGGCCAAAAGAGCTCACACCGCGGCTCACTTTTTCTTCATCTGCAATGTCGGGCCCATTCATGGGAGGGCATTTACCTCCATTCCCCGTGACGCTGCCAGAAAGCTATACAGACGGCATTGGTCTTACATGTGTGACTAGCCTTCATGGACTTTTAGCCTTTTAGGCTTTTAGTCCTTGGCTTCATCAGCTGCCCACATGGGTATGCATATGATGGCCTTCACGGGCTTTTTAGGGCCACTGGCTTCTCATTGCTACCCGAATGGTGAAAATGATAGGTCATATGCGTAGCTGGTCTCTTTTAAGACTTGGTCCTTTTAGGACTTGGCCTTCTTGGGACTTGGCTAGACTGCTTTAAATGATTATAGGTCTTATGTGTAGTTGGCCTTATAGGCTTGGCTAGACTGCCTTAAAATGCCTTTAAAGACAATAATGGGCGTGATCATCGTCGTTGCGCTGCGAGGATGATAAACTTCTTTGATTGGGAGTGATCATCGTTGTTGTGCTGCGAGAATGATATACCTCTCCGATTGGGATTGATATGTCATCACTCTTGATAATATTTTCAGGAGGACCCGTCTGTGTTGTCCATAATATATCAGCTTCATCTATGTCATTCATAATATATCAGCTTCATCTATATCGTTCATAATATATCAGCTTGGTGACGATACCAATTCTGATAGGATTTTTCAGAGCTCTCTTGATAATAACGATGGTCACTTTCTTTTCACACTGCTTGTTTGATATCTATTCTTAATATGCTTACAAACTTCTTCTTTATTCATTCTTTGGATGACCTATGGAAATGGTCTTGCTCATTCTTGCCCCCTTATGATTCAGAATCATTATGCTGGTGATGTTCTAGATCAAAACTAGTAGCGTCTTCAGGGATGATATCTCTTTATGAAGCGAACATTGACCGGTATACTGATACCCTGTCCATTTTGATCTACAACTCTGTACGCGTCATTGGAGCATACTTCTTTTATTATATAAGGCCCATCCCATTTAGGCTCAAATTTTCCCCCTGTCCGACTGGTGATCACTATAGGCCTTTTAAGCATCAACGCCATATCCCCCTTCTTGAAGGAACGATATTTAACATGTTTGTCGAAGACGACTGATATTCTGGCTTGATATAATTGCAGTCGCTGTTGGGCTGCCAACCATTTTTTATCAAGTAGATCCAGTTCTTTCAGCCTGATCTTTGCATTTGCATCATCTGTTATGGACTGGTGCACCGCCACTCTAAGTGATGCTACTTGTATTTCAATTGGGATCACCGCTTCCACGCCATATATCATAGAATATGGCGTTGCATTCGTCGATGTCCAGTGAGTAGTTCGATATGCCCACAAAGCTTCTAGCAATCTTTTGTCCCAGTCACATTTATTTCTGATCACCGTCTTCTTCAGTATATTGACTATCGTTTTATTAAACGCCTCTTCTAATCCATAAGCCGGTGGATAGTAAGGTGTTGAAAATGAGTGATGAATGCTAAATTTTTAACAGAGCTTTTCCATTCCTCTATCCTTAAAGGGAGTGCCATTTTCTGTAACAATCTTCTTCGGGATACCATGGCGGTATATGATTGCGTGCCGGATGAAATTAACGATGTCCCTTTCTTTAACATTGCGTAAAGCAAATGTCTCTGTCCATTTGGAGAAATAATTGTTGCCGCCAATATACACTGCTTTCCTTTGGACGAAGGTGGATTTATAGGACCAATGACGTCCAGTCCCCAAGCTGAAAAGGGCCAAGAGGTGACTGACTGATGTAGGTCTTCTAGAGGAACGTGTATGACATCTCCATGAATTTGACATTCATGACACCGCTTCACATAATCTATCGCGTTTTTGAACATGGAGGGCCAATAATATTCCATTCGATGTACTCTATGGAACAAATTTCGACCGGCTTGATGTGCCCCACATTCCCTAAAGTGCGCTTCTCGTAACGTTCGACTCGCCTCTCGTTCGTCTAAGCAACGTAACAACATTCCATTGTATGATTTTCTGTGCAATACTTCATTGCATATAATGAATCTTTTTGACCGTCGCTTGATTTGTTGTTTCTCTGCTAGTTCTTCTGGCAAGATGTTATATTTGAGATAATCGATGAAAGGTTGACGCCAATCATTTGTCGTTATATCCAAACAAGATACAAGAAGTGTTTCAACAGTCTCTTCAATGACCTCTGCGGATGACTTGATATGCTCAAAAGCCCGTCTTTCTTTGGCGATAACTTGATATGCTTGAAAGCCTGTCTTTCTTTAGCGATGACTTGATATGCTTGAAAGCTTGTCTTTCATTCAAATACACAAAAGAAATACATTCTATGGTAAGAACATATTTTACAGCTTTGACTCACCTGTCTTGCTCCCTTTTGATTAAGAAGCATTGCTCTGGGAATCTTCATAATCAAAATCATGATATTGCGACCTTTAACAAATATACTGACGCCGCATCATCTCATACTTTTGCTCAAGATTAGCTTTATCCCCGGTCTCGAACTAATCAGGCCTGTATACTCTTATTTCTTCTCTTATGTCGTATACTTTAACATTTTTGCCTTTATCAACTATCTTCTGTAACTTGTTCTTCAAGCCATTCATTTTTCTTTCTTCTTCAACTGTATCTTATAAATTTCCTTATCTTTCGCAAACCCTTTGCTCCTCGAATTGTCGGTGACAATCGTCAATGCTTGATAGCAATCATCAATGCTTGCTTTTGCTCCAACTTTAACTTGCAAAATTTGATATAGATAATTATTATAAACAATTATCATTTCGGGGAGTCAACAATTACTTCATTTGGGATTCTGAGATTTTGTCATTCTGAAACTTTGCTTATCTTTCCCCTTTTTAATTTAGAAGTATCAGAACTGTAGCTTATCTTAAAGGATAACGTATCTTGTACACCTTTGTCTGCCCCCTAAATAATTGTGCCGTGAATCTTTTGAATCAACACGCTGTGAATCCTTTGAATATTCAAGGATGATATATTTTTTTTAACTGACAGATATATTGATGAAAATTTGCCCCCATGATGAATATACTTGTCTTGGTTTCTTTTTTCCTGTTCTTCTTTTCTTCTTTATTTTATTTCCTTTAATAATTTAAATATGGCAATTTAATTGCCTTTGCAGCTAGCGATTGATTCCTCATAAGCAGTATATCGCCTTCTTCAGCTTTGACAATTCTTTATTTTGCTTTCTTTCTTCGACAATATCAGAACACAGCAACACAGCGTTGTTGTTCCCCTAAGACTCTTGAATAGCCGATTCATATGAGAATGGAGCAACTTTACTTTGACTCTTACTCTTCTAATCTGGAAAGTTGTGACGATGCCCCCATGGTTCTCTTTTGACCGATGAATTCGTTAATTCATTAATTAATTCATTTACTTATTACCGATCAACACCTGATTTAGTCGAACTGACTTCTCCTCTGAGGGTTTTCCTTCAAGCTTTACCGTTGTTCACAGTAGTCACTGTTGGAAGAGTAAAGCCTTCAATAACACCTTCATTTGGTGAAAGATGATTAATATTTAATGGCAAATTTTCTATTTCTTCCCACTCCGAATGTATTGTTATCTGTACTCGGCAGGATGATATTCCTTTTACCAAGTCTCAGCTGTCTCTGTCAACTTAATCTAAACACCATTGTCCTTGTATGCGCAATACCCTATAACTTTCATGCAGGTCTCATTCTTCTTTACATATCCTTTCTTTCCAATCTTCTTTCTCCTTTCTTTCTTGTCTCCAATATCCTCTCATTTCTCAAAGGTAATGTATAATGGAAACTTTGTATACTTTTGTGCATTAACACATTATCATCCGTCCTTCATTATTTCGCCATGCTACTGATGAAGCAAAAACTACTTTCGACACTACTTGACATTATCTGTTTCTTGATCGCAGCTGATTTCATCTTCCTTGATACTTTTCAGCATTGGTTTTATTTTTAATACTTTCGACATTACCCCGCTTCTTCTTCACTAAGTGATCCGACTAGCTATGGCAAGATGCGTTATATCAATTTCAGTGATATCACACACAAGCTTTCATACAGAAGCTCTCACTATTTTGTAGGACTGAAATGTTCATGAGCAAGAGAAAGAACCTCAACTTCCTCGCCATAGAAGTGCTTCATACAGATTTCCAAAAGGGTATGAAGCATGTTTTCCCTGTCTTGAGTTTCCACCAAATGCTCACCCGCACCTTCCCTGTAGCCAATGATCTTATTTAATTGTTCCCAGTCCTCCTCACTGAAACACATTAGTTCACTTCCATCCTTACTGGACTGCTCAGTCCAGCCTAGTGACCACCACGATCTCTTTATCTTCTGTTTCTTCAAATTTTCGTCATATTTTTGTTGACCGTTCAACAAATTTGTGGGCCAACATCCTCCAGTGAAGTATGAGTTCAATGTCGAGTTCACGATCTAGTTCCTCAATGTCTTTGTCATCATCCACCATTAATTGAGTGACATCAGATTTCAAGAGAGAAGCATAAAGAGAGATATATCTCCTGTGAAGCCTGGCGTACCTCAGAACATGCTCCCATGACATTTTTCCACTTACCTTCTTCATCTGGTCAGATACAGCTTTGTAAGCATACTTCCACCAAAGACGGGAGGTCAGATTTTACTGGGACAAGTGGGCGATAATGAGCATATTTCAGACATTGATTAAAGGCAGAAAAGTTATCTGCCAACTTCAATATGTCCCTGTATCCATCCTTTGATAAACACAATGTAACATCATCCAAGTTAACTGCTGCTTTTTTGTAGTGGCTGTCCCACACTCTGAGATACATCAGGTCGAAGCTTTGAATACTTGGCATTTCCTGTTACTGGTTGAAGAATGTAATTGTGCTCTTTTGGAAGAACAATATCAGGTTTAACATCTTGACTCACAATTTCAAATACCTGACTCCATTCTAAAGGAAGTAAGTCCTCCCATGGTTTGTCAACATTCCCTGGATGAATATCATGATCGAAATAAAGAGCCAGGCATTTAAGTTCCACAGACTTCTGAATTTACTCTAGTGCACCCCTTGTAATAAAAGTTTAATTTCCACCGTCGTCAACTGTTACTGCTGAAAGCTTTGCCAGTGTTACGCCTGCTGCAAATGGATGACTAGGATTGCTTTCAAGATCCTCATATCTAATGTGGATATTGGTAATAGAGAGCTTCAGGTTCCCTATTATCGTGTTGATCAAAGAGCCCAGTCACGATGTATTCACTTCAGATTTCAGTTGTTGCCTACTCTCCAATAGCTTCATTTCCATTTCCCTTATTCTAGTCTTTTTTGCTTCCTGGACAGTGTCGTCACTACATCCTTCAACCTATGTTGCAGGCTCAACTAATATGAAAATCCAATCCAAATAGACTAAGACTGGTTCTTGACCTAGCCTGCTTCATGGAACCTTGAGCTTCACAGATCCAAGAAATCATGCCTTAACTTTCACAGGCAACTTCAAGGCATTAAGCACCTCTGGCTTCAGCTGCATATTTGTGAGCTCCACATCTCCTCGCCAGGCGCTGATCTTGAGAGCTTCCTTGTTAAGGCCTCTCATGTAGTTTCCAAGGTATTTCTGTAGCAAGAATGCGACCTGATCTTCCAACATCTCTCCGTACTTCCTCACCATGGAAGTGCTTCTATATGATACCCATTATTTGGTCAGCATGTGAGCATAGCTTTGCATAAAAAACGAGCTGAATTTGAATTGACTTCAGAACTCTGAATGCTTTCTATCAAGCATCTAAATTTGTTAAATTGGCTTTCTTCTTTAGCATGCTCCTGAGCAAACGATAATTCCCCATCTACCACTGGGAATATAACTTCATCCTCAGCAATGCCGTGGAAGATGCATACTTTGGCAATGAATTGTAACTTGTCATTGAAAGCTGATGAATTAGAGAAATCTCCTAAAAGTTGCATCTTCCTTGTTCCTTCAGTGATATCATTCAATTCTCTTTTGATAGCATTGTGCTAATATTTCATCGATTGGATGTACTATAATTGAATTGATAGCTGACTCCAGATGCTTCCTTTTTCCAGTCTTGGAACATTCACAAGTGCTCCACCCTTCCTCTGCTCGATTTATTAACTGGCCATGTGTGGGAGCCACACGACACTTTTGAAGAAGCCTTTCATCTGAGACAGATCAAGGTAGCCTGTTTCTCTTCCTTAGACATGTACTGACTAGCTGATGTTTGAATCGCTTTCGTACAAGAAGCTAGATTTCTTTGGTAACTGTCATCGTTCTGGCATTATTTATCTCTAATCAAAATTGATTTGATCATTTCTGACACTTTTTTTGGTGGAAGTCTATTGGATTGGTATATCTATCATTCAGAACAGAGCGTTAGCTAATTTATTAAATAAATTGTACTTTATTTTCAGAGATGAAGGGGAGGATGTTCCTGCTTAGAGTCGCCATTTTGGTGTCTATATAGACCCCAAAAAATGATAAATGTTCTCTTAATATTTTCCAAGTTGCCATCGAATAATAAATCCCCAGCAGAGTCGCCATTTTATTTCGACAAGAAAACAAATGCGTTCTGTTTGGGGAATTTATTCAATGATAACATAGAATTTGTTGAGAGAACATTGATCACATTTATCTGAGTTCATTTACATCCTCTGGTTCCCTTGATTCTGAAAATAAAATACAATTAATGCAATGTGCTGAATGAAAGAGAAGATAGTTCAATAGAAATTTTGGCAGCATTCCGGCACCTGCTTTGGTCATCTCCTGGTACTTAGGAGGAATGTCGATATGATCAACTAGTCTTCAAGAAACAGGGCTTGTGCAGACATGAATCCTTTGATCTGACCGCTAAGATAAGTTCTAAGCATCAATCCAGTCATCTTTCCTTGAAATATGGAGCATCCTTCCAGTCATTCTTCTTTGAAATATGTAGCAGTCCATTGAAATGTGGTCAGGGCCCAAAGAAATCAGGCTGCTCACATCAGACGGACCTAAAATGTTCCACAGAATGTAAGATCATGGGGTTGCCACCGTCCATTTGGCTTGAAACTTTATGTGCAGCCTTAGAACCACAAATTAACCGTACACGTCAAATTTCAGCTCTGAATCTTTGTAGAAATGTCCAAACTGACAAATTAGCCCTTGAAATCATGATTTGGGGCCCGCCTATAATCTGGATACACTTCAGATTTGGTCCCAACGTGTTAAATAAGCTGACAAAGCAAATGGATGGAGCAGATTTCTCACAAGCATCATACTTGAGCCACATGTACGTCGCATGTACATGGTGTGCATGAGCACCGGCCGTGCATGGGATTTCTCAAAGTCGGTCAGCAGTGCTGACCGACTTCTTCTTCTTAAATTCAAAGACATGCACGACGTTATTAGAGTTCGTTTGTAATTTTCTCAGTGTGTCCTGGTCATTACTCAAATCATCGATTTAGACCGTCCATCATGTTCAGAAGGAAGTTTTAACCGTTGCCAAGGTGGCATTTTGAAACCATGTAGGCTGTTCCAACATTCTAACTGTCGAACATGAAATGGACGGTGAAGTAGATAATATTGCATGCCATGCTGATTTCACTTTAAAACCAATCCTTTTTGGGTGGTTTTTCGTCGTGAATTGAATGAGTGGTGTGGATCTTCCACTTGGCTTCCACAAATGAGAGATCAAACTTCACAGAGTCGACATACGTTGACTCTGTTGGAAAACAGAGGATCGGTTCATCTGTAGTGGGCCACCATCATAAAGTAGAAGGTCGATCTGAATCGTTTGTTAGCTAGAGGGAGAAAAACCATTCAGAACCACGTTGATCTTTCTTGGTTATGTTCTTCCTCATGATCACTACAATGATCAAAAGAAGACCGTTTGGCTGCTTTCGTGGCCTGACTATCTAGGTGGGCCATGTCAACAGACGATCAGAGCCTACTATTCACGATCGAAATCTCAAGGGAGATCCATTGGACGGTGTGGATCTCTCAAAATATGGCCGTACTGGGCCTCACCAACAGCACAATTGAAAGAAGAAAATGGTTTCTTCTTCCCTGTTTACGCCTAGCTGAAAGTTCGGCCCGTTGCGCGGTTTGTGCAGCGGAATCTTTCACTCGGACAACGTAACGGTACTATATGGCTTGCAGGAATCAACACTTAGTCGAATTCCCGCTTCTGTTGACCGTGTAACAGAAAACCTCATTTGCGTGAATGGTCGCAACCCCATATCTCTCTTGCGCGAATGGCGTAACAATGCTTTTCCTTCCTTGTGCGGTCTGCGCAACTGCATTGCTCTCTCTCTCTCGCTCCTCACTTCTTCTCCATTTCTTTGGCCCACCATCTGATCTAACCAATCTAACCTCTCCCAATGAAGCAGGAAGGGGTATTTATAGGCCCCACCACTCTTTCAGAGTGGCGATCACCACCACTTATCTCTTCACATATGAACTTCTTCTTTTCTTAAACCATGGTGACCACCAAGCTCCCTCTTAAATGGTGGTGTACAACATTTCTCCCTTAAAATGACACATGTGCACCCTTTTTTACCAAACTATCCTTTCCAATGCTTTTTACCAAAATACCTAAACTATCCTTGGACATGAAAATTTACCAAAATATCTAAACTATCCTTGGACGTGGAATTTTACCAAAATACCTAAACTATCCCTGGACATAGAATTTTACCAAAATACCCTCGGACGTGAAAATCACCGCAATACCCCCGGACTTGAAAATTACTGAAATACCACCGAACATGGAATTTTACCGAAATACCCCCGAACATGGAAATTACCGAAATATCCCCAGACGTGAAAATTATCGAAATACCGCCGAACATGAAAATTACCAAAATACTCCCAGACATGAAAATTACCCAAATACACCCGGACTAGGAAATTACCAATATACCCCAGATATGAAAATTACCGAAATAGCGCCGAACATGGAAATTACCAAAATACCCCCGGATATGGAAATTACCAAAATACCCCCGGACATGGAATATTTTTTATGCCTCAACAGACTTGACCCGCATCCTATACTATGGATATTCGCCGGCGTGTCCCACGCTTAACATGGCTTTACGCGGTTGTCCCAGGACAAACACCACACCTGACTAGGTGAATCTCGCAACCCAGATTGGAGCGACTAAAGCGATAACCAACCCCTAAAAAATGAATAAAGAGCGACTAAAGTGACATCCAGTTCCTCAAGAAAAATCAGAAAAGGAGCGACTAAGCGACATCCAGTTCCCCAAAAACTGGAAAAGGAGCGACTAAGCGACATCCAGTCCCAAACTGATGTGTCATGTATATAGAACGATTTACACACACCAACTGTTGCACTCTCTCCCAAGAACATGAATTTACGTGCCACCCTAGGGCCACTACCGAAAACGCATTACGTCCACGATATTTAACCGATCGCTAAAGAGGGATTCCCAACATAGTACTTTCATCAAGAGAACATAAATCGAATCATGAAGGATATAATCTGAATAGTGGAGGTTTTGGAATAGCAAGAAACATGCCCAAGCCTTAAAGATAGACGGTATGAGGCCAACATAATAAAAAGGAGAGTGACAATGGTCAACTCAACAAAAGAAGAGTAGCAATAACTAACTCAATAGATAGAAGAGTGGCCAGGGCCAACTCAATAACAAGAAGAGTGGCAAGGGCCAGCTTAAGTAATGAGGCGAGTGGCAGGACCATCTTAATAAATTTGATAAGGTAGGGCAGGGGTTATATCCATGGCCTCACATAAATTCAGAGGAATCACTTGTATTTGACATCATGCAATAATCTCAAAAGGCCCAATAGTTAATGATAACATATTAAAATGCAAATAGAGAGAATGTAATGATAATTGAAGAACAAATAAAAGGAACAAAAAGTGCAGTATAAAATACACAAATTCAATTAAGGCAAAGTTACGTAATAGGCGCGATAAAATATCAACAAGACTTGAAAGGCGAAATAAATATATCATCTTAAATTCATGTAAGCTTAAAGGATGAAACCCTCACCTTAGATTGTTTCGTCCTCAATTGAGGCTAGATGTCCATGTATGCCCCTGTATATCAGACTATAACCTAAATCACATGTTTTGAACAATTAGAATTTATCTAGGTTTCGGTTTATGTTGATGTTAGAATTAGGTTTAATAGTTGTAACCCTTCAAATTAAAAGATGGAAATCTTACCTTTATCCGAACTCGACTATGACTCAGTGAGTCAAAAGACAATGCCTTCTCTCTCTCTCTCTCTCTCTCTCTCTCTCTCTCTCTCTCTCTTTCTCTTCCTCCTTTTGGATGGCTAAGATCTAAACGTCAAGGAGATGGGCTAAGATCAAAATGTCAAGGAGATGGGCCGGACTTGGGTAGGATAACCTGATCGATACTCCAAATTTCTGGACTTGGATTACTCAGCCGAGTTGACTCAGCTAGTTAGAGATTTTCTTCTTCTTTCTATGTCCTTTCTTTTCTCCCTTTTCTTTCCTTTCTTCTTCTCTTTCTCTTCCTCTTTCTTTCCTTTCTTATCTTATCTTTTCTTTCCCTTTCTCTTTTCCTTTCTTCTCTTTTCTTCTTCTTCTTCTTCTTCTTCTTCTTCTTCTTCTTCTTCTTCTTTTTTTCATTTCTTTCTTCTTTCCTACGCTTGAGCGTCCATTAACATCCGGCTCTTCCTGCTTCATTTTTTCCAAATGCTGGACGAGGATGTTTCCTCTTTATAATGGTGCGGACCTTCTAGACTCTCCCTGCGTAGCCCTTATATAGGTCTGGTTGTGTCAGGAAAGGAGTCAGAATGATTTTCTATGCAGACGTAGGCTGCGTATAAACAAAACACAACTATAGTTTGTCCCTGCTGATCATTGCCAGCATGAATTTCTCCTATGATCACAATGTTGGAAGACATTTCTTCAGTGAAGGGCCATCAAATGTGTCGCTTTGATTCGAAATTGGGCCTCAAACAGTGAGCAATGGTCCCTGTTTGATTTGGGAAGATGATTAAAGCTTCAATGGCAGATTGAGTTCGTGGCTTATTTTCCTGAGCCGACTTCAATGGACGTCTTAGATTCATCTTACAGATCTCGTGGACAACAAGATCCAACGTCCAACAAGCTTTGACGGGTGGTTTTTACGAAAGGAGCTCCCGTTTACGCAGCTTGCTTTCGGGAAACGGCGGAAGGCTTTCCTTCTTTCGTTCGGACACCTTGGATGGGACAGACATGATCCCTCCAGGTTTTTTTTGGATGGCTTGGATCTTTTAAGGAGGTTGTGATGGGAGGCCACAACGTCCATCAGATGGATGGTGCCTGTTAACCTTGCGGATAACACCTGGCCTTGTTTACACTGATTGTAGTGGGCAAGTGCGCGTGCATAGGAGCACGTGGTTAGCAGGGTTTTGACTGGTCTGAACACCTCTATAAGATGGGCGGTCCGGATTAACTAGGTGGGCCATGATGGGGGTCCACAACATCTCCTAAGACAGACAGGGTCCGTCCGTTGTGTGTGGCCAAGAAACAGGGGATCGGTTTTGATCGGGTCAGTGCTCGCTGACCGATCCCCTCGATATGGTGCACAATAGTTGCACCATGGTGGTGTACGCGCCCACACATGTGGGATCTAGCATTTACTGGTATCAATTCGTAACCCTGTAAAATCTCGATCCTTTTGCTTGATCAGAGCATTGGGATCATGTGAGACTTTCTAGGAGTTAGAATTTAAGTCAAACTATGTAAATCTTCACATAAATATGTTTCCATCAATCCACGATCTTGATTGTTCCAAACTCATGGGAAGTGTCATGAAGTCTTATCTCGTAATGAGTAATTCTACGTACCCTATTAAACTTTTGTTACGTACTTGGTTATCCTAATACACTACCTAACCTTACTTTTATCATTCTTCCTAATCCATTACATCTAGGTTTTCCTTATAATATTCGTAAGCTCGATAGGTATAGGTCTATGTGCACACATAGTTGGCTATCTGGATTTTGGGGACGCTACATCCTACCCCCCTTAAACAAAATCTCGACCTCGAGATTTGGAAATTGGGGTAACACACTTACACCTTTCCTGATTATGGTTCCACTGCTGGGACATGAACTCAGGTCGCCTTGGTGAAAGCCAGGTATCCTAATCGGACTAGACGACAATGGAGATGAGATTTTAGGGGAAGGTTGCTGGAGACCTAAGTGATCTATTGGAAAAATTTTGAATTTTTGTAGGTTTTGCAACATGTTAGAATCCCTTTGAAGTAGTTGTAAATTTTAGAATTATTAGGGAAGTCCATATTCCTATATGGAAAACTTGTCCCTCCTAGTGCTGATCTTATCTTAGGACGACTTTTGATTCAAGACTGGTCTTATTCAGAATTTATTATGGGGTGCCTAGGTCCATGATTTCTAGATTTCATGTTTAGTTTAACAATCTCAATGGAAATCCTGAGTGTGGGTTTCTAATTCTTCAGGAATTCAATTGAGTGTATGTATCTACTTCATCATATGTCCTAATCGTGTAAAGTTTATTGTGGTCCACTCCCCTTAGGCCCAGTCAATCTCATTCTCGTGCTATGATACCAACTGTAACATCCCAAATTTTCACGGCCAAAGTATGTACTCATGCCTGAGGAAATCAGGTGTTAATAATGTACAACTGGATGCTCTGAAATCGCACCCTATTTTTTTTGTTTGGTTCACATCCGGATACATTCATAAAGGTAACATTCACAAGAATAAAATCAACTGTAATGATTATATATCTTTAGAGTAAAAAAGAATAATCAATGCCTCATAATGGGAGGTGTAATTACAACATCAGAGTTCACAGCAGAAGTATAAACTAAATAATAAAACTGACTTCTTAGTCTTTTAAGATAATCTTCTATAGGGAAGTAGTCCTCTAAGTCTTCAATCTATACATCACTTGCATCATCTGAAGATTATCCTTTAAGATTAACAAGAATTCGAGAGATTCATGAAAGTAAGATAAATGTTCTGATACATCAAGAAATCCACACTATAAGAGATCAATGTACAAACAATCTATATGAGGTGCGTACCTAGCAAAGTATATGCGGTATATCACCCTTAGCAATCGCCATAATGTGGAATATCGTTATAGTTATCCGACTCGACCGACATCCCATACTATGGATATTCACCGGTGTGTCCCACGCTTAACATGGCTTTACGCGGTTGTCCCAGGACAAACACCACATATGACCAGGTGAATCTCGCAACCCGGATTGGAATGACTAAAGTGACAACCAACCCCCAAAAATTGAAAAAGGAGTGACTAAAGTGACATTCATTTCCCTAAGAAAAACTGAAAAAGGAGCAACTAAGCGATATCCAGTTCCCCAAAAATTAGAAAAGGAATGACTAAGCGACATCCAGTTCCCCAAACTGATGTGTCACGTATATAGAACGATTTACACACACCAGCTATTGCACTCTCACCTGAGAATATGGATTTACGTGCTGCCCCAGGACCGCTACCGAAAAACTATTAGGTCCACGATATTTAACCGATCACTAAAGAGGAATTCCCAACATAGTACTTTCATCAAGAGAACATAAACTGAATCATGAAGGATATAATTTGAATGGTGGAGGTTCTGGAATAGCAAGACACATGCCCAAGCCTTAAAGATAGATGACACGAGGCCAACATAATAAAAAAGAAAGTGACAATGGTCAACTCAACAAAAGAAGAGTAGCAATGGCTAACTCAATAGATAGAAGAGTGGTAAGGGCCAACTCAATAACAAGAAGAGTGGCAAGGGCCAGCTCAAGTAAAGAGACGAGTGGAAGGGTCATCTCAATAAATTTGATAAGGCAGGGCAGGGCTTATATCCATGGCCTCACATAAATTCAGAGAAATCACTTGTATTTGGCATCGTGCCATAATCTCAAAAGGCCCAATAGTTGATGATAACATATTAAAATGAAAACAGAGAGAATGTAATGATAATTTAAGAACAGATAAAAGGAACAAAAAGTGTAGTATAAAATACACAAATTCAATTAAGGCAAAGTTACGTAATAGGCACGATAAAATATCAACAAGACTTGAAAGGCGAAATAAATATATCATCTTAAATTCATGTAAGCTTAAAGGACGAAACCCTCACCTTAGATTGTTTCGTCCTCAATTGAGGCTAGATGTTCATGTATGCCCCTGTATATAAGACTTTAACCTAAATCACATGTTTTGAACAATTAGAATTTATCTAGGTTTCGGTTTATGTTGATGTTAGAATTAGGTTTAATAGTTGTAACCCTTCAAATTAAAAGATGGAAATCTTACCTTTATCCGAACTCGACTGTGACTCTGTGAGTAAAAATACAATGCATTCTCTATCTCTCTTCCTCCTTTTAGATTGCTAAGATCTAAACGTCAAGGAGATGGGCTAAGATCTGAATGTCAAGGAGATGGGCCAGACTTGGGTAGGATAACCAAACTGATACTCCAGTTTTCTGGACTCGGATTACTCAATCGAGTTGACTCGGAGAGTCAGAGCTCTTCTTCTTTCCTTTCTTCTTCCTTTCTTTTCTCCCTTTTCTTTCCTTTCTTCTTCTCTTTCTCTTCCTCTTTCTTTTCTTTCTTATCTTATCTTTTCTTTCCCTTTCTCTTTTCCTTTTCTTTTTTTTTTTTCCTGTTCTTTCTTCTTTCCTACGCTGGAGCGTGTAGCAACATCTTGCTCTTCCTGCTTCATTTTCTCCAAATGCAAGATGAGGGTGTTTCCTCTTTATAATGGTGCGGACCTTCTAGACTTTCCCTACGTAACCCTTACGCAGGTATGGTTGTGTCAGGAAAGGAGTCGGAATGATTTTCTACGCAGACATGGGTTGCGTATAAACAAAACAGAGCTATGGTTTATCCCTGTTGATCATCGCCAGCATGAATTTCTCCCATGATCACAATGTTGGAAGACGTTTCTTCAGTGAAGGGCCATTAGATGTGTCACTTTGATTTGAAATTGGGGCTCAAACAGTGAGCAACGGTCCCTGTTTGATCTGGGAAGATGATTAAAGCTTCAATGGCAGATTTGAGTTCGTGGCTTATTTTCCTGAGCTGACTTCAATGGATGTCTTAGATTCATCTTACAGATCTCGTGGACAACACGATCCGACGTTCAACAAGCTTTGATGGGTGGTTTTTGTGAAAGGAGCTCCCGTTTACGTAGCTTGCTTTCGGGAAAATGGCGGAAGGCTTTCCTTCTTTCGTTCGGACACCTTGGATGGGATCGGACATGATCCCTCTATTTTTTTTTTTTGGATGGCTGGGATCTTTTAAGGAGGTTGTGATGGGAGCCACAACGTCCATCAGATGGACGGTGCCTGTTAACTGTACGGAAAACGCCTGGCCTTATTTGCACTGATTGTAGTGGGCAAGTGCACGTGCATAAGAGCACGTGGTTGCAGGGTTTTGACCGGTCTAAACACCTCTACAAGATGGGCGGTCCAGATTAACTAAGTGGGCCATGATGGGGGTCCATGACATCTCCTAAGATGGATAGGGTCCGTCCATTGCGTGCAGTCGAGAAACAGGGGATTATTTTTGATCGGGTCAGCGCTCGCTGACTGGTCCCCTCGATATGGTGCACAGTGGTTGCACCATGATGGTGTACGTGCACACACATGTGGGATCCAACCTGTGATGTTTTTGGACAATCTACACTGTTCATTCGGTTCCCAGTCTAATTTAAGGGGTTGACTTCAAATCTGGAGCATATCCAAAGATCAGGTGGTCCCAAATCAATGGTTATAGGATATTGCCTCTATCTGGGCCGCTTCTACGGTGATCTAAGGGCTGGAATTTGGTTCGTACTGTTAAATTATGATGATTAAGCTTGGTATATGGTTTTTACCTGAATTAGATCATCGGAACGATGTGATCTAGGATTTAGTGGTCTAGGTTAATGGTAATTACGTAATTATTGTTGATCTAAGTGTTTTGTGAAATCTGATAGGTTTGCCTTGTAATAGGCATGTTTCTAACTCTTATAAAATAGCTTTCATTTACATTACTATAGATAAGGAGTTATTCAATGATTTTGTCAAAGGATGGTACCTGTCTCTAAAATCAGCGCTCAAATGGCTTGATCTATGAATGGAAATCATTCCTAACGATTGCGTTAGTGTCAGGGCGAGGAGGTAGGGCTAAAATAGTTGGATTGGTAATGTACACCCATATATATTACGTTAGATCTTCTAGTAACGCTCGAGGACTTTCGATGATCGAGTATCGAAAAGTTCGGGGCGTTACATCTACCTATCCCCTGAACTGTTAGAGATATTAGATCAATTATAGGGCATGTTGGTTTTTATAGAAGATTCTTCAAGGACTTTAGTGCCATTACTAGACCCTTGACTAATCTTCTTCAAAAGGATGTTCCATTTAAGTAGACAGATGAGTGTGCAAGTACCTTTAATAAAATTAAATCATCCCTTACCACTGCACCCATCATACATCCACCAGATTGGACACTTCCTTTTAAACTAATGTGCGATGCAAGTGATTATGCCATAGGGGTTGTTTTGGGCCAAAGGAAAGATAAACGGCCTTACGTTATTCACTATGCGAGTAGAACTCTAAACTCGGCCCAAGTGAACTACTCAAAAACTGAAAAAGAGTTACTTGCAGTAGTTTTTGATTTGGATAAATTTAGGTCTTACTTAGTAGGATCCAAAGTGGTCATTTTCACGGACCACTCGGCTTTGAAATATTTTCTATCTAAGAAGGATGTAAAGCTAAGACTTTTGAGATGGATCGTCCTACTCCAAGAATTTGACTTAGAGATAACAGATAAGAAAAAAGTAGAAAATATAATGGCCGATCACCTTTCTAGATTGGTGTTAGATGATTCCACTGAGGAGATGCATATCCAGGATACTTTCCCTGATAAACAATTATTTGCAATCTCCAAATTACTTTGGCATGTGGATATAGTAAACTATCTTGTAACAGGAAAAATGTCATATCATTGGAAGTTACAAGATAGGAAGCATTTTGAAAGAGAGGTTAGGAACTTCTTCTGGGATGACCCGTATTTATATAATATGAGACTGATCAGATTTTTAGACGTTGTGTCCCAGAGGATAAAGTTCAGAGTGTTATTTTCTTTTGTCACATGTAAGCATGTGGTGGCCATTTTTCTGATAAGAAAATGATTACAAAAATCCTGCAGTTTGGTTTTTACTGGCCCACCATGTTTAAAGACACCCATGCTTTCTGTTTGTGATAGATGTCAAAGGTTGGGAAGAGTGTCCCGGTGCAACATGATGCCTTTATCTCCAATTTTACCATTGAAGATTTTTGATTGTTGGGATATTGATTTTATGGGCCCATTTTAATCTTCTTTTGGATTTCTTTATATATTGTTGGTGTGGACTATGTTTCAAAGTGGATTGAAGCAGTTCTAAGTAGGACAAACGATAACAAAGTGGACGTACGATTCCTCAGGAAAAATATTTTTCTAGATTTGGAACTCCAAAGGCCATCATTAGTGATGGCGGGTCTCACTTTTGTAATAGGACATTTGAGGCTTTGATGAAGAAATATGACATCAAGCATAAAGTAAGCACCCCATACCACCCACAAATGAGTGGGCAAGCTAAGATTTCTAATCGAAAAATCAAACACATTTTAGAGAAAACTATAAAGCCAGATAGGAAGGATTGGTCCCTCAGACTATCCGACGCTTTATGGGCTTATAGGACTGCTTATAAGACCCCGATTGGAATGTCTCCATACAGATTAGTGTATGGAAAGGCTTGCCACTTATCTATGAAATTGGGGCATAGAGCCTACTGGGTAATAAAGAAATTAAACTTTAATATGGACCAAACAAGTGGACAAAGGAAATTAGAGTTGAATGAATTAGAGGAGCGGAGGAGGGATTCATATTACAATTCTAAAATCTACAAAGAGAGGACCAAAGCTTTTCATGACAAAAATATCCTGAGGAAGAATTTTGAACCTCAACAAAAGGTCTTATTATACAATTCCTGTCTCCAGTTCTTTTTGAAAAAGTTAAGATCAAGATGGACAGGCCCCTTCATTGTGAAGAAAGTTTATACTCATGAGGCTGTTGAAATTGAAAATCTACGTAATGACAATGTGTACAAGGTTAATGGTTAGAGATTGAAGCCTTATGTGGAAAACTTTCATTTAGTAGAGGAGTCCTTCCCTCTTCATGAGCCAGAATATTCAGATTGATACCCCTAGTCTCACGAAGCATTTCTGTAGAATTTGTATCATATTCAATTCTTTTTAGTGTCACATAGCAGGTGAGTTTTCATGGTAGGTACTATCCACCTTTTTTTTAATTTTATTGTTCTTTGCATTACATTATCATTATATTGAGGACAATGTAGATTTTAGGTTGGGGAGTGTGGATAGTCGTCCATGTGAAGGTTTTTTTTTTTGGGTTTCAGTTTATTTTATTATTTTTAGGTTTCAGTTAAGTTTAAGTTTATTTTTTTAGGTTTATGAGAAAATTTTTTTCAACATTTTCAAAATAATATTTTTATATACAAGAATGTGAACATGATATTTTATGAATTCCAAAGGCAAAGTTTAGGTTTATGGGAAAATTTTTTCAATATTTTTAAAATAATATTTTGATATACAAGAATGTGAACATGATATTTTGTAAATTCCAAAGGTAAAGTTTAGGTTTATGGGAAATTTTTTTCAACATTTTCAAAATAATATTTATATATATATATATAAATGTAAACATGATATTTTACGAATTCCAAAGGGAAAGTTAATACTTAGTTTAGGTTGATAGTAGTCAAAATTTTGATAACTGAAAATTATAGACTTGAGTTCAATTATCTAATCACTAGTTTAAAGTGAGTTGTAATTTGATGTACTGAATTCACAATACACCCTAACTAACTATATGAGGAATATGATATTTGAACTAGAATAATAAATTTTGATTCAAACAAGGTTGAATGAACTAGTATCATTGATATATATTTAAAAGACAGAATATTGAAGGAAAAAATGATGGAAAAAGAAAATTTTATTATAGAGAATGAATGCAATAACTATAACAATCATGTTAGTAATCCGGAATAAGGATACCTAAGTATCTTTTACTGTTACCATTACAAGTATGATACCTTAGGTTATAAAGTAAACTCGATGGGAATCTTCATCTAAGGGTGGTCTCTAATAATGAGAATATGATGATAAAAGAAGAAATATCATGAAGAAAATGACATAACTAGAGATTTTATATTCTTGGGATGATTGAAAGGAGTTAGGATAGGGAATATGCATATTTCTCAAAGTTAGACTAGTGCCACGGAACACCTAAGAATATTAGATCATAACAATTCTAAATTTTGATTAGGTCTTTAAACTCAAGGATGCAATGGATTAGAAAATTGAGATTCTAACTAACTTCAGATTTAGGGTAAGTATTGTTTTATTTTGGAATTCATATGATGAATGGAGACATAATTGTATAAATTTCTGAGTGTTAAAATATTTTTTAAGTTTTCAATGTTTGTGGGTAACATTTCTGGAAACCCTCACGAGACTATAACTTATCCACTAGGGGAAACCTAGGGGTTTAAAGGCTTGTTGCATATGCTAAATGCAATCGACATTACTTACGAAAGTGGTGTAGTTAGAATTTTATTTTTATTTTTAGAATTAATTTTTATTCTTATTTTTATTTTTCTTCGCTTATTTTACTCAGGACTAGCAAAATGCTGGTTGGGGGGTGTGTTGAGACTCAAATATTGCATAATTTTCTGATTTACATCTTGATTTTATGAACATGAATCAGCTTAATGTTCTATTTTACTCATCTATGTGTTGCAAAGTGAATTTAAAAGTTTGGATTGAAAAAGGGTGCTAAAAAGCATAGATTTAATGCTCAAGAATCACCAAGGCAAGGGATGGATCTTATGAGACCAAGATTGAAGAATTCACATTTCACAGATCCAAGAAAACTAAGTAAAGAATGAAGAAAATTGAAGATTTGAAGTGAAGAATCCTAAAATCATCCTAAAAAAGTGTATTTTAAAGCTCTGAGGTCTATTTTAGAAAATTGTGCAGCAGAAAATCTTTTTAAACAAATTGTGCAGCGATTAGTCTATTTTGAGAAATTGCGTATATTTGAGGCGATTTCTAGGGTTTTTCAACTTTGTATGAAAATTAGTGTCCCCAACTTATAAATAGGGCTTCTTAGGGCATTCCTAAGCATCATTCAAGGCATTCCAAAGTAAAATTTAGGGTTTTTAAAGAGTTTTTAATTTTAGTAGAGTTTTATAAGTTATTTTTTTAGATCTTTTCTATTTGTATTTATTTCTTTCTTTTTATTTATTTTTTTCTTATTTTAATTATATTTTTCTAAGTTCCTTCTAGCTTGGGAAGCACAAGGGTTTAATAATTCTTTAAGATTATGATGATTGATTATTTTAATGATGAGAAGAATAGTGTATGCATATTATTTATTATTTAGGTTTTATTTTTTATTCTCTTGTGAGATCCATATGTTTCCATCATATGAGATCCACATTGATGGATAGGCTTACCCTAGATCAATCAGAATTTCTAGATAGGAGAGGTTCTCAACTTATTATATTTTTTTGATTTTCATTATCTCATTGATATTGAATTCTTAAAATTACTGACGCTTGAGAATATATATCAACGGTGAAAATCCATGATTTTTTAATATTTTATATCACTTATTAAAATATTTAAACTATTTTATTTTCCAATTAGGCTAACCATAGTGCTAAGATCCTAGTTGTGTTATCCAAGTCATCATGATTTTGGAACATTAACCTATGTGTGGAACTTTGAAGCTTGGGTGTTATTTTTTCAATTGAATTACATCCATTCAAAAATTTCAAAATCAAATCATCAGTTTAGTTTTTATTATTTAGTTTATTTTGCATTTGACTTTTTCCTTCTTGCAATTTATCTCCCTATGGGATCGTTCCTGTATTCACAGGATACTACTTACGAACCTCTGCACTTGGAGGCAAGCAATTAGTGACCAAGGTTAAGATTCTATACTAGAGCCCATTATGCTTAGACTATGATTGACTTGATGGTGCATTAAACTTGATTAATCTTTAAACCTAAGGACACATGAGGTTCAAATTCTTGATTATATGTACTTTGATTTACTTTACAAGGTCAATAAAAGTTGATGTGGCTGGCTGTATCTATTAAGGTCCATTGATACTCATATGGCTCAATGAGGGATTTAATGATTTTCTAGAAACTCAATTTATGTAGTAAATTTAAGAGATCAAAGGTTCATCAAGTAGTTTTTTCATTAGGCCTATTACTTAAAAAAGTTTTAAAAAGCTTTGGAAATACTTTCAATTGTTAAACTTTTGTTTTAATTGTTAAAATTGTTTTAATAATGCTTGATGATAATATGATGTTTTGATCATGCATGTGGACCATCGTTTGACACAACCTTACTCTGGGGTTGTGTAATGCCCCGGATTTTATAACCCGAGTTTTGTACTCGTTTTCTAAAATCTCGAGAGTTAACCTACAAGGATAGCCTACATTTCACAATAATAATTTTTTTTTCTAGTATAAGTGAGCGATCACAACGAAAGCAAACAAACCATACATAAAGGTAATGTATAAAATATACTTCAACATATATAAATGGCTACCCATGGGGCTTATACAAACTAACAACTCTAAAAATTCAAATAAAATATCTTAACAAAATTAGAACTTGTAGAATGAAGAATAGCAAGATCATCCAACTCTTCATGCTCCACGTTAATGTTAACATGCACGTCATCTACATAACCTGCAGCAACTAAATACGGTTAATTTGATAGCATCAATGGCTATCCCAGTGAGGTATACCCTCCAAGATTACCAAGCATCACAATAGTTAAGAATGAAATTCAAATAACTCAAGAGAATACAATATCCAATGTAAACTTTACAAGTAGAATACAAAAATATATAATTTATGTTTCATAAGTGACATATAGGACGATACCACCTATAATTCAGAAAAAGATACAACTCACATTTTCAAGTAATAATTTAAAAAAATATAATATCTAAATTATAATTCACCACTCACAAGTACAACACTAACTACATATCCACACAGAATTCAAAGAATAACATGAAGAGATACAATCCATTCCCCACAAACATAAACAAACAATTATAACATCCAAACTACAATTTAATGTATAATATAAGAAGATACAATCAACTTCTCACACAATATTCAATCGCCAACTTAATCTTCATTAATGAATGAATGCATGAATGTAATCAGTCAGGGGATGCACATCCAGCTGAATAAATGAATGGACCTTTCAAATAATTGGCCCATTCATACAAGATATCAGGTTTTTCAAACAATCGCCCATTCAAAATGTAAAAAGGGTCGTTTGAACAACACACTTGTCTTTCAAACAATCGACCAGGCACTCGATAACGCCCATGTGCCATTTATGCATGATTGACCCAACCATTATTAGTCCAATTTACAAACAGAATATTATAGAAGCTCAAAGGACACTATGGGGGTGCGCGCAACCCAGCATAGGACGACAACTCAGGTATAGTGTCCCATTCCACCATCCCTAGTTCATGAGACTTAAATAAATAAGATTCTAATACACTTAGATAATTACAAGCAGTGATAGTAAAATAAAGAATCTAAGACATTCCATTTACAAGAATCTCTATAACTAGTGACTACTCATAGTTCGACACGTAGACCATACCATCACAAGTCTAGATATACTTCCAACAAAGAGTTCTCCCAACAAGCCACATTGGCATTAAGTCCTTCAAGGACACCACTAAATAATACAATCCATAAGCCATATAAACACAAATAAACCATATGTCTACAACCACATAACATTTAATTCATTCATGATCGGCCACTAGCTTGAGAAAAACTCTAATATACATATCCACTAACATTTAACATTTAATTCCAATTATAACTTAACACAATCCAATGTTAAACCAAACTATAATCAATTCAATATATATCATCAAATGTCAAACTAATCTACAACCAATTCAATTTACATCTGTAAGCAAATACTCATGTAAGTACTCATCGAAACTACACTATACCAATTAATTTCACAGTCAAATAAATTATAACTCTTTAGGATTTAGTACATTAATATTTGTAAATCAAGAGATGTACTCATATGATTCCTAATTATAAGAGAATGTTCATATATAAATATGAATCACCTTAAAACGAAGATTAACCCTTCATAACTCAATTAACTATCTAATTATAACGTAAACTAGTCATAAACATTCTTAGGCAAATAAATCAAAACTAAACTAAATTAACTATTATAATGAAAGTAAGCTTGAAGGGTGAATCCTCACCTTCCACGGTTCGAATCGCCTTCAATGGTCGTAAGAACATGAAATCGAATTTTAGATTTGAACCATGATTGATAGATTAGATATAACTTAATCGAACTCGATGTTGACGCAACTCCAGCCCACTCCAAAGTGAAACAGAAAATGTGATGTTAGAATACATCCTAAAAGAAACTAATTAACCAACTAACGTTCTAATGAGATCTCCAATCAAAGGTTTGAGAAAGTGACTCACCTAGTTAACTCGGTTGAACTCAACTCGGCCCTGCTGGACCAAAACATTTCCCAAGTAGCCTGACTCGACAATTCACCGAGTCAACTCGCTTAGACTCAGTAGCCACACCCCTACTCTCACAATTCTTCTTCTTTGCATTTCTTGTCCCTTCTTCCTCTTTCTTTCTTTCTCTGCAACTAACTAGAGTCAGCAAGGCACATGACTCCACCTAACTGAGTCGACTCAGTTCGAGTCAGCTCGGTGTAGTAACCTTGATCATTTTCTTCCTCTCTCATCATCTCTTTCTTCTAATCTCTCTCTCTCACACACACACACACACATTCTCTCCTTTTTCACTATCTTCTTCTACCTTCTCTCCGGGATGACATGTATTGAGTCTGAACTCCGCCCAAATATGCCAGACCATACTCAGTTGATGCAAGTTTTGTAGATGATGCACTGATCGACATTGATGTGGGGCATGGAGAGTTGAATGATCTTATGACTCCAGATTCTAGCTTTCTTTCATTATTATTTTATTTCATTTTTTATATTTGAGTCATTAGTATGTATAAGCCCTATGGGCAACCATTTGTATAAGTTGAGATATATTTTAGACACTTTCTCTATGTGTGGTTTGTTTTTCTTTCGTTGCGATTGCTCACTTATAAAATATATATATATATATATATATATATATATATATATATATTACTGTGAAATGTGGGCTATCCTTATAGGTTAACTCCTGGGATTTCAAAAAATGAGCACAAAACTTGGGTTACGAAATCTGGGGCATTATAGGTTAATGTGCTGTACTCTCAACTCTCCTTTAACTTAGATTAGGGAGAGACTTCATAGTTTAGAAGATTGATAGTGACAAATTTAAGACCACCTCATGTATTTTCAATCAAGTAAATCTAATCGTTGATCTTATATATCTTCTTTTTTTTTTTTTTTTTTTTTTTTTTTTTTTTTTTTTTTCATGTTTTAAAAACTTGAGATTATCAAATGTGGATTTATCAAGGTTAATTACAAATTACATTGTTTATGAACAATTTAATTTCACTACATTTAAAAAATAATCCAATAAGAACCACAACTAGTTGGGTTGCACCAGGGATCTCTTAATAGGTCTTCCTAATAGGCCATTGATCCCTCTAAAGGCTATTGTTGCATTGTTGCCATGCCTCTGACCTAGGAAAGCCTTCAACTTCCTCAAATTTTCTAAATGCATCTTCTTCTCTTCCTGCGAAAGCACTACTTGGACCGAAATGCAATGAACCCCTCCCCAACCACTGCTATAAAGCTCCCTCGCCGCATGTGTTGAGAAGTAAACCTAATTTTGTAATTATGTAAGTAATTGTAATGACATTTCTAAAAGATATGTTCAAGAAAAGACAGAAGTTTTGAAATATTACACTAAAAGGTTTATAGAGTTAGATTCGCATGGAAAAAAGTTATGTGTGGTTGTAGTTTGTAAAAATTCATTAAATGAGAAAATAAGTATATAAACAGGTCCCCAAATACTTATATAATTAATTAATTAATTAATTAATTAGGGGCCGTTGCATAAAACCTTAGGATCTAGCCTCCCCAAAACACCAGAATTATGGGATAATAAAGTGATAAAATAAATCAAAGCACAAATCACACGACACAAGAGATTTTTATGTGAAAAACCCTCAAAGAGGTAAATACCATATGACCTCGTCCAGATCAACAATTCACTATGAAGTAGAATATTACAACTGAACACAAACACACCTCGCTTGGATTAAACCTTCTTCACTCATGCAGGTGTGGATAAAAAAATAAGAGAATAAAGAAAAATGGAGAGATCTCATCGATTATGAGGACGTAAAAGCGCTAAGATGTCGAGTGCACAGTAGATCACCTTTACGAGCAGAAATTTTCTTCCACAAGCTTCCTCTCTCTCTTTCTCTCTCTCTCTCTCTCACATACCTTTGATAGCTGTAAACCCTTCAGCAAACCCTTGCAAAGCTTTAGAAAACTCTTTTGCATTACCTAGAACAGCCCTAGGGACCCATATTTATAGTTTAGGTAACTCCCTTTCGTACCTCT